>CM069080.1:2517500-3776250 GCA_035578085.1 Solanum pinnatisectum | reverse complement strand
CCCATCTTCGATCAGCAACGCTCGATTCGATCAGATCTGTTGAAATATGTCTGTTTTCAATGGGAATTGAACGTTCGGCAATTGGTCGAATACTTGATATGCATCCCCAGCTTTTAACCTCCGACCCATATATTCACCTTTACCCAATCTTCGATTTCTTGTTAAACGACGTCGTTATACCTTTCCATGACATTCGGAAATCCATTATCCGTTGTCCGAGAATTCTTGTTTGTAGTGTTGAAGATCAATTGAAACCCACATTTGAGTTTTTGAAGGAATTTGGGTTTGTGGGTCAGAATCGGATTACTTGTCAAACCACTGTTTTGCTTGTTTCCAGTGTTGAGCTAACATTGAACCCTAAAATTGATTACATGTTGAGTTTGGGATTCGAACGCGATGACGTGGTTAATATGGTTTTGAGGTCACCTGGGTTGTTGACATTTAGCATTGAGAAAAACTTTAGGCCGAAAGTTGAGTATTTTATGAAGGAGATGAATGGGGATATAGGGGAATTGAAGAGGTTTCCTCAGTACTTTTCGTTTAGTTTGGAGAGGAAGATTAAGCCTCGGCATAGGCTTTTGGTTGAGCATGGGTTTTCATTATCTTTATCGGAGATGTTGAAGGTTAGTGATGGGGAATTCAATGCCAGATTGATTGAAATGCGATTGAGGTTAGTGGAGGATAAGCAAATGTAGTAAGTAAGCAACTCTTTTTCTATGGGTAGAGTCGATTTTGTATATGTTGGAGAATCATTAGAGTTAATACTAAATGTTTCGCATATATAAATTGTGGTTAGATGTACATTTTTGCGATAAAGTAATGATTTTTATCCTTGATGTGGTGTTCTTTGTTCATGGTTTTCATTGTTTCTCGTTGAATGCAATTCGAAGTTTGCTATGCTCTTGTTGTGTTGATAAATGATTTTTACCCGTTCTTTGCTCATGATTTTCATTGCTTCACTTGGAATGTGATTCAAGTATTTCGCTATGTTCTTGTTTTTGATAACGGGTGTCATCCATGGATGATTTAGCATGTTTCTGTATCGCTCTCGGGCATGCATGTCCATCTGGTACTTGCTTCTCAAAGATTGCATCTGTAATCTGTCTTTGAATAATTTTAAGAGGATTTAGTTATAGCTGCACCTATGGTAGAGTAATGTGATTTTCCCTGGTGTGGTCGGAGAATTCGCGCCTGTTACAGGCATTGTTCTGTGTATACATAATGAGACTCACTGGACACTGCTCTGTCCTGACTATTGAAGTTAGGAATCATCACTTTAGATATCTGTGGCTCTTAACAAAATACTCTGTTCATTCTTTTTATATGACGATATTAGATTGGACACAGTTTAAAATGTAAATTTGACTTCTAAGTACCTAAGGGTGTAACCTAGTGGTCAATGAGGTGAGTTGAACACCATAAGGTCTCAGGCTCAAGTCCTAGTAGATACAAAACACTAGGTGATTTCATCTCATCTATTCTGATGGACAAACAACTCTAGTATCTTTTGCTTGTGGGAAGTGTCAAGTGTCTTGTGGAATTAATAGAGGTCCATACACCACGATTATCAAAAAAAGAGATGTAAATTTGACTCTCATACCAAATTATTAATATTTGAAAGAGAATAGTACAATACTGGTTAAGAAGTTAGTTTAATCTAGAAAACATCACATCAAAGTTCAAACTTTGATAGGTTAATGAATTTTGAGTTCTTGAAGTTGTGAACGTTATATCGAAATAGAATTAATTCAAACATATGGGAGTGGAGACAGTACTTATTCAAGTGTTCGTGCAAGGTTTAGTTTATTGTCATTGGCGATTAATGTGATGATTAGATGATACATAAGTTAACTGGTTGAATGACTAATTTATACGAACGAATAGTTGTACAAACTTCTTATGTGGTTGGAGAATTTTGTTGCATTCTAATGTCAGTTCATCCAATCTATAAGTATTTTGATCCCAGAGTTTTAAGCTGGTTCTACTGAAAGTTTAACTTGCATGATGTGCTTCTCCAAGTTTACAGAAAATCCTTTTACTTTTGATTGTGGTAATTTCATTTAGTTTGTTGTTGACATATTGAGCTGAGGCCTGAGGGTCTGTCTAAAACAACCTCTCTACCTAATAAAGGTATGAGTAAGGTCTGCATACATCCTACCTTCCTCAGACCTGGCTTGTGATATTACAATAGGTATGTTATTGTTGACCTATTCTTGTTGGTATTCTGTTATTTGACCCTGTAGATCCTCGAAATCTTATGCCTAAGACGATCTTTTATAATATCAAACATGTACTTTCCGAGCTTGTTGAGTGACAGTTGGTTGAACCTCGGAGGAAGTTCTTGAATTACTTCGGTGCTATTTTAGTTGCCTCCTTCCTATTGAACCATTAACTATGGGGGGAGAGTTGCTTTACCGGAGTTTCTAAACCTCACCATCGAATTATGATTTTCTGTGAACTTTAAATCGTGAAGCTAATAAAGAAAGTGAGAGATATGATTTTCTTCTAAAACAATTTGTATATTTATTTGAAACTTTGTCACTTTCATTGTTGAAACTCTTTTGATCTCTAAAATGTAAATTCAACCTTTTCTTTTTGGAGTTTGAAAGGGTTGTGACAAAAGCTATGGGGATATTATCTAGATAAGAAGTGCAAAAAATTCATTAGAAAGTCATATCACCAAAATATTTATGGGCTAACACACACGAAAAACTAAGAAAATCACATAATTCCTATATACTAACCCCTAAAAATTACTCTTTAAATGGTGAGATTGTATGTACTGCTTCCCTAATTCCCTGCGTTGGGTTCCATAAAAGTTTCGCAAAAAAGTCATTCGTAAGTAATATCACCAAAATATTTGTGGTCTAACACGCGAAAAACAAGAGAAATTGTTTAATTTCTATAAATTGACCCTTAAATGCCAAAAATCATTTTAAAAATGGTAAAGACTGTACATACTGCTCCTCTAACTCCCTATGGAGGGTTTCGTAAAGATTTTACAAAAAAATCATCTTGTAGCCATATCACAAAAATATTAATGGGCTAACTAATAGCCACAAAAATAGAGAAAATCGCCTAATTTCTATAAATTGGTCCCCTTAATGCACAAAAATCACTTTAAAATGGTGAGACTATACATATTACTCCCCCAACTCCTTATGCAAAAAAATAATCATTCGGAAGTCATATCACAAAAAAATTCATGGGTTAACACATACGAAAAACATGAAAAATCGTCTGCTGAATTTGCCCCTAAATGCAAAAAATAATTCTAAAATGGTGAGACAATACGTACTGCTCCCCCAACTAGGGACGTTTCCATTAAGGTTCACAAAAAGTTTGTCAGAAAGTTATATTACCAAAATATTCATGGGTTAACACACACGAAAAATTAAGAAAATTGCTTAAATCTTGTAAATTGCCCCTGAAATGCCCAAAAATCACTTTAAATGGTAAGATTGTACGTACTGCTCCCCAACTCTCTACAGAGGGTTCAGTAAATAAGTAGCAAAAAAATTCGTTTGTAATTCATATCACCCAATTATTCATGGGCTAAAACTCGCAAAAACCTGAGAAATAGCTTAATTCTTGTAAATTGGCTTCTAAATACCCAAAAATCACTCGAAAAATAGTGAGATTGTACGTATTGCTCCACCAACTCACAAAAACCTGAGAAAATAGCATGCACTATGCTCGAAAATTCATGAGTTAAGTAGGTTTCTAATTTATTTTCTTGTGTTCTATCTGTAAGCAAAACATATTATTTTAAAAGTATTTGCATATAATTCAGACAAACAACATGAAAGGTGGGATGAGGTGGTGCGAAGACATAATCAATATGCAGAACTTGTTTTTCCTACATCCATTAGAATAGTTATTTTTAAGGAACTTGATTTCCTAAAAAAAATATTTTTCAAAAATTTTGACCAAACAAATTTCATGAGAAAATAGAAAAATATTTTCCTCCATACCGATCACACTCTTAGCATAATTTGCGCTTTAACATCTTTGACGATCATTGTCACTTTTCTTGGGCTTTAAGGCCCAGGAAAGTGGCCTTCTGGGATTTATGGGCTTTCAGGCCCAGGAAAGTAGTCTGCCTTGAAGTAGTATCAACCTTGCAGGCCTCTTGGGCTTTAAGGGACAAGAAGGTGGGCTTTCTACTTGGAAATGAAGCAGTGAAAATTAATTTTGTGTCTTTAGACTGTAATAACTAGGAATATGTTGTATATAGTATTTAGTTATGGGCTTTAAGGGAATGAATTCTTTACGGGGAAAATTACAGTTTAATGTCTTCGGTGATCTAGTTTACAATATATGTACATAATCATAATTAGAGAAATACATATGTTGATTTTCATACGAGAAGGTTCTTCTCCAAGAAGGAACTGGTGAAGAAAACCATCCCCAACAAGTTAATCGACTCTCTTTATTCTCATTGAGATAGGGTCGGGGCATAATGACTTGACATTATCTTCACCTTCCTCCGACTTATTATGGACATTGTTCAGAGTTCTAAACTCAACGATGACAACTAAATATAAGGATTGTGCTCATTGTAGAACTTAATTAATCCAACACCTTACGACACCACATGCATATCACTAATATTTGATAAGAAAGATGCTTGTTAATTTCAAATTGGATTTGAAACCTCAATAGCACTAGAGAATATTCTAAGTAGAGTTGAATCCTGCAAACTAACAATATAAATAATATTTATATAATTAGATCACTCGTAAGATAACCACAAAGTAAATTTCTACAATAAGTAGTACTCTAGTCTTTTTTTTTCCTTTTCTGAAACTTAGTATCAAGTTATACAACATCACATAAATTGAATCAGATAAAATATTAGTAATCGATAAATATGACATTTTAACTACCATAGCTCATGAAATTATACTCATAATATAAATATCTATTACATTGTCAGGTTATGCTACTTATGTTTAATGTAAAAAAAAAATAGTAACCGTTTTGCATGATATATAGAATATGGAGTATTGTTAAAATAGAGATATGGAAAATCTTATGTGCAGATAGGAAAAGTTATTTTTGCAGTGGGAAAAAGGACAATATTTTCAGTTCTGAGTTAGCTGATGTAATGCTCACTAACACTGACATATTAATTAAATTATTATAATTGTGTGATCCATAAAATTTATATTTGGATTCACTTCTTCCTCTCTATTTTTTCACCCCTTAAAATATGGTTTTATTCATTCTCAATTGGCTTCACATCCGTCGTAACAATCCAATTCGCTAGTAATATTATTTGCTTTGAACATAAATTTGTACAACTTTAAAATGTATCACTAATAAGTAAGCATAGTTACACATATATTCAATATATCTTATATTTTACTGACGTGGGACTTTCTTATCCTAAGTAATCTTTGTGTTGTTATGTGATCACAATTTATTTATTCGTCGATCATATAACTATTATTATGCTAATTCCTTTTTGAATCCTTTTCATATTTATTTGGAATAACATGATCGGTCTTCGATTGTTGTGAGAACGACAACTGAAGACCCTCTCACTCAATGTCTTTTCCTTTTAAATTTCCTGCTTTTGATATATAATAAGTTCAAATTTAAGTTGGATCATAAGTTTTTTTTCACTGAACCCTCCTATTCATGACTCCACCTTAGATGAATTCAAAATTCAAATTTTATAAGTTCTAAATTTTATGTTTTTACCGTTCAACTCCTTACATTTTCAAAATTATTTCTATTTCATATAAAAAATTAACACATATTGAACTCATAAATAATAATACTCTCCATCCCAATACATGTCACTTGTCACAACATCACAAAGAAGAATCTTATCTATTACTATCAGTTGTTAGGGAGCGTTTACCATCTTTAATAAAAAAAAATTAAATTTCTATTAAAAATATCAACATCAAAAATAAATATTTGTAAATTCAAATTTTATCAAATATTAATACGAAAAGGGCAATCAATAATCAGCTTTAAACAAAGGTGTAAGTAGTACTGTCTTATATATGTCCAATACGTAACCAGACGAACCGTTTGGGTCTGCTTGTGTCTCTTCGACACTAAATTACAAACGCACGTGGGACATCTACCTAATCTCTTTTTTGGAATTGTGTTTGACTGAGTACGATATCTAAATTATTATTTTTTAAATTATGATTTAAACCAAATAATAGAAAAATATATGATCATAAATTAAGATAAAATAAAATTTTTTACATGATACGTGAATCGTGTTTGTTTTAGTTTTATATTTAATCAGACTTAAAAAGAATATCTAATTCTTGTTTTGAAAACTATAATTTTAATTTTTCACATAAGATATTTAAAACAGTAAATTATTTGATACATTTAATATATTTTAATTTGAGACCACATAATTAAATATATTTTTTGTAAAATGACAAATTATATAATCATAAAAATATATCATTCTTTTGAATTAAAAAAAAAAAAAAGAAAGATTATTAACATAAATAGGAAAGGAATGTAAGAAATAAGTAATGTTTACATGGAAGCTGCTATTTGTTCGAACTATTCATGTCCAAAAATATAGAAAGAACTCACATAATATATATATATTTTTAATCTTTGCTGGAATTACGTAGAAAAAGCAATCTCAAAAATTTGGGATTAAAAGCAATTAGCTAATCATTGAATAAGCTTCTCCAATTTGAATTAGGTTAAAATCATGGAATGTATTTGCACCATTATCGTATCGTTTTCAAATGAAGTCTTTTTTATGATAGCATCATAAAAACGGCGCATAGCAAAACAACGTTCAATACACATATAACTTTTAGCATATGAAAGGGGTTTAAGGTCTAATCATAAAATCAATGAGAAAAAAAGAATAAATCGAAATATTGCTGCTACATAAAATATAAATTGAAGAGACTGTCGTTGTATTCCGCCAAAATATTATACTTGAATTTTTAAAAAAAAAATGAAGATGTATGTGAGGACGATTCCTTTCTGTTTGTAAAGCAATGTCTCCTACCCCAATCAATGAAAGAAAATCTCACAATGAAATCAAAGACTGTACCTTGTTTCATCTTCTTGCATTGCAATTTGCAGTGTACTACCCCTACCCCACGCACCCCCACCCCACCCCCACCCCAACTACTAGAATTATCATAACAAAAAAAAAATCTCTGTTTCATATTGTTTATTACTGACACCATATGCCATAACATATTATATCATCAGCCAGCCTCAGGGACAGTTACTTAGAATTATTTCTTTGTCACCAGTATATAGTTGCACCTCCTGTACTATTTTTATTCAATATTCCAAGAATACCCTTTTTCTCTTAAGAGGTCGTTTGGTTGATGAACAAGTTAATTATATCAATTGGAATCACAGTGACGGGATTATAGTACGTACATAATTAAGTCGATGTAAATCAGAATTGAAATCACAATAATATTTGGTTGATGAACAAGTTATTAAGTGAATATTCCTTTTCTTTTTTTTTTTTATAAGTATGATTGGTTTATGAGACTAAATATGGGATATATATGTGTTTGATTTTACATTAATTAGGATGCATTTTTATTTTTTCAATTCTAACCTTATACTTTTTAAAGGACAACTTGGAGAGAAGTGTCTTGAAGAAGGGTATTATGGTCTTTTTGATGTTTAATCCTAGGGTCATTATTATTACTCATTTGAAATGGTATAAAACTAACACAATAAAGGGTTCATTTGATTGGAAACAAGTTATTTCGGAATAACTAATTTCAGGATAAGTTATTTTAGTATAAATTATTTCACCGTGTAGTATATGAGATAACTAATTCCATTATTATGACAAAAAATAGTGAAGTAAATAATCCAAGGACTACCTAATTAGGGGAGGACCTATGTGGGTGTCAAGGGGGTTCACCTAAACCCATCGACAAAAAATTACAATATATATAAGGTAAATTTTCAATATTTATGTAGACATATGAATTTTGAACCCCCTCATGAACAAGAAGCAAAGTGTGGTGCAGTGATAGATCTCCTTAAAGATTGGCCCTCGCATTCAAGGTTTAAATCCCAAGAAAAAGTGTTGAAATAATAAATTTAAACCCGAAAAAATCGAAGGGTCTTATTCCCAAAGGTTAAAAATCACTTTTCGTCTTCCTAAATCCCTAAATCACTTCATTAGTTCCTTCACCACTGTACCTTATGCCTCAAATTAGGCTAGGCCTTTCCAGCTAAGCCAGGAGTCTGACTCCTAAATGCACTAGCAATTGATACATGAGAGAATAGTATCCCGAATTTCTTAGCCTGGTATCCTAACATGAAGTGAAATTATTTATCATTTATTCTGAAATTATTATTTCTTATTATACGAACCAAACAACCCCTAGATTTTTTTAACTTGAACAGTGTCTTAGTCTCTTCACTACTCTCCTGCAGACAATTTTATTTAGTACAAATGGGGAGTACTGTTAAGATTCAGATATCACAAACAGACAGTAGATGGATAGATTGATGAAAAGAGCACCATGGGTAATAGCTAGGGTTTAGTTAGCTAGGTTTCAGATTAGGTCCTTTACATTATGTAAATAGGATTTCCCACTTTGTGTGTGTGTACATGAAAACGCTAGAAATGAGTAAAAGTTGAATTTCATGCACTCATAGCATTATCCCAAGAAAGTAAAATAGAAATATCATAGTCACTTTATTTATAAAGCAACTATAGATAAGTTTTCTATATTTTGTCTTTTTTTTTTAAAGCAAATTTATACCACTAGACAGTGATCTAGTGGCTTTTTATTAATAATAATCATAAAAAATTCTCAATAGAAATAAGTACAAGCAAGGAAGGCTAGATCTTATCTTACCAATCCTAATGAGGTACCTAATCTCTACTAATTAACAACCATGAAGAAAATACGAGCTAGAGAGAACTAGATATTCTATAATCATCACAAAGTTTATAATACACTCTATGATGATATTACAAATGATGATTCTTAAGTAATGAAAAATCATAAAGGCCAAGGAGAAAGTTGAGTTATCAACCTCAAACTTCCTTTTACAAATGTATGAACTAAACAAGATAGATTGACCTTTTAAAGGAACCTGAAATATGTTTCTCTTGTCTTCTTCTTATTCAAATCTGTCCAATAATAGTTGATAGTGCATCACTTCTTGGCTTTATTGAATCTTGTTGAAGTTGTTGATACTGTCATATGATTTTGATTTGAGAGTCGCATCGGTAATTGCCTTGGAACAAATTCCTCAGTCACTTTACCATCCCAACTATGCTTTCTTTCATGCTTCATTTTGTTGTTGCGTTGTTGCCTAGGAGAAATATCTGCATTCCTAGCTGCAATTGCAAAACAATAATCTAGCATTTCCTCTTTCGCACCTTCCTCACCTTCCTCACCCTCCTCAGAAATGTCCTCATCATCTAGGTTAGCCAACTTATTTGGGGACAAAGTACCACTACCACCAACTTGAAGTTGTTTGTTAATGTTAATCGGTGTAAGTGAAGCCAATTTTTTAATATTAGAACTCACCAAACGATTACTTAAGATTGCAACAACATTTGTTGATGGTGACAAACCTTGCCGGGGAGTTACTAAGTTGGCACTACTAGGCACAAAAGCAAGAGTTGTTGGGCTCAATTTGTTTTGCATATGAGGAGAAGTGACTTGTTCTTCCTCTTCCTCTGTTATATCTATCCATCTCAGAGTACTTGTCGCACCTTGTTTTTCCTTAGAAATAACTAATTCATTTGTAGAGTTGACTTGAGTTGAATTGATCTCATGCACAATGTTATTCGTAAGAGCATCAAAAGTGTTACAACACATGACCTCCCGTGGAATAATTTCTCGAGCACCTGAATTCATAGTTTGACTATCTACAACTTGTTGCATTGTGTTACTAATAGGCGAACCAATTCCAATACTTGGAGATTTTTTCTTCGTTACCACAACCCAATTAGATTCATGTACCAGTTCCACTCCCCCACCTGTACTCTTGGCATTCATCAAGGCAATTGAATTAGTTCCGGCATCACTTTCAAATTTTTTATTGGCACTGTCGACCTGCTGCGTCATGTTGTCAACCAAGCATTCAATAGTTTCAACCCCGAGCATCATGTTGCGGTCCATCTGCCACTACCTTTGCATTCACGGGATCTAATGCCAAATCAACGATTATGTTAGTTGCTAATGGATGTCCTGATTTTCCAATAAGCACCACATCACCTCTGGTTTCATTTAGTTGATGCCCATCATCTATTGTCGACGCCACGATTGTAGCTGGATTGTTTTGGCCCTCAACATCAATGTGAACTAAAGTATGATTTGTAGTCAAAGAAAGTTGATTTTCATTCAATTTTTTCTCCAATGTTTTAATAGCTTCAACTTTATTCCCTGATGAATGAATATCATCAACACTCAATGCTTATATCTCAGGTATTTTTAACGCCAAGTCTCGCACCAGTAACACTTTTGTTTTCAACAGTGTTGCTATTTGATTGCTGCCCAAAATCAACTTGCGACTCTAGGACCAATGTATTTCTAGGGGTTAAACTTTGATCCCCTGAAGCTGATTCATGCGCAACTGTTTTGCGTAAGAGTTGCCCAAAATTTTCTTTATTTTGGCACTCCAAATCTCGTGTCCCAACTACCTAATCATGGACACCACTTTTATCAACCACAAGGGATTTATTTTCAGCCCTCTTTTCATCTAATATTTCTCGACCATCACCTTGATATTTTTCTATCTCAGAGCCTACTTGCAATGCTTCTACTTGGTTTCTTGCTGTATTATTTCCCAATAATAGTCGACATTCACTTTCGTTATGGCCTTGGTGCTTACAAAAGTTGCAATAAAACGGTAGATTATCATACACAAACTTCTGAAATTGCTCCACACTTTTTCCTGTTTTCTGGTCGACATATTGAATTCTCATTCGATGTGGCAAATTTGCTAGCAAATCAAGTTCAACTTTAACTCTAGCCGTGCTAGGTCTCAACTTATCTTGAGTGGCTTTATCAATCGCTATTGGCTTACCAGCAGCTGAAGCAATTGATAGTAAGGATTGTTTTGCAAAAAGCTCTGGCGGCAAGTTAGGAAAAGATATTCAAACAAAAGCTCTTGATGTCTCTTCTTTCGGATTGAAGCCAATTGTCCATGGAAATACTCTGAATTGCTTTTGTAAACCATTGTACAAAAGGTACTGAACAATTTTAGCTGCAACTAATACATAATCATCATATCTATCAAATCTCACCAAAATATGTTGACGCGCAAGTCATCTGACAAGGCAACTACCTTGAGTTCCTAGTTGTATAGGCAACAACTTTCGTACCTCTTGCATATTGATTGGATCCTGTGAAAACTTGAAAACTAGAGCTTGATGTAGACCTTCTTCCATAATGTATTGATTTATCTCCTCCTCAGTAAATGTAATTGTAGGTTCTCCATGAATGATGTCTATAGATTTCAGCTTTGTTGTTTTCAAGTTTTGTCCAGTTTGGATTGAATTTAGACGTGCGACATAAGTTGCTTCTGGATTAGAACTAGTGTTAGGTTCTCCCACAGCCATATGCTGGGGAGAGGAGACGGCTATCATGGATTTTCTTCAAGGCGACATGGTTCGCAGAAGAGAAGAGAGAGCAGCCGGCCCTAGGTTCCTATATTTTGTCTCAATTTACATGATATCTTTTTTTTTTTAGTTTGTCGTTAAAGATGTCAGCTTTCGTTATTTAATAATTATTTAATAACATTAATCTCATTTTATTTTATTAAATCTGACTTAATACTTTATTGTGAAAAAGTAAAATAAACATGGCAATGACTTTGATAAGGACAATTTAATAAATATAACAAAGTTTTTTCTTATTTATTAAATTTTATGCTCAATTAAACAATATGTTATATAAATTATTAAAGAAGTATATGATTTTAGGTACATGAAACTGATTATTTGACAAAGATGCTAAATAGTTGGGTGGCCTCTCCGCTAACACTTTTTCATATATCCCACCTTTCAAGAATGTTTTCTCAACCCTTTTTTCCTCATCCCTTTTGATTTAGGGACGATCAATACTTCATCTCAAAGAGGACACCAATAACTCTACATTCACCTATGTAATTTTAAAATATACTTTCAAGAGATCTGTTTTCTAAAAGAGAATGAACTAGAAAGGGGAAAGCAACATGTGTCATGCTTTTGTTTACCATTTAGTATACATTAAAGAAAGTGATTTCCTCAATTAAACTAGCTTCATCATCTTCTTACCAATAGAGGAACCATTCGTGTCCTCTGATAACACCTTTTGCTGGAAAATTGATTTCTCATGTGCTTCTCTTTATATTTTGTCTTGTTTGATGAAAATTCTACTTTCATTACTGCTGTCGCAAGTTAATTTACACCAATTATATTTTATACAAAAAAAATATTTAATACCTATATAATCTATGCACGTAACTTAAATCCACAATAAAAAATTAAAGTCTAGTGGTATCAAGAGAAAATTCATTACTAGAAAAAGAGATTTTTCTTGTTGTTAATTAATAAAAAAAATTTAAATTATAAAACATGATTTTTTTTTCACTATGTAATGAGAAAAAAATATTAAAAATTAAAGCTAATTACCCCCTATATAACTAGAAACTTTTTGGTTATGAGAGTAGTTAAGATCCACCAAATCATGAAAAAGTACGGGAATGTGAAATAACAAACCTTTACTTACTATTTGTGTAATAAATTTAGAATGAGGTCATGTTTTATATTAAGCACTGCAAAATGGTACTTCCTCCGTTTTAAAGTTATATCAAATGTACTAAATTGCCCTTCAATTTTGTGGCTTTAAACATGCCATGTGGAAAGCTGAAATTAAAATGTTACTAAAAAAAAAAAGAGGTCATTCTTTTTTAAACTGACTAAAAAAAAGGAGGTCATTTTTTTTTTAAACGGATGAAATACTTAATTACTTTTTTTACTGACTTATAGAGATGTTAAATTTCTAACCCTTTTTTTTTATATATATATATATATAGGCTATAGCCTATATGTAGTAATTATTTGGTTGTAAATCTAACTCCATCTTTGGATAGCTAGCTACTTCACGGAAGTCAGTGTACAATTTTTCTTGTTGTGTGTGATGATGACCTAATTCAATTTATTCATCTACCTATATAGGTCTTCTTAGACTCACTCAAGAGTCTTACTACTGTTGAATCCCACAACCACTCATCATCACAATTGTCATCTCCCGATATCAAGTTGTTTGGTAAAGCATGTAAGAATAGCATTAAATATAATGTGTTAGTGATGTCGATATTAATAATAATGAGATTAGTTATGATACTTATTCATTGTATAGTTTGGTGTATGAAAGACGCTTCTATCATTAATCATGTGTTTTCACGCATTAATAATCATTATAAAACAAATATCATTGTTTGCAATGTATATATTCGGTCCCTGTATCAATTTCTTTGCCATGTTTTGGCTTGACTGATTTGTCTTGGTGGAAATAGACGAATGTCATCACGTTCATTTTTAGGTGATGACACCACCAACAAAAGACTTAATAATACACTAATACTTACATTAGTTTCTCTAATACATCCACCAAAAATTAACTATTTTTTTTTTTTGGAATAATTGTAAATTTTATCTCTGAATTATTTTTGTACAAAATACCCTTCCCACAAATATGTAACTCAAAAACAACATATCATTAGTTAAGTAGCTCAAAAATACTCTCCAGACTCTAACTATTACTTCTACTTATTTTCATACCTCTTTACTATGTTATTATTCCCCTCCGTTTCAATTTATTATACTTTCTTTTCAGCTTGTTTTAAAAAAATATTACCTAAAAATTTAGAGACATGATAGTACATTATAGTATATTTTTTTAAATTTAAAATGATAAAACTTAAACTTTACTTTTTGAAACTCCAACTCATGTTAGTCAAACAAAGACATGGAAATTTAAACAGATGGCGTATTTCTTTTGTAACTAACATAAATGGAATTCAATGTGGTCTAACCAAATAGTAGTTATGGTCAAAAGTTAAAGAGAATAATTGTACCAAGACATCCCAAGTCTTATAACATTGGCTCTGAATTATTTGTCTTAGGTCATGATGGTGATCAAGAATAGTAGATAGGTGCATGATACATGGTAAATTGGCATGCATGCACAAATTATATTATAAATTAATAGAAGTCTTGTCAAAGTTTTTTCACAATGGATTGATTTGACATGTCTTAAGGTAAGGCAAAGCCCTTTGCATTGTGTTAAAAGTGGTAAGATGAAGATATGGGGAAAACTAAACGCACATTATCAAGTTCATGTCCCCACCCCACCCCCTATAAATTAAATGTGTATAAAAGAAAGAAATTAGGGTCCTTTAGGGTTTTCATAGAGGAACACATAAACCCCACAACCATAGCAAATATTCATTTCATTGATAAATTTACTCAATAGTTGTACTATTGTTAGTAATAGTTGCACTATTCCTTCTACTACCAGCCAACACTCTATGGCCTATTTTCTATTATTTTTCAACTAGCTTCTCACTATTATTTTTTATATGAGGTTTGAAACCCGCATTAAAGCCCAAATTAAATATGAATCAGATATTGCAGGTCTCATTTAGGGGTGATGCTCCAAACAACATTTTCTCCAGATTCTGAATTCAAACCTATAATTTCTAGTTAAACGTAAAAAATCACATCACTACAATACAAATCACATTGGTCTATTTATTATTTTTGTTTGTTTTAATTTATGTGATATTAATCTGTTTTAAAAGAATGTCATTTTTTCTCCTATTAGAAATAGGATAAAGTTAACTTTCAAAATCTCTTTTTATTCATAATAAAATGAATTATAACCACTTAATTATCTAAAATTTATCTTAAATCATAATTTTATAAGAGTTTTTTTTTTCTTAATTAAATTTCCTAGTCACATTAAATAATATAATATAAATTGAGATAGGCAGATACACACCACAAGTGTGTCAGCTTAGTGTTCATTTGTGAATTTGGTGCTTCTTCCTAACGGCTTTCTGTCAGGTTACTGTTTTTTTTTACTTGTAATACTGCCTATCTTTTTATCTTATTTTTGATAATTCTAGTGCTAGTATTAGTAGTAGTAATAATGTTTTTTCAATGTTCATGATGCATGCCAACTTTTTGGCCTACCAGGCTATATAGTTAGCTACGTCTTGTTAAATCCTTTGTTTGGCCCAATGTTTAATCTCATTTGAAAATTTTGACACACAAGATATTAATTTTCACATCATCTTG
This sequence comes from Solanum pinnatisectum, assembly GCA_035578085.1. Taxonomy (NCBI): domain Eukaryota; kingdom Viridiplantae; phylum Streptophyta; class Magnoliopsida; order Solanales; family Solanaceae; genus Solanum; species Solanum pinnatisectum. The sequence goes on along the minus strand of CM069080.1, from coordinate 3,760,955 downwards.
TTTATCGAAAATAATTTCTCTACTTTCACAAGTTAGTAATAAGATTTGCGTAATTAAATAGAGTTGTGATAGCGTTGTAAATATTCTTTTTTTCTTATTCAGAGGTTTTGGATTTAAATTTTCTTACCCCTTAGTGGGGGACTTCTTGATGTAAATCCAAATTTAATCGGGATCAATTTAAATAATGAACACAATATGTTATTAAATAGAATTATGTTATCTATTGTTAATTTAAAAACAACATTTGATTGAGTAATAAATGTCCAAATCTTGCTATATATGCTTATTAATCTCTATGCAATTTTGGAGTGGTTTCCATTTTCTTTCCTTTTATCTTTGACTCTACTGTATTTTTCTCTTATTTCATTAAAATACATTAATGGTCTGTCCTTTGTACAGCAGTTACATTGGAGGAAGGAACTTAAATTATTGCAGGACCATTTATTTCATATGTTTGCAATTATTTTAAGCCCTTTCATTAAATTGGTCTTTGGTTCCTATATTTGCTTTAACTTTAGTGACTAACGTACTTTTGACAACTTTTTGTATCATAATTTTTTTTATTTAATTTGTTATGTTCAAAGTTAAATAATTATATGAAAATGAATACAAAATTTAAATCAAAGTTACTCCCTCCGTTTCACAAAGAGTGACCTGGTTTGACTTGACACAAAGTTTTAGAAAATAAAAAAGACTTTTGAATTTTGTGGTCCAAAATTAAAGTTATGTCAAATATACTAAATTGCCCTTCAATCTTGTGGCTTTAAACATGCCACGTGAAAAACTGAAATTAAAATGTTACCAAAAAAGAAAAGAGGTTATTCTTTTTGAAACAGACTAAAAAGGAAAGGAGGTCATTCTTTTTTAAACGAATGGAGTATTAGATTTGTCAATTTCATAACTACAACAATGGCCCCGTCTTTGATCTTGCTTCAATTGGAGAAACCAAAAATGTTAACTTAAGGATGTGTTCGCTATGGAAGAAAGTGTTTTTCTGATTTTTCATGTTCGGTTGGTCAAATTTTTTGAAAAATATTTTCATTAAAAAAAATAAGTTTCTCAAAAGGGGAAATGATTTCTCTAATGGAAGTATGAAAAATAAGTTATAAAAGTGACATTACACATTGATAGTGTCCTCCTGTTAGATCCCTGCTCAAGTGACTCAGTAAGTTGGCAACATTGATCAGGTTTTGAAGCATGTTGACCTTGTCACTTGCATACGCCAAGATAACAAACATGCAAGGCAAAGTTGGCGACGGACTATTGACAAAGTTGAGGTGTGTGGAATGGCACCAAGGCCTGATTTTGAAGTGGCAAGTGATGATCAAGGACTTGAGGGCAAGGCAACTTGGTGAGAACTTGACAAGGAGTAGGATTAATAATGGCACGTGAGCGTTTCATTGATATTCAAAGACATGACAAGGGCAAGCGAATGGCAAAGCTAAGACAACAATGCAAAGGGCATTAATGCCAACATAAAATAAGGGAATGACACTGATTTGGACATTGGCATGATTACATTGAGCTGGAGCATGCAAGATTGAAAAGTTTTAGTTAAGATGTGGCATGCACATAAATAGCTCAACCAGTAGACAAGTTGAGGCAAATCTGCCCGACAGTTACACAACACATGCTTATAGATTATATACAACAAAAAAATTAGAATTTTTTTTTGTTTTGCTTGCATATCAAACAGAAGGAAATAACTATGAAATTCGCTTAATTTTCCAGAAAATATTTTCCATCACATCGAATACACCCTTATAAGTGTTGATCCCCAATCAATATGGTGGCGGATTCAATATTGAGTTTGCGAACTTGACAAATCCAGTATTTTGAGATGTAACACTTTACATTTGTACAAAACAAATATAAGTATTTAGTCGATGATCTATCGAAAACAATCTTTCTATCCTATAAAAATAGAAATAAAATTCGTGTACATCGTATCTTCTATAGACTGCACTTATAAAATTACTTAAATATATTTTTAAATATGAAATTCACAACATATTCTTCCAATTGGAAATTCACAATGTTTAAATTTCTAATAATTAAGCATCCAACCAAAAATGTTGTTTTTTGGGTAAGGACTAGTTGGTTTAAGTTTGGTCTAGTGGCATGAGGACAAAGTTAACAGATTTCCATGCTTGATATATCCCCAACGCCTATTAGTCCTTTTCACTTTTAACTCTGGAGACATCCTTTAAGCTATTTCTTGGCAATCCCATGTTACTGGTTGGGACATTTGTCTTTATTTTGTGTGAGTTCTTTCAACATCATTATCCTTCCCTCTTAATTAATAATTTCATGTAATTCCAAGGACCAGAATCCCATGAACTAGTCCTACATTATTATATGGTGTGGACCTATTTCTAACTATATGACACACTTTAATTTCTTTCATGTTCATGATAAAGGGGGTCGTTTGGTATAGGTGGTTGAAATTATCCATATATTCGTCTTAAAGAATATATATTTAAAGTTGGACAGTTTTAATAACGTCTATGTCTTTGGTGTAGTGATAATTCATTCCCTTTGAATGAAGGAGTTTTGAGTTTGAACTCTGGCACTGCTCCAAACCAACTATCAAACAACCCCAAAGGAGTCGTTTTAATGTAGATAGTTGGTTATGCAGAGTTCACTTATTCATGTATTATTTATTTCATCTTCTATCATGCATCAAATTATAATATATAAATGCTTTCGTAACCTATACATGTATTAATTATGTAAATTTTTAAATTGCGCAAGTCAAACACTATATTAATTTTATTTATGAATAAATTACTTTTTATTAGCAATTAAACATAATATTACTTATGCAAAATTTAATACCTATACATCTCACCTCCAAATCAACTATCAAACAACCCAAGGGGTTTTGTCACACACATCCCCATATTTTTGTTCATTATGCTAAAAATAAAAATTTATTTTTAGCATATCAAGAGAATTTTTTAAATTTTATTATGTTTTACTTCCATTATTAATTATTTATTCTCGATATTACTTTTTAAGACTTAAGACTATACATTAATTAATATAAATATTATGATAAAATACTTATATTAATCTTAATTTTTTAAAAAGGGCATGCAAAATTTAAAATTGACCAGTAAAGTAAATTGATTGAGTACGCAAATTTTACTTTAAAATCCTATGAAACCAATAATGTTAAAAAATGCAGAAATAATTAGATGGGATAATTTTCTTACTCCAAAATCCAAATCGATGGGTCATTTTATTTGGGAAAGAGGAATTATTCTTATAACGGTTATTTGATATATATATGTCGATCATTTCTAGAAATCTTACTTTATCATTTTAGTCGAAAGCTGATTACATATATAATTTTTCGAAGAAAATAGTATTAATTGACTCCTATTGAACAAGGTTTGCTTTGTTACTGTCTTAAACCTGCCTCTTCATGTTCAAACCTAATTTTTTACAGGTCAAACACATAAAATTCTTTTTTATTATTATTATAATGTGTGGTGTATAGATGATGAGATTCAAACACAATATTTCGATCAAACATAATATCATGTTAAAGTATATATGCAATTATTTTCATTCAATAACTTAAAATTTTCGATAAAATGATCATACATTCAATCTTTTTTCTTTTTAATTTTCCACCCATTATTCGGCATGTATATTAAGATTCGATTATATCTAAATACACACTAAATATCCATTTAATCAACTAGAACAAAGAAGTGATTGGAGTGGGTAAGTATACATGTGCATGTGTGAGGTCAGAGGACACACACGAGTGTATTGTAAGGACATAAGGCAGGTAGAGGAACAAAACAAAAAATCACGGATTTTGAATAACACTTACACAACTACCAATGAGTAGATGCAAACAATGTCTAAGTCGGAATTTTTACTAAATAGATTCAAAATATAAAATAGTAGGAGAAAGTTCAACATTCATTACATATGCTTGTGAATAATTTTAACTATATAAAAATAGTACATATATATATTTCTCCGCTGAAAGAAATTCAGATGAATTCCTCAATCGATCCTATCTGACTCCGCCTTTGATAGCAAAGTATAAAAAACAAGTATGATAGGACAACATATTCTCTTGTCTAAGGTTGGGGTAACATTTGAAAATAATACACAATTCTAATAAATAATCTTTAAAATAAGGTGTCAAAAAGGGCACCCACACGTTTTCACTCAAGCTATTGAAGACCAAATAGCACAAAGATTGTCCTTTCCATCAAAATCAAAATCCAACAAAAAAAAAAACACACGCATGGACCGGCCTCCTCATCTTTTCCTTGTATCCTTACACCAAACTTTGTCTTCACTTATAACGAATCATCTCATCATCTTTTACCTTTTTACCTCATCACAATAATGTTATATTCTCATATGTCACACCCCACCCACCTCCACCTCCACCACATACACTATCTTTGCCCAATTTGTTAGAAAATATAATATTAAACAAATAAAAGCAGTACTCTCTTCCTCTCATTTTATATGATATAATTTGACTTGACACACATTAAAAAGATTTTACATAAAATGAGACGAAGAAAATATTTTTTTTTTCAAGTACTAAAACTCAATAGCATTGATCACGCATAACTTACAACCACAAGGAAGAAAATACATAATACTCCGATCATTTTGTTGATTGACTGATTTAAAAGACATTCCACATAATGTTAGTATAATTCAAACATTTATCGAGAGAGGATTTAGATAAAGTAAGTAGCTCATGCAAAAGGAGTTGTATGTCCGCTCAGCTATGATTTCCTTTTTATTTGAAGTTTATTGTATATGGATAAATTTGAGAAGACCAGTTAATATTTAAATTTTTGGAGATGGTAATACCTTAACATGGTATAGAAGCAAGAATATGTTATTATTACTTCAAGTCTTACCGCTACCTAATGAAAAACAAATCATGCTTTTGATTATGAAAACGAAGTAACCCCACACATAAAATAAGAGAGCATGTTAAGAATATAACTAAATAGATTAAAGTATGATATTTCTAACCATTTAAACTTTTAATCCATATTGTACGCAATTAAACAAGATTTGACACGTTATTATTTTTATGTTGTGTAATGATGGGTGAAGTGTGCGCTAGTATAACTCAGTACTGAGCTTGTGTTTGAACATTTAATAGGAAATCATATTTTGTAATTTCGTTTGGTATATCTATATATTTTTTTATAATATATTTTATATCCCTTTTTTACCCTTTTCGTGTGACTGACATTCTTGAAATTTGTAAAGCAATTTACTTTTGAAGACATTCTATGGAAAATAAGAAACTTCGAGGGGTATTTTTGATTCGGCATAATATATTGACATGATCATTAAACTCGACTTTAGTGGACAACTATGCTCTCCAATTTTGAGTGTGCACAAATAGACACTTAAATTTGTATACAATTGAACAAGTAGACACATGTGTCCTACATGGTATAATACACGTAGGACTCCGCGTTGGACACAAAATTGCCACGTGGGGTGCCATGTAGGACGAATGTGTCTATTTATTTAATTTTATACAAATTTAAATATTTATTTGTACACACAAAATTAAAGATCATAATTATTAGCTGACATCAAGTTAAAGGATATGTTCTCCAAGCCCTCACCCCATACTATTTCTTGAAAAATATAGTACCAATGAAACAAATGAAATGCTATTAAATGTTCCTCTTTTCGCAATTCAACTACCTTCCATTTCTTGAATGCTGTTAAAAGTTAAGTATGTGTATATAAAAAACATTAAATGTATTGCAAGTTTAATTTCCAAAATTTTCCTTTGATCATCATGACATCAATGTATTACAAATAGTAGCAAAAACCAGAAATTTTGATAAAGATACTACAAATTTAATATTCTATGTTTCATTTGTATACAATATAATTTTTTGACGTAAATTTTTTATTAAATTTTACTTTTCACTTTTGTACTAATTAGTTGCAAGTCTTAAAGTATTCTGTCCAAGTCCTGATGAATAAGCTGTTGATGCTTTCTAACATACTCCCTATTTTAAACTTATATATCTTAGTTTGACTACTTAAAAATATAAAGAAAATCATATTATTGTGTTTAAAAAAAGCCATAATATATTAAAATTACTTTTTGAATCTTATAATTCTAAATATAAATATGTCACATCCTATTTAAAAGCCTTGTTGAGGGTAAACTGTTATTTAAAAAAAATAATTATTTTGAAGCAGACTAAAAAAAAGTAATTAAGATACATAAATTGTAACGCGAAGTGATTGAGCGTGAATATATATGTAAAACTTGAAATATTTCTTGAAAATAAAATGTGTGCTTCAACCTTTGTCACCAAAGGAATAACAATGATTTCAAGAGTTTTTCTCGTAAACAATTTGTTTACGTCATATGCAATAAAAGTAATATTTGTGTATGTCCTGTTCTTTTCAAATCTGTAACGACTTGATTCCGTCGTTATAGAAATGCTAACGGGGAAAAATTTGGGATCGGAAAACTTTTTTATAGTATTTGAATTTTTCCAACCTAGTCTAGATTTGGACAAAATCGGAGTCTTTAAGGTGTAGGGAAATCTGGTAACAATCGGGTGAATTATTTATGATTTTGATTACATGAGTAGTTAGATAACTCGTTAAGGAATCCGTACAACCTTACGGAATTGAATTCGGGCGAGTAGAACTCCTGAAATCGATCTTAGCGTAAATGGTATGTTTCTGAGCATCGTTGGTTAGAGGTGTGTTGTGAAATGGGGTTTTTGGAATTCTTTAAATAGCTCACTGGTTTGTGCAAGCCGCCTTGGCGGGGCCGCTACAGTGGGGTGAGGGCCGCTGTAGCGAGCTCGACGCGACTTAAGGTCGTTAATAAACCCCTAAACGACCTTATTTGTCACTTTTCGATGTTTAGAGCTAAGGAACGCACCCCAGGCGACTCCTACTCATTTTTCACCATTCTTGAGGCTAAAGGTAAGTTTTTCACTCCCCGAATCTGCTTTTCGATCCGCATAATGTAATAGAATGGATGAATATTGATGGGGAAGGGTTTTGTTATAGATTATATGGTGGAAAAAACCCTAAATTGGGATAATTGGGATCATGGGTTTGATCTAGGGTTCATAGAATTGTTAGTAATGCTGGTATTTAGTGATTTGTTTATTGATTCCCGTATTATATTGATTGTTTGTAGACCAAGAACAAGCGGAACGAATCCGGAAAAGGAAGGATCAAGTTTCTTAGTGTTTCAAGCTTGTTTTAAGGTAGGTGATGGTTGTGATTCTATGATTGTGTGATGTATGTTTGTTCTTGCTTCATCATAATACACGTATGTATATGAATGTTGCATTATTGAGCACACTTGTTGTAAATGAGATAGAGGAATGATGAATGTCATGAATCATGACTTAAATGTGTGATCTTGAGAATATACTTGTGATTGTGATTGTGGTGTGTTGATGAGATCGGTTGCCACGTTCCGATATAACTAACTTGGATCGGTTGCAACGTTTTGGCATAATTATGGGATCGGTTGCCACGTTCCGGCATAATTATTGGATCGGGTATCACGTTTCGGTATGCTAACTGTTTGGGTTTGGGTTCCATGAGAGGACCAATGACTTGTCATAATTGTGCATTTTGAGAAATGTGAAGTTGATCGTTCTTCATAAATGTTGATAATATTGTATATGTTTATTATATGCATGTGATTATAATGTTGTGATGACTTGCTTATGTTACACTTAGTGGGATAGTCGTGTGATCCTACCAGTATACTATGGTTGTGTACTGATACTGCACTTGCTCTTTTTTTGTTGAGTACAGGGCATCTTCATACGGCTATTGACAGACCTCGCTTAGAAGATCAGTGATCGTTCGAATTCAAGGGTGGGCCAATTCTTCCGCGCTGCCATGGAATTCTCTCTCGTCTATCTCCACTATTTCCGGACTTAGAAATTTGTTATAGTTAGTTGATTAGTTCATTAGTTGGGGTTGCATCCCTTCTTGTTTAGACTTGATTCATTGTTAGATATTTTGGTACATTGACTTTCAGGTTCTAGGCATTACTTTCGCATTGTTAGTTTATTATTGTTAGACTTTTGTTAGAGTTTATGGGAACTCTATTTACTTCCTTAGTATTTAACTTGCTTCCGTAACTTAAATGCCTTAGTTTTGGTTTAGTTGCTTGGTTTGAGTTGTAGTAGTAGTTCTCCCACCGAAGGGTTAGTGTGGGCGCCAATCACGACGGTCTTGGTCGTGACAAAACCCCACCTATGAAATTAAGCAAAGTATATTATCGCGATTCGAAAATAATTATAACATAGAAAAAAAAAGTGTTTCATCAAACCAAACCCTCTCTTTTTCTAAATTTTGTGTATGTGTTTGAGGGGTAAATAAAGAACCCTTCTTGGCAGAGCTTTATTTATTGATATATAGTAGTACTAAAGTACATAGTAATTAATACAAAATAATTTGCGTATACGTTACAGTGATGGTATTAAAAAAGATGGGACCCTAAAAATATTATTTATTGAAGTTGAAACACTTGGAAGTAACTGAGAATGGGTGGTGATGTTTATAAAGACTTTTATTCTTGGTGATAATTTTCCGTTGGGTAGTTTCCAATATCAAGTCATAAGATTTTCCAAGATTTTGACTAAGAAATAATCGCTGAAAATGTTGTACATTCCTGTTACTTCCATTTATTATACTACCAAAGCGTCTACCACTAGGTTTTACTAAAATATGTGGGTAAAATTTTCACTTGTATTTTACTGCTTTGTTTAATCGTCTAATACATCGATAATCTGTTAAATTGACTATCTACTTTACATAAAAGGGGAGCGATGAAATACATTATTGTAATAGTTGAAACATCGGATTTCATCGCTATATTACCAAAAAAAATAGATTTTTAAAATTTGTTTAAACTTTAAAATACCATATTAATTTAAGGGCAAATGGGAAAAAAATAATTAGTAATTAATTCTATCCTTAGTTATATGAGAAGTCTTTTTTAAAAATAAAATAAAATAAAATAAAAATCCTCAAGAGAAATAAGTACAAGCAAGGGGGTTAGGCCTTACCTTGTCAATCCTAATGAGGCAACGAACATCTACTAATTCACAAACATGAAAAAAATAAGAGCTAAAGAAAACTAGGAATTCTATGATCATCACAGAATTTGTAATACACTCTATGATAATATTACAAATGAGAATACTTGAAAAATGCACAAATATAAAATCCAAGAAGAAAGTTGAGTTATCAACCTCGAACTTACTTTTACAAATGCGTGAATTAAAAATGATAGATATCCCATCTAGAGTAACCTGAAGTATTTTCATCTTGTCTTCTTCTTCAAATCTTTCTAACAAAACTTGATAGTTCATCACTTCTTCTTGGATGTACTGGATCTTGTTGAAGCAATTGACACTGTCATATGGTTCTACTTTGCCAGTCGCATCGGTAGATGCCTTGGAACAAATTCTCCTGTCACTTTACCATCCCAACTGTGATGTCTTCCATGTGTCTTCTTTTTATCTTTGTTGATTCCACTTCTTTGATGCCGAGGTGAGATATCCCCATCTCTAGCTACTTTATCAAAGCATATGTGCAACATAGTTTCTTCCTTATCCTCATCAAAAGAATCATCGCCCAAATCACTTTCATAACCCTTAGTTGGACTAAATTCTGATGCTAAGGCCTCTTGTTCCTTCTTCTTTGCAATTATACTTTTAGGTACAAATTCCAAAGCTTGTGGACTTAATGTTCTATTCAAAAGCGGAGGTGAAACATGCTCTTCTTCATCAATCAAATCAGCCCATCTAGGAGTACTTATCTCCCTTTGCTTTTCTTTCGAGACCTCATGAGCTAAGGTGTTCGATGTGACCATGGGTGACTTGATCGCTAAATTGGGTTTGAGCAACATGGCAACCTCACTTTCTTGAATAATCTTAGCTTCTTCAGGATTAGAGATATATGTAGGACTCATAACACAATTATTTTTTTTCGGTTTGCATGTTACATACTCCAATTGGTGTGCTAACTGATTGTATATTATTATCAAAATTGGCTCGAACCAAAGTTTGCTTATTCGTGGGATTAGAATCAACTAACTCTAATTCTTTCTCCACCTCGAGTGCTTCAAACGGATTTATACAGACAATTTCCTTCGGTTCATCAGATTGCAATACTAGATTAGTAGTTAGCTGCTGCTTATTTTCAAGACGTGGAGATTTACTTCGACTTGCCGAGAAACCAATACACATAGAAATTGTTTTTTTTTTGTGCAATTGTGTTCCAATTCCCAGTTGCATTCTCATCATGACTAGAAATTTCAACTTGCAAATCGGCAGGTTCCAAAGGTTGCAAATCACCACATTTTGATCCTTCAAATTTTTTCTGTCCATCAATTGCCAAATTCTCAAGTTACACATCAGATTTTGGCGTCTGTATAGCATTGTGAAGTTTCTCAGGAGTATGCTTATCACCTTGCCTCATACTTGAATTTTCAGCAGCAATTTCCTTCTCTTTTATCTCGTTAAATTTTTGTGCAAATTATGCATCGTTGGATTGATTTGTATCCACAACGAGTTGCTCTTCAACTTCAACACGATCAGCTGAATTACAACTTTGTTGATTGGGAGAAGTATTATTTTTCCATGAAAACTCATCAGTTTGAGGAATTAAGGATAACATTTGAACTCTAATTCTTTTTGGAAGCGTCCTTAACAGATCCACCTCGACTTTTACCTTGCAGTACTAGGTCGTGTTTTACCATTGATCACTCGATCCACATCAAGAGGCTGTCCAACTGCTGAAGCCCTCGAAAACGGAGCATTACTAGCAAAATATTGACATGGTAAACTTGGGAAGGAAATCCATGTCATTGCAATGGAGGTTTCTTCCCTAGGACTAAAAGAAGGAGTCCATTTTTGGATTCTGAATGGTATAACAGTACCGGCAAACTTAATTGACCTACTAGTTTTTGAAAAGATTGCAATATAATCTTCCTTCAAAGTGAACCGCAACAGCACATGTCGACTTTCTAATAACCCAGTGGTACATTCACCCTTAAATCCTAATTGTTGAGGCAATATTTTCTGTAAATCTGGAAGTTCAAGCCTTCCATGTGAGAATTTGGCTATGAGAGCGAATTTTAGATTCTCCTCCATAATAAACGTTTCAAGGTCTTTGGAGTCAAAAATCACTGTGGGTTCTTCATGTAAAAGATTGACTGGTTTGAGAGATTTCTCAATAGATTGTTGATTTCAGCTGATTAACGAAGCATATGTACAACCTGTATTAGGGTTGACATTTGTCTCTCCCACAACCATAGGCTGGGGAGAGAGAGAAACAACTATGGCTGCTATTCACGCCATATTTCGATTGAGAGAGAGAGAAGAGAACTTTGGGTTTAGGGTTATATGAGAAGTCTATTAATTGATTTAGTAGAATATTCAGTTTCTAGTAATTTTCCTTTAGGAGAAGTCTGCTATTTTATTTATGTGCATATATAAAGACTTATGGTTAATAAAATTTATAAGATACAAATTTTCATTCATATTTTTTATTTTGTTGTTTGCATCTTTCTACAAAAATCGTAACAAAGAAATTTATGTGCTTTGATTGTTATATTATTATTTTAAATTATTTGAAATGTTACTTTTTTTCCATTTTTACTTATTCAATTTACTAAAAATAATTAATTCTCTTACTTTTCTAGTTAAAAAAAATTAAAAGATAGTTTATCATAAATATAATTCTTTTTAATAGTAAAATCGTATTAAGATAATATTAATTTTTTGTATAATGTTAGTATAGTCAAATCTTTTTATAATAACATTTCACTTTACTAATTAAGCTCTCTTAAAATATACCTCCATGTTTTATTATATTTTATCTTTTTATAATAATATTTCATTATAACAACTTAAGTAATTCAAATAAATAATATTATTATAAAGAGATTTTGATAGTATATATATTTAAATCCTTTAAATAAAAAGTTTAAAAAGGAAGGACTAATCATTGATGTTACATACCAATAGACACTGGATACATTTCAAAATACAATAATCAACAAGATAAAAAATAAAATTAAAAATACAATAATCAACAAAACAACAAGAAAATTAAAAATAAAAATACAATAATCAACAAGAAATAAAAGACAAATGAATTAGGTTGCTTTGTTGTGAGTTGTGACATTACATCACGATTCATGGGATATATAGTAGATTACTAGAATCAAGCTAGCATAGGAGAAACAAGTACCATAATTGGACTTTTTATCATCTACTGGAATCAAATCGTTCGATAAAAAATTACATTATTTATATGCTTATATTATAGAGTAGAAATTGAAATTTTTAATAAATTTTTGGTTTCGCACACTAACTTCTATTTGTGATATTGATATATCACCAAAATTATTCTGTTAATTTTTTCAGCAAGAAAAATATGTGTTGAATATAAACGAGTAAAAATGAATAGAGGAATTACTATAGAATTTTATATGTCTACAGAGTTAATATATTGCATAAAAGTATTTTTCTTTTTTTTAATTAAAAAAAACAGTAAATATGTTAGCTTGTTATAATCTGATTAAATTATATGAAGTGCTTCTATGGGCTAATAATTATAGTAATCGACTGTTAAAGGTCTTAAAATTTTACTATAAATCTTCCAAATCCCAATAACTCCACAGTGTTCAATTCCCCATATAATATAAAAACTATCTCTGTCCCTAATTATTTGTCCACTTTTGAATTCACACACCTATTAAGAAAATAATTAATGACATGGTGAGTTTATCATTTTACCCCTATTAATTATGAAGTGGATGAAAGTTCTATATTTTTCAAAGAAATTAATCATTTAATTCAGGGTATAATAGATAAAAAAAAATTGTCATTTCTTAATTTGTTAAAATGGACAAGTAATTAGGGACAATTATAAAAGAAAAAATAAACAAGTAATTAGGGACAGAAGGAGTATATTAAAGTCCTAATATAGCAACAAGAACGAAAATGATTGTAGCAACTTTTGGTAATCACCAATATAATCAATTTGCTTGTGCCTTATTTGGAAACTTAATTATTTCAAAGATTTTCTTCTGCTAATCCCTCCACTAATTTTTATTTGTCTTATATTTTAAAAATATTTTGTTATTACTGGTCACTTTTCAACATATTAATTTTTTTTATTGCTTTTACCTTCGACATTAATTACTTAATCTTCAAATTATTTTGTAAGACCTATGAATGACCATCAATTAATATGAATAATTTGATAAAATATTTTTAGTAATTATTTTTTAAACATGTAAAATTCAAAATAGACAAGTAAAGATGCACATTGGAAGAGTATCAAATTGTGACCTAGAGTGATTAATATTTTTTATTTTCAACCCGATATCTGAAACTCGTATTAGTGCTCCGACTAAATTTAAATTGTACACTTCATAGTCCATTCGAAAGTGACGCATCAAAAATTTTTCAATACTCAAAATTCAAAAACCTGTATATTAGGGTGGAGTGAGGTAAAAATCAAACGACTCAACTTTAATTTCAAGCAGAGTAGAATAAGTAAAGATTCTGAACATGATTATCCAAATGAAAAAAAAAAAGGTTTTATCTGATGAGTCTATATAGGTAAGTCTAATCTCTTACCAATTTTACCAAATGTGTCCATGGGAAAGCTATCAACTGTACTAAACAGCAAATTAATTACTAAAGGGTTTCTTTTCTAAGTTGTTCGGATTTTAAAAAAAAAATTAATTGGTACATGTTAGATTTTTAAAAATAATATTTTCTTCGTGTATTTTTTTTTTTGTTTGTATTTGTATTGACTTGACATATTCTTTAAAAAATACTCTTCTATTAAATAGATGGTTCATTTTAATATTTCATCCTCTATTAATTATAAGTCATTTAAATATTAAAAAATAATAGTATTTAATAGTAAGAATAAAATAGACACAAAATGATAAATTGTCTCTTGATTTTTCAAACTGGACCAGTAAAATTGGACAACTATTTTTATTATATTAAAGAAGTAAAAATGAAAGGAAAGAATATATTGTTGAAATTCAACACAAATACAACATTAAAAGTGAAAGAGTCAGTGCACCTTAATTATGTTAGTTTTACATAGATACTATATGTTATCTCTCTAAATTTTCTACATATGTCTAATTTTTTCTATATTGTAAATTTGTAATACTACTTAGTAAAAAATTTAAATTTATCACCGTTCGAGAGGTAAATAGTTTTTATATTATAATACTATTATGTTTTTAGGTACTAATTATACTTTTTTATTTTTTCTTAAAATCGAGAAATCTCTAAATGTTAATAACACATGATTCAAAATTCAAACTAGTCATGTGTATACCTGTACCTTTCTCTGGTCACTTAAATATCAACTTACCTATTTCATCCTTACCACTAGACCAAAGTTCCCAAACTTATTAATACCATATTTCTATCTTCAATATTGGAGAAATTCCTTTCACTATCACACTGTTCAAAACCCAATCGGTAATGACTTCACCCTCTACTCTTCTCTACTTATCAAATACAGTACTAAACAACAATATTTCGAACCTACAACATGCACTCATCACATACTACATTTTTACCATCAAACTAAAGTCGCGTGATATTAATCTCACTCTTTATGAATGATTACTTATAATACATTGCATAGAACACAACTAGAGGACATTGTTTGGATATATAGATTGAGCTGGAAGTTTGACTAGTTTATAATTTGAGTTGGTGTTTAGCTGGAGTGAAGAAGGGGGTGGGGGTCCCAAGGGGGTGGGCTTTCAAGGGTGTGGGGTGGGTGTGACAAAGCTTCATTTTGATAATTGATGTGTCTTAGAGGTGTAAGAAACCAGGTTAGCAGTTATGAACCCCATATGAGTCTTTCATGTCAGCATTGAGTGAGACAGCCTAAAACCCCTTTCTATCCCTACCACACCACCCACCCACGCCAACACCTACCATACTCTATGATTATGACAACATTGTTATCAAATTACAATAACAAAAAAACAATATTAGGAAATTCTGACTCAATCTCACACGTGCAAGTGACATGTTTTTGCTTTTTTATAATTATTACTACTTGTATTTTATTTATTTTAATTAGTTTCTCTTGTTTTGACTTGATATAGATCGTGAAAAAAAAAGGATTCAATCTTGTGATTTTAAAGTAAAAAATGCGTTAAATATCCTTTACTTTTATGGTTATAAATATGTCATGTGAAAAAATCAAAATTAAAAAAGAATAATTATTAGTTTTTAAAAAGAAAAGACGTAGGACAAAGAAATTGAAATGGAAAGAATATAATTATTTTTCGTACCACTTTATATTTGTATTTTTTCAATATATATAATGAGATGATTATAACTAAACAAATATAATTTATCTTAAATTATAGTAAGTCGGTATGGAAACTAGGAATTCGAATATAACTTATTAACACTTAAATTTGTTATTTTAGAATTTAGAATTCATAAAGTCAAAATTATAACTTCAATAATGTCATAAATTTTAGGTTTTTTATTTCTTTTTTAAATTGCATGCTCAAACAAACACATTATATTTATATTTTTATTATTTCATCAAACATATGTTATGTCTTATTTTTGTCCTTTCTAATCGTTTAAAATGAGATTAAGAATTAGTACTACATTTTAAATAAATTTGACAGACAACTCATTCTTAAAAGCCCCTTTTTCATACATTAATATTATAATATAATGTCCTAGTTAAAACTACATAATAATAATAATAAAGGAAAATGTCCTCTTGTGACTAAAATGTACACATATCAAACGTTTTAATTTTGCTTATTTCAGACATGCTGCAGCAATAATGTTGTCGACATATATGAAATAAATAAATAAATGAATAAATCATTATTTTTTTCTTCAAGAAAATAGTTTATACTTTATATTATACATTTGTATAAGTAGGGTAACCATTTGGGGTCAGTTAACATCAGGTTTGTTATGTGTTTCTCTTGTCAAAACACACATACAAAAGCACACACAAACACAAACACAGTAACTAAATCCCTCAAAAGAGTCAGAGAAGAAGCAAAGGGGAAAAAGGGGTTGTGAACAAATAGAGGTTTTTGAGGTTTTCTGCTAGGAGAAGAAAAAAAACACACTTTTTATCTGTTTCTTGATATATAGAGAAGTAGTAAAGGTTGTTTCTTTATTTCATTTTGTTCTTCAAGAATGTTGTAAAGATCAAATCCTTATGCAACAAAAGTCTCATGTCATCATCAACATCATCTTTTTGTTCTTGTTTTTGGTGTTGTTCTCTTATGGGGTGCTAGCTACTTCAATGGGGTTGTTTTCTTGATATACAAAAAGTGGTAAAGATTGTTCCCTTATCTCATTTTCTTGAATTTTCGTTCAAGAATGTTGTAAAGATCAAATCTTTATGCACTAAAAGTCTCATGTCATCATCAACATCATCTTCTTGTTCTTGTTGTTTTTCTTCTATAGTTCCTAGCTACTTCTATGGGGTTGTTTTCTTGATATAGAAAAAGTAGTCAAGTTTCTTCCTTTATCTCATTGTCTTGAATTTTTGTTCAAGAATGTTGTAAAGATCAAATCTTTAAGCACAAAAAGTCTCATGTCATCATCAACATCATCTTGTTCTTGTTCTCCTATGGGTACTTCAATGGGGATGTTTTTTGCTGATATGAATTCACTCTCTATAAACACTCCAAAAAGTCGTGATGAGGGTAAAGGGAGGAGGGGTTCTTGGGATTTTCAATTCTTGAATAAAGGGGGGTCTTTTTTTTCTTCTCAGAGTCTTGATGAAGCCCAAAATAGTGAAGAAAATAATGAGACTATTGATCTTAATGCTTCTTGTTTCAATGAAGAGAATCCAATTACAATGCATAGTACTTTTAACAGTAATAATAATAGTAGTAGTAGTGGTTGTAATAATGGCAAGGAAACAGAGAATGGACAATCAAAGCTTTGTGCTAGAGGTCATTGGAGACCAGCTGAAGATGCTAAGCTTAAAGAACTTGTTGCTATTTATGGCCCTCAGAATTGGAACCTTATTGCAGAAAAGTTAGAAGGAAGATCAGGTAAGAAATAAAAATCTCATCTTTTTCAAGATTCTTGATTATCAGAAATAGTCTCTCTATCTCCCCAAGATAGTCTAACGTCTGTGTATACGCTATCCTGAAAAATCTCATTTATTCTTCAAGATTCATAATGCCCTCTTTTCATTATGTTAGATGTTGCATCTTTTCTCAAGATTCATAATGCCCCCTTTTCATTTATTCTTCTTGTTTCGGTGTGAAGGAAAAAGTTGTAGATTGAGATGGTTTAACCAGTTGGATCCAAGAATCAACAGAAGGGCATTTAGTGAAGAGGAAGAGGAAAGATTAATGGCTGCTCATAGATTGTATGGTAACAAATGGGCAATGATAGCAAGACTATTTCCAGGGAGAACAGACAATGCAGTGAAGAACCATTGGCATGTAATAATGGCTAGAAAATATAGAGAACAATCAAGTGCTTATAGGAGGAGAAAAATGGGACAATTTGTTTACAGAAGATCAACAACAACAGTAGTTGAAGAAGCAGAAAATTCAAGTGGCCAAAATTCTGTTAACCACTTTGCTGCCACTTGTAGTATGAAAATGAATAATGATGGTCCAAATGGTTGGGTTGTTTATGGACCAAATGGCTCACCCCACTTGGCTGCTTCTGCTGGAGAAGCAGCAGCAACTCCAAGTAGCACCAATAATGTGCCTCTCTATTCTCCATACTCACCATTTTGTGCTCCTCCCCCTTTTGACTCATTACCTGCAGGTATATATCTGTCTTTCGCTTTAAACAATTGTTTCATTTACATTAAATTCCTCCCCACTTTTTGGATCATATTTGGTTGAACTTGAAGATTTAAGTCATAAAAAGTGAATCTTGAAGTTGAAATTGTGTTTGAACATGCATATCTTAGTGAAGAAATGTGAATAAAAATCCAAACTTTTTGCAATTTCAAGTTGAAATCAATGTTGCTCAGACTCTTCAAAAATGTGACGGTGCGTGTTGGGATCCTTCAAAAAGTAGTGCATTTTGCAACTTCATGTTTAACCTATGTTTGCTCTAACTTCTCAAAAATGCCGAAGGATGTGTGTTGGATCTTTTAAAAGTAGTACATTTTTTAAGGATTCAACATAGGTGCGACACCATTTTTGGAGAGTCAGAGCAACATAAGGTTGAAACAATAGACTAAATTGTATGTTTCTTTATGGTTAGTTATGAATGTTGGATTTTCTTGATTTGGTTGAAGGTCATTGTGGGAATGAGATGATGAATTTTCTAAACCAACAAGCAGGCACATCTTGGGATAGGCAAAGTGAAATTACTCATCAACACCACCAACATCCATCTAATTCATTAATGATGATGAATAGTATGCAACAAGATCAATCACAATATGTCTTGCAGTTTCCTTATGTTACACAAATTTCATCATCATCATCAACAGAACAAGGACTAGTAAAAGAGGACAAAAGAAGCAGCAACAATAATACCACAATTGCACCACCAACACCACCATTTATAGACTTTCTTGGAGTAGGAGCCACTTGAATAATTGAAAAAGGTCCCCATCCCCTCCCACCTTTTGAGTCTTTACAATGAGATGGTAACAGTATTAGTGCATGTAACAAGTATTTTAGTTTTCTCGTTCTGTTATTAAGTGTCAATTTGTGACACTGAAATATCAAAAAGCATAAGAAAAACTCCACTTTGCAAACTGTTAACAACATGGTGTTGTCACTTTGCCTTTTTACTCATTTGTTTTAGTAGTGAGATCAGATAGTGTGACCACAAAAAAGTTCATAATTTTTTGGTCATTGAAATTAAATTTTAAGGTGGGGGGGGGGGGGGGAGGGGTTGTAAAGCAAGAAAAGTGGGGAAATTGAAGACATCCTTTTCTCATGAGCCTGCCAAAAAAAAGGCAGAAATTCAGGGGTCCTGAACACCAAAAACTTTATATAAGTTGCTATTTTATGCATTCAATTATGGTAACTGTTAAACATACATCGGCCTCAGCAGAATCTTTATGTCACCAACATAAGAGTGCTTATTTGGAACTGTTCTAACAGTTCAATACAAGACAATTCCTCACCCAACCACTCCCCCCTCTCATCATACAACACTATACCATGTATGCGAATTCAGATTTAGTCGGAAAAGAATGTCACATACCTAGGCGGACTCACACCTTTAGGAGAGGGTGCACGTGTACCAACTAACTTTGAAAAAAAAATTATATGTATATCTGTTTTGAAAAACTGGCAGAAATTAAGATATAGTAAACAGTGCACCCATGAACTAAGGTAATATTGGTACACCCAAAGTTTTCAAATTTAGAGTTCACCTCTAACTCACATATATCATGAGTGGCGAAGTTAAGAATTTCGATAAAAGATATTTAAAATAAATTATGCACTATGTAAGATACATAGTTTTTATTTGTTCCAATTTGAATAAACAAAAGTTTAAAAAATAATTAAATAATTTTTAAACTTTTAAACCTATAATTTTTTTTGAAGTTTATTGCTTTAAATATGACAAATTTTGTGTGATTCTGATATCTTGTATGTAAGGTGGAATGCATAGTAATACGTCTGAAAAGTCAAAATTAAAGTATTTTTTTAAAAAAGCTACTTTTTCTATTCCTTTTTTTGCTTTTTAATCCATCCCACTAAAAAGCCGTCTTACTATAATTAAAAATAATTTAACTTTAAATATCTAAAAATTGTTTTAAATCACAAGTTTTAATTTTTTTTTTTTGCTTAAACACCATGCCAAGTCAAATGATTCTACGTAAAATGAAACGAATAAAGTGAAAGACATTATGGTAAAAATGGACTAAGCAGGAAAGTAAGACAAATAAATTACCGCAGAATGAATAATGAAAAGTGAAAAAAGGTGAAAGGGGTTGGGTGTGGGGGGCGGGGGGCATGTATACAGGTAGTTCCCTGTAATACGCATAAAATTTGGTGGAGCAGTGAGTGAAAGAGATTGCAAAATGTGCATGTTTCAACTTTCTGTTACAAATGAGTTGACACACATGCTTTTACTGACCTAATCATCTTCTTACATATTTCATCTTTTTTACATACACACGGGACATTTGTTAAGCTACTTGGGGTGAATTTATAGGTTAAAATATGATGTACGTGAATTCATAATTTCGTTATAAAATTAAATATCTTATGTATAAATATGTCGTAGAATTGATAGGATACTATTTGTTGATAGTTTTGCTACAATAAAGCTAATTAATACTGCATTTGATCGAATGTTATGTTGTTTACTTAGAGTGATATTTTATAAATTCTAGATTCGTCACTGGTGCAAGCTACGTGTACACTTGTAATCTAATTACTACAAGAAACAGTTGAAAGGAAGGAACTATGAGCTACCACCTGAAATGGATAAATGGGATTACGCGTACAAATATAAGAGTTCATCGTTATAATTATTTCAAACTAGTAACAAATCTTCCAAGGGAAGAAGAAGAAATAAAAAGAAAGGAGGGAGGTTTCTAAAATTAATCTAAGCAACTAACAAATAAGAGATGTTAAAATCCTCATATTGAGAGCTAAATATATTCTATAACGATGAACTAATATAGTAGAAGTGTATAACCATATTTATTTATATAATAATTTTATATTGCTGTTCATGAAAATTTAAATGTGATATATCTGATATACATAATATATAATATGATATACAATGTCAAGAAGCATTTTCCACAGCTGATTATTTTTTATATATTTACCTCTTCGATGGAACTGTTAATACATAGTATATATTGAATCCCCTATAGCTTTTTGTGTGTTTATTTTTTTTTTCATATTTTGAATGTTCTACTGAAAATTCTGATTCCACCACTACTTTGCTCCGGAAGACACCAACATTTTGAACCCTTAGATTGTTGTTTGATATTTGACTAGTTTTCATTAGTTTTACATGCAATTTTACATGTTACGTACGTTACGTACCTAGTAATGTCTTCACATGAAAGCAACACATTATTCTTACGTTGTTGTCCACTCCATCCCTCCATGCAACAAAATCAAGCAAGGTCCTTACTTGCACCAATACCAAGAAAAAAAAGAAAACTAAAGTGCTAACTAATTTTGTATGATTTTTTAAAATTGCCTAAATAATGATTAAGTACCTTAATAAGTTATATAAAGTGTATATATTATTTTATGTGAAATAAATGAAGAATAACAATGTGTATTAGTAATATGAAGATTAAAATAGTGAAATGATATAATCACAAAACAAATTGTATACGTAGTTTCAAATAAAGATAATCCAACTAATGTTTCTTTCTTCCGAAGAAAGAAAAAAAAACTCTCTCCTAGTATCGGATGTATAAGATTATTTCCTTTCAGGATAAAACGGTTAAATTATATTGATATAGCGATAAAGCTATTTTTTGAGGTTTGTTGAGTAGTGGTACTTCCTATCATAGTGCAAGTATTTGTTGAGTCTCCCACATTGGTGAAGGATAGGTACTTTCATCTTCTAATATTAACTTGGACAATCATCCTCTTACAAGGTTTTTTTTTTTTTTTTTTTTAGGTTGAGTTAAATCGAAATTTCATATTTTTACATGATATCAGAGTCGGAACAGACTTCCAATATAATTAATCAAGAAGCAAGGTGAAATTGAATGGTTAGAAGGAGTAAAGAAAGGGGTTGTTAATTATACCCTAAACTTATGTGAGTGTTCAATCACCCTGAAACTTGAATTTTTGAATTTTGAAATTATGTTTAAATATGTATTTTGCTTAAAATATAAATAATTTTTTTGTGAGTGAGACTCTCAAAAACTAGTCTAATTTGGGCTCTTTCAGTAGGTCTTGGAGCATGGGCTGATAGGGCTCAAAGGTTGCAGGGCTTGGGCCATTTCTTTATTAGAAGTTGATATGGATCTATTACTTCTAACTTCCTTCTTCGTTCGTTTCAATGAGCTTTTCTTAATTTTTAGACCGTTTAAAAAAAGAGTATCTCTTTTCTTTTTGGGAATTCTTTATTTTTTAACTCTACGCATAAAATATTTAAGATCATAAAATTAAAAAATATTTTGATACATTTTACCTATCTTTAATTAAAAATGAGGAGGTTAAAAAAAAAACAAAATTCTCACAAGTGGAGTAAGCCTTACGAAAGGGTTGGACTCAAATTCTATGTATCTTTTTCATCACATTTGTCTTGCGTACAGTCATTTATCTATTAAAGAACTATGGGTAAATGATACATTTTATATATATATATATATATATATATATATATATATATATATATTCTCTCCTTAATTGTTACTCTTGGAGGTTAAATTATTTTATTTCGATATAAACACTGAATGTTAATTTAGTGTAATCTTACGAGTGAAGTTTAGGAAGGATATGATATAAGCAAATCTTATGTCTATATATATTTATGGGATAGAAAGACATATATATATATATATATATATATATATATATATATATATATATATTCTCTCCTTAATTGTTACTCTTGGAGGTTAAATTATTTTATTTCGATATAAACACTGAATGTTAATTTAGTGTAATCTTACGAGTGAAGTTTAGGAAGGATATGATATAAGCAAATTTTATGTCTATATATATTTATGGGATAGAAAGACTGTTTTCGGTAGATTTTCGTCTCAAAAAAAGTGTTATCATCAAAGTAGTAATGGAAGTAAAGTAATGACCGTCAATAGGAAGATGAACAAAGCAAATGAAACAACATGTAATAGTAAAATTGGGAAAAAAGACACTACCCGAATACAAACTAATATTACTAACTATGAAGAAGAAGAGACTAGACCATGTCTCTACATAAAAGTACTATCACAATATTCAACTACCTATTACCTTCTTATCCTAATCCTCGACCTTCATATCTTCTTATCTATATCATGTCCTCGATAAGTTAAATATGTGTCATGTGTTGTCTAATGAACACCCCCACTCCCTTTCTACTTCGATCTACCTCTATCTCTCCTACAATTTATTATAGTCAATCTTTCACATTTCGTGCTTCTGTACATCTTCTTTTCACGTGTCCACCAAAGTTTCTTCTCATTTACACAAATATTATGCATTTCTAATTAAATGAGGTTCTCTTTAAAATCAAACAAATGTCCTAAATGAAGGAAAAGCACTAAATTTAGATCCAAGAAACTAAAAGTAATTTAAAGCTTAACATGCACTTTGGTGTAGGGTCCCATAGAACAACACATTTTTTAAAGAAAATATGTGGTTCAAAAAGCTAATGGGGGTAATGAAAATATTGGTGTCTTAACTTGAAAGAACAGTCAGGAAAACATACAACTGGTCCAACATTAAATATTTTTAATGTGTAGTTTTTATTCAAATCATGACATATATCTACCTTATTGTCAACTAATGGATAAACCATATATTATTTGTCTATCTCTCTTTGGTTATAATATAAAGTTATATACTTGGAAAAAGAAACCAAAAAGTAAGAAGAAAAAGAGAACTTTATCCTCAAATTTTCCACCTTTTTAGCATATGTAAGGAATTAAGAATAGATCCTTTTTGCCATGAAAGTGAAAGATGCATTGACACCTTTTTTTTTTTTCTATCAAGAAAAAAAATTCTAGTTTATCTACACAAAATTTGGGGGACCTACCATGTCCTTATGTTATTTTTTCTTCCTAAAATGTCCAATTTATAGTCAATTTTCTCTTTTTCTCAATGAGCTGTTTGTTTGTTGACCCTATATACTCTGCCTAATATAATGTTTACCCTAAAAATTAT
This sequence comes from Solanum pinnatisectum, assembly GCA_035578085.1. Lineage (NCBI taxonomy): Eukaryota > Viridiplantae > Streptophyta > Magnoliopsida > Solanales > Solanaceae > Solanum > Solanum pinnatisectum. The sequence continues at coordinate 3,737,071 of CM069080.1, read as the reverse complement.
CATGATTTGTGGTTGAAGTTCAAATACTTGGTGGTGGTGATGTTTAGAATGGATCTTTTCATTTTTTTTGTCCATTCATATCTGGTGTTAATGTCAAATTATTTAATCTTAACAGTCGCAAATTAAAGTGAGAACACTTATCGCTTAACTATGGTTAAACAATAAGTGTTTGTATGAAACAACACATATTTTGGCTTCATTGATTTGATATAAACATTGAAAACAAAAAATAATCTGTATTTTTTGTGAAAGTAGATGTTCTTTTGTCAGATACAACAATCTTTGATGTTCTTTACTTTCACCATAAGTTATGTTGTTCGGATCTTTCAAAAATGAAACCAGATGTGTGTTAGATCTGTTGAGAATATAATTAAATAATAAAGTATGTTCTCTCTAACAGCTTAAGCTTTTAGATGAGATGGTCACACTTTCTTTCAAAATTGTGCAATTTTTTGAAAATCCGATATAAGTTGATGGCGTTTTTGGAGGATTCGAGCAACATAATTAGTGAAGGTAACGATAATATTAGGAGAGTGTAATAGGATTTATTTCCTTAGTCAAGAAAGTGAATCTTTACAAGAAGTACAAAGTCCATTAATATGATTGATTTAGTATCATAAAAATAATGTAAATATTCAGAATAAAACTATCAATATCAGAAGTCAGTAAAAACTTCAGCTGCATCTTATTTATCTCTATCTATTAATAACTCTACAGGTCAATGTACAAGGTACACATAGTACTGCAAAACTATAAAACTTGAAGACTTTGTGCATACTGTCTCCTTCTCCTCCTAGACACAAGAACCCGCTATGCGCAGGGTCCGAGGAAGGGCCAGTCCACAAAGGTCTATTGTACGCAGCTTTATCCTGCATTTCTGCAAGAGACTATTTCCATGATTAGGTGCTAGCTGCACTAACATCAATGATTGGTACTAGGCAACCATGAACCATGTTGTAAGTCTTATCATCGTGTGCTCTCGCGGAAATGAAGTGATCTAGACAAGGCTGCTGGATTAGCTTGCAGGGCAAAAGATGTGTCATGTTCGCGATGTCTATGATCAGCTTTTGGATTAAAGGCACTGAAGAGCATTGTACCACGAGCCGAATCAATCTTCTCATTCCTGATACCTAGTGTTGACCATATAGAGCTTTTAGCCGCTTCATTTGGATCATGAATCCTTAATGTCTTCGGAATCAGTACACATCTCTCGCCTTCTCTATCCTGCAAATTAGTATCTCTTCTCTGTGATTGTGATGGATCAATCTTGCTTTCATCCCGAGAATGTTTTCCTAATGTTGGTGAAGTAGGACTGTTGTTCTGGACTGATTGATCAGAAGAAAGCCAAGGTACGTTCCAAGGGTTTGCTACGGTGCAGCCCCAGTACGGTGTTGCTGGATAGAATGATACTGGAAAGCCAGAATAAGGCCACGGAGCGCCCTGAAAGTACGGTACTTGAGGAGGAAATGGCTGGAAATTATTCCAATTAGCTAAATCATGAGTACCAGCACTGCTTTCTTTGTCAGTTACACTTGAGGCTGTACTACAAGTTCCATTTGATTGATCATTCCCGATTGCAGGCATTCTTCGTTCGGATCCATGGGATTCATTTCGATTCATATTATGTGAATTCTCAGCTAAGTTCAATGCAGAAACCATGGAATCACAAAGGGGTTTATCTGATCCAAATGTAAGGACAGTTCCATTTGTCCTTAAAGCAGGAAGATGCATTCCGTGAGCTGCTGCTTCGACCCGACCTGCTTGAAGAGGATAATTTGAAATGGACGAACTCTTGTTCTTGCGGCGACCAGATCCCACAGGCACATTTCTCATTGTCCCTCCAGCAGTCCAATATCTCTGGCAGTTCTTGCAGAAGTAACGAGGCTGGTTGACGTTGTAGTTGTTGTAATAACAGAACTTTGTTTCCATGCTATTACATCGCGGACATGGAATCAATTTATCAGGCTTCTTGAGTGCCTTTTCCTCACTCGAATCCTCCTCCTCGATAGATTTTGATGATAATGTTTCTTTATCTGCATCCTGCATCTTGATGTCATCGCTTATACCAGATGATGTTTCTGGTTCAATCGACGAGTCTGCAGTTGGATCGACAAGTTCATCATCTTGTTTGCTTTGTGTAAATTCTCCTTCTAAAGTGATCTGATCAATTGACAAGAAGAAACAGGTCAGTTTGAGCTCTCTCACAACAAATCAAAACTATTCGTCACTAAAAAGACGACGATCTCATCATTTTAGCATAAGCAATTGAACAAGGTAAACGATCCGGGCATTTACGACTAAATCTCCACTCCTAACAGTTGTTAACAATTCCACTTGGTAAAAAACATAACAATATGATCACCATAAATACAAAAGTTTTACAAGGCAGAGGATCTGAATATATACAACTACAACATACCCGGTGTAATCCCACAAGTGGGATCTGAAGAGTGTAGGATGTAAGTAGACGTTACCCTATCTTTTTAGGATAGAGAGATTGTTTCCGCTACACCCTCAGGATCTCTGAATATTTCAGGGCATATAATCCTTGTGCTTTCCAAATTACACAACTTTAACATACTTAATTCCAAAAACATATAAAAAAAATATCTTGGAAAGTAAGATCATATCCATATATATATATTTTTTAAATGTTGATTAACATCACCAGATCAAACATCAGAGTTCTATGGTATCTAAATTGAAAAAATAAAATAAAATATAATCCCAAAACAGTACATTTCCAAATTCAAATACAGAAAAATAATGAGAAAACAATTCCCAAAACAGGGTCTTTCCTAAAACTGTTTTTTTTTACATTTCCATTTTAAGCTATGGTATCAAGAAAGATCCAATCTTTTCATAAAACAAAACTCACCCACATACTAAAACTCCGTCTAGTCGTAGATTTTGAAGTTGAAACTGGAAAATTTGAATTTTTACTTGAAAAAAAATGAGAAAAGTCCTAAAAAGATCATATTTTAAAAAGTTTGATCAAATTTTATGGTCAAATAGATATATCAAAGATAAAGTTTCAAACTTTATAACTAAAATTGGTGACCCAAATTCCATTTTTATTAACTCATGATATATTTATAAACAATTTGGTAAAAAGGTTTACCTTATCATCATCAATTGAAAGAGGGGATGAGGTTGTATGATCATCATGAAGATAAACACAATTGGTTTCTTGTTGTGTCATACCAATTGTTTTACCAAACAGCTTAATAGAAGGATCTCTAACTTCAGACATTTTCTTGAATTCTTCTTCTCAATTCTTGATTTTCCTTCTTTTTTTTTTACAACACAAAAGGGGGGAAAGAAATCAAAGTAGTTTGTGTTACTTGAAAAAGGGTAAGATGGGAACAAATTTTTATCTTCTTGTTTTGTTTCTTTGATGTTTGGTGTCTTATAAGTTTTGGACTATGAGGACTATAGATGAAGAAGAAAAAAGGTTTTAGAGGTGGGGGGTGGGGTGGACACGTCACTAAAGTTGGAGGGATTTGTAGCCACAAATTTGTATGTGGCAATAGAGAAATCTGATACATTTGGTTTGAGGGAGGGGAGAGTTGGTTTTGTTCTTTTTAGGTGTGTGTGGTTTATTTGTTGTTTTTTGATTCTGTACCCAAAACTAAAAGTAAAAAGGCAAGTGCTTTTGGTACTATTTTCTCCCTTTCCTATTTGTCCATGTCAGCAACTACTTTCCGAATTTTTTTCTCAAATAGATTTGGCCTAATACCAAAGAGAAAAAAAGGATTTGCCTTAATATATATTTCTGTTTCCTTTTCTTTACCCTCTTCTTCACTGTTCTAGGTAGAACATGGATAAGAAAGTTGTAGAAAGGTGGATTAGAATAGTTATGAAAATGGATTCCCTATCAGAAGTCATTACGTTGAAGTGTGCGATTGTCTCATCTAAACATTTTAACTGTTGGAGAGAACATATTTTTATTATTTAATTATATTTTCAACACGCCTCCGCACATGTGGTTCTAATTCTTTTTTCATGGATCAAGTTCGTGGAAATTCTTTTTGCTATGAATGGTGGTGATATTTGATCTCAAGACGTCTGTCTTCTCTGATGTCATGTACTCTTGAATTAGGTGTCTCTACCTTCTAATGAAATGGTTTTTCTTTCTGCTTTTCAGCTGATTTGTTTATCCTTGCCTCATGGGCTTGTAAAGAACCATTAATTCATCAAATGAAAACTTTGATAAGTCTTTACACTCCTCAATTTTAGTACCAACATGATCAAACTTAGGAGTTAAACTCCTTACAAAAAAAAAAAAAACCTACAACAATTTGATAAGTTATTTGGTCTCCATATGACCTCATTTGACTAATAATAGCCATTGTTCTAGACAATAAATTCTGCACAGATTTATTTCCTTTCATGATTAAAGTTTCAAACTCATGTCGAAGAGATCAAAGTTTTATAACTATTATTTTTGATGTGCCTTGAAATTTAGTTTGTGAAATTCTCCATGTTAGCCTTGAAGTGGTGACTATGATATTCCATTTTAGGTTAAGTCCCACATCGGCAAAACATAAAAGAGATGTTAGGTATATAAGTAACCAGACCTTACACATTAGTGACACGTTTTAATGCCGTACGACCTAGGCAAAATGGACAATATCACTAGCGGATTAGGTTGTTACAGATGTTATCAGAGTCACTCTTGTGTCAGCCTTGTCGATGTGAGCCAAAGTTCAACTGAGTTTAGACAAATCTTGGTAGAACGGGGCAAATCTTAGTGTTGAGTTTAGACAAACTCAGTGTGGTGTGACAAATCTCAACGAGGACGTTGAATCCATAAAAAGGGGTATATATGACACTCTAACTTAGGATAAGAAGTCCCACATTAACAAAATACAGAAAATATATTGTATATATAACTAAGTAGACCTTACAAACTAGTGTAGTCTTTTAAAGTGATGCAAACTTAGACCCAAAGTAAACAATAGTACTAGCAGACTCACATAGTCTATCCACTTAAACCATGACTGCTACTTCGCTCACCTACAATTTTTCATGAAGCAACTAATCAAAAGTTCTAAAGAAACTCTTGAATAATATAATTCATCTAATTAAAAAGGAAGAAGGATAGACAGTCCAACAAATTTATAAGGACGAGGTGAGATAAAGTAGGGAGGCTTGGGCTCGCAGTTGGGTTAGGTCTTTGAAATGGTTCTAGCCTCCATATCCCTTTGAGATCGTTGGTTAATCCTTTGCTCTCTTTCGAATGTTTGCTCGTTGTTTAAGCCCGTGAGTGAGATTTATGCAAATTGTAGTCACCTTAACTTCTTCATTTGTTAAGGTAAGGGTAAGATGACATTTTTTTTCTAGCTCTACTGACTATCACCATTAGCCATCATTTTCAATCATCACCACCAACCATTATTTCATCCACTAATCACTATAGATAATTATCATCATTAATCAACATATATATTACTAACCGCCATCATCATTCACCATCGTTATTATCTATCAGTGTCATTCCACTATTAATTATCAGCCGCCGCCACCAATAATCATGATTAATCACTACTATCAACTACTATGCGATAAAATATTACACACAACCATCATATCATCAGCCAACATCATCCCAAATCGAGACATACAATAACCATTGTAGTCATCATCTACAAGAGTTGTCATTTAAAAATTTAAAAATATTTTTGATATAATATTATATTAATTTAGTATTTTATATTTAATATTTTTTAATCAAAAATAAATTTCATATATTCAGATGTTGATAAAACAAACCGTCTTATTATCTAATATTTATATTTTAATGATACATCTTAATATTCAGATTTAGATTTTTAAATATCATATATATATAAAAAAGAGAACCTTAGGCCCACCTAAGTGGCGTCACCACAAATCAGAATTCCCTTTTAATTTATTTAATTCCGAAACTAGCCTTCCCCTTTCATGAAAAGTTGTGACATTTATGAAAAGTTGTGACTTTAATGAAGAGTTGCGACTTTTATGAAAAGTTGTGATTTTTATGAAAAGTTGTGACTTTTATGAAAAGTTGCGATTTTAATGAAGAATTGCGACTTTTATGAAAAGTGGTGACTTTTATGAAAGGTTGTGACCTTTTCGAGGGGTTGCAACTTTTCCAAATAGTTGTAACATTTCCGATAAGGCACAATAAACTATTGTTCATACTATCCTTTGTTGTTTATAAATAGAGGGATCTCCTCTCATTTTAAAACAACGAAAATTCTGAACCTCTTCTTCTTCTTCCTTTTCTTCTTCACAATTAAATATTTGTGTACTTTGCTCCTGTTGAGTGGCTCATTGACACCATTGCTTATGTTACAGATCCGGTATGTACTTTTACAGTCATTAGTTTATGCTTATGTTATTAAGAATAAATGATAAGATGTAATAATTTCCATTTTCTTTTACATTATTAATGTTTGTTACTACGTAATCTTGTATGTAAGATAATATAGTGTTTTAGTTTTAATGACTAATAGTTAATACATATTTTAATATACACGTGTCATTCAGATTCAAATATCTTAATAGGCCTAAACTTAGAATAAAAATGCTTCAGACGGTAAAGCTTTTGGTTGTTAATGGAAATAGTCATTTCATTATCTAAAGTAGCATATAATTTAGATTTATTTTTTTTTGGAATAAAGTGATGGATAAGAAAGATCAGAATGAAAGACTTATAAATTAAAGCGATCAAGTCCATAAAAACTAACTACATATTCTATTTGCGTCAATCAATTTCTATTAGATTTAAATCATTCGTAAAAGACACTTATCCATAAATAAAACTTACTAAAAGTGTAGTTAACTTTATAAATAAAAGTACAACTAAACATCAAAACTTATATTAAGTGTGAATTCGATTCTCGTTACTTTCTATCATCTTTCTCAATCCTCCAATGAAACTATAGGATATATTTGATAAAGAGATAAGAAGAGTTGCTTTATATGTTTTGACATTTCGTCCGACTAAAAATGCATAAGTACTGTCCTTACGTTTTAAGTCTAGAAGAAAAAAGCATTTGACATCAACTCCTAAAGTTTGTCCAAAATTTGATAGGTTGAAATTGAATTACTGAAATAATTAAAATCATGAGTTGGACAATATTTTGAAATTGAAAAAATAGAAGATTTAAAATATAAAATTGATAAAGTTAAGTTGTATTTTGATATGAATTTTACTAGAACTTTTTCTAAAGCCAAATTTGTGGATGGAAATTGTTTCACTTGAAACAATCCTCAAATTATTATTTGATATTTTATCAATAATCCAATTACAAAAGTTTAGTATTTGCGAGGATTGAAGTTCAAGCTAATCTTTGGAAATACTAATTACTGAATTGTTCAGGTAGAAAAAGTTAAAGACGTTTTTAATATGGAAATATAAATATTAAAATTAAGACCTTTATTAACTACAAATTACAAACAAATAAGGTCTTAATAAAATTGATAAAGTAAAATGTCGAGAGAATAATTCAAGTACTTATAAAATATTACTCCTTCCGACTCAATTCCTCTTGAAATAAAATTAATATATTCTACATATTTTTAATTTAACACCAAAAGACCCAAAAAATTTTCTTAATTCCGTATCAAATAAAAACAGAGAGAGTACTATATTCGAGCAAGTATTACTCCCTCTATCTCAATTTATATGACACATTTTGCTTTTTAGTCGATCCCAAAAAAATAAATAAATTTATATTTAGTAACAATTTAATTTTAAAATATTCATTTTATCCTTAATGAGATGATTATGTAGAGCTTTTTCCTATTCTTTCACACTTATGTCAAAAGCCAGTTGAGTTTTACTAAATTATAATCACATAAAACATTTATAACTTGTTTTAGATTATAAACCTCAAATATCTTTCTTCATTTCATTCTTAAACTCTGTCTCAAGTCAAACAATAAACTACAACAGAGGGAGGTCAAACTAGGTGAAATATGTAAGTTAAGTCAAACAACATCGCATAAATCGCAACAATAGGAGGATCAAAGGATACACATGGGGGATATCGATTGGTTATTCGACAATTATATCGCGTGATATGGTATTTGACGTGTAATAAAAACAGCCACCAGATGTTGCCAGCTCAACAGCAGTCAGATAGAATGCGTTTGGTCCCCAGTATCTAATAATAAAAAGTAAAGTGAAAATCAAGCTCTAAGTGATTGACACGTGTAGCACAGACAACCATTACCTTGTTGTCCCCAAAATGGTCCCACTTTCTAAAGAATCTTAATATTTTCGTGGCTCTCGTTTATTCATCTAACAGCTGTCTAGACTTTTTTTAAAAAAATAATATTTTTTTGTAAATTTAAAAAAAATATGTGATTTTTGTAATAGATGAAACTTTGAAGGGATTATCGTATCTTTTTCTTTTATACAAAATGCTTGCGTTTTAATACCTTTGGAATTTTTTTCCAACTAGTCTCTTCACTTCTTTATATATTGGAGTATCAAAAGAAGACTCGAGGAGACTCCTTGTTACCTTTTTTTCTTCGAAATGATTGCGTTTGAATCAATTTACGCATATATTCATGATTCAAAGTTTATGAATTTTCAATAACTATAAAAATTTACAAGTGGAAAATCAAAAATATATCTAAAGTATTTTGTTTTCTTGAGTTTCAAATCTGAATGTTTTCTTGAATGATAAGATGTGTGAATTTTCTATCTGTATTACTAAATGTTTATGAAAACATACGTTAACTTTCAATTCTTTACTTTTTTCCTTTTTGATATTATAGTCGTTCAGGTTGAAAGGTGAACAACTGAAGGAGACTCCTAGATACTTTTTTTTTATATTGGAGTATCAAAAGAAGACTCAAGGAGACTCCTAGATACCTTTTTTTTCTTCGAAATGGTTGCGTTTGAATCAATTTATGCGTATATTTATGATTCGAAGTTTATGAATAACTATAAAAATTTACAAGTGGAAAATCAAAAATATATCTAAAGTATTTTGTTTTCTTGAGTTTCAAATCTGAATGTTTTCTTGAATGATAAGATGTGTGAATTTTCTATTTGTATTACTAAATGTTTATGAAAACATACGTTTAACTTTCAATTTTTTACTTTTTTCCTTTTTGATATTATAGTCGTTCAGGTTGAAAGGTGAACAACTGAAGGAGACTCCTAGATACTTTTTTTTATATTGGAGTATCAAAAGAAGACTCAAGGAGACTCCTAGATACCTTTTTTTTCTTCGAAATGGTTGCGTTTGAATCAATTTATGCGTATATTTATGATTCGAAGTTTATGAATAACTATAAAAATTTACAAGTGGAAAATCAAAAATATATCTAAATTATTTTGTTTTCTTGAGTTTCAAATCTGAATGTTTTCTTGAATGATAAGATGTGTGAATTTTCTATTTGTATTACTAAATGTTTATGAAAACATACGTTTAACTTTCAATTCTTTACTTTTTTCCTTTTTGATATTATAGTCGTTCAGGTTGAAAGGTGAACAACTGAAGGAGACTCCTAGATACTTTTTTTTATATTGGAGTATCAAAAGAAGACTCAAGGAGACTCCTAGATACCTTTTTTTTCTTCGAAATGGTTGCGTTTGAATCAATTTATGCGTATATTTATGATTCGAAGTTTATGAATAACTATAAAAATTTACAAGTGGAAAATCAAAAATATATCTAAAGTATTTTGTTTTCTTGAGTTTCAAATCTGAATGTTTTCTTGAATGATAAGGTGTGTGAATTTTCTATTTGTATTACTAAATGTTTATGAAAACATACGTTTAACTTTCAATTCTTTACTTTTTTCCTTTTTGATATTATAGTCGTTCAGGTTGAAAGGTGAACAATTGATAATTGATATTTGTTTGGATAAATATTTGGCGATAATTCAGTTAGGAAACTCACATACTTGATAATTCAGATAAAGAAACTCAAAAAATCAAGATACTTTAATTAGGTATTCTTTTTTATCCCAACTCAAACTTTATTATAAGTGTCTGAAAAAAATCAAATCCTTATAATCAGGAAGGATAGCAAAACTTAAAGCTAATTCTACTGGATCATGAGACAACTTTGATATTGGTTTCCAACAATATATTTCTTATATATTTTAATAAATTTCTCAATTTAAATATAAAATTTGGATAAAAGTTATTCTTTTTGAGAACTCACTCCCACCATTCTAGATTTGCTCTTGCGCGCATCCTGACTATTCAATATGAGATATTATATTTCTTACTAATATAAGTATTATTGGATCGGATAACTCTGTATACCAAAATTTAAGCATATGAAACAAATTGATCACCAGATGAAATTTTCTCAAGTTCTTCCTATTATTAGAGATAGATAAGACAATATCCTTATAATTGATCCAATTCTATCATAATGGATTGGTTGATAGTACATGTTTTTCAGTTAATTTTGAACTTTAAATTTTTTATTGACACTCTCTCTAGTTTTTAATATAAACGAATTATCGAGGTGTACGTATCACAATTCTTAAGAAAGATATTTAAAGACATTAACTAAAGAATAATTTATCAATATTACCTATTTTATTCTACCCAAACTCTTCTTAAAAGTACAGATAATCATATATGAGATTTAAAAGCAGTTAAAAACACTATAAAAAAAGAATAACTCTAAAAAATAATAACAATTAATACATTTTTGGACTTTATTTTTTTAAAAATTATAAAAATTACAAAAAATGATCACTTTTTAAAAATAATAATAATAATAATAATAATAATAATAATAATAATAATAATAATAATAATAATAATACCATAAATTCAATGACCATATATGTAATTACATTTATCTTATAATAATAAGATGGATAAGGTTAGAAGAGGGAAATATAAGGAACTTGAGTTAGTGCATATATAGATGCCTTAAAATGTGGTTCACAAGTTGAGAAAATGGGGTCAAAATCAATCAAACAACTTTGCAAGTTAAAAGGTTGAAGAAAGTAAGGTCAAAAAACTAGTTGATGATTTGTGTACATCACATTATAAGATATATACCTTTTTGGCCTACAACTATAGTACTACTATTTTGTCATTTTTGAAGCAATTAATGAATATAGATAAGAAGCACAAAGCATTAGTTTCTTCATTTACTTCTGTTCCTTTTGCTTCCAATTGAAGGTTTCTTCTTGTTGGTTTGCTAGAATGTATAAAAATAATATTTAATCTAATGTATTAGCTAGTAATATTAGAATAATTAATATTGAGATTAGTTTTGTTAGGATCAGTTATATTGAAATTAGTTTTTATTCAGAATTTGATATAGTACATTAAAGATAATTTTATCTTTATCTATGCTTATTCTTATGTTAATAACCCTTGTATTCATTCACCAACAAGAGATGTATATAATGGAGTGGTAAGTACTCCTTTCATCCTTAATCAGAGGTCTTAGGTTTGAGTTCCCCTGAGTACAGAGTAGCCTTTGTTAGGGAGCGGTTTACCCCAAATGCAGGATTTTTCTGCGCGAATTCAAATTTAGTCAGACTCTAACGAAGACACTGAATATATATAGATAGCAAAAATACATATATTCTCTAATGTATCCTACCAAACCACCAGCTTATCATATTATATACACTCTCTTCTTTCCCCTAACAAAAAGATCATTGTTATTATTACATCGGTGAAGCAACGAAACGATAATTACTTGAGGTATTAGACTATATTTTTTACTAGAAAAAAATGGCACAATCTTCAAAAGACAATAAGATAACGTCTCATGTCAAAATTGTTGGGATTGAAATATCAAGAGATCACACGAAATCTAATAATTGCAAATTATGATGGTGATAAATCAGATGACAGCGAAACTTATACAAATAAGAAGCATGATATTTGATATGGTTTGGTTCAGTGATAGAGAGAGCTTGTAGATCAAACACCATAAATTTCTCTACAAGTTTCAAGTACTAATTCTAGTGTTCTAAGCATTCGAAGATCAAGACAAAAAATTTAGAACAAACTTCAAGTTCTTGGACTAAAATCTATTAAAATTTGAGATGAAGCTCACAAACCCTTGATTTTTTTAAATAGAAAGATTATAGTTCTTGTTTCGAGTATATCCAGAGAAAGAGATTCCTTGTCTAGAATTTTAAAAATATGGAAATTGTAATATTCATTGTATTGATAAGATACAGGTTGTATAACATGACTTGTTGAAGTAGATAATTTCTAGATAAACTCCTTTACAGTATCAATTTCTAATGCATTCAACTCTTGATCCAAAACTTATACTAATAGCGTGGATACATTGTTAAACATAGTTATACAATGTTTATACATGATTATATACAGTATATACATTATTTATATATTTTATATACAATATATATTAGTTTATACATTGCTTGTACAATGTATATGTAATATATAAGGACGCATGTATAATATATAATTATGTGTATACACATATATACATTTCTATACATCATGTTATATACATATTTTAAAAATTAAAAATAGAAGAATGAAGAGGGTTCTATGGTAGCTTTCGAAAGAAAGTACAAAAAATTGACTTTTAAAATAGATTTTCTTCATGAAATTCAATGTTAACATATATTGGTAATTTTAGATTTAAAAATTTATTGGGATATGCTCATTGTAAATTGTTTGTTTAGGAAATTAATACATATGGATAAGTATCCTTTGTTTATTAACTCGACCTATTTTAATCATCAAATCCGAACATTTGACACTTAGTACCTGCCCAGTTTCCTCTACTAAGGATTTTATTAAACTAGCACCATAGATAAGACTTGGAGTTCCAAATTGGAATATATTGCACATATTAAGATTGTCTTTGGTTGCCTCGATAGCTCGATGAGATGAGCACGAAAATGGATTAGAGTAGCTAATTTATCTAAGATAAATTTCTATATAGTTAAGTTCATGAATCTTGGTGATGAACAATCTCGTGTTTAGTTCAAGGGACGTATTGTTGGATATGTGATCGAAGTCTTACATTATAAGTTAATATGAAAAAGAAAACATGTATACTATATGATATATGGATACTTATATTAATATATATAGTTTGAAGCCTTTTGGAAAAATACGTGTGAATTTAGAATAAAGCAAACAATGGATACTTTTTCATATTGAAATTAAAATGAAGAGTGAAAACCAGAAAGGATATTTAATTGGGATAGTTACCGATATATATCATTTGATCAGCTTGATTACTAATATGTCTGAAATATACATAATATATACATTATTAGTATACATATTGTGTATAAATATGTATATTATATGTATATTTAAAATATATGCAGTCTATACACTTTATATTTATTTTTTAAATTGAAAAGTCAAATGGTTCAGACCGTAATTATCCCTGTTTGTTCTAGCTCATGAAATGCTCCACTAGGAGAAATACAAAAAAAAAAAAAAAAAAAAAAAAAACCTTAACGAAAACAACAAATTGCATGTATCATTTGGTGCACTAAACAACTTGAGCTCTAAAATAGGTCAATTTTATCATGTTTGGAATAGCAGTAGGGTATTAGGGTAGGTGTTCCTCCATATAGGCGAAATCTTCTGAACATATATATATATATATATACATATATATATATATTCTCTGTTTTAATTTATTTGTTTGTTTTGATTTGACATGATGTTTAAGAATGTAACAGAGACTTTGAATCTTGTAATTTTAAACTAAAGATATGTGAAATATCGCCCTACACTAATGACGCTTTAAAAGGCGAAACTCTCGGTCATAGTTTGACGACCTATCTTCAGTAGGAGCCTTTAGTCTTTTGATTAGAATAGGGATTGCGAGATAGCAAAGCGTACTGCCCTTCATAGTCATGAGTCCGCTTATAGTGACGACTATTATCATAATCAACAAGGTTAAAACTTCCAGGAAAAAACTTCGAATTGGGAAGTGATCTCATTTAATTTTTCTCTCAAGTGATAGCTTTTGCGTTCATGTCTTGTGTCACATCATCTATACATTATCATTTTAATTTAGTACCTCAAATTTTTTTTTTCCCCTCTTTTTCTCTAAGAATAAGAGAGGCAGGGACAGACATCAAATTTAGTGGAATATCTTTTGACATTAATTCCAAAAAAAAGGTGAATAAAAGGAAGTGTCTTTGTGTAAAAACTACCTGAACACTCCACAAAGATGGAAAGCATAAGATAATAATAGCATTAAGTGGATCTGAGGTGTCAGCCACTTATAAATGCAACTACTAGCTAGCTCTCATCCATCATCATCATTTTATTCCGATGGATTAGGTTAATGAACGAGTTGAGCTGAATTTGAACGAGGTAAAATGCATTGAACTAATAATTGACGGATTCAAAAGTTATTTAGATTAAACTAAGTGTTGGTGAAAAAACTTACTAGATAACAAATAATACAAGATTACAATTGAAAATAACAATGAAGAAATAAATCTCTTCAGGCTGAGATGCGGATATCTCGCTCTCTTTAAGGAGATTCATGTCCACTGCAGCAAATGTTTTTCACCGGTCCAGCAGTAGTCCTTCTTGACTTGTCCCCTTCAAGATACAACAACCTTCACAAAGTATAACTCAACAACTCTGGACAAGAGTTGAGTCCAAAGCTCCACAGAAAAGAACACCTCCCTTCAACTAATAAGAACTCTCTTTTTGACAAACTTTATGCACTCTATATTTTCTCTTATGAGTTATGTGTAACAAACCAAATGAAGACTACCACTATTTATAGTAGAAGAAGTCTTCCTAGCAATGAATTGAAAGATAATGAGGTAGTAAATAGTGAAGATAATGGTGTTAGGAGTTACATAGGTTATAAGAATAATGGAGCAATAATTTGGAGAAGTAATTGTGTGGGTAACAAATGCACCAACGTGCAAATGTAAAACTGCCCAAGATGTTGACCACAACGTTCACTGGAACGTTATAGGATATATGACATCTGCCAATGAAGCCAAGAATAATTGGCATTAACATGACCAGAAAAATGGTTAGGCAGCATTAAGTCACAAATATAAAAGCTACTTTAATATACAATATATTAAAATGCTTAATAACCAACACTTAGTTGTACTAAAATGTGAATCATAATCCAATTCACACAATTCTTATTATATTTTAGCAGGTTGTGCTGCATTTAAACGAGGTAAAATGAGTTGAATTAATAATTGGATTCAAAAGTTACTTGGATTAAATTCAGTTGGCTTAAAATATGAGTCATAACTCAATTTGAATAATTTTTATTATATTTTATTTTTTTTATTTTCTTTGTTATATAATCTTTTAATCTTTGATAAAATTATTATTTTTCTTTATTATTACTATATATAACATATCAAATAATAAAATATTTTAACGAAAATTTTATAGGCCAATTTGAGCTATATATCAACTCATGAACCCTCCGAACTTAAATAAATCAGACAAATTATATTTTCATGAACTTATTTTACCACGTTCACTTTTATTTTATTTTCTGGTCTTGATGGTCAAAATTAGTATTTCTTCTTTCGTCATCAAACTTTGTCCCCATGGCAGTTATTAAGGATGACCTGTAAATTGATAACCAATATATTTCAAAGGAAGTACTATAAATTTCAATCGCAACAAACAACTTTTCCTAAGTGGAATTATATGTAATAACGAACTTGAAAAATAAATTTGTTTATTATAAAGAGATAGAATAACGTTTCTCTTTTGCATGTCTATGGAGTTTTTAAAAAATTCAGACATCTTAGAGATAGATAGGAATTTCCTTAACTAACAACTTTTTTTTAGAATATGTCAAAAGTCCATTAATAAGAAAATATTGGGAAAATGTAGGTGTAAAAAGAACTTCCAGGAATTTCATTTCACCCAAAGTCTTTGTGCTCAATTTGTTTCCCAAGAATCATATTATAAGTAGACATTTGGTCATAAATTTCAAATTTCACTTTATGGAATTGATGTGATTGGGGTTGAAGATGGAGTTGTGTTTGGTTATACGTTTTGCAAAGAATATTTGAATATTGTTCATGTTTGAATGTACTACAGTCTCAAAAATGGAAAGTGAGTTGAAAAACAGGTTGTAAGCTGATGTTTTAATATAATGTGTGAATAAAACCGTTCATTTGCTTGATCCACTGAAATTATAATTAAGCCTCAATACCAAATAAGTTGTGGTGGCTATGTAAATCCTAAATTAACTTCACTTGTATAAGCTTGCTCATATTATCAGTCTCGAGATCGAATAAAGAGGAGATATGATCGGCTAGTAGGTAACATAAAACTTATTAATTCATGAATCACAAAGGGGAGTTCGACTAAATTACCCTAATATCATATCCTTAAATGACTAATTATGGGCAATGGCTATATATATTTTTTCTTGGGAGTAGTAATAGTCAAATTGAGGAAAAATAACTAATGTCATCTTTGAGTTTTTAAAATAACATATATTTTGAATTTCTTGCTAAAGAATATGTGGTTGGTAAACAAAGTATCAGTTTTTTTTTAAACAAGATACAAAACGTATCGTCATCTTCAATATGATTTTACAAGATCTAATTTCGCTGAAATAACAGATTCTAGCCAACTAAAAAGATCTTCCGATCAACATAAACATTCTTGGGGAGAAATGAATTGCCATGACCTCCACACCATCTATTTCTATTAAGAAAATATTCTTCCAAGAACAATTTTGACCAGCACAACAAAAACCAAAAGTGTACATCAAACAATTTTTGGCTTGAGAGAGATTTTGTTCGTCCTTTATTAATTTCAACCAATTTCTTCGTGAATGACATCAAAATTTGTCTATTTTCATCTTTTGTGGTATAGCTATTAAGACAGCTATCAGGCAAATCAATAGGAAATATTTCATAGGGTACAATATCTGATTTTTATATGCTGAGGTAATTGGAATGCAAATCATGCAAATGAAAAAATTTATTTGAAATAAAAATAATTTATGACCAAGTTGTTATTTCATGCCCTTTGAAGGGTATGTGATGCACAAGGTTGTTATTTCAAGTTAATTGATAATTTGATTAAAAAAATGATATCTCTAAGATGTTACAAGTTAAATTATACTAAATTGCATGCATAATAGACATTTCTATTGTTTATGTATATAACTTAAAACAGACTCTGAATATATCAAGAAATGAATGTCATTGGAGCCATGTGCATAGCTAGTAGATGTCAGGTAATTTTGTTAATGTTATTATGTATTTTAATATTAGAAATTAAAATAATGCTTTTTATATATGCATATATGATAAATGTTGAATTTGCTTGACTTCATCCTCTATTTACTCATTTTTATTTTCAATCTATTTAGTGAAAATTCTGACTCAATTTATTTTATCTATGGTTGTTTTAGGTCAACACTATATCAAACACGATCTTTAGCAGTAATTAACACTCTTTGTAAATGTTTCTAAAGCCTATAGCAACATTGAATTAATGACAATTAACTAATACTGATAAAGACTTTAACACTCTCTATTAATGTACATATTTATTGTCGCTAAAAATTGTTTTTGTCAGTGTGGAAGTTGCTTCACTTGAGTTGATGTCCTGTAAACCATCTGAGGAAATTGTGAAACTAGTAATCTTTGTCCAAAATAACATGCAAGGAATATTTTTCTAATGATTTTGTTTTGTCTTCATGGCTGAAACTGTGGGGTCTTGTAAACATAGATGTGTTAATATTAACAGACAGTAGATAAGTAAGTGGGATATTGATTGCCTTGGTGAAAAGAGAAAAAAAAAAAATTATATATCCAACTCATAAAATTCCTTGAAAAAGTTTCTTATATTCACACTTAAACATTTTTGACATGAGAAAGAAAAAAAAAATTAAACTTCCTTCATCTTTCTATAATTCTATCCTTCAAGAAAATTGATAAATTAATTTGTTGCTAAATAGTTCGTAGCTACAATGATTTTCGATACTTCGTAATTATATAAAGTTAATGACAAATATTTAATTATCTGTTGTTAATTGGTTAGTAGCTAATATGATTTTTGATAATTTATCGCTACTTCATCATTATATAGGGTTGATAACAAATATTTATTATATAGCAACAAAAAAAGGTTGAGAATTTGACTGCATGGGTGCTCCACATTGGATGTGGTCTTACACCAAATGTTTAATTATTATATGGAAATTTAGGAATCTTAATCATGTTACTTAGTTATCATGATTAATGAAGAGAGAAGGAATTTTAACTAAACTTGACCAGTCTGTTCAATGATTAGAACATTTTCCTTAGCCAATAAAAGAATCTATCTAGTGAAGAAACTATGAATTTATTCGAACCTATATTAAATAAGTATAAATAATAAATTTTGAATTCAGTAAATTAGACGGGATGGGATAGAATTCGAAGTTAAATTCAAATTCAAAAAAGTTCATCTTAAATTTGCTCCTTTCTAGCGCCTACATTGCTTGTCTATTCAAAAATGTTATTATATACATATCAGATACTTCAAAAATGTACCAGCAATACCACAACATGTAGTGCAATATTCATTCCTAATAGGCAATATCATGATTTTTATTTTCCATTATGTATTTACACTTCCAATCATGTTATATTGCCTAGTCATGAATAACATTCAAGTCCAACAATTTTTATTTTTATTTTTTGAAAAAGAAGAAAATGATACTATTAGATTAAGATAGGTAAGAATGACATAATGCTTGTGTCATTTTCAATAAGGCAATTGTGTGTGTAAATATATGTTCCAAAGGTGTAAAAATAAAAACAGCTGGGGAGATAAGATATGAATTATATTCTTTGTTGGGATTGTGACTAGTTCCTTTCATTTCACTTTTTTGGATTCCTTATGAGGCCATATATTCTTCCCTCATCTTTTCTTTTCCTTTTTAAATTTTTATTTTATATTTGATATCTATTTTGCAGCTCGATTAATGAATTACGCTAAAAAACGCTTTATACTAAATACAAATCTATATTGAAAGCTCAACTTAGATAGCTCTAATTAACAATAAAGGAATACTCACCGTTTCACCGTAACCTTGAGTGGTATCTTCTTTTCCTTTAAATGCTTTTGGATTTGTGAGAAAGAGATCTCTTCTTTTATATATATATATATTTATTTATATTGTATATGGGTCCTATTGCACAATAATAATTGATGATCAATGTCAAGAATACTTTAGTTTAAGTGACTTTTTGATCTCATATTTGCTACTCAATATTAGGCATCATGCGTCATCCTAGAATCTCCTTTTTTACTTTGTAATGGAATATATTAAAGCAAGAAAAAAAAGAAAAGAAAAAGATACTTCAATTACTACCTCTTTTTTCTTGATTTTCACACATCTTAGCCATATAATTAAAATATTACAGAATCCAATCATACCCTTTGTTCTTTTTGCCTTCTTTTTAATTTTTCCAAGTTCAACTATACACAACATGATCAACACCATTATTTTGTATTATTAATTAGTGGTGAAATCAGAATTTAAAAATATTAAACATGATAATCAAACCCGCAGTTTTTCATAAAATAATTCACTCATTATTTCATATATAAATCTAGTAAATACTACTCAAAGTTAAAGAATTCACATTTTCTACGTCAATTCTGAACTAATCTCCAATACGATTAAAGTAATTTTTGAACCACTTTTATTGCTACACTAAAAGTTTTACTTATGTCAAAATAATTCAACAATTTGTATATGTACAAATACAAAGTCTTTATCTTAAACAATTTATGTTTCCTACGTTGATTCTGAACTAATCTTCAATACAATTAAAATATTTTTGAACCATCTTTATTGCTACACTAAAAGTTTTAATTATGTCAAGAGGATTCATTTTTATTTATATGCGGAATTTATATGCATTAAGCATTTTATCTTAACTGCTCAGTATAATTATGTTCTGACAAAGATAATTAAATTGAACCCTTCAAACCATATAGCTTCCCCCCTACACTAGAATCAAATCGATTCCTATAAATATGCATAATGAATATACACACAGCTCCAACTTTTAGCCCCTAATAATTCTTCATGTGATAATGTAACCTAAGTTAAAAGAAATAACATAGGGAACTGTTACTTCATAGTTTTTTAAGGAAAAAATGGGGAGGTGATTGTAAGGGGGAGAATCGAACCCTTTTAAAAGTTCAAATAGTGCAACTGAATTACTAAGACTCTCTGTTACTTTAATTTATAGTTAAGAGTCTCTGTTCAAGTTTTATTATTGTCCTCCACCCGGGGGTATTTAGTATTCGATTTAGGCTTGATTAATCCAGATCACATTGAAAATTTTAATTTGATGGTAAAACGCTCCCTATCAAATACAACTTGAAATAATATAATTTGATAAGATTTAAATGTTCTGTTCGATTTTTAAGTTCTTCTACTGACTATAAGAAAAGTATAAATGGGATTAGACCTTGATGACTCGTAGCTAACGGCGGGTTCGTTAGACCTGGTGCACCTTGTAGTTACAGATTACTGGTAAAGCCCTTGCTAGTGGGAAGGTAGAACTAGCATACCGTTACCGATATCCCTCGAGTAGGAATCTACCGATATGAATATTTAACTCCTCTATGACGAGTTCACCGTTATAGATTACTTCCTAAAGACAAGGCCACACTGATTACATGATTCATTCTTGGAAACCTCCCAAATATAAGATGTGATTGGCCACTCCATTGCAATTTTTGGTGATTCTCGATTCAACTATTACATAGACTTGATCCAAAGATAAAAAGCCTAATATAGTTCTAACTAGTGTATAAATATAAGTTGCACTCTAGTTTTTGAGTCTTTTGGAACCCTTAGAAATAGAGGGTAAGGTGCCGAAAAGTGTAATTTTTGGGGTAAAATTCTCTCTATCAAAAATAATTTCTTATTAAGGTATCAAATATGAAATTTCTAGTTAAGGATAAAAGACCAGAGTACTTATCACTCCACCACGATCAATAATTATCCGTTCAATTATTACAATGACTTGATCAAAAGCTAAAAAGCCTAGTATAGTTGCTACTTACTAGTGCATTATTATTATTATTATTATTATTATTATTATTATTATTATTATTATTATTATTTTTATATATATAAGTTGGAATCTAATTTTTTTGAGTCTTTTGAAATCTTTAGAAATGGAGCAGACCAAGTGAATGTAGTGCACTAAGAAGGCAAAACTTTGTATATTCAATCATTGGATTAAGATTCCAACTCTTGACCATACCCTAAAAAAATTAAATCCCAAGATTGATCTGATCTAATTGAATTGACTTTTTTGTGATTTGTTGCTTGTCATTTTGGCCTTCTTTAATTTGTCCTTTTTTTCCTTTCTTTCTTTTTTGCTTTATGTATAGATAATAACTCTATTTACTTATTTAGATCCAATGGATGTGGTTTAAGGCTTTTTAAAAAGCACACTAATCTTCTGTTTTTTTTTCTTTTGTGTAATATTGTACAAGAAAATATGGATCTTTCTATAATTTCTACATTCGTGTGTTGATTAAAGGGAAAAAGAAGAAAAGATATATAATTAAAGAACCCCCCCCTCCCCCGACCCCCACCCCCACCCACATACACACCAACCAAGTGGTATCGAACACAGAGAACTCTCATGAAATTTCTATGTCTACAGATGTCTCCATGAAAGGAATTGTAGATCTTCTTGAAGTATTTGATTGAAAGGAATTGTGGATCATGTTGAAGTATTCGATTATCAAGAAGAGTGACATACTTTGATCTCATTATGACTATCCAAGAGTTGACGGATATTCGAAATTCCGGTCTTTATAAATATCCCATGATCAATTTATGGAATTTTCAAGCTGCCACTTCAAGTGAATATAATACCATTTATATAGCCATGAACTAGGGTCTAAGGTTGAGTAGCTTTCAGAAATTCTAATTGAAATTAGACACATCTTATAGTTAGCTTAAATGAAGAAAGAGCCTAAATAAGTCAAGTTAATTTTGAGTTATAGATATTTAATTCAAATCAATGATCCCGTTCTATTTAGGTTATTTACCTAGAAATGATAGAGGAAAGACTCTAGATTAATGACCTAATTCCAAGTAATTTACATTTGGAGTGGTAGAGAAAAGTCTTTTTTGTTGGAGCATCAAAATCATTGACTTAGGTTCAAATAATTGACTTGGACTCAAGTGGATCGAGAAAATTTTAGGGATAATTTTTATCTTTTTCTTGTTGGGGGCTTTTCTTTTGAAGTATAATAAAAATAAAGTTGGGGCACGTTTTTTC
The DNA here is from genome assembly GCA_035578085.1 of Solanum pinnatisectum. Classification (NCBI taxonomy): domain Eukaryota; kingdom Viridiplantae; phylum Streptophyta; class Magnoliopsida; order Solanales; family Solanaceae; genus Solanum; species Solanum pinnatisectum. The sequence goes on along the minus strand of CM069080.1, from coordinate 3,714,799 downwards.
AGAGACTTTAGTTAGACTTTGAGTGAGAATTACGATATTTTTTAGATAAATAAAATAGTAACAACATATTTAGTTTGATTTCATAAATGATATTTGTATAGAGAGAATAAATTCTCGACTAATAAAAGTGTTTTCAAACAAATTTGAAAAATACAAAAATACAAGAAATTCGGATGAAAATATCACGAAAAAAAATATTGACAGTAAAATAATAAGATGACCAAAATAGTAAAAGAAACAATAATAAAAATACAACACTTTTGATGGAATTACACAGGTGAATAGGTAAAGGACAAAATATACATAAAAGTTATAGTCTTAAATATGTCAGATGACAAATTAAAATTAAAGAATTCTATTATTTTAAAAATATATAATAAAAAATAAATAAAACAAATAAATTAAAATTGTGAGAATATTTGTTTCTGTTATCACCTATGATATCATTAGCATATATATATATATATATATATATATATATATATATATAACAAAAAAAGTGTGATGATCAGCAATAAAATGATCAAGCTACTCTTTTTTCCTAAATCAAGAAGATCAGAAAGTTTAAATATAAAAAAAATAAATTATATTTTTCTTGGCACTTCAGCCAACGTCAATTAAATATAGAATTTATTCTTATTAGTGCAAAATTGTCCTCATGCCAGCCTTTATGCTAAGAAATTTTAACCATTCCATTATTGCCATATTCTAGGATAAATGAAAAAAATATTCCATTGGATATGAACGATGGGAAAAAGGTCAAATCTGTGTAGTAATAGTTCATGACGACGGAGTCAGGATTTTCACTTAAGAAATTTAAAAATATAAAGAAGTAAATACATAAATCGCAATAAAAACTTGATTCGAGACGTTAACAACACACTGTCGTCTATTTCAAAAACAAAAGCCCCTTAGCGCCCCGAGGCGGGGGTGGGGGACGGCCCTACGCGTAGGAAAATCAATATTGGCTTTACAAAGTCAAAGTTGAAGTGAGTTCAACATCTATTATATCTACATACAAAATAATTTTAACTCTGTATAAATAGTGTAATTCTTTGTGAAAGAAAACTCAAATGAATCCCTTGGCTTTACCTAGCTTCACCCCTAGCTCGTTAAGCATTTGATCTAATCTTACTCTGAATCTAGTCCATGCATTTCATGTTATATCATCAGTTAATGGAAAAAGCAAATACAAGATAATTTTTCCATGAAAAGAGTCTAAAAAATCAAACGTGTAACAGATAATATAATTGAACATTTTTGAATAGTGTAAAAGCAAATTTGATATATTTTCTACACGAAATATTCATATAACTGGCCTTAACTAGTTGATGATGGAAAACGTAATCAAAGGCAAATTTATAAGCTAAAATTAAAGTATGTGAATTAATGATCTCTCTTCATAAAACTATATTTTATGTATATTAATATAGTATTATTTGTTGTGTCGTGTTACAAAAGGACTAAATATTCTAGAAATTTTAGATTTGTCTATTGCATGGCTATAATATATAAATGATATATGGACTTAGTCTTCCCAAATTCTCTGCAAGGGAAGGGTCCCATTGAATAATTCTTCTAAGTTTGATTCCATTTCATTTCATTATTATCTATCACACTATTCTTGATTTACATTAATATTAAAAATAATAAAATAACTATAGATTTCATTCTTCTGATCTCTTTATTGTCTTCCATGTTTTTTTACATAGTAGACAACAAGCATATACTTATAGTATATCTGAAAATTCAAAGATTGATAACAAAGACATATAAAACACACTAAGGTTAATACTTTTGATAATTAATTAAATAGTTCTATTTGAAAATTTTGTTTTTTGCTTCATTATTATCTCTTAGTAACTCATAAAGTACTTCTTGATAACATAAAAACAAAAAACTTAATAATTATGTACAAGAAAGAAAAAAAAATCTATTACTAGATTCCTTGATTCCTTTATCCCTATAAAAAAACAAATAGAATCTGCCAATACAACCACACCTCTCAACAAAAGAAAATTATTATGTACAAGAAAGAAAGAAAAAAAAACCAAACAAAATAATTATTTTTAAAGAATCCCTTTTTATCAATATTTCCAATAAAGAAATACCAAAATATAGTTTTTTTTTTTTTTGCTTACATCCAAGGCTCCTATAAGATTTTTTTTAAAAAAAAGTTAGTTTCCATTATAAATAATGGTGGGGCTGGCTATTTTCAGTAGGGGAATCAAAGCAGAAATAAAGAGAAATAAGAAGGAAAAACAAGGAGGGTAAAAACAAATTATAAACTTTATTTTTTTTTCCCCTACTTTTCTCTGCTTTTGAGACTTCAAAATTGAAATGTGTTTGCTTTCTTTGTTTTTTGTGAATCATAGATTCTCTCTCATTCACACCCTTTCAAGTCAAAGAAGAAAGAGAAAAGAGAAAATTATTAAATATCTATCACCAACAATAACATATTCAGTGTAATTTAATAAGTCAGTTCTAGGAGAATAAAGTGCACGTAAATCTCTATCGAGCTTGTTGTTGATAGACTCTCAGCTCAAGAAAAAACATATTGAAACAGATTGAGTAAAGAAATCAATCATGACAAAATACTATAAAATGCATGACAAAGCATTTTGAATTTTTTTTAATTAAATTATTAGATGACTAACATCAACAACAACACATTTAGTGTAATTTTATAAGTTGAATCTAGGGAGGATAAAGTGCACATGAACCTTATCTCTATCGAGCTTGTTGTTGATAGACCCCCGACTCAAGAAAAAGTATACTAAAGCAAATTGAAAAAATAAATATCAAAAATGTCAATCATGACAACATATCTAATGTAATCCCACGAGTGAGGTCTGATAAAGGTAATATTGTACGCAAATTGTGCCCCTATCTTGAGAGATAATTAATATTAAAATTGTTTCTGATAAACCCCTAGTTTAAGGAAAACATATCAAAGCAGATCGAAAAAAAAGAAATCACGATAAAATGCTATAGAAAACATGATAAAACATTCTGAAAAAAGAACAATAACTACGATAAAATAGTGTGATAAGGTAAATGACTTGGAAACACAAGAAAAATAATTTAAAATAGAGAAAAAAGTTTGATATGAAATGGGAAATGGAAGAAAAGAATGGCCACAGCTCATAGGAGAGCATATATTCCCTTACAACATATGTTTCCAGATATGGAGTGAGAAAACAACATGGGACACCCTTAACAAACTTCCCAATTATATATACAACTATAAGAGTTGCCACAGTTTTCAGACACACAAAAGCAAACTCTTTTCTACATGTTTCAATTCAAAAAATACACATACATTTCTACCTTGTAAATCAACAACAAAAGATGGCTCTTGATCAAAATGCACAACAAACTAAAGATATGAACTTAGTTTTATCAAGTGATGCTAAGCCTAGACTTAAATGGACTCCTGATCTCCACCAACGATTCGTCGATGCAGTCTCTCAACTAGGAGGTCCAGATAGTAAGTACTTTTTACCTGCTCGGATCCTCCAAAAATGTTGTTGTTGCACCTGTGTCAACTGACAGAGGTGCAACAACTTATTCTTGTTACAAAAATATTGATATTTGATTGATAATGTAGAGGCTACACCAAAATCATTGATGAGAGTGATGAACATTCATGGACTAACATTATATCACCTCAAGAGCCATTTACAGGTAACTATGTTGCTCAGACTCTTTAAAAGTGTTGTTGCACCATTATCAGATCCTCCAAAAACGCACGACTTTGAATTAATTGATTGGTTTTCCTCGTTGTACAGAAATATCGTCTAGGAAAGAGTTCGGTGACTGATCAATCTTTTGATGAAAACAAACAAGAAGTTAAATTGGATTTGTGTGAAATAGTACCTAATGATGATGATACAAAGGGAAATGAAATCTCCAGAGGCATAAAGCAGAGGACTTGTTTTGATACAGAGTTGCCTCAGAGTGATCATAAGTTGTCTTTGGGAGTATGTGATGGATCTCAAAATCAGATGAATGAGTAATGATTTCTTCTCTTTGAATGCAATAAATTAAGATCCCGTCTGGTAGTAGATTATGAAGTTGAAACTTGAAAATTTTGACTTTTATGAAGTTGTGTTTAAACATGCATTTTACTTGGAAAAAAGTTCAAAGTTTTTGAGTGGAAGTACCAAAAAGTGGTATGAGACAGTTTTTGAGAACTTGAAAATATTTGAATGTCATATTTTGAGTCTGATCAAATTTGATGGTCAAACAGATATTTGAAGATAAATTTTCAAAATCTGATCCAAAATCTATGGTCAAACGCCAGTTAACATAGAAATTTCACAAGCATTTACAACATCTAACTAGTTAAATTTTTTCTCAGGAGTTTCCAAATTGCGAGAGCTTTACAAATGCAAATGGATGTACAAAGGAAACTTCATCAACAAATTGAGGTAAAATTTATCAAAAAATATGAATATCTTCTTGATTTACATGTGCATACTTTTCCAAGATATTTACAAATTTGTATGTATTCGAGGATGATTCATCATAAATTGACTAGTTTTACATTGTTCGTCATAAGGGGTGTGTTACGCTATAGATCAACATAAACTAGTCAAGTCATGATGAATCCTCACAATACATACAAAATTTTAACTGGCCCCAACTTTCTTGGGATTGAGGCGTAGTTGTTGTACTTATTTTAGGTACAAAGACATTTACAACTTAGGATTGAAGCACAAGGCAAGTATTTACAATCAGTTTTAAGAAAAGCACAAGAGACATTAGCAGGATATGGTACTTCTTCAGGAGTTGAACTTGCTAAAGCTGAACTCTCACAATTAGTTTCAATGGTTAACATGGGATGTTGTCCAAGTTCTTCATTATCAGTCATAACAGAAATCGATTGTTCAATCTCGAAAGACACAGAGAAAAAACCATTGAAAGAAGGAATCTTGTGTTCGATTGAAAGTTCGTTAACATCTTCAGAGAGCTCAGCAAGAAAGGAAGATCAAAATAATTCGCGGAACAATAAGAATAGTACTTCTATTGGACTTTCATTGAATCAAGAAAGTAAAGGGAAAAAAAGAAGTAGACACAACATTTGTGGTGATGAACAATCATCTGGTAAAAGATATTTGGAGACAATTGATTTGAACAGAAAATGTCCAGATGAGTATGATGAAAATGTTACAAAAGTTATAGACTTGAATGAGTATAGTTAATAGTGTATTTATTTTTGTTCTCTATAAAAGTCATTGATTCTTATAGCTAGTAATGTTGTTTATAGAAAAAATACTAATAATAATATGTATATTGTTTTGTGAATGAAACTTAAGAAAACTTTCCAAAGTATATCCATTTTGATAGGTATTGGATACAATGAGCACAAATTCACAAGTCACAACTCTGTTTTCCCTGTTTCACATTTACTAAAAGTACATGAATCTATTCCATTGCAGAGAATGAATCCAATAACATATGGTTAATCTGACAACAACATATTAAAAGGCGGGGGCATGAAGCGAGGCGTTTTACTTAATATGGGGCGAGGCGTAAGCCTCGAGACGTGAGACGTAAGTCCTATGGGTCTTTAAATTTTTAATTTATAATATAGTATAATAATATAATAACACAAAATTATAAAAATAAATCAATAGTTTAAAATAATTACAAATATGATTAAATAAACTAATAGAAAATAAAAGTTCTAACATGATTATACAAGTATAAATAATCTAATATCTTAACTTTTTAATAATAAATGAATCATTATTTCTCAAAAATATTTTTTTTTATCATACTATACTATTTACCCCCTAAAAGAAAATAATTAATAACCTTACTAGTTACTAATATTATAATAAAAACATTACCCCGTCATGAATAAAAATAAAATTACTTTCAAATAGCTAAATAAAATATAATAATTTTGAGGGATATGACAAAACCATGAAGACCAATGATAAGTGAAAAAGTAAATTTCGCGATGTACTTTTAAAAGAAATGTTATATATTTATTTTCACAGTGTTACCAAATAGGAAAGATACGATACTAAAACTTGTTATTTGAGTTATTCTCAATCTTCTTATCTCTATAGATTAAAAATTATTAAGTATCATACAATTATTTAAGAATTATGAGGGTCGGCAATGTTAATTAAAGATTCTAACACATAATTTGTGTAAGATCTGTTAGGCAAGCCTCGAGCGTTGGGTGCTGGGCGTGCTTAGGGCTCACAGTCGGGCGCTTAGGGCGTAAGTCTTACAAAACTAAGCCCCACACTTGAGTCTCGAGGCGTTTTTATAAAGCCCCGCCCTAGGGCGAGTCCCAAGAGAGTTATTTAAAACACTGATATTCAGTATAATCTCACAAGTAGGGTCTGGAGAGGGTAAAGTGTATGCAGACTTTATTCCTACTTCGTAGAGATAGAGGGGTTGTTTCTAATAGACCTTTAGCATAAATAAAGCATTCTAAATAGTTTGAGAAAAGGGGATATAGATATGAAAGCAATAGCAACAACGAAATAATGCAAAATAGAGAGCATTACACAATAAACATAACATCAACAACAACAACAAAAGAAAAAGTGTAAGCTCACAAGTGAAATCTGGGGAGGATAAATTGTACGCAACCTTAATTCTATTTTTATGGGGTAGAGAGGTTGTTTCTGATTGACCCTCAACAACCATCCACCTTTATCCAAACTTGAAACCGATAATGCGAACGAGCTCAGACAAGCCAAGTTAGATAGTCAATTTGATTTATGAAAAAAATGAATATGATGTTGAAAGATTATTCAAAGTGAAGTTCTTCTACCATAGGTGCAAAACAACTGAAGAGAATATGTGTAGATAAATGGCATCTCTTTTTTAGTTTTTTTTCTTTTCTTCTGATACCATATTCTAACTCAGGTGCATATGAGCTGCTAAACTTGGAGAATCTATATGTTCTAGGAATCCCATTTTTTGTTATGCTTTTCTAAAGATGCAAGCAAGGAACTTGAAGTACACCAAAAAGGAATATTTATTAGTAATTGTTTTAGAAATCAATACAAATTAATAATAGTACTATAGAGCAAACAAGGCCATTTTCTATGAGTAAATTGGAAATGCTAAGGGACAGCTTTCTTTATGAGTGAGGGTACAAATCTCTTATGACTTCCAATTACATACTCAGACACTATAAAAACAACTTACGCTATCAAGATAGTTTAATATGACACTATAAAGACAACTTACGCTATCAAGGTAGTTTAATATGTTTGGCCACTTAGTAATCTATTGTGACTACCTTATTTGTCACTTATAAAATATTGCCATGTGAATCATTTTGTAACCACAAAGTAGTCTTCCTTTCTTTGTTGAGAGTATATTGAAACAGTCTTTTCACCTTCATAGGGTTAGGAGTAAGGTCATGTAGATACCACCCTTGCTAAATCCAATTTGTAAAATTACACTATATACTTTATAAGATAGGATAAGATTACATTCACATCATATTCTCTATACCCTACTTATAGAATTATATTGAATATGTTGTAAAATATATGTACCACTTGTGTAGATCCCACTTGTGCAATCAGATTGGATGGATTAGGATGGTGAGAAGGGAAAATGTGAAAGTTCAGCCCAAGAAGGGCCTAAATGAATCAAAATCTTGTGAAACCCAAATGATCTTAGCCCAATAAGATAATAAAGCAAAATTGGACCTTTAGCTGTCCAATAGATTGACTTGTTAAGTTAGAATGAGACTTTAAAATAACTAAACAAATTGACAAATAAATGTCCTTTTTCCTCCACAGTATCAAGTTTTAAGTGGAAAACTAAATATTAACTCTCAAACAAGAAGTGAAAATATACACTCTCAAAGTTCTTGGAAATTAGCTTTTGTACTTAATTTGGAGGTTCATTTTGATCTCACAATACAACATAAATTAGACACAAATTAGTGCTTGATAAAGATAAATTTCTCTGTCTACTTTTAATTTGTCATATCACGCTTTATTCACTTTTAATTGTCATATTACACTTTTTGCACTTTTAATTTATCATATCACGCTTTATTTACTTTTAATTCTCATATCACTTTTAATTTATCATATCACGCTTTATTTACTTTTAATTGTCATATCACGCTTTATTCACTTTTAATTGTCAAATCACACTTTTCGAAAGTTAATTTGACAAATTTTTAAATTTAAATTAAATTATATTAATTTAATATTTTAAATAAAAAATTTAAATATTCAAAAACTATAAAAAAAAAAAACTATAAATTACAAATTTTAACATATCATTATGATTAAAAATACATTATTAAATGTTAGTAAAAATTATTACAAATTTTAAAAAGAATCTTATCATTGGATTTTAAAAAAAAAATCGCGACAATTAAAAGCGAACAAAGGTAGTACAAAGCAATGAGAATGGATTCATTTTTAAATATTTGGTAATAGAATATGAATGATTGAACATGAAAAATAAACCTCCATTTCACCATCCAACAAACACCAAAATATGACTCTGTACAATTAACATTATTTCTTAAAAAAATCTGCAAATTTTGAACAAAAAAAATTAAAAGTTGCTTTTAAGCTTCTGATGCATGATCATTTTCAGAACTAAAATTAGCTGAAACTGTTTGGTTATTATGATTTTCTGAACTTGAAAAACTCATCCAAATCTCTCTCCTCCTTCCTCGATTTTTCGATTCACCATTTTCTTCAGGCATTTTATACCTACAAATCGGACACGACCCATGAATCTTCAACCATTTTTCAACACAATCTCCATGAAATCTATGCTTACAAGGCATTTCTTTCACTACCCCACCAATTACCCAATCATCCAAACATATAGAGCACTCCCCTTTTTCTCCTTCTTCGCAAATCTCAACAGTTGAAAGTGCATCAATTGATGCTTTGGAAGCTGGTGGTTGACCTTCTTTGCTCATCAATTCGTTCAGAAATGAATCTAAGGTTGTAGATGGACGGGTTTCCATTACGATCATGTTTTGGGTTAACGGGTTTACGAGTATGATCCGATCGGAAAACTCTGATTGGGTTGTTGATTCATCTGTTTCTTCATCTGGGTTTGATGAAATTGAATTGTTCGTAATGGATAAAATGAAAGGTAAAAAAAAAGAAAGGTCTCTGTTTCTGGAATTCATCAAATTCTCCATCAACGATGATGCCGATTCTGAGTCTGAAGCCATTAAATTGAAGATTCTTCGAGAATTAGAGAGAAATTTGAAGAAGAAGATTCATAATAGAGACTTACTAGCTGTAGAAGAGTGGTGATATAATGGGGGCAAAGAAGCACACAGAAAGTTGTAGAAGATTCTGGAATTATGTAGACAGTTAACTGTGGTGGTTGATTTTTATGATTTGGTTAATTAATTTAATTTAATTTAATTAATTAATATTTATCCTTTTGAGATAGATGGCAGATATTTTTGAGGGTTTTGATCTAATACTTGTGAGTCTTTACTTTCATTCTATGGTCCAGCACCATTGAACTTGTCAACTTGTAAATAGTAGTGTTTTAAAAGGGCAGTTTTGGAAATTGTCTTGGGGAGGGGCACTGGTAAAACATAATGAGATTCACGTATGAGGTTTAGTTTTGTGATTTGATTATATGTTTTAAATACGTCTAACGGTCAATGCTTGAGGTTTACCTAATCGTTAACGTAATGAGATTTACATACGGGGTTTAGTTTTGTAATTTGATTTTACTCTTTAAACATGTTTAATGGTTAATGCTCGAGATTTACCTAATTGTTCTTATACAAATTTTGTGTCAAATTACTTTATTGTTATTTAGATGCAAAATTTATTTTGATTGTTACTTCAATTTTATTGTATCATATTATTTTAAAACCAATAACAGAGAAAAGTATCATTTTTAACCATCGATTTGGTGGAATCATATTGTTACATTAATATTTTTCTTCTCATTTGGGCAAATCACTTATTATTTAATTATTCTATTTTATCTTCCACTAAATCTTTTTCATAGTAGATTTACTCATATCCTATTTTTCTTAATTTATTTATTATTCAAATTATTGATTTGTAACATCATATAAATTCAATACTCTCGTCCCTATCCTATAGTTTATGTATACTTACTATGTTTTAATATGTAAAAAATATTACAATTTTTTTTTTTTGGCAATTCTTTAATTCTAACTTTTCTGTTAATAGACATATGTAAGACCATTAAAACCAATTTTAGGATTTTCTACATGTAACTAAAGGGTGTTGACCATAAATTTTTTTCTTCCAAGTTTAATTCTGAAAAACATGTTGGATCATAAGATTTCAAAAAATTTCATGGACTACAACTTTCTTTGCTTATTTTGGGCTTATATCCAGCCCAAAACCAATATATTTATTAATTGAGTCCAAAAAATATTTCATTCCCTTATTTTTATCTTCTGCAGAGTAAAAGTGAGAGTGCTATGGGAAGAAGATACTTTGCAGATAACCTGTTTGATTAAATTCCCCAAAGAGGGAGGCACCAAAATGTCCATTTTAGAGAAATGGGTCTACTTTGATTTCTCTTAGCAATTTAAAAAACTAGCCTTAAAGAATGGCAACAATGGCTTTGAGTAATGTTTGTTCGCTAAAAATCAAGACTTGTGAGCTCTTTGGAATTTGTATAAATCACTCATATACCACTCTTCCTATCCAAATTAAAAGTAAGTTTTAATGGTCAATTGCTCTAAAGTTGCTAGCTTTACTAGATAATAATGTCTTTTGGTATTGGAAATTTTGTTCTGCTTTGTATTTAGCTTTGTATATTATACTTTGTAGGGTTAGACATGAAGCCATTGGTAATTCAAGCTACAGCTAAAGCTAATTCTCGGACTGAGAGTGCTAAACTTTGAAATAGGCGAATTCGAAAGAAGGTATGTGACATTTGTTAAAATTATGGCTCTTGATATTGCTGCCCAGCAAAATAATGTTGAGTGTCAAATTTGAGATATGATAAGCTATTTAATGTAGCCACATATCTGTGTTATAACTTCAGCTTACTAAGGACCCTAGATAGGAAGGTAGGAAGGTCGGTAGGTAGCTGAGTGTGGCCGCATGTTAGGTGTGAGAGGCAAGGGGGCTAGCCCTATATCCTCTTCTCCTTATTAGTAGTAGTGTTTAGTAATCGCATAGTTTCTTTTCTTTAATGTGTTTCTACTATCTATTGCTTCATTTTGCTTTGTATCATGTCATTTTTACTTCGTGCAACCCTTCTCTGAATAACTTCTCTATTGAGCCGAGAGCCTATTGGAAACAACCTCTCTACACTCATAAAGATAGGGCTATGGTCTGCGTACATCATATCCTCCCCAGACTCTATTTCTAGAATTACGCTAGGTATGTTGTTGTTGTTAAGCAATGGTAGTGCAGAAGATTGATGCTGATGTATTTTATTGCAATATTTTGGTGTTCGGATAGAAAGAAAAAACTAATTTATGTAACTTGGCTTTAAGATCGTACAATGTTGAGCACAGATTGATCGTTTCTGCTTAGAAACAGAACAAGCGTACATAATTGAAGAAGGTAAATGCAAAGAATTTATTGGTTTCTTGGCATATTTGTATTGGAGCAGCAAGCAATGACTTCAACTTTCTTACCTAACGGATTACCATTTCATGCTTTCACCTGTTGCATAAAGACCATCAGGCTTCGACAACATGGCTCTTCTATAAGGACACTCATATGTCATATACCTACACCACGACATTTAAAACATTGCATATCTCCATATCTAGTAGGAATAGGTGATTAGTATGGGGCGAGGCGTAAGCCTCAAGAGACGTGGGGCGTAAGCCCTATGGATCTTAAAATTTTTAATTTATAATATAGTATAATAAAATAATAACACAAAATTATAAAAATAAATCAATAGTTTAATAATAAATGAATCATTATTTCTCAAAAATATTTTTTTTTATCATACTATACTATTTACCCCCTAAAAGAAAATAATTAATAACCTTACTAGTTACTAGTATTATAATAAAAACATTACCCCGTCATGAATAAAAATAAAATTACTTTCAAATAGCTAAATAAAATATAATAATTTTGAGGCATATGACAAAACCATGAAGACCAATGATAAGTGAAAAAGTAAATTTCGCGATGTACTTTTAAAAGAAATGTTATATATTTATTTTCACAGTGTTACCAAATAGGAAAGATGCGATACTAAAACTTGTTATTTGAGTTATTCTCAATCTTCTTATCTCTATAGATTAAAAATTATTAAGTATCATATAATTATTTAAGAATTATGAGGGTCGGCAATGTTAATTAAAGATTCTAACACATAATTTTTGTAAGATCTGTTAGGCAAGCCTCGAGCGTTGGGTGCTGGGCGTGCTTAGGGCTCACAGTCGGGCGCTTAGGGCGTAAGTCTTACAAAACTAATCCCCACACTTGAGTCTCGAGGCGTTTTTATAAACCCCCACCCTAGGGCGAGTCCTGAGGCGAGTCCCGACAGTGTTCTTTAAAACACTGATATTCAGTATAATCTCACAAGTAGAGTCTGGGGAGGATAAAGTGTATGCAAACTATATTCCTACTTCGTAGAGATAGAGGGGTTGTTTCTACTAGACCCTTAGCATAAATAAAGCATTCTAAATAGTTTGAGAAAAGGGGATAGAGATATGAAAGCAATAGCAACAACGAAATAATGCAAAATAGAGAGCATTACACAATAAACAAAGCATCAACAACAACAACAACAAAAGAAAAAGTGTAAGCTCACAAGTGAAGCCTGGGGAGGATAAATTGTACGCAACCTTAATTCTATTTTTATGGGGTAGAGAGGTTGTTTCTGATTGACCCTCGGCAACCATCCACCTTTATCCAAACTTGAAACCGATAATGCAAACGAGCTCAAACAAGCCAAGTTAGATAGTCAATTTGATTTATGAAAAAAATGAATATGATGTTGAAAGATTATTCAAAGTGAAGTTCTTCTACCATAGGTGCAAAACAACTGAAGAGAATATGTGTAGATAAATGGCATCTCTTTTTTAGTTTTTTTTTCTTTTCTTCTGATACCATATTCTAACTCAGGTGCATATGAGCTGCTAAACTTGGAGAATCTATATGTTCTAGGAATCCCATTTTTTGTTATGCTTTTCTAAAGATGCAAGCAAGGAACTTGAAGTACACCAAAAAGGAATATTTATTAGTAATTGTTTTATAAATCAATACAAATTAATAATAGTACTATAGAGCAAACAAGGCCATTTTCTATGAATAAATTGGAAATGCTAAGGGACAGCTCTCTTTATGAGTGAGGGTACAAATCTCTTATGACTTCCAATTATATACACAGACACTATAAAAACAACTTATGCTATCAAGATAGTTTAATATGACACTATAAAAACAACTTACGCTATCAAGGTAGTTTAATATGTTTGGCCACTTAGTATCACTTCTAAAATATTGCCATGTGAATCATTTTGTAACCACAAAGTAGTCTTCCTTTCTTTGTTGAGAGTATATCGAAAACAGTCTTTTCACCTTCACAGGATTAGGAGTAAGGTCATGTAGATACCACCCTTGCTAAACCCAACTTGTAAAGTTACACTATATACTTTATAAGATAGGATAAGATTACATTCACATCATATTCTCTATACCCTACTTATAGAATTATATTGAATATGTTGTAAAATATATGCACCACTTGTGTAGATCCCACTTGTGCAATCAGATTGGATGGATTAGGATGGTGAGAAGGGAAAATGTGAAATATCAGCCCAAGAAGGGCCTAAATGAATCAAAATCTTGTGAAACCCAAATGATCTTAGCCCAATAAGATACTAAAGCAAATCTGGACCTTTAGCTGTCCAACACACTGACTTGTTAAGTTAGAATGAGTTTGCTAAATTTTGAGTTCGGATGAGGGAGATATACCTGTTTGAAATCAGCCTGTTCAGTTAAGGAAATTTGCCCGAATTAATGAGGGATATTTTGGTCTTTTCCTTATCCCATCAGCTTTAAATGTTTTTAGTAATATTTTAGGGGTCTAAACTGATTTGGATCAGTTTTCACAATCCTAAATATGCTTAGGATTTTGAGAGGAGTTCAAGAAGAGGACAAAAGGGAGAACGATCAAGATTCTTGCAATCTTTGAGGGGTTTTCGCCAAGGATTTGATCCTAAGAGGTATGTAAGCTTCCATAGTGACGGGTTCGTTCACCCACAGGCCAATCATGATTTACATTATCGAATTCATCCATAAAAATTGAAAAATTTGAGTTCTTGATGAGTGTTCTTGAAGTTTTGTTCTCCATTCTTGAATTATGATGTTTGGTTAAGTTCTTGAGGCGAAGTCTTGTCAATGAGTATTGTTCTTAAAGGAGGTTTTCGAGTAGATTTTCATGTAAACAAGTTGAGTAAATGAATCTAAGAGGGTTTGGAAGAAACCACTCGATTCTACGCGAATTAGGGTTAGAAAACGAGAAAGAAAAGTTCGTCGGATATTCTGGGCAGGGGCTGGCGTGCCGCGCCAACAGTGCGCCAGAACTGCGCCTCTGAAGTTCAAGGGCTGGCGCCCCGCGCCACTCAGTGTGCCAGGGTCGCCTGCCCTGCCCTTTTTCCGTCGGTTGTCCCGTCTGAGTTCTTTTAGTGTAAATATTGTATCACTTAACATAATTTATACAAAAATCTTACTAGTTTTAAAAGACCAAAATTGCTAAAAAATGGAAAAAGATATATAACTAAGATGGTAATAGAAGTAAAATGAATTAAAAAGTGGAGTTTTAATTTATTCAAATTTGAAGACCAAAAAGAATTTTAAAAAATATTTTGATATCAGAAAAATATTATACTTATCAATAAAAAATAGTATTTAATAGTTGGTAAATATATTTTTAGGTAAAAAAGAATAACTTTGAATTATTTCTAATAGGTTAATAATATTTTTTAATCAAATAGAAATAGAACACTTTCGAATTATTTCTATATGTTAATGATATTTTTTACCCAATAGGTTGAAGAAGGAGAATTCTAAACCATTTGTAATACTCTCTTCGTTTTAAAAAGAATGACCTAGTTTCCTTTTAAGTCTGTTTAAAAAAGAATGATCCCTTTCTTTTTTTTGGCAACACTTTAACTGTAACTTCAACTTCAATTTGACATGTTTAATACCACAAAATTAAATGACATTTTGGTACATTTGACATAACTTTAATTTAGAATCACAAGATAAAATTTTTCTTTCTTATCTTACACTCCGTTCCAAGTTAAACTAAGCCATTCTTTTTGAAACGGAGGGACTAGTAGTATTTTTGAACCTTGTGTTTTGTCAACAGTGCTACCCGACTGAATGTGTCGGGTCGGGTCGGATCCGGGCAGGGATTGGGCCATCAATCGAAATTACAGGAAGGAGAAGAAGTATCTGGAATACTCTTTTCTTGTCGAACAAGATTCGCAAGAGAAATCCAAATCCCTTCAAAAACTCACCGACATTTCAAAAGTTCCACAAAAAAAGACTGGAGAACTTTTTGTTACTACAAATTTCAGTCAATTCCTTTGTTTGTGCGGCTAAAGCAGAATCTCTCAAAATCAACAATGGAAAGAGGAAGGGGAAGATGGAGTTCACTTTCACGTGGGATGCTACCTCTATTAGCGCTGCATACAGTGACTGAATATTACAGGCTGGACAGAAAACCACCTGTTACAGCAGCACTTGTTGCTGCTAATACAATTATATACTTAAGGCCCACTTTTCTTCATTCTATACTTCCTACCATTAATCAAGTATGGTTTAATCCCCATCTCATTCTTAAGGTATGAACCCATTTTCATTTTTTCCTTTTTTCGCTATATTATATGGATCGTGCATTTGTTGGATTGGGTGTGATGCTGGTATGGGTCCTTCGTGTAAATTGATCAAATTAAACTAAAAATTGGAAGAAGAACTTCATGTATTTGTGTAATTGCTTGAAGGTGCTGTGTAGAAACGGGCTGCCGTAGGTGGTGTGCAAAATTTTCAAACTAAACCAAAATTTTGCAAAAAAATATATTTGTATCTGAAAGTGATATATTCAGGGAGTTATACCAACTTTAGAAAATACCTAGATTTATTGGGAGACCATGGGCTTACATGTCCCATAATGTAGGCTATAAATTCGCCACTCTTTGGATTGACTTAAATAATTGATTATCTTTAACAAAGACATATTCTTTGCAAGTTCACACTTAATCGTAGAAAGGAATGGTGGGTGTTATGGTACTTTTGTGTTCGTTCATTTAGGGTGTTGGAGCCATCCTATGTTATTGAATATCTAAAAAATGACTATGCGACCAGTGTTGTCAAAGGTGAAAAGTGTTAAAAAAAATTCTCCACATCTATTGGGGCTTTAAGCACAAATCCAATTAACTCACAGGGCTTTTATTAGTAAAAATATATATGTAAAATGCAAGAAAAAAGTAACTTTAATTCATAATGATTTCCTTAACAATGGATATATCCTTTTACCAATCATATTTGTTGTTTAGTACCCCTCTGTTGTATATAGTACTTGTGGACAATGAAGTGCATGCCTTAATGCCTTGTGCCTCACTACTTAAGTGAGGCGAAGTGCCTACACCGAGCTTCAGGGATGAAGTGTGCCTCAGATAAGCCTTTGACTTCACTTGATGCATCTCTTAATTCGTTTTATGCCTAAAAAAGGTTTATTTTAATCAGGTAAAAGGATGTTGATGTCCAAGTTTGAAAATTGTATTGGACTGTCTTTGGTTTATGCCTAAATATTTTGTCCCCTGGTGCTATCAAATTGAAGATTCTTAAAGCCCCAATTTGAGAAATGAAGTGGCTATGCCAACATTTTTGGTGTTCTGTTTAATTTTTTCTATTTTATTGTTACACACACTTCAGCATATCATCTATCCAACAATCAGCAGCAAGAAAGGGAGAGGTACAACATGAAATAGAAGGTCTTAAAGAATTCATTGCCTTGAATTTTAACTTAACAATCAATTCTTCCCTTTCAAAGGCATCAACTTTCATCTCTTATGTGGCAAATTAAGAAATTAGCTGTCCAATCACAATGATGAAGTTGGAAGTCTCTGTGTTGTATTTTGGCTGTCCAATCACAATGATGAAGTTGGAATTCTAGGTGTTGTATTTGAGTGTTTCTTTGTATATATTGCATTATTTTTTCATGATAGATGGAGTGCCATTTTTTAACCCTACTCTAACATTACCACTCATGTTTTTATGTGGTTATCGAACAGGCTTTTATGTGGTTTTCCCTCTTAAATTAGTTGTTTTCACTATAACTCTGTCCCAGAACTTCTATTTCATTGTTTGATCGGTGCAGACAAAGATGCTCTCAGAATAATAATGTGTTTTTTCCATCTTGAGTAGAAATGACATGGAAGGATAAAGATGGCAGGCATATTTTATCTAACCGATGTGTCATATCATTGCATCAGGACATTTATGGTATCTCTTGAACAACTGAGTGTAGAGTAATGGCCCTTGGTATTACTGAAGAAAATGTCAATTCCTCCTTACAACTGATTGGGTGTGTGTTTAAGATTTACATGTTTCTGCTCTCTGCTATATATTGCTTGATTTTTTTTTTGGGAAAAAGGACAAATATACCCCCAAACTTTCGAAAATGGTATGCCAATACCCTTCATCATACTTTTCGTTCATCAAAGCCCTTGCCGTCCAATAATCAGCACACGTTTACCCCTCCCACTAACAGAGCACTTATTGTGTACATGTGGCGCAATCCTACGCCACAACCCGAGTTCACCAATTTTTTAACCCAAATTTAAAAACCTACCCATAACCCATTTAACCCACCCGATTTACCCACAAATAAACCCTCTAAAATCCTAAAGAAAAATGAAAATCTTTATTGAATTCATCAAGACCTTGATAGTATCCCTATGAACATTAACATCATTTTTAATCTTCTTCGCACTTTGATAATCCACATACGGCACCGCCAGCAATGGGCGGTGGAGGTGGCAGCGGTGGCCGATACCCACCCCATTCGTTATTATTGTAAGGATGATAATAAGGAGGATACTGATTTTGATAGATTACAGATGTAGTACCATAATTGGACTGACTGAAATTAAAATGGTAATTCGAATTGGAAGGAGGCGGGTAGTTGGGTGGGGGAGGAGGAGTTAGTAAAGGATAAGGGTTTCGGGAAGGGGGAGGTGTTGTAGAAGCTGCAGGTAAGGAGTAGGTTGGGTGGGGAGGTGGTGGGGGAAGGGAAGGAAAGGGCGGAGCAATAGAAGAAGACGACGGCGGCAGCAACGGAGGAGGAGGGTGGTGGAGGTGATGATTTTGATGCCTTTTACTCCATGAAATTCCCATTTTTTCTTCATTGCAGGAATAGAGGAACAGTAGAAGAAGAATTTTGAAGAATTAGAGAAGAAGAATTATTGAAAAGAATAATGGAAAATGTGGGACCCACGTTGTTAAGGGAAAGTGATTAGCATGTTAAGTTGTTGAAAAAATTATTTTCAAAAATTAAGTTTTACAAAAACAATTCATTAATTAATAGGAGTATTACAATAAAATTCTTATTATAATCGTATTTTTTAAAACGCGTGTAAAGTTTAACATAAATAAATAAACTTTAGGATTTTAAAGAGTTTATTTGTGGGTAAATTAGGTGGGTTAATTGGGTTATGGGTAGGTTTTTGAAATTTGGGTAAAAAAATTAGTCAACCGGGTTGTGGCATAGGATTGCGACACGTGTACACAATCAGTGCTCCGTTAGTGGGAGGGGTAAATGTGTACTGGTTATTGGACGGCAAGGGCTTTGATGAACGGAAAGTATGACGAAGGGTATTGACATACCATTTTTGAAAGTTCGGGGGTATATTTGTCCTTTTCCCTATTATTTTTGACAAGACATCACTTGATATAGCTTTAAGGGAATGAGAGAGTCAAGTGATCAAAAGTTGTGCTAATATTTTTCTCTGTTGTTCCATAATGTACAACATTCTTTAGTGTATTAATTGTGGCACCTTTCTGAAGTTTTGGTCCAGAAAGGATCTTGTGAGTGTTCATATGATGGTTACTTTTGGATGTATCATTTCAGTTCACATTTCTAACTCCATTTGTTCTTTCTGTAGATATTACTTTTTTCTGTAGTGCTAGCAGATCATATGGCCAACTGTTGCTTTCCTGAGCTGCATGTTTTAGTTTTTGGAAGGTCATGTGTCATATTATTCTGTTATTATTTGATGAATAAATATTTTGATTTTGCTTGTGCAGTACAAGGACCTGAAACGATTCTTCCTGTCAGCATTCTACCATTTGGATGATTCTCACCTAGTCTACAATATGCTCTCACTTCTGTGGAAAGGGATTCAATTGGAGACATCAATGGGAAGTGCAGAATTTGCATCAACAGTTGCAGCCTTAGTTGCTATGTCCCAGGGCATCACACTATTGCTTGCGAAGTCACTTCTGCTGTTCTTTGACTATGAGAGGCCCTACTATCAGGAATATGCTGTGGGGTTTTCTGGTGTTCTCTTTGCCATGAAAGTTATTCTCAATGCACAATCAGATGATTATACATATGTTCATGGGCTGTCGGTACCGACTTGTTACGCTGCCTGGGCAGAACTGATTCTCATACAAATGTTCATCCCTGGTGTCTCATTTATTGGCCACCTTGGTGGAATACTTGCTGGCCTTCTGTTTTTGCGTTTAAAAGCATCGTATTCAGGTGCAAATCCACTGAGGACAATCATCAGAGGTCTTGGGCATGCACTGCACTGGCCTTTAAGGTTTGTGAACTGTTTATTCCGAAGGCAAAGAATTGGTGGTAGAGGAACCGTTGGCGGGAGACAGACAAGAGATACATCTCAAATGTGGAGATGCCAAGGATGTACATTTGATAATTCAGGCTGGTTGAGTGTTTGTGAGATGTGCGGCACAAGTCGTACTGATGATGTGCTGTCATCTCTTAGTTCAACAGATGAGGTTCAAGATCTATCATTGGATGAGTTGCGGCGTCGGAGAATTCAAAGATATGGTAGATGACAAGGGAGATTGGCTTAATAGCTTTCTCTGGAAGTGGTCATATTGACGTAGGATTGTAGATCCTGAAGATGCCATAAATGATATCTTGTATAATGGCTGTGCTTATAGTCAGAGAAAGCAGTAATTACCTTACTGTTCAGGTACAATAGCTGTTCCTTTAACGCATATAAAGGTTGAAATTTTGTAGACATTGTGTTACCCTTTATCTTGTCATGCATCCAAAGAGAAGTTTCCGCTTTAGGTAATGCATGGGAATCCTTTGTTATGTCAAGCATTGACATTCTCTAGCTTCCATTTTACTTCAATTGTGTTGTTATGCTCATCACAGTTTTGTCACAAATAGGTAGGATATTCAACTTCCTGTACTTGACCAGTGTAATTACTGTTATATTTATCTATAACTTGGAGCATCTTCAAAAAATTCCATGGGCATTGTGCGTCGTTTTAGTCTCTTACTATATCTATCATTAGCACACACTTTAAACGCCTGCTTTAGTGAAGGTAGCATGGATAGGTTGTATCTCTGTTGTATTTTGGATTAGAAATTTCTGGTTTAATTTCTTTATTCAGATAAATTCTTGATTGTTTAATTGAATTATGTTTCATATAAATTGTGAAGTAGCAGTACATTACCATAGAGTTCCTCTACATTAAAAAAGCACAAAGAAACAAAAAAGCTACTAGAGTCTTATCAGTCCTTTTGTAGTAAATAAAAATAACATGCAAAAAACATCGTTTACGTCTGGTCTTGGACATGGCATTGTTGTACAGTCCTCTTGATCTCAAGTGTTGTCTTCCAAGATCAGTTGTACGTGAAACGACACTGATCATAACCTGTCAAATAAGAAAGTGGGATGAGTAAGATGAACAATAAGACATGCTATTTTATACAACGATAACGCAAAAATTCTTTCCATTGTATTTAATGGAGTTTGAGAGTCTTACTTGGATCAACAGTGACTAGCATGGCAGTGCCTCCAAAGTCACAAGTTCCTCCACCCTGCTTCTTTTTCTGCCAGTAGCTATTGAAAGCATAAGAAGCATGAGAAAGCAGAGTAGTCGGCTGGTAACACGCCCCATTGGGTTGTATGGCATCACAGCCAGCACCAGAACCACAAGCATAGTCCAATGCCTGCTGAATCAAGTCTGCTGGTACCGTTGGCTTAGCCACACACCAAACAACATTTTCAGGTTTCTTAGAAGGAGGTGGTGATGATGAATGACTACTATTTGGTGGTGGCTGATTAACTGCTGGTGGCTTAGGTGCATTATGCTGTGGGGTTTGTGCAGTTGGAGATGGTGGTGGAAGAGTGGGAAGTAAAGGTGTTGGCATAGCACCAGGAGTAAGAGGAGGAGTGATTGTCCCATATGGAGATGAATTTTGTGGACTCGGTGGCACGGACTTCAAAGGAGTAGGAGGAGTGGATATACCCAATGGAGGAGAGTTGATTTGAGGACTAACTGGTGGTACAACTCCTGAAAGAAGAGGAGGAGGAGGAGGAGGAGGAGGAGGAGTATAAGTTCCATATGGAAAAGAGCTTTCTGGACTAGTTGATTCAACCTGGAGGAGTCGTAAACGCTGGTAACGTCCAAGGCTTGGAGTAATCCTGGTTCTATCTGCATTTTCCGGCAAAAACAAAGGCACATGAATTTAGCAGCGGATTAAACTTGACGTTTGTTATTATGAGGCAATTTATGTATTAGTTTATGCACAGATTATTATGCAAGGTGTAGTTATTCTAATACATGTATAATATTTCTCCTAACGAGCGAGTTGACAAGTTGAGCAGAACCCAAACCCTGATATGTACGTGCGGAAAACAAAAAGGGAGGGATTGAGTTAAATATACATTTGATGAGAAGCTACCTATATTCTCTCAACTCAATACCACAACATTTGAATTTTCTTGTATTTGCATACTTACCACTTAAACCAAAGGGACTTGAGGCTACTAGCACTTGATATGTGCTTAAGGCTGCAAGAATGTAGAATTTCATAATGCTGCTTCTTGAATCCATGATAGTCTCTTGAGCTCTGGTAGGCAGCTACAAACATTGAGACTTAAGAATAAGAAGGGGTAAAGTGGGGTCCTGGAACAGGTAAAAGTCATAAAACAGTAAAATTATATTTTGCTTTACAAGCCAAGCCAGAATATATGTTTTCTTCCAATGTCAGGAAACTAACTAGTAAATTAAACAAAAAAGGTACTCCTATCAAGCAATAGTTGCTTTTTGAATCTATCTTTTGCTTCCCACCTACTCCAATTTTGCCTGCTCCTAGATGCAACTTCCACATAAACATTGAGCTTTAATGCAAAAGCCTTGTACAACACAAGAATTCAACCTTAATACTCTACAACCACACTTCTTAATTACTTTTATTTCATCATCAAGGATTACAATCATTCTCCAGCCAAAACAACACTCAAAATTTTAAGTAAAGCTATGCCACAACGTAACTAAGCTAACATGCAAAAATGTAGGATGTGTGTTTCTACTTGTTCAATTTTATATAAGTTTTCAATAAAATATACTTGTCTTGTCCCATATCAGTTGTAATATTTCGTTTTTCGAGAGTCAAAGTATGTTAATCTAAATAATTTGTTTTATATATATCATGTTGACATGAGAAAATTGTAACTTGTAATACTTTTCTTATAATTTTCGGATATATAAATTTTAATTTTTAAATGTCGTACTCCCCGTCTCAATTTGTGTGAATTTATTTGATTGGACATGAAATAAGAGAAAGAAAAAGGAAAAATTACCTATATGCACACCTTTTTTTTCTGTAATTCTCATTATTCCCTACCATTTCTAAAATTTTCCAAAATCCCTTATTTTGAGCACAACACAAAATTTCTGGGTACATAACTCACACTCCCCAAATCCATGTTTATCACTTCCTAATTTCACTCCTAAAATCTCTCCCATTTTTTATTCCCATGATCTTTTCAATTAATTTCTCCATTACATTTATCAGTTTTGGAAATTGTCTTGGGGTAGGGCACTGGTAAAACGTAATGAGATTCACGTATGAGGTTTAGTTTTGTGATTTGATTATATGTTTTAAATACGTCAAACGGTCAATGCTTGAGGTTTACCTAATCGTTAACGTAATGAGGGGTTTAGTTTTGTAATTTGATTTTACGCTTTAGACACGTTTAATGGTTAATGCTCGAGATTTACCTAATTGTTCTTATACAAATTTTGTGTCAAATTACTTTATTGTTATTTAGATGCAAAATTTATTTTGATTGTTACTTCAATTTTATTGTATCATATTATTTTAAAACCAATAACAGAGAAAAGTATCATTTTTATCGATTTGGTGGAATCATATTGTTACATTAACATTTTTCTTCTCATTTTGGCAAATCACTTATTATTTAATTATTCTATTTTATCTTCCACTAAATCTTTTTCATAGTAGATTTACTCATATCCTATTTTTCTTCTTAATTTATTTATTATTCAAATTATTGATTTGTAACATCATATAAATTCAATACTCTCGTCCCTATCCTATAGTTTATGTATACTTACTATGTTTTAATATGTAAAAAATATCACAATCTTTTTTTTTTGGCAATTCTTTAATTCTAAATTTTCCGTTAATAGACATATGTAAGACCATTAAAACCAATTTTAGGATATTCTACATGTAATTAAAGGGTGTTGACCGTAAATTTTTTTCTTCGGAGTTTAATTCTGAAAAACATGTTTGATCATAAGATTTCGAAAAAATTCATGGATTACAACTTTCTTTGCTTATTTTGGGCTTATATCCAGCCCAAAACCAATATATTTATTAATTGAGTCCAAAAAATATTTCATTCCCTTATTTTTATCTTCTGCAGAGTAAAAGTGAGAGTGCTATGGGAAGAAGATACTTTGCAGATAACCTGTTTGATTAAATTCCCCAAAGAGGGAGGCCCCAAAATGTCCATTTTAGAGAAATGAGTCTGCTTTGATTTCTCTTAGCAAGTTAAAAAACTTGCCTTAAAGAATGGCAACAATGGTTTTGAGTAATGTTTGTTCGCTAAAAATAAAGACTTGTGAGCTCTTTGGAATTTGTATAAATCACTCATATACCACTCTTCCTATCCAAATTAAAAGTAAGTTTTAATGGTCAATTGCTCTAAAGTTACTAGCTTTACTAGATAATAATGTCTTTTGGTATTGGAAATTTTGTTCTGCTTTGTATATTATACTTTGTAGGGTTAGACATGAAGCCGTTGGTAATTCAAGCTACAGCTAAAGCTAATTCTCGGACTGAGAGTGCTAAACTTCGAAATAGGCGAATTCGAAAGAAGGTATGTGATATTTGTTAAAATTATGGCTCTTGATATTTCTGCCCAGCAAAATAATGTTGAGTGTCAAATTTGAGATATGATAAGCTATTTAATGTAGCCACATTTCTGTGTTATAACTTCAGCTTACTAAGGACCCTAGATAGGAAGGTAGGAAGGTCGGTAGGTAGCTGAGTGTGGCCGCATGTTAGGTGTGAGAGGCAAGGGGGCTAGCCCTATATCCTCTTCTCCTTATTAGTAGTAGTGTTTAGTAATCGCATAGTTTCTTTTCTTTAATGTGTTTCTACTATCTATTGCTTCATTTTGCTTTGTATCATGTCATTTTTACTTCTTGCAACCCTTCTCTGAATAACTTCTCTATTGAGCCGAGAGTCTATTGGAAACAACCTCTCTACACTCATAAAGATAGGGCTATGGTCTGCGTACATCTTATCCTCCCCAAACTCCATTTCTAGAATTACGCTAGGTATGTTGTTGGTAAGTAATGGTAGTGCAGAAGATTGGTGCTGATGTATTTTATTGCAATATTTTGGTGTTCGGATAGAAAGAAAAAACTAATTTATGTAACTTGGCTTTAAGATCGTACAATGTTGAGCACAGATTGATCGTTTCTGCTTAGAAACAGAACAATCGTACATAATTGAAGAAGGTAAATGCAAAGAATTTATTGGTTTCTTGGCATATTTGTATTGGAGTAGTTCTTACCTAACGGATTACCATTTCATGCTTTCACCTGTTGCATAAAGACCATCAGGCTTCGACAACATGGCTCTTCTATAAGGACACTCATATGTCATATTACCTACACCACGACATTTAAAACGTTGCATATCTCCATATCTAGTAGGAATAGGTGATTTGTACCTTTGCTCTTGCTTCACATCATTGGACAAGTTCCAAGATGTCTTGAAACGTCATTTGGCGTGTTCTGTATTTGTAAGTTTGTTTCCCCTTGACTCCTCGTTCTTGATCCACTTTCCATTTTCGTTGCCGAATGCAATGTTTAATCTAAATTGTTCTCTAAAATCATTTTATGAACTCGCTCGCTCCCTCATGGTCTTGGCAGTTTAATGGCACTCCTGAAAAACCAAGACTTTCAGTCTTCTGCTCAGAAAAGCAGTTATATGCTACACTCGTAGATGACCGGAACAAGAAGTGCTTGTTTTACGGAAGCACTTTGCAAAAATCAATCCGTGGTGATCCACCTTGCAGCACCATAGTGAGTATCTACAGCACATTGAGACCATAATTTTTTAATGTTACGGCAAATTTCTATGTTTCCTTGTTACAACCATTATGGGATTTTCAAGTCATGGCAATCTCTTGATCACAGGATGCAGCGGAACGTGTTGGTGAAAAACTAGTGCAGACTTGTGTTGATCTCAACATCGATGAAATTTCAACTTATGATCGAAATGGTTTTGCTCGAGGAGAAAGAATGCAAGCCTTTGAGATTGCCATTTCTCAACATGGTTTTCTGTTCGAATAGTTCTTCCTTATTTTCTATGTGCATTTTGTATAGCCTTTTAAGAGTCTGGAGCTCTTACCTTTTACAATAGTAGCATATATCATTGCAGTGGCAAAAGAATTCAGAATTTAGACGTTGCGTGTTTTGAAATACACGAGTGGGTTATGATGTATATCTAAATTCTATCTAAAACTTGGTTTTTGGCTCATGTATATACATTTCAATCTCAAAAAATTTGGATTCTATCAAACCGTGAACATAGTGTTGGATCCGCTACTAATCATGTGTGTGAACACGACCTAGTGGTCAGTAAAATGGATTGAGAACTTGAAATGTCAAGTTCAAGTCTTAACAAAACCACTAGATGATTTTTTTTCCATACATCTAGCTTTGATGGACAGAGTTATCTGATACTTGTTGTACTAATTAAAATATCCTTATTTGCTCTAGTATAGTCAAATTTGAAGTTGTATTTTCCTTTTGTCTAACCAATTCTGAATAATTCATTATCTGAATAAGAAAATAGGAGGGGAAGAAAAATCAATTACCTGTTTTCAAATAACAGTAGCTTTTTTGAACATAGAAGAAATGTTTCTGCTGCAACTCAAAAACATTTTTAATTTATTGGCCAAACACCTTATATTTTCAAAAAAAAAATATTTCTTTTATTTCAAAAAAGTGCTTTTCGGTTGACTTTTTTAACTGCCTAGTAAATTAAACAGTTGCAAGTAGTTTGAAATTCAAAACACTCAAACTGCTTGATATTTGTTAGATAAATACAAATACAAATTTACTTAAATAAAAAAATAATAAAATGAAAATGAGTGTTTTGCTATAATAAAGGAGCCACCAAACGTGTCTTATAAAATGATGATTTACCATCGACACATTTCAAATGTAAAGACTATAAATAAACCAACAAAACTTCATTCCTATTTCTCCATACTAGTATACGTCCATACTAGTATACGTGTCTGCGCATTACGCGGATAATATTAAAGAAAGTTATTACGTTATATATTTTATTCAAATTTATATTATACAATTGTCTTTACGGAAAAAATCATTAAAAATAGTATATAAATATATGAGAATTGAGACCTTTCCATTCATGAGTTTTGTTGCGTATTTGTGATGCTGATTAAAAAAAAAAGTTTCTCAGCACTTAATGACACATCTCGAATACTATTAAATGTGTAATTTTCATGTTCATACGATAACAATAAGATTTTTTTCTATTAATGACGATAATGTAATGTTGCTGGATAATTATGAACAACGATCAAATATGACACAAATTTATCATAAAATTTCAAGTCGCAAAGTGCATCAAATCTACATGAATTACCTATATAGAATTAAATGGGTAATGGATACAAAATGCTAATTAACAATAACATCGATCAATTAAAACTTTACACATTATCGTGTGATATTTAAGGGTCGAAGAACTGAATAAAAAGATATAACTCAACTTAAATGATTATTGTAGACATAAAATAAAGTAATAATATATCACAATATAATTATCGCGACTCCAATTATAATGAACCAAAACTAATAATTTGTTTTTAGATAAATTTGATAAGAGTATAACATTAAGTTCTTCAAGGTATATTTCAAAATCATTGTTCAGTTGAAACAAATCAATGCACTTAAAAATATGCGTCTAAACTATCATTTAAATGGTACTAAAATAAATGTCCGAATTCTTATATTGAAAAAAATGTATGAACCAAATGTGGAATAGAATATAAACACTGCAAAGGACATATACATACTTATATTACCATCGATTTGTGCAAGGTCATGTTTTGCTCAAATTCAAAAGTAAAATCAAGAAACACATTTTCTTGAAAATAAACTTTTTTGAAACTAACTACTTTGTACATGCCTCGATAAGAAGAGCCAATATATATATATATATATATATATATATATATATATATATATATATATATATATATATATATATATATATATATAAGACTATGATATGATACGTCCCATCTTTGTATAACTCCAACTTTCAATCTCCATTGCATATTTTGCACGAAGGAGTATGAATTGAAAAACTATTGAAGCACACCTATTTGAATTATAAATCTACAATCTCTAACTATATTTAGAGAAACAATCTGTTATAATTTAAAAGATTTGAGTATAAAGTTGAATAACCTTTTTGAGTAGTTGTCTTCAATTCAAATTCCACCAAAAAGGGAAAAACTGCATATAATACAATGCATGTATTGTTAAAGGAATGAACTTTTTGATACGCTGCTTCGACTTTTTGACATGAATCGTTGTATTCCTCCACCACTTTTAAAAATACAGTGTTGCCCATAAAATTTGTGAGTTATTATCCGCTAAAAGTAAAAACCGTAAAAAAAATAACTGTTTGGAAGTTTCATACCATTATCTGAAATTTTTAAAACCTGTAACAATTTAAATAATAATTTATTAATTAATCATATTATACATAATTAATAATTAATTTTAATTAGGTTAAAAAAACTCTAATTTGTCTTCTAACGTGATCAGAAGTCTTTTTATATTTATTTAATTTCAATATGTTCCTCTATTTT
Source organism: Solanum pinnatisectum (assembly GCA_035578085.1). Classification (NCBI taxonomy): domain Eukaryota; kingdom Viridiplantae; phylum Streptophyta; class Magnoliopsida; order Solanales; family Solanaceae; genus Solanum; species Solanum pinnatisectum. The sequence goes on along the minus strand of CM069080.1, from coordinate 3,686,394 downwards.
TTAAAAATGTAAAACCGTTTTTTATTTTTCTTTAGTTTCAATATTTTCTCTTTTTTTTTAATGTAAAATAATTTCTAATTTTTGTGGCGCTGACACTTCTTCTTATTATATATATAGATAGATTTCTTCATTAAAAACTTTCTATCATTTTCTCAACCAAAAATGGAGCAAACTAGTGAAGGAATTGGAATAAAAATGTACAGTACATCGAAACGCGTCGATAATTCATCTTCTATGTATCCTACACAAGATGATACAATTCCAGAATTATCTCAACCAATTGGTGGCAAAAAAAGAAGAGCAATGGCAAATGGTGTACAAAAAACACTTTCAAAAACTTCATTACTTGTTAATTTTCTACCAACAGGAACACTTTTAACATTTGAAATGTTACTTCCATCAGTATTTGGTAAAGGAGATTGTTCACCAATTACTACATTTATGATTTTAACATTACTTGGACTTTGTACTTTGTCATGTTTTTTCTTCCATTTTACCGATAGTTTTCGAGGTCCTGATGGCAAAGTTTACTATGGTTTTGTTACACCAAGAGGTTTGAAAGTTTTCAAAACTGGACTTGGTGTTGATGTGCCAAAAGATGAAAGGTAAATTTTTATGTTCGTAACGCCCTTTGCCACGAACACTATATATTTTCTATAAAAAGAGAAAAATTGAGATTTGTGATGGAATATTTTTGGCTAAAGAGTTTCATTCATATTATTGTGTGACAAAAGATGAAAGGAGTAACTTTTAGTGATGGTTTTTGTAATATTTGTGTGTGACGTAAATCGAACACTATTTTTCTATGAGAAAAGAGAAAAATATAAATTTGTGTGAAGGAATGAATATTTTTTACTAGAGAGTTTTCATTTATGAAAATTTTGTGATTGTGACAAAAGATAGAAAGGTAAATTTTAGTGATGATTTTTTTCAATGTTTATGTGTGTGAGATGTAAGATCTCCTTTGGCTATGAACATTATTTCTATGAGAAAAAAAAAATACAAATTTGTGACGGAATATATTTGACTAAAGAGTTTCATCCACATAATTATGAAAACTTTATGATTGTGACAAAAGATTTTCCGTCACAAAAATTGTGACAGTTTTATGGTTGTAACAAAATAGAAAGATTTTTACAAAGTTTTGACAGTTTTATTCCAGAATTTATCAATATAGACGAAAATTGTGACAGTTTTAGTCCAGAATTTATCAATATAGACGAAATTTGTGACAGTTTTTTTTTCTTCCATCACAAATTAGATGTGACGTTCTAATTTGTGATGGATTGTGACGGATTCTTTCTTCCGTCACAAGTATTGTCTATTTTATACCGTTATTCGATTTCACGTCTCAAAGCCATTATTTTACCATAAAACGTGGCAAAATCTTCAATATTGTGGACAAAATTCATCATGTTTTTGTCATTCGATCATAAATTTTGTGACGTTCTAATTTTGTGACCGATTCTTACAAATATTGTGTTTTTTTAATATAGTTAATCTATTTCACACCTCAAAGTCATTGTTTCACCATAAAACATGACAGTTTTTATATAATTATTCGATTTCACGCCTCAAACTCATTGTTTCACCGTAAAATGTGACAGTTGTATGGAAAAATCTTCAATTTTGTGGACGAAATTTTTTATTCCAATTTAGTGTGTTGACATGGTTACCTTTTTTGTTGGTTGATTGTACTAGGTACATTGTGGGATTGACAGATTTTGTACATGCAATGATGTCTGTTTTGGTGTTTGTGGCAATTGCATTTTCTGATCATAGAGTGACACTTTGTCTATTCCCTGGACATGCTAAAGAACTTGATGAAATTATGAGGAGTTTTCCATTAATGGTTGGAGTTATTTGTAGTGGACTTTTTCTTGTTTTTCCTAATTCTAGATATGGTGTTGGATGTATGTCTGCTTAGCTATTTTTATTTTATTCTACACTAGACTACATTTCTTTTCTTTAAGTTTATACTCTTTGATTTATTGTAATTTAAGTTGGTCGGTATTTATTTTAATCTATTTATGTAGTATCGAACTACAATGATCTATAATGTACGTGGTTTTACTTTGTATTTCTGTAAGAGACTATTTTCATGACTTAACTCATCATGACCTTCGTTACATAGTAGTAACTTTACTGGTTAATCAAGACTCCCCTTCATGAAGGAAAGCAAAAATATTTTTGATTTTTTTCAAGTGCTGAAATTTGGAGAATTAGAAGTGTGTTTTTTGGAGGATAATATAATATAGAACATATAGTTGATAATAGGTGCAAAAATAAATTGATTTTTCTACAAAATTAGCATCAATTTATATGAAAGTAGTCCTTCCAATATATTTAAATTTTGAAATATATATATTTCAAAATTTAAATATATTGTTATTTTGCTAGCTGTTCTAAATATGTCCCATATCCCTCCTAATTATTGCACAAAAATAACAGCTATAACTCTTAAATATTTATATTGCTTGTACTTTTTAAATATTTCACGTGGAGTATTTCAAATTCTTCAATAATACTCCCTATATTCCAAATGTAATTGTCCTTTTCAAGAGTCATGAATTTCACTAATTTTCAAAACTAAATTTAATTAGATAAGATAACTATGTACAAGTTACAATCTCTGCCACACATATCAATAAATCTATCGCTTCAACAACATAAGGTAACTACTTAAAATTCGTACATCCAAAATCTCTACACAACTCAAAATTGCCACCATCGAGCTGTAATCTTCTCTGTATCGTTCCAAATTAAGTACGTACGCTATGTTAGTCCCAAAAGTTATGTTGAATTCTGGTCATGAAATGCCTCTAATAGGCATGGGAACAGCACCAACGGCACCAACATTACCACCAATTGACCAATTAGTCTCCATTTTTATCGATGCTATCGAAGCCAGTTATCGACACTTTGACACCGCCGCGGCCTATGGCTCTGAGGAAGCACTAGGCCGAGCCGTGGCTGAAGCGATACAACACGGACTCATAAAGAGCCGTGAAGATGTTTTTATTACATCCAAGTTATGGTGCACCGAAACACATCATGACCTTGTTCTTCCTGCTCTCAAAAGATCTCTCGCGTAAGTTTGCTCATACTATCGATTTTAAATTCGAATAAAATAGAAAGTTGTGACAGATCAACATCTTATACATGTTTCTATGGGGTGGGGGTTTGGTTCAACCCCAACCATGTAGTAATATATGTAAGCAAAAATTTTACTTTAATTAGAGGGACATGGATCTTGTCTATAATCTACAAAAATATTGTCATTGGCTCATAGCAATTTATATGTGGTAATATTCCCAACTTCATTTATGTGGTTATATTTCCTTTTAAGTCCATTCTAGATAGAATGACTATATATTAATTTTGATAATAATATAATTTTGACCTTCTCCTTTTTTCCATAATGACATATTTGTATAATTACACAAATATTATACAATATAATTAAAATTACATATTTCAAAAGTTTTATCGTCATATAACATTTATATGATATGTTTAAGATTACGAGTTTTAAAAATCTTCATTTCTTTTTTCAAATTACACTATATAAATTGAAATTTCTGATTTATTTCTTAGTAATATTGGACTGAAATATCATTAAATGAAGTGACACCAACGTGAGGATTCATATATTATTATTATCGAACCTAACTTGTTTGGAGTTGAAGCATATATAATTATTGTTGGTATTGGTACAAACTCAATACATGCATCAAATTATATATTATACTTCATATATTTTGTCAATTTCATATATTAATCATGAATGTAAAGATAGAGGTAAGATTTGTGAATATCTCATCCTCTTTCAGATTTCACATAATGTGGAACTATCCTTGTTGTTGTAATCATGAATGTCACAAAATGTTTTGTAGGAGGTTAGGGATGGATTACTTGGACTTGTACCATATACATTGGCCAGTGAGGTTGAAGAATGGTAGTGACCAAGGTATAAAGGTGGTAAATGAGGATGTAATTCCATTTGACATGAAAGGAACATGGGAAGCTATGGAAGAATGTCACAAATTAGGTTTGGCCAAATCCATTGGTGTATGCAACTTTAGTTGCACAAAACTCTCTCAACTCCTAACTCATGCTACCATTCCTCCTGCTGTAAATCAGGTAAATATAACGTACTACACCCTTAGCGATATTTAATTGGGTACGAAATTTAAGAAAAAATATTCTTTTAAAACTATAGATACTTATGGCTATAAATCACTTCGTTAATAATAACATGAATTAGTTTAAAATTTAATTTATGATCAAGAAATGATAACATTCTATTTTTTAATAGACTAAAGAGGAAAGTACGACATTCTTAAAATTCAAAGAATGGAGTCAGATGGGCACAAAAATCCTATCACAATTTATGTTGTATTATTCAGATTTTGGAAGTACATCAGATTTCTTGATTTTTATCGTGAAATTCTAAAATAAAATCTTTAAATCTTTTGAAATAAGATTTACATATTTAAAAATTGCATAAAAAATATATTATAAAATGCAATAATTGACAGGTGGAAATGCATGTAGCATGGAGACAAGAGAAGATGTTAGCATTTTGTAAAGAAAAAGGAATACATGTAAGTGCATGGTCTCCCCTTGGAGCAAATGGCATACCTTTTTGGGGCAATCATGCTGTTATGCAAAACTCTGTTCTAAAAGACATTGCCTTTCATAGACAATTGAGCATTCCACAGGTACCAACAAATAATTAAATTATTCACTCTGTGTTTACACTAAATTATATTAGTATATTAACGTTTAATATATCGATAACTTTTTAAATTTAATATCAAATTCTATTTTGATACTTGAAGCAAGACTTGTTTCAATTGAACATCTGAACACATGATAAAGTGTTTCTATTAGTCATTAGACACTTTCCGTTCAAATTTTGAAGAAAAAAATGTGTGCATTCTCAAGCTTTTATTAGATAGTTAAGTTAATTCCATAAAATAGACATCTCCTTTAAGTATGCGCACTAGCCTCAATTGAAGTTTTACGGCTCATTGATGCAAATCCATACAATCAAAGGAGGTGGTATTTTTTAAGTGTGACGTTTGAGAACACACGCTAAAAGTTTTTTTAAAATTTGAACCGAAAGCATCTAATGAAAACACTTTACTATGTGTCTAAATGATTCAAACAAGTATTAGTTTGAGCGTCTAAATGAAATTGCTGACAAAGATGGTATTGTTTGATATTTATAGGTGGCATTGAGGTGGGTATATGAGCAAGGAGTTAGTGTATTGGTGAAGAGTTTTAACAAAGACAGAATGAGAGAGAATCTTCACATTTTGGATTGGGAATTAAGCAATGAAGAAAATGCTAAGATTCAAGAGATTCCTCAATGCAGGGGATTCAAAGGTGAACTTTTTGTTCATCCAGGTGGACCATACAAATCCCCAGATGAATTCTGGGATGGTGAACTATAAATGACACTGCTAAACATTCTGCTTTGAATATTTTTTGGTTGTTCAATAAATTAAAAATTAAATTCAATCCATTTTTCATCATTGGGGTCAATTTAGGCTCCTTCCCTTCCACTGCGTAGCCATGCTAGCAGGTACTACACACAGCTACAAGATACAATGTAGACAAGAACAAGAACGTCAAAATATACTGTAGTAATATATCAATGCTCTCCATCACTCAACGATAATGGGTACGAGAGATCGTGTGATTTACATACAAAATAATCACCGAACGTTGAGTACCCGTACTCTATACAAAGTATAATGCCCCTACCCACCCCCATTTGACTCTCTTTATAATACAGATACCTTCCCCAACATCTTCACTAATCAATCTCTAGTGATATATGTAACAAGCTAATCTAATCACCTACTTATATCAATATGCTAGTAACTACTCTACCTCCTACTACAACGACGTGGTATAAGCATTACCTTGGCCTCTTCATCCCGACCTACTCAAGTACATGTCCGTGGTCAGCTACTAGAAAAGGTCAGCAGAATCATAGTTATAGAAACTTCTGAGCCTTCAGAACTCAGACGAAAGCTATTTTGTATTAATCGCCACAACATAAAGCTCGTTTTTTCTCTTCAATCTTTTGCCAAAGACACAGCATCTCTCTAGGGCTTTGGTAATGTGCAATTACATAACCATCCCGGCAACCTTCATTAAAAATCCTCTCTTCCTTTTCATACTTCACTTCCAACCCTTTTTTCTTCATTTCTGAAATCCAGATGCCCATAGCAACATCTTCAAGCTTAAACATCTGTATTTTCAAGGAACTTGTAACATTTAGAATTAAATAGGAGATACGGACCTGAGTGGCTGACTGATACATTTTCACATGTAAACTTCACTCACTTAAATGACAGTTGAATAAGTAAAAAAGACGAAGGTTCACTTTACCTTTAGGTGGCCTTTTCTCTGGTTCGAGCTGATTGTTTTTGCTATATCGCTGGAGACAACATAACCCGGTCCATGTGCCCAAGGAGGGTAAGTTTCTTCAGGCCATTCCTATACATCAACAAAGGATAAGATTGAATACACATGAAACACGAGATGAAGTATGTGTTATTTCATTTTATGATCAAATTAGTGAGAATTAGAGTTGTTGCTACTACAGATGCCCTTTCCCATTGCTGACAAGTGACCACTGAAATAGAGTAAGGGGTGAAATCAGCAATGACATCTGAGATAAATGACGAAGATATTCACCTCTGGACTGATAAACCACTTGCTGTCCAGGCTCCTATGAGGTTGGGAATCTGCATTAATAAGGCCATATAATAATCCACGAGTCGTGTTGACCCTCTCCATAGAAGATAAGATTTCATCCACTCGAACAAATGCATCATCGTCTGTCTTCATGACAAACTTTGCAGAAACAACCTCTGTCTGTCCAATAGATGAAGTCAACAAGAGGTGCACGAGATACGCCATGAGTTAGGAAGAGACAGGATTTTACCCCAAAAACACAGATGGCAATGGTTTTCCAAGTGATAAGACTGTAGTAATCAACAAAAGGCATCAGCTGGATGTCTCTATATGTCCGAGCCTCATTCCAGAGCTCTTCATTCACCATTTGGTTTTTATGCTACAGCAAATGCATAACAAAGAATATCTTGTCAAATGAAGTTTCAGTTATTGAAATCTAATATGTGACTTCTAATGAGCAGCAGAACATGAAACTATGACACTTAAAACCCAAGATCCAGTAATTAGGATCAAATAAGCATCGGCCTTGAACACTATACTACCTTTAAGCCAATGGTAGTTTCACATTATGGAGTACAAAGAAAAGAATCACTCACCAAGCCAACAAAAAACCGCACTGCAACTTGTCCAGACCGCACTGCATCATATTGCATCCACGTTCTACGGACAGCCATTCTACGCTTAAAATTATTTGTGGTAGAAAATACACCAATAAAGAGATCTAGTCTTTTTCGTGGAGGAAGAGGAGCTGCTTTTAAGGCTTCCAAGTCGCTTATATGCTCTGAATCCTCTGATGTTGGTAAACCACTTGCAACAACAGAAATTAATTTTATGTCTCCCGATATCCTCACTTCACTTATGAGCCATGGTTCCAAAGTCTGATAAGATATATATCCAAATTAAAGAAGATTCAGTAAAACAGATAACCATTATGATGATGCAGAAAGATCCATCTTAAAATTTTGAGGAAACAAAGAGGAGAAAAGGAAAATGGGGGGGAAAAATTACTTCACGGAAAGAAAAAGATGTTATGTGTCTTCCATCAACTGTCATCTGAATTCCTTCAGATCCTACTCTCAGAGTGGCAACCGAGAGATATCCTTGCTTGAAAGGAAAATATTTTCTTGATTTAGCCCCGTCCTGAACCATGCTAGATTTATTTGTTGCAATGACATGCCGAGTGGACGTGACATTGCCCACCATCCCATTGCATTGATCCAATTCATCCACTGACGAAAAAGGTAACCAATGTTAGAAACAATGCAACGAGCATAGGGTGAACAATTGAGGACATCATTGAAGCTGAAAAAGATAATAAAAGGAGGCTAAAAGAGAGAAGGGAAATCTCATCAAGCAGAGAGAATAAAGGACATAAGGAGATAATGCAATTTTAGAAATCATTTCGATTCCAGGAAATAGACCAATCAGCTTTTAACAAATCGGAGAAAAGGTTTGCAGCAATGGAAAAATAAATCAATAAATTGGTTAACAAAAGGGAGACAATTTTATCATCAATATCAACAGGGAAGAGACGATGAAAGAAATTTTCCAAAAAAATAAGCATTTAAAGAGAACAGACCATTTTCAGAATGTTTAGTATAATATCAGCACACAAATTAAATTCCCATATATTTGCAGGATCTAGACGTCCACAGGTGTCATCGTCTTCAAGAATAACAACTTTATTTCCATAAATGGCATGTCCAAATTTGATTGCAGTTAATTGATCACACAGGAGGATGCAGCATCGCTTCTAAAAAGTCGGTTGAAAGAGTTGAAAGAAATGTAGGAAAATGAGCTACAAAGCTTGAACAACTCTCTTATGTGAAGAGGGAAATAAACTATTACCTTTCTTACTCTTTTCATCTGATGGTAATGGACAGCGCTCCTCTTCACCCCAGTCATGTGCAATAGTCCAGGTGTTTTGTACGATTACAGGATCCTCGGTTATTTTATCACCATGGAGCCTAACATTATAGTGCAGAATAACAGGAGGGTCTGGTTCACCTGGTAGTGGTTCACCAGTCAAATCTATCCGAAAATTTCCAAGAAGACCATTTGGAATGCCAATTATTGTGATGGAAGAACCCTGAGTCAGACCACAAGGAAGCCGCAACTTAAAGCCACTAGCATCAAGTTCTGTAGCATTGGTTTTGCTAAGAAAATGAGGACATTGTTTCGGTTTCCCTGTCTTAATTGAACTATCATTTGTATCGAGTTCGTCCATCTTTACTGCACTCATGAGGTTGTTCCATGCAACAGTGGCTTCCTTAACCGCCTCTATAGCATTAGGTAAAACTAGATCATGAGTGGTTAACCTTTTCAAGTGATACCACGTAGACAAAGATTGTTGCTCGTGAGCTGACAGGTTCCTCTTGATAAAGAGATCAGAGACAACAATTTCAGCAGGTATTACTTGATTATTTTTTTCTGGATGGTGAGCTGCAGGTGGAGCCATAGCATTTATCCATTCAAGGGGATTTGTCATATTGAAGTAGAGAGAACTTGTAACATAGCTTTCCTTGACAGGTTTCCTCATCACACAGTATCCCAGGACCAGAAACATCAACAGGGATGTAGTTAAAACACCACCGTACCATTTCTTCATTTCTATTCTCAATACAATTATTAAATCATTTAGCACTTAATATTCAACGAATGTCAGACTAGATGAGCCCAAAGAGTCAACAGAACAGTAGCACCTGCAACAGATGCTAACAATTTAATAACTTATCTCACTATGTACATGCTAATGAGGAGAAAAGAACCACAACCAACTTGAAGCGCAACACCAAATCTTAATCATGTGAGTCCAGACTCAAGTGTTAAATCAGTTTAGGTTATTAGTATAGTGCAAAAGCCAAAAAGAAACAATGTTTGTTTCTTCAGAACACCAAATAAAGCACACACTATTACATTGTTCCCGTATTGGAGGCCAAATACCGATGGTAGGTGAGATGAAAAATTGTCTAATATGAGACTATAGATTCATGTACACTGCCTAAGGAAACTCGAACCTAGTTGACTGCTTGGCTGATGATCAATTTGGGGGCATGTTCTTGAACATCAACAGATGTAGTTTTCCAAGAATGAATTGAACACCTAAAGGACTTATGCTTTAATATAAGTCCCCTATCAATGGCTAATAGATTGAACAGAGAGATTGGTTCTAAATAAAGGAACAAAGTGCTCCAAAGCAAAGATGCCAACTTTCTTTTTTGATAAAGGGAAAGATAACAACTTGAATGCAGAAGAGTATGTTCCAAGCTATATAGTGAAATAGTAAGGGCAGCAGCCAAGAAGCAGTGTCTTCAGTTTATATAACTTGGAGAAGTTTCAGTAGTATTTTAATAGCAAAGACAAGAAAAACAAAGAAGTCTGTCAAACACACCAAGGCCAGCCAAGTCAAGAGAAAAGATTCGAAGATTATATATAAACACAAATGAATCATAACTGTCCTATTTTGTTATACGAAGGTGATAATATTATCTTTTCTGCCTGATATTCTTAGATCGAAAAATAAAGGAGAAAAAGAGGCTCTCAAATTAAATAACTAAACATCTATAAACCTGCCATTTGACAATCCTAATGAATTTCTGGTTCCCTTTTTGAGTGTATTTAACTTTTATTAACAGGATCATGTACCAGTGGAAAGAAATGGAAAGGAACATTGAAGGCTATCAGGAAAAGGAATAGTATCAAACTCTATCTAGAGCATAAGAAGCGCTGAAAATGCCCTAAAATAAGCATCCATAGTAGAAAACTACAGATAACAGAGTGGAAATTTTGATAGATAATAACTAGGTGCTGATAAAAATATGATACTAGATTCTTGCCCTGTCATCTGAGAAATTAAATGCTCATAAACTATTTCCAAGATTTTACACCCTCAAATGCTATATTAAATTCTGCTTACTCTTCAATATATCAGTATTTTAAACTAAGATGTGCCACTGAAGCCAGCACCTGAAGTTCAGAATAAACAATTATCATAATACACAAGAACAATTTAGATCGGCACAATGCAGGAGAACCATCCGTACTCAACTGCCAATCTCCACCAGTTTTCAAATGCAGATCTCAATCTCAACAGAACACAACACCAAAGAAAAAAGGAACAGTGCAAATACCTAACATAAAGACAATAAAAAATGGAAGAAGTATGAGCATCAAACTTAAGAAAAAACAAAAGGAAAAACTTACGTAATCATACTCAGAGTTTACATAAGTACATTTCCTCCATATTCACTAAAAAAGCCTACAACTTTGCTTCTCCAGACACCGGAGACGCCACTGCGGTCTGCAAATTCACATTAATCGAGCAACTAATCCTAGAGTACCGCAGTTTCCTTCAATATGAAGCACGACGCACAAATCTAACAGCTTAAACCCGAAAGCTAAACAGAAGAAACTTCCGATTAAAACTCAAAACTGCTATAAAAAATCAACCGACACTTTCTACTTCCAAAAAAAGCGATTTTAACAACAAAGCATACAATTACGCCGGAGAAACTAAAAAATAGAAGAAATTTCCGAAATGCACAGATCGATGAGCTTAAAACTGAAAAAAATAAGCAGCAAAACCAAACCAATTGAAGTAATTACGAACAGTTTTCCGATAAATCACACTTAAATCCAAACTTAAAAACACTTCAACAACGATAACCGAGAAAAAACAAGCCTAAGTTCGAGAGTATTCCAGAAATGTACAGATCGAACTGAAAAGTAAGCAGCAAAATCCACAGTAAACAAATGAAAATTCCATTAAAAAATTTGAACAATCACAACTGCCATAATCAAAGTCCGCGAACATTTTCTACCATCAAACACGTAAAAAAAAAATTAAAAATGCCGAAGAGTAAGAAATTACGAGCAAAACTCGAAAAAACACACTTAAATCCAAACTTCAAAGCATTAAAACTCTGAATACCGAGAAAAACGAAGCGTAGCTCGAGAGTATTCCCGAAATGTACAGATCGAACTGCTTAAAACTGAAAAGTAAGCAGCAAAATCAACAGTAACAAAGAAAAATTCCAGTCAAAAAATTTGAACAATCACACGGTTGCAAACATTTTCTACTATCAAAAACCAAAAAAAAAAACGTACCTGGAGAATGGTGAGAATGATTATGCCGGAGAAGTTTGTTGAAGAAACACTTGGATTATGTGAACAATGAAAGAGTTGAGAGAGATATAAACAGAATTGAGAGAGAAGCTTAAAAAAAATAAAATTTGAGAGAGAGATGATTTTATATATGGGCCCGTTGTTGCATCGCTGTCGCTTGGACTTGACTTCTAGTCTTACGTCTAATTAAGGAAAAATCGAAAGGAACGCGGAGGGAAAATACATTTCAACTAATTAATTAGTTTTAATTGACCATTCTCCGATGTGCGAACGGGCTCGTTTAGCCTTGATCTTTTCTTGAATTCTCAAAGTTGGACTAGAGGAGTACTTATCTAGATACAACGTTCATTTTTGACATAATAACTGATACACCAAAGGTATGTCCTTTTGCATACTCTCAGTACTAATGTCCACGTCAATTATGGATTAAACTATCTCACAATGTTCTGAATCCAATTCACATACCACTCTAAAAATAGTTACCATATTTCTACACTTAATTAATGATAATTTAAGTGTATGAAATAGTAAGTACTAAAAGTTTCTTTAAAATGATTTTCATGATATATAAATTTGAATTTAATGAGGTCCCAAACCTTATTTAAGAGGTGAAAGAAACAAAAATAAAATAAGAAATCATTCAAGTATTAATTACACTAAATTCCTCTTAATAAACTATAGAGTATAGACCTTAGTTGTTGTTAGAAAAAAAAAATGCTTCTTCGTTTCTATTTATTAAGTATAGTAAATTAAAAATATTTTTTTTCTTTTTTTGTTCATTTTGATAAATTAATAAAACTTATTTATTTGTTTGTTTTTTAAAATTTAATAGGTGATGAACTAAATTCAAATTTACTTTAATAAGTTTATCAGAACTTATTTTGTTTCTTTTTATTTTTTATACGTTGGTATTCTTTCATCAATTAATATATGTTAGACTTCGTCAATCTATAAAGCTCAATGTTGTAAATTTGTACTAATAAATTATGACTTGACCAAATAAAATTTAACATGACTAGGTTCGAACAATTGACTCTTCATTTTGAATATTGATATTTTAAAATAAATTTAAAACTTGATCTTTTAGCCACCAGCAACACATGTCCCCACGCAAACCTTTTTTAAAAAGTATTCAAAGATAATAACTTTACAAATTAAATTAGTATTGCTTAATATAAAGATGTTACAAACTTACATGTGTCGGCATAAAATAATTAGCATGCAATCCCATGTAAACTTTATAGAGGCCATGATCTTTTTTAAATTTTTTCGGAATTAGAACTTCGAAAATTAAGTTTGGCAAAAAAAGAAATTGAAATTTAAAAATGTCAAAACGTAATTTATTTTTTTTACCCCAAATTATTCGAAAATTTAAAATAACTTTGAATATTTTTTTTTACTTTCAAAAGTAATTTATCTATTTATTTAAATACTAATAATTTTATGACCAAACACCTATCAGAGTATGTTAGGATTTGATTTCTATGAGTAGAAACACGAAAATTATACAGTAAAATGTGCTTACTTCTCAAATAAACGTATATATATTTATTAATCGTAATTAAATGAAAACTACATATATAAATTTTTGTCCACTTTTCTCATTGTAGTAGAAAAGATACTATTTCATAATCATGTTTTCACTTTTTCTTTTAGGAGAAAATTAAAAAGAGAAATCGGATAAGAGACTTGAAAATAAAAGGAAGGAATCAAGATGGTCCATACGTACAAATATTCCAAGGTGCACAATTTGTCTAACTTTTTCAAAAGTTAAAAAAAAAAAAAATTATTTCGTTAAAACTCAAAACTTTATTGAAATATAAACATTTGAATACTTGCCTAATGTTTCTTAATTTATATGGTCTATGTGGATAAATTTGAAGATTCATTTGAAACACCGTTAAAAATGTCATTTTCTTTCCTAAGAAAACATTTCATTTTAAATTCCAAAAAAATATTGAAATCTCTCCTCATACGTTTGTCCAAAATATTAAGATTACTAATTACACTAATTGTTGTTCAATAGTTCAAAAATAACTTATTTAACACACAAAAAATCAAAGTTTCCTAAATTTTGTCTCCACCCTTACTACTTGTAGAAACTTATAATGCTCCACGTCTTAATATTTGCACATACAATTCCTTTTAATACACAAAAATTAAATTATCTAACTTCTATCTCTACCCTTTTTATTTGTAGAAGATTTAAGGCTCCACGTATTGACTTAATATTATTTGCACACAATTTTTTTCAACAAACAATCTCTAGACATAGCAACAAAAAAAATTGATTGATATCAAGACTTAGCTCGACAAATAAAAAAGAACAATATCTTATAACAATATGACTATACCTTTGATTTTTCTTTCAATCTCTTTCATAGGGATTTTTTTTCCTCGCACCCATTATTATGAAGAAATTATGAAAAAAGGAAAAAAGAAGAAGAAGAAATTAGATTCTTTGATGTTAGTTGTGACTGTGCTTTCTGGTTAGACGTTGTTTATGTTAGTTTTGTAGCCTCATTTGGTATTAAAAAAAAAAAAAAACTTAAATTGAAAGCAACAAACTACAAGCCACAATATAAATTAGTTAGCTTTAACCAACTTTTTTTTTTTTTCTTTTTTTGGTAGGGACAAAATAGTGTCGGTCAAATTAATAAAATAACATTAGACATATTATTCTAATAACTTTTTGGTAGCACAACAACAATATCAAATTAAAATAAAAAATAAGATTGAATATATAGGTTAAAAACGAATATATAGAAAATATATAGAATAATGTGTTGATAAATGCATGGAGATTAAAAAAAAAAAAAAGTTTTAAAAATGAGTTCACCTGACACAAAAAGTTTATGGTTGTTTAATGGGATTATATACCTAATAATTTTGATTAAAACTCATAAAATAGTGATATTTTACACTTGACTTTTTTAGGTATACTATCACTTAAAATTCTTTGTAAACATGTCATCAAAAAGTGTGTATAGAAATTATATATGGACTAAAATAGTAGAGTTACCAACATGAATTATGATGTAGTGATGAGACTACTACATCCTTAAGGTTCTCGTGCGGGCTTCAAACATCGAGTGAAAAAAAATAAAAAAATATAGAGTTATAATACAATATTGACCCGTATGAAAAAAGAACTTTCTTTTTTTATTTTTGTGAAAAAAAATTGGTCAGACAGCTCCTAAATCCTAGTAGTTTAACTAGAGTTATATTAAATGATATTATCATGTACTACTACAATAAATATTTTAATATATAACGTAAGACAAAAATTAAGGGGAAGAATTAATAAAAATTAAAATTTTAATACAAGAATAATTGTCGGTGGGGCTAATAATAAACTAGACGTACCATCTAATAATATTGACAGTTGCATTTATTTTAATTTTTAAAATTTTTCATTTATTTCATGAACCTACTTGCCATTGTGCTCTCTCAAACCAAACCAAGCAAGAAAAAAAAAAAAAAATAGATTATTTGAGTAATTAGTTGGGTTCTTCATTACTCCCTCCATTTCATATTAATTGAATTATTGAGGTGTTTCATATTCTTTAAAAAAAGATGATTAAGACATAAATTAGGCTTAACTTTCCAATTTTACCCTTATTAATTATCATCAAAATTATGATTAAAATAACTAAATATTAATTAATAACTAATTCCAATACTAACTAATGAAGGGTAAAATTGAAAAAATATTCTAAAAGTAGTCTTGAAAATTGAACAATTAAGTTAATTTGAAAAATAAAAAATGTCTCAACAATTCAATCAATATGAAATGGAGGGAGTATAAGTTTTGTTTTTCAAATTTGTGAAGGTAAAACCACTTCGAGAAATTACATTTTTTTAGTTATGTACTTATGTTAAAATTTTAGTTTTATGTATTGATACAATATGATTATTCACCTAATTTTTTTTAGGTGTGTTCATTTTTAATATTTTGACATTTTTTAATAAAAAATTTGACTCTCTGCTCTGTTATTGATCGAGTAGAAAAGCTTTTTGCGATTGATCCTTGGGCTCGGCTTAGATAAAACATTTCAGAATAGGTATGAAAAGGAAATGTAATATAGTAAAGAAGCAACGAGAAAATAATGGGGAAAATAACACTAACAACAATAACTAATACGATAACTGAAAGGGAAAAAAGACAAATATATCCCAAACTATCGTTAATGATATATAAATACCCTCCATTATACTTTCCATTCATTAGTGCTCCTGTCGTCCAAAAATCAGTACACATTTGCCCGTCACTCTAACGGAAGAATTATTTGGTACACGTGGCGCAATCCTACGGCTCAACCCGATTTGACCAATTATTTAACTCAAAATTCGTACCCACCCATTACCCATTTAACCCACCCGATACACCAATTTACCACACAAATAATCTATCTAAAAACGTGAAGAAAAATTCGGCGGACGACGACAATAGAGCTCTCTCTACCACCCATAGATCCGGCAGAAGAGTAAAAATCCACATCATTTTCAGCAGTATCGGAGAAAAACCTAATATTCCCACAACTCTGTCTCAAATTCCGTCCATGTAACAGCGGCAACGTACGGAGCTCCGGCAAGTCCATTTTTCTCGAAGAAGGAGCATATCTAGTGTTACTACCATTATGATTCTGCGCATTATGTGTTTCAACCCCGCCATGTGAGTTGGCAAGAGTACCCAAATAGAGAAACTCCGAACTAGTCTGAGACGGTCTTTAAAGCTTATGAATATCATTATTAGCATCATTCTTAGCACCATCCCGACTCAGCCCATTGCTATTACTATCAGATCTTTGAGTTTTCTGGTCACTTTGTTTCCTTCGCTTTCGTATATGCAAAAAGATAGCAATAGATAGAACAATGACAGCAGCAACAAACAGAGATAATAACAGTGACAATGAGTTTAGTTGAAACGGGGTTAGATTTGGAGGTATTTGGGAGGATAATAGAAGAGACATTTTTGGGAACAAAATCAGCAGGGGAAACAGGGGAAGGTGGAAGAGAAGGATAAGTAGGGAAAAATGGGTTATTATCACTGTTATCAGGAGTAGTAGAACCTTGAAATGGGTATTCTGTAGGGCCAGAGGAGGTATAAGTGGTTGAGAAGAAGGTGGTGGTGAGTCTAATAGGAAAAAGGGTTCACGGTGAACATGACAGTTGTTGCCTTAGACGCCAGTGGTGGTGATGGCAAATGATAAGTAGTTGAAAAACAAAGGAAGAAGATGAAGAAAAAAGAAACCATCATTGTTAACAAATATGGGTAATGGGTGTATCGGGTGGGTCAAATGGGTAATAGGCGGGTATTCGAATTTTGGGTTAAATAATTGGTCAAATAGGGTTGAGCCGTGGAATTGTGCCATGTGTACCAAATAATTCTTCTGTTAGTGTGAGGGGCAAATCTGCACTGATTTTTGGACGGTAAAGGCACTAATGAACAGAAAGTATGACGGAGGGTATATATTTATCCTTTTTCCCTAACTGCAGTAAGAAAAATAACAAGAAACAAAAAAAATAAAAAAACAAGATAATAAAAAAAATGATACTTATAATAATATCAATAAAGAAAACTAAATAATACTCAGTCACCTACTAACTTTCTACCATCCTCTTCGACCTCAGTAATTATTAAGTTCCTATCCATTGTGTTGTCAAATATCAACAACATATAGTAGTAATATAATATATGTGTTGGTGTTTTAAAGTTCCCTTGTTTTACCCGTAAGTTGTCTATTCTCTTATTAATAATTCAAAGTTTTATTTTGACTTGTAACCCTAAGTTAG
Organism: Solanum pinnatisectum; assembly: GCA_035578085.1. Lineage (NCBI taxonomy): Eukaryota > Viridiplantae > Streptophyta > Magnoliopsida > Solanales > Solanaceae > Solanum > Solanum pinnatisectum. The sequence continues at coordinate 3,668,757 of CM069080.1, read as the reverse complement.
ACGATGTTGATGATAGGTGGTGAGAGGGCTGCTCAAAGTTGGTGAAGGATTATTCTATTTTTGTTTATATCCATGGTATCCAAGTTAGCTTGTTTGGACAAATACTAATTAAATTTATAAGATTCTTGTTATATATCTTTGTGTGAATATAAGTAATATTTAAATTTATAAGATTCTTGTTATATATCTTTGTGTGAATATAAGGTAAAAAATAGTGACATATATATAAATTTTTACTTCATTTTTTTTGCGAGAAAAGGTTAAACAGTTCATTTTATTGATAAAATTACGTGAAATTTATCGAAATCTTATTAGTTTAGGAGCTAAATATTTAGATATACGCTAATATGCAATATTACGAATCTTATCAGATTTTAGTGCCTCAAGATACGTCCAGATATATGTATCTTGAAATATATGGGGTCAAAATTAGATTTAATTTGTTCAAGATATACTATATTCAAGTGGATTCACATGTATTTGAATACATAGACAAATCCCGCTTGCCACTCTCCTATCTTGCTCGCATATCTGGTATCTCAGGCGAACACTTTTCATAGAATATTGTAATCTAGAGTGATTCACATGTATCTGGGATATATATACAAATCTCGTTTGCCTTCCTTTTGTTCTCGCTCGTCTCTATCCCTATTTCAGTGTATATGGTAGCAAAAAACATGTATGTAGATGTATCTGACTTGAAATTTGGTTTGACAATATAAATATTTTAAACTATAGAAAAAAATAATAAATAATTAAATATGATAAGAATATTTATGTAATTAAATAGTTTTGCCCGAAAAATATACACAATAAACTAATGGATCTGGGTCGAACCCAAGCCCAACAATTCGTGTATCACTGTATCTACTTTTTTATAGTTTGCGTCTTGTAGAAAAAATTATAGTTTCGCTCTACTGTACAATATAATATCTTCTCTAATTTGTACTATATAGTTTGTAAAGCTTCTATAAGCATAGCTTCTCTAATTTTTCATTGAACAAATTGTAAATGTAATGTTTGTTGGCAAGATTAATATAATGTTTTCTTCACTCAAAACAATTAAACAAAGAAGGATTTATTCATCTTATGAAAAATATAAATTATAAAGGAAGTGTAGTCTTTATAATTAAACATGACTTTTTCTATATAATACAATCGATCAAGGTTTATTCATCTTAAATAATAGGATTGATTTTTGTGAAAATAATAAAAAAAATTACTATTCCCAATTCTTGTGTGTCATATACTCAATATAATATACATTTCTTCCTTTTTCTTTTAAATTGGGAAAAGGAAAAAGATTAAGCTAATTCAAATGCATCAGTGAAACGCATTATGATGGATTAATCTCCTATTTAATTTTTTTTTGGTTGGTTTTTCACCTATGCTCATTATTTATTTTCGTAATTCAACTAATTTGAATTCGCGTTGAAACGTTTCATTTTTAATGTATAAATTTTAGGAATCATATAGTTTTAATATGAAATTACAATCTATTCCTATTTAGTTTATAATTACATTAATCCCTGAAAAAGTAAAACAAATCGGATACATAATATGTAGCTCAGATACATTAAAATCTAGCTTAGATACATTATAAAATAAACTTGATACATTAAAAACTAGCTCACATACATTATAAAATAAATTAGATACATAGTATGTAGCTCAGATACATTAAAAACTAGCTCAAATACATTATAAAATAATTAAGAATTAGGAGAGAAATAAGGGATTTTAGAAATAGAAGGGAATATTATAAATAAGGGAAATAAAAGACGTGTATTTCAGTAATTTTTCCACTAATTAATGGGCCAACAAAATCTAAAGCCGTAAATCAAGCACCTTTGCCCCCAAATTCCTAAAATTACTCGGCACTTTTTCATACTGCAAATTTATTTTTAAATACTAATATAAAACTAAGATAGTATTTTATTAGACATATATTTATATCATGTTTACTAATTCTTTTTATAATTTAAAATAATTTTATATTGTCTTATTAATTATTAATTTTGTGTAAGAAATTTTAAGTTATATACACCTAGATACATGCATTTTTGCCACCAGATACACTGAAATAGGGAGAGTAGCAAACAAGATAGTCTATATATCCAAATTCATGCGAATCACATTAGATACATCTATTTGGATTACCAGATAAATTGTGAAATACAGATACACAGGGAGAGAGGTGAGCAAGAGAGTAAGATACATGCGAATCAACTTGAATATAGTATATGTGGAACAAATTATATCTAATTTTAACATGAGAAAATGTATGAAATAACAAACTATTAATTCAAATTAAATGTTATAGCCATAGTTTATTTTAATTGTAATTCGCAGCAAACATTCCCTTTTTTTGCCATCTGATTTGGTATACAATTAACCATTTTATACATTTCGGTATAAAATGTGTTTGTGTTTGTATAAAGCGAGAGAAAAGTGTATATACAAATACAAATACAAATACATATATTTTCGTCCTATATACACTTATAATTATACAAATATAGATCTTATATACAAATTACAATGTATAAATGAATTTATACAAAACTGAACAATTTGTATAAAATTGGATGTTTCTTGCAAATTATACAAATCAAAAGCTCCATAGCAAACAAAAAATTTGCTATGGAGCGCAATTATGCAAACTATAGCTACAATATACAAATATGATTTTTATGTTTGCTATATGTGAAAGTTGTTCTTTTAACATTATATACTTGTCAGATAAGTTTCGTGATATTTGAAACTCACATGAAGAAAAGTAATTTACTTCTAAACTAATGAAATTTGTATTGTTTATCCGTAAAACTATTTAGGCACTTTCTCTTACGTCCATAAATTTTAGGTGTTGTAAAGATTTTCAATGATAAACTAGCATAGTTTGGAAACTACTGTATCTAATTATAATAAATTAAATAAGCTTTTTCCAGATGAACAAGAAAATATGATTAATGTGTGACAAGTATATATAATAAGGAATATTAGAGATAAAATTAAATAGAAGAAGATTAAAAGGTCAAATGATCAATTCTTTACTCTACTTTGAGAATTAGAGAGTTCGTTTGTTTCTTTTCAATTGCCCTCAATGCATCTTAATCGTTCAATTGATTAACTATCTGATTTTTTTCATTTTGTTAGTCACGGTTCAATTCCCTAGCTTGTAATTCCCTCTCCATCTCTCCTTCTCCTTTTCCCACCTCCAAAATAAAATAAAAAAACGAACACAAACACACAAAAGATATTTCCTTTTGCTTCTTAAAAATTCTATGATTGTAATAAATAATAGATCTAACAAGAAATACAATATCTATAAATAATAGATCTAACAAGAAATACAATATCTTCAGTGGGAATATAATACATGTTAAGAACACCAATGGGAAAATTAAAATGGAAGTTAATTGGATATATTAGGCCAAGGTTCTACTATTCAAAATGCGTTTAATTTCATTTTTTTTGTGATTTGTAGAATATTTATATAGACTATAGAGGTTTATAAAACTAATCTAACTATATGCTATAATTGAACATAAATGTCAAGATCCTTACATGGGAGAGTCTCTATTTTATTAGCTGGTTTATAGCTCAATCATTGTCACTCCAAAGATATTGTCAACAATATGTATAACCAGGTTAATTTTTTCTTTGTTAAATTAGAGCATTATACATGAATACCATTATAATTCAACCACAAAATTTCATTAAAGAATTTTCTTCTTAAAGATATGTGTTTTGCTCCTTTTGTGCTATATTCACTTTCAATATCACACGAGTGGACTTAAAAATGTATATTAAAACAAATACATTCTTCTTAAAAGATGCTTGAATAATCTCTTTAGATGACGATTAGATTTTTAATGGTTAAAAAGTATGAAAAAAAATTAAAATACATTATATATATCATTAGAGAAATATCTTATCAAAATGAAAAGTTTGGATGGATTATTGGAGGCATAGGTTATATTGGACAGTTATTTAAGTAATTCTGGAAAATAAGGAAAAATTGACATATATATATACAATATTGTGTCCACAACCTCGTCCACATAACCAAAAATAAATTAGCAAATTGTTGACCTAAAAATATTGAGATAACTTAGTCAACTAAAACGGAGGAGAGGGCATAATGGAAAATGGAGGAGCTGGCATAGTGAAAAATGAAAAAAAAAACCAGTAGAAACTCTGCCAAAATTGATTAGATCTAGAGTGGAAGAAAATATGGATTTTATATATCAATAAATATTTTTGTCTCTAATTTGTTGGGCCTAATAATATGCACAACTTAACCAGGTAAATAAGTATTTTTTCTATCTAAACTTAGTGAAATTGGTCTTTTTCTTTTATTTCTTTTTCTGCGAATCAAAATAATGTACACCTAAGTTACTAGTGTATACATGAACCAAATATTTACAATATATTTTGTTTATATTGTATTAAATTCATCAAAAGTATATACTTGAACCGAATGTATATAACAAATTTACTTTATATTAGAATCAAATATTTTCAATATATTTTGTCTATATTGTATTAAATTCATCAAAAGTGTATACTTGAATCGAATGCATATAACAAATTTACTTTATATTCGATTGACAAATTTCATTATATTTATGTATATACATGAACCACATGTATATTATAAAATTACCAACAGTAAATTGAACGTACACGCATATATTAACATCGTTTTTCATCACAAAATTGTCCATATTAAATTAAATATTTACATATACTTTGATAATATATATATGTGTGTCTAAGATAAAATTGACTTGCTCAAGGTATGTGTTACACTGTATACCTTTTTTTTTATCATTTGTATACATGAATGAAGCTAATTGTATAAACATAGAATATTGTTCAATATATATATATATATATAGAGAGAGAGAGAGTTGCCCAAAGGAATTCTATTTTTACTCAACTTATTGGGTAATTAGATGCTAATTTTGAAAGGTTAGAATAATAGAATTTTTTTTTTTTTAAGGGAACTTAAATAAGAATTTAATTTAAGTTATTGAAAAAAATGGCATGGGACTTGAACTACTTCAAACCTATTAAAGAGAGAAAGAGAGAGAAAGAGCTGGTGAGATAGAGATAGAGATCACGAAAAGCATTTTCACACGAGGAGGCAGGATCGAGAGGTTTTGCTTCTAATTAAATGTCGATTATATGGGAACAAATGTTATATAGATTAATTCTAATTCTTGTTGTCCACTCGATTCCAAAGAATAAAAGGAGGGTTTGACTATATTTCCCTAGTAAAAAATAGATCTCACTAAAACACTTAATACTAGAGATTCCGCCACACTACTTTCCCCTTTGATACACATTTAGAAAGATCTAGCAATATTTATATTTTTAGATAAAATTGGTAAAAATGAATAAATACAATGTAACCAAAATAAGGAAAACAAAGATGTGGGCTGCCTGATCTGAGCTGATTGTTGGGCTAAATGCTGGGCAAATTCATATGGGCTTCTCTCAAGTCACTCCAACAAAATGTTTAAAATGTAATTGCTTGATTGTCATCGATGAAATTTCAGATAACGTCATGGGAAAACTACCTTATTAGATATATATTCATATTATATATATTAAATAATTACGTATCTTATTATTAATTAAGAATTTGCTATCATATATTGAGGAAAATACACCTAGATACATGTATTTTTGCTACCAGATACACTAAAATAAGGAGAAAGGCGAGCGAGTTCGGGAGGGAGGCAAGCGAGATAATCATGTATCCCAGATACATGCGAATCACACATCTAGTGTGATTCGTATGTATCTAGAATACCAAATATATAGGAGAGTGATGGTTGAGATGGGAAGGAGGTGAGCGAGATTTGTTCTGTATCCCAGATACATGTGAATTCCACTTAGATACAATGTATCTAGAACAAATTTTACCTAATTTTGACCCATGTATATCAAGATACATGTATCTGGACGCACCAAAATCTGGTAAGATTTATAATATTACAAACTAGAATGTATCTAAGTAAATTAACTCCTAAACTAATGGAATTTAAGTAAGTTTATCAATATTTTAAAATGCAATTTCTTGATTCTCTTGAAAACTTCAGATAAAGTTATTCTATTTCGAATAGTTTAGAGGTAAAATTAATATGCGAAAGTGAATTACATCATTAACGATAGGATAATTTTGAGCCAAAAACAAAACGAACAAATTAGAGTCAATATTGACCTTTTTTCACTAAATATATTTTGACATGTTGTTACCTTGGAATGAAATTTTATTAGTACAAATATGAAAGGGTTTCAATTAAAAATACAACATAGAAGATCAAGAATATGATCATGATGAATTAATTAATTAGTTAAAAAAAATTAAAATTCATCATGGTCATCATTTGAGGAGAAAGAGGGGAATTCAATTTTGGAACCACATTTTCCTCCATGTGGAAAAATTGGGCAATCAATGAATTTTGATGCAGAAGAATCCACACAAAGGTAAACTTGGTATAATTGATGGTTCCCTTGTGGATCAACATTGCACTCTATGAATGGGGTATGTCCAACTCCTCCTTCAATTGCATTTTTAATGCTTTCTACACTATAATGTTCTCCATTCCTTGGTTTAATCCCTAATTAATAATCAACACATAATTATGTTAGCAAATATAACAACAATAATTCAGTGTAATTTCATAAGTGAGTTTGAAGAAAGTGAAGTCTATATGCAATATCTTATTCCTATCTTTGTAAAGTAAAAATGTTGTTTCTGATAGACTATTAACGTAATAAAAACAACATAATTCTAATTTATTATGAACATTGTTAATATCTCTCTCACACACACAATGTGTGTGTTTATACATCGTATCGAAAGTTGTAAGTTCAAGTTATCTTATATTAGAAGGTTGCCTATTGTTATCTTTAAGTGACCTAACACTATACATATTATTTTACACGTACGTCAGTGTATAGAAGCTAAACTCTATAATATATATTAGGTATATTTACCTGCATTGTTAAGATTTTGAAGAAGGTTAGATTTGGTCTTGAAGTCAAGTGCAGTTTGGAAATAGGCATGTTGGTTAAGAGATGAACAAGTGCCATGTTTTTGCCATTCATGACTCCAAAATTTCAAACCATCACTACTAGGGCAAGCAAGTGATGGCCAATTCTTTTCCATTGTGCTTATAAGGTCTGAGAACTGCATACATACAACATACAAAATAAAATAAAATAATTATCTTATTGCATGAATTTTTTACTTGGTAATTAAGCATGGTTTTATTGGGAAATATTGGATTAGAAACATTCATATATACAACTCAATAAGACAAAGGGTGTGTTCGGTATGATGAAAAATATTTTTATGGAAAACTTATCTCATGATTTCGGCGAAACTTATTTAATAATATGACTGAAATTTATAAAATCTATACACCGATTATGTATATTATAGTTAAATATACAAAATTTATACATTTATTAGCTATTTTGTTAACTAAATCACTCAAAGATATTGTACTGTAATTACCTCTATTTTCTTGTATTCAGTTCGTAAGTAAAAAACATTACTTTTAAAAGCATTTGAATATAATCTAGACAACTATTATGGAAGGTGGGGAGATGGAGATGGAAAGACACAATCGATGTGGAATGTAACTTGTGGAACTTGTTTGCGATCCCCATTTCTACTAACAAGTCATTTTTCTCATTTTTAAGAAACTTATTGTTCTCAAAGAAAATATTTTTCAAATTTTTTGATATATCAAACATGAAAAAAATTTTAAAATATTTTTCCGACCCAAAATGACTAATTAGAAAGAACATTCGTAGAAGCAAATGCAACGTCCCATCATGTTCCAACAACCTAAAAACAAGAACAACTAAGCAAGGGATTAAACATGGGTTCAAAGCAACAAATCTCAAACATGTAAGTTATATATATATATATATATATATATATATTATTTAATTACATAATCTTGAATTAGTAGAAATATAAAATTAATACGAGGAAATAAAGAAAAACATTTCGTAGAAGCAAAAGTATAAAAGTGGATGTACAAATCCATACCTAAAAACAAGAAGTGTAAGCAAGGAAACATGGGCAGCAAAAAGTAGGAATAACATATTATATTTTTTGTCAAATGAAAAAATAATAATAAAAATTCATCTGAAAATCAGCTAACAAGAACAGCATGCATGCATATTACATCGTCCGTCTCATATTAGTTGTCATATTTTTTTTTTCCAGACTCCTTAAAGAATCAAAAAAAAAAATAAAATAAAATAAAATAAAATATATATATATATATATATATATATATATATATATATATATATATATATATATATATATATATATATATATATATTAACTTACCTTTTTTCTCTCAATTTAATTGCACTCTAATTAATATTAGTAAGATAAAAGATAATTACTTTATTTTAGTTTTGAATAATTACAAGTATTTCGAGACAATTAACATGAAACGGAGGGAGTAGTATATAAGTAAATATAAAAGATTAATAGAGTAATTATTTTAACAACTCGATCTTTTCGTTTTATTTTATGTGAAGCTAGGGACTCTATATCTAAAGGTCAAAGTAAATATCTACCTACATTTCAACGTGAATTCAATCAGCATGCATATAATTATGATTAAACTTCATGTTTTCTTAAAATATAATCTACCTAATGAAAAATTACGTGGAAAAAGATTATAATACTAGACTTTAACAATATAAAAAAAGACCCCATTTGTACAAGTTGAATACATGATATTGACATAAACCTAACAATATATAAAGACTACTTCAAAGCTTAAGTTTAAAAATTAATATGGAAGCTGACATTTAAATCGGAAATCAATATCAGGTCCAGGCTATCTGAAAACTGTAGACGAAAGCGGAAGATCACAAAATGCAACACAATACCTCAGATTCATCCAAAGAACTTTCCTCATCACAATTTTGTGGCCATTTTCCATTTTTGTAGTTTGGCCATAGACCATGGATACTAAAATCTTCATCAGGTTTTCCAGTGGTGGGATAGCAGCAACTACGCCTCGTGTCACAATAAGACGCCGGCCACTATAATAAATATCATAACGAAATTTTTAGATGATCTGATAACGTAAAAATTCGTTATATAATGCTAGAAGTGGTGATATTATTGTAGTGGCAAAGATATTCCAAAAATTACTTTATGTTACAAGTTCAAAGTTTTTAATTTGAATCTTATTATAATTCCTGATTCCATCACTGCTTGATACGTATACAAAATAGAGAGTTAAGAGGACTTACCTGTTGAACAAAGTAGAAGAAATCAAAGTCTTGTGCTGCAACACAAAGAACTAACAAACATTGTACAACAATAATCTTAATCAAAAATGATTTTTGAGATTTCATCATTTTCTAGTTTAATAATAATAATAATTTCTCCTACAATAAACTTTTGAATTTTCTTTTTTGGGTGAGTAAAATAGAAAGAAAATATATTTGGTATTTTTAGTTTGATATAGTTATGTCTCAATTTATAGGCAAAATTAAGACACGTCGTGAAGGAATATGCTGATAAGTATATGCCAACTAATTAATGTGTAAGAAAAATAATACTATTATTTAAAATATTGTTGCGTGTTCATATTAATATTAAAGTCCATGTGTTAATATCGTAATCGTCAATACTTATCTTCATGTGCTTGAGATTTGAGGTTTACACATTAATTTATTACCCTTTACTTCTCTATATTCATGAACAATTTTTTAAAAAAAAACCCTAATAAATTAGTGATTTCTCGATTGAGCTTGTCACTCGGATTTGTCTAGTGTACTTTATCTTTGTAGTATTGTTTGCAAGCTATTATATTAAATCGGAGCTTACTTTGTACGTCTGTGTATAGAGGTGGCAAAATTAGTCATGAAATTATAACTTGACAAAATGATTATTTATCTGCACGCCCATTTATTAGCTTAGTTCATCAGAATTTGAGTTGATATCTATTCCAAATTGATTCATAAATTTTTTTATTAAAATATTTTTAAAAGATGTTTTTATTGTATATGTTATATATAGGACTAATAAAGAAAAATAATAATTTTATTTAAAAATTACAAAGAACAAATAAAAAATAGTGTGGGATTGAATTTTGACCCCCTTTTAGCTCATTTCAACCTATGTAATTTTTGGTGGATTCAATATAATAACAAATTTTATTAACTCAATTAATTTTGATCCTTCCAAATTTAGCTCAATCTGCTCATTTATTTCCTATTTATGTGCTAACACCCATTCTCTTGTAAAAAAAAAAAAAGATTGATCCCTTTATCCTATTTTAACATCCGTTTTAAATCTTTTCATGTTCATTTAAGAAAAGTAATAAAGAAAAGGTATAGTCTACTAAGTTTATATATATTCTTAAATAGTTATAAATAATTATTAATTTTAGTCTTCAATTTCTAAACTGATAATTATTTTGGAATAATTTTTCTGAATTAAACTGATCGTTAATTTGGACGGAGGGATCAGAGTGCTAGATAGATTCCTAATTAAGTTTTAAATCAATCAACCTATAAATATAAATATACATATAATTAGATCTAAAAGGAATATTTCAATCGAAAAAAAGAAGAAGGAATTAAACTACTATATTTTCTAGTTGGAAATTAAGTTCAATTGGAAGTTAAGTAAGGAAACGTATGGCTTGAGCTACGTTTAATATAAGTGAATAATAGCTTTTGTTTTTTCATCAAGCAAAGAAAATTTCAAATTCATACATAACCAATTTAATTGAGATTTTGGGTTCGAACTCGAATATTTAAAAGTTCTCATTAGTGCAATGAGCATAAATTTCACTTCTGAGCGTAAATGACGAGCAAATGCGTGAATGTAAGATTAACGATCACCCAATAAGTGAACAAGCTTAAAGGTTGAGAGGGGAGATAAGAAACATACTTTAAGAAACTTAATTCAATCTGGTCAAAATCTTATATGAACTACGAGGATAACTGATTAAGTCGTATCATATGGACCATTCTCCGAATAGGACGGAACAATTTTTTTAATTGTTTAATAGATTGGGTGATTGATTATCAACGGGAGCACTCTTCTCTTAAAATAAATCTTATAATGTGAATATAAATCAATTAGGTTAATGTGTTTCGCTACTTTGTGGGGTAAGGGACCAGATGGTGAGTACTGTGGTTGTTGTCTACAAGGTATGTGACACCCCATAAGTTTAGATGTATAAAAAAATATTCTTTTTGCTAAGCATATATAATAAAATAGAGCAAAAAGGTCCATCTCGAAACCAAGGGGAAGGGGGTTACTAACTAACAACTGAGTCCTCTCAGCTACTTAACACGGGGTCAAAAGTGAATTAATTACGCGTCAGACCAATCTGTGAATCGAGTAAGCTCCCCTTACATGCAATAATATGATGGTAAACCTCTCATTATAATTAAGTATGAATCGTACGTGAGTTGTCTCGTATAGCTCTTCCTAGAAACTTAAAGCTCCCTCTCTATAAATAGAAAAAAATGCATTTACAGAAAAACAAGACTTTTTCAAAAAGCCTTCACTGATTTATTTATTTGCGTACACATGAGATAAGAATACCCAGGTAAACTTTAGACTTTAGAGGCTCTCAACCAATGAAATTTATTTGCTGAATCAAAGTTTAGTAATTTTTATTAATGCCATAAACTGACAAATCTATAATTAATTATTGTTAAGTACTTAGTAATTGGGAAAATGTTTTCTATTTTTTATTTTGAAAAAGTTAATCTTGAATTAACGAAGCTTATAAGCACCTTCTTAAGGTAAATCCCATTTTAAAGTAATTGTTCGCAAATACCATTTCAATATAATGAACTCAATCGAAAAATGAGTGAAAATTATATCGAATATAAAAATTTCATTTAAAAATTCTGCTCAACCAATTACTCAGCCACCACCACAGTGGCTCATTAAATAATATTACTAGACAAAATTTTGAGAAGCTTATTGTGACATGTCTTGATAAAACGCCATTTTTCTGACATTTTTGGACAAAAAAATCAATTATTTTACTTAGTTTCTTATTGGGTCAATTTTTTCAATTCTTCAAAGACTTAATTAAGTACAAGTTTTTGTTATATGAACAGAATAAATATAGATTAATATTAGGTGATATGCTCGATCCAATCTACCGAACAACTTGGTTGTATATATCTCTTCTAATTCTAAAGTCAAATCTATAATTTTCAATTTAATAAGCCGTGTTTAATTAATTCTGCAGATTATTCTTTTAAGAATTTCATAATTAACAAGTTAAATAGCAAAGTATAGGAACATGTCTTCCCTTTGAGTTAATATATTGCTTTAATATATATTGTAAGTACTATCCCGATGAGTAAACAAAATGATCATTCGCAATTATTGATACTTAACTATACCATTTTTCACAAACACACACACACACATATATATATATACGGTAAATTAAGTTTAGGGTCTAACTTAAAAAGAGAAGGATCATCTGAGCTAGCTCACTTCATGTTCGAATTTGAATCGTTGTCTAATCTAATGCGTGCACATTTTTGAACTAGGGGTATTTTCACACACACCCCTTCAATATAAGGATGAGGAGAGTTGAGTTCATGTTTTCAAAATGAATATAAGGGAACTAAGTATTCCCAAATGTAAATGTTTTGCATTTAAAACGATAGGAAACCTTGAGTTCATGAGAAGTTTTTGAGCATTATCTCCTTTAAGAGATTCTTTTGAGTAATAATCTCAAGTTTGAGGATGAGGAATGTTTTTAAACATATGAGCATGAATCATATATTAGTGGCAGTAGTATTGAGCACCGATAAGGGGATGAGTTAAGACAACTCAAAATCCTCATAAATCATGTATGCCAACATGGGTAAAGGGTCAGACTTTTTAGATGTTTCCTTATTTCTTTTAAGCATAGCTTAGCGGATCAACTTAGTTTAGGATGTCCTATACTCCAGCAAGGTATAGGACAGTTCTGGCAGTGTGGGCGAGAAGTTGTATCTTCACGTAGCTCATAGTGATGATTATTGTATTTTTATATACATTGAGTTATAATCTATTGTTTTGAAAGCTTGCTTTATATTGCACCTTTATTGCTACTTTTATATTGAATTGAGATGAGTTCAGATGAGATGAGATGAGTATGTCCTTCTGTAATGACCTGTTTCCGTCATTTAGAAATGCCAACGGGGAAAAATTTGGGACCGAAAAACTTTTTCATAGTATTTGGATTTTTCCAACCTAGTCCAAATTTGGACGAAATTGAAGTCATTGAGGTGTAGGGAAATCTGGTAACAATCGAGTGACTCATTTATAATTTTGATTACATGAGTAGTTAGATAAGTCGTTAAGAAATCTGTACGACTTTACGAAATTGAATTCGGGTGAGTAAAACTCTTGGAATCGATCTTAGCGTGAAGGGTATTTTCTGAGCGTCGTGGGTTAGAGGTGTGTTGTGAAATGGGAATTTTGGAATTATTAAAATAGCTCACTGTTTCATGCAAGCCGCTTTGGCCCTGGATTTTATCGCTCTGGCGGGGCCGCTATAGCTGGGTGAGGGCCGCTGTGGCGGGCCAGACGCGACTTAAAGTCGTAAATAAACCCCTAAATGACTTTATTCAGCACTTTTCGATTTTTAGAGCTAAGAAATGAACCTCAGGCGACTCCTAACAATTTTCTACCATTCTTGAGGCTAAATGTAAGCTTTTCACTCCCCAAATCTATTTTTCGATCCGTAGAACGTAATAGAATGGGTAATTATTGATAGGGAGGATTTTGATCTAGATCCTATGGTGGAAACATCCCTATTTGGATACTTGGGATCATGGGTATGATCTAAGGTTGTTAGAATTGTTAGTAATCCGGGTAATTAGTGATTGTTTATTGATTTTCGTGTTATTATGATTGTTTGTAGACCAAGAACAAGCAGAACGAATCCGAAAAGGGAAGGATCAAGTTTCTTAGGGTTTTAAGCTTGTTTTGAGGTAGGTGATGGTTGTGATTCTATGATTGTGTGATGTATGTTTGTTCATGCTTCATTATGATACATCTATGTATATAAATGTTGCATCATTGATCACACTTGTTGTAAATGAGATAGATGAATGATGGTTACAAGGAAATCATGTCTTAATTGTATGATCGTAAGGATATACTTGTGATTGTGATTGTGGTATGTTGAATGGATCGGTTGCCACGTTTCGACATGACTAACTTGGATCGATCGCCACGTTTCGGCATAATTATGAGATTGGTTGCCACGTTCCGACATAATCATTGGATCGAGTACCACGTTTTGGTATGCTAACTGTTTGGGTTTGGTTCTATGAGAGAACCAATGATTTGATATAATTGTGTATCTTGAGAAATGTGAAGTTGTTCGTTGTTAGTAAATATTGATAATATTGTATATGTTCGTTATATGCATGTGATTATATTGTTGTGATGACTCATATATGTTACACTTAGTGGGATAGCCGCGTGGTCCTATCAATACACTATGGCTGTGTATTGATACTGCACTTGCTATTTTTTTGTTTAGTATAGGGCATCTTCAAGCGGCTACTGACAGACCTTGCTTAGGAGATTAGTGATCGTTGTTCTAATTCAAGGGTGAGCCAATTCTTCCGGGCTGCCATGAGTTCTCCTTTTGTCTATGTCCACATTTCGGACTTAGACAATTCTATTAGTTATTAGTACATTAGTTGGGGTTGTATCCCTTCTTGTTTAGACTTGGTTCATTGTTAGATGTTTTGACACATTGACTTTTAGGTTCTAGGCATTACTTCCGCATTGTTAGTTTATTATTGTTAGACTTTTGTTAGAGTTTACGGGAACTCTATTTCTTTCCTTAGTATTTTCCTACTTTCGTGTACTTAAATGCCTTAGTTATGGTTTATTTGATTAGTTTGAGTTGTAGTAATGGTTCTCCCACCAGAGAGTTAGTGTGGGTGCCAACCACGACGGTCTGGGTCGTGACAAAGTTGGTATCAGAGCCTAGGTTTATTAATCTTGATGTACCAAAACAAGTCTAGTAGAGTTTTACGGAACGGTACAAGGGCGCCTTTACTTTTCTTTGAGAGGCTATAGGACTTTAGGAAATCTCTCTGTTTTCTCTTGTCTCCTTTCGTGCTATGACTTGATTCCAATTGGTATCTGGCGATTTAAATTGGTATCTAATCTCCTTCACTCTTCTGTTCGCAGATGGTTAATACTAGATTCAACGACATTAGGCACGTAGCTCCCGTCAATGCTCTAGCTGAGGAATCTGCAGCGAGAGGTCGCAGTCGAGGTAGGGTAGAGAAAAAGCTAGAGGTAGAGGCTGTGGAAGAGTATCGCCTGCTGGAAATGGAGCTCCTGTTGAGAATGCTCTTGTGAATGAGAACCCTCATGCACATCATGAAGAGATTGAAAAGGAGAATATTGATATTGAGAATGTTGAGGATGTGGGATAAGAGGAAAAGGTGCAGGCTGAGACTACTGATGTCCCCCCATAGACCCAGTGTTAGCTCGACAGATCATGTCATTCTTGAAGGGGTGGTTGGTCCTGGAGTGCTTCCTTCTGCTTAGGCAACTCAAGCTCCTACTAATCCTCCTGTTGCTAGCACTGTGCCCAAGGTGGGTGGGACTGGAGGTAATGATGCTTTCTTCCATCCTTTGTTGGGTTCTGTTATGATTGGTAATAAGCATAAAATGTTGACTAAGTTTTTGAAGCTAAATCCTCATGTGTTTCTTGGTTCTGAGAATGGGGATGCTTATGAGTTTATCTTAGATTACTACGAGAGGCTTCATAAGTTAAAAATTATCCATCAGCATGGGGTTGAGTTTGTGTCCTTTCAACTTCAAGGTGAGGCTAAACAGTGGTGGAGAGCTTATATGGAATGTAGATCTTCAACTTTACCTCCATTTACTTAGACCCAATTCCATGCTCTGTTTCTAGAGAAGTATGTGCCTAGGACTTTGAGGGATCGCAAGAAGGATGAGTTCATGGCTTTGGAGCAAGGTGGTATGACTGTGGCTGCTTATGAGGCCAAGTTTCATGCTTTGTCTAGATATGCTACTCAATTGGTGAAGACTGAGGAAGAGAGAATCCGATTATTTATTTGGGGACTAAATTCTGAGTTGCAAGTATTATTTGTTCATATGACTTCTGCAGGGAGGAGCTTTAATGAGGTAACAAACTATGTTAAGAAAGTGGAGGGGGTGAGGCGAGACGGTCAAGCTAAGGCATGGGCAAAAAGGGCCAAGAACTCGGGTAACTTTCAAGGTTCTTATTCCAAAGGGTTCGGAAGGCCAACGCTTGCAGCCAAGCCAATTCAGTCCGCTATGCCAGCCTCTGCAGGTAGTTACTCGGAAACTCCATCTCATAATTTTCAGGATAGCTAGGGAGACACGTCTTCGACGAGCGGCAGACCATCTTTTGATCGTACTTGTTACAACTGTGGAGAACCTGGGTATATGAGGAGAGATTGTCCCCATCCACATGTGTTTGAGTCCGCGCAGCAGCAAACTAGAGCAGTGGTACCCGCAAAAAGTGGTAATAATGGTTGAGGGAATCCACAGAGTGGGCGATGAGGTAATCAGCGAGGCCATGGAGGTAGAGGAAATAGTAATGCAGGCAGAGGTAATGTGCAACCAGGCAGGAAAATGGTTCGTCAAGATGATAGGGCTTAGTGTTATGCCTTTTCGGGCTAGAATGAGGCAGAGGCGTCTGACGCGGTGATCACATGTACTGTTTTTGTCTGTGACCGGATGACTAATGTGTTATTTGATCTGATTTCTACTTATTCTTATATATCTGTACGATTTTTCTCAGAGTTTGATATGATCTGTGATGTACTTGATGCCCCTATCCATGTTTCTACCCCAGTTGGAGAGTCAGTCATAGTCACCCATGTCTATCGTGCATGTCCTATCTTGTTTATGGGTTTTCAGACTTGGGATGATTTAGTGATTTTGGATATGACTGACTTTGATATTATCTTAGGCATGACTTGGTTGTCCCCCTATTATGTGTTGAATTGTAATACTAAGTCTATAACTCTAGAAATTTTTGAAAGGGAAAAATTAGAGTGGGAAGGGATGTACAAGCCTAAGAAAGCTAAGATCATACCCTCCATTCGGGCTAGAAAACTGGTAGAGTAGGGTTGTTTAGCTTATTTGGCTCATATTCGGGATGTTGAGGTTGAGTCTCCCTCTATTGAGTCTATTTCTGTGCTGTCAAAATTTAGAGAAGCTTTCTACTGATTTGCCTGGTATGCCTTCGGATAGAGATATAGATTTCTGCATTGATTTGGAACCTGGTACGCGCCCCATTTCTATTCCTCTATATCGTATGGCTCCGGTGGAATTAAGAGAGCTTATGGCTCAAATCCAAGAGCTTCTTGATAATGGATTTATTCGTCCTAGTGCTTCTCCATGGGGTGCTCTAGTGTTGCTTGTTAAGAAAAATAATGGTAGTATGAGAATATGTATAGATTACTGGCAATTGAATAGGGTCACTATTCGAAACAAGTATCCTTTGCCTCGAATAAATGATCTTTTTGATCAATTGCAAGGTGCATCAGTTTTCTCCTAGATTGATCTAAGGTCTGGCTAGCATCAGTTGATGATTAGGCCTGAGGATGTGCCCAAAACGACGTTTAGAACCCGCTATGGGCACTATGAGTTTTTGGTTATGTCTTTTGGTTTAACTAATGCACCTGCAACTTTTATGAGTTTAGTGAATGGAGTGTTTAAGTCATTTCTTGATTCTTTCGTCATAGTCTTTATTGATGATATTTTGGTCTATTCGAAAAGTGAGGAAGAGCATGCCGACCATCTTCGTATTGTTTTGGGTGTTCTTGGAAAACAAAGGTTGTATGCTAAATTTTCCAAGTGTGAATTTTGGTTGACTTTGGTTGCATTCTTGGGGCATGTAGTTTCGAAAGAAGGGGTAATGGTATATCCTCAAAAGATTGAGGCGGTTAAGAATTGGGTTCAATCAAGTTCTATGACTGAAGTTAAGAGTTTTGTGGGGCTTGCTAGCTATTATCGTCGATTTGTGAAAAACTTTGCTTCTATTGCCACTCACTTGACTAATTTGACCAAAAAGGAGATACCATTTGAATGGACTGAAAAATGTGAGGAGAACTTCCAAAAGCTCAAGACTCTTTTGACCACCGCACTTATTCAAGCATTATCGGTAGAAGGTAAATATTTTATTATTTATTTTGATGCTTCACATTCTGGTTTGGGTGTTGTGTTGATGCAGGATAAGAATGTTATAGCTTATGCATCACGTCAATTAAAGGTGCATGAGAGAAATTATCCAACACATGATTTGGAGTTGGCAGCAATAGTGTTTGCTCTTAAGATCTGGCGACATTACCTTTATAGTGTTAAATGTGAGGTATTTACTGATCATCGTCGTTTATAGCATGTGTTCACTCAAAAGGATCTGAATTTGAGACAACGAAGGTAGATGAAGTTACTAAAGGATTATAATGTCACTATTCAATACCATTTGGGTAAGGCTAATGTGGTGGCAGATGCTTTAAGTCGAAAAGTGGTGAGTATAGGTAGTTTAGCTTGCTTGAGTGTATCCAAGCGACCTTTGTCTAAGGAAATTCAGACCTTAGAATCTAAGTTCATGCAGTTGGGCATCTCAGAAAAAGGTGGGGTGTTAGCTAGTATTGAAGTGAAAGCCACATTCATTAGGGAGATCAATGCCAAACAATTTGAGGATGAGAATTTGGAGGAGCTTAGGAAGAAGACTGTGAATGGTAAGGCACAAGAGACCACTCTTGATGTGGATGGTATGCTCAATTTTAAAGGGAAAATATGTGTTACTAGAGTAGATGACCTGATTGAGAAATTGTTAGTATAGTCTCATGGTTTGCAATATTTTATTCATTCGAGTATGACCAAGATGTATTGAGATTTGAAGCGAATTTATTGGTGGCTGGGCATGAAGAAGGATATAGCGGAGTTTGTGGTGAAGTGTCCAAATTGTCAACAAGTGAAGTATGAACATCAAAGGTCTATAAGCTTGCTTCAAAGAATGCCAATTCTTGAATGGAAGTGGGAAATAATAGCCATGAATTTTATGATTGGTCTTCCCAAGACTTTGGTAAAGTTTGATTCTATTTGGGTAGTGGTTGATAGATTGACCAAGTCAGCCCATTTTATTCCGGTAAGAACAGATTATAATGTTGAACAATTGGCTAAAGTTTATGTGAAAGAGATAGGGAGGTTGCATGGGGTGCCCCTCTCTATCATCTCAGACTGTGGTACCCAATTCACATCTAAGTTTTGGAGGAAATTACATGATGAATTGGGCACACAACTCACTTTTAGTACAACCTTCCATCCACAAACAGACGGGTAGTCAGAGAGGACTATTTAAGTGTTAGAAGACAAGTTGAGGGCATGTGTGCTTGATTTTGGAGGGCATTGTGATAAATTCATACCTTTGTGTGAGTTCTCCTATAATAATAGTTATCACTCCAGCATAGATATGGCACCATTTGAGGAACTCTATGGGAGGAGATGTAGATCACCCATAGGATGGTTTGAGTTTGGAGATGTGAAACCATTGGGGGTAGATTTCGTGAAGGATGCTCAAGATAAAGAGATGAGTATTCAAGCTAAGTTTCTAGCAACCCAGAGTAGACAGAAGAAGTATGCAGATCACAAGGTGAGAGACATGATGTTCCAAATCGGTGAGAATATTTTTCTTAAGGTATCACCCATGAAAGGGGTAATGAGATTTAGCAAGAAGGGAAAACTAAATCCGCGATACATTGATCCCTTTGAGGTTCTTGAATGTGTAGGACTGGTAGCGTATAGATTGACTTTACCTCATTCTATCGGGTGTTCATCCGCTATTCAATTGTGTTAGACAAGGACCTCAAATATGAGGAGGAACCGATGGCAATTCTTGATCGTGATATGCGTAAGTTGAGAACCAAGGAGATTAAGTCCGTGAAAGTTCAATGGAAGCATCATCCAATTGAGGAAGCTACTTGAGAAACCAAAAGGGACACGCGAGACAAGTATCCCCAATTGTTCGTCGATTCGGGTACTACTTCATTATATCCTAAGCATATTTTTTTCCTAAGTTTGGTCACTGGGGGATGAGTGATGAGTAAATTGGTATCTATTGTAACAACCTATTTCCGTTGTTATAGAAATGCCAATGGGAGAAAATTTGGGACCGAAAAACATTTTTGTAGTATTTAGATTTTTCCAACCTAGTCCAAATTTGGACGAAATTAGAGTCATTGAGGTGTAGGGAAATATGGTAACAATCAAGTGAATCATTTATGATTTTGATTACATGAGTAGTTAGATAAGTCGTTAAGAAATTTGTACGACTTTACAGAATTGAATTCGAGTGAGTAGAACTCCCGAAATCTATCTTAGCATGAAGGGTATTTTCTGCGCGTCGTGGGTTAGAGGTGTGTTGTGAAATGGGAATTTTGGAATTATTAAAATAGCTCACTATTTCGTAGAAGCCGCTTTGGCGCTGGATTTTATCGCTCTGGCGGGCCAGACGTGACTTAAAGTCGTAAATAAACTCCTAAATGACTTTATTTTGCACTTTTCGATTCTTATAGCTAAGGAACAAACCCTAGGCGACTCCTAACAGTTTTCCACCATTCTTGAGGCTAAAGGTAAGCTTTTCACTCCTCGAATCCGTTTTTCGATCCGTAGAACATAATAGAATGGGTAATTATTTATGGGGGAGGGTTTTGATCTAGATTCTATGGTGGAAACAACCCTATTTAGATACTTGGAATCATGGATATTATCTAGGGTTGTTAGAATTGTTAGTAATCTGGGTAATTAGTGATAGTTTATTAATTTCCATGTTATTATGATTGTTTGTAGACCAAGAACAAAAGGAACAAATCCGAAAAGGGAAGGATCAAGTTTCTTAGGGTTTCAAGCTTGTTTCGAGGTAGGTGATGATTGTGATTCTATGATTGTGTGATGTATGTTTGTTCTTGCTTCATTATGATACATGTATGTATATAAATATTGCATTATTGATCACACTTGTTGTAAATGAGATAGATGAATGATGGTTACCAGGAAATCATGACTTAATTGTATGATCTTGAGGATATACTTGTGATTGTGATTGTGGTGTGTTGAATGGATTGGTTGCCATGTTCCGATATAACTAACTTGGATCATTTGCTACATTTCGACATAATTATGGGATCAGTTGCCACGTTCCGGCATAATCATTGGATCGGATACCATGTTCTGGTATGCTAACTATTTGGGTTTGGGTTCCATTAGAGGAGCAATGATTTGATATAATTGTGTATCTTGAGAAATGTGAAGTTGTTCGTTGTTAGTAAATGTTGATAATATTGTATATGTTCATTATATACATGTGATTATATTGTTGTGATGACTTATGTATGTTACACTTAGTGGGATAGCCGCGTGATCCTACCAGTACACTGTGGTTGTGTATTGATACTGCACTTGCTATTTTTTTGTTGAGTACAGGGCATCTTCAAGCGGCTACTGACAGACCTCGCTTAGGAGATTAGTGATCGTCGTTCGAATTCAAGGGTGAACCAATTCTTCCGGGCTGCCATGAGTTCTCCTTTTGTCTATGTCCACATTTTGGACTTAGACAGTTCTATTAGTTATTAATACATTAGTTGGGGTTGTATCCCTTCTTGTTTAGACTTGATTCATTGTTAGATGTTTTGGTACATTGACTTTCAGGTTCTAGGCATTACTTTCGCATAGTTAGTTTATTATTGTTAGACTTTTGTTAGAGTTTATGGGAACTCTCTTTCTTTCCTTAGTATTTTCCTGCTTTCATGTACTTAAATGTCTTAGTTTTGGTTTAGTTGCTTGATTTGAGTTGTAGTAGTGGTTCTCCTATCGGAGAGTTAGTGTGGGAGCCAATCACGCGGTCTAGGTCGTGATACCTTATTTTTTATCAGTTCATGCTTATGTTTATGCTTTAGAGTTCCCCTTGCATGCACGTACATTCAATGTACTGGCATCATGTGGCCTGCATCTTTTTATGATGCAGATACATGTGTTCAGAGTCATTAACAAGCGCTCCGTTGATACTACTAGCAGTTCGAGT
Source organism: Solanum pinnatisectum (assembly GCA_035578085.1). Lineage (NCBI taxonomy): Eukaryota > Viridiplantae > Streptophyta > Magnoliopsida > Solanales > Solanaceae > Solanum > Solanum pinnatisectum. Next base: position 3,646,606 of record CM069080.1, on the reverse strand, counting down.
TAGCTTTGGTGAGCCTCCTTGCTTCCGGAGGATTCCCATTTACTTTTTAATCTTATTAAGATGTCGTGAGTCTTGTCCTAACGTCTATCATAGTTATTAGAGGCTTCTTAAACAGTAGTGTTTTTGAGAAGTCTTTTTCAATTTTCATTGTTAATGTTTAAGACTGAGTTGCCTTTTTATGGCTAGTTGAATACTTTAAATATTCTAAGTTATTTATCTTGATTCATTTGAGTTAATATTTGCAAACTGAGGTCATATATTGTTGAGTAAGTCTTCCACTGAGTATTGGCAAGGCCAATGGTTCTCGACTGCCGGCCACGCCCAGGGTATAGGCTCGGGCGTGACAGATCTACTAAAAAAGCCTTCTTGAGACAATGATGAGTTGTCCGAATGTTGGTACGATCGTATCCTACGTTGGCTATGTAGTTTATGCGATTTGAGTTGTCTGAACTCTTACCCCATATATATAAGTAGCTAAAGTTGTACTAAGTACTTCTGGAATACTCTGAAAACTCTCTGTACTTTTCCGAAAATAGTGTTCTTTTTTCAAGATAAAAATGCCACTTTCGGAACCACTCAAGACCCCTTAAATTCTCTTTAAAAATCATGTTTTTCTCTTAAATTCTCTTTAGTTTTTAAAATAAATGTAAGAAACTTACTAATTCAAAATACTTTAGCAAAATTCAATATATAGGGTTCATGTGGAACAACAAGAATGCACTATTTTTAATAAAAAAATTCAATGCATAAAGTTTCGAAATCTCATAAAGTGGGAATTTTATAAAAAAAAATAAACGAAACTGAAGAACAAAGTTTTTGGCGAAAATGGAAGAACGCTTGAAAACCCTAGCCTTCTCCTCTTGGATCATTGCTCGAAGACTAGGTGTAAAAACATAACGGTTTAGACTTAGAAGGGGTGAGAAAAGACTAAAATACCCCTCTTCAAAGCTGATGAAAATCTTCTACGGGACCATCTATGGTTCGTGGTTTGATTTACGGACCATAGATCCCATCAGTGAGATTTATATTGAATTTTACAGCACAAAAATTAATTTTAATAGTCTAATCTACGACTTACCTATAATAATCGCCACTAATAGTATGTTTTAGTGGCAAAATTAGTCACCGCTATACCGATAATAGTCGCCACGAATAATATGTTTTAGTGGCAAAATAAATCGCCACAAATTCCTACAATAGTCACCACCAATAATAAGTTTTAGTGGTAAAATTAGTCGCCGCTAATACCTATAATAAGCGCCACCAATAATAAGTTTTAGTGGCAAAATTAGTAGCCGCTAATACCTATAATAGTCACCACCAAAAAGAAGTTTTCATGGGAAAATTAGTCGCCACTAATAACTAAAACAGTGACCACCAAAAAGTAATTTTAGTAGCAAACTTAGTCGCTGCTAATACCCATAAAAGTCGCCACCAATAATATGGTTTTATGGCAAAATTAGTCGCCTAGTGGCGAAACTAATCGCCGCTAATACTTTAATAGTCGCCACTAAAAGAAGTTTTCGTGGCAAGTTTAGTCGCGGCTAATACGTGTATGAGACACATTATCTTTGTTTTGGTGGCAAAATTTGTCGCCGCTAATACCTATTATAGTCGCCACCAATAATTTATTTTAGTGGCAAAACTAATCGCCGCAAATACTTATAATAGTAGCCACTAAAAGAATTGTAGTGGCACATTTAGTCGCCGCTAATATCTATAAGAGTCGCCAGCAAAAATGTTTTAGTGGCACAGCTAGTCGCTGCTAATAACTATAATTGTCGCCACTAATAGTATGTTTTAGTGGCAAAACTAATCGCCGCAAATACTTATAATAGTAGCCACTAAAAGAATTGTAGTGGCACATGTAGTCGCCGCTAATACCCATAATAGTCGCCACTAATAGTATGTATTAGTGGCAATACTTGTCGCCGCTAATAACTATAATAGTCGCCAGCAAAAATGTTTTAGTGGCATAGCTAGTCGCTGCTAATACTTATAATTGTCGCCACTAATAGTATGTTTTAGTGGTGAAATTTGTCGCCGCTATTCCTAATAGTGCACGAATAATATGTTTTAGTTGCAAAATTAGTCGCCGCCAATATCTTTTTAGTCGTCACTAAAAGAAGTTTTAATGGGAAAATTAGTCATTGCCAAAAACCTATTACAGTTGCCGCTGATAGTATATTTTTGTGGCAAAATTAGTCGCCGCTAATACCTATAACAGTCGCCACTAATAATATATTTTAGTGGCAAAGCATAGAAACATGTCTTCCCTTTGAGTTAATATATTGCTTTAATATATATTGTATGTACTATCCCGATGAGTAAACAAAATGATCATTCGCAATTATTGATACTTAACTATACCATTTTCACAAACAAACATACATATTTAACTTTAAAAGAGAAGGATCATCTGAGCTAGCTCACTTTATTCTCGGATTCGAATCGCTATCTAATCTAATGTGTGCACATTTTTTTAACTAGGGGTGTTTTTACACCCCCCCACTCCGCTTCAATTGGCCTGTATGGGGCGTTACAGCCCCCCGTCCCTTATTCGAAGGTTCGTATCGGGTGATCTGACTGTTGTACCGTGTCAATTTAGTTTTTTGACCTAATTCATATCTCAAAAGTTAGATCAAAGAAAGAAAGATTTCTTAAACCGATGCATGTGAGATTCATTCCATTCATCATATATACTCCTTCCCTTTCATTTACCTGCCTAAGTTGACTTGTCATTCTCTTTAAAAAGTATTTACTAAGGAATTAATTTACTAAATTAATATTATTAATTAATTATACATTGAAAATCTACATCTGACTACTAGTATATGTACTACTAATAAGAATAATATTGGAAGAAAATAATAAATTATATATTTATAACTCAATTATCATTTTATATTGATTAATTTGAGATCATTATATTGATTCCAATTGATTTTTTTAACCTCTTAAGCTCTTTCTTCGTATGCCGGAGGTACGATGCCACGGCTAAGACTAAATCACGACTAAAAAGGTGAAAAAGAGGATGTTGGATGTCACAAAAAAAAATAAAAATTAGTGTCTATTGTAATAATTTTTAATTCTTAACCTTAATTTTTAACTTGATATTAATTTTACGTTTGTGAAAAATAATAATTTCTCAAGTCATTTTCCCTAGAGGAAATGGAAGAGTAACGAAAAGGTTGCCCTCTTGACAACCTGCAGATGTGGGTAAGGGGCAAAAAGGTCATAAACAAGGAAGAACTGAAGTAAAGGAACAGACATGCAAAATTCGTCCTATTTTTTTTAATCCAGGATGTATTACAAAATATATACTCTTTGAGCCCAACTAATTCGATCCAATTGAAAATTTTACTTTAGGGACAAAATGTTCCTGAACTATACATATTAAACATATTATTGTAATCTGTTTGGCCAATTTTTTGAAAGTCCAAAAGTAAAGTGTTTGATCAAACTTTTGAGAGAATATAAATGCTTCTCCAGAGTAACTAAAGTAAGTTTTTAGAAATTAAAAAAAAATGTAGTTTTTCCTAAACTACTATTGTGAAAAAAATGATTTACTTAAAAAAATGTTTTAAAATTTGGTGAAACAGTAATTATTGCTTTAAAATATCTTTTAAGTTTATTATTCAAAAACAAATTATTTTTCGTTAAAAGTATGCTTTAGTAAAAGACTTTTATAAAAACATGCTATAAATTTGTCTTAGGAAAGCTACTAAATAGATGTATCAAATTAATGGACTTTAATTGAGTCTACACTTGTACATTTTGCGACCACGGGATTTTCTTCTTTAACATTAACTTCTTTTATTATTGTTACTACTAGTAAAATTACCCGCGCTTCGTGCAGGAATTTAATATCACAGAATTTATAAAATAATACTTAAAATCTATCAGGTATTAAAACTAAAACACTATATTATCTTACATACAAGATTACGTAGTAACAAACATTAATAATGTGAAGGAAAATGAAAATTATTACATCTTATCATTTAGCCTTAATAACATAAGCATAAATTATAAATTAATGATTGTAAAAATACATATCAGGATCTGTAACATAAGCAATAGTGTGAGTGAGCCACTCAACATGAGCAAAGTATACAAATATTTAATTGTGAAGGAGAAGAGGAGGAGGTTCAAAATTTTCGTTGTGTTAAAATGAGAGGAAATCCCTCTATTTATAGACAAGAAAGGGTAGTGTGAACAAATGTTTATTATGCCTTATCAGAAAGGTTACAACTATTTGGAAAAGTTGCAACCCTTCGGAAAGGTCACAACCTTTCATAGAAGTCATAACTTTTCATAAAAGTCGCAACTCTTCACTAAAGTCACAACTTTTCATAAAAGTCACAACTCTTTATTAAAGTCACAACTTTTCATGAAAGGAAAGACTAATTTTATAAATAAATAAATTAAAAGGGAATTCTAGTTTATGGTGGTGCCACGTAGGCAAGCCTAAAGTTCTCTTTTATATATATATATTATTATTATTATTATTTTGACAAAAATTGTATGTACTTCTATGTGACAATTCAGACCGACATTCTCTATGACATTTAGATTTATTTTATTTTTCAAATAAAAATGATTGGTTTTGTTTTACTTCTCTTTATAGCAAGTGTTTATATGTGTTATCGCAGAATGTGATGCATTGAACGAGTGTTAATCGGTGGTCTTAAATTTGAACTCTGAGTATAACAAAATTCTTGAGTGCCCCCTATCCCCGCCCGAATGAGCCCTATATGATGCAAATCTAAAGTTATCGGATTTCAATACGGATATCAAACATCGATAAAAAACAAAAAAAGTGTTTATATTTAGTTTGGGAAATTTGTTAGAAAGAATCTATATATGAAAAGAGAAACAAATCGTTTTCCAAAACAAGCAAGAGAAGTCCGTATAAACCTTCAGTTCATTTATTATATTATGAGGTCACAAACAACGTAATCAATTCAAAATCAGTTAATCCTTTTGATATTGTTAATGTAATGAACATAACGTAATGGAAACAGCAAAGATGATCAAATTGAAATAAGAAAGGAGGAAATGATAAGATTTTTATTAAGCTTTTCGATCAAAATCGCAAAAAACTTATGAACAATTGAATAATAAAATATGTATAGAATGTGTAATAATAAGGTGTATTCAAATGTCCACAATGAAGGGGAGTCTGGGAAATTTAGGATATTCGTTATTCTTATTGTATTCAAATGTCCATAATTGAATAATAAAATATGTTAGATGACTGAAATTATGATTACTAAATGAAATTTTGAATATCTCAAAATTTGGTTGTTATTTGTGTTCTCATCCATCGGAGGCACTCCTCCAAGTCTTTTAGACGGATCACTTTGGACCTCTGATGTCCAGTGCGAATGAAGAGGGTTTTTGAGAGCTAATTTTCGAATAAAAGAATGTCACTTTACTAGTTGTAACGGAATTAATCAGCTTAATTTAACCTCAAAAGTTATTTTATGGTCCTTTAACTCTTATTTATACAATTTAATTTCCATGACAAAGAAAATCTATCACCTTACTATCTACGTCCCCAGCTTCGTGTATAGCGATTTAAATTATGACCTTTTGTCTATTGAGTTGTCCCATTTGAATCAACATATATTTAAAATTCAGTTAATAATATATTTTAGTGTTGAGTACTAAGAAGAAACGACAATTTTCAGTATGTTATTGCTCCAAACAAGGCATAACCTTTTTCCAATGATTAGAACATGTATTATATTACTAAACAAGAAATAGTACAAAGGAAAAACAACAAATTTAGGCATATGAAATAAGGCTAAAAGAACAAACACTAGATTAAAATGTTGGGAACTCAATGATTGTGCCACATTTTCCTCCAGGGAAAATAGGGCACTCGATGAGATTTGAACCTGAGCCATCGACACAAATGTAGACCTGATATAGCTGACTGTTACCCGACTGGTCTACATTACATTGGATCCAAGGAGTGTATCCAATCGCGCTTTTAATTGCATTTCTAATGTTGACCAAATCATAAGATCTGCCGTCAGGGTGAATGTCAGCACCTTGAAGAACTGACAAAAGATCAATTTGGTTCTTGAGATCAAGAGTCTTCTTGAAATAGGCATGTTGGTTTGTGAAAACAGATTCAGCACAAGTGCCATGTTTTTCCCATTCATGTGACCAAAATGTTGAGCCACTACCACTTGGGCATGCTAGTGTTGGCCAATTTTGCTGCATTCTACTAATTAAGTCAGAAACCTGTCGAGTTCAAAAACATAACGAGTTCAGCACTAAAAACCTAATGACTAACCCTAGATATTCAAATCTTGAATTCGCCTCTGGTGATATTAATTAGAATAAGAATATGTTTCTAGAATATTGGATACCTGAGATTGGTCATAAGGACTGTTTGGATCACAATTTGATGGATAAGTCCCATCATTATTATTAGGCCAAAGTCCATGAATTCCAAAATCTGCTGCAGGTTTTCCAGTTGTAGGGTAACAACAACTTTGTTTAGTGTCACAGTATGATCCTGGCCACTACATAAAAAAAGAAATAAGTTAAAAAAGATTCAATCCGAAACCGTCTCTCGACTCCACAACAATAGGATACAATCAGCATACATACTAACCTCTTCGGACTCTGCTCATAATATTAAAAAAAAAAAAAGTTAATCAACTAAACAAATTAGATTTGTACCTGTTGAACAAAGTAGAAAAAGTCAAAATCTGTAGCAGCATTGAGGACTGATAAACATTGTGTAATAATTAAGAAAATCAAGAACAGAGAAAAGGTTGAATTTGAAGCCATTTTTTTTGGCTTGTAAAAAATATTTTTTTTTTGTATTGGTAGTGATTTGATAAAGTGATTTGGGGGTTTTATTTATAGGAAAAAAAATAATAAATGAAAGATGTGAACGGTCTAACTTTTTAAAGTGTGAAATTGAGGAGCTTAATATTATAATATGATTTGGATTTTGTATCCTTTATTAGTGTATTTGATGTTGACACATTTGATAAGATGCCAATTATTGATTTTTGGTATATTCTAAAGTATATTTAGTATAATAATAATAATAATAATAATAATAATAATAATAATAATAATAATAATAATAATAATGTTATTTTAATATGTTGATTTGGGCTGATTTTAAGGAAATATTTTTACTTTTATTCCTTTTAGAGAACCTTTTCTCAAATCTTGGAAGATGGAAAGTTGTCAATAAAGTAAGTTCTTTGTACTAAGATACTAGAACACGCTTCGCTTACATTATTTTTCGTGATTTTTAAAAATAATTTTATTTTATTATTTTAAAAGTTTAAGATAATTTTATTTTTTTTAATTTTTACAAGTAGTTGTTCTTGAAGATTATAAATATCTTAATAGAATAGATATTTAATGAAGAGATTATCAGGTTGTTTGATCAAATTTTTAAAATCATTTTATTTTGAAAAGTGTTCTTTCAATAGTGTTTTCAGAAAAATACTTTTTGTGAGAAATAGTTTGTGTTTGACTGATAAATTTAAAAAGCATTTTAGAGCAACAATTAGTGCTTGGTCAAATTTAAAGTGTAATATCTACGTGAATATATTTTTCTCAAAAATGTTTTCATAAAATAATTTTAAGGCAAAATCCACGTTTTAGGCTTTATGAAAAATAGTTCTGCTACTCTTAAACACACTTATTTTCTATTAAAAACTCGGTTAAATACTTTATTTTTTAATAAAAAAAATAAGCATTTTTTATCTTATAAAACTTTGTTCAAATAAACTATAATATCTTTAAATAATATAAATGAGGGTGAAATAATGAAAGAAAAACCTTCTAACTAGTAATATTTTGTAAGAGACGTGTAACAAACAGATAAATTAAAAATAAGGAAGTAATTATTGAGTTATTTATTATATAAGGTTAATTAAATAAAATAAAACGGTTCATATGAATGCAATGTGTGATATATTATATTTTTTTAAGTCTTGATTAATTGAATTATTGGCCACTGTCGATTTCAGACTTGTACTTCCCTCATTAATTAATTGTTCATTATATCTATATCATTAATAGACATTATATATGCTTTCCATACCTCTCCCATAATTCTTACAATTGAGTTTCAGTTCACACTGATATTGTATAATTGATAAAAATAAAAATAAAATGTTTGAAATATATGGTCAAACAGCTATTATATTCTGTGTTAGTCTGTCAAAGATTATATCTTAATCGGAAAAGGGTCTAAAATATCCTTCAACTATGCGAATTGGTACAAAATTACCCTTCTTCTACCTTTCTGGCCTAAAATGCCCTTGATGTCAACCTTTTGGCTCTATTTTGCCCTCATCTTTAGGCCCGAAAGATAGAAGAAGGGTAATTTTATACCAATTCGCATAATTAAAGGATATTTTAGGAAAATTCAGAACTTAATATTTATATAGAAATAAGTAAATTCATTTTATATTCATAGTATAATTTTTCGGTGAAAAAATATACTTACAGTATTTTTAAAGAATTGTATGTGAACACAAGGAAGAGTGGACAATAGCAACACACCATTTAGGCCTATAGACAATTTTCTTTCACGTCTTTTTTTGGTGATGCTTTCACATGTAATGAAATTTCATTATTTTCGAATTTAAAATTAAATTAAATTTTATGTAGATGGTGTATAAATATTTCTACAATCAGATCACTTAATTAAAAAGAAAATTGTCAACAACTCTATTCAATACTAGCATTGTTCATAGCCTAGAATTAATAAACATAACTACATAAGTAATGTATTGTAACAAACTAAATTACATTAATGGATTATGTGAAAATTTCATTACACTAGATTGATTTTTGTAAGAAATTCATTATACTATCAACGTAAAAGAACTTAGGGGTCGTTTGGTAGGCCGCATTAAAATAAATAGTTCATGTATTATGTGTGATATTATTTAGTACTATGTTTGGTAGGAATTTGGGCTCATGTATAACTAATCTGTGGATTAGTTATACCTCCTACACGATATTATAGGATGTATTACTAATACCTTCTATTTGAAGGTATTAGTAATACATAGGATATAATACCATGGGATAAGTCTATGTAAAGACAAAAATATACTTCAAATCATTTTAATTATTTTATGTTTTATATTTGTACTAGTAAATTTATTTAAATAAATTAGCTTGCAAATTATTTAGAGAGAGTTGTTTGTTACTAAATATATTCAATACAAATTAATACAATATATATATATATATATATATATATATATATATATATATATATATATATATATGAAGCACACTGTAAGTGTATATATATATATATATATATATATTTGTATTTTGAACAATTTATAAAATTGCATACATATTAAAACTACAACTTGCAATTTTTATGTATAAATGTAAATGATTTATTCAATTTTACTATTGTTTACCGCATTTTCAATTTTAAAAGTGATATATAGTTTATCTTTTTTAAATTGAAAATTGACATTTGTAAGTGAACAATTTACTAAGATGATAATTATTTATCCTCAAATAATTTAAGTGGAAAAAAAGGCAAACATGACAACAAAATTGTTCTTCTCATAGCTAGTTAGAAGGCCATAAAAAAATAATATTGTCCGGCAATTATTTACCTTAACTCAATTACATAATAATTCAAGGGTATAATTGGAAAGAAGTTTTTTATAAAGTTTTAATCCAAACACTTGATAAAAATAAATCCTGCACTATTAATCTATGCATTACTAATCTCAGCATTACTAATCCCTGCATTATTAGTCTTTGTACCAAACGACGCCTTAAGGTCTTTAAATATGAGTTTAGTCTCTATGTATGGATAGTGTAAGATAATGTACATGATCAGTTCGTTTTCAAAGAGAATGATAACAAGTAACTTTAATCCATCGTGTCGATTTGTAATTGTGAAGAATTTCACATTGGTGCTTTAAGTAGTGAGTACGTAGTCTCTTCTGACTTATGAAATCCTCACCTCCTCAGCTAGCTCTTACGTTAAGTTAGCCTTATGATTCAATATCAAAGTTGTACTCCTGATATTTATTAAGAGTACTCTCACGTCGATGCTTTAAGAGATGCATGCATGATTTTTTTAATATAACTTGTATAATACTCATCTCTTAACTTAGTTTTTTATCGTAACTTTAAAATAAATCGTAAATAACTTGTTAGAAGAAGTGTGAAAATTATATTTTATAAAATCATTATATCTTGACAACTAATGTTATGTTCCACCACGGCATTGCCATAGCCCATACTAAAAATGTTCCAATCCACATTTGACCAAATTGAACTATATAGACACAAATCTTTTAGGTACGTTAAAACAATGGAAAACTTGTGTGTTGCTTTCAGAATCGCTAAAGTCTTTAATAATATTTATATAGAGTGTTGGTTATAAATATCATATTTATTTATTATCGTTATCATAATTATTATCGTTAAATAATTGACGCAAAATTCTTTATTTACGGTACTATAGTTTGAATTTCAATATTTAGATGTCAATATGCTCTCAAAACTCATGTCAATATCGATTTACTACTTGAAAAATTAAAAAGCAACAAGGCATTGCAATTTGTGTGGTATCCATTAATTTGATTTATCCTTTATAAAAGCATGGGATAGAAAGAATGCTTAGGACAAAATACAAGAGGCTACGTGCGGCAAATGAATGATCTGGTCGAATTTAGACGGGTCATAATAAGCTAAAATAATGAATGGTCAGTTGGTCACTATCTAATCTGTGCCCAAAGGTTGGTCAACTCATGTTTTTGATGTGTATTTTACAAAAATGAATGTAGAGACCAACGGTTTTCAATTGACATTACTTGCTTTATGAATGGAACTTTAAATTTATCGAGTTTTGCCTCATAAGTTAATTTTGACTTTGAAGGACCACAAGATAAGCAAGGGTTAAAAATTCAAGACTACCCATTTTAAAGGTTATTGGGTGTAATTTCCTGAATTTTTTATTTTAGTTTTTTTTTAATATAATATGTTCAATTATCAAAAAATAAAAAGAACTCATAAAAAGAAATATCTTTTTTTTATGGCTATATAAAAAATTTATTAATTTTGATAAAGTTTTGTATAAATGAATTTAGCCCAAACAACTCAACTATTAAATAGACAAAATTTGAGTGGATTAAAATAAACTAAGTTAATTTATGATTAAAGTAAATTAACGTAATATATTAGCGATTTAATGACACACCCAAACTTATAAGCCCCCAACTTTAATGGATTAAGTGTGTGTTTGGTACGAAAGAAAACTTTTTTCAGAAAATGTTTTTCAATTTTCTTATATTTGTTGGTCAAAATCCTTGGAAAACGTTTTCTCTAGGAAAATATGTTTCTAAAAGTAGGAAAAATGACTTCCCTAATGAAAGTGTGGAAAACAAGTTCTATAAATCGTATTTCAAGGTACAAGACTTGTCGACATTACCTTCAGCTGCAAATTGGGCCTATACATCTTCACAGGTTAGATTTGGGCTCCTTCATGAACAATGGGTTACATTTTGGGCAAGTTTGTTTGATTAAAATGGGCTACGCCCGAATTAGCCCTTGAGCAATTTATATCGTAAAAATTACATAAATCTCATAGCATTAAGAGTTAATTACATTCTATCAAATCTATTCTTTCCCAAATTATTAAAATCCCTTAAATTTATAGGATCTCGGATACATCAGGTCCTCAAGAAACCTATGAATACATAGCTCACAAATTACAAATGATACATTACTTAATGGGAGGAATGTATCTGATAGGGGATAAGGAGATGTATCCGAGAGGGGAAGGATGTATCCGAGAGGAGATTTTTGTAAATTTTTTAAATTATAGGAAATATTAGAGATTATGGTAAAATAAGATGTGTATTTATGTAATTTTTTCATTTATATCCATGCCCAAATCGTTGTTGGCTCAAACTTTACGCAATAGGAAGTTACTTTTTTGGAGTTTGTGCATCTCAAAACAGAAATTTGGGATCATTTTAATTTTTTGTGTATATTAATCGTTGAAATATGTGGGACCGACCTTGTTTGAGCTCAAACGTTTTTGGGTCCATCGGTGACAACTGATAACCTATTAAATGGCACTCATTATTTTTGAAAGGCAGACGTCGCTTTTTGAACGGTATAAATCACAATAGGAATTCAAAATTATTTTAATTTTTCATGGATATTAGTCCATAAATTTTCCAAAATTTGTGTGACAAACTTTGTTTTAACTTAAATTTTATAGATCCATTGGTGGCAATGTATACAATGATACTCACTGTTTTCGAATGTGAAACGTCGCCTTTTGGAGTTTTTGTGTCACAGGTTCAAGATGACTTTTGATATGTGCTAAAAAGTCTTCCCTTTGTTATTAAACTCAGCACCAAATCAAGCACAGCCATTTATGAGTAGCATTTGGCACATACTATGTCCTTTAACTTAACATTATTTCACACACTTGTATAAAGTTTGAACAAAGAAAATGAGTCTATTGTCATGTAGGATGTCACGTAAGACACATGTCTATTAATTCAATTTTATGCAAATTTAAATGTCTACTTATGCGCACCCAAAGTTGAAGGACATAAATTTGAACTGAGGCAAAGTTAAAAGGCATATTTATGTATTACGCCCACAATTAATCAAGGAAAATTCCACACATTTGTAGTGAGCTCTGAAATGAGATGATAAATCTAGTGAAACTTGAGACAAATAAATATCAACAATGGAGAGATCATCTAACATTGGCAAGAAAGGATCTCCAAAGTAAGACTTTGGAACCCTGAATTCTGATAACCCTACACTCTTCTCATCCTATTCCTATAATCTAGGACTCCTACTTCACTTATGTGCAAAATCTCTCTCATGAAACTAATGTGCAAATATGTCTCGTGTCAACTCACGGCTTGTCAGATACAGCAGCTGGAAGAATATGAATCTGCTATGGGAAATCAATGATCGGGGTTACATCACTGATGGAAATGACTTCCCCATTCTTCCTCGCACCATCAAGTACAAAAGTGTACCCTCAAACTTGTGCCCGGGAGATAATCAAATTGATCAGTCACACAAATCCCAGAAACAGCTCCAAGATCCAGTAAGCCCCTCTCCATAGTGGAAGGAAAAAAAATGAAAGAATCACACAGTTAGCAGCTGAAGTTCATATGTACTACAAGAGCAAGAACAGCACCTGCTGGCATGCACACAGGATAGCAGCGGAAGTTCATGCGTACTATGAGAATAAGAACACCACCTATTGACAGGCACATAGGTCACGTTACTGAGGAGGATCTAGAATCCTCAGTCCTGTTACTCCGACACATGCAATCTGGGCAGGGGAATGAATATATTGAGTCATTTGGTCTTTTAATCTCAATTCCTTTTGAATCACTATGTGCTCGTATACTAAGCATTTGTCGCTTGAAGCTCTTCCACCTGTAAGATGAGCGCATGGAAAACATACACCGGTCAAAAGCAATGCAAAGCCAACATACAAGACTGCATAGACTTACCAAAGGTGTTTTCGATCCCCATAACTGCTTCTTTCAGTTTCTTTGTCCTTTTTTTATTTTTTTTTGGATAGGGGGGCTTCTTTCAGTTTATATACAGGCACACTAGAAAGGTCTCACGTAAACAGAAAAAAAGATGGCAGAAAGTTAACCAAAACCTTACCCGATATTGGGATTATCATATAACAAAGCTAACTTCCTCTTGTCTGGCCTGATGGTCCTGGAGTGCCCGCCATATAAATATCTTCTATGCCCCAACAGAAAGTGGGGGAAATTGCCTCCCTGAGTTGTCACGAATACTTCACTATGAAGGCAAACAGTATAGTCTATGGCAGCCATCCTGGAAGAGTAATTCTATAAGCAATAACTTGAGTCAGACAGTAGCCAAAGAGGAGGGGTGAGAGGGGGGGACTAAAATGCCTGGAAAGAAAATCAAACAATTTAAACCTGAAATGGGCCTAATTCTTCTGGGGATGCCAGCATTTCTTTAGTTTGTAAAAGAGGAAACATTTCTAATAGTGGTTTCATATGTCGCTCAGAGTCGTATATTTTTCCAGATGCTAAATAGATGGATGTAACCTTGTCAAATCCCATGCCTCTTAACATCAAACCAACCTGATAAAAAGTGTGCAGAAAATTAGCAAGGAAATTATTTTAGGGTAAATAATTTTATTAACAATAAGAGGGAAACCCTATACAAGCCGAATACTTAGAAACGAGAACCTACAACAAACTATGGTTATTAATGAAAGAAACCCAATCTTCTAAACAAATAGGGATCTCATTGGCCAATCTTCTATACAAATAGGGATCTCATGAGTACACCAAAAGGAAACTAGAAACAGAAGACTATTTTGCAAATTTATAAAATTTTGTTCAACCCGTTCAAGAGCTCTCATATTTTTCTCTTTCCAAATAACCCACACAATTGCTAAAGGGGCAACCTTCTGTGCCCTTTGATTTCTCTATCCCCTTCTTATATACCCTCAGCTATGCAGCATCTCCTTCACTAGTTCGCATCACCCATTGCAGCTCAAATCAGTTAAGAACCACCCTCCACAATTGATTTGCCACTTGACAATACAATAGAAGATGATCTATATTTTTGCCTGAACATTTGCACATGAAACACCAACTAACATAGATGACCCTCCTATTTCTAAGGCTTTCCACTGTCAAAAAAAATCCCCTTTATTTAAACATTTCTCTTTTCCTTCAAAAAAGAACAACAGATCATTCCCCTTACTTTCAACTACACCAAGAAAAACACCTGCTTCAATGCCCTGGAAACCTGTATAGAGCAATGAGGAAAGTTACATTCCTCTCCTTGGTAAACTCTTGTAATAAGATTAAAGAGTGAATAGACCATCTCTACTCTCTCACCATTTACATGCATTCAATTTATCGTTCAATATATCTTGCCCACACTAAAACAACCAAATTATGAAATTCTTCCCCCTCCCTATCATGTAGATTCCTCCAAAATCTCAAATCCCAATGAGACTTACAAATTTGTTGAACTGTCATCTCACTTTGGCAAGACATTCTGTATGTGTTAGAATAGACTTTCCTCAACTTGTTCTCCCCACACCACTTATACCCACAGAAACTAACCATGCTTCCATGTAACACTCCGAAAATTCTGGTTGGACTTGGAATACTAAATTTCGTGTGGTTCGACCCGAACTATGATAAATCATGTAGTGTTGAAAGTTGATATCTTAGCATGTACAGAGTGTACAAAAGATTTGGAGTTGAAAGGAATTGAGAAGGACTCGAGAGCCAATATGCAGTTGCAGAATGCCATATTCCCACACATATCTTTTTTCCAATATGCAGACCATTTTTTCCTTCTTTCCACAAGTATCTTTTTTCTGGTACTCCTAGCCGCTTCTTTACTCTCTCAATCACTAAATTCCCACACAGCCATGTCTTTGTAGAGGCACCCAACGATAGACACGAAAATGATAAAGCATCAAGGAAAAGAAAAAACATATAATTGTTGATATACAGTAGCAATGCTTGAAAGGTAAAGCCTACATAAGCAGGATGTAGAACTGCAATAGATCTTATGAAAATAACATATGGTTCTTAGATTACTAAACACTAGTCACAATCCTTGCAACTGATCTATGACGGTGGATATTGACTAAAGAAGACAAAGAAGAAGGATACTCCACTCACATTGCCACGGCAATCTTTTCACACATGATTGAACAAGGAGAAGAAATTTTCAAACATCACCACAATTATGCTACTCAAGTCTCACGAGTTACTTAGTAGTCCCTTCTTGGTGAACTAGGGTAAGTCAAGAAATTCAATACTACTAAAACTAATGAAATTATCCAATTTTACACTCTCATCATCTCATAAGGATCCTCATGCCCAGCATAAGTATACACTAAATCTTAGACAAAGGTATGATATTCGAGGAATTGAAATTAAGGTCAGGTACAAAGAAGTGCCATCTCCAAAAAGTATTTTAAGCCATATGTTCTATTCTAAACCATATGCTTTCTAAACAAAACTTGTTCTTTAGGAAGGAAGTCTCACGAAGGATCAGAATGTTCAGATCAAGCCAAGAAAGTAGAGTCATACAACTTATCCGAAACATGACATGTTCCATTAACATTAAGACAAATCTCTTGAAAAGGAATAAAAATGACAATATATTACCTCTAAAGGAGTCAAGGGACACTTGCCATTAATTCTGATAGCTCCAGGACGAATCACACGACCAGGTTTTGTAAATTTTCCCTTCCATCCTCTCTCTCTTGCAGCATCCATGTCCCTTTTTTCTTCTTCACCACCATCATACATGCAACAAGAGAAAGCCACCATATCCTGCAAGAGAAAATGATCAAGGCTCAATACCCTTGGAAAACTAAGCTATGGAGCACATACAAAATCAGTTTACACACATGAAACTAACCTCCTCATAGCGGAGATGCACAGAAATATACTTTCCACTATTGTTGGCACTTCGTTCTTTCATTCTTGACACCAATGTTTCCCCCAAACTCAAAATGGGATTTGAAAATCTAAGTGCTTCATAATTTGCCAGGCACCTAAGCCGCTGAACTGCTGGAGGAGCATCAAATGATAAACGGTTTGCAAATGGGGATATTCTGATGAGCCTGGTGAATGATTAGACACACTTAGCAAAACTGTGGCCATAAATAACAAAGCAAAATGCTTCAAATATGAAGAAACGAACCTACCAATTAAGCATGAAAGAACTGGCAAGGAATATATCCAATTGACCAAACATGGTAATAGACTCTTTTTTTTGGAGAATGAAACACGATAACAGACTTAGCTATTGGAAGTCTAGGCATTCACAATTCTAGAGCTTATTAGCCAAGCTTTCAATGTTCGCTTTTTTTTTTTCGAAATTGGTAACTGTATATATAAACAAAGAACCAAAACAATACTTAGGTACTACTAAAACCATATTTACATGAGAGCTCTAAAAATCCGAAGTCACTTTTTACCCGATCAGGTTTCAGAGAAAGTATTTTTGAATAGTAGCAGCTTGTGTTTGGTGAAATAATTTGAGAAGAACTTTTACTATTAAAGAAGCAGTTTGTGTTTTGCCAATCTTTCCCCAAAAAAATGCTTTTCATTGTCAAACAACGAAAGGAGCATGTAAAGATTCCTTTTACAACTAGTACTTTCCAATGATATATGAATTTATTGTGAGAAATTTTATTTATTTCTTCAATTTTATTTAATTAAATGTAAGAGAATCATAAAATAGAGAGGCGGGTTTATTATATTTCAATCATAGATGTGCTGTCAACAATACAAGAGTTTAATGTTTTGACTGTGTTGTTTAGCAAGTTTGGAGAAAATAATTTTGAAATGGTGTTTTAACCCAAGAAAATATTAGAACTTCTTTTGCTTAGGTTAGAAACTAATTTTTTTCAACTTCATCTCCATAGCAAACACTTCGGATACTCACAAAAGCACTTATTTTTTTCCAAAAACTTGATCAAACATCTTTACTCTTCAACGTAAGTACTTGTTTTAGAAAGTAAGCACTTCTAGTTTTATATATATATATATATATATATATATATATATATATACGACACTAATATTCTAACTAAAGGCAGTTCGGCCCAAGAGCCAATAGTGGTGACAAAAAAAAAATGTCCAAAAACTCACTTTTCTTCAAGCAGCTTTGGATGAACTGTATCCCTGTAGTAACTGATGGAGGACCAAGCTTTGATCTTGAAGTTGTAAACATTGCTCATGTTGTAATCGAACCTTTGCATAATATAATCAGGAATCTTGTTCACCACTCGCACATCATTGGCTAGGGTTTTAACAAAAAAATCTTCATCATAAATCTCTCCGAACTTGCTGCAGAGAACAAATGCCGAGCATTTTTATGATTTGAAATGAAAGGAAGGTGTAGAGATGGATATTAAACAAGATTGATCAAGAGAACAGCCATGATTAAAACGAACACCCACTATACCATAAATAATTTCACGACAATAAACCACCAGATTGACAAGAATGGTACTAGGTTGTGTGAAGTAAATCAGATTTTAGATTGCTTCATCAATATCTCAAAAGGAAATGACCATGAACCTAAGGTACAGATTCACCAAACCACCGAATCTGTTCAAATTCTAGGGCTACTAACATCCTATTGTGGTCATTTGTGATATATTCAATTATGATTTGATGGAATCTCGACTCCTATTAGCACCCTCAAGGCTAGATGTTTGGATGTTTATTCAGCTGGCACTTTCTCTCCCCTGTAAACCGTGTGGATAACTTTTTGGATTTTGTTAGTTCTCTGTCTTTACCGTAGTAGAATATTCAGGGAATTTTTTGTGGCTGTTTTACAGGTAAGTTTGCTTCATGTTTTGTTTGAAGCAGCTTCTTTCGCTCTCTTGTAACATTTGCATCTTCTTGATGCTTTTCTAATATGATTTGATTACTTTACCCAAAAAAAAAAAAAAAGAGGTAGTACGCATTTCTATTAAAGAGAAGCCAATTTAATGCTATAAGAGCAGGTAAAGCATCTCAAGAGCTTTTCATTAGAAAAAACTAGTCTACGTAATGATAGCAACAACTAAAAACTATTTATGCTTCTACCAAATTTCTGAGTATACAGTATATAAATCTCCCGCTAAGGAAGGTACTGAATTACTCAAGCAAACAAAGAAGATGAAACAGCAGCCAACCTTGGATCCCTCCAAATGCTATGAAAATGGAAGTGTGGGATGACCAGGGTCGCATTAAGAAAACCTGCCACAGCAACAGCATTGCATATCTGAACGCACAAAAGCAACATTAGTGATCTTAAACTATCATCGTCATCCAAACAAAACTTCAGCATTTCAATAACAATTATCTTTGGAACTGAAGGACATACCGATGTCCTCTGCTGATTCAGACCACCATTTGCCTCAATATAAAGGTAACCATTTGATTCAGGAATTTCTGAAGATATGTGAGACAATCTTAGTTCATTAATCACCAAACCTCGTCAAAATTAAAAAGAAAAAAAAAGAGAAAGAAACAGAATATCGTTGCATATTATTTCCAAACTCTGTAGAGCAATAGCGTATTACTGTAGTTCTTGTTTTGATATCCATCACTCCATCAGTATTTATTATTGTTTTCAATAATCTATCTAGTATGTTGTTTATTGTGTTTCGATTGCTGCACTATTTTTTTGTTGTTGTGCTCCATTGGGTAGACTTTGCATTGTTTTCTTGTGAGTGTTATATTTCTTCTTTATATCTGAAATAGCTACATTCGAGCCGAGAGTCTTTGGAAACATAGTGGTAAGGTTTGCATACATTCTACCCTCCCCAAAACTCACTTCACTTGTGGGATTTCATTGGGTATGTTGTTGATGTTGTTGTTGTCTGTAGACCAAGAACCTCAAAATCGCCAATCTAGCAATATAGGATTTTGAATCTTAATAAATTATACACAAATTGTTTGTCACGTCCCAAACCTTGATGGAACGGATCGGTATCCATCGTAGTTGTAGTGTCTATGAAGCTTCGGATTCAAGAATGTTGAAACAGAGAACCAGTCACCATGGTCACAATGAGCTTTGAAAAGAAGAAAACATTTAATAGCATTGAGGTCCTTTCACTATGTTTTACATTTACACTTTGGGTACAAAAGTTGAGCTCTTACTTATATTAGAGCACTGCAAAAAAAAGGAGCTATAGCAATTGACAACAATCATTGAGGAGAACTGAAGAAACCTAGCCCTAATTCCAACAGTTTCTCACGATTAAGGTAAGATCTAATCCAGTGATGTGAAAGGCACTCGCCTCTCGCTTTAAGGGCTTAAGGAAATGGAAGTATATACAAGAATCTGATCCCAATTTCATGATTTTGAATTGAACTCCTCATCAGTTAATATAAATCCTATCTTGGACGTACATTAGGGTTTGAAACATGAGATTAACATTAGGGGTTTGGCTTTTGATAAGATATGCAAGTAGAAAAGTTCTAAAGGATGACTACCCTATTTAACATTTTCTCCTTAAATTGGGTGAATTTACTAGAGATTGTCTATTAATGACAAGCCCAACAGAAACTAAATGCATACAATGAGTCCTTACCGCACTCTACAGGTGGGTATCCATATTAACCTGCCCTTTATAATCCCACAAGTGGAATTTGGGTTGGGGAGGGTAGAAGGTACGTGTAACTTACCCCTCCCTTTTGGGTGGAGAGGTTGTTTTTGATAGACTGGATCCATATTAATATATGGATATTGATATTGATCCGCCTCTCTTGGCGGTGGGTGGAGATCAAGAGAAGCAAGTCAAGCGCATCATACTCTCCAAGAGTTGTGTCATGCCAATTTTCATATTTAATTTCTTATGTATCCACACGAAAGCGAGACCTCTAGTTCCTTTTTGGTCCACACATGAAGTTCTTATTTGTATAGATGAGTGGGTGACTTTTGTAGAGTCATATTTTGGTGTACTTGTTGATACGAGGATTCCCCCGACATTAATAAAATCATTCACCATATTTTACAAAAGGGTGGTGCCACTAGAACGTTCACCGGAAAGAGACAAGCTCAAAAAAATTATGAAAAGAGAAAGTAAAAGCTTTGACCAGACAAATGTTGTAATGCTGCCAACTAATATTGCCTCAAAAAAAATAATGCTGCCAACTAATAAAGAGAAGTTGCTTAGGTCTTTATCAAAACCATAGAGTTGTGGTACCATATGAAAAGAGATATCAAGAGGGAAAAGCTTGCCGGACTGGTCATGAAACAAGAGGGTGCTTATATAAGATATTAGTCCATTGGAAACAAGAAAAATTTAGACTATATGATAAAAAGATAATTCATTTATATAAGAAAACTTAACTGAATACAGAGTTTATTAGTTTCTAAACTAATTAGAGAAAAATATTTTGTACTATAAATCTCAACACGTATAATGAAACATAAAACTTTCAAGCATATAACTGCATTAGTTATCTTGAAATTCAAATTACTATAAGTTAATGCATTGGGAAACCTCCAATATAACCTGAACGCAACCAGAGAGTTGCACTTACTATATGACTAATAATTAAGAGAGAGAAAGAGAGGCAGTATATAGCATACTAACAAGGATAAAAGATAAGTTTGATTCTCCAAATTTTGTACCTCCTGAGGATTTGTTAATGCATGGTCTCCATTCACCACCTCTATAGGAGTTTTTCCAAATTGTTGATATCTACAGGAAATTTGCACCTCTACTTAGTAAGATTTTAGAAGATCGCCATCTTTAGGAGAATTTGAACTAAAATATCAGAAATCATAAAACAAGATCAAGTTACAAAAGTAACACACTTATTGACACAAAGAAATCGGAAAAATTCAAGGGGGCAACAAGAACCTAAATTTAACAACAACAACAACAACAATATATCCAATGAAATCCCACAAGTGGGGTATGAGAGGGTGGTGCGTACGCAGTCTTACCCCTACCTTGTGAAGGTAGAGAGGTTGTTTCCAATAGACCCTCACCCAAGTAAAGCATATCAAACTAGGTATAAAGCAGTAGAGAAGATGTCACGTTGAAAATAATGGAAAAAACAACAGTAGTAACAACAAATAATATAATAATTGAAGCAAAGGAAACAACCAGTACTAATAAAATCAAAAAATAAGAAAATAGGAGAAAAATAATGGTTATACTAACCACGACCACCTACTAACCTTCTACCATAATCCTTGACCTTCATATATTTCTCAATAATCACCTCTCCCTAATACTTCTTCAATTTACTTCTACTTCTCCACAAACCCACCATAGCAAACCTCTGACACCTCCTTACTGGGCATTTGTGCATCTTTTATATGCATGAACTATATCAGTCTTGTTTCCCTCATCTTATCCTACATGGAGGGCACCCCCACCTAATCCCGAATATCCGTGCTTCTAATTCTATCTTTCCTATTATGGCCACACATTCATCTCAACATTCTCATTTCGGCTACTTTTATCTTCTGGACGTGCAAGTTCTTGATCAGCCAATACTCCGACACATACAACATATTTGGCCTAAAAACTCCTTTATAAGAACCTAAATTTATCATAAAATATTTCACGATTAAACAGAAAACTCAATGTTTCTCAAAACATAGGGACTCGCCAATACCGTGCAAGTTCTTGATCAGCCAATACTCCAACACATACAACATATTTGGCCTAAAAAATCCTTTATAAGAACCTACATTTATCATCAAATATTTCACGATTAAAAACAAAACTCGATGTTTCTCAAAACATAGGGACTCAACAGCAACAACACTAGTCACTTGGGTTTGTGCAGACTTCAGTGGGATTTCTGATTGCCTCAAATGATCACAAACAAACTTATGCCCTTCAGACTATTCAAGGTCAAAAGACTACTTACTTGATTCTCACAATTCTCAGTAATGTTTTGATGTCATGCTCGAAGCAGAGAAAGGGTCTTGAACAATTAAAAAGTTTTTAAGGAGAACTCAACAGTCATATATATTATCTTAACATTTCTAAACACGTATCATAGACACACTGTTAAGAGGACTTTCACTCAACCACTGTAGGTGGAAATTGGAATTGGGAACACTAACTGAGTTCAAATAAATCATTGTGCATATCCCTAGAGTCTCAACCCCTAGCAGCATTGCTACTCTTCTCCTATCCCCAAGAGCTCGTGACATTTGAAACCAGGTTAACACCTCCATCCAAGTGCCAGGATTCTACCTTCACATGCAACAACATAGTTTTTTCATTATAAATTCATGCAACATGTCAGAGTCCTTGTTTTCCATACATATCACAGATTATCCTACTTTTTGCTATATGCACCTCATACATCAATCTTTTGAATCTTTGGACAAGGAAAATGACACTTCAACCTCTTTCAGTAAGATAACAAGTTAACAATTAAAAGATCCCATCCAATTACATAGCACCCCAACTAGCAGCTATCATATACACTTTCTACAGAATACTCAGATGTACTGCTCAGCAAGCACTAGAAGTAACCAATGATGTAACAAAGATGAGGACAAAAGGAAAAGGAAAAAAAAAAAATCCATAGGGCAACAGTAAAACAATCATGATCAATGGCATTGATATACAACAGAGCAGAACCAAATACACTCAGGATTACAGATCTGGACTAAACAAAACATCTCAAACTGGAACAATACTAATTGAATAAAATTTGCAATGGCAATAACTCAGTGATCCCCAAAAACCCAAAAGTCAGTGAGACAAAAACAAAGACTTTGATTGTCAGTTCCACCCAAACCATAGAAGGCAAAGTAAATAATCTAACCGCATCAGCAGTGGAATTATCAGAGTTCATTTCAGGTCGAAGCTTATCATAGAGTTGAGGGCTCCGGTAAACAGACCCAGGAGCAGGACGGTGCCTGATAATAGGAACAACATCAAACGGTACTGTCCCCATATAAAACAATATCCCAGCAATATAAAGCAAAGGAGCAAATAGAAAAATCCCCTGACGACGAACCAGAACAGATAGAATAGCCCCAGTTATACGATTTGCTAGGGTTCTCGGTGGCTGTTGACCCGAAGTAAAACGGGCACTGGGTTTAACCCTTCCACCACCACTACCCCCACCCCCACCTCCACCACCACTATTACTACTGCTACGTAAACGAGGCGACCGTGAACGTGGCGATGACGGCGTTGATGGGCTACTGTGTCCACTACTCGGTAGTCTATTATAAGCGTGCATAGCTCTCTGTTTCAATCTCTTACTGCTTCACATCATATTGCACACCAAAAACAACAAAAAAAAGCTCAAATTTCACAGAATTGATTGATCTAAAAGGGTTTTTCGAGATTCACTACCCCAAAAACCCAATTTTATTGAATTGTCAAAAGAAATTTTTTTTGGTTTTTCCTCCGACCCTTTGTTCCTCTCTCTTCAATGGATTCCAAGACTTGATACTCCGGGTAGAGAGAGGGCGGAGGGAGGGAGGGAAGGTACAGAGAGAGCTGAAGAAGAAGCGAAGAGGGCTAAGTGTTAAAAATTGTTCTGTCAAAATAGAAAAACGTTATGAGAAGAAGGTGCGCACGTGACCTGATGAAAAAAAGATAGATGCACGTGCTCTGATTATGGGCTAGTGGGGCATGCTGGAATAGTGGACTTGGGGCTACCATATTAGACCAGCTCCACTATCGATCGGTATATACTAGTTAATTAGTTAACATAATTGTTTGCCCTAATTACAATTACGATCTATTTTAGCTATAATTATGCAGCTCAATTTCTTAGTTTGTATAATTTGCATGTTTGTATAATTTGAAATTTGTGTAATATAATTTGTAGAACTTTTGTATAATGTAATTTGTATAAAGTCCAGATTTTTGTGTTTATATAAATTTGCTATTTCAAATTTATACAAAATAGCTCAGTTACACAAACGTATTCGTGAATTATACAAACTTGCGAATTATAACGAAACAGTTTAAACTATAGCAACAACCCGTAAATATGCAAAATATAGTTACAGAGCATAATTAAGTTTATGATAGTAGCTATTTGCAAAAAAAATCCCTTAATTTTTGTATTACTAGTATTTTAGTTGGTACTTTTTTCGGTCTATGTCTAACTAATGCTTGCATTACAAATACACTCTATTGTTCATTGAGATTTGTGTTACTAATATCATGAATTTTTATGTATTAATAATACAATGAGTTTTAATGTATGCATTAGTATAATTAAAGACACAATTGTCCTTGATAAACTTTTTCACAACCTTTCCACCATATTTGTGGAGGGTAATTTTGTAAACAAATATTTAAAAAAAATTATGCAATGCATATTATTTTAACACACCAAATCAAAATTTATGGTATTAGTAGCGGAACAGTTTTTAATGCATGCATTAGCATGTCCCAAAAACATTTTCTATATTTTTCTACCATATTTATGGAAGATATTTTGGTGAAAAAATTATTGTTTTAGAAATTATGAAATACATGTTATTTTTAATACATCAAATCAAGCAAAGTATAAGAAATATTCTCTCAATAACTAATACAAGCAATAGTTATGCTTGCATTACTAATACACTTTATATTTTTAGCATTATTTATATATATTCTACAAAATGATATGTACTCCAGAGGCATAGTTACAACTAATCAAGGCTGTGCAAGTGTAAATCAAAATTTATTGAATATCAACACATACTTATTTTTGCACACTCTTCATAAAAATTATGGTTCCACCATTGATATGCTTTATTTAACATTATTCTTATACACTCTATCAAATAATATACACATATTAAGATGTTTATTACTAAGTAATACATAATATTAGCAATGCAATTAATTTTAATGCATGCATTATTATATATTCCTCAAAAAAAAAAATTCTCATCCTTTCCATTATATTTATAAAGTGTGTATTTGTGAACAATTTTTTTTTTTTAAAAAGATACAATGCTTGTTAACTTAAAATATGCTAGCTGAAACCCTATATAAAAAGATAATCAAAATATAACTAATATCAGCATTATTAATA
The DNA here is from genome assembly GCA_035578085.1 of Solanum pinnatisectum. NCBI lineage: Eukaryota > Viridiplantae > Streptophyta > Magnoliopsida > Solanales > Solanaceae > Solanum > Solanum pinnatisectum. Next base: position 3,621,026 of record CM069080.1, on the reverse strand, counting down.
AATCTTATTAGGCGTTATTCTTATATACTCTATCAAATAATATTTATAAGAAAATTTCCCAAAATTAGCTCTCTTTCGATTTGTGCATATGTTTATTCCCACCATATGTTGCTTGGACTCTTCAAAAATGTCAAGGGGTGCCTATCGAATTTGCCAAAAATAGTGTATTCTTGAAAAATCCGATACAAATACGACATCAAAAGTGAAGAGTCCGCACAACTTAACTTCTACCGTTAATTTTTGTCATCACCATTACGTAGGAGGATAAGATCATGAGAATTTTGGGTAAGAACCATGAACATTCATCTAAATATAAACTATTTTTTGAGTTTACATTTTAGTACCAAACTTCAAAATAATTTGCATATTAGTTTTATAAATTATCAAAGGAAAATACACAGAAAATCTGCAACCCTTTTACAACACCAACCAAAGATCAGAAGGTCAAACATGGTGGTTATTGAAGGAAACCTCAGTTCAGAGCAGCTTCAGTTCTTTGATTCTAATGGGTATTTGGTGTTAGAATCATTTGCAAGCCAAGAAGAGATCCAGTCTATGAGGCAGAGAATGGAACAGTTGCTTGATGAGTTTGATTGTTCTTCCGATGCTTCTGTTTTTTCTACCAAGAATCAAGTAAAGATTCAATTTTTATACTCTGTCGTTTTATTTTTGAATTCATTAGCTTAGTTTATTTGGTTTTGAGATAAACCCATGTTTCCCTTTTTTGTCTTTTTTTTTTATTTATTTATTTTGTGTGTGTTTTGTGGCATTTGGGTTTCAGCAAGAAACGACTAATGATCACTTCTTTGAAAGTGCTGAGAAGATTTCATTCTTCTGGGAAGGTATGCTTGTGTTTAATTTCTTCTTCTTCTTTTTTTTTTGTACTGTCTTTTGTCTTTTAACTGATTAGGAGTTGTAGACATCAAAATTTTGTGGGACTCGATAAGAGAGACGAATTCAATTTCAGTTAGTATTCTTGGATTCTACTCTACTCTAATCTCTAGTTCATGCCTATACGAAGTATAATATATTCTGGAATATTCACAGAGATCAAGATGTGGATAGACTCTCCCTATCATCATAGTTCAAGAAATATGCTACGACCCTCATCATAGAGTAATCTTAGGAGATAAGAATCAAGGGATAAATATCCATATTGTTTTATCAATGAAATTATGTTTCTTCATATTTTGTTTGTGATTGCTATGTATTATTTGTCCGTTTAAAATTTGTTGTAAACGGTAGTATTTACGAACAAGTTCAATTAAAATGGCTTTGAGTTTGCATATCAGTCTTTTCTCTTGGTTCTTGATTTTCAATTATAGCTGAGGAGGCAGTTATCAGTTTATTATTGGCTTTCAAAGGATCAAAAACTGTTAAGATGTTAATTTTTTGTCGCCATGGAGACACATTTTTGGCGTTATTTAGATGATATTTGCTTCCATGTCTATAATTTTCAATTCCTTTCATAGGCTAATTATGTTTTAAGTATTTGCTTAGGATGCTTTATTGATATTTATGGTCTTGGCAGAGAAAGCATTTGATGAAGATAGAAACCTAAAGCAGCCAAAGCAATTCTCAATAAATAAAGTTGGGCATGGTATGGTTCTGTTGATTACTTGTTGTCAACAGAGTTGTTTCATTTTTCGAGTAACCTTTTTAGTCTCTACCTTAACAAGGTTGTTCGTACCTGTGCTATTGCAGCTCTTCATGAAAAAGATGCTGTATTTAATAAGTTCTCTAGCTCAGACAAAGTTTCAAGCATGTTGTGGTCCTTGGGTTATAAGAGGCCAGTAGTCATTCAATCAATGTACATATTTAAGGTAAATTCTGGTATTGTTTTATCTAGTAATGGGGTTTCTCTGCCCCATATCTTCGTACTGCCCTCAGCTAAATCATGCCCAATGCTTGGTTGTTCAAGATCACCAGTCAGATAGGTGTGTGTCATTCTAGAAGGTTGGTGTCTTAGTAAGGCTAGAATGCATCCCAGTTGAAAAGTGAAAAATCTCCATTCTTTTATTTAACAAGGTCGATGAAATTATCTAAAAGAGAAGCTTCCCAGGCTGTTTGGTCCTCCATACAAACGAGGTATATGTTTACTGGGAAAACGGTATGGTTAAATTTGTTATGAGGTCAAGGACACGTGTGTCGATATAACTTGTTAGGTTTGTGTATTAGCAGTTTAATATGTTCGTAAACGAGCTAAGTAAAACAGTGAAGAAAATTAAATAAGCGTAGGAAATAGTAGGGCTTCGATGATTGTTGTTTGCACTGGACCCCAAAATCCGTACTTGTATAACCCATCATTCCTATCTAATTTTTATATTAGTTGGATGAATCATGTACTCAATAGCATATTAGTTTTTGAGATAATAAATGTTTACTCATGTCGCATCACTTTGCTCGTGTTATCCAAGCATGCATCCATACCATGTTCACGTCTTGTCACTTTAAGAAATTTGAAGCCTTGCTAGGATGAAGTGAACTACTAAATGCTCTTTAGCTGTGCATATCCACTTGCGTCCCTTGAAAATGTTTTTTCAATTGTCTCTAATAATATGATGAAATCGTAGAGGATATACGTAGAGTCACCACACTCTTTGCAATTGAACAAATAACAGAAAAGAAACAAAAACCATAATGGAGTTGTAATTACTATTATCCATCCTTCTATGAGTGACATGTAAAACTCTGTTTTTCAGCAACCCGGTATTGGGGGTGAAGTGGTGCCGCACCAAGATAACTCTTTTCTGTACACTGAACCAACAACATGCACTGGCTTGTGGCTAGCTTTAGAGGACGCAACAATTGTAAATGGCTGTCTATGGGCTATACCAGGGTCCCACAAAAGTATTGTTTCTCCCAACTCTTCTTCGTCTTGCTACCTTTAAATCATTGAACTCCTTCATGTAACATACAAAATGTTCCATTTCTTTAGATGGCCTTGTGAGGAGATTCCTTAGAGATGAAAGTGGGGTTCATTTTGATAAGCCATCTCCATGCTATAACCAGGAAGATTTTGTTTCACTTGAAGTAAAAGCTGGATCTTTGGTAGTCATTCATGGAGATCTTATTCACCAAAGGTCAGTCACTTTCAGAACTTCTCTTGGACCATACAGAACTGTCAGTTATGCTACCATTTGTATTTGGCTCGTTTGGAATGTTTTTTATCCATTCAATCTTGATAATGTATGGTTGCAGTTTTGAGAACCAGTCTTCAAAGTCTCGACATGCATACAGTTTACATGTGGTGGATACTAATGGCTGCAAATGGGCAGAAGACAATTGGTGAGTGGCCAGGATTTTGCTGTTTAATTTGCTGTTTTTTAATTCTAAATGCCATAGTTTACTGGGAGGCAAAGCAGCAGAGTTGTGCTGACTGTAATTATCAGGAAAGACCTCTAATGTCTAATATGGAAGCTGCTTAGGTTCATGCAGTGTGTTCAGGGTGACTTGTAGATTGTTAGGAACTTCGAGTTGTTCTCAATAATACAGCTTAGTATAGGTATTGACACATTATATTCTGTGGTTCTGAATTACTGAGAACTACGTGATATTTGCAAGGTAAGATTGCGTTCAATAAGATCCAATTTGGTCCGATCTGTCCCCAGATCTGCATAGCGGGAGATAAGTGCACCAGGCTGCCCTTTGTAATAGCTACATCTCCGCTTCAAGTCCATTGCATGGCACATTTATTTGTTTTTAATATCTGGTGGGAGCCTATTTAATTTCGTTTTATCCTTTTAACCTCTTTAACTGGTACTGAAGTGCACAGGTCTCCTCTTATGACTTTTGAAAACTATACTTAAAACTAATCTTTAATGATATAGTTAGATACTCTTAGAGTCTTCTAGTTGTAAAGTTATGATTGTCCAGAATGCTACGAATGTTTACCTGATTTTTTTTTCCTGTATTAGATCTGCATCTGGATTGGATCGCATGTACTTTCTTAGATGTGAGAAGTTATTCGACTTGTTCAATGATATGTCTTAGTATCAGGCAACCTCCAGTATAACTTGTTAGATTCCGAAAATTGAGTATTTTCCTCCCTTGGATAATGACAGGACGGGGGTGGAAAAGGATGTACGTAGGGTGATAGTTTATATAAATGAGCCTAATTTCTGAGATGTAGCTTTGATTCATAGAATTCTTACCAAACAATAAGCTAAGTTACGTTGCCAATAAAAAATATGTTACGTTGCCAAGGGAAAAGGGTTGAGAAAAGGCATGTTTATTGAATCGATAGCTACTATGCAGTGTTTGCTGTAGGATTTGTAGCTGAAGATGTACAAGTTACTACTTTTGATCCAACTTACATGTTGCTTTTGTTTTTGGAAATTGTTCAGGATTAGAAGAAATGTAGATCCAGAGCCCTTGTTCAGTTCTTGAATCAACTTTCGACGAAGGTTCAAATCTGTTAGTGCAACATGGAAAATTTCATTGAGAGGAATCAACAAAGAAAAGAAAAGCGGGTCAACAACATCAACACGTGTATTTGAGAGATTATCCTCGGGCTGCGGAGTGTCCACATGAGTTCGTCGAGGTGTTTACACATGCCTGTAGTCCTCTTTTATACTGTGTCTAGAGTTCGGATTTCCATGAACTTTGTGAAATCATCCAAATCTGCCTTCATTAATGTTTATGGTTACATTACATATACTCTTATCATAACAAGATTTGTTCAAATATGCTCAAATCATCCTAACAGTGAACATTACACCAAGTTAAATTTTCACCTCAGTTAGAGCTCCACATCAACCTCACAATGTTAAACCAAACCTTGTTTCATAATATTTAGCTTCTAATTCATTTGCATGACTAAATGGTGATATCTGAAAATGATAAAGATAAAGGTGTGAGAGAGATAGTCGTTTTGTTCGAAAATCGCAAGTTCTTTCTAGGAATATTATTAGGGTGAAATGGTGGTGGAGTAACAATGATCTTCAAGTCGTGGTTTTGAGAGAATCAATTGATATGACGATGATTAATTTAGAGGGATTTTGGATGATAACTGAGAAAAAATTAACTTTATCGACGAACTACCACACATAAAAACATCAAATTGACTTGGTCCCAAAATCTTTATACTTCCAAATCAAGTGGTTTATAGAAACAAAACAATTTTGAGACTCTCAAGGAGTTGCAAAAACAACTTAGAGATGATCAATTTTGTGAGAGAAGGTTTGATCAGTCTATGTGTTAGGTTTGATAATATTTTAATTTGACATATTCTACAATATTTTTGAAGCCTAAGTACATGTTGAGCATCTTAGGTACATGCATCTTTTATGTTCTAGACAAAAAAACAAATTGTTTGTTAATTTGAAAAGATCATGTACTTTTTGTGTTGATAAAGTAAACTTAGCTTTCTTTGTTTTGTGAAAGGTTTTAGCACCATAGCCACACCTTTTAAGTCAAACATCAATTTGCCGTGTATTAGTAGATGGTATGGACTTGAATTCACGATATTGACAAATATAGAGAATCTATACTTGAGCGATTTACTTTAACCCTGACATGATAGGTGAGAAATCACTCTAAATTTTTTTGGGGGGCTCAAGTTCTACTTGTGAACCCATGCGTCTCTTTTAGTCCCAAATAAAATTGAAAAGAGAAAATCAAATGGCATATAGCATATGACTTGTTTTGTGATAACCTCCAATAGAAAACAGCCAAAAATTGGCAATTGGTCCAGTATGGCAATAAGAATGGTGTATAGAAACTTGGCATCTAGCTCCAAAAGCCAACACCTTTTTTTAGGGTGGGCTCACTAGATTAGTACTCACTTTCAAAAATCCTCAAGAAAGTATGGACATATATATGATCACAAGCAAAACGGAGCCAGATAGGATCGAGTGGTTCATTCTTTGACAAAAAATTGTATTGTTTATACATGATTAAAATTATTTTTTATTATGTGAACTCAGTTTTCATATCTTAAATTAGCTTACTGAAAATCCTGACTCTCTTACTATATGAAAATTGATCATGCACCATCTTATCTTAAATTGTAAATCAACTTGAAACCAAGCTCTTAATATTATCATTATGTCACCTCAATTATATGTATTGGCGTATATGTTCGACTAGAAAGATAAACAAAGCTTATATATGTATGTGTTAAATTAAATTAAATCGTGTATCCTATATTTCATTGTTCTTTCTTTTATTTTTCATTATATATATTTTGTCTCGATACATAAGCTTTTTCTAAATAACTTGTTTGGCTAATCTAACAAATTTTTAAAAAAACCTAAAGAAAATTAAATATCGATAAGAATCGAGAAGGATTGAGTTATGAATCATTTAGCTTATACATCTTGATTATATTCTGAATTTTGTATATCGATTTCAGACCGTTCATTATTTTCTCAACCTGTTCATTTGACACCTACAGACACGAAATTATATTAATATCATATTCCCAAGAAAGTTATCTTTCTGGAGAACTCAATTATATATGATCTTAAACTTGAGTTACCAAACGAAGTAGGTGATGGTTTTGAATCCATGATGAAGTATCTAGCTATATATTAATTTTTAATTAACACTTTAAACCATGATTGTGATTGCATACTAGATATGGAATTTTATAAATAAATAATTTGATTATCGAATCAAACCTATATATCATTATAATTTGGAGAAAGGAGGGATATGATAGTAGGTTTCTAGAAAGATTTGAATAAGTAGGAATTATTAGGGGAAAATATATCATAGTGGGATTTGAGATATTATTTATGTCATGACTTTTTAATTATAGGCCATCATGGGTAAGATGAAAAGATCAATTTAAATTATTTTTAGGTGTTTAAGTTGGAGGACATTATTATTACTATTAATTAACATAAATATATAATTAGATTGGTTTGAGTTTACTAAAGTGTTAGACTACAAATCAATTAAAGAAATATATAACGTACTTTTACCATGCATTCTTCTTTGCCACATGTAGCACAAATTAAAATTCCACTTGTTGGTAAAAGGCCATGCATCTTTTTTCTTTTCTTGCGTCTAAATATAATAATAAATCATTTAGTTGAGTTGTGGACCTAATTAAATATCATTTTCAATATGTCAAAATAACTTCCTTTTTGCTAGCTAACTTTATGTAGTATGTAGTTGGTATATATGGAAAGACACATAGGTACGTATAGCTACTATAGTAATAGAGTAAGAATTTTCGAAGTTCATACGAAGAAAAAGTTGAAGACAGTTAAACATCTACTATAGTTTATATATACACATAAAAAATAACTTATGTTGAACCTTCTGAGTCCTTACCAGTTTCACTTTCTTTATTATATAGATAGATAGATATGATAACATGCAATCTAAAAAGATGAATGAAAAGCCATAACTATAGTGCGCCTATATATGGATGTTTGTAGTTCCTTTGCTTTTGGACCTTATATTATATAATATAGGTGACGTTATTAAAAAAGGGCCTACCACTTCCACTAATATAATTATCACACCTACTTTGCTTTTGGGTCTGGCCCTTCTACAAAATATACCAGAATCGACTCTCTTCATCATATAGGATACATATACTTGACAAAAAAATTAAAAGGTCTCATTTAGCCGTGTAAGATGAAATCATAATTTGAAGTTATGAGATGAAATTAAAGTTTAGTTTGGATATGTAATTTGAATTTTTAAGTTGTATTTTTTTTCAGTAACATATTAAGTGGAATTCCACAAGTGGAGTTTGAAAATGGTAGATTAATGTAATTAACAAGTACTACATTAATTAATATAACTAGTACAATGACAAAGACCAACAAATCTATATATAAACACTCGATAAGCAAGACAACACTTCACTATCTACTAACATTCTATTCTAATGCGTGTCTGATGTCCTCCACACCCTCCTATCTAAGATCATGTCCTCAGTATTCTGAAGTTGTATCCTGTCCTGAAATGTCCAAATCAAACTTTTGGAGAATTTGGAATTATTTCGTCTCATGAGATAAAATCGTATGTCGCAGACATTTATTACATTATTTCAAATTATGAGATAAAATAGATATCCAAATGCCTATTTAGGTTTACACACAATATTTGTATTAAACTAACAAATGCATATTTTTCTGATAAAACTTTTATCAAATGTAGAATGATTTTATTAAGTTTTTAAATATTTTTTTTTATATATAAATAAAAAGCAAAAGGTGGTCAATGAAGGTGAGCGGGTTATCGGGCATGACTAGAAATCATGTGGGCTTTGACCCGCCCACGTAGGTATTGTTTGTTTCTTAATTTGTTTTTTCCCTATAAATAGTAATTTTCTTTTTAATATTTCAAATAGACCTTCAACAATATTCGTCTTGAACGATCACTCAATTTATAATAATTAATCATTCAAATTGCCTAATTTTGTTTTATCTTTAAAAAATTATCTAACTTTACTTGGTTAGCTTTCAATTTTCATTGTCATCTAATTTTGCCTAACTAATTAGCTAAAATGATCATTTAATTGGGCAAAAAGGTCATGAAACAACTAGTTAAGGTGGTGAAAAGTCTGTCAAGAACAATATCATATATATTTGGAAGAATTTATTCTCAAAATTGACTACCACATTAACCCTTTTTTTTTTAATTAAATCAATTACTATAATATCATATATTACGTCAATTATTTATTAATCATGTAGGACGTCTACTGCTATTCTTTTCTTACCACACAAACCTTGTGGGATTTTCTCTACTCAAGACCTTTTTTTTTCTCATTCGGTGGTTGGTGTCTGCTTTAGAGTTTCGATTAAATTTGGATTGCGCATGGCAGGGCTCATTTAGGGTGACACTCCCAACATAATTTTCTTCATATCTCTTGAAAAGCTTGACTTGCAAGCGGAGAATGACGAGTCTCACCCACTTTTTGGGTTCGTAATTTTATGCTTGGAAAATGCCTCAGAACTTAAATCTGAAACTTCTGATTAATAATGAAACAATCTCACCACTAAATCACAATGTTACGTTTGGTTAAGAACCTATATATACCTTAGTATTAAACAAATATCTTTTGTTGAATAATAATTAGTTGTTGCATGTCTCATTGTCATTGGCCATGAGAACACACACATATATATATACCTGTTAGAAGGAATATTTTTCTTCTTTTTTTTCCCTTTTCGGAAAATAAAACTCCACTATAGAAATTGAATAATACTTATTACAACATCCCTACGGTGACCGGTGTGTGCGATCCAAAGCGATGCGGCGAGCCACGTCCGCGTCGCTTGCGATGCGCGCATACGCGTCGTCGCGTCTGGCGTTGGCCGACATCGCTTGCCCGATGCCCACATGCCACGTCCGACGCGCGCAGGCCTTGGCTGATGCTGCCTGGCCTCGGACGTGGAACGCCCCTGCTACCTACATAGCACATGCCCCTTGGCATCTTACTTGGCTTTAGAATCGCACCCGACATCCCGAAAAACCTCTTATAGCGACATCATTATTGGGCCTTTAACATGTCATTAGGCATGAGAAATGAACTCAACGTCATGGAAAACCTCGCATTGGGGCATCGTTATTGAACAACTTTTCGATCGGCATAGAACACATACTTGAACACTTAGCGGAAAACTAGTAAATTTCACGCAGCATGTTATTATCGTCACTTATTTTTCAACACTTGATGATTTTTTTCCTTCCAAGGATGCAAGCAATACATAAACCTCCCTTTTGAAAAGTTAGAAATGATTGGATTTGAGGTTGGGGGAGGGGGAAGGTGGGGGGGATGAATCGGAGCGACTTGAAGTGATATGTAAATAAAGTGAACTGACTTTTTATTTGTAGAAAAAAATATGTTATTGTGAAAATTTTCACGAAAGTTGTTCGCTTGAGCTACTTGAGAAATTGTTGCAACGCCATTTAGAAGTTGCTTGAGCTACTTACAAATGCATGTTTGAATTACTTGCAAATTGCCTACTTGATTACAAGCTTGAGGAAGTTTCTTACAAGTTGTCTGCTCGAGCTACTTGTAATTGTTTGTTTAATTGCAAGCTGCCTCTATTGCACGATTTTTTAGAAGTTGCTTGAGCTACTTGCAAGTTGTCTGCTTGATTGCAAGCCCGAGTAAGTTGCTACAAGATTTTTCAGAAATTGCGTACAAATTGTCTGCTTGAGCTACTTGCAATTGCCTACTTGATTGCAAGCCCAATTAAGCTACTACAAGTTTTTTCAAAAGTTACTTACAAATTGTCTGATTGATTGCAAGCCTCTATTGCAAGACTTTTTAGAAGTTGCTTGAGCTACTTGCAAGTTGCCTGCTTGGTTGCAAGCCCGAGCAAGCTGCTACAAGGTTTTTCAGAAGTTGCTTTCAAATTGTCTGCTTGAGCTACTTGCAATTGCCTACTTGATTGCAAGCCCGAGTAAGTTGCTACAAGGTTTTTCAGAAGTTACTTACAAATTGTCTACTTGAGTTACTTGCAATTGCCTATACTTGATTACAAACCTGAGGAAATTGTTGTAAGGTTTTCTAGAAGTTGCTTGAGCTACTTCTAGCTTGCCTACTTAAGTTACTTGCAATTTGTCTGCTTCATTAAAGTCCGACGAAACTATTACAAGATTTTTCCGAAACTACTTACAAGTTATCTGCTTGAGCTACTTAATTACAACATGTGTTATAACAAACGTGCTCATTGCTCCCTGTACCAAGCACAATCTTTTTTCCCCTATTTCCTTTCTCAAGATATACACAAAGAATCTGCATCGAACAGAAGCCACATATTGAAACCGAAAGGTGCACTAGCTATACAATCAATTTTATTGAAGATAACATAAGATCAGGATAAGGATTTTCCTTATTAGTTAGGTTTATCATCATCTTCATCATATCATTTTCAAAATTCTACTTTACTAACCTTACTTTTATTTAGTTTTCCCTCAACCACTACATATTACTCTATCATTATTCTACTTTAGTGTCAATTGTGGTTTGACACCATTAATTTTATCTTTTGTTCCTTGCCTTCAATAATTACTTTGTTGAAGTTTAGGTTAGTACTAAGTAATGGTTGAACCTTATAACAAGCTTCACGGAAATGAAATCTCTTAGTCACTTACAAATTGAATTAAAAAAAAAGTGACTTTTTTTCTTTTTAACCCCTGATCAGGAATTCCTATCTTTTTACTCTCTTGGTGACTCGAACTCACAACTTTAGGTTGGAAGCAGGGGCGGCTCTAATAAATCGGTGGCCTAAAGCCAAATCCAAATGGAGGCCTTAAATTCGAATATATATTTTTTATGAAGTTTATTATAGCCAATTATTTAATCATTGTTGAGAAATAGTATTCATAATTTGTCGAACTTCTATTACTTCTTTACTCTTTTATGAAATGTTTTTATTTTCTACAAGTAATACTTGATATTTTTTTTAAAAAAAATACTTATAACCTATTATTTTTTAAAAAAAATGAGGCCCCTCAAATTTTGGGGCCTAAGGCAATCTCTTCTTTTTGAAAGTTGTAGAGCCGCCACTGGTTGAAAGTAAATGATGCTTATCATACGAATAACTTTCTCTTGTCAAAATTTGAATTTTTCAGATTACTAATATGTAAAAATAAAAATCTCTTATAAAAAAGTCATAATACGTAACTTTAATGAAAATAATTTAAGTGACGTAATAAATTGATTCTCCGACTTTAGGGTCTATGTCTAAAAGCAATATTTTTATGGATAAGAATGACATATAGTGGAACTATTGAGCTTTTTTGGCGTCAAATTAAGCCAACAAAAAGGGAAGAAAGACATAACATGTACATTAGACCAGCAAAAAGTGGGAATGGCCCATGAAGAATATTAGTGTATATATTATATATAAGATAAATTGAAAAAATAATAATTAGAAAGTGTAGATCACCATGTATATATATGGTTTTATTCATGAATTAGGGAAAGACATGTGTAGGATATTTAAATTATGAAATATGTGCTAGACTAGATAGAAGAATATTAATTATGATTAAACTGAAATAAAACATACACAATTGGACAAAGGTACATTATTATTCCTATAGTCCAACAAAAAAGTATATATATATAATGTCAGATTCGATTTCATTCCAAATTAAATACTTGTGCAATGTATTAGGGGTTCATAGGTAGGTAAAAATTGATCCCAATCAAAAAATTGAATTAAATCAATTAAATAAAGTTATGGAGTTTTGGTACAAGAATTATAAGATTTAGAATGACACATAAATAATAGTTCCCTTTTGAATGATTTTTTTTCTTTTTATTAAATGAATTATTTTTTTTATTTTCGTATATGATTAATAATCGAACCAAATCAAATTGAATCTACACCAATCAAATATAATAATATAATGTATGTACACATAATGATTCAAATCTTAAAGGATTAATTTAAAAGGTGATCAGAAGGGAAAAACAGAGTACAAAACAAGCTACAAGGTATCACGAGAGGAAATAAAATTGCTACTTTAACAAAAACTCCAATATTATTGATTGGAAAAACCAAAGTCCAAGTGGACTCACTATTTAGTGACAAATTTAAGTAGGGTCATAATCAAGGATATTTTGAAAGTTTAATATATTATATGTATAAAATATAATATTTTATTTATATATAGAGTATAATTTTTTGATGAAAAACAATTTATTTATAGGTGCTGCCAAATGTATGAAAATATTTATCTTAATAATTGCAGAACATCAATCTGTGCCCATGTGATCCACTCTCTATTTATCTTTTTGCTCCATTAATTAGCTTATTCCCTTCACATTGCGTGTTAAATGAAGATTTTAATTTTAATTATGTGTGATAAATGAAGATCTTAATTTTAATTATTAAGTCGGTTTATTTTTAAGATTTGAATTTTAATCATTAAATACATTTGTTTTTGTTTTTACAATTATTTAATTTGTCTGAATAAGTTTGAATGATTAAGATCTATAACAAAGTTATAATATTATTAAAATACTTATTTAAGAATTTCTACAAAGATGACAGTTTATCGTTATTTCAATTGTTTTCACACATCACCCACAATAGTCGTTTATCACCACCTACCATCCACAATCACCACCCTCAGCCCAACCGCAACCACCATTATTGTCGTCAATCACCAAAATCATCATTACTCATGGCCATTATCAATCATTTGCAATCATCACCAAAACGACAACAACTATGGTTGATCACTACTATCAATCAATACCCCATAAGATATTATCCAAACTATCATCATTAGTCAACACCATTTCAAATCAACACACAATCACCATCGTTAGTCACAAAGTCAAACCTAAGATTTGAAGACTTCAGGTGCACCAATATTATCTTGGCTCAAATATGAGCTCTAAAATAAACTTAAAATAAAAATAGTGAAATAGCACTCGAATTGGACTTGAACCTAGGTCTTGCAAGTGGTTCCTCGAACTTTTACCAATAGCACAATGACACTCCTATGCTTCTTATGGATACACTGTTAATTGTATCCTAATTTTGTTAGTTTCTCAAGATAGATATACATATATACACATAATTTTTTTCGAAGTTAACGGATGTACGTGCACCCTCATATATAGGGGTACGTCCGGCTCTGGTTAGTCATCACTACCACCAATTGTCATATAAAAATTCTAAAATATTTTATTGATATAACCATGTCAATTTAATATTTTATTTAATTTTTTTCATTATTATGTTTTAAACAAAGACAAATTTTATTTATTTAGATGTTGAAAAAAAGCAAATCTTAATTATATAGTATTCAAATCTTATTTTTTAATGCACTATTTTAGTATTCAAGTGAATGGGGGTTTTGTTAGTATTCAAAGGCGTATTTAAATTCATACCTCCATATCTTAATCACATATATTTTGATATTACATTCATATTCAGACATCTTAATCTTAATAAAAACATGCTACTTTCAAATTTAGACACCTAACTTTGCTTTTCTCTTATATTTAGGATAAAGTGAGTAGTACTAATTATTATTGAACAACAAATGTATAGAGAATGTGCCAATTTGGCGTATAAGTTATGTTTTATATTCAAAATGATGTCTCTTAGTTTCCTAACTCGTGACTGGTCCAAAAGTTAGAATAATAGTATCTTATTTGAGCCTATAATGAGCTTTAATCATCTTTGACTTATGGCTTCTAATAATGTGAAACAACTTTAAACTCCAGAAAGTTGGGTAGGAATAATTAGGATATTTGCATTTTTTTTGGTCACCAAGGTGGTGTTATAAATAATTTGCTATTATTTTAATTATTTTATCATATACATGTTATTTAATATCGGTATATGGAGTATGATTTTGTTTATCAAAATTTGAACATATGTGAACAAATTATTTGATGTATTTGTATGTATTTATTTGAACTTGAGATCAACTAATTCGCTAAAATGGATAAAAAAAAAAAGTATTCGTCCAATTATTAAATTATAAATTTATTTTAATTAGCTAAATATGAATCATATTTGTATTATTTGCATATATTTGATGCTTTGGATTTTAGATTTTTTTGGGTTTTTGTGTTTTTTCCTAAAATAAATTTATAACCCAATTGAGTCAAAGATTTTATTACCACTTTAAGATTAGTAAAATCTATAATTCAAACAAGTCAAAGAAGTTGAGTAGGACATTACTTGTCATAATTTCTTTTAGAATCAAATTAAATGAATTTTGATTAATATTTAAAAATATATTTTTCATTATATTGTTATAAAAAATTATAATTCATAATATTTTCTTATAATTTTTGAATATCAAATTTTTAGTTCAAAATATTAAATTAATATAACTTAATTTAGGTTTGAATATTAATAAAATTGACTCTAGAAAAATAATCCCTCCATTCCATATTAAGTTAATTTTTGAGGCATTATTCATTTTTCAAATTAATTTAATTGTTCAGTTTTCAAGACTACTTTTAGAGTGTTCTTCCAATCTTACCCTGCATTAGTTAGTATTGGAATTAGTGATTAATTAATATTTAGTTATTTTAATCATAAATTTGACAATAATTAATAAGCGTAAAAATGAAAAACTAGGTTCAATTTATGTCTTAATTCACTTTTCTTAAAGGGTATGAAACACCTCAAAAATTAACTTAATATGAAATGAATGGAGTACTAGGTAACAAAATAAAAATGAAATTGACTCGTTTTTCTTTTCAGTCAATTTCAAAAAAATAGACATATTTCTATATTTAGTAATAATTTAATTTTAACTATCCATTTTATCCCTAATGACATACTCCCGTCAGACTTGTTTACCATAAATTTCATATATAGTCACAAAATCATTTATGACTTGTTTTATACCCTATATTTCATAAGTTAATCTTTCTTTGTTTCTTAAATTTCGCATCAAATCCAACTATACCACATAAATTAAGACGGATGGAATGGCATAAATGAATGAGAGTAGTTTTGCCGCCTTATCGACCTTAGTAGTCTCACTCTGACTCTTTTATATAAATTTCATAACCTTCTTAGATAAGTGTATCCTTCCATTTAATGAAAATTTTCATTTCCCCATTTTCCACACATTTACTCTGTGTTGTCTCCCCATACACATCTCATTCAAATTTCTAAGTCTGTTTCAACACTAATATATATATATATATATATAAATTAACCAGTACTAGTACTAGTTTGTGTTGTTTTTGTGTCAAAAAATGGAAGAAAATAGAGTTATAGATATAACAACAGGTAGTTTTGAGGTGCACAAAGTTGTATCACCACCACATAGAAGCACTTTGTTGAAACTGAAAAACAGGCTTAAAGAAACTTTCTTCCCTGATGATCCTTTAAGACAATTTAAAGGACAAACAATGAAACAAAAACTGATTCTTGGTGCTCAGTATTTTTTTCCTATACTTGAATGGTGTCCTAATTATGGATTCAACATGTTTAAATCTGATATCGTATCTGGACTCACCATTGCTAGTCTTGCAATTCCTCAGGTTCATTCCTTTTTTTTGATGATTTCTCTGTTTCAAAGTTGATACATGTGTTAACATTCTGTTTTTTTTTTTTTTTTTGAGTTGCAGGGGATTAGCTATGCAAAATTGGCTAATTTACCTCCAATTGTTGGTCTTTGTGAGTATTGTTATTTTTTGTTTTTTGTTATTTTGATATGTTATACTCGAGCAGAGAGGGTGTATGGTCTGAGTACATTCTACCAGACTATAGGCCCCACTAATTGTAAGTACTCATGTAGTCTGAGTACTCCAGACCCCACTTATGAAATTTTATTGGTATTGTAGATTCGAGTTTTGTGCCTCCTCTTGTTTATGCTGTTCTTGGAAGTTCAAGGGATTTAGCAGTAGGACCAGTTTCAATTGCATCACTTGTATTAGGATCTATGTTGAGAGAAGTGGTGTCTCCAACTAAAGATCCAATGTTGTTCCTTCAACTTGCTTTTTCATCTACTTTTTTTGCTGGACTTTTTCAAGCTTCTTTGGGCTTTTTAAGGTAAAATCATCTACTCCCTTGTGGTATGTCCCAATTTATGCGACACGTTTCGTTTTTTGAGAGTCAAGTTTTAGTTTAAGTTTGATAGAGAATTTGCTTATGGAATCTTCAAAAATTTTAAAATGAAATCTCGAAATTCGAAATGTGTGGGACAAATGAAATACTTTTTTTTTAATACTTGAATTTTTTTTTATTTTCTTTTGTTGAAATATTTTTTTTTATGAATTTTGCAGACTTGGGTTTATTATTGATTTTCTTTCAAAAGCAACATTGATTGGATTCATGGCTGGAGCTGCTATTATAGTGTCATTACAACAACTCAAGGGTCTTCTTGGCATCACTAATTTTACCAAGCAAATGGCAATTATCCCTGTTTTAAGTTCTGTTTTCCACACAATTAATGAGGTTATTAACTAAACTATCTTTTAACCCCCTTTTAATCTATAGTTTAATAGTCAATGTAACTGATAAGTGATAATTATAGTAGTTTGTCTTTCTTGTGATTAATATAAAACTAAATTTGTTTTTAGTCTTTCAGCTTTTTGGCACAAATTTTAAGGGAATTGGATTTGTGTGCGTCTTTTCTTCATTTGGTTTATGAGAATACTTACATGCTGACTTGGATTTTAATGCAGTCATGTGAAATCAAGATTCTGAAATGAAACTTGATAAGGAATTAAAGAAAATAAATTTTTTTGTTGAATTTGTGATTTTGAATTAAAGATATATGTTTTTTTTAATCTTGTAATTTTAAACTTGACACATAGAATATTGAAATTGGAAAACTTATTAAATAATATAAAAAGAGATAAGATAGTTAAATTGAGACGGAAAGAGTATTTTGTTTGTGAATACAAAAATTGTCTAAAGATGTGATCAAATCTAAAATGAGATGGTCATGTACTAAACAAGAAAAAAGAAAATTATAAATGCTTTAGATCCACTATTAATCATGTTATAAACTATAGTGTTTAAAAGTTTATTCCCCAAAAAATTGAAAAACAATTTATTCTTTTATTAATCATTGGAAAAAAAATTTACGCATAAGCCCTACTAGTTTTTAGTTTGAGTTGACTGTGTTTGAAGTCAAAGGGGTTGACTGTTTTAGACCAAAAATATTTAAAGGAAAAGATAGTGCTTCACTTCACTTACATAGTTACATATTTATTACTACTTCCCGCTACCCTACTGTCTTAGTTTGACTGAGCACGAAACTTAAAAAACAATGAGAATCATTTCAATCTTATACTTATCATATAAAATATTTAAACAAGAGATGTTTTTTTAGGACAGACAAAAAAAGAAAGTAACACACTTGAATTGAAACGGGAAAGTACTAGTTTCAAGGACTTGACTGGTGTAATATTGTATGTGCAGTGGTCTTGGCAAACTATATTAATGGGATTTTGCTTCTTGGTGTTCCTCTTATTGACCAGACACATTGTAAGTATAGTCATTTAAATTTTGTGACCTTAAACATATCATATTAACTGTGATTTCAAAGTTGTAACGCTTTTGAAAACAGGGTATGAAAAAGCCGAAGTTATTTTGGGTGTCAGCAGGTGCCCCTCTTTTATCTGTCATTATATCTACCCTTATTGTCTTTGCAATCAAAGGTCAAAATCATGGCATTAGCATTGTAAGTTTCTAAAAAACCAAATAATTTATTTATATATATATATATATATATTGTTTAATCAATATCTTCATTTATATTGGTAGATTGGAAAATTGCACCAAGGATTAAATCCTCCATCATGGAACATGTTACATTTTAGTGGAAGCTACTTGGGACTTGTAATCAAAACTGGAATTGTCACTGGCATCCTTTCACTTACTGTAAGTTGAACACTCAAATTGTGTACCATTTCACGTGACGCTCTTTCCTTTTTGGTCTGTCTCGAAAAGAATGTCACGCAGTAGGATGTTTAGACACACAAATATCTAACAATTGTTTTAGACCAGAAGATGTAAAAGTCGTCCTTTTTTTCTTAAATATTGTGTCAAGTCAAATGGTGCAAACATAAAATGAAACAGAGAGAGTATGTTGGCGAAACTTGATGTGTTTATAAAAAAAATATATATATAGGAAGGAATTGCAGTGGGAAGGACTTTTGCTGCTTTAAAGAACTATCAAGTTGATGGAAACAAAGAAATGATTGCTATTGGGCTTATGAACATGGTTGGTTCTACTACTTCCTGCTATGTCACAACCGGTACGTACATTTACATGATCATGCTCGACCTTTTTCATCGAATTTGTTGTGTGTATGTATGTATATATTGTAACAAACGTTACTTGTGATCAGGTTCATTCTCGCGGTCAGCAGTGAATCACAATGCAGGAAGTAAAACAGCAATGTCTAACATAGTAATGGCAGTGACAGTGATGGTTACACTACTTTTCCTCATGCCTCTATTCCAATACACTCCTAATGTTGTGCTTGGAGCCATCATCGTTACTGCTGTTATTGGACTTATCGACATCCCTGCTGCTTTTCAAATCTGGAAAATCGATAAATTTGATTTCCTAGTCTTGTTATGTGCATTCTTCGGTGTCATATTCGTTTCTGTTCAAGATGGTCTTGCCATTGCAGTAAAGTCTCTTCCTTTCGTTCTTTCGTTCATTACTTGCTTTTTACGAGTGTTGTTAGCCTTATTATGTTCTGTTTTTCTCTCTCTTTCAGATTGGCATATCAATTTTAAAGGTGTTAATGCAAATTACAAGGCCAAAAACAGTGATGTTAGGGAATATACCTGGTACTGGAATATATAGAAATGTTGATCATTATAAAGAAGCTATGAGTGTTGCTGGTTTTCTCATTTTAAGTATTGAAGCTCCAATCAACTTTGCTAATGTTACTTATCTTAAAGAAAGGTTAGTACTACTACAACTGCCCTGCCCTGCCCAGCATCGCATTACATTGCATTGCATTGCATCGTATTACATTTTTCTTCCTTCCGTACTTATGTATTTGCCATCAAAAGGATTTCAAGATGGATACAAGACTACGAGGAGGAGGGAGCCAAGAAACAATCCGGGCTTAGAGTTGTGGTCCTCGATTTGTCTCGTAAGTTCTTCCTTCCTTCAATCAGGAAACAGCTCCTTCAACTGTCTTCTTTCTTATAACAAAAACTTATTTGCAGCTGTGAGTGCTATTGATACAAGTGGAATCTCATTGTTCAAGGATTTAAGTATGGCATTGGAAAAGAAAGGACTTGAGGCAAGTACCACTAAGTGCCTGTTTGGATTAACTTATGTTTAGATGTTTTTGACTTCTAAGTAGTTCTTTAGTTTCGGAGGTGTTTGGAGAAGTTATAAAAAAGTTTTAAAATAAGTTAAAAGTCAAAGTATGGTACTATCTACTACGTACAACTTTTTACCTTTTTTACTTTTCAGATGATATCAAACTACTCTTTAACACTTTTCTTTTTTCTATTCTATTGCAGTTTGTGTTGGTGAATCCAATAGGAGAAGTAATGGAAAAACTACAAAGGGCTGATGAAACCAAAAATTTGATGAGACCAGATTGCCTTTTCTTAACAGTTGATGAAGCAGTAGCTTCACTTTCTTCAACTGTCAAGTATCAAATACCAGAACATGTTTGATATTTTTTTTCTACTGTATAAGCTTTGTAATTCTATTTGGTTCTATCAATCACCTTTTAGATTCACTACAATACTTGAATTGTACAACCAAAACATTAGCTAAGAAAGCATTATTCATATCAATACAAATAATTTGTTTAAACAACCTCATCTTTACTTGAAAGGAATAGTTATTGTTGTTTTTTATGGTAAATTCGAACTTTTTTTAAGACTGGGGGTCCATTGGCACCAAAGCTATTGTAATGTACCCATAAGTATAGCCTCTTTTTTTTCCTGGAAACAACCTCTCTGACTCTAAGAGGTAGTGTTAAAGGTTTGTGAACATTCTACCCTCCCCAGGCTGGTTACACTTGCGGAATTTCATTGGGTATGTTTTGATGTATATAAATATTTTTAGTTCTGTTTCATTCGACATGACGTTTAAAACTTGTAATCTAGCAAGGAATTAGAGACTACTGGTCAACTCAAGATCCCTCAAGCACTCTCCTATTTCTCTCTCCAAACAACCCATAAGAGTGATTATACCCTATAAATAAAGGAAGTAAATGAATGTTAGTTAGCTGGAATCATACATTAAAACACACAGAAGTGGCAAGGACACAAAAAAAAATCCACTTTTGATTAGAAAACTTTTGTAAGATTGATTCTTATGACTCTGATTTGTTGAGCAGTTACAGATTAGTATTTACAACAAATTATACATTTAGAGGACATTAAATCGGAAGTCGATTAGAAGGAGATCAATCACCCAATAAAAATGTGACGATCAGAAAAAGCTATGAGATTGTTCTTTGGTTTATGTTCAAATGACACTGTCAAGCATTAGCTTTGCTGAATCAACTCTATAACCTTTACTATTGCCTCTTCCTCTGGTAGAGTGAATAACCAACAAAAGCAGACATAAAAAATGTCCATAGAACCTGTGATTACATGATAGATTTTAAGTCAGAACTAAAAGTTTTACAGAGAGGGAGGGAGGGGGGCAGTCAAGAAAACGAGGGAAATAGGTACCGTATTAATCATTTGCCATCGTTCAAGCCTTTTAATTCTTGACTGCATGTCTTCTACTACACCATCCAATGGTGAAATCTCTCTACCGGGCGAGGACTCTGAAGATGAACTGCTTCCCTGTTTGCAATACACAAAACACTTAAGAGACTGACTAATCACTACACTTGATTTCCGACAGTAAGCTCAACCTAGATGTTATAACCGTGTAGAAACATACCACAACATCGGAGTATTATGTGAGTGAGCTCAATCTATATACTATAACACTGTAAAAGCATACCATAATGTCCAACTAGTAGATGAGGGAAATAGGTGGTGTATCACATGAAGGCATATATGATTCATGAATTAATGGGAAGCACAAGAAAGAGCTTCTTTACTGAAATTGTCAGGCTGTCATCCATATGGCTTTTGTTGTTAAAACTTGTGACACCTTCGGCAAATATTCATTAAAATTAAAAAAAAAAGCTAAAAATTCTTTATATTTTCTACAGGCATATAAATCTCTGGAACGCTAAACAACTCCTAGCAAAGCATGACATAAAGTAGAGATCTCCTATACAGATCTTATTCTTCCTTGTGCCTTATCTTTCACTAAATTTGTACAGATCCCAAGAAATTGCAATTTGCAGGTCCTGTGAGACAACTTCCTTCGAAATGATTCACGCCTACCTTGTCTCTATTCAATACCTCCACTCACCATGATTTTACATCTACATATTGGTGCATTTGGTGGTCGACGCAAGACATGACCATATTATCTCAAGTGAGCTTTCATGTTATCCTCGATATGTACTACTCGATCTTTCTAGCAAATATAATCATTTCTAATCTTCTCTAATCTTGTATGACCGCATATAGCATCCACACTCTGCAACACTCATCTTGTGGATGTATTGGACCTTAGCCTTCCAATACTCACCATATAACGTTGTTGGTAGACATTTTTCTATGACATAACACGTGGGTAGCATTTCTCCATTTTAACCATCCTATTTTGATTTTATGCATACATCTTCATTTGTTATTCCGTTCTCTTGGAACAATAAACCTAGCAATCTGAATTGTTTATTTAGGCATTGCAATCCCATTAATCTCATGTTGTATTATGTTAGTTAGCTCATCCATCCAAGGTTAAGAAGCACGGGCGCAATGCTGGTTTGTGGTGTAAACCCAAGGTGGTTATGGGAACTGCTTTTGTATACCCTACTACCATTCTCAAACTAATGATGACTCCTTCATGTCCTTTACGGAATTTTATATTTATGAACTTCTTTTTTCCTCCAACACCCACCAAAGGACCTTTCTAGGTACTAGACATTTGGCAAAGTTTAACCCACTTGTGATTTTTTCTCTCCAAGGTTGATTGGAAAACAAGACATGTGGCCGCATAAATGATAAGGGCAATTCTCGAGTTTTCTTAGTGCATAATGTACCCTAATGTGTACTCTCTCTTTCCTAAAAGGTGATGATATTCGAAGTACTGAGGGTAACACCTTATTTTGCTATTAATTGGGACATCAATTTCTAAAAACTTCAAATTAACTTGAACACCTTCTTTTTTATAAGGAACTTGAACACCTTATTTTGCTATTAATTGGGTCAATACACCTTACTTTTTTGAAGAACGAGGGTCAATACACAGGCATTAAAGGTACTAAAAAGTATGTATCATAATTTCTATATTTAAAATGTTAGAAAAAAACCATATTTACTGTTGATTCCCAAAAGACTGATTGTACCATTATATTTGGTAAAGAGGGAGTATAAGACCCAAACAATAGCATTGCATAAAACCCCATCATACCTCAAAATAGTGAAAAAGCATCAGCTAATCACAAACCATGAAACCAAAGCAAACCAAATGAGGAATTGGGAAGTTTATAGCATTAAGAAAAGGACCGAGTTGGGGTTTTAACCCAAAAATTGAGCAAAAGGACAAATCTGGACAATTTGTTTTAGTTGGAAGAACAGAAATGAAACAAACAATGCAAGGTTTAAAGCATAAAAAATGAACAAATTGTTTTTGTTGGAGGAACAAAAATGAAACAAACAATGCTCAAGGTTTAAAGCATATAAAAAACCATAGTCGAAGGACCAGATACTAATTTTCATATTAAAAGAAAAAGGAAAAGTTCACCAAGAAGGAGCTTTATATAGTTTGAAGAAAAAAGAGAAATAATAAAACAAAACAAAACAAGAAAATGAAACCTCATGGATAGCCTTGAAGATTTTCAAGCTCGGAGGAAGACAGAACTATCAGCAGAATTTCTAGTGCAAACCAATTTCAACAACCATTCTTCTTTAATTAAGAAAAACCAATTCCAACAACCATGTCCAGACCATCATCCAAGTCAACCAGTGGTCCTACCATCATTAATCCAACAGCCTAATAAAGTTTTCAGATTAAAGGTTAAGTCAAATCTTGTGAGTTGTTGACGAAATCCTATATTTGTATCAAACGCTAACTTGAGCCAATTTCCACTTTGATTTGCAAGAGTGGAAAGTAACACTAACGGCATAGTTAAACACAAAATGTTTCTCAGCAAATGCATGAACAATGAGAAACTCAGAAACAAATGATCAAAGTAAATATTGGCCTCAACCACTTCCAAGTTACTACACCATAACAGGAAAGGGCATAGATTATCATGCGTATAAGCAAAACCAAGCCTCAGTGCTTCTGAAGCTTCCTTCTACATTCATCTAATATCAATACATCAATCAAGAGAAACCAAAAAATTGAGGTATTCCAGCCCACCAAATAAGATTACCTGAGATTGTATATATTCCACAAGTTCTTGTAGCCTTGCTGCCTGCTGGGAATGGATACCACTTGAACTTCCCCTTAATGCAGGCAACCTTTCTAGAACTAGTTGAAGATAACTCTGTGAAGAAATTTAGAAAATTAAGCTATCAGTTTGGACTGTTTCTGACGTGAGACAGAACATCTGTCTGATAGTAATAGCAATGTCAAATCAGAAAAAAAAAAAAAGCCGGAAGTCAAAACCTTTGTGGTATATGAACCATCTAGTTTGAGTGTTGAGCCAGCGGCTGCCACAACCTCTTTATTGATCCCTTTAATCTGTATGTAAGGACTAGGAACATCTTGTAGATGATCAACTTCTATAAGAATCTGAAAAGAAGAACCCTTTACTTCCCAGAGACAAAGTCGCATATGAAAAAGTGTACCTTAATAGGTAATATCAACTATACATAACACAAAGAAACAAGAGACGGAATATATTAAAGGGTTTAAACTTTAACGTTGAAACTAATTGTGAAGGAGATAGAGTGCAGCATATTAGCAGGGAAACATAAATTATCAGGAATCAGTCCTGAAGCACATCGGTAAAAGATAAATCAGGTTCAACAAAATTACTGTGAAACACCTAGGAAGACTACTGAAGACCTGCAATAGCAACTAAAAAAACTCATATCAGTAGTCACATAGGGATCGTGACTGTCTACTATATGCTACAGACTAAAAAGCAGTCACTGATCATCCATCTACTTATTGGATAAGCATTCAAATACATATTGAGCTTTGAAAACCCAGTTATGACAAAATAAATTCCACAAAGATCTAAAGCTGAAACTGATTCAAGAAGTTCTCAAGAAGCTTATTTGCCTTGTATTCTATGATCTAAACCCAGTTATGACAAAATGTTTGAGTTAGCCCAAGTGTTATTACCAAGCTGGTCTTTCATCAGTTTAAGATATAAATTGTATCTCACACCTACATATATCTTATATTCCATGATCATTTAAGTCATGAATACATCTTCCTTTTCTCTTATTTCTCACAGAATAGACAAGTCTTTTGTGTGTTTCAGTATGATAAAAAGTATCCACAAAACTGAGAGTACCTTTCCATCTTGGTAGATATAAGCTGAAGCTTCAATATACGCAACTGCTTGATACCTGAAATTAGAAGTTGTGAAGCATAAGAATTTGATTAAAAATAGACTGACTAGGATATAACCTACAAAAGATATAACTGCATGATAAGAGCCAATTCTCATTTGAATTAGTGTTGAATTATTACTCAATATAGAAATGTGTCATTCTTTTTGGGACTGACTAAAAAGGAAAGTGAGTCATATAAATTGGGACAGAGGAAGTAATACTTATGAGAAAGAATAGAGATAATATGGACTAAGAAGCTAAGAAGTGTTAATTGGGGGGGGGGGGGGGGGTTAATCATCACAATGCAGCTAGATTGGATAAGTTTCTCTATTCAATGGAATGAGAAGAAACTTATAAGAATATCATACATATCTGATCATAGCCCCCTATTATGCTAGAATGTGGAAACTGGGAATAGTAGAGATCCTACTTCAAGTTTGAAAATTGGTGGCTCAAGTGGAAGGCTTCAATGATCTAAATCATAGCTAAATCAAGATATGGTGGAGGAAGTAGAACCTTTAGTTGATTTCTTAGGGCAACCATAATGTTTTTTTTTTTTTTGAAGATACCCACCGTGGGTTGTAAGATCCCATCTCAACAGTTCAAATGATGAGTTCTTTGTGTGAAAACATGGTTACCTTTATCTGGAAAAAAGAAGTGTTAAATGGAAGAAAAAGGGAAGAAGCAGCGGATTGCAGAGACATTCAATATTTCCTAGGGTCATTTTGAGAAAAGTGAGCCTGGTTTGTTATCCTTTTAACAATCTGTATCTTGTTCTTTTTTTCTTGCTTTCTCCATGCAATTTTGAGGGCTTATCCAGTAAGTAGGTAGCAATCAGATTGCGTCCTATTTCTGAGAACAAGTATTTTATTTACTCATTACCATAAGAGGAAAAAATGGTAGAATAAAGCTAGGACCAACTATTGGTGAGAAAAAGATAGATTAAAATGCCCTGAACTATTGATACAACAAAAGTATACTCATTATCTGCCGAAAGCAAATCAAATTATGAAACATGGAAATGAAGGGATGCATGAGCAAGAAATGGCCCAATAAAAACTAGCTTCCATTGTCAAATATTCCACATACCCAAGATTAAGGAGTCCTGCAACGGTACTAATGCTGATATCGAAGTCCACTTTCGGCTGAATAATATAATTTCCTTCTCTTATAGGCTTCATATGTAGCAGTAGAAAACATAAGCCAGTATGGTCAAGCATTTGCACATAATATTCAGAAAAAGACACTGTACAGCATGTCCTTTGATAAATACATTTGTATGCATTTCAAACCACACACCTCACGTATTAGCAATGCGAACCTTCCTTCACATATTCTGACTCTAATGGAATCACTCTCCGTTAACTGGCCATTGGCAGGTATTCCAGGAAGCCTCAAGTATATATCAATAAAATTCTGGACGGAACTACATATCTTGGTAGGATCAAGAATTCTCAAAATGTCTTGATATGCCACCTGTAAACAGTTTGCTAGTTAAAGTAACATAATGAAATTATTCTGGGTCCTTCCTAGTAGCAGAAAAGAAGCAACAGACCTGTTTATTGCTTTTCAGCACAAACAATGAACTCTCAGGGGAGAGCACAGGATCAAAGTCATTCCTGATTTTTAGCTGCAGAACAATAAAGGCAAAGCACCATGAATTTTGCTAGCAATTTACTAAATAACAGATAATCGGATTTCTATTGCCACTTTATGTCAAAAGCCACTTCAATTACATGATATTGTATAAGACTTATCTCATGCACTGTTACTTATTACAAAGTATAAAGTCATACATAATGCACCAAAAAAAAAATGAAGTAATTACATAAACTTCCACATTGTAGCCATGCAAAATTGACATTATTAAGAGTTGATGACAAAAGAACAATTACTCAAATTTCTAGTAGCAAATTCTTCTTGATTTAGATGATGATTAAATTCCAAAGCCCAACTATGTCCAAATTTAAACTATCTAGTGAATACTATGTAAAAAATGTCAAAAGTAAACGTATTTCCAGAATAGACTAACATGTGCATGAACAAGATGTGGCTCAATGTACTGCTGGAACATTGGAAACACTGTTGTCATAATTTCATTTTGGGACATAAAGCAGCCAACTCTACTCTTGTCTCTTTGAACTCGAGAGAGAAGATGTGAATGAACACCTCCAACCTGTTCCAAAACGGGGCAATAAAATCATTGGTGATAAATTTCTTAGCTGAATGCTTTCACAAAAAAAGTGAAGCATATTCAATATTATCATGTATAACATCATCATACTTACAACAGCAGTCCACAAATCCAGTGATTTTCTGATGTCGGGGTGCAAAGCATAAACACCTTCAAAGATGACCTAGCCAAATTAAGCAGATCTTACTCAGCTTGCCTAATTACTGTTTGTTTGATTTTTTTTGGAGAAAGGTGATGTTGTATTCATCAGCATTAAGGACATGCTGGAGACCTCCAAAAATTGGTTCCAACACAAAAACAAGAAGAAAAACCTAACTTGCCTAATTCCTAAGGTTAAACAGCAAAAGCCAACAGCTAAACCCACAGTAAACTTCACAACTTTTAGAAGGAAATCAATTTTTCTTACCTGATTCGACCTATATCCTCTATTTTCTTATTTAGATCGTACAAAGACTTAGTAAACGTAAGAAAAAATTCATGCATACCACCACCACTCATTCTTTTTTCGTGTCTTGTTCTTCTTACTTCTTTCTTCTACTTGTTTTTTGGGTGGGGTGGGGGTGGGGGGGATTGTTACACATCATACCACTCCACATTCTTCAGAAACTTCAAGCTCCTTGAAGCCACTACGAGCGCCTGTTTCAAGGTCAAAGATAGGTACTTTCGTTCTTCGGCAATTTCTGATGTCACTGATATTCTACAAATGACAAAAACAAGTTCAGGAACTGAGAAGCATGGCCAGGGAAGGAAAAGCATACAGGACTACCACAAGTCATGCCAAATACAGGCAGTCCAAAATTATTCCCCCAAAAGTAAGACTTCCAAAAAATTTCACTCAAGTCTTTTTAGAAAGTAATAAGTTCTCGGCCTTTTAACTGAGATCAAGTGTAGTATCTGCTCTTATATCATTTCTTTTCTTAAATAATTAATACATTATTTTTTCAATGTAAATAGAATATGCAATGGATACTATAAAGTGAACAACAAATTACAAGCTCCTGAAAAGACAGGACAATCTCAATGCAGAAGAGAGTAGCTTTCCATTCTTCGATACATGGACTACAATGCCAGACGAGAAACTAAAATTTGGCCTTAGGTATTGGATCTATCACAAGACAACTAAATGCGAGTCTTGATTTTGAAGTTCTCTGTACCAAAAATAAAAGCTCTCATACACTGGAGAAAAAGGTTTGTACTTTGTACTAATACAACTAATGAATCCCAATACCCTAACAAATCCCCCTTAAAAGCATATAGAAGATTTAAATGGCCATCCACTCTATTCAGTGACATATGGAAAAGAGGTTGAGCCATATGTAGCTTATCCACCAATCCGATCGAGGTTGAGCCATATGTTGCTTATTCACCAATTTGAAGATTACTGTTTTGAGTCTTTCAGTCAGCACCTTATAGATTATCTCATAAACAGAACCAACCAGGCTAATAGGCCTGAAATCTCTCAACTCTCTGCCCATTTCTCTTTGGAATAAGAGCTATATACGATGCCCAGACCTCTTCCTCTTCAAAGGATCTTTGTAGTCATTGATCCTCTTCCTCATTTATGCATACATTCCACAAAGTTAAACTCTGGCCCACATCCACATGGCATTTCCCAAAGAAAAACCCTAAGACTTGAATTTCTTAATAACGCAATTTATTGATCTATTTGAAGGACTTTGGTAGGGGGAAAAAGAAAAGAAAAAAGGACTCTGTTGGTAACCTTATTCACCTTCCATCTTCATTCAAAGTAACAAACAGAGCTGCAATTTCAAGAAAATATTACAGAGCAGAAGAGAAGGAAGGATGATGCTGTACCTTTGACAGCAAACCGAGATCAAGCGAGCTAAAATCATCATACTTAAAGTCCTTTACATGTTCAGACTTGTAATAGCATTCAAGGGAAACAACTTCACAGCCAACAATATTTGCCATCTTACGAGCCAAACTTGTTTTCCCAGATCCACTTGGACCTCCTATTATGGCAACAAAAGCGGGGAAAAAGGGAGGCTAAATAAGATGCTACTCAATATAAAATATATTTATTTTTTTATTTAAGATACCGAATGACAATTTTGACTGAAGATAACACTTCTCTACATTTATTCCTAACCAAAGGATCCAGTAGCAGTATAGCAAGAACTATATTTACTAGGACCAATACTAGAAATCAAATTACCATCATAATCAAATTTCAGTGTTAAATAACTATATTTTTCATGATCAAACTAAAACATTGATATTTTTTAATTAGGGAAAAGAAGCATGTTATTCCTTTTGGGTTTCTAAAATTAGCATTTTGCCTCCTTGTGGTATGGAAATAAGTTAAGAGACACCTTCTGTATTGAAAACCATCAGTTGCCTCATCCTCTAAATGTATACATTGAATACATTTTATATGCAGAAACTAAGATAAAAGCCCTAATACCCTCCAAAAGCAATTCTCTTCTATTTGAGGATACAGAATAGCTATATTTTTGTCCAATTCGTATAATTTTATCTTGTTAATATTTAGATAGTTCGATGATGATTTATGGAAACTTAATGTGCTGTTGCAGTTTAGGTATGAGACAGGGAGGTAAAATGAAGTTCCAAAATCTGTACAGGGGTAATTACACTTTTTTCCTTCTTTGAGTATAGCTAACAAGTATTTTTTGAACAACATAAAATCCTTATCCTTACAGAAAAAATTGTTAGTGCAACAGTTCTGGATAATTAGAAATCATGGTAACTTCAGTTGGGATCAGTTTCAGTATATTTGGGGAGAGGGGGAGGAGAGAGAACTTTGTTCATTATACCAATTCCAACTATAACTGGAAGACCCTTGTTTTCCAGCAAAGCCTGCAAAAGAAACCAGTAATAAAACTAAATCTGTTTGTGAAAAGAACGAGCAGATGTTCTCAGAATTCGATGAAAATGTTAAAAATGGCTAATCCCATAGTATGAACCTGGATTGCTTGGACAGAAAGAAGCAATCCTCTGTCTAAATCATATGAATCAGGCATGGGAGCAAGCTGCATGGCATCCCTGGAAGAAGTAGGATCTGTTGCTGTTTTATGAGCGGAATTGAAACAAATGGACAATAGATGATATGTAGGTCACTGCTTGCTGCCAGTAAGACAAACATACCAATAACAAAGCCATGAGCAAGTGCTGGATCCGGCGAGACAAATTGCCATGTTGCTAACACAGGTTCCATTTTGGACTTCGTGGGGGAACGCGTCCAAGGCTGGGATAAATCCTCTAGCCGGTTAGCTGAGTTTGAACTAACACGAAGTGGCTTTGGAGCTGTGAACAGCCTCTCTTGGTTGCTGGCTAAAACAGCATTAGGTGCATTAGACAATGGTGGTGTATTCAGACGTGGTACCCCTATGAATGCAAAATAATTTATCAGAACACAAATATCTGCTTGTTGAAGTCACATCACCAATTATGTACAAGAGTCGCACAGTCACCCTAAAGTTAGTCAATAACCAATGAAGGTAAACATTTTTTTTTTTGATAAAGAAATTTTATAAAATAGGCATCAAGAAGATGCAATGAAGATAAACTTGACATTTTTAAGTTTGTGGATCCCAGGAATCATAATTAGGTAACACGCACTAGCCCTATCCATGATATTCTAGCCTATGATGATATCAGGAATGATAGCTTCTTAGGATTTGCTTATACTATCCAATTGTTGCAATGAATTTTCCTCTTTGACCCTTTTCCTTGGAGAAATATAAATTTTCTATCGCTCCACTGCATGCCAAGGGCACAGTAGAGGATACATGTCATCACCCCCTACTTCCAAAGAAGAGTCATGTCATTCACATTCTCTGGTTACAAAAGGTACGGATTTAACAGAAATTCTGTGTATAAAATCAATATCAAAGAGCTCTTGATGCCACCACAAGCAAGCAACAGTCAAAAGATTAGAAGGTGGCATGCCCTCCCCCACCATCAGGGGCGGAGCCAGCCTTCTTTTAGGGTTCATCTGAACCCCCTTCGGCGGAAAATATTACTATTTATACATGATTAAAATTATTTTTTAGGTATATATAGTAGATGTTGAACCCCATTCGATTAGTCCATATGTTTAGTTCTTCAGATTTTGAACCCCTTTATTAAAAATCCTAGCTCCGCCACTGCCCACCATTAATTTCCTAGGAAAATCCCTACAAAAATGCATAGACGCTGTTTGATTTGTCATTGCTAATAAAAGCTACACCAAAACCCAAAACTATGGAGTCCTATCTATAACATAATGTCTGAAAAGATGGAAACCACACAGCTTAACCACCATAATCAAACTCAAAAATCTCCTATACACAAGCACTCTGGATTCACGTTTAACTATCTTATAAGAAAAGCCAGATTTTCGGCCAGATTCATTACTATAACTGACCAAGAGTTCAAACGATTAAATTTTGAACTGATAAATCAATGGGCTACTCTTAAACCAGTGGGAGAAACAAAACAACGATGAAACTGCATCCAAGAGATGACCTTTCCTCTCCAGAACCATCTCTAGATATGATTTAGTAATCCAAGGTCCATTAACACCCATCCTTGATGCTTCAGCTCCAACCATCTAAAAAGACAGTATGAAAACAAAGAAGAAGAATACAATGGGTTAACCATCCTAGAAGCAGGCACTTCAGAGAATGAGGTAAAACAATACATACTTTTCGATTTATTCCCCTCAAAACTAGATATGTCTCGCCAAGCGTATCGATGGTTTCCAGTGAAAGCGAGAAGTTGCCCTCAAAAACTGATGTTGATGCCCTTTTGTAACTTACTACTACATTGTATCCCAAAGTCAGTAATCCACCCAGAGTCATCCGTCCAACCTACAAAGATTTCAATATAGTAAGAGTAAGAACAATGACAAATGCTTTTAGGCAATAAACAGAAAGGATTACACTAAGAAATATTGACATGAAATATTAAGGCAACTAATGAACCTAGATCATCTGATAGAGAAGGGTAATGACAGACAATTAATTTTGAAAGAGATGTATCTTGAGTTCATTAAAGTTCATTAGGATCACTCTAATGCAATAAGAAACTAAAACTAAATCCTTTACCACAGTCCACTCAACAACATATCCATGAACAGACAGTTCAGTTCTGCAGACCTTTATTTTTCATGAAAGCTTTGCTGCAGTTGAATAAGTCTAATATATGATCAGTCCTTAGTTGCGTTTAATTACAAGTGGTGACTACAGTTTCCTTGGACCACAAGTTAGAAAAGGTTCCTCCTCGAGCTATTGCAAATATTTAACAACAACAACATACCCAGTGAAATCCCACAATTAGAGGTCCATGTAGCACAAATTAGAGGATAAAACTAGACGTCACCTGAGATAGAGGATGTTTGGATTGGCTTTTAAAAAATAGTTTGTAAGCTAAAAGACATAAGTTTGGACTACCCAACTTTTAGCTTTTAGCTTATTTTTTGTACTTTTTGGCCTAAAAGTAAAAACACTTTTTATCTTTCCCAAACACCACAAAAAATAGATAAAGAGCTTAAAAGCCAAAAGCACTTAAGATATGACAATCCAGACACCCTCATAATTTGATCTAAATAAGAACTTATATGCAACAGTAAATAGGTGTATGATATTATGATGATTGACCCGCGGTGAATATTGATGAAGTAAACCTAAAATCACATGGGGAGTAGCCGCCGGGGATTTGGTATAATAGATCAGTCTGTGATATGTGGGTTAGCTGCACATCGAAGTTTGAACCTTGCGGCAAACAAAAGTCAAGTATTTAAGTGACTTCATTGTAATAAATGGCTATGCTTTCTTCATTGCTTTCAACTTCTTTTACTTGGGTTTGATGCAATTAAGTCGAGGGTCTTTCGGAATCAGTCTCTCTACCTCCACGAAGTAGTGGTAAGGTTTGCGTACACTCTACCCTCCCAAGACCCCACTTAGTGGAATTTCACTGGGTATGTTGTTGTTGTTGTTGCTTGTTCTTTTTACACTTACACTAGGTCTGGTGTTTCTATAAGTCTCTTTATCCAAAATAAGGACCTTTTTATTGTAAATAGACTTATATATTTGTGTAAGTATAAGTGAGAGATTTAGAGAACCTCTTACTTAGAGAAACCTCATGTTTTCTTAAAAAACAAATTGTTTATTATTGGAATAAAATGAATCTAGATAGAATACAACACATATAGATGATTTGTATAACTAATCTTAACTAGTTTAAAATTGAGGCATAGATCATTACTCGAATATCAGAATAGACCAATTACCTCAAATTCGGCTTTGGGACGAATGATGAAATTTTTGTCAACTATCCGTTGATCACCCAGAGATAGATAGTATCTGATACCTGACTGTCGTACCTTAATCCAATCATTAATGCGTGCTTCTTCATTGGCAGATGGAGGTCTTAGGTACATCTCAATAAAACTATGAACATAGCTCCAGCAAGTCAGATGTGACTAATCATTACAAAGAAAAGTACAAGCACTATGGAGGAAATAATTCATATAATTTGCTATGGCAATAATGCCACAGTGCTAGGAAGAACCTGGAGCCTAGAACTCACTTATCGACTTGTGCTTCCTTTCCATGAAATACATGAGATGCATGCTCACCTTCGATTTGCTGCACTAGGGGAATTTAATCAGTGCCAGATTTATGTTTCTTATATTAAAAACGCAGCCAGTATATAAAGGTAGAGTACTCTAAGTAACTATGAAAAGTTCAAACAACTTAAGCAGGAATCTTTCTTGGATTACACCAATAACAAGCATACACGTCTTCATATTAAAAATACTGGTCAAAAAATGAATGATCCTAAGAAGCATGCCCTTTATTTGGAAGATAGTAGTCTCCCGAACTGGAGGTATATATTACAAACCAAACACTGCTCCTGAATTATCAGATTAATCCCCCAAGTTGGATAGGTTATACATTTAATGAGTGACTAACTTGGTGTCAATAGAAGCTTTTTGAAACTGTTTTTTTTTTAAACTGATGTTGTCAATTAAAGTTCAAAAAGGTCGTATGTAGCAAAAAAGGTTTTTTTTTTTTTTTTTTTAAGAGTCATTAATTTTGAAGGCTACATGAAGAACATAAGCCAGATGACAATACGGCACACAGGACGTAGAAGAGATTATCACATTAGTTATTCAGAAAGAAGCCTATTAACTGAACACATAGCGAATGATCAAATGTATAATCTACACATAAGACTTTGTGCACATCCAAGGTAAAAAGCACAAATCAGCTACGGGAAAAGTATTATCATTGGAAAGGGGGTAAACTACCATTCAACACCATCAATAAATGCTTAACAAGATTTCCAATTGTATCAGGGCCAGCAACACTACAACAACAGCATGCCCAGTGTGATCCGACAAGTGGAGTCCAGGAAGGGCGGGGCGTACACAGACCTTACCCCTACCTTTGAGGGGTAGAGAGGTTGTTTCCAATAAGACCCTAGGCTCAAGAAAAATGTTTTACAGGGCCAGCAACAGTGAGGACACAAAATGTCGACGATCATGTCAGCATGACATTACATATTCAGAAGTGTGGACTAGACAATCTCTCTCATGAAGGCAAGAGCTCATACCATTAAATTCCATAGAGCAACATTTAGAAATTAGAAGTGAACCTTACACACCTCACTTTTGCATTTGAGCTTGTAGATTGGCTCTCTAAATGATGACACAAAACTGTTGTTAATTCTAATCTGCATAAATACATAGGAAATCAAGAATAAGATTTTGCAAGAAGACCAATTAGCATGGAAGACTTAAAATTTACCTGAGCATGATGAAGGTCTGGTTCAATATGCTTCCTGAACAGAGGGAAAATACTGTCGATTAGGGAATCCAGCGGGCAAGATTCTCCTATATCGTACTGAACTTTAGAAAGAAGACTGAAGTGAACACCGCCAACCTAGTGACAGGTACACAGTATACTCTATTTGATTAAGTCATGTAGAAGTAGTTGCTCCATGGTTAAACAGAATGCAGCATGAAAAGATATTAGATTTTACCACAGCAACTCGTATATCTAGCAAAGACCGTAGTTTAGCTTGCAAAGCATAAGCACCATCAACTACTACCTATAGAAACAATGATCATCAACATACAAATATAAAAAGGACTGGGAAACAAATAGTAAGCATTCTCACCACTCCTGATGAGCTGCTTTTTATTGTTTTGGTACCAACGCGTCTTCTCCCTTGGAAATCAAACACTGGGATAAATGTATCACGGCCACTTATCAAGTCCTGCCCAAACGATCAGATAAAGGACCACAACACAAATTTAAGGAGATTAAGCTATTCTAAAAATATTTACAGTATTTCTTTTTATGAAGTGAACTGTTCGAAATTATTAGGCCAATTGAACAATTTGTTGAGGAGATCATATATTCCAAGGCTGTTGGGACTGAAATCTACAGACAACTGAACTTTACAAAAAAATTATATCATCCTAAACCAGCAAAAAAAAAAAAGTTAAAACTCTTTTTGGGCCTCAAAGCAAAGAGCTTTTATACATAATCCAACATCAGTTAAATCCAACTTCAATAAACAAAGATGGAAAATGGAACAAGAACCATACCTCAAGATTGTTGACAAGAAGATCAAAGTCAATTAAATCCATATCATTCCCATCATCCACTCCAGTACGATAATTCTCCATTGACACAACAATACAACCAAGTACAGATGCTACTTTCTCCGCTAAGCTTCAGAAATGATTGAATTCACACGATTAGGCCAAGCAACATATAAAATCTCCACTCCGCGTCTACCATTCTCAATGACAAGCAAACAGAGGACTGACTATAAACAAAGCTTACCTCGTTTTACCCGACCCACTTGGTCCACCAATTCCAACAGTTACAAGACCATCTTTCTTAGAACGAAGCTCTTGAATAGATTTTACCAACAAGTAATACCCATGATCAAATGACTGCAACATTTCAAAAAAAAATTTAAAAAAGGTTTCTCCTTTATATTCATACTTTCAAATACCAAAACAAATACACAAGGGTCCGAGTTTATTAGCACGATCATTCAAGATACGAAAAGGGAAAGCATACCACATGAAGAGGAAGCGATTGAAGAATGGAAGGTGAAGAAGATGAAGTAGAAGGCTGTTGTTGGTAGTAATCGCGGCCACCTTCTTGCAATACTCGCTGCACAACATCATCATCCATAAACCCACAAGGTAATTTGCGATTCTTTCACTAAAAAGGATTGAACTTTATGGTTTTGGGGCCAAATTCAATGGTTCAAATTGGATTTTTGGTAAAACCCTATGGATTGGGGAAAAGGGATTTTGTGGGTTTGCTTTGAAAAGTTAGGTAAGTGTTGTAGAAGAGATGAACATTCAAGTCTTGTATTGTATTGTATGGATATGTATGCGTGTGCTTAGAGATTTTTGGTGTACAAGACTCAACTCTCCCGCTCGGGATTTAGCATTTCAAGAAGATGGAAGGTATTGTTGTTGAATTACCCTTTTCGTTTATTTGCGGGAATGTTTTCAATATTTCTCTCACCTTTCATTGGTCAAAGCTAAAAAGATGAATTATTAGGTGGGATGTTTGGTGATGTTTTATTGTGAAATTTAAATAAAAAAAAGTAGTTTTTGTTTGAAAAGTGGAAAATGATATTTGAAAATTGAAGTTGTGTTTAATTATGAATACGAATGAATTGGAGTTGTTTTTGAATTTTTGTGAGTAATTTGGAGTAAAAAGGTGTCATTTTTTAAAATCTTGAAAGTTATGAAGTTGAATTTCGAGATTTTATAGCTAAACATGTTTATTATGTTTATTGAAGTTCAATTTTGAAAAAAAAAAAAAGTGAAAAAAAATCATATTCTAACAACACCTCATATAGTTACTTTTTAACAAAACGTGTACTACTCAAAACAACTTGATTAATGTTAAAGTTATAATATAGAAATGCTACGTGGTTTTGATGGTGAAGTTGTAGGAAGTGTTGTAGCTTTAAACTCTTTTTTTCAAAATGAGAATCATAGATTTTTTTTTTTATTGCTCAAGCAAGAATATTCATTTGCTATCGATCTGATTTTTTGAAATGAAATTCTGAAATGGCGGAGTTTAGTAACTCGTAACCGAGGAGAGATTGAGATGAAAACAATAAATGAAATGATTTGAAAATATGCAAATTATTCAGCATTGAGAAATGAAAAAAAAAATATGATTCTATCTAGTTGTAAAAGTTAACTTGTATGAATAAAAGTAGTTATAGTTAATTGCTGTTAGTGCCTAATGCATAAGTTATTCCTAACTTGATAAAACATCTAAACCATTATTCATATGTATTTGCTTGGTAGATAAGACGTAACTTTAAATAATAGTTGTCAAATAATATGATATAAATTTCAAAAATTTAACAAATATGGGTGATTGCTTAGGCAAATGAGGTAAATTATGTTGTATAGAAAGAAAAAAAATTAGTTAGTAGCATTAATAAAATAAAATGACAAATTTTGAAAAGGGGATGATCAAACTAGAAGGTAAACTAATTGAAGTATATCATCAACATGGCTTGATGGTATCTCAATTATTTGGTAAATATTTGTATTAAGCAAGTCAATATTTTGACAAATAAATTATACTTTAATGTGCACGTTATCTTTTGTTTTGATATGGACTTAATGTTGCGTCTTTTTTATGATATATATGAAAGGACTTGTTACTAGTTATTCTAATTTCTATGTGATATTACTGGAGACTAATAATGAATTAGTCAAATAAATTTTAATTATGATGTTACCTTTGGTGTTGAAGTATTTCTCATAAGCTTTGGTTATTCAATAATGATGAAAATTGAACGTAACACTGTAATTCGATATTATAACGTTACTTGTTAATAAAGATGTATTGATAAGTTTTAGTTAATAAATAAAGAGGTAAGTTTGGTATTAAAACGTTCTATTAACTCAATTGATGTCATACCAAGTGTTTGTATGTATGATATTGACAAAATTGAAAGACAACAATGACATGCAAACAGAGGCGAAGCCAAAGTTAGGAGTTTGGAATTCTAAATTAATTTTGTTTGGGGGTTCACATGTTAATATACATATATTTATTTAATTTTCTAATACAAATATAGGATCTACGAAAAAGCTAGTGGGTTCGTCGGAACCCATGAACCCCCACCAAACTCCGCCTCTGCATGCAAATAAAAAAATGCACACATACATGCAATTACACAATAAAACCAAAGGCGAACCCAAGATTTGAAGAGCCTGGGTGCACCAATAATATTTAAGCATAAGCGAAGCAAAATTTTCAATGCTTAATGGACGCTTGACTTTGTAATAAAAAGAGTTTAAAAAAAGAATTGTTGACCAGGATTGAACCCGAGTCTGCAATGAGGCATTTCCTCACTTCTACCAGTAGACCAAGGGTAGTTCAATGTTCATTATGGGTGATCTTCTTATTATATTCTTTATATATATATATATATATACATATGATTTTTTTCGAAGTTAACGGATACACATGCAGCCTCACCTTTACATGTGAGTCCGCCCCTGAATAAAACAATAAATCAGGGACAAAAATAAAACATGAAAAAAATAATAAACATTGTGATGCATGATGGCAACTTCAAAGAATAAGTTCTCTTTAGGCCAAATCATATTAATTATTTTATTTTAATCAAAATGACCAAATTGTCCTTGAAATTCGAAGAAGACAGTTCATGAGATACAAAATGGAGGTTGATTCTAACTATAGTAATTTGTGATTTTACCCTCCTTAATTGTTATTATATAATGAAGAAGTTACGGAGGATACAAATTGAGATAGAAGGTCAATGGATTGTTGAACGTCGTCTTATTTTTTCTTAGTTACTAATTAGTTGTAATAGTTTTTTGTCCTTCAATTTCTAATTAATATATATTGTTTCTTATACTTCAATTATCATATTATTTTGTTGTAGTTACTATTTTTTTTCAAACTACTTTAGCATGTTTTCTTTATTGTAGTATTCTATCATGACTTTTCTGTTTTCATCATTTTTACTAGGCAATTTGTCCACGCGAAGCATTGAACTTGCAAATAATCCTTAACTAATATCCATACACTAAAAGTAATGAAAAAAATAAGTTCTTAAAAGAATATTAGCAATATTCCAACATGAATTTGCTTATTTGTCATTATCAATTTGTTTACATCCCTACTTTATTCAAATAGAACGAAACGTCACAGTGACTCAAAAATGAACAATTAACCCAATTTTAAAAGAATTTTAAGAATAAACGAATTAAAGGAGTCGCTACCTAATTTTAGGAAAACTAGGAAACCAATTAAGTGATCTACGAAACCATTAGATTCTAGGTAAGGGGTTCAAGTTATTTCGAAGGGAAGATGTTGGGCATCCTTCGAAATCCACAATTGTGAGTCCCGGCTGAGTTCATTTTTTTTCAAATTGAGGAGAAGATAAAAACAATATACAAGTATAATAAACATACAATATACACAATTAATAAAATAAAACAATAATATAAGGAACGATCTAAATTAATATACAATAATGAATCAAAAATATTATTCGAATAGCTTCAATAAAAAACAACTCCGGGTACCTGTAAAGACACTTAGTAAAAGTGTTAGTGGTAAATAAATACGAATAAAAATAAATGAAATAAATAATAACTTAAAATAAAAATCCGTCTTATATACATGGGATGCCTTCGAAATTGACGGTAATTTCTTCATCGGCCAATTTTAACATACAAAATATATAAACTTAAACTAAATTTCCGTCTTTTACAGTGTGGAGATCTCCAAAACCGGTGGAGAGATTTTCTCATTGGCCAATTTTAACATGATAGAATTTAAAACATAAAATCAAATTTAATTAACGCACAAAATATAGCAAAATATAA
The DNA here is from genome assembly GCA_035578085.1 of Solanum pinnatisectum. Taxonomy (NCBI): domain Eukaryota; kingdom Viridiplantae; phylum Streptophyta; class Magnoliopsida; order Solanales; family Solanaceae; genus Solanum; species Solanum pinnatisectum. The sequence continues at coordinate 3,580,945 of CM069080.1, read as the reverse complement.
AACAATATGCAATTGCCTAGAAATAATAACTAATTGACATGAACATGTATAACTCACTGGAAAAAATAGACAAAGAAAACACATTAAATTAATCTAAATAAACAAAGGAGAAAATATGTGGGGCAAAATAAAGCAACAGTCAAGCATAATGAAATTAAAACGGAGTAAATGACAATAAAATGAACAAATATCTATTCTGGAAAGTTCAAAAGTTAATCAAAATCAAATACTTTCTGCCAATACCAAATAACAAAAATAACAAGACTAATATAATAATATTAATACTAACAACAAAACTAATAACAATGAATTCAATGAGCCATAATAAATAATATTAATAATAACAACAAAACTAATCACAATGAATTCAATGAGCCATAATAATAACGGCACAAAGCAACAATAATATCAACTTAGCAAACAATTAGCTCAACTTATAACAAAAATAAATTTCATCTGGACAAATAATAATTCAAACATAAATGAATTTCAATAAAATAATAATAATAATATTCAATCAACTATCACAATACCAAATTGAGAGGAAAAATTGTGCAACACCAGACAAAATATAAAATTTCTTATAATAATAATAAAAGGAGAAACTCACATAAATGCTAAAGGAGCACGGGCAATATTTCAACATGAACGTTGGAGCCGGAATCAATGGCGAGTAGATCTAGTCTTTAAGTTGAAGTCCACTGTTGATTTCCTCCGGTGGCTAGAGGTCGGAGCTCGCTAGTGAAGCTCGGTGGTGGATGGTTTGGTGTTTGCTTGGAGTTGTTTGCCGGAGCTTGGAGCGGCGATGGCGTGGTGGTGGGAACTAGTGTTTCCGTCGGAGCTCACCAACTTTGAGCCAAAATACCTGTAAAAAAGAAGAAGAAAACGTGAAAGGGGAAGGGAAATGGGTCTGGTGTTGTTTAGTGGCGGTAGAGTTGTGTATTTGGCTTGCTGGTCTTGTTGGAGAAGAAAAGGAAAGAAGATGGGTTGAGATCTGGTGGTGAGGTATTTTCAACGGTGGTTTGCTGGTTGTTTTTTGGGTTGTTGTTCGCTGGCAGTGGCGAGGAGAAGGTATAGTAAGGGTCTTGGGCGTTTGTTTGGTGGTGAAAGAGGTCGGAAAAGAGAGGGGTTTTGAGTGGTTATCCGGAGGGTTTGAGGAGAATGAAGGTGAAGTTTTGGGTGATTTCTCCGGTGGAGTTCTGGTGGGTGGAGCAATGGTGTTGGTTCTCCGGTTGGGTTTTGCCGGAGAAGAAGAGTGAATGGGTTTTGGGATGTGGCGGATAAGTGAGGAAAAATGAGAGGAAAAAATTAGATTTTTTCTATATGGAAAATGTTTTTCCCCCTGTAAAAAAAAATATTATCCGCCACCCCTTCATTTTTTAACCTAATCAAAATTTATATTTGAGAATAATTTTATAATGGACTCAAATTGTTGACTTGAAATTATGATCCAAAATTATTTATTAGATAAAATATTCGTATTTGAATGAATTTTTACACTGTGTAAAATATCAAAATGAATATTAACAAATGTAACAAATAAAAATGAATATTACTAAAAAATTATAATGAACGTAACTAATGACATGTAAAAAATGTAATTTTAAAATTAACTGATAAAAAATAAAAAAATATTAAATTTTGATAAATAAAGATAGTTGTCGATAAATTTATTTAAAATTATAAAAAATTTATTTTAAACTATTAAATAAATAAAATTTAAAAGTTACGAATTTTGAAAATGTTATGCAAAAATTGAGTGTCAACACACATAACTAAAGAACCTCTAATGAATGAATTATTCAGGAAATAATAAATCATTGGTTCTTTAATCATCATTAAAAAGAAAATAAATAAGAAAATAAGAATATATATATACAAAGGCATTTCGTAAGAAAATGAACACATTTAAGTTGCATGGATTATACAATTGTGATATATATCTCAGGAAAAAATTCAAAAATTTATTAATAGATTCAAAAAAAGAAATTACGCTTGAACATGAAAGCAATTATAAATTTTGAACCTGCAGAATGAGTTTCTTCAATTGATAAGTGAGAAACTTCATATCTATATAAAAATAGATAATATGTAAGCTTATATATAGTACTTTTAAGTGATAGAATTTTATATAGAGTATCAAAATATGAATTCTTGGAAGTGAGTACAATAAATATTTTCTGCACAATGAATATACCTACTATATGTGTATATGTTCAATATAATTGGAGACAATAACTTTGCAGAAACATAAACAACAGAGTTTAAAATACGTACACAAATATAATAATTAAATATCATACACATAAATTAATGACCGTAAAAAAATATATCAGGATATGTAAAAATAAAATGAAATAGAAAGAAAAAAATCGAGTTCACTAAATGCACAGTGTCCCCTTAAGAAAATTATTCCCCTTTAATACCTGAGGTTTAAAGAATTAGATCCTCTCAGGATGGACAATATTATTCACCAATGTATTGATACAAAAATAATGGTGTGAGTAAGCCACTCAACAGGAACAAAGTACACGAATATTTAATTGCACAGAAGAAGAAGAAGTTTAGATTTTTCGTTGTTTTAAAATGAAAGGAAATATTTTTATAGAAAACAAAGGGCAGTGTGAACAAATCCTTATTGTACCTCATCGGAAAAGTCATCACAATTATTTGGAAAATTCACAACCCTTCGTAAAGGTCACGACCTTTCATAAACGTCACAACATTTTATAAAAGTCGCAACTCTTCATAAAAGTCACAAATTTTCATAAAAGTCACAACTTTTCATAATATTTACAATTTTCATAAAAGTCACAACTTTTCATGAAAGGAAATGTTAGTTTTGAAAATAAATAAATTAAAAGGAAATCTTGATTTGTGATGGCGCCACGTAGGCGGACTTAGGGTTCTCTTTTACATATATATATATATATATATATATATATATATATATATATATATATATATATATATGATTGAGTTGAATGTCCATCATAAACAACATCTCTATCTTTTAAGATAGGAAAAAATATTTGTACACTCTACTTCTTTCTACATCTATTTATAAAATTATATTGAACATATAGTGGACCCTTTAATGTGTCTTTGTATGCAAATTAAAAGAACAATAAGGGCAACGTCTACATTTTGTTTTATAGATACTCAAGCATTAAGAATATTTTTAAATTTTATAACATATATTCAAATTTGGATGGGAAGAACCGGACATCCCATTATAAGTATGAATTTTAAATTTTTTTTTAGGAGTTATGACATGGTAGATATATAAAATTATCTAGCTAACATGTATTTTGGATATATGCATTTCAGTATTTGGATGTGTCGAATTATGATCGGATTCATAATATAGCAAATTACGGAAAAGGAGATAATTAGATATTAAACTAGTGAAATTTATATTGTTTGTCTATATAATAATGCAATGGTTTACTATAAGCTTAATACATAGTCATTTTTCAAAATTTGTTAGCAAATTTTTTTAGACTATCAAATTATAGTTGGTTTTAATTGAGAATCTAAACACTTGATGAAATGTTTCAATTAAACATTTCAATTAAATTTTGAAATTTTATTGATATGTGTTAAAGATTCTATAAGGTAGTTAAGTTACTTACCACACAAAAAATAAAAAAATATTTTATCTTTTTAAATTATATATGTATCAATCTCAATTAGAAAATTTCTCGGATTTTACCGCTTATAGATAGAGACGAATACACATAATTGAAGGAAATGTCATATTTTATGTGATTAACTCTTAAATATGTACATTCAGATGTTCAATTGAAACATGTCATAATTTGAATATCTAAATGACATTTAATGACAAATTTTAAAAACCATCATTACATTAATCCTCTATTATAACACTAATCTTATGATAGCAACACTTTTTCAACATAGGAAAAGCATCGATTGAAAAAGACTTATCAAATTTAGGATGAAATAGCAATTTAAGTTGACTTTTGGATAAATTAAAATTAGATTATTACCTAAGGGGAAAAAGTGATTATATAAGTGGACTTTTACCCCTCTAATTGTGCATTGAATTAAGTACTTGTACTCATCCCATATGCTATTTATTAATTATAATAAGAGAAAATACATCATTACCCCATTCAATTATAACACATTTTTAAAAAAGACACTAAAACTTTGAAAAGGTCCTAATACCCTCTTATTCTTATTCAGAGTGGATTTATTATTCCATTATGATTCTATGTGGCACATGGAGTGTAATCATTCGCCACTAGCGAGTGAGACAAGTAAGAAAATATTATTTATTTATTTTTAACATTTATTTAATTAAAATATTATTTTCTTTTATTTTATTTGTTTTATGGGTTTTTCTAATTTTTATCGTCCTTCATCAACGTTTACCCAGAAGAGTTCTCGGACTCATTTTTTAGTTGAGGGAGATCAAATTAATGAGATTATTGGCAGATAAAGGGATGAAAGCGGAGTGAGGTTGCGGAGGACGATCGGAAAAGACCGATGAGAGAAGCATCAAAGATTTGACGACGATGGAGGGAGAATCGTCGGGGTCACATTCAAACCCAATAAAAAAATACCCTACCTGAGTATCTAGAGAATTTCAATCTTTGTAGATATAATAAATGTTGATTTTGAGCAAAAATTAAATGTGAAGTACACAAAAATGATTGAATGATCGAAGAAGAAGCGCCGGAGATTGGATAGTATTTTTTATTTTGCAATTTATTTTTGATTTGCTAGAGAAAATGATTGAGAGGGTGTTAAAGTGTGTGGATGGTGGCTATGGTAGAGAATCGCCAACGGGCGGCGGCGTGAAAAAAAGGGGTCACCAGCGCAGTTAGACATTGAAGAAGAAGAATAGAGAATTTTTTATTTTTTTTAGAAAAAACAAATAGAATAAGTAACATATATGAAAATATATTCACTTCCCTTCTTAAATTTGGGGTTGATCGAAAAATGAGACACTTTTACCACTTTTAAATTATTTAAGGGTTTACTAGGGCCTTTACAAAGTTTAAGTGTCTTTTTAAAAAAAAATGTAATTATATAGGATAATGATGTATTTTCTCTTATAATAATGACAAGTTGCTTTTTAATTGATTCCTTACATAATGTCAAAACTAAAAAGTAAGGTGTGGATAATAAGGTTATATTCATTTCTTTATGAAATAAAATATTGACAAATCACCATCAACGAATGTGGGTCGCGGATATGGTTGTTTCTCATTTATCGAGAAGTTTCATGTTCGAATTTTGCTTATCAAAGTTTTGTTTTAGTAGAAAACACTTCCCCTTAGAAGGGTTTTACATGACAAAAATTTAAAATAGTCAGACTCCAATATAAATATTGAAACCCGAGGGAAAAACCAAAAAATTAAAAAATATTGACAAATCCACCTGAAGATGATGCTACTTCCATTATTAGATTCTTTTTTCCACTCAAAAGTCTCCAAAAAAAGTCAACGTACCTTTTTTCCCCACTAATTATTTTTTCTACTGTTTTTGTCCCTTTCTTTTTGTTACGACTTATGAGGATCTTTTTATTCTTTTTTTCAAAATATTTAAATAAATTATTTTTCTTATTTAACTCATCTTTTCAATAATAATCCAAGTAAATAGTAACTCATTGACGTTTAATCCTTCTGTCACATAAAATGAAATAATAAAAAAAGATGAATAGTCAATGAAATATTGCATGCGTTGATTATGATTGAAAGGAGGTTTAGAGAGAAGAAAAAGAAAAAAATAATTTCAATTCCTAATAGTTAGAAAATAATAAAATAAAAATCAAAAGAAAAATTTGGTACGAAAAAGGGGAAAATGAGAGTTTTAACACATTTTATTTGAATAGTTCACACTGTGTACAATCACATCCACATATAAGATGGTATGAGAAGATCTTATTTTGAAAGCTATTCTTAAACTCGTATTCCTTCTTAACAGGAGCAAGATTTTGTACTATCACTTCTTCTTCGTATTTTTATAATTACATACATAAAGTCAATTCAAAGGAATAATATTTATTTATCAATTTAATATTATTTTTTCTTCCAAAAACTAATTATATATATTAGTTTCTTTAATTTCCCACCTTACTTTTAAACTCCTTTATTCCAGCATAGATAACATGGAGTTGAGTCCATACCCCGTGGGACATGTATCATTGACATTTGATAAGTAAACATATATATTTTATGTGATATAATACAAATCAGTTCAAACATATTTCAAGCGAATTAATGATCTATTATGCCTATATTATATTTTCTTTCCAAAATGATTAATACACTTTTTGTATAATAGAAAGCTTAAATTTTTATTACTCTTTTTGTTCCTAACAACCAGATCTTGATCTGCAGCATGTATTTAATCTATAATTTATGCATTAAAATAATTTATTTTTTTTTAATAGTAAAATAAAATGTCAAAACTCAAATTCAGTTATGTAAAGTCACAAATTGAGTTAATCACTTCCTAACAATAATAATCGACTATTCAAAACTCAAATTCGAAATCTTAACAGCTATTATCATATCATCTTTAGTGAATTACACTCTTCTTTCTTAATCAAAAGTCTCGAGTTGAAGTTGGTCGTCATCATCTCATTCCTTCCACTAAACTCTTTTTAGCACTTTTATTTTTTAAAGTTGCAGTAGTACAGGTTTTGACTTTTATCATATTTATTGCTGCTATTTCTAGTTTCTGATAGTGATCTTTTCTCTTTCTCTTTCTCTCTCTGAAACTTCTCAGTTCTGACTTAATTTTCTCAAACCCAGAAGAAACATATTTATCAATGGAGAATCTCCCTTGTGGTTATCGTCCCAACGTAGGAATTTGTCTCATCAATCATGATCATTTGGTATACTTCTCTCACTTATTCAACTAATTCTTTCATTTTACTAACAAATAGAAGGCTTAAAGCCATGTTTACTCTGTTTTTCTGGTGTTTGATTGTGGGTTTTCTTATGTGATGTGTTGGGTTTCTCTGTTTGGATCTGAGCAATTATTTCTGGAGTTTGGTAAAATTAAATTACATGATTACTGATATTTGTACTAAAAAGGGTAATAAATTGAGATTTAGATATTTATGTTTGTTAGTGTACTTATTGATCTAACCTGTATTTATTTAGGGATTTTTTTTTTTTTTAATATTTCTGAGAAACAAAAGAAAAATCTATTTAGGGATGCTAAAAATGAGCATTTTTTACTTTACTTTATGTTAGTTACATCTTTTATCAAATTGTTGATTTTTAGTATTTGAGTTGTAGCACTAGGTAGTTTTACCCTTTTAATTTGTCAAACAAGATTTAGTGACTTCAAAATATGAAGAAGTAAACACACAAAGAAGTCGTGTTCAACATCTATTATGTATGCATAAAAAGTAATTGTAATCATGTATAAACAATGTAATTTTCTGTTGAAGACAGTTAGGATGACCCCCTGGCCCCTTAGTAGCTCTGTCCTTGACAAGAGCAACTTTAGCCCTTCGGGCTGACAGACCAAAAACACAAAGAAGAACAGTAAAGGAATGTGACACTCAAGGGTGTGGCTTCGTGGTCAATGAGTAGGGTTGGGAGCCATGAGTTTTCAGGTTCAAATCCCAGCATAGTCAAAAACATTAGGTGATTTCTTCCATTCTATCCTAGCTTGGTGGACAGAGTTACAGTTACTAACTGGTACATGTTGCTGGTGGGAGGTGACATGTATCCTGTGGAATTGGTCAAGGGCCCAGAAACCATGATTATAAAAAAAATGAAGTAACATGAGGGGCGAGAACCTGAACAGTATGTTAAGTTGAGCTAGAAAGTTTTTAGACTGAAGTGGATTGTGGTTAAAATCTTGTATGTAGTCTGGAATGAGAAAAGATGGGGAATAGAACAGTTCAATTGAAGGAATCAATAAAGGAGAGCAGAAAAAAACGAGTTCTCTGATTGTTATTGTTACTGTTCCAACTTCCATAAACAAAGTTATTAATTCCAAACAGCAGTAAAAGTAATATATCTCAGCCAGTAAAGTACTTAAGTTTTGAAGGGAATGATTTTGCAACAGTAGGATGTACTTTTGATTTTCTCTCCTTAGACAGTTTCGTGTCAAGTATCGGTTGCATTTTGTTTTCACTTGATCAGAAATTTCAAATTATAACTTCCCCTTTTCCGTCTTTGTTTACATGCGATAAATGTAATCATAAATTAGATAACTACTTTCACTTGTATTTTGATCAACGAAAAATGTTGTAAATGGTGCCTTTACTAAATATAAATACGGAAAATCTGGGGTCTTATCTGTTATGATGCAATTGCAGGTCTTTGTGGCTTCCAGATTGAATGTACCCGGAGCATGGCAAATGCCACAGGTAACATTGTTATTGATATCTTCTCTACTTTTAACACTTGATTGATTTACTCACTGTAGAAAGTGGCTCACTACCAGCTTTTGTAGGAATAGAGTTATATACTAATTTTTAGGATACAGTGTATTGAATTTTGAAGGAAGGAGATTCAAGATTATCGTATTATGGTTCATCCTTCGGTGAAAATCAATTGCCTGTATTTGTTAAAACTAAGTTGTGACACCTAGTTCCCAAGTATTTTAGCAATCTAACACACTGATTTGTACATTTTGTCACTCAATATTCATAACTGTGCTGGTACTGTTTAGCTATCTTATGGTAATTAACTTGAATAGGGGGGCATTGAAGATGGAGAAGACCCTAAATCTGCTGCCATTAGGGAATTGCGAGAGGAAACTGGAATAACATCAGCTGAAATAATTGCAGAGGTCCGTCTAACTTGAAAAGTTTTCATTAATTAGATATTATATGTCTAGATTATGTCATGTTAAATATTAATTCCCCTCTGACCCCAAAGTATTTATCCGGCAAGAAACATGAAACCTTGGTGTCCAAAAGCTCAAATGATCAGATCATTTATTTATAATGGTTGTTTCATATTGTCAGGTCCCACAATGGTTGACGTATGACTTCCCACCAGCCGTAAAGGCCAAAGTAAACCGTCTTTGGGGAGGAGAATGGCATGGACAGGCACAGAAATGGTAGGTATCCTATGGTTTTCTTGATATAATTGTGCTTCGTTCTTTTACAGAAAAATAGATCTCCAAGAAGAATTGTGTTTGTCAATCAAAAAGTTTTTGTGGAACTTCTAATTCCAAAAAAGAGAGCTGAGCGGCACATTGTGTTCACAAAACATCTTTTTCCAGGGAGGAACCTTGTATGTTTGCATTATCAAACTTAAAAGATGCCTTATTCATATTTTGCCTACGAAACAACGTTTCAAGCTGCTGCCATCAGTCCTCTTCCATGTATCGGTTAAGCCTTATAAAAGTAGATCACATAGGTGGATCAGAAAATATATGAGTTAAACTCTTTATTCGACGACCAAAATTAAGATGTCCATCTAATCCTACTTTTTTCACTTTCTTTATTTGTTTGTTGGCATACATTCGTGTAGATATTTGTACTCGTCCTCCTCCACTGGTAAAAGATAGTGTTCCTGTGTATGTGATAAAGCAATGAATTTATTCTCCGAAAGAACATCATTCCTGTGTAAGATAGTGTAAATTAACAGTCCATTAGAGTTCTCTTGTTTTCTTGCCATTTGCAGAAAAGGAACTATGTTAAGTAGTTCTTCCATCTATTATGAACTATCTCATCGTTCCTCTTGGTCTCTGCTGAACGTTTCCAGCTTCATACAACATGTTTCCGAATTCCATGTGATGTAAGAAGTCAGTGGATTTCTTCTATAATTGGATTTAATGTCCTAAGGAGTTCAAATAAATAGAAATACTTTTTCATTTTATGTGAAAGAAAAACTGTGCATCCTGAGCACAGTATTGATAGTTCACTGCTGTATATCCTCTCTTTGAATATGAAATGATGCCAACATATCCCATGTTGAGAGAAGTGGTCTTTTTGGAATTCACCTACATTCGATGTGTCATTCTGTATTATTTATGCACCAACAAGATATTAGGAAAAATTATCTTTTAGATTGAGTTACATCTTAGGCTATCCTCTATTGAATTATGTCAACCCAACTGATGAAGAATCATGGAGTTTAGAGCAGTCTATGGATCTTGTACACACTCAGGGACTTGGAGCTTATGTGGGCAGTGATTTGAGTCCAATACTTCCTGACTCCTGTGTTCCTGGGGGATAACTATGTTGCATCTACCCGGAAGTGGGTACTTGTATTTGATAAGAGTGTAGATATCCAATACGGGTATATGTAGTTTCTGCTGTTTTTAAATTTAGAAGCACTGCACGAAGTACCCACACCCGTGTCAAACTCATTTGACATAAGTACGTCAAGACAAGTGAAGGATCTAAGCAGTGTAGGGAGCTAATGGTGTAATTACTCGTAGGCATTGGTTCTGGTAAAGCAGAAGCCTGCAATTGGATCTAGATTTCCTGCTTCTGCTTTGGTAAAATGAACATTTTGCATCAATTTCTTTCACACCATAGCAAGTACTTGTGCTAAAAGATCAGCGCCTGATGCTGCCTTTTTACTTGTTTATGTTTTGGATTCACCCATCAGTTGATGAAAGAAGTATATAAAATAGCATTTGCACAATTGCACTCGACAAGCTTTGTCTAGTTTTCAGCCAAAATGACACATTTCTGTTTTCATGAACGAATAGTAGTTTTTTCGGAGACATTGAAGTTAACTGTAACATATAAAAAAAGGATTTTATGCGTCTGGCAGGTTTCTTATGCAATCTACCAATGCTGAAAGTGAAATCAACTTAGCAACTGGTGAAGCAGAAGCAGAATTCTCAGAGTGGAAGTGGGCAAGACCAGAAGAAGTAATTGAGCAGGTATTTTCCGAAATGGATAACCAGTCTTAAACTTCATACATATCTACGTATGTCAAAACACTAACTTTGAACCTTGTCGTCCTAAATAATGACAGGCTGTAGACTACAAGAGGCCAACATATGAGGAAGTTGTTCGGACTTTCCAGTCTTACCTCAATGATGGTAGCAAAGCTGCTAAATGCCAATCAACGAAATGGTGAATCCTGTGCACATTGTTTGCATATAGTCCTCATTCCTTACACAGGTTACTTGTTATTGGGATTCAGAACTTCTTTAGGCTCCTTGTACATGAACTTGTCTGCTAAGATATGCAAATATAGGTTGATGATCTGATTGTAATAAAATACTTCTTTCCACATGTCAATTGATTGTCTTAAAAAGTAGATGTCATCGAGTATTCGAACTATACTTCCTATAGTTAAAGACCAATGTTTAGCAGTCTCCAAGTTCCTTTGTGCAATGATCAAGTTGAGCAAAGAAGTTAATTTTGCTGTTCATGACCAATTCAATTGAACTCGTGTTGTATGGTTGGATATCTATACAATCTTCTGTCAATTTTTCCAACGTTTTGCAGAAATAATGTAGTGTTGGGTTTGAAATGAAGATCACAGAATACAACTTTGTCGAATAAGAAGAAATCACAGTAAAAGGCTTTCTAGCTAGCAGAGACACCCAACATTAACCCTTGCAGATACTACTATTATATAAAGCACAACCAAAATCACAGAAGCGAAATCTAGAAATCACAAAAATACTTGCATGGTCATATACTGACACAACAGATAATTGGATCTCGTAAGCCCAAGGCACACAAATCTAACAATCCGAATTACAAAGTAAGACCATATTAGTCCAAGAACAAATTAAGTTTCAAAACAAAATTGATAATTCTCAAATAAATAATGTGTCTATCGTTCTCCACTACTGATAGCTTAATCTTCATCCTCGATGATCTTGGTGCCAAGTCCCTTCAATCCCTCTGGTGGGATCTCAGTTACAGTAACCAGGGAGTAAAGCTCTTCCTTTGCATCTTCGTCATCATTCCTCTTGCGAGCAATACGAACTCTGACTCTCCTTGGGACACTTCGGATTCCTCTGCTCCAGATGTGCTTGTTCAACTTCACGTCCACTCTGACATCCTTTGTACCCATAGCTTTCACTGCAAACTTCCGGATCTCCTTGATGGCAGTGGGAGCCTTCTTCTTGAATGTGCTGTTACAAAAGCATAGCGTTCTAATATTAGACCACTACTCGGCATGGAGCAGCATATATACTAAAACTGAATGTGCTGTAAACAGTTTCACCAAGCCAAAAGGAAATTTCAACAGAAATCTCTCCCCACCAAAAAATAAAGTTAATAATCCTGGTCTAGGATAGATACCGAAATGTATAGTTGTACTCAATAGGTCATAATTTTACAGGAGAGCATCGAAGGGTTCATCAACAAAAATACACAGTGCACACATCATATTGATGATGAGAACACTAAAAATACTATGAAAATAATGGTAGTTTGATTAATTAGCAACACAAAATCAGTTAGAACACACAACAAATTAAATTATTATGACCATAGCAGCAATGTGAAGTATCTGGACAGTCTCTATTCCACAAATTCCAGTCAGCCAATATATTGAAATGATAAATTGAGTTTAACCTGAGGGATTTTGGTGTACAATAGTTATGAAGCATGTCAATATTCTTTCCTAACAGCACCTTTCATAAAATGGGTATGTATTTATTTTCTTACTATTCCATTTTTCTTTTCACACTAGTTGACAATTTGGCCCACTGTTCATACATATTTAGCAAACTCTCACTCATGCACACTATAGCCTGGCTATCTATATATTGTCGAGAGCGGAACCTAAATGACATGAAAAAAGATGGAAGTTGACCAAAATAATGGACAATTTATTATGACTTCCATCGCCAGACCAGGCCTTAATAGCCGTTGAAGTCAATGGAGCAATAAAACACACTAAATTAGTGCACTATGTAACTCCTAAAAAGTCCCTCTCTTCTTCCCCACAGGTCCCCATTCAATTTTCAAAAAAGAAAAACGTGAAGCCATTGAAGGTCCAGCCCCACCTCGTTAAGAATTCCCCAAAAATCAAGATTATAGGTATGTTTGAGTCAAAGAACATATTCTAAGCAAAAATCTCAGGAAAAAATCAACTTTCAATATGATTCAAATCAACCCTAAACAACTTTCAATTGAGGCATTTATTTCAAAAAAAAATTGTGTTCAATGTCTAATACATCTATATCCAAAGCATGCTTATTTGTTTATTAGTCTTGGACTCTTGGTATTCTAAATAGTTGATCGTTTTTTAGTTTCAATTTCTTTGTTTAATTATTATTAGTAAATTGTTTATTCTTTGTTATTTGTTCAATTGTTAATGTGCCAATCAGTAAACTAATTTCAATTTTTAATGTGTACTTCGCTATTTACTAATTTATCTAATTCCATAATGTTAATGTATTAAATTAGTTATTTTCCTAATGTTAATTTAGTTAAAATTTTGTTAACATTAGGAAATAAACAGTTTTTTCAAGCTAAAACTAACTACATAGCGCACTAAATATTTAGTGCCCTATATTGAATGGGGAAGATTCTGGGGGACTTTAATGGCCATTAAGTTCGGTTTGTCAATGGAAGTCGTATAGACCACTTAATTAGTACGCTATAGACAGTTTTCATAAAGCTTTTTTTGCCCATTATTTTGGTCAACTTCGCCTCATTTATGTTCCGCTCATAGTTATCAAATGAGCTGTGGAAACAGTTAGTCATCCTCTAGAACGCAAAATGCATCCCTACTAACTGGCATTTACATAATACACATAAAAGATAAACAAGCACCAGATAACTATACATTGGAAATAAAAGAACACAGCTATATATTCTAGGGTCAAATTTTATTCAGATAACCATAAAATTGACAAAAGTGATCAAACTCTATAGAATTAATACTCCAACTTCGTCTTTTGTCACGGCATTTAGGCTCCACACTCACAGTTGTCAATGAGCTAACGGAAACAGTTATTCGTACTCTAGAACTCAAAATGCCTCCATACATTGGATATGAAACAACACAGTTATATATTCTAGGGACAAATTTTCTTCATATAACCAGAGAATTGACAAAAGCAATCAGCTCTATTTAACAAAAGATGTACTTTTTGGTACAATAACAAAACACTGATTCAGATTATGAAAGTGATAATCAAAATCGTATTAAACAGAAATCCAAAACAAAAACAGTGATTACCAGCCATGCAAGCGCTTGTGGAGATTGATGGTGTACTCCCTGGTAACCACTTCCTCTTTTCTTCCTTTGGTTTTGTCCGACATTTTCAACTCCTTTAAGTCTAAACTCACACTTCCCTGCAAACAATGAACAGAAATTCCTGCTTCAATTAGCCTAAACCCTAAACAACAATTTCAATGGAAGAAGAAAAGGAGAGCAGAGCAACTTACTAGGGTTTCAAAGGAGACGGCGAGAGACCGGGCCGTGAAGCAGCGCAATTGCTATTTTGTAGGCTGTACTCTCTAGCTGGGCCTGCCAACTTTAGCTGCTCATGTTATTTGGGCTTCCTCAGCCCACAGATGGCAAATTTCCAGAATGGTCCATATGGCTTGATAAAGTATACTACTATTTAGGATCATAAATACTCATTTGCTCTTTAGTTTGAAATAATTACATATTATCTCATTAATTAATAATTTCACACCTGATTTCAAGTCAGATATATCACTTCTTGAAATTTCAAGTTAGATACATATAACAAAGATACTAGATACCTATATCTTTGATGAGGTGAGGGAGAGAGGCGAGCAAGAGAGTCAGTATGTATCTTTTGATACTAGATACATAGAGAGAGGAGAGAGGCGAGGAAGAGAGTCAACATGTATCTTTTGATACTAGATACATGTATCTTTGATATCAGATACATTCTGAAATACAGATACAAAGGGGGAGAGGCGAGCAAAAGAGTCAATGTGTATCTTTCAATACTAGATACATGTATCTTCGCTACCAGATACATTCTAAAATACTTATACATAGGAAGATGCGAGCGAGAGTGGAAAGAGACGAGCAAGAGAGTCAACATTCATCTTTTGATACTAGATATATATATCGTTAATACCGGATACATAGAGAGAGGTGAGTTAGAAAGGAGAGAGGCGAGTAGGAGAGTTAACATGTATCTTTTGATACTAGGTACATGTATCTTTGATACTAGATACATGTATCTTTGATACTAGATACATTCTGAAATACAAATACATTAAGAAAGAGGCAAACGAGAGAGAAAAGAGACGAGCAAGAGAGTTAACATGTATCTTTTAATACTAGATACATGCATCTTTGTTACTAGATACATTCTAAAATATGGATACATAGGGAGATGCGAGCGATAGAAGAAAGAGGCGAGCAAGAGAGTCAACATAAATCTTTTGATACTAGATAGAGATGTCTTTGCTACCAAGTACATTTTGAAATACAAATACATAGGGGGAGAGGCGAGCGAGATAGTTAGTGTATTCCAGATATATGTGATCACGCTTGGTTAAGGTGTATTTGGAATAAATTACACCTAATTTTATTATAGCAAAAATAACTTTTAGCAGCAATAAATATATACTTTAATAAAGAGTGCTATAACATTTACCGACATAAGTTAATTGCAATTAGATCCAATGTCACTATAGGTTTTAGAAACATTTTTCAAAAGTGCTAATTGCCGCTAAAAATACATCTTTTAGTGGTAATTAAGCTAATGTTGTTAATTAAGTGTCGCTAAAGATTATTTTGGGTATAGTGTTTGACCCGCATGTATCTGAGATACACGTATTTGTGCTATTTGGCAAAGTAATTGTGGTGCATAAGGTAATTTCGAAAACTATAAACAAAGACACATAACTAAACTCTAAACTAGTCAGATTTATGTTGCTTGCTCTTTAATTTTGTGAGCTATTGTTTCAACCTAATATATACTATTTCCTTTTTGTTTTGGAACATTTCAGAAATTATTTTAGCTAGACGGTTTTGATCATACAATTTTATATCTTTTCCAAGATATATTTTCTATGTTAAACTTATCTTTTAATTAGTAATGTCTTCATTTTGCAACTTCTCTCCATCAATATTTTAAATGGTATATTCAAGCAAATGATCTCAAATAAATAAAATATCAAGGATAGTCTATAAATTTATAATGTTCTTTGGCAAGTGGAAGAGACAAACTACTAAATTTGAACTCCTAATTTCCCATATATATATATATCTATTTGGCTCAAGAATATCAATTTGACTTTGCAATTTGTTGATACAATTTATTTGATTTTAGCAAGAGACAAACTACATATTCCATCCACCTTGTTTTTAAAAATGTATATATCTTGAAACATTATTTAATTGTCATGACAAACAAAAGGAGTATAAAATAACCATTTTACTTTATTTAATTATACATCTAATTTATCTATGGTTCAAAGTCGACCTTTATTACATCAATTAGTTGATAAAATTAAGAGTCTCCTAATAATTATGTCTACATCAACTGGACAACTCAACTAATAACATCAAAGGTTGCTGTCAAAGGAATCCAAGAAAAATCTTAATATTGAAGGTTTAATTTCTCCACATCTCATAGCCAGAAAATAAAAAACAAGTGTATATCTATTAACGAAAAATCTAATAAGATACGTAATATTACAAACTAGGGTAATACATAATTCAAATTTAATCAAGTCTTTAATACGGACTTCAAATACTAAATGGGAAACATACTCCAATACAGGCTCCGAACACTAGATAGGAAATACGTGTGTTTTGTGTTTGGTCAAATTCTAGCGAGATGAAGAAATATAAGAAAAACTGAATGGAATAATATAATATAATATTCTTTCTCTACATATGACTTTTTTTTTTTAATTAAATAATTTCTGCATTTATCATTAGATCAATCGGGATATAATTTTGTTACAAATATTATTTTAGCTATATTTTTTTTCACAAGAAAACACACATGAAAAATATAATAAAGTACATCAAATTAAAAATTTTGTTAGATAATTTTTTTATTTAAGTTATAAATGAGAGTAAAAGACAATTTCCTTAAAGTTCGAGGTCAACCCTTTCTATCATCATTTCTAAATAAATCAAAAGGGATAACACGTTATTTGTGGTTGGCTTAGTAAATAATTAACCACCAGTTGTTAGATTAATATAACTAATTAATTCATCTTCAATAATTATAGGATATCTCATCTACGTTATCACTTATCAGGAATGTTTTCAAAGTTCAAATCAAACAAGTTAATCCACTGATCTGGTAATTATATATGTAGTTAGCATATTTTTGGATAATAATTTGTAAGCTTGGAAT
Source organism: Solanum pinnatisectum (assembly GCA_035578085.1). Taxonomy (NCBI): domain Eukaryota; kingdom Viridiplantae; phylum Streptophyta; class Magnoliopsida; order Solanales; family Solanaceae; genus Solanum; species Solanum pinnatisectum. The sequence goes on along the minus strand of CM069080.1, from coordinate 3,563,701 downwards.
GACGTGTTTCCAAATTTTTTTATATATATATTTGGCTTATAAAATTTGTATTAAACAAGCAATTTGTCAACTAAAAATGTTGTCCTTGGCCGTACCAAAAATAAATGTGCGTAGAGTTTGGTATATATAAATTAAATGTACATCTTATGTCGACGATGCTTATTCATTTATATTTATTTATAAAATATCATAATATATAATCAAAAACATTTGTACAACTAAGCTTTATAAATTAATACATGCTAGATTGATTGATTTCTTGTAACTAACACTCCTGTTATCAACCTCATCCGTTTTAAAATAAGTGTCGTTTTAATAAAAACAATAATTATCTTAATAGTGCTCAATTCTCGAGAAACATTTGATAAAAATGATCAACATAATAAATCATACCTTATATTTTTATTAATGAACGTAAAATAAGCTAAAACAAAACAGGATCCTGAAGAATAGGTAAAATGTTGGCTGTTATCAGTTTGTCCCAACTGACTAAAGCCTTTAAGTTTTCACTGAAGAAATTCTCACTACTTACCTCAGTTTGCAAAAGGTCTGCTCTTTCTTTCTAATTCTTCATAACGTCCTTACACATTCTAGTTTCATATTTTCTGGATTCAATCAAATAAATTCTCTTCGAATAATATTGATTGAAATTATCTGAATCAGCTTTCACACACCTCTTGTACCTCAATTCTACTTTATTATTGTTTGGATAAAGCTGTTTGTGGGAACATTGTGATATGGACAAGTAAAGCTGACATTCTAATTTAGCCTACTTTTTAAAAATTTTATCATATAGTATTTTAATATTTTACTGATATAAATATAACAGCTCTCAACTGGGGTTGCTTTTACCTGGTCGTATCTTTAGACGTGCTACACTTTCATGAAGGTATAAATATAAAGTCTTACCAGAAAGTGTGGAGAGAAGAAGACATATTATTATTATTATTATCTAAGAGCTGTTTTCCCTAACCATAATTCTGAGGTATAAACTTTTATTTTGATTTTTCTTAAACTTTCATTGCACTTATTTTTAACTTTTTGACATATTGTTGGTCTTGGATGTGATTTTAAACAGGTACATCTTAAATTGAAGTCTAAATACTAAAAAGATGGTAACTTAACTTTTTTTTTCTTTTAATTACTGTATTGATTTGCTTGAGTTGAGGGTCTTTTGGTAACAGTCTTTCTAGTGGTAAGGCCTGCGTACAGTCTACCCTCCCTAGACACTACTTTGTGGGATTTCACTGAATATGTTGTTGTTGTAAACAATATAGTCAATCTCATCATCAAGTTTAATTTATTCATGTGTAATGGTGTTTCCCTTATTGTTGTTCACCTGCATAGTAGTTGTGTTAGTTTTAGCTGTTGATTTGTGATTGCCACTTTTTGTTTCTTAGTATTTTCTGTCTCTGTGAAACTATGAATGTTATCAATTTTCATCACTAGTCATCGATTTCCCATGACTATGTTAATTATACTTATTTTGATACTTATTTCAAATGTTCTGGTGATGGTGGCGAAAAGAATTTCACTCCTTATTTATGTATATATGTATAACATTGTACACAAATGTGGGATTTTGATATACTCCTTTCTAAGTGTTAGAGTGGGTTAAAGTCTCACATCGGTTGAGAAATGGACTGGTAGTCTGCTTATATGGTCTTGGGCGATCCTCCCCTCACGAGCTAGTTAAAGTCCCATATTCGTTGGAGAATGGACTGATGGTCTACTTATATGAACTTGGGCACGTACAGTTCTAATAATGTCTTTTAATATCTCAGACAATGCCTTTCAAGGAATTCTTCACTGAATATGGTGAAGCACATCAATATGAAATCCAAGAGGTTGTTGGAAAGGGGAGCTATGGTGTTGTTGCATCAGCAGTTGATACTCATACAGGAAAGAAGGTAGCGATAAAGAAGATCAACAATGTTTTTGAGCATGTCTCTGAAGCCACTCGAATTCTTAGAGAAATAAAGCTCCTAAGGTTGCTTCGACATCCAGACATTGTAGAAATAAAGCATATTCTGTTACCTCCATGTCCGAGAGAATTCAAGGATATATATGTTGTTTTCGAGTTGATGGAGTGTGACCTTCAGCATGTCATTAAGGCCAACGGCAGTCTCTCGCCTGAACATTATCAATTCTTCTTGTATCAGCTTCTTCGAGGTTTAAAATATATGCACACAGGTGGCTGTTCCTCATTTTTCTTTCTGTTATTATAGTTAGATTTCTCTTCTACATAATTTATGACTTGTTCTCTCATTTATTGATTCAACAGCAAACGTGTTCCATCGAGATTTGAAGCCAAAGAACATTTTAGCAAATGCAGATTGCAAGCTGAAACTTTGTGATTTTGGGCTTGCTCGGGCAGCATTTGGCGATACCCCATCAGCTATTTTCTGGACTGTATGAAGCATTTCTCTACTTAAAATTTTCTCAATATATCTTAACCATAATATCCAGCCAAAAGTTCTCATTGCTATCATTAAAATATCAAGTTATTACACCTCTTTCAAGCTATGTTGCTCGGACTCTTCAAAAATGGTGATGGGTGCATGTTGGATCCTCTAAAAGTAGTGCATTTTTGCAGAATCCGAGCAACATACCTTTCAAAAACCTCATATACTTCTCTTTGTTTCATAGTCTATCCCTTCTTTTTCTAGAAATATATCTAAACACTATTTAGATTTATTCCAAGTAAGATTCTTAACTTCATTGCTCTGTATAGGACTATGTGGCAACTCGTTGGTACCGTGCTCCTGAACTTTGTGGTTCGTTTTACTCCAAAGTAAGTATGTCATTTACAGGATAACTTACATTCTTATATACTTCTGATTCTTATCCGGTGACACTTCAGAATTAATTCTATTTTGTGTCAATTCTAAAACAAACTACTTATTGCAGTACACGCCGGCAGTTGATATGTGGAGTATAGGATGTATATTTGCAGAAATGCTTACAAAGCAGCCATTGTTTCCGGGGGATGATGTCGTCCACCAATTGGATTTGATTACTGATTTGCTTGGTTCTCCATCCACTGAAGTTATTTCAAGGGTTTGTCCTTTCCTTTTCTCAGTTAAAGTCAATAAGTTACTGATGTATAACGAATAACCAAATAAGTTTGATCCATTTTCCCCATATGTGTAGATTAAAAATGACAAAGCGAGGATACATTTAAGCAGCATGACGAAGAAAGCTCCTGTTCCTCTCTCTCAAAAATTCCCGGATATAGATCCATTAGCTCTAAGATTACTTGAGAGTTTGATTGCTTTTGACCCCAAAGATCGCCCGTCTGCTGAAGAGGTAGGACTTAGAAAACATAGTACACTTATTGCAGTTTGTGATGCAAGTTATATTCCACTCATGTTATCCTAATACAGGCACTAGCACATCCGTACTTCCATGGTTTAGCAAACATTGAGCATGAACCATCTGCTCGGCCTATTTCAAAATTTGAATTCGACTTTGAAAGAAGAAAACTGGCAAAAGAGGATATTACAGAACTCATCTACCGGGAGGTATGAGTTGTCAAACATTCTTATCTTTCGTGGACATTCATTTTGTTCTGCCTCCGTTGTACTACAACATTGATGTTTCCCTGGACAGATTTTGGAGTACCACCCTCAGATGTTGCAGGAGTATCTTCATGGCACAGAACATACTAGCTTTTTGTACCCAAGGTACTGTCAATAGTTCTCTTTATTCATCCACTTGCTTGTGTTGCAACTACAGCCCGCGCCCATACTTGAAGCAGTGGTCTTCCAGTTTTGAACACTCCACTCAGTTTCAATCCGTGTGATATCCGCCATCTGGTCATGTATAAGTAGAAATTGTTGTAATGGATCAAAATGAGCTTCGAGAATATTTCAAAAATGTATCACTCGAATTGACACTTAATATATAAGCGTCTTTGATTGTGTGCATTAAGCTATAATTTTGAATGCTATACTAACATGAATTTTGATCTGCATTCAGTGGTGTTGATTGCTTTAAGGAACAATTTGATCTACTTGAGGGAGATGGAAGAAATATTACACACCATCCAAGACGATATACCTCTTTGCCCAGGTTAGTTGACCCTGATATTTGTCATTGCGAGTAGTGTCGGATAAAGTTTGCTTACTCTCAAATACACTCATCATTTTTTTTTTTGACAGAGAGCGTGTCTATGTTTCAATAGATGAGGAAACTGATCAACATGATGATTTCAAAAGACATGTTGAAACAGTTGTTGCTCATAAACGCCTTCTAAGCCAGAGAGGAACAGACGAGGTCAACAAAGCTGATTCTAGTAATGAAAATGAAGGTCATAGCCAGAATGAGCTTAGTCCAACAAGCAACACAGCGCGCTGCTTAATAAGAAGTGCTAGCATTAGCTTTTCCAAGTGTGTTGGGGCAGTGTGGGATGACTGTGAGGTAAGTTCTTCTCATATGTCACATTTTAATCTGCCGAAAAAAACTCACCCACAAAATAAAGAAACACTTCTCTATCGTTCCTGTTTTCTCCTTAACTCTGCATTTCTCCTCAGGATACAACTTACAAACGATATGATAATGGGATTAGTAGATCGTCAACATTGTATGCTTGACTTCTTCTTCTGGTGCGGATGAGCTACTGATAGATTTCTGATTAGTAATACTTGCTAGAATGTAACAGTTTGGCTACTAAGAGGTCCAAGACCTGGCCATTTTCGTCTAGATTAGTTTTATATGCTTTGACAGCTTCATCGAATACAATGAATGAGAAGAGTTTAATTTTAACTACCTCAGCAACTATTTTCATGTATATAATCCACTCTATTTTGTTCTCCTAAAAATTGGCAATTGGTAATTTAAAACTTGGTTGAATTTATTGGATTCACGTTGAGCATGACTCATTAAAAGGACAATCGCTTCCTATTAAGGGGTTTGCCCATTCTAAGGGTCAAATCCGAGACCTTTGATTAATTGTGGATTGATTCCATCCGTCCTACTATGTCTCTTGGATCTTGATAGTGAAGTTCCATTGCTATTTATTTGGCTGGCTATGTACTTTTGTTTTTCAAAAGTTTGGTTCGATGTTTTGGTTCGGTATATATGGACATTTCTTTAACCAAAAAGCAGAAGATAAAGTAGCAATTATATCATTCGTGAACAACTCAAAGTAACAACAAATTTACAATTCAGATAGTTAACTTCAAATATTAATTCTCAAGAGGAACTCATACGTATTTTTATCGATGTATGTCATGTAAAGGAATCCGTCTTCATTTTGATTTTCCTCGAGAAGTAGTTGGAGGGCACAATATTCTTGACAGAAACAAATATGATCTTTTAAGCACAATACAAGTGTTTCATGATGAGACACATCATCACTTAACATAATTTTAAATTTTCAAGTGTCTTATACTTTGATTTTATCCACATTTTATTTTTCATTCACATCAAAAACTCGTTCTAAAAACACCAAATCAAATTGAATCGAAATTACAAAAACATTGAAATGTTCGAAATTGGATATCCACTTTTTCAAAACCGAAAATCGAACGACCCATGCATTTTAGCCCAAACTCCAAAGCCCAGCCCAACAGTATTCTCTTTCTTTCTCTCTATAAATAAAAGAAAAACACAATTAGGGTTTCTTCGTTAGCAGATTCAAGCTAAACACCATTGTAGAGCTCCGAAAATTTCTGTTCAATTTACGGCGAATTGCTTTGTCTTCTTTATTTTTCTTCAGTTATTTTGAATTTTATTTTTGTGAAATGAATTTGTTGGGCTTTGGATTGCAAAACAGGGGAGAGCTTATGAATTATAGCTCTGAAATACTTGCAGGTTTTCTGTGAGGTGCCCTGCAAATTCAAAGCCTAAATCAAAAAATGGCATCATAGTACGGATTTGTTGCAGTTCTAAGTATGGGTTTTTGCTTCTGAAAGTGAATTTTGTTCACTTTTTTGAGTCAAATTCCCAGTGTAGAACTCTTTCGTTCACAAATTCGCCTCCAAACGCCATTACATTTTGCTTTTATGAGAACTGATGAACTTGTTAATGTTTCTGGGTGAAACTCAGAAAAATTATACGTTTTGTTTTTTGATTTTTCATCTGGCGTTCGGTATCCTACCGTTCTAAATTCGAATTCGTCCAAATCACTGCCTAAAGTCTCTTTTCAAAAATCACTGTCTTAGAATTAGGGGTAGATAGACAGGTTTGATTTGATTTTTCATTAAAGAAATTTAAATTAATTATATTGATTTATTAAATCTAAAAACTAAATTAAACCACATAAAATTGGTTTTTTCGGTTTCGATTTTAATGGGTTCTTTCGATTTTTTACAACTATATGATATTTGAAAAAGATATCAAACATTAACTATATGGTATTTGAAAAAGATATCAAATATTTTTTCACTTATTTATGTGATAAGCTAAACTTAAAAAAATATTAAATGAATAGAATTTTTTGAAAAGATGGTAAAATTCACGTGAGTACAATATTTCTTTTTGAAATATCAACGTTTATTATCTTAAATTAATAAGATTAAAGGCTAGAGGTAAATTAAATACAAAACAAAATATTTACAAAGTAAATTATTAACTTCGAATTTGAAAAACTATAACAATATAATCGTAACTTCGGATCTTAATACAAAATAAAATATTTACAATTTTTACAAGTTCAAATTTGAAATAAAATATATAAACATTGAAAATTATAAACTAATTAAAATATATCAATAAAGTAGATTATAAATAATGTTTTTTATCTATAAATAAAATAAAATTATATATATATATATATAAAATATTTACAAAATTTTACAAGCCTAAATTTGAAATAAAATATATAAACATTGAAAACTATAAACTAACTAAAAATATATCAACAAAGTAGATTATAAATAATATTTTTCATCTATAAATAAACGAAAATAAAATTTTATATATATATTATATCGGTTTGGTTTGGGTTCGGTTTGACTTTTTTTCTTTTAATACCAAATCAAACCAAGAGTGGTCGGTTTTTTTTCAACCACCAAACCAACCAAACCAAACTACAAATCGATTTTTTTTCGATTTGATTTAATTTATCGGTTCGATTTAACTTTACGATTTGGCTTATACACCCCTACTTAGAATTCAATGGCTTATCATTGAATAACCTATCATAAAAATAGAACCATACAAATAAATTCTTGACCTCGACAAGTTAATTATTGGCCAATATAAAGTAGTAGTATTTGTTATTCTAATAACAAAAAATAACACCAATATTTTTTTTTAAACCCTTCCCAGGAGCTCCCACCCCTTTTGCTCCCTTGGTGATTCGAACTCGTAACCTTCAAGTTGGAAGTGAGGGATGATTACCATCCGAGCAACTCCCTCTCGTCCACCAACTTTTTTTTAATTTTCACATGTCAAAGATTTATTGCATTTAGTATTTCGAGACGCATAATCAAGTATCAAATGCAATAGAATTTGCTTAAATAATAGTATTTATTAAATATGTACTAATATTAAAGTTAAAATTCACTCCATTTATAACACTTTGTATATTAGATTAGACGCCTTGATTATTTCTTTGGTGAATATGCAGTTACGGTGATCAACGAAAAGCAAAAAAGGGCAAACTAAGTCAACTTTCAGCCATCAACATATGTACATTACAAAGTTCATGAGTATAATTTGAACATCTAAAACTTGAATAACATGCATAATACACATGGAATTAACACCAAGCAACAAATTATTTTTAACAAAAGAAAATATGTGGTTGTTTAATTGCTAATTAAGTCGTGGTTGAAACCAAATTGGTGGATTAGGGAAAGGTTTGCATACAATAAATTGACGATAAAGGGCTAGAGATTTCTTGTAGAGAATTTCCATGATCTCTTCTTCTGTTACTCCAATGTCACAATTACAGAATGCCAGTATTTCTCCTTCTTTTTCATCTTCCAGCTCATAAGACACAAGTATCTCCTAGATTATGTTTGAAATCTCAGAGACACACCTAAACTTAACTAGGGTAATAGGACCTAGTTAAGTCTAAGTTTGTCTCTAGAATATCGGTTATAGTACTTATCTTTCAAACTATTGATGTGTGACATTATGCATCAACGAATTTAGACGTTGTATTCATTAAAACAATACAATATGGTATTAATGTGTTGTGATTTCAATTGATACTTGGGGATTGAGTAAATGAGAGTGAAGAGATAAGTGATTATGACTGATAAGGCACAAGTATCTTTTAGATTATGACTGAAATTCTAGAGACACACCAAAATTTAATTAGGGTAATAGGACCTAGTTAAGTTTAGGTGTGTCTCTAGCATATCGGTTATAGTACTTATCTTTCAAACTATTGATATGTGACATTATGTATCAACGAATCCAGACGTTGTATTCATTAAAACAAGTAAATGAGAGTGAAGAGATAAGTGATTGAAAGGGGAAAAAGGAAGTGGTTGCTGTTATGATTTTCCTTGTCCTTGTGGTTACTTATTCTATTGTGATTTGGCATACTAGTTTAGCATTGTAGTTGAATGTAATTTCTGTTTTGTTTTGTTAATTTGAGTGGAAAAGATATGGAGCTACTGTGTTGCTTTGTGTTCTCAAATTGTGAAAATATGTCTTGTATAACGTTTAGGAGATATACAGGATTCTATTCAATAATTAAGTCCATTAATAATTCTTTTTTTTTTTTAAAAAAAAAAAACATCTTAATGGGGTCTAAAAAGATCCAAATAAATCAGATTGGTAGAAGAATCTTAACATCATTCACACTATTGCGCTATATTACTCAAAAACAAGTCACGCTCAACTTTTGTCTCTCTTTATAGATGTCTCTCTCCCTTTTCTCAACAAAATATCAAATTTTTTTCTCTAAAATTGATAAATTTTTATATTCTTTACCGATATTTTATTTAGTTTCATTTTGTATTAATAATTTTTTGGAATGTATTGATGTTTGTCAAGAACTTTTTTGCCATAACTTTTTAATGTATTGATGTCTATAAAAAAACTTAATAATTTTTGAGTGAAAGTGTTAACCAAAATTAAAATCAACAGTCATGTATGTATGTATGTATTTTAAAATTTTTTTTTTTTTTTACAAAAGATGATTTCAGGTTGCATTTCATACGGATTAAATTTGGGTAAAACTTATCCGCACCGAGAATTTACACCAAGCAAATACATGCATGTCATGTGTTTAAATTTATAGTTCATTTTACTTCATTAAATCATGTAATAATGGAAATTGCATTGAGATGCGAGTAAGTTTTTTCCATTAAATTCCTAGAAAATAATGTCAATCAATCACACAACTTCATCGTGGAATCAAATATACTCCTTATATTGCATCATTACTCACTAGAATCAGAGTTGGAGTCAGAATTTTCAATTAGGAGGTTTAAAATCTGACAAAATAGACACATGAAGTAGCCGAAGGGGGTTCGACATTTACTATATATACCTAAAAAATTATTTTAACCATGTATATATTATATAATTTTCCGTCGAAAAGGGTTCGGATGAACCCCTAATAGTAAGGTGTCTCTGCCACTGACTAGAATATACAAAATCAAGAAAATGGGATAACACACCACATATACTTAAACAACAACAAGAACAAAAATAAATCAAGGATTGAACTTCTACCACAACAGTTTAAAGAACTTAAGATCATATAAATAGGAGTGAAGACAAATAATTAAGTGAAACGATATCATCTCCGTTTCTATTTATATGATGTAATTTAATTTGACGTAAATTTTTTAAAAATATGATCTAAAATAATTCATAAATATTTATATAGTTTATAAATCACTCAATATGTAGTCAAAAGATGGAATGAGTACTCTGTTTATTCTGTAGATAAGTATTACATACATATTGTATATACTTGGATTCTTTTTTTCTTAGTTTTTCACTCTATGTTAGATGTTTATATTGGAGTATCGGTTAATTTGGATCACACATTACAAGGCCTATTACAAGGGTTATACTCTCAAACAAGATTTTATTTATATTCAGAGCTTGAACTACAAACCTTTGATTAAAATTAGGAAAAAATACTTCACAACTTATTTTATAATATTTCCTAAAATTTCCTGCTATTTGAAAAAATTACAAAAATCCTTACTCTCTCCGATTTTCGGACACATCACTTTATGCAATATATCGATCGGATACATCATTTTACGCGATGTATCGAGACATTGAATGATGTATTCAAAATTGAGACGCAATGTATCGAGACGCTGAACGATGTATTCGAAATCGGAACGAGATATATCGAGACATTTTGCAATGTATCTGGATTCCATCAAATTTAAGGAATTTTTATAATTTGGAAAATAGTAAAGATATGATATAATTAACTCTTAACACTGTGTGATTTGTGTAAAATTCCTTTAAAATTATTCATAGATTATCTCATAACTAATCTCTATATTACTAATTACATACATAAAAGAAAGACTTGTTTTATTTTACCAAATTATCTCTTTGCTTTTAAACAATTTTTCTTTATAATTAAAAATATGTGAAATGGATTACCGTCAAAACGAACTCTGTAACTATGTAAACTTCTCACTACTTTACTGCACCATAAACAAGGTTTAAAAAATCACTTACGGAAGATCATCATCTTCCCCAATGGCCAAGTCCAAGTTACTGAGAGAGAATCAATATTTCGCTTCCTTAAAGATTCTACAATTTCTCCACCTTTCTTACGAAACCCGAATAGACTTAGGGAGAATCATCCTAGTTAGTACCATTTATGTTATTGGTATACCCCCCCTTCCCATTTATGTAGTTCCTAAGGTCAAAACTCATCCTATTCAATTACTTCCTTGATTTTCTGTTCATTCTGAGTAAAAGACACAGTTCATAACAAAACTTAACATTTCATGAGAATAATTTGAACATCCAAAACTTGAATAACATGTATAATAATACATATGAAATCAATACTAAGCAACGAAAATGATTGTAGCAAAAGATAAAATGTGGTTGTTTATTTGCTAAGTCGTGGTTGAAACCACATTGGTGGATTAGGAAAGGGTCGTTTGATCCTTCCTTCTTGCATACAATAAATACCCGATTGACGATAAAGGGCTAGAGATTTCCTGTGGAGAGTATCAAGCACATCCACAGTAAAATAGATGCCATTTGCTTGGTATCCATTGCCACTTATGGTAGGAATTGAGAAGGAATTACTATTTGGTGACACAAATAGTGTTTGATCACCCAAACTAGACATGTATTTGAAGTCTTTACTTTTTTTCTCAATAGCTTCGTATCGCTCGATTGTCAATTTAGTAGTATGATAAATAATGAGATCATAATCAACATCATCTTCAGAAAATGGATCTGTGTTGTTCCAAATTATAAGCAACTCCCCTGTAATTGACTTAGCCAAATAGGTATATTTTAGGCCGGAATAACGAAGCTCATTATTACAAGGCCGAATATGAGGAGCCGTGTTGTGTTTTACTATATTGATTATTTTTATCTTCAACTCGCAACGATCAGTCTTACTGTTGAGAACGACAACATAATTAATTTCTTTACCAATTCTCTCGTTATCTTGACTTGACTTAAAAGTCAAAGAATCCTCTTTCTTAGAAACAATAATGTATAACACATCGTTATGAAATAACATGCTTTCAATATTTTTGTGGGTAATTGTTCCATCCGCATCAAATAATTTCCATGATCTCTCTTCTTCTGTCACTCCAATGTCACAATTACAGAATGCCAATATTTCTCCGACTTCTTCATCTTCCAACTCGTTCATAAAAGTCACCACGACTATGAGATTTCTAGTTGAATCATTCGAAATTGAAAATACATGAACCATATTAACCATAAATGCGATTTTTTGGAACGCATTACCACGCCGATAATCAAAACATGATGAGAATGGTATTGTTGTCAATGGAGGGAGTTTGACATCAATTTCTGAAATAGGGTCAAAAAGGAACATATCAGGGTTATGGTCCGGTCCAGCAACAAGAACCAACCAGCCATTAGAAGTTGCACAACAGAACGTAGCACCATGAGCTACCTTAGGATATTTATTCAAGATATGAGTAGGTAGTTTAAAAGAATAAAAACGACCCTCAGACAAACTATAGAAGTTGAATCCTATATGATCGTTATACACACAATCTTTTATCTGTAAAAGCCAAGGGGCGGTAAGATGATGTGATGGCTTGAGATGAGCAAGCATTGATCTCCATGACTTGCAAACGAGAGTCATACGTACATAGTCACCAATGCCAACTCTTTTCAGTATCATGTCCATGATATCTATGAGGGTCTCTTCTTGCCATATGCTTCTAAGGGCCATTATTTGCTTGCAATTAAAATATAAGCTAAGGTCTAGTTATAAAATCTAGGCTAGTACTTATGGATGTATTTATAAAGAGAGCAACAAATATAATCTTAAACGGGCTGAAAAATCCTAATGTGATAGTAACTCGGAAAAGTAACATACAACTATACCTAATTTGATACTCTTTTGGTTTAAAAAACAGGTTCCTCTTTTGGCAATAGTTCAAGTTCAGCTTTAACACTTACCATATTTAAGACTATAAAATTAAAGTATATTTTTATATATTTGATATAACTTTAATTTAGGACTACAAAATTAAAAAATCTTTTATTTTATTTTTTAAACTCTGTAGTAAAAAAATTACTCATATTATTCTTTTTGTATATTTGATATAACTCATGTCTTTTTCTTTTTTTTCCCTCTCTCTCTCTTTTCTCTTTCCTCTATGGAATAAGTTTGTAGTTTGTATACGATAAACTACGTGTGACACCCCCCCCCTGTCCCCCCCCCCCCCCCCTTTTTTTTTTTGTTTTTTGCCTCTCCAGCAACAAAATAATATGAGTAAAGTATTCCCTTTTTTTGACTATTTCATATTAGGAGAATTATTTGGCCATTTTTCATTGTTCAAATAATTAAATTGATAGATGTTTGATTTTTTTTTTGGTAATTGTCCTTTTATGTAATGAAGTTTGATATGTTCTAGAAGATAATTCGTACTACTTATAAAATTATATTTATGATTTCTCAAAGAATAATAATGGAAAGTATGATTTAAATTATGTCATTGAATATTTTTTTAATAAGTGTGTATTGTCTCATAAATTTTGTTAATATGGAATAGAGTGAGTAATCTTTTTTCATATCACTTCAAGTTTATTTGTAAATAGAATAAAATAAATAAATAGCACCTCTAATTTTTAATATGCTAATTTTGAAATATTATATACGTACTAAATTGGAAAATGATAGAAGCCTTCTTCTTTCAGTACTCTCTGAATTCTGAAAAGATGAGCTCGTTACTCTAATAGAAAATAGTGAATTTTTAAAATAAATTTATGAGATAATTTTTAGTTAGAATAGTGAGTTTGATAATTTTTTTAAGAATAAATAAAGCAATTATTTGTTATTCTAATAATGGTTAGACCTTAATTTAAGTAATTAAATTTCAATATTTAATTCTTAATTATGACATGTGGCTCTCATCTAAGTAGGTACTTCGGAAAATGGAGAGGAGCCTCCTATGTTAATTTCTATGTTTCTCTTAATTTAATGTGTCACTATTTGCTTAGTATTTAGTGATTAATTATTTATAAGTTAAATCTACTTAAATTCATTGTTAAGCCTATTTAATAACTAAACCCTCAAGGTGAAGATCACATACTCTAAATGAGTTGGTGGGATAATATATAATGTTTATATATGTGTTTTCACTTATATTTGTGATTGGTTTGATTGAGCTAAGTTCATTTATTAATTACAATAGGAGGAGATTGGAAGAAATATTAATATATTAATTAATGGTTGACTTTAATTTATGTAGAATTTAAATTCTATGGGTTCAATTTAAATGCCATTTCTCTTATTATAATAGATTCACTATGAATGGTGTAATGAACATATTATGGGTTTGTTTGGGTGTATTGAGAAGGTGCCTAAATCCTAGTCAATTAGTATCATCAAGTCAATGCACCTCTATATCCGTAGTTAGAGGATTTGTAAGAATTTTACTTTTTTTAACTCTGGCCATCAACATGCCGCAACCCTTCTTTCTTCAAAAGATGCCTCAAAAGAATCCATGTGTAGCTAAACAGATAACTTAACCTCAATAGGATAGATGGAATTGATCCGCAATTAACAAAAGGTTTCGGATTTGAGCCCTAAGAATAGACAAACTCCTTGATAGGAAGTGCTTACCCATTTAATGAGTCATGCTCAACCAAATACCGGATAACGGAGATGATTCAACCAAGTTTTAAATTGTTAGAATCCTGAGATCTTTTAAGGCTCCTCATTTGCAATTGCCGTTTCTATACTTGTAGTGAAGGAACAGATTTTTTGTCAATATCAAATAAGCGAACTTTGCAAAACTTACAAGACTTCACCTCTCTCTAACATAAAAAGAAATGGCTATTGACAAAGAACAATTATAAAACTCTACTCATTCACTGTATTCGAAGAAGCTGTTGAAGCATATAAAACTAATCCAGAACGCCATACAGATGAAATGGCCAGGTCTTGAACCTCTCTTAGTAGCCAAACTGTCAATTGTTTTTCATACATCCGATAATAGAACACCTACTGTTACATTCTAGCAAGTGTTACTAACCAAAAATCCGTCAGTAGCTCATCCGCGCCAGAAGAAGAAGTCAAGCATACAATGTTGCTGGCTATTGGGCCTAGGAACACTGAAAACACTAGAATCATATGCCCGTTACTATCCCTTATGACTCCACCAGCCCCACACATACCCTCAATACAACTACCATAACTGTTTAGTTTGTAGAACAAAGGTTGTGGCTTGATCCATTTCACCAATTTATAGACCTGATGAACCATTGGAGTATCGCCAAATGCTGCCCGAGCAAGCCCAAAATCACAAAGTTTCAGCTTGCAAAATGCATTTGCTAAAATGTTCTTTGGCTTCAAATCTAGATGGAACACATTTCCTGTTGAATCAATAAATGAGAAATAAGCCACAAAATATGTAAAATAGAAATCTAACTAAAATACCAGAAAGAAAAATGAGGAACAGCCACCTGTATGCATATATTTTAAACCTTGAAGAAGTTGATACAAGAAGAATTGATAATGTTCAGGCGAGAGACTGCCGTTGGCCTTAATGACATGCTGAAGTTCACACTCCATCAACTCGAAAACAACATATGTATCCTTGAATTCTCTCGGACATGGAAGTAACAGTATATGCTTTATTTCTACAATGTCTGGGTGTCGAAGCAACCTTGGGAGCTTAAATTCTCTAAGAATACGGGTGGCTTCAGAGACATGCTTAAGAACATTGTTGATCTTCTTTATAGCTACCTTCTTTCCTATATGAGTATCAACTGCTGATGCAACAACACCATACCTCCCCTTTCCAACAACTTTTTGGATTTCATATCTAGTTTCTTTATTCTCACACTTAACGAAGCACCAAACAATTCCTATAATTGCAATCCCTTTGTTAAGACCTTCAGGTAAGAGATCCATGGTTACTCTGTTGTATGAAGGATTCACTGCGAGAGAAAACAGATTAATTACCTCAACTAACAGAGAAATAACTTTAATCTCCCGTTTCTTGAAAGATTCTTTATACAATAACCACAATCAATTAGAGGTCGATTTTCTGCACAAATTTCTCTTCGAATCCACTTTTTGATATTCTTGAGTAAAAAGAAAAAATAAACGGAAAGAAAGAAGAGAAAGAAATAACGCTACTCGAGGTAACACAAACAAAAATAAAAAGAAAGAATCAAAATGCAAATCATTAGTAGAAAAAGCACTAGAACATGATCAATTTCTGGATTGTTTTTGGGAATTTTTGCAGAAAATGATATTTTTTTTGGAGTCCTATCCCGGAATCCTTTATGGAATTTTTCCCCCATTTGTAATTAGTTCATCTGAAGTTGGAATGAAGCTGAAAAAGTGGGATTTGAAGTATGGATTAAAGAACTGGAAATTTGGAGGATGAAGGAAGTAAGTGGAAGATGAAGCGGTTATAATTTTGGGTGGGAAAAATCGTTAAGTCTTGTAATCTGTTGAATTACAGAGGTTGCACATATATATATATATATGTCGCGCTCTGTAGCTTAAAAGTTAATTACATAAATATACCTAAGAAAAAAAGTGTGTGGGTAAAAACTCAATCACTTTTTTTTTTTTTTTACATTTTGGTGACTTTGAAAGAACTAATCGTACACCAAAATACACATGCTTGATGCTACGGGGATAATGTAGTTGAAAGTTAGATTAAACTAAGGGGATAATGCATAAGTGTGACACACATTAACTTAATTAATCTTATTACCCTCTCTTCGAATTTATTTTTTCTGTATTGTGGCATCTTCAATTAGGTAAGTTGTTGTATTTGCAAGTGTAATTATTTTTTTATTTTTGAAAAAAATCCTCTTATTTTATTTATTTGGTATCTAAGTTAAGTCAATACACGTAATTTTCTTTTAAAAAAATTGTCTTGTATTTAAACTTTTTTTTTCTTCATTATTTTTGTATCTTCATTCATTGTTTTTTTTTTCAATTGATTTTTTTTTATTTTCTTTTGATTTGATTTCAAATTTGAACATAAATTAATTTATTTTGATTAATTAAATTAACCAATGAACATTTTTCTATTTTGTTCAAATTCATACTTTAAAGGCTAATAACGGGGCAAAATAGAAAGAATAGTATCATTTTTGCATGATTTTGTGAAATGATAAATATTAAATATCATCTATTTTTGTAAAGAAAATATACAAATAGGAACGGAGAAAGACCGATAATAGTATTTAATAGTAAGAATAAAATAGACACAATATGTTAAATAATTATTTTACTAATTTTATATAATAAATAAATATTATTAAATATCTCAAAATATTATAGTGATCAAGTAAAAATGGATGAAGGTACTTTACTTGTAGTATTTTGTTGCTAGAGAGGCAAGAAAAGGGGGGATTAAAAAAAGGAAAGTAACGAGTATTTATCGTTTACAAATAACAAACTTATTCCATAGAGGAAAAGAAAAAGAAAAAAAAATAGAAAGGAAAAGACATGGGGATATAAAAAATGTAAAATTTTAGTTTGACTTGATAGAGTTTAAGTCATACGAAAATACATTTTAATCTTATAACCTTAAATATATCATGTGTTAAAGCTAAAATTGAAGTGTTTTTTTTTTTTTTTAAAAAAAAGTTCGTTGTTTTTTAAATTGAATGAGTATCAATTAGGTGTAGAAACTCAAATAATGATAATAATAATAAAAAAAAATATTTTATGTACGAAAAAAATTAAAATATACCTTAAAATTTTCTAGAAAAATCATATATACCCCTAAATAATTTTTTTAAGGAATCAAAAGTAAAAAATATAAATTTAAAACTATTTTTTTCACTTCAGTTAAATGAAGGGTATATGTGAATCATTTCAGAATTCAGAGAGTATGTGAGCCGTTTGTATAACGGTAAGGATATATATAAGCCACTTTCATAACGAGGAACATATCAGCTCCAAATGACAAAGTTGAGGGATATATCAGACCCTTTTTCCTTAATTAAATTATAATATCTATTTAAATAATTTGTATTTTTTATCTCTTCTCACGTTTTTTTGTTTGATATTTGTCAGACTCCATTTGGTAAGTTATATGACTTACACATTTCGGACGAAGCTCCTCTTCATTACTCATCCTCTCCATTTCTCCAAATACCTACTTAGATGGTAGCCACATGTCATAATTAAGAATTAAAAATTGAGATTTTATTACCTAAATTAAGGTCTAACGTAACCACGATTAGAATAGCAAATAATTTCTTTATTTACACTCATCCTCCCCATTTCTCCAAGTACCTACTTAGATGGTAGCCACATGTCATAATTAAGAATTAAAAATTGAGATTTTATTACCTAAATTAAGGTCTAACGTAACCACGATTAGAATAGCAAATAATTTCTTTATTTACATTTTTTTTTTTTTTAAAAATGTCAATTCGATAATTCTAGCTAAAAATTGAAAAAAAAAGATGGAAGCTTTGTTGTTCCAGTACTCTCTGAACTCAGTTCCGAGTGAGTGTTATGGAAGAAGAGTTTAATCCCAAACCAGAGATTACTCTATTTTGAAGAGCAGTTTCAATTTGATGTCTATACTTCATATATGGCTGTTTCAACCTTTTTTGTGCAATCACGTAATACTATGGTAAGCCCTTTTTTCTGTTTGTTTTGAGTTTCCCCTTTTTCTATCAGTATATGCTTTTGTCAATTGTTGCATAACTGCTTAACAAAGTTGCTATCTTGAATTCGAGTGTGCCTCGTTTGTAATTTAGTTGATTTCTCTGTAATTGTGAAAACGTATAGAGGTGGAGCCAAGATTTCATCTTTATGGGTTTCGGATTTTAGAATCACTACTTTTCTTCCCTGCAAACATACATTAATTCAATTGCTAACAAGTAAGACTGAGTAAAGGGCAGCCTGGGGCACTAAGCTTCCACTATCACATTGAGGCTTATGGACAAAACCTTACCTTTGTTTTGTGGCTTGAACCCGTGAACCCTAACATCTTAATGGTATGAGTATGAAAACTTAAACCTAGCTTGAGGCGTTGGCTTCTACCCAAAATGGAAACAACCTCTCTACCTCCTCGAGGTAGGGGTAAGGTCTGCGTATATTTTACCTTCGAGGTTGACTGATAGTAGTCCATTGCAGTAATCTCCTCCATAAGGAGTTGGCCAATACACACTCAAAAAATAAGTGGTCTGTTGTTTCATCTTCCTGCTTACACACAACACATTTAGGATCTACTTGCATTCTCCATTTCAGCAACCTATCTGTTGTAGGGAGTCTGTTCTGGATTTGCAGCCATAAGATAAAAATGGCTTTAGGTCTTGCTAAGTTGCGACATATGAAACCTCTCCAATCGACTTTTGGGTAATCACCTAGCATTTGATTATAGGCTTGCCTTATCTTGTTTCTCTTGCCATCAATAGCATGATGCAGTACATGTAGGTGATCCTTTGCTCCAAGAACTTTTCTAACCTTCCAAGGTTGTTTCTGTTTGGCTGATGGATGAGTTTGTTTTGTCCTTGGTTGGCCAACTTGCTTGGGCTTATCCTTGTGACAGTTATGTCCCACCATCATACAACCTTCACAATACTCAGGCTTCCAGTCAAACACAATCACTTGTTGGAATGATTGACCACACGCATCCATGACCGTAATCTCTGTAGGGATTGGCTTGGTGACATCCACCTCAATAAGCATTCGAGCATAGGATATCCTTGTTTGTTTGGTTGTACATTCATCAGCAAATATTGGAATTCCTATCGCACTAGCAATTCTACCGAGAGATTCACACCCCCAGCAATTTAATGGCAACTTTGGAAATGTTACCCAGAGGGGGATTTCAGTTAAGAACTCTGATTTGAAGTCAAGTTTGGGTGTCCATTGTTTTAAGATCATAGGCTTATTGTTTATGCTGTATGGCCCTGCAAATAAGATCTCCTTCAAGTCAGGTTCAGATTGAAATTTCACCACATAATAGCCGTCATCATGGTAAAACAGGTCAGGGTTTGCCACATTAGCCCATGTTTGTGAGATAAATGGCTTCATATAATTATATCCTGGCATTTCCCCAATAATATACAAAACCAGCGAGTGTTTCCACTTCACTTCTTCTTCTCCTGCTCCTTTTCATCCAGCTTGACTACCAGTTTTCCATTAACTAGCTCAGGTGTAATATAATTTAAGGACATACCATTGCTGGCAACTCGATTTCCCGCAAATAAGCTAATCCATGGATTAGCCTCCTTCATTCCCGCTGGATCTGGTTCCAAGTCCCCTGTAAGCCCCTTCAAATGGTGCCTTCCCACTGGATCTACAGTACTAAATGGAACAGTGTTCACCAGTAATGGAACAGTATTCATTGTGCCTTTGCAGCTGAAACTACCATATCTGGAGTTGATAACTCTCGTGTAGCCTCTGGGCTCCAGTTAATACTCCGTTGGATCAGTTGTGAGCTACCAATGTGCTCATTCATCAACCTCATTGCACTCCCATTGTTAGTTGCTGCTTCTATAGTCTGCTCGCGAAGATCTTTCATCTGCGATCCTACTTCCTTCCTACTGACTCCCACATGCGATTACCATTTGCTTCTTAGGTCTCCCTTGCTGTCTCTTTCCTGCCATACTCCCCACGGCGCACGCTAGCAGAACCTACGCCGAGAGCATTTCAGAGAGGAAAGAGAAAAAATTGGGATTTTTTTTCATACATTGCAGTGTACACTCTACCTTCCCCAGACACCACTTAGTTGGATTTTACTGGTATGTAGGTTGTAGCTTCTTCCCAAATTCCTCTGTGGAACGTGTCAATCTTAGAAGTTTTTGATCATTTGCTCTTCTCCTTATGATCTCATTTACCTTTTCCAGTGTTCAAGTGAGAAGTGCTTGAGAAGTGCACTGATATTTGAAGCTCAGAAAGGATATAGGAACTTTGTGAGTCAAGACATGAGGTACTGATAATGTTATAGTTATATGAATTCTTCCTGATTGAGTCAATTTTTTGACTTGAATACTATATTTAACCCCTCTAATATCATGCAGGTTAAACCATTTTCTTTATTCCAAGATGTTGACAGTGTTTTGTAGGTCGAAGCATAAGCTTGCGGGAAAACTGTTGAAGGAAGTGGATGTTTATGGCTGCGCTAGTGTCAAAGATAGGTCGAAATTTTTAAATAAGGTTACATATTTTTTTTTTTTATCAGACTCAGCTAACATATATGTATCATGCTGCTTCAGTAAATCTGTCTAAATTCTTGATGAATGGGAAAATGTATTCTGTTTTTTTAGTTACTCCGCCCAGCTTGCTCTTCAAGATGGTTTCTTTTCCTTTTGTATTCTTTCCTTTTTGTCGATAACATTCGTGCTATCTGACTAATGATCGAGTTTGGAGCAAGTTTGCATTAAAGAGGAAACAGTTAAGACTTTATAGGAAGAAAACAATCAGTAGGATGAGAAAAACAAGTGTAGAAGACAAGGCAAATATAAGAACTCGAAATATCAATTGTCATGTTTGATAACCTGTCATCATAATGTATCTTAAGACTTGGGCAAGCTTGTTCAAACCATGTCACTTGAAATTACATAAATGAATAGTATTTGGCATTCAGTATTGGAATCTTCCCTCACAATGGAGCAATATATTTCAAGATAGTGAGATACTCTATTTATTTGGACGTCCTATTAAATGCCTACCTACCATCTTTTTTAATGTTAGTTGGGTGAAAGGAAAGGGATAGCAGGAGAGGATATATAACAGGAGCAAGGGGCTAGTGTCTCCGCTACTTAGAATGGAAAGAGATTTTGCAACCCTATGAAAGTCATCACAAATAGGAGGTAGATAACTTGCATTTCTCTAATGAAGTCACATAAAAAGCTTGGGGCTAGAGATAAACCTCCGTTACATGGTACTGAAATCAATGGTTCCCCCATCCTGGCGTTCTTTTTCTTATATCCTTGTACCATAGTGTTTGGTTTGAATATAGAACTTATACCTTTAACAATTAAATCCACTTTCCTGGTGAAATACTACATAATCTGTTCTTGGGAAAATCTGAGCATATAGTTTCTTGCACGAGGACATAACTTGCTCCAATTTTAATAAAAATAAAGAGTGGTACATATATGTTCATATACTAGAAGATTACAAAAAAGAATCTAAGTTATGTACATATACTAGAGGGGCTGGAAATGGTAGCTCAAGTACAGATGTCAAGCATAACATTTAGGCCCATAAACAATGGATACTTCTTCAGTTACTTTGAATTACCGTGAAATGTGCTTGTGAGGTTTCTATAATCTTTTACTCTATTTGACTGGCCTTTGTCCATTTAATTTAGCTAAACTAGATGATGGATGGTAGATGTTCTGTAGTTGTGATCTTTGATGGATTGTAGATGCATTTTGTTGTATTTCTTAGAATCTCGGGTGAGCTGGGAAGGGAGTAGTATGCTTAATAATTGCAAATACCTTTTCTCTTATTTTGATTCACTATGAATGGTTTAATGAACATATTATGGGTTTGTTTGGGTGTATGGAGAAGGTGCCTAAATCCTAGTCAATTAGTATCATCAAGTCAATGCACCTCTGTATCCGTAGTTAGAGGATTTGTCAGAATCTTACTATTTTTACTCTGGCCATCGACATGTTGCAACACTTCTTTCTTCAAAAGGTGCCTCAAATGATTACACGTGTTACCTTCTGTTTGCTTATCTCATGCTTGAGCTACCTCAATTTCGTTTGACCCAATTGTATGAAATATTCTGGTTACTTGTTTTGTACTTTATTGTCTTTCCTTTGGGAAACTGTGGTGGTTGTCTTGAACAGAAATGTAGAAGGATGAATACAACATTACCATTTCCAATAAAAAAAGAAAAGAAATGTAGAAGGGAAAATGTTCCCCAACTTGGTAGTTTTTTAAATTGTTTTTGATGCATCTTCCTTCCCCAGAAATTTCCCCTCATCGTGTGATAGTTATTTGAATTTCTCCCAGGCTTCTGTGGTGATAGGTTATGATGGTTTAGATGACCTGATTGATGGCAACGGAACTGAAAAAGAATCTGATATTCATCCTGATGGAGGAGCAGTTGACTTTGATTTCTCCTTAATGTGTAAACAATTCTCTTCAATCAGGTTGGGCTCTTCTACACCTGTTGAATTATACGATGGGACAGCATCCAACCATGGAGACAGTGGACTGTGGGCCACTAAAATTTGTAGAGAGTTTCTGTCTAGCTCTGTGGGTGAACAATTGATTGATCCTGATTCACTGTATGAAACATGGCATATTTTGTATTCGGGAGCTACTAATATGGATTCGACCACTTATATTCCTGATACTTTGGAGTCAGAAACAAGACAAGACTTGCAGTTCACTGTAGATAAACCTTCTAACCTGCCTCAGCATGGGGTCAAACAAAATGATGGATTGGTTGAAGTAATGCTTGATCAATCTATTAGCTTTATTCCTGGGCTCAGCAAACGACACTCTCGTCAGCTGGAAAACTGTGGCTTTCACACAGTGAGACTTGGAACCATTTAGCATACTATAATTTTGCTCTCAAAGTCACAACTCTAATAATCATCTGGTATATGTGTAGTCGCGCAAATTGCTGCAGCATTTTCCTCGGACATATGTTGATCTGCAAAATGCACAGGTTGGAATCGAGGATGGGCGATACTTGATTTTTATTGGAAAAATCAAGTCCTCAAGGTGAATTACCGTTACAGAAGTTCTTACCTTACCTTACCTTCTATGCTTTGCAAGAAGACTAACTGTTCATGATTGATTCTAATTGTTTTGAATGTAAGATATTTCTATTTATTTTTAGAGTATGGAATGGTTAGCACAATTTTATATTGGACTGAGAAATCTGTTTATCAACTTCAAAACTTCGGGATAATGGGCCTGCTCATCTACCTCTCCACTCAGATTTGGTTAGATAGCCTCATTTTGGACTTGTAACATGCACCTATCCCCTATGATTAACAATGACTACATTCACCCGAAGGTGCAACCGTGCAAGTAGCACATGTTGAGGATAAAATGAAATAAGGTCACTTGAGATGGTTTGATCATGTCCTGCATCGACCTACAAATGCACCGGTCCATAGGTGTGAAACTTTGGTGAGTGACACTGTTAAAAAGGGACTGGGTAGCTATAGATAAGGCACAATAGAGAAAAACATCTGTATATTTTTATAATTGTTAGAGATTATTATTATTATTAATAATAATAATATTACTATTGTTTTTAAATATCTAAAATTTTCATTTCTATTTAATTTGATATGATGATGATATGAGTTGAGCTTAAATTAAGAAGTGAGGATTCATATAGCCGACCATGACTTATTTGGTCTAAAACGTTACTGTTGTTGTTGTTGTTATCTTCCTTTTCTTGAGAGGGTGTTTAGGATCTATCTGCTGTTTCTAATAGGTGTTTACTGAATAATATCAAGTTTGCTTGGAATCTGTTGTTCCTGTATTTTGAGTGAAGTATTAATTGATTGGTACCTGCTGCAACAGTAATATGGTTTTAGCAAATAGCTCCTAATGGATATGTTAGATTCTCTTGCTTTCACTGGTGTATATGCTTTCACAATAGTGTACATCTGCTAATTTCAAACTTCAAATATAAAAACGATCTTTGTTAAATTGAATAATTCTCTTTTGTATTTTTCCATGCAGGGGAATAAGAGCTAGTTATTCTTTATCATTCCTTGAGGTTGTTGTTGCTTGTGATGTTGTAGATAATGAATCATCATCAACTTCTAGGGATGATGGTGCTGATTTAATGAGTGATAAAGCTGATAATGGAAGGAAGAAAACAGTATTTTTACACTTAAAAAAGTTTTTCCGAGGCACTCGCTTCACGTATCTACCTTTTCTCAAGAGCCTAGAGGAGAAGCAAAAGGTTGGAGACATTGTATGTGTCAGTGGTAAGGTGAGTTGATCAATCTTTAATCCATCATTGAAAGAATTTGATGAATTTGTTATTATCTTCTAGCAATTTTTAACTTTATTGCTAATGATGACAAACTTTTACTACTTATTGCACAAGTCACCTTTTAAGCTAAACTGGATCTGTTATGGTCTATAGCGTGATCTGGAAACAGTTGGTTACTTGTTTTACTTATATCATATATATGATATAGCAGTTTCTGAGAATTACCAAAGCTAAGAATTTGTTTGTTATGTCGTGTGCGATCTGATGAACTTTCTCATGGGAAACTCCATATTATGGTTGCAAGTTGAATCTCAAGTGTCAAATAGCAGCTTTAGAGATCCAGGCATTTGTTTTGAAAATCAAAGGGGCAGAGTTTTAGATTTCTTATTTTCCTACTCCTTAGTAATGAGACAAATGATAGATTAGATTCACTATTCCTGTTCATTGTCTGAGTCTTCTTAGTTGATTAGCACATGGGTTATATAAAGGTTGCACATAATGACATAATTGTAGGCCATTATGTGGAGCAATCGGCTGTTTATGGTTGTTATGAATACATGTCAGTCATCATTGTGGCACTGCATCTTATTTTGTTTTCTAATTTCTCACATATTGTAATCTGTATGTTACTATTTGAAAGGTGCGGATTATGAGGTCAAAAAATCATTACGAGATGAGGGAATACAATATGGATGTGCTACAAGATGAAATGGATCCATCATTTTGTGCACAAGGGAGGCCGTATCCTATATATCCTTCAAAAGGAGGTTTAAGCTCTAACTTCCTTAGGGATGTGATTTCAAGGTCAGATCTCAAAACTGAGCTACTTTGTAGTAGTATGTGCAAAATGGTATATTTAAAAAACCATTTCTTGCCATTTTTGTCATGAGAAGCTTATGTGTTTATGTTCATTTTCGCATTTGTTTATTTTGTTCTAGTTTTACATGTATTTATGTAGTATGTTATTAGTAAGACATTGCCTAAACAAGGATGACTATTTTGTTTAAGGCACATGATGTATGTTGTTGGTTCCATTGAACTTGCTTTTAGTTATTTGAAATTGCTCAAGAAGCACTCGATTTGTGTAAAATGACGTTAAAATTTTCATAGATTGCATGACATAACAGGAAGAAAAACATATGCATGTATCGTGATGATCTCATTAACCTACTTTAGTTTTTTTAAGTTGCATAGCATTTATCGGAATAAAAGAACTCTAAAATTTTCATGGACTGCATGTGCAGGAGAGTTAAAGACAAGCTTAGAGCACACAAGTGCAAAGGACATCTCGAAGAATATTGTGAATTGAGATTTACCATTGCTACTTATTCCTCTGTCAAATGGTGTAACTGAACTTTTTAACTGATGAAATGTAACTAAATAATGCCTGTAATACCACTAGTATTAGCACTCTACTCTTTGTGGTGGTCTTACAACTTCCATTTTCTTTTGAAGGTAAACATGACATAAGTTGATGACATAAGAGTAATGAAAGTACATAGCTGAACAATACTCATGTATCAGATGTGGACTCGGGCTTCTTTTAACTAGTTTCTATTGTCCCAAATTTGTCGTTGTGAGCATCTGTTTTCTGACCAGCTTCCTTGTAGTGTCTGCCTGTAGCAACTATTCCAGCTGACCTCATTATGTTGTCTTGAGATTTAATTGTTTTCTTAATTGAAACATGGACATAGTTTCTAGCTGTAAGTTGTTAAATGTGTTTTGTCATCTTGCATGATTTATTTGTTTATTGCTTTTTGTAATTTTGATTTAACTATGTATCATTCTTCTCACGTGTTTTATAAGCCTTCTTTTAATATTTAAATAGAGCCTTAAAGGTGCTTCCATCCAATATCGATCCTATACCTGAAGATCTTGCTCATGATTTTGGACTCCTATGCCTTCATGACGTAAGTTATTGCTTTCATATGGCTTGTCAGATTTACGTTGTCTTCTATTATTTTATACTGCCCTTGTATACTGTAAAATGAAATGATGTGTATGGTGTTGAGATTTTACGTCTTTTTTGCTGGAAATAGTTGCTTGTATCATTTCAATGAAATTCTATGGCCCTGAGACAGTTGAAAATGAGATCTTTCAGGAATATACATTTATTGCTTGTCCTATTTTCTGAAAAAAAAACATGATGTGTAACATTCTTTTGAGAGAAACAATGATAAAGCTGAGGAGGATAAGGAAAAAAAGAACACGAGGTTTCTTGTTATTTTCTGTACAACAGACTAAGAAATAGAACATATGATATACTTCTTAGTGCTTTTTTCAGTTACTTTATTTTAGAACAAAATTGACCTTTCTTTTCTGGGAGAAAGTTAGGTTAATTGGTTAAGGGTGTAGTGATACAATCAATCTTTTTTTGAGAAAATACACGAGTTTTCTTGAATAACTATCAAGAAGCTGATGAAGTATCTACTGTTTTACTTACTGACACCTCAAGATCTCACTGTCTGATCGCTATAATAGGCTTTCTATTTCTTGTGGCTCACATTTTCTCTCCCATTGGTGAAGGATGATCTTATTCATGGTTGAGTATTTTGCACACTTAAATCATCGTCCCATGCTTGTGGTGTTAGAAAATTAGAGCTAAGACTTTCTCCTTTAGTTTACCTATTGACTTACAAAATATAGGATTTAGCTCTCTTTGTTCAGGCTCAATGGATTTTTCTGGCATATTCTCCACTCCTCCTTTAGTACCACTCTCCTAATAGTAATTTGGAGATTCTCCAGTCTCCTTTTTCTGATGCTTGTATCATGTGCAACAATATTAACGAGACTGCTGAAAATCTTTTTCTTGGGCACGATTCATTTCTCGGGCCAAGCACATGAAAAATGTTTTGTTAATGGGTGATGGAGGGACTCAAACCCAGAAGTTTTGTTTGCTCTGGTATGATGATCTGTGTTAACCACCTTATTCAAAAGCTTAATCATTAAAGAAGAGACACTTTTATTTATTTCTGTCATCGACAACTCTTTTTACTCCCAATCTCCTTTTTTTGTTGAGACTGATTGTTTCTTTTTCCTCTTGTGACTTTTCAATAAACAGGCATATGCAGGAATTCACCAGCCAAAAAGTGTTAAAGAGGCTGAGTTAGCGCGCAAAAGGCTTGTATTTGATGAATTCTTTTATCTTCAGGTAATCATAGTTTTGGATATTAAAGGAGCTAAATAGCTTCTTAGTTGTTGAATTCAATTTCTACATGAAGGAAGAACTAAAATAGCATAAAGAACGTCCGAATTTAGTTTCTCCGCTCTTGTGAACTGGATTGTAGGCCGCACTTCCCCCTCCTTTTTTTTTTTTTTTTTTTTTTTTTTTTGACTTTGATTCTATAATTATATTCACATTTCACATGATGCTGGAACAGTCACACTCTTGTATTAAGAAGTATCGTTCTTGGGCCTTTATTTTGTTGTGATGATGGGAGGTTTCAACTCTCTCTCCAAAACCATACCTTGCAAAGCTCCAAGACATTCCAGTTCTTCCCTTGTTCGTTTTTTAGAATATCGTGCTGTTCTAAGTTTCTAAAAACAAATGCTTTTGTTTTCTTGACCACCTTGGCACTTAATGACTGAAGAAAATGAGATCATTGTCCTTTAGGATTTCACTCTGTTGTGATATTTAAAAGCAAAATGCTTTTGTTTCTGCACCACCCTTCCACCAATGACTGAAGAAAAAGAGACATTACTTCCTTTCAGAAACACTACTAGGCAGAATCATGCTCTCTTAAGCTGCATCATCTTGCCCTCTCATCCTTTCTGTCATCATTAGTACCTGCAGTCTAACTGTAACTTTTATTTGGGTTCATCCTTTTCAGAGGTAGCTATGCCTTTGTCATGACTCATGACAAGGTGTTAGTCTCCCTTAGTTTATCATAGAGAGCAAGGTGGAGCTATTTTTTTTTTTTTTGAGAAGGTAACGATTTGTATTATAAACCAGTACGTAGGTAGTACTGAAAGCCCCTTTACAAAAACGTATGAAAACCTAGGAACAAAAGCAGCAAGCCTAGCATTATTCTAATACTTCTAGGATTGCTTCTGCATCTACAGGGGAACTCTTTGTACACCAAAAACATAATAACAGAATACAATCTGTTTTGATCATTTGTAGGGATCTTCTTCTATCCTCAAAGCTTATAGCATTCCTTTTTCTCCAATGGTCCACCAGATGCATGCTGGAATGGTCCTCCAATAACTTCTGTTCTTTGCCTCAATTCCTGCTTCCTCCCAACTTGAGAGAGTGTCAACAATCTTGCTAGGCATTGTCCATTGAATGCCTCTGAGATTGATGAAAATCTTCCCCAGTTGATCAGTGATTTTGCAATGTAAGAACAAATGCCTAACTGTCTCAGCTGCTTCCCCACATAAACAACAATGTGTCACCAGAATGTTGTTTCATTTCGTCAGATTCTCATGTGTTAGTACTGCCTCCTTTGCTAGCAGCCAAGTGAAGCATGCCACCTTGAGTGGAATTTTGGTTTTCCATATTTGTCTCCAAGGCCAATTGAGGGTTAGAGGAGCCCTGTTCATGACCTTGTAACCTGAGCTCACTTTGTATCTTCCTTTGTTGTGCTCTGTCCACCGTGGGCAGTCCTCCCCTTCCTTCAAACCTTGAAATGATTCTAACCTTTTAAAGAACTCAACTAATCTACAAACTTCCCAGTCATTTAAATTCCTTCTGAGAGATAGATCCCAACCTTGGGGAGACCACATTTCAGCCACTGTTCTGTCTTTATGTAGTCAAGGTGGAGCTATTTTACACCAGAACTTCTCTCCCATGTTTGATAATGATATCCTGTATAAGACTTTGTTTGCTAGTAGCTACTCCTCCATCATGACCATGGAATATAAATCTTATTTAACTTAGTAAGACAGAGGGATAGGCATGGAGGTAGATTACACTTCTTTAAAATAAAGAACTTCAGTTTCAAACCCTTGCTGTATTTTGATTTTGGAGTAGTAGATATCTTCCCTAAACATTAATATTAGAAAAGTAAAACTCAGTCGGGAAAAGAAGTTCCTTTCTTGGGTAACATGGAAAGAGCATTGTTTTTGCACCAGATGTCTACAGGAAACATGCAGCACAAATCTCTGATTCCATCAAATACCTTTATTGAGGGACCAGTAGTATCCCTGTTCCCACTTTCTGTATGCTTATAAGAAAATCAACTCTGTCAAGGTGCTGTAGGACCTAATTGAGCTACCCATTATGATTTTGGTATGAAGGTTCTCTCTCTCTCATCTGAACTTGATTTCTTTTTGGTAACTGTGAGAAATATAGAAAAAAATATTATTGAATTGTTGTTGTGTCTACATTATTACATTGAGACCCTATTTATAGACACTAAAATACAATCCTTTACCAAGTAGGATACTATTTACTATTCCTATTTCTATTTGTATTCCTATTCCTATTCTAAATAGGATTGTATAAACATATTGCTATTCTAATAGGATTGTGTAAAGCAATTCCTATTCTAATAGGATTGTATAAACCTATTCATATTCTAACACTCCCCCTCAAGCTAGTGCATACAATTCATGTACCTAGCTTGTTACATATGTAATTAATACGAGGACCAATGGGGGACTTGGTGAGATATCTGCAAGTTGATCAGTCGACTTCACAAAATTGACAGTCAATCTCAATGTGCTTGTCTTCTCATTAAATACTGGATTTGAAGCATAATGCCGATAAAACACAAAGTGATTTACAGTGTTGAACTTCCCAAACCAAACTTGCAAAGACTATTTCAGACCATAGAGTGACTCATATATTCGACATACAAGGCACTAAACTCCCCTTGAGCAACAAAGTGCTCAAAATCTAGTATTAAGTGTATGGATCATGTTGGAATTAGATGAGTCGATATTAAACAAGTCACCAAAAAATTGGCTGGAACATGCTCATATGCCGGAGTATTAGATTGAATGGCTAAAAGTGGTCACAATCTAAGAAATAAAATTATATAGGTAGGGTCGGAATGATGTCACGACCCAACTAAAATAGAAATTATATAGGATAGTTCGAATTGATGGAACGACCCCATTGAAAAAGAGAAATAATATGGGTAGGGTCGGAATGATGGCACGACCTTGCTGAAAAAGAAAAATTATACGGGTAGTGTTGGAATGATGGCACAACCCTACGCAAATCAGATTTGAGGAGTCACCGGAAAGACTAATGGAACTATGCAAATCAAATCTGAGGAGTCACTGAAAAGACACATTATGCAACTCAAATATGAGAAAATAGTTCGGAAAAATCCACGGTACTACACAAATTATATATGAAAAGTAGTCCGGAGAGATGCACGGTGCTACGCAAATCAGATATGCAAAAAAAGATAGTCACCGGAAGGATGGCACGGTGCTACACTAATTATATATAAAATAGTAGTCACTGGAATGATGACACAGTGCTACACAAACTAGATATGAAAAAGTAGTCACCAGAAAGATCGCACGGTGCTACACAAATTAAATATGAAAAAATAGTCACCGGAATGATGGCACGGTGCTACACAAATTAAATATGAAAAAGTAGTCACCGGAATGATGGCACGGTGCTACACAAATTAGATATGAGAAAATAGTCACCAGAAAGATACACGGTAACCCAACTTTTGCTAACATAATCATTGGCCGGACGGGCGACATATATGGATAATAGCCGCCCGCCGGCAGCGGAAGCTCTTTGATTGTTTACCAAGATCGTAAAGGCTCTGATACCATGTGAGAAATATAGGAAAAAAATATTATTGAATTGTTGTTGTGTCTACATTATTACATTGAGACCCTATTTATAGACACTAAAATACAATCCTTTACCAAGTAGGATACTATTTACTATTCCTATTTCTATTTGTATTCCTATTCCTATTCTAAATAGGATTGTATAAACATATTGCTATTCTAATAGGATTGTGTAAAGCAATTCCTATTCTAATAGGATTGTATAAACCTATTCATATTCTAACAGTAACTAACTATTTTATTACCAAAGTAAGGAACTGCAACTCAAGAAAGAAAAACAAAATTGTTCCAAGATTGAACATGCTGCCAGTCATAGTATTAACTATTACCACTTCTACCCCATCTCCCAGAATTAATTCATCAAATTTCCATATTCCCCTCTCCTAACAGCGTTTACCCTTGGTACAAATATCCAGTGCATATTCCATTAAGGATAGAAGTTCAAATCATCTAGCCTTCTGTTTAGTCTAGGCTTCATTTTCCAAATATACCCTGTAATTCGACAGGGATCTGCTTGAACATGTATGTTGATTATAACAAATGTGACTTTTACCACGGTCAGTTAGCTTCTGGGAAATTTGGTAATATGCACATGAAAATAGAGCCACAATAACCGACTTTCAGATTTTGACGCACAATAAGAGACATGGGTGCTTGTGTTCTTACAAAAAACAGAGACATAGATGCTTTTCCATGATCTCGTGGCTTGGGATGCTGTTAGTATCACTCACGGTTTACATTATCTTGCAGCTTGGGCGGTTATTCCAAATGCTTGAAGGTCTTGGTACAAAAGTAGAGAAAGATGGATTGCTGGATAAGTATCGGAAATCTGAATTCAATTTGATAAACACAGATGGATGGTCCATGCTGACTAAGAAATTTCTGAAGGCTCTTCCATATTCTCTTACACCCAGTCAATTGCAAGCTGCTTCAGAAATTATTTGGGATCTAAAGCAACCTGTCCCAATGAATCGTCTACTACAGGTAGTGAGATGTGCTTTACTGTTTACTTGCAAGTTGTTTTTTTGGGGTGGGGGACGGGAAACTATTTTTGGTATTCATTCATTTCTTCTAACATCACATTTTTCATTCTTATTACACTTTTCATTATTCTTGGTATTCATTCATTTTGATGTGGATCACCTGGAGACTGGAAAGAGAGAAATATGAGGGTTTTTGAAGGAGTAGAAATGAGTTTTGGGCAGTTGAGTACTCCAATCCCTCATTTATTTGTGGTGCACCCATGTAGTTCGGGGATGTATAGAGGATTGGGCGTCTTTTGTAGAGAACCATATCTTTTTGTAGATATTTTTACTCTTTGGCATACTTCTTGTATACAGACACTTCGGCCTTTTGATTTTATGAAATGAAACTGTTTACCTAATTATAAAAAGACACAAAATGATTTTAATGGAAGGTTAACATGTCATCTGCATAAGTTAAAAACAACATTTTCCTAGTTCGTCTTCTTTTTAATTTCAAGTTTTTTGACAAATTAAAATTGGCGGTCGAGTTGGATATTATACTTGCCTTCTCTCAATTATTGATTTTTCTTCAACTTTTTTCTCAGATATCAACTGAGAAATGATGTTCTTGCTTCTGAAATAGAATTACTTGACTTTCTTTTGGAAGACTAGAGTTTTTTTTGCGGATTTGAATGGGTGTCTCAAATTTTCTCACTTTTTCAGGGTGATGTTGGATGCGGGAAAACTGTGGTTGCATTTTTAGCATGTTTGGAGGTTATCAGTTTAGGTTACCAGGTTAGTCGGCATTAATATTTCTTTCTGCATTAGCTTGTGATTTATTTGTGGCTATATTTTGCTTTGTTTTATTAGCTATGTTATGATTGTTAGTACAAGTATCCGAAAAAGTTTTCATACATCCCTTCTAGAATACAAGGTTGGAGCTATAAACTCTTTCGGCCTTCTAACTACCCAGTGCCACATGTAATAACTGCTAAGTTCTCATCTTTAGGCAGCTTTTATGGTCCCAACCGAGTTGCTTGCTATTCAGCATTATGAGCAAATTCAAAACTTATTAGCAAACATGGAAGCGGCAGAATGCAAACTATCAGTTGCTTTATTGACTGGCTCAACATCTACAAAGGAATCACGGTTGATTCGCCAGGTAAGAAATCTCAAGGCGTATTAGTACTTCAACTTTTCCTTATTACATGGTTTGTGTTGCCATTGATGTGGGAATTGGGATATCTTTAAGCAAAAGCTGCTTTGCTGACTTTGAAATGTAGGCATCAAATTGAGTGGAAAGGTACCCATTAGCACAGTATGTCTTAAAAGGTAGTGAAATAGAGAAACACATGTGATTGTAGTCTAAATTTTGCAGTAGTAAAATGTTCTTAAAGGAGAACACAAGAATGAAGAGTAAGGGGGAAAAAAAGATTTCTGGAATCAGCATGAGTTTCTTGGTATTCGCCTATCAATATTTAAAGCATGATATAAACATGAAGCACTAAAAATTCCAACTTCTATTCTACTTTTTCATGAGCATATCCGTGGTTGATAGTTACATCTATCTCGAAAAACATCTTGCTATCGGACCTATCAAAATAAAAGAAGCCAATTTCATCTATTTATATATTATTGTTGAATTTTGTGAACCGTCTCGTCTCAAAATTTAAGTTGTTAGAAGGGAGATACTTTTATTTTTCTTAGGTTTGTGACATCATGTGTAAGCCTGATTCTTTTTCTTGAGTCAAGCAACTACCAAAGATATATTGTTCATAAATAATGAAGTCACTCGAACTTAAGACCTTTCCAGCTTTCCTTGCACTGGGTATCATGTTAAGTTGTATGAATCTCCTACCTAAAAGCTCAAAAGAAGGATTAAGCTGGAGAATTCTCCTTATTATCACAAAATCACCTATAACTGACATGCTTTTTGTATCAATGGTGTTACGTTTCTCCTTTCAGTTTATTTTACTGTTTTCCATCTGTTGGCAGGGTCTCCAAACTGGCGATATCTCTTTGGTCATTGGGACTCACAGCTTAATAGCTGAAAAAGTGGAATTTTCGGCTTTACGCATCGCTGTTGTGGATGAGCAACATCGCTTTGGAGTAATCCAAAGAGGACGATTTAACAGCAAGGTAATGTGCTTGGACCTGCCTCACCTTGATTGGTGATTGTGCTGCTAAAAAGTTTCTGAGGATTTCCCACTATGCAATCAAGAACTAGGAACAATAACAAATTGTTCATTCGTTCTTCATCTGACTGTTGTATTTGTGAATGTCAGGTTATTAATTTTCTTTTTACATGTAATGAAGTGGAGATCAATCCTTTGCACTAGTGCAGAACATGATATAATAGTATACTTTACTTGTGGAGTACTGAAGCTATATGTTGCTTAGATGATTGGTTAAATTTTATTTAATGATAACTTGATTTACTGATGAAAACTTACACTGCTTCTATGTGGGGATGCTTGATTGTGAGTTTCATGAATCAGTATGATATCTTATACTTATCAAAAACATTTTAGTGTTGAAAATGCTTTTGACTACGGCTAACCAGATTTTTGTAGTTAAGTGTGCAGCTTTGCCGGTTCCTTTTTTTTTTTTTTTAACATATTGTGTTTATCAGTTATGCTATAATGCATAAGCTCTAAACTGGTGAATGGTGATCTTTTTTTATGTCGATAGACCATAACACTTAGATACAAGATTGTCTATAATTTCAAGGATCTGTAACAATCTCCATGCATCGTTGCCAATGCACTAATTTAATTTGATGAAACCTCTTTATTTAAAGGATAGGAAGCCTGTGAACTAATGCACATGTTTGGATTAACTTGGTTTCTTTCTTTAAACGGGAATTGATTGAAGCCTATGGTCTTGCAGTTATATTATAATTCAATAAGTTCCAAGATCTCTTCGAAACTCTCAGATGATTCCTCCAAGGACGGTGTAATTATGGCTCCTCATATCCTAGCTATGTCGGCCACTCCAATTCCAAGGTCACTGGCTCTGGCTTTGTATGGAGACATGTCTTTGACACAGGTGTGTTAAGAGTTTGAATCCTTAGGTCAATATGCTACTGCCTGTTAACTGAGATACATGCTTTTAGTACTGGAACTAAAGTTAAGTAAGTTTTAAGTTGTTTTTTTACTCAAAGCCCCATCTCCATAATTCAATTCGACTTTCAACTCTCATTTTCTGCTCACTTATATACCTTTTGGGAAGTTGCAGTATTCTTTTTGTGAATCGTGTTGCATGCAAAGATTTGTTATGCCTACATTTGAGCTTCTAGCGAGTAATTCAAGGGGTGGCATAACAAGATTTAGTTACACACACTTGAAAATATTTGGGCAAAGAAGGCCTTTTGCTCTTTGAGTCTTCTTTACCTGGTTTTCTTGATTTTATTGGCAGTTTAACTGTGTGGCTTGGTTGCTATAAGTTTTAGTTTGTTTTTGTAACTTCCAAATAATCACCTTTTTCTATGTACTATTTTTCTGTGCTGGATTTCTTTTAACAACAGATCACTGATTTGCCTCCTGGAAGAATTCCTGTTGAAACATTTGTGATTGAAGGAAATGAACCTGGATTTGAGAAGGTCTATCAGGTGGTATCGTTTTCTTTTCCTTGATCTCAGGCACAATCGCACTTTGTATTTCTTTGAACTTTGAAGCATGATATTTAGGTAGTTCATGTTGGTAATAGTGATATCTACAACTCTCTGCTCCATCTTGACAGAATAATCAGCTTTGCTGTTTGTAGTCATTAACCTAGAGAAATGGGACTATTGAAGTTCAAAATTTTAATCATTGGTACTATACTAAGAATACAGTCAATTTATATTTGTCAGTCACAAGCTTGATCTTGTTTCTGACATATCATTTTTGTCTAACTTCCTTTAGCACTATTTCTGGTACAGATGATGTTTGATGAGTTAGGAGCAGGGGGTAAAATATATCTTGTTTATCCGGTCATCGAACAATCTGAGCAATTGCCTCAGCTTCGTGCAGCTTCGGCTGATCTTGAGACTATATCTCAAAAGTTTTCAGGGTACAACTGCGGTCTCTTACATGGAAAAATGAAGGGTGATGAGAAAAGTGAAGCATTAAACCTGTTTAGATCCGGAGAAACCAATATCTTGCTTTCAACGCAAGTTATTGAGATTGGGGTTGATATTCCAGATGCATCTATGATGGTTGTTATGAATGCTGAGAGATTTGGAATAGCTCAGTTGCATCAACTTAGAGGACGAGTTGGACGTGGAGAAAAAAAGTCCAAGTGTATATTGGTGGGATCAACCGACAGCAGTCTAAGTCGCTTGCAGGTGCTTGAGAAATCATCTGACGGTTTTTACCTCGCAAATATGGATCTTGTAATGAGAGGACCTGGAGATTTACTTGGGAGGAAGCAGTCTGGACATCTTCCAGAGTTTCCTATTGCTCGGTTAGAGATAGATGGAAATATCATACAAGATGCACATCTTGCTGCTTTGGTGAGTACAATTCCTACCAATGACTTCAATATCTAATCCATAAGTTTCTTGATCTTTACAAGTAGATCAGGTTGGATGAGTTTACGCATTTTTTTATACTCAATATGTCTTATTTTCTGTTAATCAACTTGGTGTTAAGATACAAAATTCTAGAAATCACAGGGAAACAACGTGAGTTGGACACAAAATCATATTCTTTGTATATAAGAAGCATGAATTATAGCCAGTTTTTTTTTTATAAGAACAAACCACATTACATCGACCCCTGTCTATGCTAATTTTTAATTCGATAATCTATACAGCTTAATAGAACATTTCGAACAACACAAAATAAATACAACAAAATATAGCAAAAGAATATGCTAGCTGATAGAGAAACCAAACATGTCAAATTCAAGATACATCCTCTAATCTACTCTCTGGTTTCATATTTTATGCAACATTGTCTTATTTTGCCTTTTTATTTCCTTGTTAACCATTTGTACTTTTCCCCTCTAGATTACACATTTTAAGGTATTGTATGCCTATAAAAGTTTCTAGCATTTGCTGGTGACTCGTCTGTTTAGTCTTTTATTCTTCTATTTCTCTTTATTATGCATGAGACAGTAAACAAACTCATCGGCATACTGTTTTGTCTCAACAACATAGTCAACTATAATAATATTCCAGACAGTGAGATCATGTACATAATCCTTAAAACTGAATGAGGACATATTTGTGTATTTTTCTCGAAATTTGCTTCATAGATTCTATAAGTGGTTGCAAATGAGATGGTTTCCTTCTCCGCTACTATAGCTGTGTGATAGCCTCCTCCTTTCCACTTCTCCGTTTTAGTAGTATTATTTAGTCATTGCTTAGTTTCTTATTCTCAATGTGTATTACCAACTGTTGCTGCACTGGTTTTGCATGTCTTGTCATTTGCTGTCTTTTTATTACAGTCCTGTGTCGGATACTTTTCTTTTGAGCTTCTGGTTTTTAACTCTTTGTTGTTTACTTGACATCTCTGTATATTCTATTGATCCCCTCATTGTATAGTTTTTCTGCCAAACAAAACTAAGATATTGTTAATCATGCTTCCAGAAAATTTTGGGTGATTCTCTTGATCTGGAGAAATATCCAGACCTCAAGGCTGAACTTAGCATGAGGCAACCACTGTGTCTTCTAGGTGACTAATCTCCAGTTACGACTGATAAGGCGTGAAACTTGCTACGACACTTATCTGTTTCTAGGAATGCACTGAAGTTCCAATTATGCAGGTCACATACAGTAAACTATATAGGTCACCTAGTCTTTGCCAATCCTGTGCAAAACCTACATTGTATATGATTTCAAGATCTTGATGTACATTAATCAATGAAAAACTTCATTTTTGTATTGTTGTAAGATGGATGTTGTTCATTTGTGTATAAACAATTTTGTAAGACCTCTTGCAACCTGTTACAGCTAAGTCTTTAGAAGTGAAAGGTTAATTCTATAAAAATATATACAAGATGAATAATGTTATATTGGGAGTGATTTTGGGTCATTAAAAGTATTTATGAAAGTGAAATATAAATTCCATAGAACATACTCACAAAATGAGTATTGTAGAGACATTTTTTGAAATATTGTTTTTCAAATCGTTTATTATGTTAAATCAAGATACATATAAATCACCTTCTGCATACACATTTTGTTTTAGAAGTAAAATCTCTTAGCCAAAATTGCATATTTTGAGGAATTTTTTTATTTTTATACCACTATAGCTAAATATAATACTCAATTTGTTTATCATATTTATTTTTTTTAGTTTGTTTCCGAACAAACGTCTCTTTCCTATTATGCTAATTTTTTAATTGCAACTTTTAAAGGTAACAAGATTTGCTTATTCTTAATTTAAAATTAGAAGATTTAAACGTCTTCTTTACTTCTTAAAACTCCGTATCAAATCAAAATAGGACAAATAAATCAAAGGAAACTTACAAAAATTCCACTAGTGTAGGAGCTAATTACTTATATACACTCTAGTTTGCAATATTACAAAATTTTATCATATTTTGGTGTGTCCAGATACTTTGGATACATAAGGTCAAAATTATGTATAATTTGTTCTAGATACACAATATCAAAGTGGATTCACATGTATCCGGGGTACATAACAAATCTCGCTCACCTCCCTCGCCTCCCTTCCATCTCGCTCTCCACTGATCTTCTATATATCTAATATCCCAGATATATACATATACATTTATCTAGTGTGTATCTAGTATGATTCTCATGTATCTAAGATATATGACTATCTCACTCGCCTATTGTAACACCCAGTAACTAGAAAGAACTAAAAAGGAATTTAAAAGAGGAAATAGTCATTTTTGGAAAGTATAAAGAAAATCTGGAAATTTTTAAGTGTGTTGAGGTTAAGTTTTTGGTCAACTTCAAACGATCATAACTTCTAGCTCAGGATGAGTTAGGTGTGTTTCCAGATATCGTAGGAAATATTTTGGAATGATCTTTCCAACGCCACCGAGTTTGAGCGATTCCGAGTTCGTATGAGTGAGATATGCCCATTGGAAGTTGGGCTGTTCGAATAAGAAAATGTACAATCCGAATTTTAGAAGGACATTATGGTCTTTTCTATATCCCATGACTTAATTTTGTTTTTGGTAATTAATTGGGGGAGAAGAGAAAGGAGGAGAAGGAGCAAGAATCGTCAAGTTCTTCAAGAATCGCTTGTGAATTTCATCAAGGGGTAATCCCTACGAGGTATGTGAGTTCACACAACATTGAGTTCGTTCACCCACGCGCCAAACATGTTTAATTCAGCATGAATTCGTCCTAAAAGTTGAAAGTTTGAATGTTCTTGAATTTATTTTCGTTCTTGAATTTGGGATGAGATTGAGGAGTTCTTGAGAGTTTAAGGTCGATTTTAGAGTTGTGTTTGATTAGATTCTTGTGTACATATGCTGGGTATCTGAATCTAAAGAAAATTGGAGAAACAGAATCGAATTTAGGCGAATTAGGACTGGAAAACGAAGAAGGAACAAGTCGGGAAAATCTGGGTACGACGCGGACTTGTTCCTCAAATTTGGAAAATCCTCCCTTGCGTCGCGGAGTGGTCATGAACCATTCTGCCTCAAAAGTTATTTTTGCGACCAAAATTTAAATACAACTCCTCGTCGCGGACCAGCTTTCAGACAGTAATTTCTTGATCTTTTCTAGTGTTTAACTATCTAAAAACACTCTTAAACATCATGAGATCTTTTCTATCACAAATCTTAATCCTTGAATCCATAATTCAATTCAAGGATCAGTTAATAGTCAAGTCAAGAGAAGTTAAGAGCCAAGTCAAGAGAAGTTCATAGAGTCTTTCAAAAGTTTTTTACAAATGATTTAACTTTGTTTTAAGACTTGAGTTTTGAGTTGAGTAAAGAGTAAAGTTGAAGTTCATTTCTTCAAAGTATATGGGGACTATGTATTCTCAAAGAGTTAAAATGTTTTCACATTTAAACAAGAAAAGGAAACCTTGATTTCCAAAGAGCCTTTGAGTTAGTTTTCAGAAAAGCGCAAGTGCTTTCACAATTAAGCAAGAGAGGAAACTTTGATTTCCAAGATAGCCTTTGAGCTAAGTTTTTGAGCAATTATCTCAAATCACAGAAAGAAGTATGTTTTTAAACATAAGAGCTAGTATCATATTTTGAGAGTAGTATTGAGCACCGATATGGGGAAGAGTTCAAACAACTCACAGCCCCTATAAACCATATAGCCACCATGGGTAGAAATGGGTCATACTTTTTACATGATTCCTTAGTGATTTTTAGCATAGACTAGTGGATCCACTTAGTAGTTCAGGTTCTATACCCTCGGTAAGGTATATGACGGCCCTGACAGCGTAAGGCAAAATGCTCTATCATCACAATAGCTCTTACATGATGGTTGTCGGTTAGAGAAACTCCCACAAAAGTAATTGTATTATTATATACACAATTTATTTGTATTTTACATACATTTCAGAGTTATAGTGTATCTTTGCATACACACAGAGTATTATTGTATTTCCAAATACACAGAGTTGACATACATGCTTTAAACAACTTTTCTTTATATTGCACTTGTTTTATACTGCTTTATATTGAAATGAGTTCAATTAGGTTGAGTTGAGTTGAGCCAGGTAAGTTCTTCAGTTCCTTTCAAGCTTATGTCTTGTTTTAGATTTTCCCCTCGCATACTCGTACATTCAATGTACTGATGTCATTTGGCCTGCATCTTATTATGATGTAGACACAGGTAACCAGGATCATCATCCAGCGGCTCGTTGATCCAGTTGAGCATTCAGAGTCAGTTGGTGAGCCTCATTGCTTTCCGGAGGGCTCCTTTGTTATCATTTACTTTTTAGTATTTCATTTGTGAGGATGATCGGGGGTCTTGTCCCGACATCCATCTCAGTTGTTTTAGAGGCTTCATAGACAGTTAGATGTTAGTTCTTGAGTTTTCTATTTCCTGTTTTAATGGTTGAGACTTGAGTTGTCATTTTGGCTAAGTTTAATATTCCTTAAAGATATTTGCATGAGTTATCCTTTAAGACTATTTCTTGTGTTTAAGTCTTCCGCTGAGTAAGTAAGCCATGCCAAAGGTTCGCTTGGGGCCAACAATGGTTCTTGAGTGTCAGTCACGTCCGGGGTATAGGCTCAGGGCGTGACACGTCTCTCTTTAATATATTTGGTAGCAAAATACAAGTATCTAAGGTATATACGTCAATATATGATAAGAAATTTTTAATTAATAATAAGATATATAATATTTTAAAAATCTAGTAACTTAGTTTCTGATAAATTAAAATGAAGGGAGGGAAGTAAGCAAATGGAATGTGACTATAAAAGAAGCAGACATGTTGGGGCCAAATGTCCCCTACCCAATGATCAAGACATGTCCCACAATAGACCCACCTAATCACCAAACTCATGGCCCAACATTGTCTTTTGGGTTGGGTTTCGACTTTACTTTTCCATAGAGATTAGTTTTTTCTGTCCACCCGTGTGCTTGGGTTCCATTCTTTTTATTTTTATTATTTTTTTTCATACTTAATTAAGCATACATAAATATATAATTAATCCGAAAATTTGACTATTAAAATTAATATATTCCACAAATTTAAATATAAGAAAATTTTACAGCTAATTTATCTAATACTTATAGTGCACATGTTGGCAAGAATTATTATCAAATTAAAGTTTTCTTTTTAAAAATATATAAATACAAAAATTCCAATATTGAAACCACCTACAAAGTCTAGAAAGAGGAAGATGACTCAGTATGCAATTGGAATACTAATATGACAATTGTCATAAACCATATCAACAATAAAATTATATGGTCAAAGTTGATATTTATATAGTCTTTCATTTTTTCGACTAGAACTTGCTACATTTCTTATGTCTTTATAACTTTTAATTTAAAAAGTTATAACGTATAAATTTTGTGAGTACAAACGTACCTATAATGGTATAAAAAGAAGAATATTTGATTACGATTTTTGTAATTAATCACAACATTTCACTGATTATTTTTAATTTAAGCAATTAACTAATGTAAATAACCATTATTTTGATAATCATACTATACTCTGAGTAATACTTCCATTTTTGACTAATTGGGTCAAAAATTCATAAATACAAATGTTTTGAATTTTTGGACACGCGAGCGAGCAGAAGTCAAGCTAATTAAATGTCTACAGGAAGTTACAAAAGCAATGCAAAACCGTCGTTACAGTTTTGAGTTTGACAAAATTTAATAATTTAGACTAAATTTTTTTATTTATAAGTAATAAATTAAACTGTATATTCCTAACTCGTAAGTATATAAATGTTAATTCAGAACTAGTAAACTAAAAATCTTAAATCTGACTCTCTATTCCTAAAGTAAAAGAAAGAAGAATTAGAAGAAAGTATTTTATAGTAGCACAAGTTCAGAAAAATTAAGTTAAATAGTATTAACTTAACAGAAATTTTTTAATTATTATTAGATAGGAAATTTCAGTAATTAAACAATTTTTTTCCGACAGGAATTATATACATGTAGTACCAATTGTTGGAGTAAAAAGTGACCTAATTATGTGTAACTTTTGCTTTTATATAATGTTTTCGTGGACAAAAAAGTGATTTGATTGCCACCAAAATAAGAAGGAAAATAAAAGAGATTATTTTAAGAAATAATTATATTTTTTTTATAAAAAAAAAAAAAGACAAAGAGACAAAGTTCCCTAATTAAATGAAGGTGTTTAATTTGTAGTACATTTTGGTGTCTTTTTTTCTTATTGCCATAAATGCAAATGAAACGTTAAACTAATTTTCCACACCTGCAAATGAATTAAATGCCACATTATATAAAACAGCTTTACTATTCATAGACCAGACATAATAAATAAAATAAAAAAATTACGTACTTATAATGTCACTTCTAGAGATTATTTTTGAACAAATTAGTGGACATTTTAATTATAAGAAATAATAGCTCCTTAATTTGACATAATTAATGTGTATCAAGAGGACTTTGACTTCTCAAGTTTATTAAAAGAGTGCATGTCCTATAAAAAAAAATTAATAATATTTTGAATTTATAGAAATTTTCTATTTAAGTAAAGTAGACAACACCTATATATACAAACAAACACACTCTTGGTATTTTCTTAGTGTTAAAAAAT
This sequence comes from Solanum pinnatisectum, assembly GCA_035578085.1. NCBI lineage: Eukaryota > Viridiplantae > Streptophyta > Magnoliopsida > Solanales > Solanaceae > Solanum > Solanum pinnatisectum. The sequence goes on along the minus strand of CM069080.1, from coordinate 3,520,261 downwards.
TGTAGCCAAATTTAGTCAATTTGCACATTATTTGGAGTGATCAACTTGAGTCATCATCACCTATGATATATCTCCTTTGAAGGGTGTTTAAGAACTTTATATACAAAACAATACTTCCTTTGTCCCTAATTACTTATTTACTTTTAAATTGACACACTATCAAAAAAACAATGATTGACATATATAGTGAGTTTACCATTTTACCCTTATTAATTATGCAGTGGATGATTTAAAAACTTGATATTTTCAAGAAGTTCTACATTTTTTAAAGTAAGTAATTAAGGGTATAATAGGTAAAAAAAAAAATACATTGTCCTTTCTTGATTTGTTAAAATGGATAAGTAATTAGGGACAACTAAAAAAAAAAAAAAAAGTGGACAAATAATTAGGGACAGAAATGAAAATCATACCACATTTTTTATCTAATCATATGATATAATTTGTCATCTTCTGTCTGTTTAATTTAGTTTCGCCACATAAAATTCATTAAAAAAAAGTGTTCCTACCAAGAATTTCTTCAATTTCAGAGATCAAAATTCAAAACTTCTCATTAAAAATTCAAGATCAAAATTCTATTCATTTTATCTTAAAGATAAAAGGGAAAAGACAAATATACCCCCGAACTATCGTAAATGGTATGCAGATACCCTCTTTCATACTTTTGGGACATTGGTGCCATTGTCATCCAAAAACTAGAACATATATACCCTCTATACTAAAGGACATACACGTGTCATAATCTTATCCATCGATTCGACATTTATTAAATATTGGATGGACGGATAAGATTGTGTTACGTGTCCCTATTTAGTCTTCCGTTAGAGTGAAGGGCATATATGATCTAGTTTTTGGACGGCAAAGGAACCAATGTCCCAAAAGTATGACGGAGAATATCTACATACCATTTACGATAATTCGGAAGTATATTTATCCTTTTTTCCAAAATAAAATATAAATAAAAAGGGATATATTCTAAGTTTGAGCCTTAAGAAATAAAACATAAAAACGAGGGCATTTTCTTATTTTCCAAATTCCAAATTCCAAATTCCAATCATATAAGTAGCTGACTTATAAACCGACAAACCTCCTTTTTGCCCAAACACGAGGAAGGAAAAAAAAAAAAAACACAACTTTCACCCTCAAAATTATTTGTCGCACAATATTGTATAGTTTCTCCGAATTTATACCACTAGATAAATTATTTAACAACACAAAAAAGGCTCGATCTTACTTTATAATATTAACTTTTTCTAAATTTATACCACCGAAAAAAATAGCTGACAATAAAAAATTGACTCGATCTTACTTTACTAATTTTAATAAGATAACGTGTGATTTATTAAGATATGTATGACTATTTGACTTGACGACCATGGTCATTAGTCAATATGACAATTAATAATATAAGAAATTTATAACAGTAATTATTTTTCTTCCTTCTATTTATTTGACCCTTAATTGGTTCTTCCCTTTCATTATTTTCTTTCCTGCCCCCTTCTTTCATTTGTCCCTTTTATACTTTATTCTCCTGTCTGGAAAAAAAAAAAAAACTTTTAGCCTTCTTCTTAATTCTTTCAAAATATTAAGAATTTTTTAGCTTATATTAATTTAATAAAATGGAGATTATGCCAAAAAGTTCAACTTGTTTGGAGCTAACCATGTCTATTCCCGGATCTTCTTCTAATTCTTCATCTTTTCCTTCTTCTGGTAAGTTTAATTAATTATTTATCACTTTTTTTGAATTTATCACTAGAGAATTATTTTATTTTTTTTCAAAATCAAAATTGTATTTATAGTTTGATATTTTTAGGGACGTTTTATGCTATAGATGACATTTTTTATTTTCACGAAATCATAATTTTTCGTATGAGTGTTTAAAATTTTAAGTTCTGAATCTGTCTCTGATTTTCTGCAAAGAGTGTGAGACTCACCACCTTTGTCGATCATAGCTTATTTGCCTTGGTATATGAAGGTATATATATATATATATATTCCCTTTGTTTAATTAGTGGAGTTTCTTTCTTTATATATATATATATATATACACACGTGTGTGATGAGTTACTTTTAATTATGTTGATATTTTCCTATTTGTAATTATCTTGTGTTGATTATTTTTTTTGTTTTAATTGATGAAGGTGAAGGGGGTGGTGGACGTTATAATATGATGAGAGAGCTTGATATAAATCAAGTACCTTCAAGTGGAAATATAAATGAAGAAGAAATTTGCATGGAGGAAGAAGAAGAAGAAGAGAGCTCTAATAATAATAATAATAATAATGATAATAATATTAATGGGGCTCCAAGGAAAAAACTACGTTTAACAAAACAACAATCTTTTTTTCTTGAAGAAAGTTTTAGAAAAAATCATACTTTGAATCCGGTAAGTATTAACACATTCTTTTTAGTCTATTACAAAAGAATGATAACTTTTTTTTAGATTTTATGTTCAGTCAAACTGCATCATATTTTAAAACTTTATGTTCAATCAAACGTTTTTTTTTTTTCTTTCTTACATTTGACCATTCTTTAATCTCTATAATGTAATGGTAAATAAATTGCAGAAACAAAAGGAAGCTTTAGCCATGCAATTAAAGTTAAAGGCAAGGCAAGTGGAGGTTTGGTTTCAAAACCGTAGAGCAAGGTACCTTTACATTTATATATATCTACACTTTTATGACTATTTATTACTACTATTACTACTCTCTCTTGTTAAAATCAAAATGTTGATACAAAATACTACTTTACTCTGTTTGCGTTTACTTGTCACATAATAATTTGGACCTCACACATCTAGTAAAAAAATAATACTAATTGATATGATTATTTTACTTAGGTTCTGAAAAATGATTTAGGGAATAAATAATTAATATCAAAGGTAACACATGGAAACAAAATTGACTTTACTTTGATGTATGAACAAGTAAAAATAAAAGTTTATTTTTAAAATAGTAAACAAGTAAAAATGAACCGAATGTTTTATTACGTTATAAGTCTTCCAATAAGACATTAGTTATTAATAGTAAATGCCTCAAAACTTTAAACAACCAATTAAATAAGTGGAGTAGGTAGTAATATTGCTAACTAATGTGTTGGTAGTTGAGAAGAGATAATTAATGGTGAGGAAGTAACTACACTAATTTATTTTTCTTTATATTTATAACTAAAACTAAAAAATTGCATATATTATAAAGTAAATTACTAGTGAATTATTCATGAGAGAGAGAACAATAATAAGCAGTGTCCAGTATTAAAACCAAGGATCAGATTCTATTGCACTGTTCTTCTTGTTTATCTGGGAATAGAAAGTGATATTTCATTCTCTATAATGCAAATATCTGAATAAACATTTAAGAACCAAAATTAAATTAAGCCCCACACCCCAAAAGCCATGTGTTTCCTATAAAGTTTTTGTTCTTCGACTTTTACTTGGCTTTGAATATACTTGAATTGAGTGCTTTTTTAGAACAACCTCTCTGCTTTCACGAGATAGTGATAACGACTGCGCACACTCTACCCTCCTAAAACACCACTTATAACATTTCACTTAGTAAGTTGTTGTTTTTCATTCATTATCCAATACTTGTAATGGGGTATAACTAAATCTAAATTCACGTCAAAAAATTTCATACACATTCCCTAAGTCTCCTGATGAAGAATGAAAAAATTAAAGTTCATTTTGGAGGTAGTGGGAACAAACTCCAGAAAATTAGGAAATTTGACTCTTTCAAAATGGTTACAGACTAAAAGAGGTTCCACCAAAGAAGAGGCAAATAGAATTGTTACACTTAAGTCATATCAACTTTCTTACTTTAATATTGACAAATACTACCTAAGCTATAATACTCCCATATTTTACTAAATTAATTTTAGTAACTATACTTTGAAATTATAAACTTGACTAGCACTATTTTATGTAATTATTTGACACTCTTGATTATATATAAAACTCTCTCTCGATTTATTAAAATGAACAAATAAAAACAAAATGTTTATTTTTAATATAGAGGACAAGTAAAATAAAACGGAAAAAAGTAGTATTAGAGTACCTTATATTTTCTACCTATAATTACATAGGTCGTTTGTTTGGGAACAAATTATCTTGAGGTAAGTTATTCTACTATGTATATCAGTATATGTGATAAACATCGCTCATCACTAAGGTATAAATGGTGGGATAATTAATCTCATGACTACCTAATACCTCCAATCAAACACGAGATAAAATAATCCTACATTTTATGTTATGATTATTATATCTCACACCAAACAACTCCATAAAATAGTTTTTTCCCTTTTTCCTTTTTTTATGTTAAGTACATGTATTTCCCTTTTAGCTAGAGAAGAAAGAATAATAATCGATCGGTCAATTTGAGCATTTAATTAGATCAACTTTTCCAGGTGTTGCACGTGCATTTATTTAAAGTTAGAAGAAAGGTTCGATGCATTAATTAATTCCTTCTTTTCATAGGTGTAAAAAGTGCATTTGCGATACGAATTAGAATTAATCAAATTACATTTGTGTTAAAACAGGAGCAAGCTAAAGCAAACAGAGATGGAATGTGAGTACTTAAAGAGATGGTTTGGTTCATTGAGTGAACAAAATCGAAGATTAAAGAAAGAAGTTGAAGAGTTACGAGCCATGAAAGTAGGTCCGCCAACGGTGTTATCACCCCATAGTTGCCATCCCCTACCGGCATCTACCCTCACCATGTGCCCTCATTGTGAACGCGTCACCAGGACTAATGTTAGAGACGAATCCAGAATTTAAGATTAGTATTACTAAGTTCGAAGTGGAAACAATTTGACATGTAGTTATTAGTATGTATATGTTTTTAAGTTTTTTTTTTCTTTCATATGTTTATATCATACGATTCTAAAACAATAGTTTAGTGATTTTAATTAAATTCAACTTTTGGGATTTCTTATATGTTAGTTTGGTTAGCTAGCTAGTGTTGCCTTTTATCTTACTTATCGATTCTTCATTGGTTGAACTTTGTATTATAAAAAAGAGAGAAGTATTGAAAATATCCTTATATTCGGCTATTGACAGCTTTAAAAACACCCATTTACTTGACTAACTAAACCTAAATACACTCCTGATTTCGCAACATGAGTGAAATATACTCCTAAATTCACACCAAATTTAGCGGTATTTTCAACATTTCTCTCGATTTTTTTTCGAAGTTTCATACTCCTACAAGAGTTTGAAACACTTGCTATGTGATAGATTTGGGGTGTATCTAAGTATAGTTAGTCAAATAGAGGGGTGTATTCTTTAGCTAAGCTTCATTTCTATGCATTAGTTCCCCAATCGAAGATGGTTCAGCCACATTCTATGCCACAAAGTGATTGAGAAATATAACAAGGATCAAGTTTTTGTTTTTATTTTGTATTCAGAAATTTATCCACCGTGATTGTGGATAAGAGAATATGGATTCAGAATTTGAACATAATGAGTTCGAGTTTAAAATTCCACAATTACATCATCAAAAATTAATTATTTGCACTTATTTAGCCACACATATACATAATCTAGATTAAAACTGTTAAGTTTAAATAATCCTTCAATATATCCGCATCTGATTTTTAAGTTAAAGTTACTAAATTCAGATGATCCTTCCGCCCCTCTCATCGGAGACAAGCGTGGCCCTACAAATGGCACCAATAACCCTAACTTGTCTAGTAACGTAGCATACCAATATTTTCAGGCCGACAGGGGACACACTTCCGCAGCAATTGTAATTGGTAAGCCCATTTCATAATTATGTTGTATTAATGACTAATGATGATTTGATGAATTTTCTAAACAAGACAAATAATTCCTCTGTCCCTAATTACTTGTCCACTTTTGAATTGGTACACCTATTAAGACAACAATTATTGACATAGTGAGTTTACCATTTTACCCTATTAATTATGAAGTGGACGAATTAAAAATTTAATATTTTCAAAAGGTTCCATCTTTTTCAAAGTAATTAATTGAGGGTATAATAGGAAAAAAAATTGTCCTTTCTTGATTTGTCAAAATGGCAAGTAATTAAGAACAACTATAAAAGAAAAAGTGGACAAGTAAATAGAGACGGAGTATAAAGTAATAATAATAGGTCGGACATTAATAATTAACCATGTTCATATATATAGTGACAAAGTTGTTGTAGCTTTATACATTGAATTGAAAATGTTTAACTAAATTTTGTAAAGTACTAGCAAATCCAAGGGATTTTACTTGAGTTAATATAATTAATTAAGATACTAATGATAGCTTCGATCAAATTTTGTTGTTTTCTCATACTTAATTATATGTATGACAACTTTTGCATACCGCTACTGCGATTTCTTCTAATCTAGTTGAGGCACGTAATACATAAGGAAAAAGGAAGTTCAGGCTATAGTCAAACCTCTTTGCAACATCGTTGTTTGTTTGGATATCTTTTAGTTGTTATACCGAAATACTATTACAGAAAACATACAATTTAACATAACATGAAATCAGTTAAGGAAAACGTAATTGTTATAGTTAAATATTATTATAGAGGAGAATCATTATAGAGACAATACACTAATACAAACCATCCATATTTTAGTCTTTATGTGTTGTATAGTTGCAAGTATAATGGAGCCTACTGTTGGGTTTAGGAAGGTTTTTGTGAAGTTCCTCAAATTGGGCCAAGCCCAATCGTACATGTAGTGGACTTGGTGCAATCTTCGAGCCTATATGAAAAAATTGAACAAAAGAGAATAAGATAGGAAAACTATATAATTAAGACATATTTACTAGCATATATACTATTATTATCTATACTTTAAAAATATTACATATCTTACCATTAATTAAGAGTTTTCAACGTATCTTATTCTTAAATACATGTATTTTTACTACTAAATACACAAAAATAGGAAGAGCAGCGAGCGAGACTCAAATACATGTGAATCACACTAGATACATGTATTTGTATGTATCTAGAGTGATTCACATGTATCTGGGATACTAGATACATGAGAGAGTGGCGATCGAGATGGGAGAGAGGCGAGGAAAGCGAGCGAGATTTGTTATGTATCTCATATACATGTGAATCCACTTGGATACAATATATCTAGAACAAATTACACCAAAATTTGATCTCCTGTATCCGAGATACATGTACCTGGACATATCTGAAGGCACCAAAATCTGGTAAGATACGCAACAATGCAGACTAAACTGTATCTGAGTAATTAGCTCCTAAATTAGTAGGATTTATGTAAGTTTCCCCCAATTCAAGTACGAATAGCTCCTATACTCCACGAATATCAATCAATTAGTATGAGAAGGTTTTGCTTTATTTACTACTTCCCTATCCCCGTTTTATGTGGCACATTTTATTCTTAATAGAATGATTTATTTCAGAAACAATAAAATCACTGTAATTTTACATGTAGGTCTGTGGAGGGTGGTGTGTATAATGCAACCTTACTCCTACTTTATGAAGATAGAGATATTGTTTTCAATAAACCCTATATATATATATATATATATATAATTTTGATAGTATTATATTCCGAATTTATTCAAATTCAGCTCTCTTATATAAAATTGCATGCAACTTTGATGACTCTCTAATAATTGACAAAAATAAAGGGGCAATACCAAGGGTGCTTCCTTATAACAAGAACGTTTATGTATATTTCAAGCTATTATATGCACAAATAGAGATGAATACCTTGGTGGTTACATATATATCATGCAAAATTAAATCACTACAAAGTTACTCCACTCTTTTATTCAGATCACCACAAGAAAGTAGAAACACACATAAATTTGAAATTAAAGAAGTTCCTTTTTGTTATGGCAATATTGATCAAGATTCTATCTTTTCCTTTCCTTTTTGCTCTATTCCTTCTTTTCTCTACTTAATTTCCTCTACCATATTTATCTTCCAAACATGGTACTAGCAAAAAAAAAAAAAAAAGCCATGTATTTTGAGAATGATTAATTTCATGAGAGGGGGAAGTTGGGAAAAGAAGGAATAGAGCAAAAAGGAAAGAAAAAAAAGTTAGAATTCTTGAAGAAATGAAATTAATTTATTTATTAGCAACTGATTTTAAAATTTCAAACACTGTTTGATATTTTATTTTCAGAATATTTTTGAAAAAAAATGATAATATAAAGTTCACGTAGAGGTAGTAATAGCGCGTACTAGACACTTTTTAGTCCTGTAGTTAAAAAATATATAAATTGTGCTAGAACTTCAATTATATTAATTTTTAAGTGAAACTGCATGATAGTGACTATTTTTCAAATACCGACATTAGAAAATTGGCTATTTTATGAATATTTGCCGAGATAAAGAGAAATGGGCTTTTCATTTTAGCAAGCTGATCCAGTCTTCTGAATCTTGCAAAGGCCCAATCCAATTCCAATGGAAAGGCTAATAATCACTTTCTATGCCATGTTTTTAATTTAATAAATCTGATAAATCAGTCGTAGATGTATGCATATAATAATATAGTAATTAAAGGGTAAAGACAATAATCCTATTTTTTTTAGTGCACTATGAAAAAGTGACAATGCATTTTACATTTTCCACAATTTTTTGACATGCATAGTTATCATTTAAGCCTAAATTACGAAAATTGTTTCTTAAAACCTACGATCTCTACATATTCATGCACATTTAGCAAAACGTGGGATATAATAGAAGAAAAGGATTTATGGATACCACCTATTAATTATAGTTCATAGAGATGGGACCCTGTCAGATCTCTAATGCGTAAAAGTAAAGAATGCTTGTAATTTTTTATTTATTTATAAAGAACTACAAAACCAAATAACCCAACATAGAATACCATTAAGTACCTATAAGTGTGCATCATATAGAGAGACTTATACTAGTGGGGACTAAGGGTAGTTCTAGTAGATGGTGAGTGAAAGAACTAGCATGAGAATGTGGGTGGTGGGCCAAGTCCAATGGGCCAAAGAAGCCAACCTCTTTTGACTTGCACATTCAAGAGAGTGACTTAAAACCACTTCACTTGGACCATACCTTTGTCACAATTTTTTTCCTTTATGCACTATACCCTTCTCACTTGCATCTCATTGTCTTTTCTCTTTATCTCTTCTTAATTGTGAAACCAAAAAAAGATAGGATCTTCAAAGACATTACATATTGCAAAGATAGATATGTACAAGTAGCTAGCTTGGAAGGTTATTAGTTACTTTGCATTGTGACAAGATAGGAAAAAAGAAGAAGGGGGTGGGGGTGGGTTGGGTAGGGGTGGGGTGGGGTGGGATAGGGGCCTTTATCAAGAAAGATTTATATTAATTTGGCATTTCATATATGGATGAGAATATTGTTGTTTAATTTGGTATGTACTTCTTTTATCACTTGTCTATTGATGTCTATTCTTACTTACTCCCATTTTAATTAGTGTTAAGTGGTAAAATATTATCATAGTATCAGAATCCGATTCATCTTAGTTCTTAATTTATCCAAGTTTGAGCCCTCTCATAATGTGCTATGTTATCCACGCTCTAATAAGCAGGCTCTGGGAGCTAGCGTATCAAAATTTCCCACATCGGTTCTTAATGGAGACACATTCTCAATATTTGTTGTTCAATAGTCCTCAGTTCATGATTAATTAACTTTCGAAGTTAAGTTACGCTTTATGTTCATTTTCTTATCACATCCATATGTAGTTTCTATTATATATAATTCCTAAAATGTCTGCCCTTAGAGTATCGAAAAATATAAAAGAAACATTAAGTACATAATTCATAAACTTTAACTTAAATTTTTAGTATGTCTCCAAATAATCTTGATTCTATATATGACATACTTGTGACAGTCATGAAGTCATCTTATTTTTTACCAAGACCATATGCCAAATCCTAGGATTCATACGTATTTTAAGTTTTATCTTTGTAATTTGATACTACACAACCTTACTCCTTTAAATGTAATAAATATATCCATTAAAAGAAAACTTATAAGTTTAATCATATACAAAACAAACGTTCCAAACATTTAAAACTAGCTATTTCTATGGTCCCACTTCAATTGACATGATTTAGAATACGAGGGTTAAACCATCTAATTTTAATGTGAATCTTCAAGATTACTTTTAAAATAAAATTTTACATATTTAGAAATTATATAAAAATCATGATATGTCATAATAATTATCAATTCAAAATATTTAAAAGATATATACGTGATAAAATCGCCGTCAAAAGCAAACTTCATTTGACTCTTCTAACTATAACTGTGTCACATAAAGTCGGGCAAATAAACATATATGTTCATAGCTATTAATCAGATTCTGACCCGTGAGATTTAGATCTTTAAAATTATTAAATTGATCTAAACTATATTAGATATGATTCTTGATGCTTCTAACTAACCAATCCCTCCTTTAGGTAGAAGAACCTTTTGTTTTTCTCTTTTTAACTTGTAGTTTAATTAGAACTTAGAAGTTTGGTGATTGGGTGTTTGTGGAAAGGGTGGTCCTCTTATGGTCAAATCATTGTCCAAAACTAACTTTATTTTAATTGGGACTTTAAGAAGAGTTGCCTATATAGTGATGAGTGAAATTGAATTCAAGAAAAGATTGTTACCTATTTTATTTTATTTTTTTGAATGAATGAATATGATGATGTTACTCAATCATGTAGGCATAAAAGTTGATTGATCTTTTAGGTACATGAGACATGAGTGTGACATATGCTAGTTTTCCCACCCAAAAAATAAAAACAAAACAAAAGAAAAAGAATAACTTTCTTTCAATTGTTTGTTAATATGCAAATGATTTATTTGTAAAAGAAACTAGCATAATATATATACTTGTTGATTTGATCTTTGTTACAATTTTCACCAAAAAATTGATGCTTGAATTGTATATAATATATCCTGTCCCATTTCATATGTCAATTCATTCTTTACTCTTCTTAAGAGACAAACATATAATTATAACATTAACTAAATTCTAGCAAACAATATTGTACCATAGTATTATATATGTATATTATTAATTACAATGCAAATATACAATGATGGTGATTATGTGTTATAATGTATGGATTTTGGATTTGAAATAGTAAAACTTACACTATTATATTATGATTTCGAAATTAGCTATTTGTCCCAAGATATTTTTCATTAAGGTGTGTGACTCACCCTATTTATTCTTTATGTGTACCGATCTTGTTCCTAAGTATTAGCGTAATTGGTTTAATAGGGTCCGGCTCATTTGTCACGTCTAGTATTCTCGTCTATTCAGCATATATGGTAGATTTTTTTTTGTACTTAACCATTGAATGTATAATATATGCTTTTGGGGGCATAGTAATATTAATGTGTACATACAATTATGTCAATTTTATGAGAAAACAACATAAACCAGAGAATATTGGAATATTATATCAAGAAACTGTTTATAAACAGTTGCATATTAGGCAAGTTATGTTCTTATTTGATTACTAAAGAGATAGGAATATGGATCCGGCTCCTCTCCATTTTCCTCAAGTTTTAGCTTTGATTGGAGACACATGTTATAGTTTAGAATTAATGGTTGAGATCTAATTAATTAAAGCAAAGTCCTAATCATAGTTATTTACTTCCTCCATATATTTGCTTCTTAAATATTTTTGCAAGCCATTATATTTTCCCTAAATATATTTAAAACTTTTCTTTAATGCCCTGCATACATATTTAAAAATTTTATTAAATAGTTTTATTTTTTTTGAAAAAAATTATAATAGAGTTAAACGTTTTTATTATTCTAATAGAGTATTAAGAGCTACAATATCTATAGAGCAATATTGACTCCATTTAGGGAGTAAGAAAGAATTTAAAATTGAGTGACAAAACTTATTTTACTCTTAAAATAAAAAAAAATGTCAGGTCACAATTTTTAATTTTTATTTGGTAAATATTATTTGAGAAATGGCAAACGTTAGGGAAAAAAAGTAAAAAATCAGCAAAAAATTACTCAAGTAATTAAGAAAATAAATTCTTTTAAATATATTTAGGAAAAATATAATGTAAATATAGAATTGTTGGATTGCAAAAATGTTTAAGAAGGAAATATATGAAAGTAAATAATTATGGTTAAGAGTTTGTTTTAATTAATTAGATCTCAACCATTAATTCTAAACTATGACATATGTCTCAAATCTAAGCTAGAACTTGGGGAAAATGGAGAGGAGAAATGGAGAGGAGCCGGATCCTAGGAGTATATATATATATATGGACAATATTATTGATTTTTGCTCTTTATCTTTGAGAAAATATTGGGCTTTAAATGAAAAATCTTTTTTATAATTTGTTCAAACCAAATTATAGGATATTATTGGACCTAAGAAAGGTCACGGACACAGACCAAGATTCACCTAAAACTAAAGCACGTGAAATACACCTTTTCAATTCTAGATTTTGACTAAATATTTGAGTATTATTGGCTGTTGTTTTCTTTTTCTAAATAAAGGTTTTGTTAAATTAAAGAGTTCAAAACACAATGGGATTAATAGTTTTAAGGAGGGTAAATATGATTAAGTTACGTACATTTTATGAAAGTGAAGAAATTAAATTAATTAATACTTTTACTTCTTACAAAAATAAGGTTTTTGCTCGTATTGCGGGTTTTCCATTTTGTTCAATTATATTAGGGTTTTATATAATTTTATCTTAGTGATTAAGTTCCTCTTAGTTGATGTGACATAAACGGATTCTGGAATAGAAGGTCTTGTCGGTATGGAACTTATCCATCCGGAGTGAAGGATTGTCATCCTATAGCTGAGTGCTTTTAATTAGGAGTGTGCAAAAACGAACCGATAAAAGTGTTATTGGTTTATTGTTATCCGGTTATTGAATTAACGGTTATTTAATGGTTTTACAAAAAAAAATTATTGGGTTATCGGTTCATTATTGGTTTTTAATATTGGGTTATTGGGTTAACCGATAACCCATTAAGAATATAATAATAATTTTTAGTTATATATATATATATATATATATATATATATATATATAATATTAAACAAAAAATATTAATATAATTAGTAGTATATTAGACTAAAAATATAAATATATCCTATGCAATAAATAATAATTGACACAAAAAATATAAAAATTCTATGCCATAAATAACATTATGTTAGTATTAAATGTTGAAATACTTCACAAATCTCTTCCACTTTTTCTTCCAAGCTTGTGATTATCTTGGTTAGAAACTTAATGAATATTTTGTTGATTATCCGATGGATTTGGCAGCTGTTAAAGATAGTTCAAGATGAACTGCTGATTTACAATTGGACTTGGTTTTAATTAGTTTTAGTTTATAACTGACTAATATTAGTTTTTGCACGATTGTAAATATCGAAAATTGACCAAAAACTTTGTTGTGATGACCCCCGTTTGGTATGATTATTTTGATGTATGCGTATCGCGTCAAATTATTGGATAAGTCATATATTTATTTTGAAAGCATTTTCTTATTGGTTAAATAGAAAACCGAACCGTTAAAGACCTAAAACCGATAAACCGAAAACCGATAACAAATATCTTATTGGTTTGGTTATCGGTTTAGCATATTTAAAAATCGAAAATCGATAAACTGAACCGATAATACTTAAAACCAAACCGAATCGACCGATACATACCCCTACTTTTAATTTAGTTTAGAGTTGAGTAATGAAACTCATGATTTTGTTGTTTGAATATGTTTTTAGTATCAATATAGATATAGATTCTAATTAGTGAATAAGTAATAACATGTTACATAGTGTGTTGGAGTGGAATGGTTCTCGAAATCTCTTCACTTTTAGTTAGAGGTTTCAGATTAATCAAGTTTCTGAAAATGAAAAAAGTTATATTGAGAGTATCATCCTCTAAAAATGAATGTAACTAGGAATATAGATTTAGTTGTAAGATACTTAAAATAATAACTTTGAAGAACTTGATAAGAAACAACAAAGTTTAAAGAATATTTTCAAAACTAGAAACTTAAAACCAATAAAGAAAATAGAATCTGAAACAAATTAGAAATAATATATACAAAATATTTTTCTCAAAGAAAAAAATCGAGCCTACTAAATATTGAATAGTGTGTCCTTAAGAAAATTATTCCCTTCAAGTATCTGATGCTAATGAAATATATCCTTCCAAGATAGAACAATCTTACTCACCGATGTCTTGGTACCTAAAATGCCGATGTTAGTGAACCACTCAAAGGAAATAAAGAAGAAGAAGTCGAGAAATTAGTTGTTGAAAAATGAGAGGAAACCCCTCTATTTATAGACAACAAAGGGTAGTGTGAACAAATGTTTATTGTGCCACAATCCTTCGTAAACGTCGCAGCCTTTCATAAAAGGCATAAACCTTCATAAAAGTCGCAACTCTTCATAAAAGTTGCAACTCTTCATAAAAGTCACAACTTTTTTATTAAAGTCAATAACTCTTCATAAAAATCACAACTTTTCATTAAAGTCACAACTCTTCATAAAAAATCGTAACTTTTCATTAAAGTCACAACTTTTCATAAAAGTCATAACTTTTTAAGTATTTTTCATTTACCCTAATTAAAATCCGAAAAAATCTTTTTGGCCAGAAAATTTGGTTAGAATGATATTTTATTTATGTTATTTTACATTTTTAAACATTTTTACCCTTTTAACTTTAATACATTTTAACTAAAAAATGAAAAAAAATTAGTTTATTTTAAAATTAAAAATTTTTATAATTTTTTTAATTTTCTAGTCATTTAGCACTTTCCTTAAAATCCAACGGTGATGAATGTGAATATCAAACTATGGATACAAATTCAAAAAAGAAAAAGTAGTATAACATGTTCATGAACAAGAACCAATGTCAGTTTCATCTAACTTTATTTAATTAAAAAATGCAGCTTGAGAACCTGCATCTTTTTATCACTTTGGCAGAAGTTTTTAATCTTTAAAACATAGGAAACTTTTTGACAAAAATAAAATAAAATAAATAGCTAGTTTCTTACATCCTTATACAGAGGAATATAATAATTATGTTCTGACCGAAAGTTTAAAATTCATTTGTCTATGGTATAAGGTTCGATTATCTACTTTTTTACAAGGAGTTAATTAAAATGAAAAGTCTAAATTACTATTTATAATCTTAGTGATACTTCAAATTAAAATTTGCTTATACAACACAAAAAAAATGAAAAAAGAAAACAAAATAGAGAGAAGAAAAGTTGTCCACGTCCTGCCCATCAAATACTAGCCACGTTACAATATTACATGCAAATGGTCCGCCATCACATGAATACGATCTTTTCATCTTTAATAAAATATTTTGAACTCAAATCGAAAAGAAAATTTTGTGAAGTAGTTCTTCTTTGATGTGTTTAACCTAATGCGTGTAAATTTAGATTAGTCAAAATTTTGATATTTTATATTGTCCCTTTAATCTAACCACACTATGTGGTCACCTAGTAACCAACTCACCACCCCACTCCACCCCCACCCGACAGCAAAAGAAAATTGAACCCCTTTTTTTCTTAACTTCTTTCTTTATCAATATCCCATCTCAAAAAATTCAACTGGTCCCTAAAAAACTCAATTTTTCCTCTTAAAGTATAAGTTGCCAAAGTTCCAAGTTCAATCGATTCGTTTACTGCGGATTCAGAATGTTCACTAAGAGGATTTAAAAAATAAAAATAAACTGTTTAAGATTTAAATTTGGAATTGCAAGCTAAATTTTGAATTTCTCAATCATTAAATCAACCTCTAACTTATATTCACGAGGTTCAAAATTTATATAAATACATAAAAACAATTATTAAAAATACCATACATATGTTATGTAATTTTTTAGGATAAACTACCTTATTAAACATACATCACGACCTACACTAAATTTATCTATACTTTCAAACAATTACATATATTACCAGTTTTAATATTTTATACCATCTATTATTAAAGATACATCATATATTTTTAGCCTCTTACATTTGGAAATCCAAAAATGCAACAAATTTGACGAACAAAAGAGAAAGATAGTATGTAATTTGTTGCAAATGGGAAGAGAGTTTATGCGTGATAAACCTTAACAACGAAGAAGATGAGAAAGAAACTTTTTGGATTGGATTGGAATTATTAATGTATTTGGCACATTATTGATGTATCTGACACATTATTGAGTTAAGATTATATGTATACATTTTTTTTATCAATGTATCTAATTAAGTGTATATGCATATGAATAAACATACACACGTATTGGAGATTTACACATTTATCTGATACGTTATTGATGTATTCGACACACTAGTGAGTTAAGATTATATGTATCTAATTTTTTATCAATGTATATGACAAAATATATGCATGTATCTAAATAATAGTTCATGCGAATGTGATTTTTCTTTAATTAATGACACTTTCAGTCATATCTCTTAATTAAACACGCTTCTTAATTAATGACTTTCAATTATGTCCACTAATTGGACACACTAATTATTAGTACAAGATACATATATTTTAGACCCAAAATATGATAAAAAAATATCATATTACAAATTAACGTAACTCTAAGTAATTATATTCTAAAATAATGATATTTACGTAAGTTAGCTAATTTTTTTATCGAAGAGGGTTCGGATGACCCAGTGGTACCCTCATCTCTCTTCCCTATATATAATTCTTCCACATTTTACACCTTCATGTAATTTCACTCCTTTTTCTTCTTTCCTCTTCCACCAAAGAAAAGAAAAAAACACACACTTTAATTTATCATCAGTCCTTTTTAATCGCTCTCTGTAATTTGCTGCAGAATTCTTCTGCACCAGTACTGCAGAATCAACTGCAATACACACAGTGCTGCAGTTAAATAACGGTTTTTTCTTCTTCGATTGGACAATTTTTTTTGCGAAAATGATCACTTGGCACGATCTGTATGTTGTGTTAACAGCAGTTGTTCCTCTCTATGTTGCTATGATATTGGCTTATGGTTCTGTTCGATGGTGGAAAATCTTCTCTCCCGATCAATGTTCTGGGATCAACAGATTTGTAGCCATTTTTGCAGTTCCTTTGTTGTCTTTTCATTTCATAGCTATGAATAATCCATATGAAATGAATTTCCGTTTCATTGCGGCGGATTCACTGCAGAAAGTAATTATGCTTGTTGTTCTTTCGCTATGGGCTAATTTAACTAAAAATGGTAGCCTTGAATGGAGTATTACAATCTTTTCTCTTTCAACACTACCTAATACATTAGTGATGGGTATTCCTTTGTTAATTGCTATGTATGGTGAGTACTCTGGTAGTCTCATGGTACAAGTAGTGGTGTTGCAGTGCATTATTTGGTACACACTTTTGCTGTTTTTGTTCGAATATCGCGGTGCGAAAATGCTTATAATGGAGCAATTCCCAGAAACTGCTGCTTCAATTGTTTCGTTTAAAGTGGAATCTGATGTTGTATCTCTAGATGGACATGATTTTCTCGAAACAGACGCTGAAATTGGTCAAGATGGTAAACTTCATGTTACTGTGAGAAAATCAAATGCCTCCCGGAGGTCGTTTGCTATGGACCATCGGCCGTCGAATCTCACCGGAGCTGAGATTTACAGTCTTAGTTCTTCGAGGAATCCGACTCCTCGAGGGTCTAATTTTAACCATAACGATTTTTACTCTATGATGGGTTTTCCTGGAGGAAGATTATCCAATTTTGGTCCTGCAGATATGTACTCTGTTCAATCGTCTCGGGGTCCGACTCCGAGACCGTCTAATTTCGAAGAAAACTGTGCTCCGGGAGGTCTAGTTCAGAGCTCTCCGAGGTTCGGGTATTTTCCCTCGCAGCAGCCTGCGCCGGGATCTTATCCTGCCCCGAACCCCGAGATTTCTTCCGCAGTGCCTAAAAGCACAAAACCTCAGCAACCAAATGTGCAAACACAGAAGCAGGAAGTACAACTACAGCAGCAGCAGCAGCAGCAGCAGCAGCAACAGCAACAACAGCCAAATGCTAAAGCTAATAATCATGATGCTAAGGAACTTCATATGTTTGTATGGAGTTCGAGTAATTCTCCGGTGTCGGAGGCCGGTGGCCTCCACGTGTTCGGTGGCAATGATTTCAGTGCCAACGAACAATCGGGTCGATCCGATGGAGCCAAAGAAATTCGGATGTTGGTTTCAGATCATACTCAAAATGGAGATAGTAAAGGTATAATTTTCTTTATTTTGTTTACTAATTAACTCGAAATATAAACTATTTAAATATTTATTATTTTTTAAAAAAAGTGAATCCCCTAGACGGGGTGTCTTCATATTATTTTAATATATGTTTAACTAATTTTATATTTGAAGCCATTCCGCAAACAGGGGAATTTGGTGGTGAGGATTTCACTTTTGGAGGTGCCAATGGTGATGGAAAAGATGGCGATGAAGAAAAAGGTGAAAAAGAGGGACCCACTGGACTGACTAAACTGGGGTCTAACTCCACATCGGAGCTACACCCCAAACTCGCTGGAGGACAAGATGCTGGTATGGGAAAACAGATGCCTCCAGCCAGTGTTATGACTCGTTTGATCTTAATCATGGTTTGGCGTAAGCTTATTCGTAATCCAAACACGTATTCGAGCCTCATTGGTCTGATTTGGTCTCTAATCTCATTCAGGTAAGATAATTATGGATTTAAAAAAACTAATTACTTTCTTAACTTTCTCAAACATTTTGAGTTTTTTAGTGGGAAAAAGTTTAAAATTTGTCCATCAATTAATTTAAAATTTGTCCATCAATTAATTAGTTGTTTTGTTTGTTTGTTTTTTTAGATGGCATGTGCATATGCCCAAAATTATAGAGAAGTCAATTTCCATTCTCTCTGATGCTGGCCTTGGAATGGCTATGTTTAGCTTGGGTAAGTAAATCGAATCGCGTTCTGAATAAATTATTCTCACCCATCAAAATTACTGTAATTTGCTGAACTCGTAAAGTGAACTATAGTTATGTAATACGAGTTCTTGACGCTAGCATTATCAAACATTTAAAGCATTTATATTTTTCACTATATATTGTACCTTGCTTTCTCTTTCATATGTTAAACCACTTCTAGTACGTTACGTTTTACAATTTTGACCATCCAAATCCAATGGTAGTATTAATAGGGTAGTTATATTATTCTTCGTGGGGTCCTTACTTGACTTAATCATTGGTTTGGTTACTAGTAGTTGAAATTTAATGTAAGAAGTTTCAATAGCTATCTAAATACAGCAGAGGCGGATTCAGAATCTTAATTAGTCTATGGATTGAAAAAACACACGACTTGAACCAAGGTTGTTTCATTTGTATATATAACTAAAGTCAAAAGCAACGAGTTCAGTTAAACTCACGGTCATGATGAATTTATGTGTAGGTTTGTTTATGGCTCTTCAACCAAAAATCATTGCATGTGGTAACACAGTGGCTACATTTGCAATGGCTGTAAGGTTTCTAACTGGCCCAGCAGTTATGGCTGCTGCTTCAATTGCTGTTGGCCTTCGTGGTACTCTTCTTCATGTAGCCATTGTACAGGTAAATAAATTATCCATATAGCCTTTTTTTTTTAATATATAGTTTTTGGTGGTCATGAAATGACAAATTTATTATCTACTTTATTAAATGTTGCATTAAAATTGCTGGTTCAAAAATTGTTTTTTTTTTAATAATTTGATATATTGAATTTTAGGCTGCATTGCCACAAGGGATTGTCCCATTTGTGTTTGCTAAGGAGTACAATGTTCATCCAGCTATTCTTAGTACTGCGTAAGTAAAATTATTTCTCGATCTGTTATAACCAGTTAAATTACACTACAACGAATATAATCGTGCAATAATTTACTATTTTTTCCCTACATTTCAGGGTTATTTTCGGGATGTTGATAGCGTTGCCAATCACATTAGTGTACTACATTATTCTTGGATTATAAGAATATATGTCAAGTGAAGAAAGGAGGGGAAAATAGTGGGAATCATTAATGATTTAATTAATTCATGGGATGAGAATTAATTAAAATTACTCATGAAAATTCCCAGATATTTGGAGCATTAGGACAAGAAATTTGACTTACATTAGTTTTTGAAGCCTCCATTTGAAGAAAAAAAACATCAAAAATATTGCAAAATTTAGAAAAAAGGAGACAAGAAG
Source organism: Solanum pinnatisectum (assembly GCA_035578085.1). Taxonomy (NCBI): domain Eukaryota; kingdom Viridiplantae; phylum Streptophyta; class Magnoliopsida; order Solanales; family Solanaceae; genus Solanum; species Solanum pinnatisectum. Next base: position 3,500,129 of record CM069080.1, on the reverse strand, counting down.
GAGCAACACATGGAAGCAAAAGGGATGATTAATTATAATCTATAGTCTATATTTTCTTTCCCATAATCATTACGCGTGTGGATTATCAATTTGAAAAAAAAAAATGTCAATTAGTAGAAATTCAAATTGATTTTGACTTTTGAATGTTAGATTTTTTGTACCTTTTTTGTTTAATTAACCAATCGTATCGTGTGTATTTATTTATTTACTCAGGTTATTATTGTAATAGTTTGGTTTGCTAGTTGTTTACTTCCATTGTAAATTACTTCAGATTTTGAAAGACTATGATTCAAAAGATCTCATGTTACATGTTTGAGTTGTAAAATCAATAGACTTTTTATATTTATTCTTTAGGGGTACGATCTTCTAGACTGGGTATAACATTTGATTATTTTTTTGTCGTGTTATGTTAAATAAAAAAAGATTTCATGTTTCTTAACATTGTAATATGAAAATGATGTATTCATAAAAAAGAGAGACATTTCACATTCAAAGTTAGAATTTTCACGTCAAAAGAAAAAAGTAGCATTAGATGCTAAAAGAATTGTTGTTTATAAAAAAAGAAAAAAGGAAGAGGAAACATTGGGTGGATCTTTGAAAGTAAATTTTATTTTATTTTCCCTACTAAGGCTACAATGGATCTTTGCAATTTGCAACTTTTCTTCTTTTTTTTTTTAAAAAAATTGGCAACAAAGCACTTTAGGTGTGGGGGCTTTAATTGTGAGCAACGTGAGATAACTCATATACAAAGAGAAAAAAGGAGAGCACAAAGCTGCATGAGTCAAAGGTGCTTTTGATCTCTATATTGTCGAGATAATGATTGTGAACGCGAAGGTTATGATGAGATGAATATGATTCTTTATATGTTATTAGAGATATGTGCGTAAGGAGAAGTTTAGATTCGGGCTTGCTCAACAACATATACAAAATTTCACAAGTAGAGTATGAGAAGTATAGAGTGTACGCATCATATCCCTACCTCGTAGAGGTAAGAGACTGATTTCGAAGAACCCTTGATTCGAGTACAACATATCAAAATAAATATGAAAAAGAGAAAATGACATTGGAGAAACGAAACTACAATAGATACAGGCTTGCTCGAACTTAGTTATTAACACTTAAAATCGTATTTCTTCGTTAAAATTTTGACTCCACTACCTCAATACTGAAATCTTGAGTTGAAGTCTTGAAAATGAAAAATAAAAATACTAGATGAGAGTGTTTTCTCTATTAGTAAACCATATATCTGTATAAAAGAGAATTACAGATTTTCTGAATACTGAACATCGAATGAGAAATTAAAAAGAAAAGATGATAGATAATGAACAGGATGATGATATTGATCGATGTGCCCATAATCCTACCCTACTCCTAACCCAAGCATGGGTTGTAATACAATGAACATATCACCTCAAAAGCTGTCTTACTTTTTTCATTTTCATAATGTTGAAATGTTGAAAAAGTCATATTCAACTAAAAATAGTTCATTAGCTCTTAAGCTATGGTGTCTTTAATTATGTCATTAGCTAGCTAGGTGTAAACTAGCATGCTAATTACATTGTCATGCTCTATCTTTACACAAAGTTGATAGAGAAAGAAAGAAATAAATATAGGCTGCTTAAGGCATAATATTAACATCATCCAACTTACTCACATCTAAATATTTATCTCTATTCGATAAACATAAACACTCTTTTACTTGATTAACTGAATTTAAATACACCATGATCTGTCATATATTACAACAAGTGGTCTCAAACTCTTGTAAGAGCGTGGAGCTCTTAATAAAAAAATTGAGAGAAGTGTTGAAAACACCTCTAATTTTAGCAAGAATTTAAAAGTGTATTTCACTCATGTGGCAAGATTAGGGTGTACTAAAGTTCAGTAAATCAACTAGAGTAATATTTTTAAGGTTGTTGATAGTTCGAGGACGAAACTAATAATTTACGTCAGATTTAAAGGTGTTTTGAATACTTTTATCTTATTTTTTAGAATCCACCGTCGTTATTTCTCAGGTGTGTACCGGGTAAACTCATTCCTATGCAATAACTCGCATACTATATATATAAGTGATGTAAACCGTCTAATGCAATGCATATGACTAAAAAGACATTAACAAAGAGAATCGATTCTTAACCTTTTTTATGAAATATCACGGATTACACGAACTCTGTCACGATTGCTGGATAATCTTATCCCTCATGAAAGTTGTGAATAATAGTAGATTGAGATTGGTTAAATTTCAAGAAAGAAATGTCACGTAGCACAACATTCTTCTCAATCTAAAAGACGTTGATATTACGTTGTCCTATTATGAGGGGGCACATGCACTACTTTTTTTGCATTATTTTTTCCCAAACACTTCGATTTACTCTACAAATTTTTATTTTTTTTACCGTAGCCCTATGAGATTATGAATTAATCTTTTACCATAAATACGGCGGTAAAAAAAATCAAAAAATTAGAGACGTGGCTTGAAAAGGATAGAGAACGTGGGTTGTAGGGAGTACGTAACAAAAGCGTCTCTTTATCACGCGCCAATTGTCCTCCTATGAACCAAACTCGATAAAATTCTTTCACCCTTAATTAGATTATATCGTACATATCGTGTGTTGTTGTTCTCCTATATCGTGTTTAATTTTAGTGATAACGTAAAATGTATATTAGCCTCTCAAGTGTTGTTATGAGCACACAATTGACTTAGATTAATGGGAATTTACTATGATAGGCGTCATAAAAAATAATGGTTGAAGTTTAATTCTGATGATGTTGTGTCTTTACCCGTCTACTTTAGGAATGACTCTTTTTGGATTGAAATTGTTTCCCTTTTAATAAATTTAAGGTGTTGAAAATCTCGATTAGTCTATTTATAAGAAGAGTGGATAATTAATTCGACATAAGTAGTTATATTGGACGCTATTAGATATAAATTTAAGGTATCGAAAATCTCGATTAGCCTATTTATAAAAAAAAATAACTTTTTACTTTGTTGGTGTTATCAAGATTAGATCAAAACAGGATTTTCTTTGAAATAAAAAAATAAAGATATTGTGGTCTCGATAAGTGATATCCCAAATTTTACTTAATACTAAGGTCATATTTTTTTCCTAGTTAATAGTAATATTTTGGTGAAACCAAAAGCTCTTTCCCCAAATGGAGAAGCACTGTCTTCAATTTTCTAAATATTGAACTTTTGTCCTTTTTCCCTATAATTATTTCTTTTCGTTTTTTGAAAAAAAATAAACTCTTTAAAAATTAGCCACCAATATGACTTTTTTTATTTTTTTTTACTAAAAGAATAATTAAAAAAAAGGTAAGGGACATACCATTCAATCTAACTTCAACAAGTGGAAAGGGAACATTCATTCCTTTTAAATTTTAGTATTAACCTATTTTCCTTTGGTATTTCATTAGTCTGTATTGGGGTTATTAAATTGAGATTCTCGATAAAAAAAAAATTATATCGAAGCAAAACGCTTTCTAACAAAGACAATATTATATTGAAGACTTGAATCAGAAGATTTTAGTTAAGAATAAAGAAGAACTTATAACTTCACCGTCATCTAATTTGTTAGTATCAATGAACAACCTATATTTAGTCAGATAATTTATTTTTAATAAATAGAAAATCAAGAAATTCATATCGAAGTTTTCTTTTTCTTTCTTGATGTGTTTTTCTTCGTACTTATGTCTTGAAAGATAGAGAACGATACAAAGTATCTAAGTCTATTTGGTCATGTCGATATGAAAATGCTTGCGTATAAGAATATTTTCTACAATCTAATCATAAAATGAGAACATATTATTCAAAGAAGCAAAAAAAAAGTTAATACAGTCATTTTTTTTGTTACTGTCAATCTTAATTCTTATTTCTAAATCTAGAAGTGTTTAATCATACATCACTTGATCAATTTTAGAAATGGGACCTATATTACCAACAATTTTCAAAAGCTCGTCAAAATTATTAAAATCTAAGAATTTAGGCACCTCGATTTGTCTTTATATATAGTTTTACAGTCAAAGAACAATTTCAAAGATTTTTTTTAACAGTAAATACTAATAAAACATTCTAATGACATATTTTACTCTAGTAATTTAATTTGAGTCAATATTATTACACCTAGATAGTTGCTTTGAAAATACAAGATTTTATTATCATAGTTGACCAAAATAGTTTCAATTAAATTGACATTACTGTATATAATTTGTTAGGCTTTCTTTTTCCTTGACCAAGACTTAAAACAATTTGAAGATAAAATCTTTGCTATTTTAGTTTTAAGCTTATGTGTTACCACAGAAAAAAATCTATGACTTACTGACAATTTTCAAGTGGTCAAACTATATATTATACCATCCATATTCGATGTGCAATATTGTTCAAAGAAATAGACGTTATTAACTTTATCATAAAGTATAATATTCCATGAAGACCATCTACGTAAATTCATAAGTTTTGGATAGCCGTAACAAGTATATGTACCAACCGCTCTGTACTATAACTTAATTAAATCCTATCTTTTTTTTTTCTTCACTATGAAAGGATATTTTATGTTAGAGTAGGTAAAAGTCTCACATTGGTTAGAAAATAGATTAGTGATCTCCTTATATGGACTTGGGGAATCCTCCACTCATGAGCTAGCTTTTAAGTTAGACTCAGGTGTCATATCTTTACATGATATCAGAGTTATGTCCATTCCTATTTTTGCTCCTGATCCACGCTCCAGTTGGGAATGGGCATGAAGGGGGGGGGGGTGTTAGAGTGGGTAAACGTCCCACATTGATTGAAGAATAGACTGGTTGACTCCTTATATGAACTTGGACAATCCCCCTTTCAGGGTTGAGTTAGGCCCACGTGCATCATATCTTTACATTTTATAAGAATCTGACTTTAACCATCCATCAATTTATTTTGACAGAAGTATTGAAAACACCTTTGAACTTGGCGTGAATTCTTAGTTTCATCCTCGAACTAATTGACAACCTTAAAACACCCCTCTACTTGACTAACTAAACTTAAATACACCTCAGATCTACCACATGACATAACAAGTGGTCTCAAACTCTCGTAGGAGCATGAGACTCTTAATAAAAAGTCGAGAGAGATGTTGAAAAAACCCCTAAACTTAACGAGAATTTTAGGGTATATTTATTGAGAAATAGACTAGTGGTCTCTTTATATGGACTTGGGTAATCCTCCTCTCAAGAACTAGCTTTTTGGCTTGATTTAGACCCAAGTATCATATCTTTGCATGATATCAGAGTCATGTTCATTTCTATTTTGGCTCTCGGTCCACGTTCCAGTTGGGCCTGGACGTGAAGGGGGTGTTAGAGTAGGTAAAAGTCCCACATTGTTTGAGGAATGGATTGGTGGTCTCCTTGTATGGACTAAGGTAATCCTCCCAGCTAGCTTTTGAGGTTTAGTTAGGCTAAATGTTATATCTTTACATGATATCAGAGTTATGTTCATCCCTGTTTGGGCTCCCGATCCACACTCTAGTTGGGCCCAAGGGATGTTAGAGTTGGTAAAAGTCCCACATTGGTTGGGAAATGAACAGGTGGTCTCCTTAATTATATGGTCTTAGCCAATCCTCCTTTTGGGGTTGAGTTAAGCCCACATATCATATCTTTACATTTTATAAGAATATGTATTTATAGTTGCGGAGTAAGGAAGTTATTTGACAAAACATATCTTCGATTTGATTATTTGATTAGTCAACTTGAACCATCCATCAATTTATTTTGACAGAAGTATCGAGAACACCTTTGAACTTGGTGTGAATTATTAGTTTCGTCCTCAAACTATTGATAGACTTAAAAACACCCCTCTACTTGACTAACTAAAATTTAATACGCCCCGATCTGCCACATGACATAACAAGTGGTCTCAAACTCTCGTAGGAGCATGAGACTCTTAATAAAAAGTCAAGAGAGGTGTTGAATAAACCCCTAAACTTAAACGAGAATTTCAGGGTATATTTCACCCATGTAGCAAGATCATGGGTGTATTTAAGTTTGGTTAGTCAAGTAGAGTCGTATTTTTAAGGATGTCAATAATTCAGGGATGAAACTAATAATTCACGTCATGTTTAGGAGCATTTTCAATACTTCTCTCAAAAAAGATTTTTTTTTTTTTTGAGGCAAGGAGGCGAATTACAAGGTGGGGGAATCGAACACTCATAGTGAAATAAGTTCAAGTAACACCCAACTAATTAGCTACTGAGATTCTAACCATTTGTCAATCATATGGAGCTCGGCTATAAATATATTTGATTGATTAGAACATGTCATAGTTATAATACTCAATTGCAAAAGCAACACATGTGTGTTTCTATCACGTCGTACCTTAGCTACATGCATGAAAAAACCAAACATAATGTTAGTTTGATTTGCTTGTCAACATAGAGGGAACTAATCAATCTAAGTTTACAAGACATGATAGCCAGCAAGAAAGCCAGAAAATTCAAACACCTCCATTTGCTGTATCCCTTTATTCCACTATTGTTTGTCTCAAACTTTGATTTTTTTTTTTCCTTTAGAAATAATATAATATTTAGTACTATTTGATGATTAAGGAAATTGTTATTTGTAGTGTTTTTCTTAGAGTTGGAGACATTTGTGGCCCTCTCACCATAATACTTTGTTTTGGACAAAATTATTATGTTCTTTGCCAGCTACTATATCATGTTCTTCTGCCCTTTTTGTTGTCTCGTTTTTGTTCGTTTAATATATGAATCAATTTGATGTAATCGATCGTACATATTTCTTTGAACACGATACAGGGAAGATTAGTATAATCCTATGCAAAAATGACATGTGTAAATCGAAAAATGGTATGTTACATTCTTTAGATTAGCTTGAGTTAATCACCGTTAGAGTATTGAGCAGACTTGACATATATCTAATTTGATTTTGCTTATAGAATAGTGTTATAACTTGTATTTGAACATGTTAAAATGGATAATAATTAATCCGCACAAATTTAAATGAATTGAACGAGTCGTATTTTCGTAGTCTAATTTTGTCACTTTTCTTCATTTGAAATATAATTGACATGAGGTAGATGAAAAAAAAAATGTTAACGTCTTCATTTTAATGCTATAATAATGACTTGTTACTATTGGTGGGGGAGGGTGGAAGGGAATAATTTCCAAAAACATATACACTTCTCATATATATATATATATATATATATATATATATATAGCCACTTTAGGTGATAATATATATGGAAAATTACCCACATACATAACTTAGTTTACCATATTTTTAAAAAAGTTTCTACCATTTGAAAAAATTATAAAAATTTTTACTCTCTTCTATATCGGATATATCACTTTACGCGCTGTATCAGGACTTCGAGTGATGTATCTGCAACCGAGACCCGATGTATCAGAATGTTTTGGGACGTATCAAGATTTCACCAAATTTAATTTGAAAAAATAATAGGAATAAAATGTAATTTACTCTTAACACTGTGTGATTTGTGTAAAATTATTATTAATTAGTATATATATAGTCAAGTTAATAATCAGTGTGATACGACAAGTGAAATGCGCATGGACTAGTTATAATAATCATTCCACGTCGACTTATCCCTTTATAAATTTCTTATAAACAATATTATATGTGTAATTTTCTTTCTTTTTTAATGATTATTGCATAATACAAATTTTGCAGCATCAAAATTTCTCATATAAAAATGCTCAACATGTCCAAATGATTGATATAGTATAGCGTGTCATTATAATTTACAAATACATATATAGGACATCAAATGTAACAATTACATAAACTTATATTAACAATTTTTACATTATAATGAAGTCACTTACCATGCATATTATATATACTATATATGTCGATATCTATACACACAATCATTTATCATGGTATACATTATTATACAATGTGTAGACACAAACTAATCTCACACTCACACGTGAGCAAAGACAAGAAGGGGTCCATTTTCATGTGTCTGCCCATGCTGTGGACATGTGCATGGGATATATTAGGGTTTTGGGAGAGAAAAAGTGACTCAAGCTATATATGCATATATTGACATGTATGGTATTATTCCAATTTGTGGGGTGGAGTAGAATGTATAAAAGTCCATTCAGAATTTAGACTTGATGAATTCAATCTTTAAAAACTAATAAATGCAATATATAATATGTTTTAAGTTATGCATTCGAAATATCGAATCTCTATTGAAACTTAATTGATTTCTAATAGATTATAATACGATATGGGCAAGATTTGATTTTAGGGCCGTTGTCTGAACTATTATCATGTTAACGTGTATGATTATCTCATTTAAAAGCTTAATTTATTAGATAGGGTTTTATTATTTAATTATATTTTCAATCACGTATATGTTCGAGTCAAAAGTATTGAGTTCAAAATATATATGTTCCATTGGGTTGTGGTGGGGTGGGGGTGGGGTGGAGGAGCGGGGGGAATGGTGATAAGGAAGAGGCTTTGGAGAAGATAATTAAAGGCCAACTAAAGGTAGGGAGGGACCTATATTTATACATATATATGGGGTGAGAATGAAGTTTGGCAGAGATTTTTGTGGTTACTCATTTTATGGCTTTTTCCTTGTTTTTATGTGAAATTGAGGATGGAATAATACACCCTTCGATTAATTGCTTCTCTTTTCATTTTCCTCTTTTTTCTGTCCCACTTTTTTTTTTTTTTTTTTTTGGCAGAGCTAATTAATTTTCCTACCTAGCAAAGAATATGTGTGGTCGAGATTTTGATGCATACCAAACATGTCCCTACCCTCTTTTAGACATGGAAGATGTTTATATTCATTTTTGTTTTGTTTTCTGTTCGGTGTTTAGTATTCATTTTGGAGTTTTGATTAAATTTGTATTTGCATTCGCATTGAAAGTCTCATATTAAGAGTAAAATGCTCCCCAATAAAGTGATTCCGCACTCAGGGAGACTCGAACCCAAGACACCTAGTTTAAAATGAAAAAGTATTTTATATTCATTTCCATATATCTTCCAACATATATTAGTAAATACAATTATATTTTCCTTATTCTCAAATATTATACCTTAAAAAAGAAAGAAAAAAAACCTGTCAAATTCTTGATTCTTTAATTTGGGGAGAATGTTTATGCTTTTAGGTACAAGCTAACTATTCTTTTTCTTTAATCAAGCAAAAATAGGAATAGCCTCCACTTTTTTTTTTAACAAATAAATTTAAAGATGTGATAAATGTTGATATCGAAGTATTTATTTATAAATCTTGATCAATCATAATCTTAGGCTATTAAAAAAAAGCTTCCACGTTGTTTCTTTTATGTCGCTAAATTAATTAATACATTTTTTTACTCATGCAATTTATCCATATTGTTCAATTTTAGGACGAGAGGGCCAGATCGGACCCAAATTGATCTTTGAAACTAATAAAAATAATGTTACAGTTTAAGTTCTTACTTTCAACGAGACTTTTTTTTTAATAACACAATTTGCATAATTGACTTATGTAACTTATATAGGTAGTTATTTATGGTAAGGAATCCCATCACGTGAAAGAGGTAGGAAGAAAATGGACAATGTTAATTAATTTCGATACTATTATTAAATAAAAAACAATGGCTAAAAATATTCGAAGTTAATGAATGGTTAATGTTATTCCAAGAGAAAACAAACATATGATTGTGTCCTCGTGTGCATGGATTTATTCTCTTCAAGGAGCCCATCTTCCTAATTGTAACGATTTGACATAACTATATATATATATATATATATATATATATATATATATATATATATATTATGTATATAAAAGGTTCATCAATGCCAGAGAAGAAGGAAATCTTGATATAGTTGAAGGAAACTTAGCTTACACCAAGCTCCTATTTACTTATTATCCAAAATATTGTATCTCATTAAAAGATGCAGATTTTAATAATGCATTAAGCTTCCATTTTCAGGTTAAAAGGAATGACCTATTCAAACCAGGTAATCATATTATGAGTATATATTACCAAGCTTTGTATACTGTTACAAATTCCAATTATGGGAGTGTATACAAAAATAAGGAAATGATTGAAATTGATCAGGAATGCATAGGAATTGCAAGAATAGTTGAGGCTGAAATTCAACCAGCAATTATTCCAGATGAATATGAAATTCATTTTGGGAAAACAAGAGAAATATATATATATATATATATATATATATATATTATATAGTAAAAAAAATAGATTATATACGAAGTAAAAGATGAATCTGAAATTTAAATTTAGTAGGCATTAAGTTTACTATTGGTTAAAATTATAGATTCAAATCTAATATTAAATGTAGAGCATTTGTGTGAAAGTCATGGATTCTTGATTATTAGGTTCGTGAGTTTGTGGCCCGTGTCGAAAGCATTTTTTTTTTTTTTTATATTTGTGAACGTTTAAGAAGTCATCTCGTGATTCGTTGATCTATTGAATTAAGATAGCTCTACATTTAGTGTTTTAGACTCATACTTTATAGTTGCTTTATCATCTACTCGTGAATATTGTCCAGTTAAATCTTTGTTCTTTTATTTTCAAATATGGATTCTAATTCCAAATTCTCCATATATTATATGTGAGATCAATAAAATTCTCTAGAGAGTGAGTTTGCGATCAACCTATGACTAAAAGGCTACATCCACCTTGGCTAAAAAGTTTTTTTCAAAATCATCCCAATAATATATTTTTATTTGATTTTTTTAAAAAAAAAACAACTTAACATTTCACCACCCTTTTACATATATTTCCATTTTTAACTATGCCAACCAATTTTATCCAATCCACTCTTAATCCATACATATACGCTCATATGCTTATTTTTAGAATTTAAATTTTATGAGTTTAAAATATCACTTAATCGACCAATCAATTGAGTTATCGTATTTAAATATTAGTGGCTAGCGTCAGAGCTATTGGACCTATACCTTTAATTGTCTGATAATCATAAGTTTGTGTTTTGGGATACCAAAATATTTTTAAAAAAATTACACTAGTCATGGCAAATAAGCCCAAGCCATTTTGGATGGACATGCAGAATTTCAAGACAAATGAAGTTCGACAATAATTTTTTGAATAACTCATATATTAATACACACTAAAAGTTTCGATAATCATAATTTTGTATTTCGAGACCCAAAACTCAAAAAAGTAAAAGCAACGTCAGTCATATCGAAGTCTATCCCTTCATGTATATGCTTTGCTTTTAGTATGATTTTTATGTGGACTTGTCACTATAAAATACATTTTAATTTAAAAGAAAAAAAACTAGTTCAAGGTATCTTATAATTAAATATAAGATTAAAAATGGGAACAACGATGATGTTAGATACAAGTGGGAGTTGGACATATATAGAAAAATCTAAGGTATAGTTTAAATAAGAATAAATGTAAGCAAACAAATAAGAGATAAAATAAATGATTTGATATAGAGATATTGGAGTAAGTAATATTTTGTGAGAAAGAGATAGGAAACAAGTGTCACAATCTATGTAGCTTAAACTACAGACATGGGTTGATCTCCTTTAGGGACGACCATCTGAGAATTTGAGAGAGACATCAATTGGCTACATTTTATATTATTTTAGTATGGTTTGACAACACATCCTAAACCTTTGAGGAAAGTTTGGATGCGATATTTTTTATAATTGTGATGTTCGAATCAACTTGTGTGCACTTTTGCCAATCTCTTGCATACTGACACAAATATTTAACTTTATCATTAAAGCTTAAATAGTAGGAAGAAATCGTCAGTTTGTGTTTGGTGAAATTTAAACACCGATCTTTCACAATACCTATACTTAGTTTCTTGACTATTAGATCATATCCTTGAATGTTGAAAGATCGCCTCTCAGTGCACCTTGTGCCAGTGGCGGAGCCACATATACTTGAAAGGTGTCGATCGACATCCCTTCGTTGGAAAATTACACTGTGTAGCTAGGTAAACATATTTTTTTATGTATGTATTACATACTGACACTCTTTGGTTTCTACATGAATGTATTTATTTATACTTTGACACCCCTTAGTTGAAATTCTTACTCCATCCTTGCCTTGGGCAAGCTACATGTTATTCCCTTATGGGCGTTTGGTTATAGGAATTAGGAGGTTATCTAGTATAAATTGTGGGTATTAGTTAAAACTAGGTCAAATTTATAAGATCATGAGATTATCTATCGCAATTATAATCTCAAGACTAATATAATTCTGAATTAACTTTGTTTGTAAACCAAACGATTCCTTAATTGATAACACCTTCTCTTTTTTGCTTATTTTATAAAAGTAGTTATAATTTCACAAATGGTAGTAAAAAAAATGTCTGAAAGTATTCACTATCACTGGTTGGTCTATTTTGGTCCCAAAATTGTTGGCACTGCATGCACATGATGTAACAACATCAATCTTCTTGTGATGAACTTTTTTGGCTATAGTATGGTATTATTATATATGTAGAAAATTGACTTAATTTTATTTTTTCCAATCTTTCATTTTCTGTTTTGGGGTATTTTGTTAGAACTATCAAAGAGTTGGACCACAAGCAAAAATGAGTATCTGGCAATTTATGTGTAGCCATGTGGGACTGTTTTTGTAAGATTGTATTTATTTGCAGGACCAAGAATGGTATATGTATGTAGTCATTTATTCATTGTTACTTGCTAAAAAAAACTCTGATCAATTTGAGTTTGGTTCATGACATTGTCATGAGTACAAGAAAGTTCCAAATCTTGTGAGGTATAATTGTTGAGGGTATTACGCGAACAAAGTTCTGTATTGATAGTTGAAAAGATCGGAAGTTATATATATATATATATATATATTATATGAAATTGTTTGGAAACTTGATTTAAAGAGGAAAGTAATACAATATGTTAAGAGTATTTTTGGATTGACATAGTTATTATCAAAATCAAATGATGATTCGACGAGACAAGTATGAAAAATGACAAATAAATAAATCTTAGAAATGACATGTGAATCACGATAATGACTCATGTGGACCTTTGTTTGAAGGAGATTATATTGTTGAATGTATAAACAAAATCGCAAGTCGAACTATCATGTATAGGTGAGGATTCAATTATTTACATGTTGATCATCTTATCTTATAGGTGTTCTAAGTGAATGATGTGTGAGTTTTAGAGGTTCGATTAATTTTCTTATTGTGTATCATAAAATCTCTATATCATATATTAATGATCAATACCAAAGAAAATATGCAACTTTTAAGACAAAAGAAAAGACATTTTTCACAGTGCATTTATGGCAAACTTGGTGTATGTGATAAAACTGAATGTGAAATTGATGTGGTTTGTGGTCCAATTTTGATTTGTGGCCATAAATAAAAGTGATATATATATATGATATATATAATATATACAGTAATAATTGAATTGGTCATTTGGCTCTTATCCACAAGTCTTGGATGATAATTTTGCTAAAAAATAAATGTATATACCTGGACCTGTTCATGTGCTTTCCCTTCATTATTCATTCTGTCATATACATATTTAAATACAATAATACACCTAAAACTGGTCACAGAAAAAGAATGAAATTAAACATAAGAGTTCTATTTTGGTCCCCCTATTACTGACTACAATGACTACGCAATAGTTAATGCTTCATGACTTATTGGCAAAAAAATTAACATTCACTATGTATACAATACAAAAAATACAACCCATAGTTTATTTTGTATGTAGTTGTTGTTTAATATAATAAAGAAAAATATACTATTATGGGAATCATCATAGGTATATGTTTCCGCGTGATTTATTTATTTTTGAATAAAGAGAACTTATGAAACAACGGTAACAACATATCCAGTGTAGTCCTAGAAGAACTTGCATGATACACGTTGAGAAAGGTTTTAACGTAATAATACAAATACATGCACATTCTTGTATATTAGATAGAAAAGATTCTCGAATGGAGGGGGATTTGGGTTTTGAAAGCTTGGGGCAAAATTTTGTGAAAATGAATGAGATGTAGGTCGGCCCAAATAAACTTGGGCCGGCTATACAAACATGACAAGAGTATTATCACAAATGTAAGCCCAAGCCCATATCAAACTAAAGGCTTTCCTCTTCTATTTAATGGGCCTCAAAACTTGGATTGGTTATTGGACTCAAATTTCATGTTTCAAAATGGAGTAGCTAAGGACCTTCAACATATTGGGATGCATATGATGAAGTGGGGGAAGCTTTGATTAATGATCTTTGGGAGAAGTAAATAGAGTCTACAAATTCATTCAAGTATGGGGGGCCAAAGTGGCCCAATTACAAGTGAAGAGCCCAAACACATATATGGTTTTCTTTTGATTTAAGGAAACTTATAGAAATCTCACTACTTTAGCCGCTAATAACTTAATACACTCTGGTTGCAATATTACGAATCTTATCAGATTTTGGTATGTCCAAATACATGTATCTCGAGATACACGGGGTCAAAATTAGGTGTAATTTATTCTAGATACATTGTATCCAAGTGGATTCGTATGTATATGGGAAACATGACATCTCCCTCCCATCTTGCTCGTCTGTTTTCATATTTTAGTGTATTTGGTAGCAAAAATACTTGTATCCAAGTGTGTCTTCCTCAATATATAGTAGGAAATTCTTAATTAGTGATAAGATACGTAATTATTTGAAAGTAGAAGTAGAATTAGTGTATATGGATGTATGTCTAATAAGGTAGTTTTTCCCTTTTTTTATTAAGTATTTCCTTCGTTTCAAATTGTTGTCTGATTTTGACTTGATACGGAGTTTATGAAAGTAAAGAATACTTTTGAATCTTATAGTCTTAAAATAAAGATATTTGAATATACTAAAATGTCCTTTAATCTTCTGGTTTTAAACATCCCACGTGGAAGTTAAAATTAGAGAGCTGTCTTAAAAAAGAAAGAAATATTTTTTGAAGCTGACTAAAAAGGAAAGTAAACAAATAAATTGAAATGGGCGGAGTAATTGTTTAGACCTCAGTATAAATACTGAATATTAGGCCATCTTTTCATTTAGATTTTGTTGAATATTGTTATGATTGAAGATTCAACTACTTTAGGTGTTTTATTGAATAAATAGGAGGTGATTAGGCTCTTAATTGATTGATTTTATTATCAGTTTTTTATTCATAAATTCAAATGTCAACTACTACTTGATAACGTTCATTTAATAAAAAATAATATGTGCACTATACCACACAAATGGTACCATCAATTTGAATCAGTCAGAGTTTGTGTGGTTTAGAGTAAACAGAACATTGTGAGTGTGAACCTAAAGTTTTAGTGAAGACAAATTAATGCATTTGTCAACAAACCAGTTGTCAATCCACCAACTTTATTTATTAAAGAAAGCAACATTACATTTGGGTGTGTTCGATACGGAGGAAAATATTTTCTAAGTATTCTTAAATTTTTTTCATTTTCAACTCATCGAAATGTTTTAGGGAACATTTTCTTTCTCTGATACAAGAGGGAATTAATTGTCTTAATGAAAGTAGTAAAAACAAATTTTGTAAGCGATTTTTTAAATTCATTGTCTTCTCCTCACCATCCGAATCTCACTCCCCTCCCACCCCATCCAACCTCTATAGTGTCTTAATTTCTAAATTGCATACAAATATTAGGGAGACAATATTTTCTTGCTTACTTACCGAAACTAGAAAATAGGTAAGAAACTCACTTATTTTTCAATAAAGTTTTTCTAGAAAAATATTTTCCTTCATACAAAAAACACCTTAGATGAGTTTTCATTTTTTACTTCCCACCCAGTGTCTAGTACTCGCAATGAAGTCCAACTATTCCAAATTCAGGCCGCATAGGGTCCCATTCGGGGGGAAACGCTCCCTATCAAGGATTTTTCCACACCTAAGGTTAAAACCTGAAACCTCTGATTAAAGTAAAAGCAGCTCCCTCCACCACACCACTAACATATTTTGTTTGGTCATGAAAAAATGATTTTATAAGAAAAGTAGCAAGTAGTAATTGATTTTATTCATGTGCTTCATTATTCATGCTTTCATATACTTTTGACTAACAAAACCTAGAGAGAAAAAATGGCTTATGCTTGTATTTCCTCACTTATGCAGACACTGCAACAACTCTTGCAATCTAAATCATCTTTGATTTGTGAAAGTCCCATACAACAAAATCATATTGAATCTTCTTATCAAAGTCTATGTGCTCTTCAAGTTTTTCTTGAGGATACCACAAATGAAGCCAAGGATATTGAAAATCTCAAGATTTTAGAAAAACAGATCAAAGATGTAGTCTACAAAGCAGAAGATAGGGTTGATTTATGCTTAACAAACATCATTCTAGAAGATAATGAAGACGATCGAGAAAAAGCTTGTAAATTCTTCAATGAAGAATTACAACAAGTTGAAACAGAATTTGCTTCTCTCAAGAAAGAGGTGATGGTGATCGAGCTTAACAAGCGTGGAAGCAAATCAACGGAGTTAGCAGCAACAACTTCTGTCTCATCAACCGAGGAAACGACTTTAGTTGGGATGAAAAAAGACTACAAAGCTATACTAAATTGCCTCAATGCCCAAGCAAAAGAGCTAATAGTCATATCACTTGTTGGTATGGGCGGTATAGGTAAGACAACTCTTGCTAGAAAAGTTTTTGATAATTCAACCATTCGTGATCGATTTGAGAAACATGCATGGGTCACTATATCTGAACAATATAATAAGAGAAAAATGCTTCTTGAAGTTGCCTTTTCAATTACTGGATTCAACAATCAAGAAATGAGCAATGATGAATTGATGGTTATTGTGTATAGAAGTCTCAAGGGTAGGAGATTTCTAATAGTCATAGATGATCTTTGGAGTACTGATGCTTGGGACCAAATGCGAAGAATATTTCAAAATGATAACAATAAAAGCCGAATTATACTAACCACTCGTCTCAAACATGTTGCTGATTATGCAAGCTCCCCTGATTTTCCTCCTCGTGAGGTGTCGTTTCTAAGTTTTAAAGATAGTTGGAAACTATTTACCAAAAGGCTATTCAGAAAAGATCGTTGTCCTCCACAACTACGAAAAATAGGGAAGCATATCATACAACAATGTCAAGGATTACCTCTCTCGATTATTGTCATTGCTGGACTTCTTCGCAAGATAGGCGTGACATATGATAATTGGAAGAAAATTGAGGAAAATTTGAAGTCATTTCATGGTTCGGTTTTAGAACAGTGTCAAGCAATTCTTTCTTTGAGCTACAATTACTTGCCCCCATACTTGAAGGCATGTTTTCTTTATATTGGAGGTTTTCCTGAAGATATGGAGATTCGTGTATCGAAGATGATGAGCTCATGGATAGCTGAGCAATTCATAAAGGCAACAAGTGATAAAAGGTTAGAAGTTGTGGCAGAGGAGTATGTGCAAGAGTTAATGGATAGGAGTCTAATTTTGGGTAAAACACGAAAGCCTAATGGAAGATTCAAAACTTGCAAAATTCATGATCTTCTTAGGCAGTTGAGCATAAGAGAAGCTCAGAGTGAAAATGTTGTGCATTTCCCTTATAATGATCATGTTCCTACTTACTCAGATGACATTAATGATCGTAGGCGTGTGATGATTCCTTTTCTGATTGAGGACTATTTTTGCAATCATCCAAGTCAAATGAGTGGTAAGATTACAACCCGCAGCTTGATCTTTATGGGAGCTGGTAAATCTTATCTAGTACCTGAAATAAATCACTGGCCTGATAGTATTTCAGATTTCAAGCTACTTAAGGTGTTGGATGCACGTGAAATTGGCTACGATTTCTCTCATATAATACCTCAACTTGTACATTTGAGGTATATTGATGCAAGAATTGAGGATCCTTCTTCACTAGCCAAATTGTTCAATCTACAAACCATAATTGTCTATTCAAGGAGAAATGTGCAGCTCCCCGCGGAGATTTGGACAATGTCAGAGATAAAACATGTGGATATTGAACAAATGGATATGCCTAATCCCCTTAGTATTGGAGATCAACTGCCTGAATCTTTGTACCTGAATTACTTGCAAACACTTGCTCTCGATTCCTCGCCTTTTTTGGCAGAAATCCTAAAGAGAACACCCAATGTAGATAAGCTAAAGATTAGAGCTGCTAATACACATAATGAGTGGTCTGATTTTGTTGATTGTCTCATTAATCTACAGAGGCTGGAAAAGCTAAGTATAACAGCAACAGAAGACAACAGGCCATGCATTCTCTCTAGTTCTTTCTATGCTCCTAATCTAAAGCATTTGAGATTAGGTTATACTTCATTGCCTTGGGAAGATATGGATGTGCTGGCTAATTTACCCAATCTTGAGGTGCTCAAAGCAGATAGTGCATTCAATGGAACAGATTGGACACTAAATGAAGATGTTGTGTTTCAAAAACTAAAATATCTACGAATTTGTGGCGCAGATGATCTGGAAAGGTGGGAAGCAGCTAGTGATAGTTTCCCGATGCTTGAGCAACTAGTCCTTCAGAATCTCGAAGAACTAGAGGAGATTCCACAAAGTTTTGGAGAAATAATGACATTAAAATTAGTCCAAGTGGAATATTGCAATCCTGCAGTTGACACAAGTGCAAGGAATATTCTACAAGAGCAACAAGGCTGGGGAAATTGTGAGCTTCAAATTGAAATTGTACCTTCATTACAATACGATCTTTGATTATTTCCAATTCTTAGTTAATAAACTCATATGATTTTTTTTTTCCTTTCATTTCTTGTTTTCCCCTGCTAATAAAGGTTTGTGAACTCATAACTATCTATACTATTCTTCAAGTTTTTCTTGAGGATACTACAAATGAAGCCAATGATATTGAAAATCTCAACGCTTTAGAAAAAAAGATCAGAGATGTAGTCTACAAAGCAGAAGATAGAGTTGATTCAAGCTTAAGAAGCATCATTCAAGCAGATATTGAAGACGACCGAGAAAAGGCTTGTAAATTCTTCATTGAAGAATTGCAACAAGTTGAAATAGAATTTTCTTCTCTCAGGAAAGAGGTGATGGTGATCGAGCTTAACAAGCATGGAAGCAAATCAACGGAGTTAGCAGCAACAACTTCTTCCTCTTCAACCGAGGAAACCACTTATGTTGGGATGAAGAATGACTATAAAGCCATACTAAATTGCCTCAATGCCCAAACAAAAGAGCTAATAGTCATATCACTTGTTGGTATGGGCGGTATAGGTAAGACAACTCTTGCTAGAAATTTTTTTGATAACTCAAACCATTCGTGATCGATTTGATAAACATGCATGGGTAACCATATCTGAACAATATAATAAGAGACAAATGCTTCTTGAAGTCATGAATTATAATGTCCACAACTCCAAAGAAGACATAAATTACCAACGACGAGTGATGCTTCTTCTTAATATTGACATGAGGCATGTTTATCTTCCGGAGCACGGGAGTGGTATAACACGATTTCTCTCGTGTTATACCTCAGCTTGTACATTTGATATATGTTGCTGCAAACATTAAGGAAGCTCCTTCAGTAGCGAGATTGTGGAATCTACAGACCATAATTCTCGATACGTTAGCAGGATGGATCCACCTCCCTCTAGAGATCTGGACAATGTCAAATGTAAGACATCTTGAAATTGGACTGGCTAATCCTGTTGAGGCAGAAAGTCATAATAGTATTGGAGAACAACCTGAATCTTTGTACCTGAATAACTTGCAAACACTCTCTCTCGATTCCTCGCCTTTTTGGGCAGAAATCCTATTGAGAACACCCAATATAGATAAGCTGAAGATTAGAGTTGTTAATCTACATAACGAATGGTCATCTCTTCTTGATTGTCTCATTCTTCTACGGAGGCTTGAAAAACTAAGCATAAGAGCAATAGCAGAAAATGGTCCTCTCAAGTGCTTTTTGCACGCCTAATCTAAAGAAATTAAGATTAGATTGGACTAATTTGGCATGGGAAGATATGGTTGTGCTGGCTAATTTACCAAATCTTGAGGTGCTCAAAACAGAAGGTCCATTCAATGGATACTAAATGAACATGTTGTGTTTCAAAAACTAAAGTATCTACGATTTGAGCTCCAACATCTTGAAAGTTGGAAAGCATCTAGTGATAATTTTCTCGTGCTTGAGCAACTAATCCTGATTGATGAGATTCCTGAGAGTATTGGAGAAATAGCCACTCTAAAATTAATTCAAATAGAAAACTGTAGCTCTACAACCATTACTAGTGCAATGAAGATTCAAGAAGAGCAAAAAAGCTTGGGAAATTATGATCTTCAAATTCGAATTATAGGTATGTTAAAATTCCATCTTTGATTATTATCTAATTCTTGAAAAAGAAGATCATAAGTTCTCTTTGGAGTGAAACATTGGAAATTTGCAACAGCATATTGTCTCAACCATTTATTTATAAATGGAACATTGAGTCTGGAGATATGTGATTTATTACTGTGTTGTCTTAGGATATTTTGATATCTTGTTATGAACTATGATTTGCTCATTTGGAGAGTTTGTATAAGAGTGAGAAGTTTTGATAGTTTTTACATATTGTGGAACTTTTATGTTTATAAGAAAAAGTGAAACTTTTGAGATCTAAATAATATGCATGACGAAATAAAATTTTAACTTTAAATCAACCTGATTCGTAGCTAAACAGGCTCTGAATTTAAACAAGCATTACACCTCCAATTTAGTGCTCTGAATGTATGTATATACACACACTTGCAATGCAATGAAAATAAGTTAATTGATAATAGAATTCTTTCAATGCAGCATAAGTTGATTGAAGAAGAATTTGTTGTAGCTGAAAGCAGGGGCGGAGTTAAAACATGTCGATTAACGTAACTTTAAAGTACGTTTTGAAAAGCAAATACAGTAGTAAAGAAATCATGTTGCAAGTAATATGGAAAAGAATGCGAACAACAACAAATAATTATTTAGCTTTGTCCTTTTATTTAGATTAATTTGGTTGAACAAAAATGTTTAAGATAAATTTACAATTATTTGTCCTAAATATAACATTCAATTTATGTTGAGAGGCTAGATTTCACCAATAAGACAAACTATCCATAGACCACTCTGAAAAATAGCTAAACCATCAAATCCTTAACCATATACTATATATTTAGGCCTATTTCTACCCTTTTAGAGTAAATTTTTAGTGTAATTTTTTTCTTAACAAACTTCCAAAATAAACAATAAATTAGAATGTCAACAAAAGACATAAGAGAAATAGAAGAAGGAAATTGTTCAAATTATACCAATAATGCTAGTGGAGAAGATTCAAGCCTCTGTACTTCACCTGAAGTTGTCATTATCATTCAAAAGGTTTGCAAATTCCCCAAAAAAAAAAAAAAAAAAAAAACTTAAGAATATACAACGATTTTTTTAATTTTTTTTTTTTGGATTTTGTTATAGGTGATAGCAGAGGCGATAGGAACGTACTTTTTGATATTTGTAGGATGTGGTGCAGTAGCTGTGGATAAAACCTATGGTTCAGTAACATTTCCAGGAATATGTGTGGCATGGGGTTTAATTGTTATGGTCATGGTTTATTCTGTTGGACATATTTCTGGTGCACATTTTAATCCTGCAGTTACTATTGCTTTTGCAATCTTTAGACATTT
Organism: Solanum pinnatisectum; assembly: GCA_035578085.1. Classification (NCBI taxonomy): domain Eukaryota; kingdom Viridiplantae; phylum Streptophyta; class Magnoliopsida; order Solanales; family Solanaceae; genus Solanum; species Solanum pinnatisectum. Next base: position 3,478,524 of record CM069080.1, on the reverse strand, counting down.
CCCCTTCAAACAGGTTTAATTTAATTTATTTTTTCATATTTTCCTTTCCCTTTTAAAATTCATCGCTGCGTGTCAAATGGATATTAATGATTCATATAGTCGATCCTAACTGACTTGGGATTATGTCATAGAGTTTAAAGTTGGTGTAGTGGAAATGTGTGTGTTTTGTTGCATTGAGATTAATAGGGTGTTTGGGGAACCTTATAAGCATTTCTTTGCCTTATTTATACGTTATCAGTCAAAAGTCATAAGTTGTTTATCTCTAACTTATGATTTTACTGTTTACACCTTATAAGCATTTTTTATTTGACTATTTTTTTAACAATTTTATCTCTAATATCTTTTCTAATTTTTGAAGTACTCTTCCTAAAACACAATATTTAAAATAAATTTTCTATTATTTTTCCCCTTTCCTTAGCAGCCTCGAGACTAAAAGAATGATTGAGACAACAAACATCCATCTTGTTCATCACTTTTAAATTATATTATTTTCTTATAAATAGTTTCAAGGACATTTCGGTTACATTTTTCTTTAAAAAACAACATTAACCTCTTATTAGTTTCAACACTTTTATTTAAGCACACATATATTTATATTTATAAAAACAGTTTCAACACCACTTTTAAGTGGTTTGCACTTTGCAACACTTGATGCTTGTGAGCTACTTTTAATCAGCTAAGACAAACACTATATCAAAAATATTTTTTAGCAGGAATTATTAACGGCACGCAATAACTTAATTGCCGTTAAATATATTTTTTAGAGGCATTTATCACTCTTTGCAAATGTACCTAAAGCCTATAGCGACATTGGATCTAATGTAATACCTAATGTCGGTAAAAGTTTTATCACTCTTTGTTAATGTGTATATTTATTGTGAATAAAAGCTGTTTTTGCTGAAATGGACTCTAAATTTGGTTTTTTATGTCTATTTTAGGTGCCATTATACATAATGGCACAATTGGTTGGGGCAATTCTTGGAAGTGGAACATTGTACTTGTTGCTGGATTTGAAAACACAAGCATTTTTTGGAACAACACCAGTTGGATCAAATGTTCAATCTTTGATTCTTGAATTCATCATTTCTTACTTATTGATGTTTGTCATTTCTGGTGTTGCTACTGACAATAGATCAGTGAGTAATTTTTTCTTTTTTTTTGGTTACTTTTTAAAATATTTATATGATTTGTTTTAATAAATTTGAGGTTGACAAATATTCTTTTAATTTTGTAACAGATTGGGGAGCTAGCAGGAATTGCTATTGGAATGACTATACTCCTAAATGTTTTGATTGCAGGGTAATTTTTATTATTTATTTCTCCTAAAATTTCTTTTTTCTTTCCCTATGGAAAAAAATTAAAGCAGGAAAAAGTAAAGAATTATCCATTTATTTGAAAACTTTAAAGTTGACTTATAAACATTTTCAACTTATAGCTTGAGGGGAAAAGAGTATCTCAAGTACAACTATAGTTGTGTACAATTATACACGACTTTGGAGAATCAGTAAAATTGTCTTTTGTGTTAATTAGAAGTTACATGTTTGAGCTTAGGAATCAACTAATATTTGTGTTAAGGTAGACTAGCTACATCACCCTTCCTTGAAATGCAATCCTTGAAACATTTAAATATCATGTATAAGTTATATCAGGGCATGACATACGAGTAAGTCACTATGCAATAACCACCTAGGAGAGAGTGGTGGGACAGATGAAATCCTAATTACACCCCTTATGTCGTAACTAGAGATCCTAGATTCGAATTCTGAGATTGGAGAAATTTCTAATAAAGAGCATTTTTCTTTACGCCACTGTTAGAAACAAAAGTTTTTTCCATCGCAAATCAGAGAAAAAAATGTTCTATAGAACATAATTATCTCACTCATTTCCCACCGAACCAACTCTCTGAAAAAATGCATAGTGAAAAATAAATTCTTTCTGAAATAGTGAAGAACTTCCTAATTTTTTCGTATGAATTCATTAGAGTACTATCATTTTTCTCTCACCAATTCAAAATATCTATAAGAACAGCCACTAAATTTTTCAGTAGTAGGAAAATAGTAACTTTTTAGTAGTGCAAGACCCTACACAACTCTAATCTAAATTTATCAAGTCAGCGAGTTTTACATTAAATGGGTAAAGTTAAACAGTAGTAAGAGTTAACCGATACAAATATTTCTTTTCTCCACCCCACCCCCAACCTCGGATCAATAGTATTTTCATTTCTCCTCGAGCATGACTTGAACCTTCAACCTAACCTATACAAATACAATTGGGCTTTGCTACAAATTCTAAAGGCCCATCTTTAATTTTTTTTTTTTTTTTTTTGCAGGCCAGTATCAGGAGCATCAATGAACCCAGCAAGAAGTATTGGGCCAGCAATTGTGATGCATCATTATAAAGGGCTTTGGGTTTACATAATTGGGCCTATATTAGGTACAATATGTGGTGCTTTCACATATAACCTAATTAGGTTTACACAAAAACCACTTAAAGAACTAACTCTCACTAAAACTACAACATTTCTTAAGAGCATGTCCAGAAAATAATTAATTTCCATTTTTTTAATTAATTAAAAAAAAATCTCTGAGCCCTGTGGCTTAAAATAAAATTAAGCCACTAGTGGCTTGTTAAGAGAAAAAAAATTAATTATTAGTAAAAAGAAATAAATAGAATTATTGGAAAGTTAAGTATAGAAGTAACAATTTTCTTTTAATTTTATTTATTGGGTGTATGAAACCTGTAGTTTTTTTTGGTTCAAATGTAAGATACTGAAATTGAATTGATCTCCTTGTGTAGTTTCATTTTACTTAATTCATTTATTTTACTTTCTTCTTTTATATAGTATTTTAATTTTTCAAATTTCAAAAATTGAGGGGAATATATGTTTGTTATAGTTATAACTTATAATACATTGACTCTAATAGGTAAGAGGAATAGAGAAAACTCGTGATTACTATAGAACAAAAGATTTATGACGTACATCAAGCTAAGAGCAGATATAACTCTCATTTTCTATTTCATTCATTGGAAATTCATTCACTTCAATACTGGTTCTGAATCGGCTAACCTCACTCAACTTTATTTTATTTTAAATATAATTTCAAGAAGACACTTTTTATTGTAACATGAAACTTCAATATAAATGTTTTTGACATTATTTTTTTAAAATAAAAGGTCTATGTAGTTAATGAGTCTCACAGGATGTTTGTGTTCATTCAAAGAATTTTCAGGCCGCTGTCAGTAATTTTTATAGAGAAAATGGTCTAAAACCCTCCCCTAATTTATATCTGAAATTCTAACTATACATTTTAATTTTACGGGTGTTCTATTTCCCCTGAACATTTTTAAAGTGAAATATATATTTCCTTAAAAAGTCATACCCAAATTTATGTTAAGTAGTGAGATACACTCGCCTGCCACATCATTTTTTATCTTTATTTTATATTTTTCTATTATATTTTCTTTTCTCTTTTTTTCTTTTGTTTTTAATCCTCTTTTGACTTTTCTTTGACACCAACTTTTTTTTCATTGATATGAAACCCAGAAGCACGTTACCTTCTTCTTTATATTTTTTTCTTTAAACAAATTTTTGGTGGCTTTTACATCATTTTATTAATTATCAAAATTAAATATTACAATCTCAAAAAGCATGAAAAAATATTTGACCCAGTCCACTATGATCATCTCTATCTATTCCTTGTAAGCTTTCCTAATTTTTGGATTTCTAAATTCCTCAACAATCCCAAGGTGTTTCCATTGTCGTCGGCACCTCCTCGCAGGCACCTTTAATGATGTTCGCAAGGTTTTATTTTAGTGAATTTTCATTCAAGTAATAATGATAATATCGTTGAATCGAATTTGATTCTGTCAACCGAAGAATTAGATGATAGTATTGATAAGTTCGTGTGGTCAAGTAGTTTTTGAAAAGTGGACTGCATATTGGAGTTGGATATGATGGCAAATTTAAAGTAAATTTGTGATTTGAAGTATAAAAAATTGTTTTTGCTATTTTTAATCTCGTTGTCATGATCACTGTCTACGAAAAGTATTTTTTAGCATTTTAGAAATTAATCTATCCGTCTCACTTTGAAATATTTCTTAATTTGCTATTACTCAAAATTCAATAACAACATGTACTATGATAGATCTGGAAAAAAAGAGAGGTGAAAATAGCAGTATGACAGTGATAAACTTAGTATGTGAGAATGAAAAATTGAAGTTTATGATTAATAGAAGGAGAGTTGATTTCTTCTGGAAAAAGAGAGAGGAGAAAGATATGATTAGGGATAGTTGGATAATGAAATAAATTTATGACATTTTCCAGAGAAGTTCTGAAGAGAAAAAGAAAGAAGACAAAAAAAATTAAAAAGAAAAGAGAAAAGAAGAAAAAGATAACATAATTTTTAAAAAAATAAAAATTAGAAACTTAATATGAAAAGGTGAAATTACTTGCAAAGTTAAAGTTTTAATAAAAAAAAAATGTCTCTCACTCTCTTTGAGAAAGTGAATACACTTTCTTTGCCACCTCAGCATATAGAGTGACAATAATTTCATTTTAAAATAGTTCAAGGGGGTAATAGGATCATCGTGAAATATAGGTGTGTAGTTGGGAATCTGACTATAGGTTGGGGAGGCTTTTGACTAGTTTCTCATTTTTATATTTACTTTCCTTTTCAGTCATGAACTATATTAGAAAAAGGATATAATCAGAGGCGGAGCCAAGTTAGGGTTCGAGTCCATAATTTTAGTGTTAAAAGCATTTTAACGGTCACTTCTTTACCATTGAATCGTTAATCAATTTCTTAAGGATTCACAAATTAACATACATATATATTTATTTAATTTTTTAGTACAAATATAAAATCTATAAAAGAAAGGAAAAAGGGTTAAAAATGTCCTACAAATGGTTTAAAAACTTAACGACTTGTGATACGTTAAGTGCATTTTTAACCTTTTTCCTTTAAAAAATTACCAATTAATTCATCCGAACTCATAAACCCACCTAGCTCCACCTCGAAATATAATATACATCCCATGCCATAAAAAGAGAAAAAGATTATATACGTAAAACAGTTTTGTAGCTTTTGTCCTGAATATGATCATGTGCCACGAAGTTTAGGTAATAATAATTTTTGTTGATAAAAAGGGTAAAAGTGAAGCACATGGAGTCACATGATTTTTTGTAACTTTCACATGCATGACCTCCAATATATATCTTCTCACCGTTACTTTAAACATTATACTATTTTCTATCTAATCTTTCATATAGGACTTCACAAAGAGTTTTCATAGGGACAATAAAAGTATTTTTATTATATATTTTTGTTCAATCTTTTGAATTCTAGAAATTATAAGGTCGGGGAATTGAATTTTTCACTAATAAAGTAAAAGTTCAGATAATTAATTAAGTTATTCAAATTTACTTCTCAAATATCTCTTAGATAGTTAATTTAATTACATAAAATATGCTATTTTTTTGGTTATATAAATTAATCTCAAGTGAAACAAGCTTGAGATTTTACTGTGCTTATTAAGGCTAATGCATATTATTAGATGACATATTTTAAATAGTTAACTTATTTACGCAATGAAAACTTAACATGAAAAAGATCACAATTAAAATCAAAAGTATCTAATTTTTAAGAACACTAATTTATAAAATATTTTATTAGATATTTAGGTGCTCAATCGGAATAAATTATTAATAAAAAAAAAAAAAACTATTAACCAAGTCAAGCACTCATGTCCCCATTCATGCAATTTGCATGCACCGACATTAAAAGTCCACTTATATTTAATTTTTATAATCTTTGCATTTTATTTTTGGGTCTTTTTATTATTATTTTTTCCATAAAAAAAATAATGTAGTTCTTTCACCAAAAATGTGGAGGAGTTTTCTTGGACTCTAGTTATCTGACAAGGCCACATGGGTGTGGGCCTAATTTCCTAAACCATATCATTTATTTATAAGTTTCTTATATATACTCTCCGTCTCAATTTATATGACATTTTTCATTTTTTAAGTTAATCAGCTTAAGTTTGACCAGCAATTTGTGCATAAAATCATCATTTTTTAAAATGAAATGTATATATTTGTAAACTACATAGAATGTACTATAAGTTACAGTAATTGATAATTTAAAATGCTTAAAAGATTTATGAAAAACTAATGATAAAAAATCGATTTGTTTGAATTTCAAAATCTGAAAAGTGTCACGTAAAATGAATGGAGGGAGTCTAATTTATTATTTATTTTTGTAGAGGTTTCCCTTCTCCTTCTTGAAACATCTTTTTATTTTTATTTTTTATTTTTTAAATACTATTTCTTTAATTTTCAGTCATTTGAAAAACTTATCTTTGGTTCAGAAGAACAAATTAAATGTAGGTGGACAGTAGGTCAATACAAATTCCCAATGTTAGAGTTCCAATGCAGAGAATATATACTATATAAGATGATTATTATATGCCTTTTGCATGGTATATGTAAGGTCCAATATGTTGCAACAAAACCATACTTGGGAATCATGGCCATTTCAAGAGTTTATTTTACTATTACTTAATTAGATATTTTGAGTTTGAATTAATGATCTGAGTTTTTAAATAGAAGTGCTTTTTTTAAAATGGACTTATACCATGCAAATTTAAATTAAGAAAAAATTATCTAATTATATAAATAATTCTACCATATTTACTAATTCTTTCTATAATTAGAAATAATTATGTATTATCTCATTGATTAATAATTTCCTATCAGATTTCAAGTCAGATACACTTAAACATATGTATTTTTACTCATAGGTACAATTAAATAGGGAGAGAGGTGTGCTAGAGAAGGATGAAGACAAACAAGATAGTCTATGTAGCCCAATACATACGAATCACACTAAATATATGTATATGAAATATTTATACAAAGAGAGAGGCAAGCGAGAGAAGAAAGTGGCGAGCGAGAGAGGACAGAGACGAGCAAGAGTCAGATGCATGTGAATCCACTTAAATATATACATTATATCTAAAATAAATTACACCTAATTTTGAGTCTATGTATTCGAGACACATATATTTGGACGCAGATAGAAGTCCAAATTCTAATAAGTTAAAGTAATAATGAAAAGTAAAGGAAATAGAGATAATTAAGTACTAAAATAATGAAAACTCTGTTAGTTACCCTTAAGTTAATTGAAACATCAATGTATTAAACTTAATGGCGGGGCTAACATATTATTTTATTAAAAGAAGTCTAAATATATGGGGAAAAAAATTAAGAGGTTAAGAGATTCGATATATATTATGTATGTAAATAGAAAAATTGACCTATTATACAAGATAATTGCTTTCATCGTAGATCCACCCCAATAAAATTTCACTCATTATAAATTATATTCCAAAATATATGTAATTAATTAGGGATAAGTATAAACATATTCACGAAGATAACTTTATTTTTAATAATGCTTTTGCCATATCCTTTGCATTTCCAAAAGGAAGAGACAAAAAAAAAAAAGAAGGAGAAAACATAAATTAGAGCATAAAATATATATTCTATAAATAATCCAAAAAAAAAAAATAAAAAATTCTACATGATTCCAACTTTCTAAAAATTTAGTAGACAAACTATGCCAACTAATATATACCCTCTAATTATGTCACTCGTGTGTTTCATTTTTTATTCATAAAAAATGAATAAGCCATTTATATATATTGACTCTTTTTGTTTATCAATATTCACTTTTTCTGCTTTTTAGCTTAGGGACATTAACAAACAAATGGAGAAATGAACTTTAATAATTGAGCTTTTTAAAAAAAATTCTAGACATAATTCTATGGGCCAAACTATTTTGCACGAGGAACACTTTTAGTTTATTTTGTTTCCAAAATTAATTTCTCTTATAATTATATGAATAGGGTGGATCACAAGTTCATTCCCTAACTAACGTAGAATTCTAACTCACTCTAATACCTCCAACAACGAATCAAAATATAATTAAAGTGTGGATCAGGAGTCCAAATAGAAATAAACATAAATATGATATCATGTAAATATATGACATATGAACATAAGCAGATCACTAGTTCACACTACAACAAAGAGAGACATGTAATGACATAGATAACATTGCCGCAACACACATTTAGAAATAATTAAGTTAATGCCAATACATTCAAAGTTATTAAAGCCTAGAGTAGCATTCATACAAAGTGTTGGTTATAAATATTTATATTTGTTATTGCCACTAAATATTGTAAAATGACAATTATATTATTGTCACTGAACAATTATCACTAAATCTTTTATTTGTTACAGTGTCATATATCAACATTGTGTACATATTGGTTGTAAATGTATTTCCAACCAATATGCAATTCTAACCCCCACACTAACATATACATAACATTCTATTTTAATTTTTAGCCCTTTTGAAGCGCTAGTAATTAATTGTAGTTGTAGCCACACTAATCCTTTCATTCTTATCGGCTATCGCTCCGAATTCCGTTCAATATAACTCCAAATGGTATATATATATATATATGTATACCACAAGCTCATTAATAATTTGAAGGTGGCCAGAGTCCGGAGAAGCAAGATCCGATCACGGCGGAGAACGGCCAGTATTTGGTGGTGCACATTTTTCTAGTATTAATTTAAAAAAAATCACTTATGTTGACACCCAATTTTGGACCTCCACAATATAGATTAATCACTGAGCTTCTTAATTTCCAAACGATCTAAAATAATTAGATTTATAATAATAATAATAATGTGTGTGTATATATATATATATATATTATTAAAAAATATAATATAGTTTGCAAGTTATTTTAAAAGATTTGTTACTTTCCATGATTTTTAAATAATATATATGTTTTATATAATTTTGTATATAATTAGTGTATTTTATAAATATTTCAAAAATCACCTCAAAAGATTTTTCATTTTGGTCAAATATTTTATAATTTAGTTTAGTGTAAATTATAGTTATTGAGTTAATCAAATTGGTTAGTTTATAATTAAGTTAATTATTTTATTTCGTTAAGATTAAGACAAGGTTTCGTTAATTAATTAATATTGGTTCATTATATTTATTTTTTAGTCGGATTCACTAATTGAGTCAAATTGGTGGACTAAGTTTGCAATGCTTTTGGTTATTTTTCCAATTCAAATATAGCCATCTCTTGTCCACTTTTGGATTAATTTCCAAGAGAAAGTTTGACCCAAAAAAAAAAAAGAAAAAAAAAAAAAAAAAAAAAGAAAAAAATTTCCAGCGAACCAATCCAATTCCTGCCAATAGCCAGCCCACTATATTCCTCAATCCACTAAAAAAATAAAATAAAATAAAATAAATAAATAAAAAGAAAGCAACCCAAGCCCAATTTCAATCCCATTTTTTTTTTTTCTTCTCTTTCAGCATTACACACAATAGCAAACAATCGATGCCTTAGGCGTCTTCTCCTTCATCGCAGGAAATCCAAAAGCGTACACACAGCAGTACCAAGTGACCTAGCATTTTCTTCTCCAGACGCGTAAACAACGCGAGCAACTACTAGACGGCGTCAATTTTTCACAATACATGGAAAGCAATGAGAATGCAGGTAGTACATCGCCTCTTATTGTCTTCTTCCTCCCGTCCCTCTCAAAATCTCACCACAAAGAAGAAAAGCATTTGGCAAGAAGACGCTGGTCGTCCCATTTCCTCTTTCGAATGGGTGAAAATCTTAGGAGTGGGGTCGCCCAAATCGTGCAAGAAATTTATGGCGTTTGAATTTGAATGGACCTCTTCTATGCGAATTCCATTCGTTTCCCCCCAATTTGTGCCCTAGTTTCATTCTATAAAGGGGACCCTCTTTTCTTTGTTAAAGGGGGAGAGGATTTTTGAACTAAGAAAAGAATAGCACAGTAGCTAGCTACAACAAATACATACTGAATACATTTTTGAGAGGGAAGAGAGTTTTAGTTTCGGTCGGAGTTTCTCTGCGGTGGTGGAGTCGTCCTCACTGCTTGGTCCTGGGCCACGTCAGAATAAGGTAAACAATTTGTCATCTCCTTTTAGTTTGCCTTAAGCTTATTGTATTGGTTGCTAGTTTTGCTCTTTGTTGATTTCGATATGATCCTATATGATATGTTTGATCCTCAGTCGCTCCTTTCATCCTAACTTTTTTTAAAAAAAAAAAAATAAAAAAATGTGTGTTTCCTTAATAATATGCATATTGTCTTGTCGTTTGGGGTCAGACGCTGCTCATAAACTGATTTAACTTTTTACATTGTATTTCTCGAATGGATCTGTCTTGCCTCTTTCAAGTTATAATCTACATAAATGTTGCTCTTTATTAGCAAATTAATCCATTCTTTACTGCTTGTTGACTTTTGTGGCTTGTATTTTTCTTTTAAGTTTTGATGGATTTGGAGAAAATATAGAAGGGCGGATGCAATATTATTTGTTTAACTTTTGGTTGTCTATTTGCTTATCTTATCACCTCCCTGCCTCTTTTGCTCATTTCTATAGATTTTATTTAAATGCATGTGGGTGTTAAGGTGTTTGGAAAATGATAAATTGGTATAACTCTAAGTAAGTTGCTATGATTCTAAGGTTCTTTTCTCCAATATCCTTTGCCCTAAGTTTATAGTATCATTTAAACGAATATTGCATTTTAACTTAGATCGAGCTCACGTTGTCTCTTAACTACTTTGTAAATTAATCTAGGAGTGACCGTGAGTTTAGACATTTTTACTAGTTTAGTCACATGCTATCCGGTGGATTTCATATCGTGAGTTAATTTCAAATTTTTACATCCTTCAAGCCATGGATTTGGGAATCGCTCTTGTTTCATAGTTAGTTTAATATCAAGAGAATTTCGCTACTTATTTGATGATGCCATTTGGTGATTTAAAAATCTTGGCCTAAGCGCATTTAATCTATTTATTCAGACATGTGGCTCCTCCGCTTGCATCCGCTTCCTTTGTTGTTTTAATCTTTATTTGGCCGCCTATGCATTTATGAAAGTGTATGGTTGATTGTTATTAACTTGAGCTTTAAAGATGTTTGGCGTTGTTGTTCTCTTTATTTATTTATTCTTTTATTTTATTTTATTTTATTTATTTTATTTTTTATTTTATTTGAAGCGCTTTGTAATGTTAAATTATGGGAACGATTAAATTATGCTTCATTGTCTATCCATTCTGTGTTAATAATGGATTATCCCTACCATGCATGCCTGTTGCACATTAAATGCATATCGTTTATGTGTTGTCTTTTATATTTGCAAAATTTATAAACTAGCATATTAATACAGTAGTATCTATTCTAGCTAAAAAAAAAAAAAGAGTAATGTTGATTTATCTTCTCTCAATTGGAGTGATGACATTGTTTTCCAAAATCAGTTGACCCATTTGGTGTTAATAGTATTGTTTGTTCCATTCATTTTGTTTATTTGTGATTTAATTATTGTGCTAAAACTTAGAAATCTATCCAATTCTGATGCCTTTTCTCTTGTTTTTGTTTGGTTGCATGTGAAACATGTCCGGGATCTATGGACCCTCTCCCTGCATTTTTCCTTGGGCCAAGGAGGCCCAATTCCATTTTATCCGAGTCAGTGAACCTATTAAAATTGGCGAACAGGTCCCGGAATTGAAAGAATGTGCAAAAAAAAAAAAAAAGGGGCCAAAACCCATAAATTGGATATTGTAGTTTTAGGACAGGTTCATAAATTTGGGCCAAAGGCCCAAATTTGATATCTCTCTCCCTACTCTTTATTTATTATTGTATCAACTAACATCTTATTTAATTTTGGTTTGACTTTAATTAATTTCTCCAATGGTAGCCGTTCTATGTCATATTCAAAAGATATATAATAAAAGATAATATATATATATATATATATATATATATATATATATATATATATATATATGTATGTATGTATGTATGTATGTATACGTATATGTATATGTATATGTATATGTATATATATGTGTACATATATATAGATACTTTGTTATATTACTATTATACGAATTATTTTTCTTTAGAAAAATTCTCCCTTAGTTCATTTCTCTTCAAAGTTATAAAATTGTAAATAATAATAATAATAATAATAATAATGATAATAGTGAATAAATGAGTTTTTTAAAACAAATGAGTCCCTTTACTTAGTTAAGATTTCAAAGAAAGTAGATATATATATATATATATATATATATATATATATATATATATATATATATATATATATATACACATATAAGATAAACGAAAAAAAAAATAAAATGAAATGTGTCATTTATTAATTATTCTCTCAAAGTTAATCAAATACATATGTATATATATATATATATATATATATATATATATATATATATAACTTTTATGTTAAATCATTTTTTCTGAAAATAGTCAAATCATTTTTAGTCAAATCGCCGGTCAACCGCAAGTTAGCGGACATTTCGAGGGCCTAACACCTTCTCGGAATGTACATCGAACTTCGAACCCTATTTATTTTCAATTGATCTTATCTGTTTTGGTCTTTTGAAAATCCTAAGTTTTTTCTTGATTTTTACTGAAAAAAAAATTAAGTGGCGACTCTATTCTTTTGAAAATTCGATTTCTCTTAAATAATAAGTTTAATCGATTTTCTGAAACTTAGTCATTTTTCCTTTATTTATATTTTTCGAATAAAACAGAAATGGCGACTCTGCTGGGGAGTTAATTAAGTTCTAACCATAGGATTTGACTTGTTTGACTAATTTGTTATTAACTGATGAATTGTTTATTTGTGTTAAATTTGTTTCAAATTGTTTATATAACTGTCATTGCATTTCATGGCATTTTTCCATATGTATGTATAGTATATTAAAGGACGGTTTTGCGGAACCGCAACCGGACTTTTTTATACTTAACCCTTTTCCGGAATAATCGGTGATTTATTGGTACGTCATGCGTCCAATGGTTATCGTGAGTTCCAGCCTAAGTTGTCCGCTTGGGTTCCCGGTCTTTCTAAAGCCACTCTTAGTCAACTAGCGTAGAGCGAACCCAATCCCAATTTTTAGCGCATCTTGAACTAAGTCGACCCAACACCCAAGGCGTGTTGGGCCCATTAGAAGTCCACCTTGCGTCGATTTGACCTATTATTGGCCAATAAAAGACGATCATACTTATGTGTATAATTGAAGGATATATATGTCATTTTTAAACAAATTAGTTATCTATGGGGGTGGGGGTAACTTATCTTTGTCTACTTTTTGTAGGATGAATCCAGTGCATGAGCCTCTGAGAACCCGAATGGTGACCGTACCTGACCCATATCTCCAAGTTTGGTGGAAATTCATGAACAACGGGGATAAGAGAAAAGTTCAAAGACACATAGGCAATCTCCCGTCACTAATGGAAATGGTGGCATGGCCCGGTTTAATTGGGACAATGGTAAAGTTCTGGGACAGCGACAATATGGTGTTTCGGTTCGGGGAGGTGGAAATGACGCCGACTATCGAAGAGGTCCTGGCGAGTTACGAGAATGTCGACATGTGCAACAAGAGGAAACGTCAACCCGATACAGATCTTCTTTTTCCCAAAACATGGGATTTCGTCAAAATCAAAGAGAAATTGTCACTCGTCAAAGCCGATTGGATGGACAGGTTGCCAAACATTCCACTTCAAAGCTTTACTATAGATTTGACGCAAGAGCCTATGAAAAGTTCAAAGAAGAGTTTGTCTCAGAAGAGAAATGGAAGGAGACACGTCCTCTTGCCTTCGCAATATGCCTACTTGGGACGATGGTATTTCCACAAGGACCAAACTACACTATCCATCCAAGTGTAATAATGGTCACTCACGCAATCTTTTATGGAGTGGACTACGGGTCGGCAACCAAGTATTATACTTTGGCGCCCATGATTTTGGCTGACATTTATAGGGCTCTGGATAAGTGTCAGAACGGAGAGCGTTTCTTTCAGGGATGCAACTTGATACTCCAATGGTGGATGATGAGACATTTAATCAAGGCCCATAATCCAGAAGAACCAGACCCGTTAAGGCGATCAGACCAACTTGCAGGTCACGATTGGTGGATGTACCATAATCATTGCAACAAAACTGGAGGTCTAAAATTCTGGTATCCAAGACTTCAAGGGCTAAGAGAAGAGAATGTACAGTGGTCAATAGAATGTTTAAGGGTGACAAAGCAAATGGTGATTCGAGCGCAAAAGGTTCCTTACTTGATATTTGCCGGGTTAAGAGGGACTAGACCATATGCTCCCGGTCGAGTCCTTAGACAACTAGGAGGGAAACAGGAGATTCCCCAAACCGCATACGTAAGAAATTTGCAACCGATCATGAAGATGGAAGAATCTCCTACGTCAAGATATACGTAGAACATGGAAGACTCGGAGGGTATTGGGTGAGCCAGTACCAAATAGGTTCCGTCCCGAATGTTCTAAGGAGTACAAGGAATGGTTAAAGAAGAGTCTTGCCGGAACTATCGAGCCTGGCCCAAACGTTCCCCATATTATTGCAGATATTGGAGCCAAACATCAAATTCGACTTCATCAACTCCAAGAGAAGTTCGACAGGAATGAGTTAGAACATCAGCGTCGGCATTCAGAAGACGCCAGAGTCATAACTCAGTTAAAGCAAGAGTTACGAAGGGCAAGACAATGCTTAGCGGAATTAGATGACAGTATGGAACAACAGATTCAGTCAGTCGAGACGTTCAGACATCAAGAAGGGGCTCAATTGGCTAGAGAACACCTATGGGCGAACAGATATGCTATGTGGGAAGAGGTCAGCATCGCTAAGAGAACCAAACTTGGTGAAAGTTCAGTGAGTTTGAAATCGTGATCGCCTCTCGCGTGGGATTGCTTTCATTTGTACTTTGTTTTGTTATTATTTCCTTTTTTGAGCTATTTTCCCCATTTATATGTTGTAAACATTATTTTGAATGCTATTGATGAAATATTTGGGGATAATGAATTGGCTTAAAAAGACATATACATCCTTCAATTCGCTAGGCCTACCCTTGGCACAAAAGGGTCACATGCATGTTTAGGACGCAATATTTGTCTGTTTACTTGTGTGCTTTAACTGTTTATGTGATTTGTTGCCTTGAATGAGAACATTTTAGCCCACTCCTTTTCGAAAGTTTTCTTAAAATCTCCACAACTCTAAACACAAGTCACTCCCAAAATGTCCGACCAAATTTTCCGAGTCTTGAGTTCCTCTACCAAAAACAAAATCTCCCTACCAAATCCTAAAAATTACTTTGTCTCCTCAGGAAAGGTTAAATTGCCGCTAAGATGGAAAAAGGAAAAAATATCGAGATGGAGCTGACTGAGGAGGATCTGAGGAGGAAACTGCATAGGCTCAAACAAGAGATCCAAGAAGCCAGGGAAAGGAGAATAGAAGTGGAAATCGCCACAGCAATTGCACGGGTCGCGAATACGGCACTAGACGAGGAATTGGCAGCTAAGATGGCAAGATACGCTACTTTGAATAAAGAAACAGTCGCTATGCGAAAGGAACACGATGTCTTCAACAAAGATATAACTAGGAGGCTCCAAAAAATACATGAAAAATGTTCTTTCTTCAATCAAGAAGCCAATAGTGGCCCTGAGGACACTTACCCTGAAACTACTGAAGAAGATACTGAGGAAGAAATCGTCTACAGACCTCCTTTCCAAGGACGCTGGAAAGAAGGGAATGAGAAAATCACCCTCAAGGCGTATCGATAGGAACATAATGTGGGAGCGAAAGTCATCCCATGTGCTCTTATTTACGAACGTCTTCGTGATCAACACATCCCAAACCCCGGGAACCACTTCCGAGGTAAACCGAGACGACGTAAGACATGCGCCTATCATCCGCATCAAATAGGCATACAATGAAGAATGTGTGGATCTCAAGGCCAAGATCCGCGACCTAATCGACCGGGAGAATCCGCCATATGTGGGTGACAATACTCTTCTTATACGTGACCAACCGAGCCTAGTATGCCGGCCGATCATACCGTGTTTTATCGCTACTTTTTCACGCATTTTAAGAGATCGTTAGGTATCTATTGTGAGTCGTTCGAAGTGGTCTTGTCCTCTATCGAAATGGATGATGAAAAATTTGATCCCGCTGGAATTGAAATGGAAGTCGTGCCTTTATCACAATGCCATAGATCATAACATTGGAGTGTGCCTTGAGTTCCGCTATGATCCGAATCTCTAATCAACAAAGGAAAGATTCAAGTTGAATTTCTCCCCTGATCGGCCATGCGGCAGCCAAAGTGCTTTGACAAGTCAGAAGAAGAAACCTTTCTGAATGCACAATCTTTGTTTTAGGAGCTTTATTATATGTTTTCTTTTCACCTTCCTTGTAATCAGTCAAATGAATATTCCATTTTGTATTCGAACTACGTCGGGCCGAATTCTCCTGCGAGATACGTAGGCAGCCTTTTAAGGCCCGGCCCCTATCTTTTAAAAAATTCTCTTTTCCCCCTCATTTTACAAGAAAACATTGAATTCACATCAACAGATGTCGAGGCATGCAGCAAGAAGACCTTAGCTCAACGCGATTTAACCTTTCTGAGTCGATAGTCCCAAACTTAAAAAAGCAAATTCCTACTTATTCAAAAATCAATCCCTTATTCGTGGGTTAACATGTTCTCAAACAAAGCAGCTCTTATGTGTTTACATGTCCTCTATATTTGTATTATTTGTCATGAATCAAAACAAAAGTATTTGTCTTTGAGTTGTTTTCCTCTACGTAGTCGAATCGACCAGGTCGATAAGTCGGGTCAACATCCCTACTTTACAAGATCAAAAGTGGCTCTGATTCCTTCCCGGTCAAATTTCTGGCGGCAAATCGACGATGGGTGATAACGCCAAGATATCGCTCGACAGATGTTGTTGTGGCTCAGCCCGTTGTCGCCGATCAGAATGAGCTAATCGTGCAACTGATGCAACAGATCGCTGAGATGCGGGTCGAGATGCAGAGGAGGCAAGACTTGCCTAATCCAGCTTTTATTGCTCCAGCGGATGGAAGGCCTTCACTTCACTTTCCTCCTCCAAGTGCAGAACAAGCTCATAACCCATCCTCCAGTCCCGCTCATAACCCCGCAATCATCGACCTAACCACCCAAAACCCCCATTATGCTTCTGCCTCTTACCAAACACCACCCCCTCCCCAAAATACCAACTTCCAAATGCCGCCTCCTCCCCAAAATGCCAACCTCCAAACTGGCCCACCCCCTCAAAGCCAAAACGTTAACCACCCACAGACCTACCTCCGTCACCAAAATCAACATACAAACACACAAAATTTCCGCCAAAATGACCAAGCCACCCAAAATGCCCAAAGTCCTCCATTGCTCCACCACTACCCTAAAACCACTTTTCAAATCCCGGTCCCCAATGAGCATGATGTCAATGGTTCTGAGCTCGACCATTACGAAGAGCGAGAAAGGGAGTGGAGGTCAAAGGAAGAGATCGCCAAGCTGGATATGAAGGAAGAGATCCGGAAAGCCATGAAGGAGTTACAGTGTATTCCTGAAGTCGCCGGCTTGAATTATGAAGACTTATGTATTCATCCGAACTTGGACCTCCCGGAAGGATTCACAGTACCAATGTTCGACATTTTCGGAGGGACAGGAACCTCCGCACATTTGAGAGCTCATCGTGACCAGCTCGTGGAGTCGGAAGAGATGAAGTTTCATCGATGCGCTTTTTAGCGAGTCCGAGCGGAGAGGCTCTAGAATGGTTCACCTCTCAGAGACAAAGGCGGCCTACTGAATGCTCTAGCTAAAGACTTTATCGAACGATTTGCCTACAATGTAGAGATCGCTTCGATCGTTATTCGCTAGAAAAGATGAAGCGGTCGAATGAAAGTTATAGAGAATTTGCATACGGAGAAAGCGAGGCGTAGGGTTCGACCTCCTATGTCTGAGAAAGAGATTGTTGAAGTGTTTGTGCGGGTTCAAGAGCCCGAGTATTATGACAGAATTATGTTGCTCGTTGGAGCAAAATTTGCTGAGATAGTCAAAGTAGGTGAGACTATCGAAGATGGATTAAGAACCGGGAAGATTGCCCGTGTTGCGGCCTCGCCCGGATCCTCGGGTTTGTTAAAGAAGAAAAGAGAAGATGTGTCTTCTGTTGCCTACGAAGGGAAGAAGATCCCAAGGAAATCCCCATTATACCAAGGTCGTTCTCGACCTTCACAGCACTCAGACCCGCTTGTCACGCGCAGCAGATTACCACAATACCCTTCTCCCGCTTATCAAAACGCCCTTCCTAGCTACCAAATTTCCTCCCGTCATCAAACTCCTCCGCCTACCAAACTCCCTCATCACTATCAAAACGTCGCCTAACTGTGCAATGTTCAGCAAATTACCAAACTCCTCCCCAACATACCAAACCCCACCCACTTTACCAAAATGCCCCGTAACTACCAAGCTCCACACCAAATTACTAAGCTAACCCATACCCTGGATATCAAACCCTCGCCCAAATGCCCCAAATTATCGCCAAATGTCTCTCCCAACAAGGCAATTACGATCCCCGCCCTAGATTTGAAAAGAAGCTCGCGTAACTTTCACTCCGCTCGTGGAAAGCCGAACGAAGTTATTCGAACGATTAACTGCGGCAGGATATATCTATCCAGTGGGGCCTAAGCCGGTTGACACTAGCTCAAGGTTTTACTGACTGATCGAAGTGCATATCACTCAACAAATGTTGGGCATGATACGTAGGATCAGATCAACTCAAGCACAAAATTCAAGACTGATTGACGAAAGTGGTCTCTCCGCATACCGCGCTAATGTCAACGGTAATCCTTTGCCAAATCATGAGGCGCCACTATCAACACGACAGACGGATGACGACGCAGAATAAAGGCGATAGTTCCGATCGCTCTTGATAACCTGGAAAGGGCTGTGGCTTCGTTGAGCATTAGAGAGAAAAAGGAGTTTGTGATTCTGACACCCGAGAAGGTTGTTGCCTTGGTGCCACGAGAAACTCCCGACCGACCAGAGTTTGTGATCAAACAAATTGTTACCTGTATGACCCGATCCGGCAGGTGTTACACACCAGAAGAGTTATCCCAAGGGGTGCAAAAGAAAGAGCAGTCCAAGAGGCCGATTAGTGAAGCCGAAGCCGAGGAGTTCTGGAGGAAAATGCAGCCCAAAGATTATTCAATCGTGAAGCATTTGGAGAAGACGCCGGCTCAGATTTCTGTATGGGCCTTGTTGATGAGTTCGCAGATGCATAGACAGGCTCTGATGAAGGCTTTGGATGACACTTATGTTCCGTGGCACCAACAAAGGACAATCTAGCGGCCATGATAAACCAGTCATTCGGGACACCGAATCCGCTTTTTGTGACGAAGAGTCGCTCTTCAAGGCAAGATGCACACAGCTCTGCACGTCACCTGTATGTGTCGAGAAAAGATAATAAATCGTGTTTTGGTCGATGACGGATCTGGTCTTAATATTTGTCCACTTTCGACTCTGAGGCAACTCAAATTCGACGTGGGAAAGCTGCAACAAAACCAAGTCAATGTGAGGGCTTTTGACGGAGTGCAAAGAGACACACTGGGTGCGGTAAACTTGGATATTCAGGTAGGTCCCGCGGACTTTAATGTGGAGTTCCAGGTGTTGGATATCAACACCAGTTACAACTTGCTTCTGGGAAGACCATTCATCCATATGGCTGGGGCTGTGTCTTCTACTCTTCACCAAATAATGAAATTCGTTTGGAAGAACCAGGAATCGTCATTTACGCGGCGGAGCCATTCCAACAGGTATGCACCGATCGTCGACGATGTCTCTCAAGGTTGTGATTTCTACACGGTGGAGCTGGCAAATGCCACCGGTGATGACTTGGCCCCACAACCCCCTATGCCTCCTGTATATAAGATGATTGCTACTGTTATGCTCCAAAGTGGTTTCGAACCAGGTTTTGGATTGGGAAGGCACTTTCAAGGAATTATCGAGCCTATCCAGATTCTCGCCAGAGGAGCAAAGTTTGGTTTGGGGTATGTTCCCACAGATGATGAAGTAGAGTTGCAGAACAAGAGTGTCGACCAGGCACTGGCCAGGCCAATCCCTCATCTATACCAGTCGTTCCCGATACAAGAATATGTTGACAGTGATGGTCTCGGGGAAGGAGTCTGGAACCTTTCGGCGAGATCACGCAGCTTATCGGCGAAGTTCGACATCGTGCATCCGTGATGCGTAACACGGAGAGCAATTGCAAAATTGGATCTCCACACCACTCCTGATTTCCCGTGCAGCTTGGTAGAAAAGACATGTGTTCATGCTTATTTTTAAAATCGGTGGTAGTCCGGAAGAGGCCCGAGACCCACCTTTTACATAGTTTTTGCTTATTTAAAGTTTCTTAAATTCTCATGATGCTCGAAGGCAAAATGGCTCTCGGCCATGACCATAATTCGCGCCTGTTTTTTCAATTTCAATGAAAGCCTCTTTTATCGAAAATTCGTTTACTTACTTGTCTATATTTTACTTTCCTAATTTCGTTTGTTTATGGTTTCAGTAATATCAATTTAAAACCTGCCAATGTCATGTCATGTCACGAGCCAAATGAACAAAATGAGGCTGATAATGATGAATGCGAGGTGTATGAAGATGAAAGTGAGGTACCCGAATATGTTGCCAAGAGTTTCGGCGCTTTGAAAATCAACATAAGCCAAATTCAAGAAATCGGATCGTGAATCTCGAGACGGCGGAATGTGTTAAGGAGGTCAAAATTAGCGTCCATCTGACCGAAGCTCAAAGAATGGACCTGGTCCACTTGCTTGGGGAATACATTGATGTATTTGCCTGGTCTTACAAGGATATGCCAGGGTTAAGTACGAATATGGTGTCTCACAAATTGCCAATTAATCCAGATTTCAGTCCAGTGAAACAAAAGACTCGAAAATTCAAGCCTGAGTTGAGTCTGAAGATCAAGGAAGAAATTACCAAACAGATTGAGTCTCAAGTAGTGGAAGTGACGCAATATCCAACTTGGTTGGCCAACGTTGTTCCAGTTGCCAAGAAAGACGGAAAAATCAGAATTTGTGTTGATTACAGAGATCTCAATAAAGCTAGTCCGAAAGATAACTTCCCATTGCCGAACATTCACATTCTTATTGACAACTGTGCTAAGCATGAGATGCAGTCGTTTGTGGATTGCTATGCAGGCTATCACCAGATTCTGATGGATGAAGAAGATGCAGAAAAGACAGCTTTTATCACACCTTGGGGTGTATATCATTATCGGGTTATGCCTTTTGGTCTCAAGAATGCCGGTGCTACTTATATGAGGGCTATGACAACCATCTTTCATGATATGATTCATAAAGAGATTGAGGTGTACGTGGATGATGTCATAATCAAGTCTCGCGAGAGTTCGGATCACTTAACTCACTTGAGGAAGTTCTTCGATCGCCTGCACCGATACAATCTGAAGTTAAATCCTGCCAAATGTGCTTTTGGGGTGCCAGCGGGAAAATTGTTAGGATTTATAGTAAGTAGGAAGGGCATTGAGCTTGATCCTTCCAAAATCAAGGCGATCCAAGAGTTACCTCCCCCGAAGACCAAGAAAGAGGTGATGAGTTTTTTGGGAAGGTTGAACTACATCAGTCGATTTATAGCTCAGTCCACCGTGGTGTGTGAGCCAATCTTCAAGTTGTTGAAAAAAGATGCCCTGACCAAATGGACCGAAGAATGTCAAACTGCTTTTGATGCGATCAAGAATTATTTGTCCAATCCACCGGTGTTGGTCCCTCCGAGAATAAGTCCTTTATCGCTATATCTATCTGTCTGGATAGCGATTTGATGCGTGCTTGGTCGCATTTATGAAATCGGAAAGAAGGAACGAGCTATTTATTACTTGAGCAAGAAATTCACTCCATACGAAGCCCGTTATACTCTTTTAGAGAGAACATGTTGTGCTTTGACCTGGATTGCTCAGAAGTTAAGACATTATTTGTCTTCTTATACCACATACCTTATTTCCGTGGATGGATCCGTCAAGTATATTTTCGAGAAAGCAATGCCGACCGGAAGTTGGCTAAATGGCAAATGCTTTGAGTGAATTTGACATTGTGTATGTGACTCGGCGCGATAAAAGCACAAGCCTTGGCCGATCATCTCGCGAGAATCCAGTTGATGAAGAGTATGAACCACTCAAGACTTATTTTCCGATGAAGAAGTTCAGATTTGTGGTGAAGATATTTCAAGATACCGGTTGGAGGGTATTCTTTGATGGAGCGCGAATCACCGGGAAAGGTATCGGAGCGGTCTTAGTGTCGTAAACCGGTCCAAGACTATCCTATGGCGGCTAAACTCCGATTTAATTGCACGAACAATACGGCCGAGTATGGCTTGCATCCTCGGTGCGAAGATGGCAATTGATATGAACGTTCATGAGTTGTTGGTTATTGGAGATTCAGATTTGCTAATTCACCAAGTTCAAGGGGAATGGGCCGTGAAAAACCCAAAGATCACACCGTACGTGCAGTATATACAGAAGTTGTGCAAAAGGTTCCGTAAGATTGAGTTCAGACACACTCCCAGGACGCAGAACGAGTTGGCCGATGCTCTCGCCACCATTGCATCAATGATCAAACATCCAGATACGAGTTATATTGATCCAGTGGATATAGACGTAAAAGAGCAGCCTGTCCATTGTTCACATGTTGAGGCAGAACTAGATGGTTTGCCTTGGTATTTTGACATCAAAAAGTATTTAGAGACCGGAGCTTATCCTGAGAATGCAACATTCAACCAGAAGAAGTCGATACGCCGAATGGCCCTCAATTTCTTCGCAAGCGGAGAAATTCTTTATAGGAGGACTCCAGATTTAGGTCTGCTCAGATGTGTCGATGCCAGGGAAGCCGTAAAGCTTTTGGAACAGATACATGCGGGAGTTTGTGGTACTCATGAACGGGCTCACTTTGGCGAAAGATCCTTCGAGCCGGTTATTTTGGATGACTATGAGCATGATTGTTGTAAATTTGTGCAAAATGTCACAAATGTCAAGTGCGTACGGTGATTTGATTCGAGTGCCGCTCACGAACTCAATGCTATGAGCTCACTCGCCGCTTTTGTAGCTTGGGGCATGGATGTCATCGGTCCAATAGAGCCACCACTTAATGGACACGATTCATTTTGGTTGCCATCGACTACTTCACCAAATGGGTGGAAGTCGCTTCATATAAGTCGGTGACTAAGAAGGTTGTCAGAATGATTTTGTTCGCAACAATTTGATATGTAGGTTTCGAGTACTAATCCATCATTACGATAATGAGCGAATCTCAATACTACGATGAGAGAAATATGTGAACAATTCAAGATCGCTCACCGAAATTCGACCGCCTATCGTCCCCAAATGAATGGAGCTGTAGAAGCCGCTAATAAGAACATAAAGAAGATTTTGAGGAAAATGATTGAAAATCGCAGAAGTTGGCATGAGATGCTGCCATATGCTTTGTTGGGTTACAGAACGACTGTCAGAACATCAATCGGAGCCACCCCATACTTGTTAGTATATGGAACAGAAGCAGTTATACCTGCAGAAGTTGAAATACCTTCACTAAGAATTATCCAGGAGTCTGAGTTGAATGATGCAGATTGGATTCGCAAGCGGATTGACCAGTTAACCTTGATTGATGAGAAGAGAATGATTGCTGTTTGTCATGGTCAATTGTATCGACAAAGAATGATTCGTGCTTTTCACAAGAAAGTAAGAGCCAGAATGTTTGAGGTTGGTCAATTGGTTCTCAAACGCATTTTTCCTCATCAGGATGAGTACAAAGGAAAATTTGCACCAAATTGGCAAGGACCCTATATGGTTCGTAAAGTGTTATCTGGAGGCGCCTTAGTCTTGTCAGAGATGGACGGCACCGAATGGCCGAAACCGATCAATTCAGATGCTGTCAAAAGATATTATGTGTGAGGCTTTAGTTTGTATTTCTGTCTTCCTTGTAATTATTATGTCATGCTTGTAATTGCTTTATTTAAAACTTTATCCCTCTTGTAATGAACTACGTTCGACCTGAATTCTCAAGAATGAGATACGTAGGCGGCCTATGTCGGCCTCGGTCGATTTCTTTGTAATTTTTCTTATTTTGTTAATCCTCGAGAGGGGGAACTACGTTTGACCTGATTCCTACCTCAACGGGATACGTAGGCGCCACAACGGCTCGGTCATATTTTTCGTAAGATTTCTATTTTTCTTTACATTAGAAACTGGGACAAAATTTTTGAGAGGGACTCAAAAATTCTCAAGAAGAAGACCTCTCCAACAAAGTCAAGACTGAAGTTACTTTGAGATTCGCAACTGGGACAGGTTTTTTGAGAATATCTCAAAAATTTTGTGATTTGCTCACCAACAGCTAAAAGATATATCAAGATAGTTAACTGAGACAGAAATTTTTGAGGATGATCTCAAAAATTTTCAAGAAGGTTCTTCAGAAGTTTGGAGTGACTTTGAATACTCTCCAGCAAGTAATCAGATAGACCTCGAGACGTCGACTTCAAAGGCGCTCATTAAGCTTAATGTGGCATGACACTTGCGTTGACTTTTCCAAATATACCTTTTGAAAATTTAGTTTTCTTAAAAGTTTTCTTTCCTTTTCTAATCATTTTGCATAAAAATATTTTGTCTTATCTATCAAGAAATGGGAGATCAGAAAATTCAACCGGAGATGGTCAAACACGACAGTGCAATCAAGAGATCGACACGCATCGCTTCATTTTAAACTAACAATTTTTCTATGGATGCAGTGTCTATAGGTTTACCTTAAGATTAGCATATTCCACCATCCAATTAATATGGAGAAGTCAATGAGCGAGGATCTCCCCAAAACTAACAATTTCTCTTCGACGCAGAAATATTTTACGCTTCTTACACCAAAGAATTAGGAACCGAAATATTATTATTCAATTCTCAAAGAAGGCGAAATCTATAACGAACATGCTACTATGTTCGAGACTAACAAACGAAACCATGAAGAGAGCGATATCGTTGTTTTCCACTACCAAAGATACAGAAGACATTTACTCGCATCAGTATTATCAAATATGATAATTTTCTTACCACGGCGTTATTTATATTGTATCGTCGAATGAGACGATACCACTACCAAGAGTTATTCATATCAGATTGTCAAAAGAGATGACACCACTACCCGCAGGGTCATTTTTATTTATGTTATCGATTGAGATGACATCGCCATCCAAAGATACCGCGAGATCACCTATGTTGCTCGGTGATGCATTGTCTTCGCTCGCATCGTGGAGGCATCGCCACGATTCATGCATCGCGAGAAGAGATTCATGTATTGCGGTGAAGATTCATGCATCGCGAGAAAGGAATTCATGCATTGCAAGACGAAATTCATGCATCGCGGGAAAATATTCATGCATCGCGAGAAAGGAATTCATGCATTGCAAGAGAAGATTCATGCATCTCGGGAAAAAGATTCATGCATCGCGAGAAAGGATTTCATGCATTGCAAGAAGAGATTCATACATCGCGAAAAAATATTCATGCATCGCGAGAAAGGAATTCATGCATTGCAAGAGAAGATTCATGCATCGCGAAGAAATCATGCATTGCAAGAGAAGGGATTCATGCATTGCAAGAAAAAATTCATGCATTGCAAGGGAAGATTCATGCATTGCGGGAAGATATTCATGCATTGCAAGAGAAAATTCACGCATTGCAAGAGAGGAAATTCATACATCGCGGAAATAGAAGATTCATGCATCGCGGGAAAAATATTCACGCATCGCGAGAAAGGAATTCATGCATTGCAAGAGAAAATTCATACATCGCGGAAATAGAAGATTCATGCATCGCGGGAAAAATATTCACGCATCGCGAGAAAGGAATTCATGCATTGCAAGAGAAGATTCATGCATCGCGGGAAAAAGATTCATGCATCACGAGAGAAAATTCATGCATCGCGGGGAAAATATTCACGCATCGCGAGAAAGGAATTCATGCATTGCAAGAGAAGATTCATGCATCGCGGGAAAAAGGCTCATGCATCGCGAGAAAGAAATTCATGCATCGCGGGAAAATGATTCATGCATCGCGAGAACGAATTCATGTATTGCAAAAGAAGATTCATGCATCGCGGAAAAAATATTCATGCATCTCGAGAAAGAAATTCAGGCATTGCAAGAGAAAGAAGTCATGCATTGCCAGAGAAAGAAAACATACATTGCAAGGGGAAGAAGTCATGCATTGCAAGAGAAAATTCATGCATTGCAAGAGAAAGAAGTCATGCATTGAAAGAAAGCATGCATTGCAAGAGAAAGAAGTAACGCATTGCAAGAGAAAGAAAACATGCATTGCAAGAGAAAGAGGCATGCATCGCAAGAGAAAGACATGCACCGCAAAGAAGGAAACCATGCATCGTGAAAAAAAAAAAAAATCAACATCAGTTGCATCATTTTCATTTGCAAAACCAATAATCAAGAGAACTATCAACATATTACATCAACTTATTTTCTTACTTCGACATGAAAGAAAGAGTACATTGAAGATTACATTGCATATATGAGACACAAGCTTTATTTGCTTACGTCAAACCTGATGAAGCTGACGTCAAATGTTCAAAGGGAGAAATTAAGCGTCAACACGGTAAAAGACACTATCTCCCCATTTTAATTGCATTTTATGCTAATGAGTTTTATCTCAGTTTTTGTCGAGAGCATCCGAAAGGATGAATTCTCCAAAACAAACCACAGGTGCGGACGACATCAAAAAGGATGCAGCACGACGTGGAACTTTTCTCAAGAATGAATCGACATAGTCCAAAGAGGAGTGCCAAACTCTTAGGACGTGAGCAGAGGAGCAACTTCCACCACAATCAAACCACACCCCTATCAGAAGGCATGTGGGTTTTTCTTTGGGTTTGTCAGTTCCAGCTTTACATCCGGAAAATTTTGGGTTCACCGGAAGCGACTTTCCAATCTGAGTGACAATGCACCAAGAGCTTTGGGAATTATGTCTATGTAAGTTCTTAGTTATGGGTGTGAAGTGCACCACATTCATGGCTAAGAAGTTGCGAGCCTCCTTTTCATAACTCGACTTACTTTGTCGCTTCGTAACCAAAGGTTATCTCGCATAAGAGATTTCCCTTTCAAACAATCGAGTAGAACTGCGAGCAAGCCTGATTTCCTAGGTTGAGGAATATGTATATGGGATCAACGTGGAAAACTTGGTTGTATTCCATCATCCCCTCTTAAAGCTTATTCTTGAGTGTTCCGGTCTCTCCATAATTCGATACCGGAATAACTTTTGAGTTCTTCCAAAATCGTGCATCAAATCAAGTGTATCGAACTACAAGTGGCCTGAATTCTCATATAGCCTGAGATATGTAGGAAATTCACTATCGGGGTTTGGCCATAATCCCTAAAGTCTACACCAATTTCCTTTTCCAAAGATGAAGGTGTGGTTGGCCAAAATTGGATTAGTCAATTTCATTTCCCTCGGATTTCTTCTTGCATCAATCCAAGTAAAATGAGGGACAGTTGTTGACACCCAATTTTTGACCTCCACAATATAAATTAATCATCGAGCTTCTTAATTTCCAAACGATTTAAAATAATTAGATTTATAATAATAATAATAATGTGTGTGTATATATATATATATATTATTAAAAAATATAATATAGTTTGCAAGTTATTTTAAAAGATTTGTTACTTTCCATGATTTTTAAATAATATATATGTTTTATATAATTTTGTATATAATTAGTGTATTTTATAAATATTTCAAAAATCACCTCAAAAGATTTTTCATTTTGGTCAAATATTTTATAATTTAGTTTAGTGTAAATTATAGTTATTGAGTTAATCAAATTGGTTAGTTTATGACTAAGTTAATTATTTTATTTCATTAAGATTAAGAAGCTCGTTAATTAATATTAATTCGTTTTATTTAATCTTTAGTCGGGTTCACTAATTGAGTCAATTTGGTGGACTAAGTTTGCAATTCTTTTGGTTATATTTCTAATTCAAATATAGCCACCTCTTGTCCACTTTTGGATTTATTTCCAAGAGAAAATTTGACCCAAAAAAAAAAAAGAAAAAAAAAAGAAAAAATTTCCAAATAACTAATCCAATTCCCGCCAATAATAGCCAAACACTATATTCCTCAATCCACTAAAAAAATAAAATAAAAAAAATAAAAAAAGAAAAAGAAAAACAACCCAAGCCCAATTTCAATCCCATTTCTTTACAGCATTACACGCAGTAGCAGACAATCGACGCCTTAGGCGTCTTCTCCTTCATCGCAAGAAATCCAAAAGCATACACACAGCAGTACCAAATGACTTGGCATTTTCTTCTCCAAACTTGTGAATGACGCGAGCAACGGCTCTAGACGGCGTCAATTTTTTGTCAATACATGGAAAGCAGCGAGGAACAGAGGTAGTACACTGCCCCTTATTGTCTTCTTCCTCCTGTCCCTCTCAAAATCTCAGTCACAGCAGCAAAAGCATTTGGCAGCAAGCACGCGGCTGTCCCCATTTCCTCTTTCGGAATGGGGTGAAAATCTTAGGAAAAGGGGTCGCCCCAAATTGGTGCAAGAAATTTATGGCGTTTGAATTTCGAATGGACCCTCTTCTATGCGAATTCCATTCGTTTCCCCCCAATTTGTGCCCTAGTTTCATTCTATAAAGGGGACCCTCTTTTCTTTGTTAAAGGGGGAGAGGATTTTTGAACTAAGAAAAGAATAGCACAGTAGCTAGCTACAACAAATACATACTGAATACATTTTTGAGAGGGAAGAGAGTTTTAGTTTCGGTCGGAGTTTCTCTGCGGTGGTGGAGTCGTCTCACTGCTTGGTCCTGGGCCACGTCAGAATAAGGTAAACAATTTGTCATCTCCTTTTAGTTTGCCTTAAGCTTATTGTATTGGTTGCTAGTTTTGCTCTTTGTTGATTTCGATATGATCCTATATGATATGTTTGATCCTCAGTCGCTCCTTTCATCCTAACTTTTTTTTTTTAAAAAAAAAAAAAAAATGTGTGTTTCCTTAATAATATGCATATTGTATTTTCGTTTGGGGTCAGACGCTTCATAAATCGATTTAACTTTTACATCAGATTTCGAATGGATCTGTCTTGCCTCTTTCAAGTTATAATCTACATAAATGTTGCTCTTTATTAGCAAATTAATCCATTCTTTACTGCTTGTTGACTTTTGTGGCTTGTATTTTTCTTTTAAGTTTTGATGGATTTGGAGAAAATATAGAAGGGCGGATGCAATATTATTTGTTTAACTTTTGGTTGTCTATTTGCTTATCTTATCACCTCCCTGCCTCTTTTGCTCATTTCTATAGATTTTATTTAAATGCATGTGGGTGTTAAGGTGTTTGGAAAATGATAAATTGGTATAACTCTAAGTAAGTTGCTATGATTCTAAGGTTCTTTTCTCTGAATATCCTTTGCCCTAAGTTTATAGTATCATTTAAACTGAATATTGCATTTTAACTTAGATCAGTAGCTCACGTTGTCTCTTAACTACTTTGTAAATTAATCTAGGAGTGACCGTGAGTTTAGACATTTTTACTAGTTTAGTCACATGCTATCCGGTGGATTTCATATCGTGAGTTAATTTCAAATTTTTACATCCTTCAGTGCCATGGGATTTGGGAATCGTCTCTTGTTTCATAGTTAGTTTAATATCAAGAGAATTTCGCTACTTATTTGATGATGCCATTTGCCGGTGATTTAAAAATCTTGGCCTAAGCGTACGAATCTATTTATTCAGATTACAGTGTGGCTCCTCTGTTTGCATCTGCTCCTTTGTTGTTTTAATCTTTATTTGGCCGCCTATGCATTTATGAAAGTGTATGGTTGATTGTTATTAACTTGAGCTTTAAAGATGTTTGGCAGTGTTGTTCTCTTTTATTTATTTATTCTTTTATTTTATTTTATTTTATTTATTTTATTTTTTATTTTATTTGAAGCGCTTTGTAATGTTAAATTATGGGAACGATTAAATTATGCTTCATTGTCTATCCATTCTGTGTTAATAATGGATTATCCCTACCATGCATGCCTGTTGCACATTAAATGCATATCGTGTATGTGTGGTCTTGTCTATTTGCTAAAGTTATACACTAGCATATTCATACAGTAGTATCTATTCTAGCTAAAAAAAAAAAAAGAGTAATGTTGATTTATCTTCTCTCAATTGGAGTGATGACATTGTTTTCCAAAATCAGTTGACCCATTTGGTGTTAATAGTATTGTTTGTTCCATTCATTTTGTTTATTTGTGATTTAATTATTGTGCTAAAACTTAGAAATCTATCCAATTCTGATGCCTTTTCTCTTGTTTTTGTTTGGTTGCATGTGAAACATGTCCGGGATCTATGGACCCTCTCCCTGCATTTTTCCTTGGGCCAAGGAGGCCCAATTCCATTTTATCCGAGTCAGTGAACCTATTAAAATTGGCGAACAGGTCCCGGAATTGAAAGAATGTGCAAAAAAAAAAAAAAGGGGCCAAAACCCATAAATTGGATATTGTAGTTTTAGGAGTTCATAAATTTGGGCCAAAGGCCCAAATTTGATATCTCTCTCCCTACTCTTTATTTATTATTGTATCAACTAACATCTTATTTAATTTTGGTTTGACTTTAATTAATTTCTCCAATGGTAGCCGTTCTATGTCATATTCAAAAGATATATAATAAAAGATAATATATATATATATATATATATATATATATATATATATATATATATATATGTATGTATGTATGTATACGTATATGTATATGTATATGTATATGTATATATATGTGTATATATATATAGATACTTTGTTATATTACTATTATACGAATTATTTTTCTTTAGAAAAATTCTCCCTTAGTTCATTTCTCTTCAAAGTTATAAAATTGTAAATAATAATAATAATAATAATAATGATAATAGTGAATAAATGAGTTTTTAAAACAAATGAGTCCCTTTACTTAGTTAAGATTTCAAAGAAAGTAGATATATATATATATATATATATATATAAGATAAACGAAAAAAAAAAAAAATGAAATGTGTCATTTATTAATTATTCTCTCAAAGTTAATCAAATACATATGTATATATATATATATATATATATATATATAACTTTTATGTTAAATCATTTTTTCTGAAAATAGTCAAATCATTTTTAGTCAAATCGCACAATCAATAGTTAGTTAATGACATTTCGAGGCCTAACACCTTCTCGGAATGTACATCGAACTTCGAACCCTATTTATTTTCAATTGATCTTATCTGTTTTGGTCTTTTGAAAATCCTAAGTTTTTTCTTGATTTTTACTGAAAAAAAAATTAAGTGGCGACTCTATTCTTTTGAAAATTCGATTTCTCTTAAATAATAAGTTTAATCGATTTTCTGAAACTTAGTCATTTTTCCTTTATTTATATTTTTCGAATAAAACAACTTAAAATTCAACATGTCGGCAATAATGAAACAAGCACATGCACAATTTTCAAGAAAAACTATGAATAATGTAATAATACTCCAATTTGTTTGTCTTCTTTTATTCTTGTTTTTTTGTGCGATCACAAAAATAATATAGGATGTTTGTGCTAAAGTATATACTCTCTCCGTCCCATTTTATGTGGCACTTTTCGAATTTTGAGATTCAAACAAGTCTAACTTTGACTGTAAATTTTTCATAGATCTTTTAAACATTTTGAATTATCAGTTGTTGTGGCTTATAGTACTTTTTACGTAGTTTACAAATATATAAATTTCATTTCAAATAAATTGAAGATTTCATGCGCAAATTTCCGATCAAACTTAAATTGTTTGACTTTTAAAAAATGAAAAATGTCACATAAATTGAGACATAGAGAAGTAATAAAATGATGATACTTAAAACAACCAAAATATGATGTTGTGTTTTGTTTTAGAGTTTGCAAAAATTAAGCTTACGAAATATATAAGAGTATTCATATGTGAATCAAATTAAATAAAAGTGAACCTTGGCGTGATCAATATAAGAGTCAAGAATATTATTTTCTCTATTCCAATTTATAAGAGTTAGTTTGACCTGATGCGCAATTTAAGAAAGAAATAAAGACTTTTAAAATTTGTGGTTTAAAATAAGACATAAGTCATAGATATTTCATATTTGTGTGAGAAAGCTATAACTAACTTCATTAAAAAAAATAAAATAGACATTTTAAAATAAATTGTTATATTAAATATATAAATGTGTCATTTTTTTTTTGTAACTGACTAAAAAAAATGTAAGTCATATAAATCGTGTCTCTTGATATGTTTTTTCCCTTAAGTACTAAAAGATTTATCGAAGACATTATTTCTACTTCTTAAATTAAGAATAAGGTGTTTCTACATTCTACACGCTTGCTCGATCTATTCTATTGAGACCTTATAATGCAATTACATTCTCTGGTTCAATTGTTGTTTTTGTTTATGTATTTCTAATTTATCCACTAGGTCAGTCTAATTGGTTCTTTGCACCTAGTTTTGATGTAGCAGCTACATTTCAATTCATGCTATTTTTTCAAGGACTTCATAATTGGACCTCTCTTCAAAAACTCACTTATAAAGTTACATTAATTATGTTATTGTTATTATTACCGTCTAAATACATACATATAATATAGTTATTATATTTAGTGGCTTTCACTCACTAAATACGTACATATAATATAGTAATTATTTTAGGGTTTACAAGCATTAATCCGTGGGTGAGTTTAATTTAATTAATTACAATATGCATGGGCCAACACTTCAAATCATTTGGATAAGATAACCTCACATGATTTTAATTACTATGAGTGCACCGATAAATTAAAGCTCAATTTATTTAGAGCCGAATTATTAATTAAATCCCATCAATATGCAATAAATAATTAATAATGTTTATTGCCTATCAACATGTCATGAAAGTCGATATCAGTAGGGGTCCTCTTGTTTAACATAATCAACCTAACATAGATATAATGTTAGGCAATCACACATCACAATTTATAATGTTTAAATTTTGAATTCGTTTCAAAAGACGGTATCTTTTCTCTTTAAAACTGAGAAAGAAGAAAGAAGGACCGAGTCTTGTAGATCTGCTGCTCCAGATTCATCGAGTTGGGTGTTGATTCCTTCTCCTAGTTTTGTGTGTCTTTTTCGACGATTTCAATATATTTCATATTCTGCTTTCATCTAAAGATGAAGGAGATCTCATTAATATAACTCACTTGTCTTGGTTCTTATTTAACGAATCAACCTAACATAAATATAATGTTAGACAAAATCACATCACAGTTTAAACTATTTAAATTCTGAATTCATTTCTAAACTGCTAAAAGCAACAACTAACATTACGTACACGACTATATACCTTTCTTTATTCACCATACATGAGAAATTCAAAATTGATAATCTCATTCCATTCTTTGCTTTTTACCAAAATCACACTTTATCCTTTTTTAGATTAAAAAAAAAAAGTATCACTAAGATAACAATAAAAAGGAATTATGGAAATTAATGGATATAATGGCCCGCACCTTTTTTCCAATAAATTAATAAACTTTTAAAATGCATTACTAAAAATGACATTCTATCTTTATGTCTCAAAAGATTATCCTAATGATGCTTTTCAATAATGCAAATCAACATCTTTCTTATCCCAAATAAGATCATAATAATACAACCCCACTTTTTATTTCCTTTTTAGGATTTAATTATTTTTCTATATAAAAAAAAATCAACAAATCCTTTACCAATTTTTTTTCAAAAAGGCAAATTTATATTATCCACATAATGGCTCCACCATTACAAAGGCTATTAATCATACGATTCATCATTTCCACCACATATTTGAAGATCTAATTAGTCAATTATTATCCTCCTTTCTTTTTGTAGTAAAAATTTCTTTGTAGACATCCTTCTATGGGTCTTACTTAACTTTTTAATCCTGTTGTGATCTTTATGGAAATAGCCGATAAAATTCATTATTTATTTTTGAGTTAAAGAGTTAAAAATATATTTAAAGTATTTTAATTTTTTGAGTCTCGTATATGAGTTATCACCAAATGTCTATTGAAATACACTAATACTATATATGATTGTTCACTTTTCACATATGAAATTTTAGGTATGAAATTCAAATAAATAACTGGTAATTTAATTATATTTCAATAAACATTTGGTGATAGTTCGGGTAGAATCTCACAAATCTAATAGCACTCAAACTCCCATATATTTTAGGTGTGTTTTTAATTCTCTCTTATTTTTTTTCTATCCGATTTATATATTTTTTATATTATATATATATGAACTGATTATTTTTAAAATGAAGTAGTTGAACGAGCATTATTTAGTTATTTTAATTTTTCATTTAATGTTGGTATTCGTATTGAAGTTCGATTATATCAAAATTTATACCGCATCGGATCCTATTAGAAGAAAAGGACTCCCTATCTCATGTCCAAAACTCGAAAGCAAGATCTCTATTTAATATTCGTTATTTAGGTTTAAGTCTTCATTTTTATAAAGGGTAAGGGTGAAAAGACACGTGGAAGAGGCTGAATTAATTCCTGACCGTCTGATCTAACCAGACCATAAAGATTAGGTGGGGAAGGTTTAAAGTGGGACCAATGTTACACGTGGGCCAATAGGCAGAAGTAGACAAAAAGGGGAACACAAGCACATGATTACTGATGTACCCCCACAAGCACTGGATCATAAAGTTTTTTAATAAATTGCACATTACTTCCTTCTAGTTTTCTAATATTACACATTTCTTCCTTTTCTTTAAATAAATTGTATGAACACATCTCCCATTTGAATATACAATCTAATTTCTCTAAAAATAACATCGTTTCTTTCGATATTCTTCTAAATGTTAAAACAAAATGTTATTAGGAAAACTTAATTATTATAATAAAATATTCTAAAAATAATAATTGTTATCAAAAAGTCTGATGCGAAATTTAAGAATATAACGTAAAATAAAAGAAGATTTTTATTTTAAAGAAATAACTATATTTAAGTTACATTAAGATTGAACTAAAAAAAATAATAGAAGTAGAAGAAAAATATAGAGAAATGAATTAAGAAAGAGTATGATTGTCTTCCTTGATAAAAAAACAAAAAGAAATTAGTGAGCAAAGGTGTTTGCTAATTTGTGATTCAAAATTAAGTTATCGTTTGACCATACATTTATAAGTAGGTTATAAAAATTTATCTTTAAATATTTGTTTGATCATAAAATTTATCTTTAAATATTTTCAAATTCAAATATAACTTCGGATTTCGAAAATCACAACTTAAAAAAAATTCAAAGTTTCAAATTTCAAATTTCAAATTTCAACTTCAAAATCTATAATCAAACACGAGCTTACATTTTAAAAGTAGATTACAAAAATTTATCTTTAAATATTTATTTGACCATAAAATTTGACTTTTAAATATTTTCAAGAAATACAAATTTCAAAAATCACAACTTAAAAATTCAAATTTTAAATTTTAAATTTAACTTCAAAATCTATAGTCAAACACGAGCTAAACCAAGAGAGGTAGGTCTGATTTACATGCCAGTTGGGACTATATTATGCAATATTGTCAAACTACAAGGAGGTATCTGCAATATGATTTGATTTAAGATCTAAATAATCCCAAAACTAATTAATTATTTCCCATAAATTAAAAATATTTAATTAGACAATTTTTCAACAATTCATGTTCACTCCATTTAACTACCTTCTTCAAAGCAAAGTAGCGATTCTTCTGTACTCAGACACGTTTTCTTTCACATTTATTTCTCACTTTTTCTCAAAGAAATCATCTCAATTTTGCTTCTTCTTCAACCCCTTTTCAAGATTCTGTCAATTTCTTCCTTTAAAAACTGTAATTTTCTTCATCTTTTCTCTGTAAAACTTCACTTTTGGTCCATTTTTGATGATGTTTATGTATGGAATAGTGTAAAGATTTCATTTTTAATGATGTTTATGTATGAAATAGTGAAAAATTTTCATTTTTAAGTGATGGGGTGTTGATTTTTTTTTTTTTTTGGACAGAATTTCAAGATTTGGGAAATGCAGATGATATCTATGGAGTTGGTTTAAAAAGGATCAGTTTTTTGAAATGGCTGGTGATATTGAAGAACCCTTTAGGCATAGTTTTCAGGTAAATTTTTTTTTTTTTTTTAGAAAATAAATTCCCTTTGGATCTTACTCTTTGTTTACTGTGATATATTCATTTGCATTTATTTGGTTAAATTATTGTTTTTCAAATTTTGTACTGATGGATTTGGTAGGAGGATATGTGTTCTTGTGGTTTTAGTTGATTGGGAAGGAAAAAGGTGGAATCTTTATTTGATTGGTAATTCAGGAGACTGTATTTCAGTATTAATTTGTCTGTTTTAGGTGTTGAATATGATTAATTATGAGTAAAGAAGATGCATATAATCAGTTTTTGTGAATTAAATTTGGACCCCTTTCTAAGCGGTTTGAAGCGGTTACTGAATTTCTAGTTGTTTCTTTTTTTGTTTTTTTATTGACTTGAAAACTCATGGTTGCTATGTTGCTTGTACTCTTCAAAAGTGCCAATAGTGCTGTGTCGGATTTTCCAAAAGTAGTATATTTTTGGAAAGTCAGACATGGATGCCGGATCGAAAGTGAAGAGTCTTTGTGCAACTTAGCATGCTTGTCACATCTCCCTTTATTACTTGTTTCCTACTTCAATGAGGAATGGAATGAACTTTGTTGCCTGCTTTTTCAGGTGTGTTTGTAAGATCTTGTTTTCAGTTCG
Source organism: Solanum pinnatisectum (assembly GCA_035578085.1). Classification (NCBI taxonomy): domain Eukaryota; kingdom Viridiplantae; phylum Streptophyta; class Magnoliopsida; order Solanales; family Solanaceae; genus Solanum; species Solanum pinnatisectum. The sequence continues at coordinate 3,441,738 of CM069080.1, read as the reverse complement.
AAATTGTATATGCTGCTTACTTGTATAATAGTGCTCAGAGAGTGATTGGGAAGCATTCTCCCTGCCCTCCTCGGGTTAGTTATGGATCCATAACACTTCTATGAGATCGTATTAAATGCTGGAATGCATGCTTATTCATTGATTGAAGTTTGTTACAACGAAATTTTAGTGCAAATGATTTTTTGAGAGTTTCGACGTCTCATATAATTGGTCGTATAAGCATGTTAGGATATACTACTTGAGACATTACTCATTACTCGGTTTTGCATCCTGATCTTAATTTACTTACCAAAATTGACAGGCAGATTCGTGGCAATCGGGTTCTATCTCATTCGGTAGATTTGAGAATGAAAGTTTATGTTGGGAGAGGAGGTCTTCTTTTACACATAACAGGTATCTTGAAGAGGTTGAGAAATACTCCAAGCCAGGTTCTGTAACTGAGAAGAAAGCATATTTTGAGGCACGTCTTAGAAAGAAGGCACTTCTACGCCAGAGCTCATCAGAGTGGCAAAATGGGACCGAATCTCAAGTTAGTGAAAATGATGGCCATGAGAATACCAGTTATGAGGGGGACTTCGAGCATGTTAATGAGATTGGCCATTCGGCATGCTTCGTTGAAAATCATGATAGATCAGCCAATTTACTGGAGAATGAAAAGTATAGTGAAAATGATGTCACTGAAAATGAAGGCTATGCGGGGGACTTTGAGCATGTTAACGAAGATGGCCATGCTGCACACTTTGATGAAAATATTGATAGATCGATCCATGTATTGAAGAATGGAAAGTATCAAGCTGAGAACACAGGTTATGATGGTGACTTTGAGCGAGTGAATGAGGTTGTTCATTCTTCACGCTTTGAGGAGAGTCTTGATGGATCTCACAACGGAGACATCGAAGTCACAGAATGTGGTGGAGAAGATAGTATAATTCTCCATTCTGGACCCCAGATTGAGCAAGCTACGAACAGTCCCGATGTTCTTCAAAGTGTTCCTGAACATACGGAAGCTGAAACAAATTTTCATCTCAATGCTGGAAATTCATCTTTTGATGATGGTCCTAAAACTGAGATTGAAGTAAAAGTGAAACTAGAGGGCCAAGATAGCAGTATGGAGTTCTCATCAAACTCCATTGATCTATCATCTAATGCTCACACCACTGAGAAAGATGGTAGTGTTAGTTCAGAACCTCAACGAAGTTCATCTTCAAAGGTAGACCGCTTTTAGCATTTGTGACTATTAATCTTCTGTTATTACATCAGTTTCCCATCTTGCTTGCTGACTGTAGTAAGATATTATAAATAATAGCATTTGTAGTCTTATTCGAGAGCAGAAAATTTTCGCCCCTTTATGTAGTCTGTCTTGTGCTCAAAATGCAGGTGAGGACTGCATCTCAATCTAGAGAAACAAAAGCTAGGACGTTGTCTCAAGTTAGTGTTGCTAGTGGCAAGGGGACAATCTCAAAACAAGCATATAAAGACATGCCAAGTAAACCAAATAGAAGGCATAGTGATGTTTCCTTGACACGAAAAGGAGAAAAGCCCAGATTGAACGCTCCTGCCGCTCTTTTGGGTCCAACAGCCAAAATGCCAAAACCAGAGGTTTGTATCAGGTTTAGGCTTAGTGTTATCTTCAAATTTTAATGCAGATAAAGTAAACTTGCTATTTCATCTCTTGTGGAAGTATTGCTCGACTTCCTTTTATGGTCGGATTGTTCTTCAGTTATTCTTAAATTGAATATTAAATTTATGGTAATAGATATCTTGCTCTATACAGGCTTGTTCGGGTTCAAAAGCTAATGTGCTTAATCAAAAGAAAAGGTATGCTTCTTAATCATGTCTTTCATATGGAAAGTTTTGGATAATTTTGTCGCACCGACTCATCCTAATTTTTCCAATCGTGTTTATTATTGAATGATGTAGCACTGAACAACAGCCTAAAGCAAGAAAGACTGCCACTTCTCGTGCTTCCTGTACAGAGAAAGTTAGCCATATAGTACATCAAAGTATAAACAGGTATATATGGTGGGAAAATTGTGAGCTTTAACTCCATATTGTGTTCATAGACATTTTTCTTATACATATTATTGTTGTACAGGGATAAGCAGAGTGTAAGTTCATGTCAACCAGGCATGAAACAGAATGGATCTGGTTTCCTTTTCAAAAGTGAAGAGCGCGCTAAGAAAAGGAAAGAGGTAAGGACCGGTTTCTTGCATCAATTCGATGAAGTTTAAAATTCATATATAACCTAAATAAAGTTTTTGATATTGACTTTAGTTCCTTATGAAGTTAGAGGAGAAAATGCATGCAGTTGAGGCAGAAAAACATCAGCTCCAAGCAAGAACTCAGGTAATAAAGTCGGGCTATGATTCTTGGTACTGTTGGAAACAGATTTAGATTAATATAGAGAATCATTAGGCGGCTTTCTGTCGATGCTAGCTCTAAAATGTCATTGGGATATATTCTGTTAGATTTTCTTTTATTTTCTTCCATCTGTTTAGACTTGTAATATATATCATTTGCAGCTACGAGTTAGATGAAGTCCTTTGTTGATTGGTAACTACGATTAATGACATTTTGATTTACGTTGTGATATCTGTAGGTAAAGAAAGAAGCAGAGTTAAAACAGCTCAGGAGAAATCTCAATTTTAAAGCAACTCCCATGCCTGCCTTCTACCATGAACCTGGTCGTCGGTCAGACAGAAACAAGGTATTAACAAGTCACAAATAATGAGAATGTTCAGAGTCCCAATACTCACCTTTCTGTTCTCAACTGTATTTCTTCTCTTATTTTCTATGTTCCTATGTTGAACTAGGATGCTTCAAAACCACACTCTTCAGCATACCACTCTCACTTGAAAGTAATGCTTGAGAAATTATGTTTACAAGCTATTTTACTGGTTATAGCACTATATCACTTCCTGCCATTTTATGACACAAATCCAGTTTCTTAGACAAGCGATTTTACCTTTCTAAAAATTAAAACAAAAAAAAAGGGAGTAGAGAAGTTCTATCTCGCATTCTCGCTATCCTTGATCAAGATTCAAGGGCAACATTGAAACTAAAGAATACCTTGGTCTTCCTATTATGATTACCTTTAGGGCCCGTGATAAGCAGCATACTTTCTTGCTTATCTTAGAAAGGCTTTTGGATGCGCCAGCCATTAATTTCTGGAATGGCATGGTTGGAAACATTTCATTTTATAACATTCTCTCAAGGCTGAAAGCTAAATGTGTTGTGAATATTACCATTTCATATGGATGCAAGTAATATGAGAAAAATGTCTTACTAATTATCTGTCATGCTATCTACTTATGAGTGTCTGCACTTGTTCATCAGTTAGTCTTCATCCTTATCCTCCTAGTAAGTGATTATTTTTCCCTCCCGCATCGATAGAACAAATCATATAACTTGCTTTGTTGATTAATTTTTCAGGAGTTAGCAAGTAAAACTAAATCAAGTAAATCACAAAGCAGACCTTCAACTTCAGGGGCTAGAGCTACTAGTGCAACAGAGAACACTGTTCCTTGTTACACTAGTGAACATCTAAATGTGGCTGATTCACCACAGGTTTCAGAAGTAACCAATCATCCTTCAGCAGAGTTTTCTGACAGCAGCGTCCCATCTTCAGCTCCAACAAACAAAACGTCCTGGCAGACGCGATCAAATAGAACAGTAGCTCCAAAGAGAGAGCAAGAGAAAAGGCAGGTCCTGAATTCTCCAAGACCGAGAACAGCAGATACAAACAAGGGAAACAAGGGCTTCAAAGCTGAAGAGAAAACAAAGGTGGTTGCGCGAAGATCATTAGGAAACAATGCAATGAAAAAAGATATTAGAAGTATTGATTTGAGCCGTAGTACAAGAGTGGGTGGTTTAGCTGTTGGTGTTGCTTCCTAGGCGCATCAACTTCTACGTCATTTAAGACTCGTCATGTCAGCAAGATGGATCAAGTATGAAGGTAACATAATGAGCTTGCTAAGTCAGATTGTACTGTGTGAATTCTCTCATATTCTCAACATAGCTAAGGCGATGGATCTCGTATCCGAGATGATATACTTAGTGTGTAGGTTAGCATTTCTGCTAGATATGCTGTATGTAATTATTCCTAGTTGGGATAGTTAATAATTATGAACCTCTTTAAGTCATGTTCTTGAAATACCATAAATGCTGTGCTATTAAAGCTATACTCACTTTGAGTAAAATGTAAGTTGCACTACTTTGCAGTGTTTCTGCCAATGTTTTAATACTGAAATCTCTCTTTGATTAAATGTTTCAAAGATTGGTGCAGCATTATTATCTAGATAGCAAAAGCCAGAAGAATATTAGGAGTTATGCAACATGATAAGATTTATATATCCGTGAAGAATAGTTCCGGTGCACTAAGTTTCCACTAAACATGGGGTTTGATGAGGGCCATTCAAAGGGCTGGACCACAAGGGTCTGTTGACGTTGAGTTTGAAAAGGGATGGACCACAAGGGTGTATTGTACAGTCTTATTCTGCAGTTCTGCAAGAGGAATATTAAAAGTGGGGAATATTTTTTAATTTGACCTATGTTGAAGGGATATCTTTCTGATCGATTAACTGAAGATCACAGCCACATAATGCAACACATTCTTTCTAATATACGTGCATGATCCTTTTTCTTGGGATATAGATGTTGATATAGTTGGATGATGAGCAACAACCTCACTCAGAACTTCTGTTACCTAATATCATGTTGAAATGAGTGAATGTCTCATTTAAAGATTGAACAAGCCTTCGATATAACATATTTATTTATTCATCGATCGTGTATATGTATATCATTGTCTCTCCCCCCACCCCCCAAGGAAAAGGCTAACCCACTATTGTTGGTAGTTGATTGGTATCTCTCAAAGAGACTAGTCACTAAAGCACAGCCGGTCATTTATTCTAATTAAATACATATACTTAACAATATACTATTAACTTATATTATTGTTTTAAGACTAAAAGGTTACCATCACAAACAAATCATCAAATCAATTCATGCCATAATTTGAGATTAATTAACATCATATATTTGCTAATCTATCAAGTCTTTAATTAATTGCAAACCATAGAGGAAAAACGAATATTATATGAGATTGTGACATTTTAACATCTTAAGCTACTAGATAAAATATCACTCTCTTTTGATGTCCAAATAAATCTCTTACAGCCTGTTATTAATTTGTGTTTTATTTCTTCAAATCATTAATTTCCCACCTCTCACTACTGCCCAAAACATGCTTTAAAATAGACACAAAATTGTGGTATTTTTTTTTCTTTTATTCTGTTTCTAGGCCATCATATATATATGCTTTGAAATGTCTATCGAAAATGAGTTTTCTATCTTTCACAAAGTAGGGATAACATTTCCATACACACCATCTTCTCTAGATTCCAATTATGGATTTTCACTAAATATGCTCGATTATTGGTGTATATGTTGTAGAAGGGTTCAAGTCTTGAAAACAACTTCTGACAGAAATGCAAGCTAAAACTACATACACCAGGACCTTTAGTGCACCGAACTGCCTTTTTATGTTGTAGAAGGTTACTTGTTTTATTTTTAAAACTAAACAAAACACAAAACAAACCAAAGAAAAAAAAAAAAAGAGAGGAAGAAAACAACAAAAAAAGGTGGTGTCATTGAAGAAATTAAAAGGCAAAAGTAAGTGATGAAAATAGCATGAATTTTTGGGGAAAGTTGGTTGTCATGATAGGGAAGGAGAAGGCGCTTGTTCAAAAGAGATCAAAATTAGGTGGTGGTTATGATCATCCTGTAGAAGCCTTAACTCAGTGTATGATAGAATGAATGAAATTCCTTCATTATTAATTAAAATTTTTAAATTTAAATTTGAAATTTTATTTGAATAAAAGATTTATTTAAAATTAATCGAATCAGTATATTACAAATATTAAATAATACTAGCTAGTTATAACCAAGAGAGAGAAGAAGCCTTATATTGACCTCATTACTAGAAGGGTCCAAATGTCCATTTTTGTATGTGTATGCAAATATCCATAATATTCCTTCTTATAATACAAAAAATCATCAAGTTATTAGGAATAATACAATAAATGAAGAACGATATAGAAGAATCTAATTGCCAAACGTAAAAGCCAAGACTCTTGAAAACTTAATTTTTTGCCTTCCTATTACTCATTTTTTAAAATTTGATTAAATCGAATTTACACCCATAAAAAAACTTCTTACTAAAAGTAATTATAATTTCAAATCCAAAAAAAACTGTAACTAAGGATGAAAAAAGTGACTTATCAACACGATGCACTTAAGTTTGATTTTAGTTGATACGTAAACACTCCTTACTTACTTTAAGAGTGTACATCTAAATACATCAACTTAGTAATCTTAACTGTCAACTAAACACTCCAACTCATTTCTACTTTACCTCGTAAACACCTAACTCTAACCCAACACGTAAATTTTGAAGGTTGTCTTTCATAATCATTTTGTAAGTTGGAATGTTCTAAATTATTTACTAACATAGTGAAAATGAATTAAGTATCTAGAGCTATTTACAGTGGCGGATTCAGAATTTTCATTATTCAAGGTTCGAAACATAAAAATATAAAATCAAGAAACAGAGGAACTCCTCTGTTTCACATAAACTCAAAACACATAAAAATTGAAACTGATGATCATTAATTAGACATTAAAATCAACATGTTGTCCACTACTAATTACATCAAAATTCACTTGCACATAGATAATAACTAATGAAAAAACCAAAATTAAACAAAAAATATTACTACTACTAATAAACTAATCATCTTCTTCCATGTGGTTCTTGATGATGAAGATTGATCAAGATCAGAATGAGGAGGTTTTCTATAATAAAATGGAAACCAAGGGACAATTGGTTCTGGTGGTGGTGGTGCTTCACCATTACCATAATCATTAGGTGGAGAATTCAAATATGGGATATTGTTGTAACCAGATGGTGGTGGTTGATAGGTTGTTGATGGTGGATTTGGGACATATCCACCTTGTGGGGTTGGTGGAGTTGTGGTGGTGGCCGGAGGAGGGTTGTTTCCCGTGGGGCCGGTCGGAGGAGGATAACAAGGGTAAGCACATTCTTGGGGTGTGATTCTTGCCGGAAAGTTGAGGAGGAGTATTACAAGTGGAAGAAGATATAGTAGTGTGAATTTAGAAACCATGTTTTTGTGTTTTTTGTAGGAAGAAATGGAAGGGCAATTGTGAATAAAAAAAGGTATTAAGATAATGAAGTAGATGTTTGAGTTAATGGGGGTGGGGGTGGGGGGTCAAGATTGTAGACAAGATGAAAGAAAAAAGGAAGGGGTTTGAAGGGGGGGGGGGGAGGGATGGAAAAAAAGGGTATTAAGGTCTAAGGATATGAACTAGAGGTTTGAGTTACTGGGAGTGGGGTGGGGTTGGGGGGTTTAAATTTGTAGAAAGAAATGGAAGGAAAAGGAAAGGGCGAAGTGAAAAAAAAGGTATTAAGAAAATGAAGTAGAAGTTTGAGAAAATGGGATGCAGAGGTGTTAGCTCTTCGAAGAATCAAGTCTTTTTGCAACTTAGAAGAGTTAAGGGATCGATTTGAGATTGAAAATCTTGAATCAGCTTGAATTAACTAAGATTAAAGAACAAAAAGATTACTTGACCGAATAAATTAGCTCCTGATTGAATCGGAAGGGTGCGGTGGTGGTTCAAGATTGCAGGAAAAAAAATGGAAGGAAAAAGGAAGGGGGGGGGGGGGGATGAAAAGGCAAAAAAGGGCTATTAAGGAATGAAGTAGAAATTGAGTTAATGGATTTTTGAGGTGTTAGCTTAAGATGAAAGAAAGAGGCAAAAAAAGATGCAAAAGTATGGAATAAAAGCAAGAAAAAGATGCAAAAGTATGGAATAAAAGCAAGAGTTTTTAAGCCACTTTGTATAGTATGTCTTTTGATAATTTAGGTGGGAGAATCAAGAATATTGTCTACCATGCATATCTATTTTTGTGTTATTTATGTAATATTAGGTGGCTCAAGTAATTTTAAAATAAGACTTTGTTAAGATTGTATCTTTTTTTGGTGAATATGTAGTTTGCAATAAGATTTGAAAAAATGGTGATAAGATTAGGTGATGGGATGTTTTCATCACTCTCTAAGGGAAACTTCATCGCCTAGTGGTCAAAATATGACTACTCTCTAGAGCCCTCAAAACATATTAAAATTCATATATAAGTCCTTTTTCGATTCCTAAAATTAAAAATAAGCTATTGTCGTGAAGATTGAAATTTTATAATGAAATTTTAATTTTTATAATAATAACTATTTTTTAATTATATGAGTGAAACATGGCTACCGTGCGTTGAAAAATTATACTTGTTCAATTGTTTAGAAAATTTTACCTAACGCCTAAAATTTGATATTATTGAATCGATAAAAAGTCTTACTTGATAATAAATCTTATTTGTGTTATTCAATTATTAACTTTTTTTGGTTGAAAGGACAAAACTTTTGATATTATTTTTATTCTAAATTTCCACTAATTTTACCAAATAACCAAATTTTACTCTATGTTACTCAATTATTCACATTTTTTTACCAAACGTGACACTATATTCAATCTACCTATATTGCTATTGCTCCATTATATTATTATGTCAAATTAATGGTACTTTTTGACTCACCTTTTTATCATAAATAAACCATTACAAAATTGCCAACCCATTTTGTAAATAGAAGAAAACAACAAGCTAAGGAAAGTAGGGAGGGGACACAAGTTGGAAATTTCTCAAAAATGGGAATTCTTTTTCAACCATAGTATATTCTACTTCACATTACAAATAATAATAATTCAAATTGAGAATTCAATGTTACTACTCGAGATTTGAAATAATTTTCTTGGATCTTGTTTAATTTTTGCCTTACAATATCACCAAACGATTGTCAAATCAATCCCTACGGGGTCGTTTGGTATGAGGGATAAAAATAAATAATGATGGGATAAAATTTTTGTATCTTGTTTGGTTGTCATATTTGGAATAACTTATCACACCATTTATATCATAGTGATGAGATAAGTTATCTCTTATACACGTGATATAAGTGTTGGGTTTTAGCAAGGTGTGAATAAGAAATAAGAATGAGAAATTGGGAAATGAGGGGAAATCAATTTGGAGTGAAAATGAAAAGTCATTCTCCCATATTGGTAGAAGAAAGGGAAAATGTTGTCCTTATATTAGAAAAGAACTTCATTTAACTCTTAAAGGGTTAAGAAGAAGGTGTCCATCGCGCCATCGTTGTCGCTTGCTCGACCTCGGTTCGGATTTTGGATTTTGGATTTGGATTTTGATTTGGCAAATGATGTGATTGATTGATAATATTTTTTGACAAAAATTTATTTAATCAATCCCATTAATTAATTTCATTTCTCTTATAAATTAATTTAGAATATTAATTAATTAACATAATTAATTTTGCGTAACAGAATTATGTGAAAATTCGCGTCGCTCGCTCAACCTCGATTCGGATTCAGGATTTGGGATTTTGGATCTAGATTCGGGATTTTGGATTTGGGATTCGGCTTCGACTTCAGTCGTCGTCGTTGCTCGCTCGACCTCGGTTCGGATTCAGGATTCGGGATTTTGGATTTTGGATTTTGGATTTGGATTTGGATTTGGCAAATGATATAGTTGATTGATAATATTTTTGGACAAAAATTAGTGAAGTTTGATGTACCACTACTTCTCTAATAGTTAATCCGTTTTATCTTGGGAGGAATTAATCTGTAACATCAGGTACTTGAGGGAATTAAATTTCTTAAGGAAACACAGTGGGTTCTGTAGACTCGAATTATTTATTTTCTGTCTGTTTCATCTTTTTTCTATTTCTGTTTTTCCTAACTTGAATACAGGAGATAACAATAAGTTATCCTAAGATAGCTAACCCCACGATAACTAATCTTGGGACAACTTGTTCCTAACCAAACGACCCCTAAAAGTCTTGTCCCTTTCCCAATTCTCCTTATCTTCTATAGAGGACTCAAATGTAATTTTGCCGTGTTCGATATCCTTTTGTAGTTCGATTAGTTAAAATTCATGTCAGAAATTTTATTTTAGTGTAGAACATTCTCAATCAGAGACAACGATTCCAATTTATCTTACATTTTGATATTCAAAGCAAATTATATAGGAAAAATAAAGGTGATGTCCCTATATTTGGGAGTTATACTTCTAAACATTGGTAGTGTATAATAATAATTTCTATATTAATTATTAGGTTATTTAAAAGATAATTATAAATAATATAACATACATAATATACGAAGGTGGATGAGGAAAATAGTACATGGAAATTTTCAACCAAAGTGTAATAAATGTTACTAGAAAATAAAATTTATAGCTAGTTCTTAAAGCATCCATTTGTTGACTTGTTATATAGAGTAGTTGAATACTCAAAAATTGAATTATTCCACACGCAAGTGAAATTATTGAAAAGGTAGGGCAAGTGTTATTTTTCTTCTATAATCTAGTATTAGACATTCATATATTTTCCATCACTTACTAAACTATCTAACAATTTAATGAAAATCATCATTCATCAAGAAAATATTTTCCAACAATCTCATGAATATGTCGCATCAATTTTCTATCATGGATTTTTTAATTTCATTCATTCTACTACACTCGTTTTATAATAGGATTAGTGCTAGTGGTTGGTATATAATGTTTGATTTTATTGAAGATTGAGAGAGATGAGGGATGCCCTAATGATGGAGGTGTGGGCCAAAAGGAAAAAGGAAGACACCATGAAGTTCTTCAAAGGAATATAAGCTCAAAATATATGTCCAAAAACTTTCAAGTTTAATTTATTAGTTTATTATATTGTAACTACCAATTAGCATAAAGCACATTACAAGTTCAATATTGCTTGATGAGTTGTCTTTTCATCTTTTTTATTATTCTCTTATCACTGGGATGATTCATCTGTCTTATCCAATTAACCTATTACAAATTAATATAATAGATATCATGAGAGTTGTTAGTAATATGGAGAATAAATGAAAATATCTCTAAACTCAACTTGAATTATTAATTTTATTTTTGGATTATTGATCTTTAAAATGTCATTTATATAACTAACTAGACTTAAAATATACATCACCAATCTTGCAACATGATTCAAGAGCTCCATTTTGAGATCACTTGCTATGTCATGTGGCAAATCGGGGGTGTGTCTAAGTTTAGTTAGTCAAGTAGATGAGTGTTTTTAATGCTATCAATATTTCGTGGACGAAACTAATAATTTCCTTCAAGTTCAGGAGGGTTTTCAATACCCCTCTCTTGTTAGTATGTTGGACAAAGATAATAACTTCAGAATAAAATTTGAGATTAACTTTAATTCATGTTGAATTTGAGATATTAGCTAATTTTGAAATTAATTTATGCAAACAATTTAAATTAATTTGGTGGAAGGAATTACCGTTTCATATAAAAGGTGAAACAACACAATTCTCATGAGATATTCCAACGCATGGAATATTTAGAGTACTAAACCCATAAAAAAATCAATCAGAGTCATATATTTTATATACACATTTTTTAATCTAGTCATACAATATAATTTTTTAACAAAGAAGTATCAATAATATAACTCCACCTATAACATTTATTATTTCACAAAATAGCTGCCACCTCCGATACCAAATGATTAGAAAAAGAAAAAGCTATTAAATAGAAATATGGAAACACTAGCTTTACAGTTCCAAATTAAAGTTACAACACTTTTTTCATAATGGTTAAATTTTTTTTTTGTGCTGCAGACAAAACAACTACCTCAACAACTCATTCAAAATAATAAAATGTTAGCCTTTATGCAACAAGGTGGAAAATTTCTTCTAACAAGTATAGTAGTGTTAAGTATAAGTTATAACTTTTATTCTTCTTGTAAAAACAACTAAAAGGGAATAAAAAGTAGATATTTCCAACAAAAAAATTAGATGGAAAAAAGAGAGGAAAAAATTGGTATATATAATAATAATATAGAAACTTTTAGGTTCCTTGGAAATTTCAAGAATTTATTCCCTTTCCCTACCTTTTATCCTTTATCTTTAGGTATTTCCCCCCTATATATATATTTTTTTTTTATTTTTTAAAAAAAAATTTTTTGGGATCAGATTTTTATATTCATTAGCCCCGTCTCATTTTGTGTGACACTATTCGATTTGACACGGTGTTTAAAAAAAAAGGAAAGATTTTTGAAACTTATGATTTAAAATAATTCATAGATATTTGTGTGTCTGAGAACCATTTCATTAAGGGTAAAAGAGGAATTTTAGTATTAAATTGTTTCTAATTATATTAAGAAGACATTCTTTTTGAAACAGACTAAAAAAAAATGGTGTCGCAAAAAATGAGAGAGAGGGAGTACTATTTTTTTCCCCACAGTTTAGCTAGAATTAATATATATCCACCTTTGACAAAATTTAAGATATTATAAATGTTAAAAAAATCTATTGAAGAAATTATTTTAAATCTACAAATATAAATTAAAAGGACCTTTTTTTTCCTTGAGAAATCAGAGAATTGAAACAACTTCTAGAGTGGAACAAATTGACACATGATAGGAGAGTTAACATGTTACATATGTCCATTTGTTTCACGTCAAATCAAAACTTGTAGTTATCCATGTTGTCGTGCTGTCCATTCAGCTGTTAATAATCAATATTTTAAATAAATGATATGATTTCTTCATCTTTAATTAGACAATTACATCTTTAATTAGCCAGTTATGCAATGATACTTTGTGCCATAATGAAATTAGTTACATTTTTGTAAGTTTTGAATTTGTTTACTTACTTTTGAAGAGTATTTAAACAACTCGTTATAATAGGAATTCCTTTGTATCTTAAAATTAATACATTAAATTTTGATCTTTATTTTTTTTCTTTCATATTTGAGTGTTCTTGTCGAATTGGTTGACATAATTCACTAAAGTGAAGGTTAGACACATATTTATATCATATATATATATATATATATATATATATATACTAATTCTATCAATATTTTTGAATAATTACGTTCCTACCACTAAATAAAAGTTCTCTATCATATATTAAGGAAGATATACCTAGCTAGATACATATATGTTTGCTATTAGATACAGTAAGAGTGACGAGTGAGATGGGGAAGATGTGAACCGCACTAGATTCACACTTGATACATGTATCTATATGTATTAGGTGTGAATCACATGTATTTGGAATACCCAATACATAAGAGAGTGGCGAACGAGATGGGAGGGAGACACTAAGAGATTTGTTTATTTATCTTAGATACATGCGAATCCATTTTGATATAGTGTATCTAAAATAAACTATACCTAATTTTGACCTTATATATCTCGAGATTCATGTATCTGGATGCATCAAAATTTAGTAAGATTCGTAATACTATATACTAGAGTGATCTAAGTAATTAGTTTCTAAGCTAGTGAATTTTTTGTAAGTTCCTAAAGCCTTATACTGACAATTTTTTTGCGTTTTCCCTTGATTTAATATAGGGTAAAAATCTAATCTCTACTAAAGTAATAATTGCACGATTAGAAAGCACAAGAATCTAACTATAACATTATGAATAATTGTTGATAAGATTCAAATCTTAAAAATAAAATTATTTTAATAATAATCACTTTCTTTACAATAATTCTCTAAACATACATTCATATTAATCAGAACTTCAAAATAAATACTCGACATAAATAAAAGACTTTCCAATGATACCATGGCTAGAAAAAAACATTTTCCTCATGAAAATTAAAACTTAAACCAAACAACAGCACATGGGTTAGTTATAAGCTACTAAAGTGGAAAATTACAGTCATACAAGTGGACGAATTCAACTCTATCAAGTCACAAGATTCATTGAATGATAGCCACCTAATCAACACATTGTGCTAAAATTGAAGCTTCAACAAAGTTTATTGTAACTTTTGGGACCATGGAATTTAATAATAGGAGATATAAAGTGGATTCTAGAGTTTGTGAAACCAAAGTTGATTTCATTTCCCCCACTTAGTACTTTTCATTTCTGACAACAAATTCTGACATATAAAATCTTCATGGTAAAACTACTTTAGGACCTTCGTATTCATATTTTTTTTTCCAAAAAAACAACAACAATATAACTCCCACAATAGAACTACTTATAAAATTGCATGCCCTGCAATTATATTTTATTGAACGTTTATTATTTCTAATCGATGAAGTTATGATATTGTTTCTCGTGAAATAAATATAATCAACAGTCAGTTAAATTTTTTATCAAAGAATGAGAGAATTTTCATTATCATGATTATCATCAACTCATGCAGTAAGCCATTGGTTTAAGTCCCATGAATTCTGTTTTCGTTCTTTGGGGGCTTTCGGCCCCTCTCGATCTTTTTCATAGTTGAGAAGAGGAAGGAGTCTAAATCAATGGACATTAATGAATCATCATTGATAGACGTTGCATAGGTCCTTCGAAGCTCGTCAATGACTTGACTTCAGGTAGCAAATGAAAGAGCGAATTAGCAGTGTCCACGTGACTCAGTCATAGCATAGTGGTTTAGTCATTAGTGGCTATCGTTGAGTTTACCATCATATCAAAAGTAATTGATTTCTTGTTGATTAAGTCCTTCTTAATGCAATTTATCTTATTATGGGATGAGGGAGATCTAAATTTTTTATTTTATTTTTTAATTAAAATTAGTCTTAATATGAAGATATATATACTAGTATAGTTGCACTTAATTAATAATTTACACACAAAAAAAACCCTATACAGTTTCCTGTCTAAATCGACAAATTAATTAAACGTGTCATACCCAATATTTAGTGATCTGTCCATATCGAAATAAAATAATTATTATATCTTCTTTATGGTTTAGTCGGTGGTGCTAATTACACATTTGTTTTTCACAATTTTTTCATTAAATATACAATTTTTAACTAATTATCAAAATAAGTAGTAAACACTCAAGAGTCAAGGGTTTAATCTAAGGATCAAACAAAATAAGTGATAATTAACATATAAAATAACAAAAATGACCCGTCACCATACTAATAATGTTACTGATATTTAGAAAAATAGTTAAATAAAAATAGTTAAATGCATACAAATTGATTCCAACAACGTCATTATATCAAGTTGATGTTGCCACGCTCATACGCCATGACAATTGCTTATCACAGCCTAACCAATTAGTGGACCACAAAAGGAGCCAAAAACAAAGACTTTTCTAATTATTGCACTAGAAATTTCATAAAATTATTTTAAAAAATAGACACTAAATTCTTCACTGAATTTGAGGACTACTAAATTCTTCTAATTGAAAGTTGAAATCCATTTTTTTTTCTTTATTTTAATTAATCCTACCATAAGGAGTTGATAACAAAGAAAAAAGGACGTGGGAGAAAATAATCAATCCTCCTTTCACTTTTACTTGTCACTTTTAATATATCAAGAAAAACAATTTTTTTTCATATTATACTCTCAGCTTTAAATACTTATTCTCCAAATTATTTCCAAGACCTTATACTAAATAATATTAAACACGGATAGTGCGATAAAATATTTATATCAATAATTATTTTCTTAATGAGTGCGCTAAGTTAAATAATGACAAGTAAAAAATAACGGAGAGGGTAGAAAATAAATATGAACAGATGATAACATATCTCTTGATTAAGGATTGACAATTTGATTTTACAAAAAAAAAAAAAAGTGGAAGAAAAATTAAAAGGTTATGAAACACATGAATATATCAAGATTACAGCCAATTAATTAGGACCAATTACCTTATACATATAGAATATTCATAAACACTAAAATTATTGATCTCTGAAATTTGCTGCTTCTTCCTCTTATTCTTACTTGATTTGATGTTGAATTTCACCAAAAATAAAACAATCCCAAGAAAAATCCACCAATTAAAAGTGGAAATCCACTAGAAAAGCTCCTTTTTGCGCCACCAAAATCATGGTCAACGGGGTACAAATTCCCTGGTGGACCAGTCATATATATATATTGTGAATTTGGAGGATTGGGAATATTTTGACCACCACCACCTCCGCCGCCACCGGAATAAGGAGGAGGAGGGCAGTCATAGCCACTTGGTGGTTTCTTTGGCGGTGGTGGTGATGGTGGTGGTGGTGGAGGAGAAGGTGGAATACAAGGTTTGTTACAAGGACAACCTCCACATTTATTTTCACCCTCATCGAGTTTTCGTGGATTTAGTCCATTGGTTATAGGTGTAGTCACCACAAAAAATAAGAGAAAAATCACAAGTCGCGACATGTATCAGAGATTTGCTGGTGAAAACCTTTGAGTTCTTGATAGAAGTGTGAATTTCTTCTTCTTTTCCTTAGAAGAAAAAGTATTTTTTTTTATGAGTTTATGTGACAACAATAGTATGTTAACTAGTGAGAAATGAAAGGGAAATAAATGAAAGTGTTTTGGAGAAATGAGAGAGTTTGTTTTTGTTATACTTCTTGAGAATAATATTGCATGGAAGTTGCAAGCTAAGAGAAAGGAATTTAAGTTGTTGGTTTTGAGCTTTTTTCTTTTGGGTGGGGTGCGGTGGGGTGGGGTGGGGTGGGGTGGGGTGGGGAGGGCGGAGTCTAGGGAGGTCTTTTTTTTTTAATCCTTTTTTTGATAACTCAAACTCACAATTTTCAAATTGAAAATGAAGAATGGTTACTATCCAGGCAGCTCCTTCTTGTCGAGGGAGTGGGAGGGTCTTAGATTAAGAGTAATAAAAGAGTTTGATGATGAGGTGTCTCTTGTATGTATGGTATTTATTGGCTTAATCAAGATGACAATTTACATATGCATGTGGATGGTCCAATTTGTGTCCCCACCATTGGACTCTTTTTTCTATTTTTTTTTTAAGCTTATTGGAGTTGATTTAATTCTAATACCAATTATTTTGTTTTAATTAATTATAATTCAACATACTTTGTACATCTATGAAGCATGTATGCTTTCAATAATTGTACCTTTTTAGGTATTTAATACTTTGGTCTAGTATCTTGTGTGTGGAAAAGTGGTAATCCTAATTATTAAACATAAAACAATAAAAAAATTGGAGTATTTTGGTTAGTTGAATTTGATTATAAAATGATGATTTTGGATTTTGAAAAGTCAAAGTGAAGGTTATAATATGCTTTGGTGCATGTGAAGACTTTAATAACCTTTTTTTCCAATCCTACTCAAAAGTAGGAAATTCTTGCAATTTAAAGGGAATAATATTTATTCTTCTTTTTTATTTTTTTACTTATTTATTAAAAAAAGTATTATTGGAATCAAGAAATTGATCATAAATCTTGTACAGATGAAAAAAGGAGGAGGATAAGTAAAGACTATTGTCGATTTGTTGTATATATACACTAATAGAGGTGAAGACTTGTTCATGAGAACATGACAATTTTCGAGATTGTTATAGAAATTCATAAATTCAAAATGACATACATATCTTGTCAAACTTGAGTTGAAAATTGGTTAAGGTTGGGCCATGTATTAGGTCTAGTAAATTCAAGTATGGAGGAAACGTGTTGCTTTTGTAGACTACTTTGAAACCATTATAGTCAACTAGAATACACTAGAGTCTAACTAAGACAAAATTGAAGGCATGTTCATTGTACACAATAAATTTCTATACAATTTTACGCAATTTTCATGTTAGGATATAATATTAAGTAAGTATTTATAATTTGACAAAATGATCATACACTTCAATATAATTGAAGTTGTGTGTGGAAATTATTTGGGCCAAAATGTACTGACAACATATATAGATTGGGCTATAACAATTGGCCCATCACATGAAGGAAAGTCTTTATGGGCTTTCATGTAATGGCCCATCTTCACTGAATTTTCCTGGTGTTGACCAGAAAAATAGTTCTGGGCCTGCTCTACTAGCCCACTAGATAGGTGCTTTTCATGTTGCCTTTAGGGGAAATGGAACTTAGTGTAACAGGCGGAAAGAGGTTCATCCGAGCGATTTAGAGGAAATGGAACTTAGTGTAACAGGCGGAAAGAGGTTCATCAGAGCAACTTATAGACGCACATAGAAAAACCACTTGACTATAAGAAAATGAACCGTCAAGCCACAACAAATGAGAAACTATCCGACCCAACTTGGTTAAATGGTCTCTGATATAGCATCCCAACTCGGCTATAATGACTCTAATAGAGCTATTAGGCCCAATTCGAACATAATGACTCTGATATAACGAGCCCTTTTCGATACTTAAAATATTTCCTATGACTTCGATATAGCTAGCCCTTTCCGTTACTTAAAAAATTGCCTAATTGTTGGGATACACACATAGAGAGTACACTAAACAAATTCAAGATATTTCAAGCATAACATTTTTCCACAATCTCATCCAAAGTGAGCACACTAAAAAAAAAGTTCCATTCCACTTATATTTACAAAAGGAAACTGAGGATTCACATATTCTTGTTGAAGTTCAAAACCAAAAAATGACTTTGTTCAGTGCTGGTACGATCGCATCCATCCATCCATCCTTCATTCGTAGGACTTTTATATGAACATTTGCTACACTCAACATTCTAAAGATGCAAAAAAACACTGAAAAAGTGAAAACTTTGCAGATAACTACTTTCTTGAAGAACCGTTATTATTTTTATCTGCAGAAACGGTTAGCCCCATGCATCTGCATTGTTGAGAAACTGAAGAAGGGATTTCTGTCTGCGAAATTCGCGTTCAATTGAGCTGTCCTTGAGCCATCATAAGCCATAGAACTACCACAAAACCATTGTGGAGACTCAAAGTTGTGTTTTTGTTGTTGAGAAAAGCTAGACCAATTACAAGTCTCAAACCCTTGAGCCATCTCCCAAAACATGCTTTGTAACTCATCCATACTGTAACTTTTGTCCTGTTTTCAACAATTCGCAATGAAAAAAAATCAAATCAGAAATAAGCTCTAACATATAAGTTCTATTAACTTTAATTCAAGCTTTGTATTATGCGCTATAAAAATAAAAGCCATAAAAAAACAAAAAAATTAGCCTAGGTTGACTCAAGACTATGAAAAGCAAGTAAGCTAAGAGAAATTATTTTAATTAAATACAAGAAACACTAAACCAGTTATTCATTAATTAATTAATTAGTTAAAATATAGTTCTTATCCAACATACATTTTTCTATCACAAGAAGGTCATAACACAAGAGTTCACATGAAGACAATACCTCTTTCCTTGAATCTTCCATTAAAGATACCATTTCTTGTAGAAAATCAGCAAATCCCTGCAATAAAACAAGTGAATTAAGCAATGAATACTTAAAAATAAACATATCAAATGAACTTCACCATCATTTATACTAAATTAAGGTAAAAACAAAAAACAAAGCATACCTCATCCTCATCTTCTTCAGGATCATACATGCCAGCATCATACATCATTCTCTTCTTTCGATCCGACAACACTATTGAAACATCAAAAATACACATTAGAAACTCGACTACGCTCAACTACCAACTAACCTTCTAACTTAATCCTCGACCCCCAAAATGAAATTGAAAAAGATAGCAACTTTATTACCTGAATAAGCTTCTTGAATTTGTTGAAACTTCCTCTTAGCTTCACCTAACAATGATGGTGTCCTAGTCCATTTATCAGGGTGCCATTGCTGCAACCAAAAAATCACCATTTTCCATTAACAACCAAAATCAAACTACTCTCACAACAACAACAAAAAACACAAACTTTTCTTCATCACCATACCATTGCTAGCTTTCTATAAGCACGTCTAATCTCTTCATCAGAAGAATCAACATTTACACCAAGAACACTATAATATGAAGGCAACCTTTCTTTAAACTCCATCTCCATTCACCAAATAACCAAAAGGGTATCTTCTAATTTCAATATTTCTTCAAAAAAATCAAATCTTTAACAACCCCTTTTTCTAAAATCGCCAAATTCCCCCAAAATAAAAACAAATAAGCAAAAAGGGTATCTTCCAATTGCAATATTTTTTGTCAAAAAGATCAAATCTTTAACGACCCCTTTTTTATAAAATCTCAAAATCAAGAAAGTATGACATGAAAAGGGTGTTAAGGAAAAGATTTATATAAAGAGAATTTGTAAGGTAAAGTGGGGTCCAAAGGAACTTTGTTTGTCAAAACAATGAGCAGCCACATGGATATATAGAAATATCTATGAGGTGGAAAAAGGTTCCATTGGCTTCTAGGGAATAAAACAATAAAGCTTCAGCCTTCAAGAAGGTTCCGGAAGAAATGTGGTTTGATAAATATAAGAAGATATTTTAGTTTTTGTGTGCTGAGATATTTTGTTTGGAAAGTTCTGGTGATCTTGAGGAGTTTGTACTTTGTAACTTCATTTTTTTTGTTCCCAAATTGGATGATGATATTTTTTGGGCACGATAGATATTTTGTATTTGTAAATGTTACATGATATGTGTTTGACATAGTCGATTGCAAATTTAGTTGCATAAAAGTATTTACAAGGCCTAATCAATGGTGTATAAGTTAGCTTATGAGATGTAAATAGCAAATATAAATAGAGGGCATTGTTCGAATAAATACCTCTCATATTTGATCAAATTTTTGAAAAAAAGGGTAAACAAAATGATGAAAATAGTTATTATCCTCAAAAGTAGTAACTAATGAACTAATCTCAAGCTCTCAACTAACTTAGGAGCTAGGAGTAAATTAATTTTACCACTATACTCATCTTTTCTAGTAAGAATCTTTTACCCTATTATTTCTTTTTATAATAATTGATTTTCTTATTAAGTTGTACCTCTTCACTTTAGTTCATATTTAATTTATATATGTATATATTAGCAGTGTTTTAAAAGACTTTGTTGAGATTCGTATCAGGGATCGTCTCGAGGCGGGGCTCTAGCAAAATGCTTCAAGACTCAAGTGTGAAGTTTATTTCTGTAAGACTTATGTCTTAAGCGCCTGATTGTATGTCCTAAGCACGCCCAACATATTTTACACAAATTATGTGTTAAATTTTTTAGTTAACATTGTTTAATATTTTTTTAATCTATAGAAATAAGAATATAGAGAATAACTCAAATAACAAGTTGTAGTTACTATTTGGTAACACTACGAGGGTGATTATATATTACGTAACATTTAAAAAAATATATATAGTGAAATTTTATTTTATAATAATATATTTTTAGAAATAATGATTCTTTTATTATTAGAAAGTTAAGATATTAGATTATTTATACTTGTATAATAATGTTTATTTCCTATGAGTTCCGTTGATCATGTTTGTAATTATTTCAATTTATTGATATATTTTTATAATTTGATGTTATTATAATATTATACTATATATTAAAAATTAAAAATTTAAAGATCTATAGCGCCACGCCTGCGCCTTCGGCGCTTACGCCACCTTACGCTAAGAAAATAAATTTCATCCTATGCTAAGTAAAATGCTCCGCTCACCCCCACTAGTACTCTTTTGATCTAATGAGGATAGAATTAAATTAGATTGTTGAGTTTGAGCAATGAATCAATTCATACCCATTGGATCACGTAAACTAATTCAGGACGTTGTTTTGATCTATAATTACGTTGTTACAAAATTGCAACAAAACAAGAGGTCACCATATAGGAATGAAACACACGCATCTTAAAGAATCTAAAAAGTCAAAAAATTATTACTCCCTCTGGTCGTAATTTTACTTGTCCATTTTTTAATTAACACACATATTAAGAAAATAATCATTGATATAGTAATTTTATCATTTTATTCCTATTAATTATTAAGTGGATGAATTACAAACATGAAATTTTCAGGAAGTTCTATCTTTTTCAAAATAATTAATTGAGGATATAATAGGTAAACTTTTTTTAGCCTTTTTTGATTTGTCAAAATAAATAAGTAATTAGGGACAACTTAAAAAAAAGTGGACAAGTAATACATAATATTTTATCATTTTATCCTTATTAATTATGAAGTAGATAAATTAAAAACATGAAATTTTCAGGAAGTTCTATATTTTTCAAAATAATTAATTAAGGGTATAATAGGTAAATTTTTTTTTTTTTATCTTTTCTTGATTTGTCAAAATTGATAAGTAATTAAAAATAATTAAAAAAGAAAAGTAGACAAGTAATTAGGGATATAGGGAATATAATTTTTCTTTTAAAAAAGAATAACACAATAAAAAGAGTTCTATGTACTCTAACCAAACAATAACTATCGAAAAATTATTTTTTGTCCAAGAACTATCTAAAAATGTAGTAAAATTAAAGGATAGTATTTGAAAAGTAATCTAATTCTTCCTTTTAATAAGCCGAGATATAATATACTATATAATCTATGATATACTATGTTTAATTAAAAATATCTCAAATTTCTAAATAAAAAACTTATAGATATATAATTTTATAAGATTTATCGACACCAAATTTGGATTATTATAAAGTTATAAATACAGAAAATTGATTTATCAGTGTGATCTTATTACTCCATAATCATGAAATTGAGTTTTCCCTTACTTCTCTTTTCTACTTTATTATTCATCTTCATCGCTTTATCAGTTCCTTTCGCCGCCGGTCGAAAACCCCATGTCATCAATTTCCGATCACGTAATCTCTTCCCAGAATCATTCACTTGGGATCCCAAATCCCAACACTTCATCGTCGGAAGCACTCGTCACCAGAAACTCATCGCCGTTTCCGATGCAGGCGTAGTCGAATCTCTAATCACCGATACTTCACTTCCTGAAAACTCCTCCTTCCTCGGCCTCACTGTCGACCGGTACAACAACCGTCTCCTCGCCTGTATCCACCGTCCCCCTTCCCCTGAATCCCCCACACCTTTCAACGCCCTAGCTTCTTACGATCTCCAATCCAACCGCCGCCTCTTCCTCTCCCCTCTCCTCGATGAAATCGAAATGGTCGAGAACGCCGTCGCTAACGACGTCGCCGTCGATTTCCACGGCAATGCTTACGTCACCAATTCCGGTGGCGATTTCATCTGGAAAATCACCCTAAACGGCGACGTTTCGATCTTATCTAAATCAAAAGCGTACAAATCTCATCCAGTCGATACGACGACGGATTACCACAAATGTGGGTTAAACGGCATCGTTTTCAGCCCGAGAGGATATTTACTCGTGGTCCAATCAAATACCGGGAAATTATACAAAGTCAACGTTGACGACGGAGCAGCGAGAGCCGTTATATTAAACAGAGACTTAACGGCGGCTGACGGAATTGCCATCAGAGGAGACGGCGTCGTTTTGGTTGTGAGTCAAGAGAAGCTATATTTTTTAAATAGCAATGATGGATGGGGAGAAGGAGGAGTATATGACGAAACTGCCCTTGAGAGGGAGAGGTTTGCTACAGCTGTGACAGTAGGAGATGAGAGGAGGGTATATGTGTTAT
This sequence comes from Solanum pinnatisectum, assembly GCA_035578085.1. NCBI lineage: Eukaryota > Viridiplantae > Streptophyta > Magnoliopsida > Solanales > Solanaceae > Solanum > Solanum pinnatisectum. The sequence continues at coordinate 3,418,311 of CM069080.1, read as the reverse complement.
ATGGGCATGTAATGAAGGGTATAAATGGAAATGAAGAAAGAGATGAATTTGGTATAGCTGAAGTGGAATCTGAGAAAGAAAGTGAAGAAGAACCTGTTTGGTTATATATATTAATTGGTATTGGATTGTTTATATTCTTTATTTGGAGATTTCAAATGCATAGGTTAGTGGAAAGCTTGAACAAAAAAACAGTTTGATTTTTTTTTGGTTAGGTTGTAGTGAGAATTATAAGTAGTAAGTGTTTGTTTTCTTCCACAATAGTATAAAAAAGATCTTATGGTTGTTTTCTTTGTTATATGTACTTAACTATTAGTCATGATTCAAGTCGTGAAATCAATCATTGACATTTGACATCAGTTTTCTTCCATAATGACCTATTAGTCACGATTTGAGTTATAGCATCAGTCATTGACACTTGCGTCAGTGTAGGCTTGCCTATGAATACGGGATGTCTTGTGCACTAGATTGTCAATTGTAATTAAATGGAGAGATAAAATGAGAATCTTTGAAATGAAAATACTTCAATAGTCTTGACATTGAACTCATTGACCTATACAAACCTTGTCTAAGGTTTCATTTTAGACATGAGTTTAGCAACAATGAATTGTAGGATCCAAAAAGTCTGTCAAGTTTCTTGAAAATGTATCTGAGCACAACAGCATTTGTAAATGAGAAGTTAGGGAACTATGTTATTCAAAATGTTGGGAAGGGTTGGTGCAGCAGCAGAAGAAGATGACACTTTTTCCTTCTCTGAGTGCTGAGGTGTTGATGCCTTCTTATCATCCTCATTTTTTGCCTTCTTTTCATCAACTTCAACCTTTGGTTTGTTTCCATGGATTTCAACTTTTGACTTCTTTTCATCAGCTTCAATCTTTGGTTTGTTTCCATGGCCTTCCGTTTTTGGCTTCTTATCATCAGTTCCGCTCTTTGGTTTCTTTTCGTTGTCAGCTCCAGTTTTTGGTTTGCCTTTGAAAAATCCAAACAGCTCCTTGATTGAATTCCCGATATCAGCTACTTCAAGTGCCTCAGCAGGCTCCGTAGCAAAAAGGGCAAGTCCACCTAATGTTGTAGCTGCCAAACCTATCAATTCTCTTCTTGAAACAGCAGTTGTGGTTGTCTCCTGTTGATGCAACTCCTTTCCATTGCCTGTCAACTGGAAGGGAAAGAACATGCTAAGATACAGAAGAGAGGGCATATTATCAGACTTTTCAACACTTTGTTAACATATGTAGGCTTAGATACAGAGAATCAGATTGTTTTTTAATGGGACAGAGATAATTTGATACAGAGATACAGATAATTAAATTCTGGTCGAAGTGGTACTAATTAGTGCATTTGAAAGAACAAACCTGCCATATAACCATTAATTTGTTCAGTATGCCGGCTTTAACTTTTCTCTTATGAGAATTGGTTATGTGTAGATTAATGACATTTGCTTACAAGTTTCACAATAAAAAACATTTGGAACTTTTTAACTCTCATAGAAATTGTCTAACCAAGTAATTTCCATCAATGATCAGATTTTGCCTAGAATAGAAAAATCGTCAAGTCAAAAATTCTACTCGATCTCAAGTCACTTTCAAAGTTAAATATAAACCCCTCGCTTGTAACCCCACATTCAACTTTATGCAAAGTTTCTAAGCAGGTCTATATGAAAAATATGCACGGCATATGTCAACATCAAAAAAAAAAGTGGCATATGTCTACTATCCAAATTTTCAATATATCACACACCATTCAAAAGTTCAAATGTCTCTACAGTCGATCAAATCGTGCGACAGCAATAGGGTAAATAGACTAACATGCAACAACGTTCACATTAGCAAAACAAAGACATCTAGGACTGGCATAGGACAATAGAACAAGCAAAGGAAAATGACAGATAAGTCTATTGTGCCAGGTTTGATTATAATAAAAGAAAACAGATAAATGGTCGATCTAGCATTTTGTTTGCAACAAAAAGAGCGAGGGGGGGGGGGGGGGGGTCAAAAAAAGATACCAACATTTGGTGTCTACTAGCCACAGAATCAAATTGTATGTTCTTTGGATAACTCAATAGTACAAGGAATAGAAGTGACTAAAGAAGTGGAAAATGCCTCAAGCTGCCCAAATTCAGATTCAAGTTAATACTGACTTACTGATGGAAATAGATTCTCTTTCTTCTTTTGAAAAGCCCAGTGTTGAGAGAACGATTTCCACTCTTCTAGAGAGAATGTGCAAGTTTGCTACCGGGCTTAAATAAGGAATTGAAAGACAACATTTTTCCTTTGCATTCAACTAGATTCATTAAATGTCCTTCAGTTCATAAAACCATCAAATTTTTTATAGGTACACATAAGTGTTAAAAGTCTAGGTCGAACATAGTTTTTGTCTGGAAGGAGGATGAGTAAAGAGATTAGAAAAAATAATACATTCCAGCATATATTTTTTGGGTTTTCTGCATGGAAGAAATCAGAGATGCTATGAAGACAAGGCTTAACAAGTACATACACTAACACACAACAACAACAACAACAACAACATACCTTGTGAAATCCCACTAAGTGCGGTTTGGGGAGGGTAAAGTGTACACAGACCTTACCACTACCTCGATAAGGTAGAGAGACTATTTCTCAGAGACCCTTGGCTCAAGTGCAGCAACCCAAGTAAAAGAAGAATAAAATAATGAAGAAAGCATAACCGTTGATAAGAAAAGTAGTGTAAAGTCTAAAAGAAAGAAAGAAACAATAACAACAACAAAATAGTGTGGTGATCGAAAACACAATACACAACACAAGGCAAGAACTACAAGGGTACAACTAGTACTACGGCAGGCTCTAACAAGCCTAAACCTATGCATGGCAAGACAACGCTTCACCCCTACTAACATTTACCCTAAATCCCTAATACGCGACCTCAACTCCTTCCTATCTAGAGTCATGCCCTTAGTAATATGAAGTTGCGCGCTTGTACTTGGGCTTGTTGGTGTAAATTGTTGAATGTATATGACTTGGATGTTATAGATTTCCTCAGCTCCTTCCGTAATTAACAAGAAGCTCTATTTTCGTGACTGTACAAATTCATCCTTGATTTTGTTTGATGAATAAAATAGCTTACATATCGGAAAGGTCAAATTTACTTCTGTCTACATAATCTCTTCATCAAATGCTTAGGTGCTTTCATTTGCTAGTATATTATTTGGCTCTCGGCTCTAAAGATCCAGTTTAGCGTAAAACAATGTCTACTCTACAACAAGTTTTGTCCTTGAAGCTCAGGGGTCCAAGCCTTGTGGTTGGGATAAAACTAGCTTGGATTGTACTTGCTAATAGATCAGCAAATGCTCGAACACGCAAGTTACTTAAGCTCAATGAATAACAAAATGTAGTTATAAGTTATGCATATCATACCTAAGTTGGTGATATATATTCATAGGTGAACCCACTCATTACATTAAAGTTTTGGATCGGACGCTCAAACTCTTTCACACAATAACTAAAACCCCTCTTAGCCCTTGCAAATACAACCTACCAGCCAAGTAGAAACTTCAAAACAAGTCAAATACATATAAACCAAAGATAAAAGTACAACACTCATCCAACAAAATGTGAACTTTAAGCAGTTCCATAGCATAAAACGTCAGAAAACAAAACCTGAATAAAAGGAACAAGAGTTCTGTTCAACTCCAATATAAACCATATACACATTAAACCAACAATCAAAGTTCAACACCCATCTAACAAAATGTGAACTTTAAACAGTTCCACAGCACAAAAATCAGAAAACAAAACTTGAAGAGTTTGTTCAACTTCAATATAATCCAAATACTTTCTAAACTAACAAAAAGAACAACACCCATCTAACAAAATATGATCTTTAAACAGTTCCACAGCATAAAAATCAGAAGGCAAATCCTGAAGAGTTTGTTCAACTTCAATATAAACCAAATACACATCAAACTAACATTTAAAGAACAATACCCATCTAACAAAATATGATCTTAAACAGTTCCACAACATAAAAATCAGAAAACAAAAGTCTGTTCAACTTCAATATAAGCCAAATACTAACTAAACTAACAAAAAGAACAACATCCATCAAACAAAATCTGATCTTTAAACAGTTTAAATCATAAAAAGTCCAGAAAACAAAACCTGAAGAGGAAAAAAGATAGTTTTGTTCAACTTCAACATTGGTAGTGAAGGTGCTAATCTTGTTTGAGAGCCATTTGGTTCTGACACTGTGGGAAGTGAACTCACTACTGGTTTCAATATAGATGACAACATACTTAGCCGGCGAAAGATTTTCCAGCGAGATCACAGTCGCCGCCGATAAAAGTTGTTCTAAGAATTTGGGGGAAAAAAATTAAATTAAATTTTTTGCAGACATATGGGTAGGTAGCTAGTTTTGTTTAATATTTCAATTAGTACTATCCCATGTCGAGTCGCAGAAAAAGAAAAAAAACGTTTTTTTTTAATCATAATATACACATTTTTTTCATTTTCATTGTACTAACAATGATGATTTTCGATAATTTAAATTTGTGTTATATAAAATCTACTAAAAAGAGTATACTTTTAAAAGATCATGACTCAAAACATTTGATTTAAGTGAAAGAATTTTCATTCATTTTATTATGATAGGTGAATAGGATATTATATAATAAAACCTCAGTACAAAGTACAAAGTGACACGTGTTATTTTCTAATTATTGTAGTGTAATTGAATATTGTATGTAATCATGAAACTAATTAAGATCCTTCAAAAGTATAGAAAATACATGAGTTAATTCCTTCTTTACAAGTTTTCAATGTTACCCTTATGATTAATGAGAAATTAATTGAATATTGTATGTAATCATGAAACTAATTACGATCATATTATATTTATTTAATTTCAATTCTTCTGCTAATCAATTATTTGATTGCATTATTCCTAGATTTTATATATTATAAAAAGGTTTAAAATGTCTTTAAAATATGCAAAAATCATCAGATTTATTCTTCATTAATAGTTTGGCCTAAATATATTTCTACCGTTAATAATTCAGTTAAAAATTATTCTTATTTCATACAGAATTTAACATCCTAATATAATTAGAAGATTAATATAAAAACATATTTAGACCTACACACATATGTATTAAAGACATAAACTGGAACGAAGAACGTAACTAGAACAACAACACATAAAATAATATAACATAATATAATATATATTGGTGGTAGAACACCATGATAAGTAGCTCCAACTAGAGGTGTAACCAAATCTCTTTTTCTTAGAAAGAAATTTGATCACTTATTACAACACACACACACAAAACAAGACTCACATAAACTCTTGAAGCATCACATACACAAACATGACTTGATAGTAATTTGCAATATATATATATATAAAATCAAAGAATTTGCTTGTTGTAACAAAGTTGCATAATATCCTTGACCATTAGCTGTGAGCAAATCACAATGGTTGCCTGGTGGGAAAGCATTTGGTGTACAATCACTACAAACCCAAGCATCATTACAATCACTGTTAACATTGCATGACCTTAGGCAAGTCATCAAACGACCAACAAGAGCCAATTTTTGCTCAATAGTGGCGATTTCCACGGGTAAATCTCGCGAAGCATTCACCTGAACTGAATATGAATAGGTATAATAAGATTAGTTAAGATGTATGGATTTGAATAGTACACTCCTAAGATCTGAATATTGTTAGGGTTTTGTCCTGATTTTCTTACTTATCTGAAGTTTATTTTTTCTTAAAAGAAAAGACAAAACATTACCATAAATGTTTTTACTTTTCATGAAAGGAAAATATATTTTTCTTCCATATTTGGTTGACTCTTTCCTTAGTGGAAAAGTTAGGAGATCTATAAATTGAAGACTACTCTTCTGATACCAAAAACACAATAGAATCCACAATGTAGTCGTTTGAGAGTCTTATTTATGGGAAGATTTTCGCCTAAACATATTTATGTTTTTTAAGTATTAGTTTTCAATATGTAGGTTGTTTGACCAAATCATATTAATAATATATTTTTAGTATGTTTTTATTTATCGTCTAATTTATCAACCATATGATTTACAATTATAAGCTTTCGTATGACGTCCTAATCCCTTCATAACCCAACAAATATTAAATAACTAAGATGTTTTGTTATCGCAAGATCAATCTTAATTAAAATAATTATAATGCTTCATATTTATACAGTGGTAATAATAGCTAATGATGCATGGTGGTTGTGTTTGGTGGTGGTGGTTGTGGGTATGCAGTAATAGCTAGTGATGAGCAACATTGGTTTGGGTGAAAGCAGATGGAATAGCGGTGAAATATAGCCTGCATATCTTTAAGTATAAAAATCATTGAAAAATACCTAATGACTAAGATCTGAATAATTGAGATTCATACCTTCATGAAGTAAGTGTAAACAAAAGACCTTAGTCGAAAAATCATACCCCATATATATATAGAGAGAGAGAGAGATCAAATATCAATACTTTTTATTTATTTAAATCTTAAATTAATTTTAGTGAAATTTCTAACTTTGCTGTATAGTTAGCACACACATAACGAATGTACGTAAATTAAGAAGAGGGGAGGTAGAGATCATGAATTCATCAGTAGTTGTAGCTATGGAAGCAATGAGAAACAAACAAAACACTTGAATTGAAGAAAGAGCCATATTGGTAATTATAATACAAACTTTGGATATACTAATTATTGTGGATATATTATGAAGAGTTAATAGAATGAGTATATTGAAAATGTTGTGTCCATTCTTCACAATTTATAGCTCTTCATTAGGAGGAAATTAATAACTCACTATTATTTTAAAATTCATTTTTATTGGTATGTAGGGCCTTCTTCAATCATTGTATTTGTTTACTAATGTAAATTATTGTGTGGGGTTATCCATATATATATATATATATGTTCACTAAATTAAAAGATTTGATTTTCGACATTATTCACGTTAATGCAAGGCGGCTCTTAATTAGGAGGACAACTCTACACTATTTATATATTTTTTAAAAAACAATCATTCATAGATATACACTATTTATATATTTTTTAAAAACAATGATTCATAGATATGCCTCAATTTCAATTTATTTGTTTTATTTTTCTTTTTAGTTCATTTAAAAAGAAATGTATCTTTTCCTTTTTAGCCATTTTTGTAATATCAAATTTTCATGTGACATACTTAAGATCACAAAATTAAAAATCTCCTTTTAACTTTCTTTGATTTTGTTTCAAGTAAAAACTGGATAATCAATTTGAAATGTAGGGAGTAGTTTTTTTTCAATTTAATTGATGAGTTTGACATGTATACCGACAAAATTTCGCAATTTTTTAAGCACAAAAATGAAAAAAAAAGAACAATTTGAATTTAGGTATGGTTCCTTATATACAATGGGTCTTGCGCGATAGCTGTAATTTAATTGCTATCGCGCCTATATTTATTAAGCATAAAAATGAAAAAAACAATTTGAATTTTCTTACTTATTTTCTAATGTTTAATTAATTATGTATGAGGAATAATTTATTCTATTATTAATATATAAATAATGGGATAAATTGTGACTGTCTAATACCTCCAACGGTCCAACCTTACGGAGGATAAACACACCAAACAATTATGATTAGTCACGACACTGACTTTTTTTATGCTTAATTTATATTATATAAATATTTTTAATTATCCAAAAAAAAAAAAACTTCCAGCAGTTTCTGGCACCTATAGTCAATGAAGTGAAAAGACAATAAATGGTCATGAAACATGTGAGCTACCAAAATCAAATAATGTAAATACGAATTTTGTTTTATTAAAACAAATTAAATACCTGTGATTAAACTACGTTATTGAATTATATATATCACATTCAGTGTTTTACAAAGCGGGGACGTGAAGCGAGATATTTATACAGTACGGGGCGAGGCATAAGGCTGGAGACACGGAGCATAAGTCCCATGAATATACGGGGCGTAGTCTCATGTATATTTAATTTTATAATTTTATTACTAATAAATAAACAAAAGTAAGCCTTTTAATGATTTTACAAATAAATTTTTATAAATAACTTATAATATATAGAAATTATATTATGATTTTTATTTGAGATAAGTATTAATAATCAATAATGAAAAAAAGTATTATAATTACTATTTGAGAAATATCATTACATTAATAATAAAAAAATATGATTTAAAGCAAAAAAGGTTTTAAAAAATAAATTAAAAACGTTCGGGCCTACGTTTTTATGCCCAGGACTTACGTTTTTATGCTCGAAGCTTACGCTTCAAATTTTAAAACTTACGTCTTATGAATCTACTTCTTTAATTTACGTCTCAGAGCATTTTTGATACGCTCGCCCCGAAACTCGCGTAACTAATTTAGGATTTTTTTTCGAACTCCAACACATTTCACTTGTAAAAGCTTTAGACTCCAGCATTTTTTGCTGGAACTAATTCTGTATTTTTTGCTAGGAGTACTGTTATTTAGATGATATTTTCCTCCTAATTAAATTGTGGTTAAATATTAACAAGTTGTACAAAATTTAACCATGCTAGCTAGCTAATTTTTATTAATTGTAACAATCTAGCTTACGTAGGTTAAACACAAAATATACTTTTAATCAAAATTAACAAGTTTTCTGTATTTTGTACCTTTTCTCTTGCTCAAAAAAAATATTATGGAGAAAGATTCATTGTATGGTAGAAAAAAATAGTATTCAATTGATTTCAATAAATGAATAAAAATAATTTAGATAACTTACCTTTTGGTTGATATTTTCTTAAGAAATATACTTTAAATAGTGAAAATTTTATAAATGACATTTATAAGACTGATATTTTCAAGTTATAATAGTAGAATAAAATTTTTAAGTTGTAACAATAAAAAATTTCAGGTTATAACAGTTTATTAAAAAAAAAAGTTTTTTAAAATTAATTGTAGAAAATCAATTTTTAAAAAAAAGATAAAAAAGGAAAACAAATCGATTTTGAAAAAAAGAAGATAAAAAACGAATAAAGGTGTATTAATTATTTTTGAATTCATTGATGATAATTGTTAATTAGAATAAATTTAGGAGATTCAAACTAATTAGGAATATTTATTTTTCTTATTTCACTCTAATCTGTTAACATTAATTAAAAAATCATATTTTATTCATTTTGTTCAAAGTTTCTCTCTTCGTTTTTTTTCTTCAGAGTTTTAGTTATAATATTTTACTAAAATAAAAAATAATTTAAAATAAAAGTAAAAATCAATTAGTGTAAAAAATAAATAAGGTAAAAACGGATATTTTAGTAGTAAATAATTTGAAAATATTAATGATAATTAATAAGAGACATAAAAAATAGAAGAGTCATAACAAAGGAATATTTATTTTCCTTATTTAGCTCAAAGTAGTTATTGGCATTTTGGAACATATTTCTTTTCTTTTCTTCAAACGTTTCTCTCTCTTCTCAATATTTTCGCTGGTTAGTCATTACTCTCGTCTAATTTATATTCGTTTTTATTCAATAATCTTCATTTTCTTGTAATGGACGGTTTCTTATCAGCATTAATAAATCATGATGGTAGATAGAATCCTTCAGGTTAATGTTCTATCAAATATTTTATTTGTATTGGTAACAAAATGTAACAAAAATTATGAATATTCAAACTGGATTTTTTTTAAGATTTCGTTTGTGTATAATAGTTTTAATTAAGGTGTTTTTATATATATATATATATATATATATATATAGTTAGATTTTGATATGAACATTCTTTTTTTTTTGTGTGTTTCTGTTTTAAAATTACATAAAATTTGTTTGGAATTGATATACTGGTTATACCATGTTGATACGAATCTGGTATTATTTATTATGGTGGCGTGATTTTGGTACATGAAATAGGTATGATTTTGGCATTCAATAGATATGAATAGTGTGCATAAAAATTGTATGCTGATTTCTGATTTTTTGTTGTGTATAATAATTTTAATTATGACATTTTTTAAAAGTATAATGTTGCATTTTGAACATTTAATTTGTTCATTATTTGTCTGAATCATATATCATTTTTTTGGTATGTTTCTGGTTAAAAAAATTACATAATATTTTTTTTGGAATTTGTATACTACTTATAACAAACATGTATGGCAATTTATAACGTTTTTGGTACGATTCTAGTATGATTGATTATTTTTTTTGGCATTATATTGGAATGAATTTGGGAATAATAATGTAATGAATTTGATATATTGTGTATTTAATAAATGAAAATTAATAGGTAGAAATGGAATTATTTTGATATTATAGTGGCATGATCCTAGTATGAATAATTGATGAATTTTGGCATGAAATAGGTATGAAATGTGTGAATAAACTTGAACGCTGGAAGGGGTTTGCTGATGTGAAATTCAAGAGGTCTAAAGTTACATGCAATACGTGTCGTCGAGAGGGACACAACAGGAAGACATGTTCAAATTACCCTGCACAAAAAAAAAGTCATAATTTATAATTGTGACACACTCATGTTTTGATTTATTCTGTCTTTTACTGACGAATTATAATTTCAGAACATTTATTATGAGTACTGTAAAATCTGTTTTTATGTATTCATAGTATTTCAAATATATAGTAAACAATTTAGTAAGTAATGCTGGTATGCATATCCATTTGGTATGCAATTGAAGTCACACAACTACATATTTATTGTAATTTCCAATTAGTATTCTTATGGTATCCACTTGGTGTCCGACTTGAAAAAAATATAAAACAAGATATAATTGATGTGGATGCAATATAAAATGGTCACAGTTTTACATTGTCAGCTTCATTCTTTCCAGATTTATACAAGGTGGATACCAACTTCATACATTTTTTATTTTTTAATGTTTATCTTAAATTCTCAAGTTAAAATACCAAATGTATACGATATAAATTTAATGTCATTCTTATTTTTCAATTTGGAGATCAAGTTGATACAATGTAAGCCTATCTACCAACATTACTTAATCAATTGTTCATTGTTTTTCAAATATATAGTGAACAATTGATTAAGTAATGCTGGTATGCAATTGGTATCCATTTGGTATGCAATTGCAGTCACACAGATACTAGTTAGTGTGATTTCCAATTGGTATTCTTTTGGTATCCACCTGATGTCCGACTTGAAAAAATTATAAAGTAATTGAAGTGGATACAATATAAAATGATCACTGTTCTACATTGTCAGCTTCATTCTTCCCAGATTTATACAAATTAGATACCAATTTAATGTCATTCTTATTTTTCAATTTGGAGATCAATTAGATACAATGTAAGCCAACATAAAATATTTCATGTAATTTTAATTGGTGTCCATTTGATTTCGAACTGATATCGCATTGCAAAAATAGAAACATTAAGATGTATTTAAGATTTCAAATCAAGTTATCCAAACTAAAACTAGTTAATGATGTATCCAATTGGTATGCATTTTGGATACCACCGATATCCCACTGAAAAATTATAAGAAACAAAACGTAAAACTAGGTAATGTGTTATTCATTTGATATCTATTTGGAAAGCTTAACTGTAACAATGTATACAATTGTGGTGTACTATGTTTATGAGGTGTTTTTCAAGACTAAAGTCTAATAAAAATTTGGCTAATGCTAATATCCAAATTGTATAAACTTGATATCCAACTTGAAAACTTTTGACAAATTAAAAATAAAATTGTATGAAGTTGGTATCCAACTGGAACAAATTACTAAAAGAAATAAATTTGAAAAGTAAAACAGTGCATATTGTATTATTGCAAAATACTGTACCAAAAACAAATATATATCATTCAAAAATTTTAAAAACATGTAAAAAAACATGACAATGAGTATACATATAGATGCATAGATCATGCCAATTTCATGCCAACATTAAACATAATCATATGCATAAAGAAACAATTTTTTAAAAAAAAATCCTACTAAATTGAATAATTGCTAAAATAATCTAACAACTTTTTTGCCTTTTTTTGAAATTGAAATTTTCGAGTCATCTTTCTTTGTTGCTCTTCTTTTAGAGGGTTTTGATGGCTGACACCAGTCGACATTTGCTGATTTTTTATTTTTATTTTAAAAAAAAAATTCGCTTACAAAATCTGAGTTTCAATTCGAAGGGGGTTCCACCATTTTCCTTTTTCTCTTTTGTTCCTTTTGATTTGGACGACTTGCAATTTTCTTTGCTTCTTTTTTCTTCCTCTTTACTGGAATTTGTTTCTTCTTTTGTGGGGTCACAACCTTTCTCGCCGAACTTGCATTCTTGTTGGTCGGCGGTGATTGAGTCAATATGTTAAAAGTTGGAGCCTCGATTTCAATAGTAGAACTCTTTTGTACTAATCTAGGGCTCTTTCTAGGAGTATGCTCAAGTTTCTTCTACATTATTTTCTCAGATTTGACCTTTCTTTGATTGTAGAATGAAGATGTCAGATTATGGTGATAGAGAAATGATTTACGATTTCTAAGGAAGATGAATGAAGAGGTGAGAGAGAAATGTTTCATTTTTGAACGTGGGGGTGGTGGGGTGCTGTTATGGTGTGTGAGAAGAATAGAAGAAACGTGGTGGTTGGGAGGTGGGGTTTGAAGTGTGACGGTAAAACAAATACAAGAATCAAGGTAAATCCCTAAAAATAGGTAACAGATAATTATGATTGATTCTTTAATTATATCACCTAATAATTAAAATATAATTATAAAATATTAATTATTTAATAAAGTGGAATTAAAATAAAAACTGATATGTTATAACCCACAATTAAAATGTTATAAGCAATAATATTTTAAAAGTAGATTTAAAACCAGTAATATTACCCCTTAAATATATATGTGGGGTGATTTTTTCCAAATTAAAAGAGATGAGTTAAATGCACTACCTATGATCGTACATGGAATAACATTCCTCCATATATATATAGGCGTGTTGCACTACCTATGATCGTACATGGAATAACATTCCTCCATATATATATAGGTGTGTACGATACGACGAAAAATGACTTTTTTTTTTTTTTTTAAAATAGGGAAAATAAGTTTCACAGATAATATTTCATATGTCGTTTTCGCCCTCTAACACACCTTATTTTCATCTTCCACTCCCGTAGCCCCTATCCCCCGCCTCTCATAGTATTTATCTAGTCTAAATTATATACAAACACTTTAAGGATAATATTCTTGTCAATTTATTAAATTAAACATGAAAAATAAGTAAATAAACTCCACTTATTTTCTTAAATAATATTTTTCAGGAAAATATTTTCCTTATACACCCCTCAAGTACAGTTTTCAAGTTGATAAATCTCCTGTTTTAAAACCGGTACACATATACATTAAATTATATATTAATTATATAAACACAATCATATAATATATCGCACACGATTTTTATATATATATATATATATTTGGGAAGTGCTAAATGGCCAGAGAATTTGACCAGAAAATTAAAAAAATTATAATATTTTTTTTTATTTTAAAATAAAATAATTTTTTTTCTCTTTTTTAGTTAAAATGTATTAAAGTTAAAACGGTAAAAATGATTAAAAAGATAAAATAACATAGATAAAATATCATTCTGGCCAAATTTTGATAAAATTTTCTGGCCAAAAAGATTTTTTCTATATATGATTTTATAGTTATCGACTATTTTGAATTTAATTAATTTGATAAATGACTTTTTGGATTAATTCTTTTTACGGAGATTCACCGATGAGCTCTTGATAAGATTTTTTTCCATCAATTTAATAATAATTTACCTCTAATTACCTTAGGACTAAAGGGTTTGGCAAGAATAATGTAGGCTAGCTAGAGGGTTTGGCAAGAGAATAATGGTTTTTTTTTAAAACTTTTGAACAAATGAAAGCAAATCGTCTTAGCTATAAAAAAGAAATTAAAAATAAAAGAGAAAAGTCAAATGAGTAATTAATTTATTAATTATTACTTAGTATACTTGGAGGCTTATAAATAAGATCCTTCTCCATGAAAGAAAAACCATCACCACACATTAATTTAGTGTTAATTTGCAAATATGGCTCAAGTGAACAAGTTTGCTATCTTCTTCGTTCTTCTTTTGGCTATCAATATTGGTTCGTAACTTACCTTGTTTTAATTTATTATTCCTTCGTTTCAATTTATTTTTACTATTTATTATTATTATTTATTTAAAAGAAAAACATTTTTTTGCAACTCTTAAATTCTAATTTTCTAGGTGAAAAATTTAAGAACACAAGGTTAAATAATATTATGGTACATTCTACGTACTTTTAAAAAAGGTTAAATAATATTATGGTACATTCTACGTACTTTTAAAATAAGATGACTAAATTCAAATATCTTCTTTATTTTCTTAAATTTCATGTCAAATCAAAATCAGATAAATATATAAATTGTAACAAGGGACTACTACTATAGGTGCGTAGCAAATTAATCCATGAAAACATAATCCGTCCAATCCATCCAAGTTTGTGACCCGCCCATTTTATTCATGAACAATCTTGTCAAAATAAAAAATTATTCAATATGTTATATATACTCATAATATATAAACAAAAAAAAAAAAAACATAGTGTTACTAGGTACAAAATAAATTTTTAAAGGATAAAATAAAACAATTAAAACATAGTAAGAATTGGACGGATCAAGTTATGATCCACATTTTAACTTATTTCAGCCCTTTGCATTGTGAATAACCCATCAACTTATTTCAATTCAACCTGACGATTTAACATCTCTAACTACTACTACTACAATTTTATAATTTAGATTGATACATACATATCATATCATATTACGTATATTTATATATTTTATATATTGTTTTGGATGATTTTTACGTACATCTCATTAACCCTAAAATTATATGCATGCAGTCAGGGACGGATCAAAATTACAAGTTATGGCTAGTTGTTCTGATAGTTGTTCGTCTAACAGTGATTGCACTGGCTTTACTCTTTGTCGTTTCTGTTTTCAGAGAACAAACCCCTTTGATGACACTAAATACAGTGCATGTGGCTTCTTGCCATGAAGAAAATCGAAAAATTTGGGACGGAGAGAGTACTGATACTCTCTCCGTCCTAAAACAAGTGCCGTGTTTGTATCAGATATCTATATCTATATTTATATATATATGTGTGTATGTTTCTAATAAAGTTCGTGTCATGTTTTTGCGACATTGATTAAGTTATGAATAAAAATTAGTATGTAATATGAATAAGAAGTGTTATTGTTGGTTTTGTGGTAAATCATCAATGCATTATGATTAAGTTATGAATAAAAATTAGTATGTAATATGAATAAGAAGTGTTATTGTTGGTTTTGTGGTAAATCATCAATGCATTATGTGTGTTACTTTCTTCATTTCAATTTGTTTGTATTATGTTTTATTTTTTTTATTTTGTGACAATTTTTTAATTCTAACTTTCCATATGACATGTTTAAAATTACACAATTAAAAGACATTTTAATACATTTCAAATATATTTAATTTATGATTACAAAATTGAAATTCTTGTAAAATAACTTTATAACTACGATAATAGAATAAACTATTTAATAAGTATCACAACAACTATATTACACCTAGTCACCAACACTAATTCTTCAATAGATTGTTTTAAATTGAACCAGCGTACATTGATAAATATAGGGAAAAGGGTTAAAATGCCTGTAACGTATTGAAAATAGCTCAAAAATATATTTCTTCCACCTATTGGAAAACAAGGAAGAGGAAGCCCAACCCAAGTCATCAGCCAAAGATTTAAAAATATGAGATTAACTACTATCCACCGGATGGTGGTCAAGAAAATTACACGTTCACCTTATTTTTAAAAATACTTATTTTTTTTCTCTTAATATATTTACATATGGTTAATATTTAAATAAAAATAATAGAAAGAGTATTATATGATAACTTGGACTCTAAATTAATTATACACGTTTGTTTAGGATTCTTAGTTGGTTTATCATAAATAAAAAAAAAAGTTTTTTTTCACGCTTTTTTGCCATTATTTTCACGCTCTTGTAACTTTTTACTCATATTTCTTTCTTCGTAACATGAAAAAATGTTTCGATAGGTGTTTCTATTGCTTCAAGCTGTGTTTTCTCTTCTTAGTTCATTCAATCAACAACACAAATTAACTGAAAATAAATTTTGATCCATATACCACTATATATACTCCAATTTAAATAATACTCAAAGTCGATTATACCAAAAAAATTGAACATTATTTCAAAAAAAAAAAAAAATACTCCTCCGTCCCATTTTATGTGGCACTTTTTGGATTTCAAGATACACACAAGTCAATATTTGACCGTAATTTTTTTTTTATAGATCTTTTAAACATTTTGAAGTATCAATTATTGTGACTTATTGTACTTTTTACGTAATTTACAAACATATAAATTCCATTTCAAAAAATTGAAGATTTCATGCGCAAATTCTCGATCAAACTTAAACTGTTTGACTCTCAAAAAAGAAAAATGTCATATAAATTGAGACAGAAGGAGTATCCTATTTCAAGGTAGGAAGAATTTTATGTTTTGTGGTGATAATGATCTTTAGAGAATACTTTTCAGTTGATTGGAAAAGTTCAATACATTAGCATTGGAAAATATTTTGAACTTTTAAGCTAAATTACCCTATTCAGTTTTTCTATAGATCAGCTTATAGACAGAATTCCAAAATATACTAGTTGAATAAAGAGGAGAAATAAGCTAGCGTTTGATCATAGATTTTCAAATATTCTTGGCAAATATTATTTGAGTGAAAATTTAGGTGAAATTTCACCATGTGTTTGACCATTGTATTTGGGAAACATATTTCACTTTTTTTAGAAAAATACGATTTGTATCCATAAGTTTTAAAAACTATCAAAACTAACCATAAATTTATATTACAAGTCAATTGAATCTTCGCTGCAACAAATAACAAGTAGTGTCTATGACACTGGAGCAATGTGGTAGTTTGGAGTGAGTGCGACAAACAATATTCTATACATCGTGAAGTAGACAAAATACATGACTTTGTTACCCTGAGCCGATTATTCATCATTTTCATCAACAGCCATATCATCACTTTCATATTCACTAAATATTTCATCACTATTTTGGTGTTCACGTAAAAAATTATGTAATATAATGTAAACAACTACTATAGAGGGTACGTATTTTTGTAAAGGATAAAAGTTTGGAGTAAAATTTCAATTTTTAAAAGATCCCAAATACTAGAAAAAACTAGTATTTGGGAATTTGGGAGATATGCCAAATAATGACAAATTCTATGGACAAACACTTGTTGACACCCAATTTTGACTCTTCCCGATATATATTAATCATCATGCTCCTTAAATCAAAACGATTTGAAATAATTGACGTTATAAAATTCAAAATATTTTTTTCAAGTTATTTTAAATAGATTTGTCACTTTCTTTTTTAATTTCAATTAATATATATGTTTTATATAATTTTGTATATAATTAGCATACTTTATGAATATTCAAAAATCGTCTCAACAAGATTTTGTTAAATATTTCACCAACCCGTTCCAGCCCTGCCAGCCGCATCCAATCGTTCTTGTGGCTACAATATGGCGCCACATCAAGCACAAGGACGAGGGAATCGATCCAAGCCGTCCGTGCTAACCCCCCTCGTCCGGATTTCCTGAGATTTTGGGGAAAATCTCACACCAAGAACACCTTTTCCTCATCCTTGGGAAGAAAAATTTGAATTTGGGGGTTGAATGAGAATTTCGATTCCAGTCCTGCCCTTATCCGAATTTTTACCTCTTTTCCCCAAAATGGTGAATGCTAGAATTTCCCCTATATATATATACATCTCTTTTTCTCCATTATGGGCGTGGGAATTTTATTCAGCAAAAAATACAAAGAAAGGCTTGAGTATTAGTGTGTTTAAAATACAAGCTAAATACACTTCGAAAGCAGGGGATACAATAGTTTTCAGCGTTTGGGTTCAATTTTCTGCCCAGATTTCTTGATCATCGTTTGTGTTCGAGTTCTCGTGGTGAAGGTATCGCCTCTGCTCGTCTGTCTCAGTTCGCTGCACACAAGAAGGTAAACTTCTTTCAATTCCAATTCTTTTAGTTGACGTTCTTTTTCGTGAGTGGAAATGGTCTGTTGATTTATTTTCTTTATTTCTTGAATGCTTTTGTTCTCCTCGGTTCACTGCTCGTGTGTGGTAGTCAAGTGATTGGGTTTGAGATGGTGTTCTTAGTCATCTCTATGAGTTAATCGTAATATTGATTTGAAGTTTTGCTAATTCAGGTGTTTCTTTATTTTTATATGATAGAGTTGATAATATATTATGTTGTTAATTTTCCTTGGTGTAGTGAAATATGTGGCTAGGACACACCAAATGCTCTCGGTTATTTTTTCTGTGTCAGCATGCTAGATTTCTTCCTCCTGTATGTTCCCTCTTTTATATATATATATATATATATATATATATTTATATATATATTTTATTTTTTTATGAGCTCGTTTGTTTCTTATGGGGATACCGGATTTATATATTGATTAAAAGTAATGGTATTTTATGACTCACTATGACTCAAATTGGTTCTTACAATGCTTACATTTTTTATGCATGTGAATCTGCCCGGGGCCTCATGGACTCTATCCTTGCATTTTTCTATTGGGCCACGGAGGCACAATTCTTTTATTCGAGTCGGTTTGCCCTTAAAAAATTGAAGAATAAGTCCCCAAAAAAAAGGTGTACAGGTTGCGGGAGATTGTATACATTAAGTATACACAATAAAGTGCCGCAAATCAGAAAGATTGAGGAAATTGGGCCAAAAGTCCACCATGTGTATTTTGTTACTTTTGGGCCTAAGCTCATCGCACTTTAATTATTATTATTTGATAGTTGTTAGGACAAGTGGAAAAATTGGACCTAAGGCCCAAAGAACAATGTTTGCATTATGTTAGACCAAGATAGGTGCAGGTGACTTGAATGAAACGAGATTAGGCACAAGTACTGGCCCAGGCGGACAGAAAATCAGACTTGGGCCCAAATTTTCCTCTTTATTTCATTTATTTCATATTCGTTTATTCGTTGTTATTTGTTGTTAAGTTTAAGGCTATTACAATTTAATCCTCCGACAGATAGCCCATCTGAACTATTTTTTCAAAATCAACTAATGAGACACTCATTTCTTTTGACCTTAAAGCATAATTTTCAACGTATTTAACTTAGGTAATATCCTAATATTTTCCCTTTTCCCCTTTAAAATGGTCTTAATTTTCAAAACTACTTATTCACTCAATTTAATTTAAGTCAAATCATTTTAGCCAAATAATTAATTGTTGGATAATCGCATGTTAGCGGATGTTCTAGATGATATAAGACCCTTTCTAGAACACTAATATGAACCCCGAACTCCCTTTTAAGTTTTTATTAGATTTTTGTTTTAATCTCTTGAAAATGAATGATTTTGTTAATTTTACTTAAAATTAAGTGGCGACTCTTTAAAAAATCGCATTCCTTTTAAACCCAATAAAACAACACTATTTGCCAAATCTTTCCCCAAATATTAATTGGGAAATGTATGGCCCTAAGTATTTCTAATAAGTTATTATTGATAATTATCTCAAATTACTTCAATGATGTACGTGAGTTGTTTCAATGGTGGGAGAGAAAATGAGCATGAAAATAATGAGAAGATAGCGTGAAAGAATCATTTTTTTATTTTTGCTAAATCAGGTAAGAATCCTAAACAAACTTGTATTATTAATTTAGAGTCCAAGTTACTATATAATGAAAATAATGAGAAGAAAGCGTGAAAGAATCCTTTTTTATTCTTGCTAAATCAAGTAAGAATTCTAAACAAACTAGTATAATTAATTTAGAATCCAATTTATCTTCTTTTTTTGATCTTTTTGAGTACAATTTATCATATAATATTTTTTAATTTTTTTATTTAAATATTAGCAATATATGAATATATTAAGAGAAAAAAAGTAAGTATTTTTAAATAAAGTGAGCATGTAATTTTCTTGTCCACTGTCGATGGATATTAATTAATTAATATTAGTGTACTTTTGGGGCTTATAAATATGATCCTTTCTCCATGAAGAAATCACCACACATACACATTAATCTTCTGCTAATTAGCATAATCCAAATTAGCTTTAATTTGCAAATTTTGCCTCAATGAACAAGTTTGCCATTTTCTTCTTTCTTCTCTTGATCATGACTATTGGTTCGTAACTTTAAATTTTCTTTTTCTTATTTAAATATTTAACTTATTCAAGTAATTTTGGACGAATGAATAACATGTCCATTCATTAATTCATCTTATTTTGATCAGATAGGCCAAATTCATCTCTGCCTGCTAATTTGACATCTCTAATTACTATTACTAGTATAATTTTTGAAAGTAATCATGCATTAAGATCAATACATCACATATCACATTTAAATAGTTTTACATTATAGTTTATTAACCCTTAAATATATTCATGCATGCAGTTGATATGTCTTGGAACTTCAAAATTGCAAGCTATGGGAGCTATGTGCAATCAACCTTGTACAACAGACATGGATTGCTTTAGTGTGGCCATTTTTGTCTGCCCTCTATGTAAAGAGAGAACCAATCCAATTGATGGCTTTACAACCAAGACGTGTGGCTTCTTAATTTGATGAAGAATATCTAAAATTTTGGGACGGAGGAAGTACTCCGTCCCAAAATATACGTGTTTCTAATAAAGTTTTGTTGTTGATCTTTCTTTAATTTTTTGATACTGATTAAGTTATGAATAAAAATTTGTATGAATAAAAGTGTTATTGTTGGCTTTGTGGTAAATCATCAATGCATCATGTGTGTTCTAAATTAAATGTATGGATATATAAAGCTATTTTCTTCATTTCAATTAATCTATTTTTTTTGTTTGTTTTAGTTCGTTTAGAAAAGATGTTTAGTTCTTTCCTTTTGTGATGGTTATTAATTAGATCATGGTATGTCAAGACGATAGTGTAATTGAATATTTATTATGCATAATAAAAGTACAAACTGAGATGAAGATCCTTGAAGAGGGGAAGTTGAGTACAAACTAAAATCTTATTAAAAAGTACTTTTACTCATTTACCTTTGATCAAATTTTCTCTCTTTTTAAGTTGACATAATGGGTATTGAACTATTAAAACATAGTGGACTTAGCAACGAACTTCGTAACTGGTCCATTGATATTTCACTCATTGCTAATAAAAGTTTGTCACTAATTCGTTGTTAAATAGGATTAGCAACGAATTTCACTGATTAGCTACAAAATTTATTAGTCGCTAAATTCAGTTTTTTTTAGTAGTTAGTGGTGTTACCTTTTGATCTTATTGTTGTGGCTATAAAGAATGAAGAATGAGTTTATTGAAAACATTAGGACTATTGAAAGAATCATTCAAAGATATGTCTTTTTCATTTGATCGGTGAGTTTTAATCTTTATATTACGGTATTGTAAGAAATTTTTGTATTATTATATCAGTAAAATTCGAATCGTAACTTTTTTTTAGCTCAAAGTGAAAACGATATTTTGGAATTTTCATTATATAGTAAGGGGTGTGTTACCGTGATAAATATTTCATTGCTATCATGGCCTAGAACTTTAAATGTTGGATTCGATTCTCTCTATGTCAAATCAGATGAAAGATTACGCTTGGTTGATTTTAATGATATTATTGCTGTATTTTATTTTTATAATACTATGCCCATGTGAGCTTCGAGTTATAATATTCAACATATATTGACATTTAATTAATTAATATTAGTGTACTTTAGGGCTTATAAATAGGATCCTTTCTCCATGAAAAAAATCACCACTCTTCTGCTAAGTTTTAATCCAAATTAGCTTTAATTTGCAAATATGGCCTCAGTCAACATTAAGTTCGCTATTTTCTTCTTTCTACTTTTGACCATGACTATTGGTTCGTAACTTCAAACTTTTTTTTTTTCTTATTTCAGTATTCAAGTAATTTTGACGAACGAATAACATGTTCATCCATTAACTCAGCTTATTTTGATCAGTCCAAATTCATCCCAGTCCACTAATTTAACATCTCTAATTACTATTACTAGTATAATTTTGTGAAAGTAATCATGCATTACGATCAATACATCACATATCATACATATGTATATATTCAAATAGTTTTACATTATAGTTTTGAGTGATTTTTATGAACCCTAAAATATATTTGTTGCTATAGCAAATCTCTCTATATATTTATGTGTGTTTCTAATAAAGTCGTGTCGTTGATCTTTCTTCAATATAAATTAAGTTATGAAAAAAAACTTATATGAATAAAAGTGTTATTGTTGACTTTAATTTGTGGTAAATTATCAATGCATCAAGTTCGCTCTAAATTAAATATATGAATATATAAAGTTATTTTCTTTGTTTCAATTTGTTTATCTTTTTTTTTTTAGTTCATTAAAAATCGATGTTTAGTTCTTTCCTTTTGTGGTGGTTATTAATTAGATCATTGTGTGTCGAGATCTTACTTTGTACTTTATTATAGATAATAACATATTCAATTACACTATCATCTTGACACACAATAATGACCTAATTAATAACCATCATCAAAAAATGTGATAAGATGATAAATATCATATATATCTTCGTTCTTTTTATGTACTTAACTTCCCCTCTTCAAGGATCTTAGTTTTGTGCTTTTATTTATATTATATATAAATAAATTATAAATGATCAATTAATTACTAATAATCATTAAAAAAGGAAAGAACTAAACATTTTTTAAACTAAACTAAAAATATAAAATAGATAAATTGAATCGAAGAAAATAGCTTTAATTTATATATTCATACAATTTTTTCTTCATAACTTAACAACACAACTTTATTAGAAACACACATAAATATATAAAGAGATCTTGCTATTGCAAACAAATATATGAACCTTATTGTTAAAAGGAAAGAGAAAATATAAACACAACGCTTATTTTGGGACGGAGGGAGTAATTCTAGATATTCTTTATCAGAATAAACTGCTACATATCTTGGATTGCGTGCCATCATCATTGGTTTTCTCTTTACACATAGAGCAGAGAAAAGGTCCAATGATTGCGCAATCAACGTTTGACCTACAAGGTGAACCACAGGGAGCTCCCATAACTTGTAATTTAATTTGAAGTTCCAGGCATATCAACTGCATGCATGAATATATTTTAGGGTTAATAAAAATCACTCATAACTATAATGTAAAACTATTTGAATATAAACATATGTATGAATTATGATATATGATGTATGATTACTTCCACAATATTATACTAATAGTAGTAATTAGATATGTCAAATTAAAATAGGCTGAGTTAATGAATGAACATGTTATTCGTTCGTTTAAAATTACTTGAATACTGAAATAAGAAAAAGAAAGTTTAAAGTTACGAACCAATAGTCATATTTAAGAGAAGAAAGAGGAAAATAGCAAACTTGTTGACTGAGGCCATATTTCCAAACTAAAGCTAATTTGGATTATACTTAGCAGAAGATTAATGTGTATGTGTGTGGTGATTTCTTTCATGGAGAAAGGATCATATTTATATGCCCCAAAGTACACTAATATTAATTAATTAAATGTCAATATATGTTGAATAACTCGAAGCTCACGTGGGCATAATATTATAAAATATATATAGCTATAATACATATCATCAAAATCCATGGTAATCTTTTCGTATTTTTCATCCGATTTGACATAAAAGAGTCGAATTTAGCATTTAAAGGTTATATTTCGGGTGCCACAAATTTTTTATGAGCTTTTAAAGTTATGTTGCATGTTATGTGTTAAACTCCATCATTATGTGCAAAAGCATAGGCGGAACTATAGGGCGTCAGAGTTCATCCGAACCCCTTTATATATATCTAAAAAGAGAAAAAAAATAATAATAATAATAATTAAAAAAAAAAAAAATATATATATATATATATATATATATATATATATATATATATATTTAAAAATTACGAAAAAACGAAATTGCTACACCAGGTTTAAACTATGTTGACAATTTAAAAAAAAAAAAACAACTAAAAGAAAACATATATTGTCAATATATATGACTCAAATCAAAATGTCCGTATTAGAGTTTCACAAATTTGGATTAGAGGGTGGCGTTCTTAACTGGATTTTCTCCATACTCAGGGCTCAACCCGAGACATGTGACATAGGGTGGAGCAGTCCCACCACTGCACTACAATCCATGTTGATGATTAATTAAAAAAAATCCTCAATTTTCATTAAGATGGCAGTGTAATTCAATATTGTATGTAATAAAGTACAAAGCAAGATCCTTGAAGAAGGGTTCTCATCAAAAGAATTTTTCAGTTCTTTATTTTCCACCCAAATTTTACATGTTACTTAAAAGTATTCCATATGTTCTTAAGGCAAATTAAAATTCTTAATTCATTTTTTTTTTTCCTACTTTCATGCGTTCTACATGAATTAATCAAATCGACTTAATGTATCCCTATTTAAACCATGTATAATACTGAAATAAGTGTACGTTAAAAATTTGTAGCATCCGAAATGTAATCTTCAAATATTGAATATGTCTCTCTTTATGTAAGTGCTTGTCAAATATTGTTATAACTGATGTAAAGTATTTTAACGACTCAAACTCACACTTATTTTGATATATTTTCACCTCAAATTCATATATTATTTTCAAGTTGGAGATTGATATGTGGACTGCTAGTTGTATTTATTACTACTTGTTTATCACACATCAATAAAGCTTAATTTTAACCTTGTTATTCAAGCTACCATATTGATTAAATTTACTAGCAATACTAGTTCATTGACGTGCATTTCCCAACTAGGGCCTAGGGGTACATAATCGGGTTGATTCAGATTTTTCAGATATCAAATTAAATTATTTGTGTCAAATTTTTAAATTTATAAACCAAACATAGTTTAAGTCAAACATAGTTCTCTTCATATATTTGTACTTAATGCAACTGAATCAAATCGTAAATTGAGATCCAATAAATTCAAGAAGAAATGATAAACTATCAATTGTTGTTGGACATACTTGAAGAAGAAGAAGACATGAGGACATGAGGACAATACTAGGTTACTTTTAGACGGGCAATATTTTTATCTTTTTAAATTTATTCATTTGTAAAAGGAAGTTTGAGATTGAAAACTCAACTTTGTTCTTGGCTTTTATATTTTTGCATTTTCTAAGCATCCCCATTTGTAATATCATCATAGAGTGTATTACAAACTCTATGATGATCGTTAAATACTAAGTTCTCTTTAGCTTTTATTTTCTTCACGCTTGTTAATTAGTAAAAGTTTGTTGCTTCATTAGGATTGGTAAGGTACGGCCTAGCACCCCTTGCTTGTACTTGTCTGTGAGATTTTTATTTTTTAATAAAAGACCGCTAAATACTCTGTCTAGTTTTAGTGGCTGGTATAAATTCAATTTTAAGAAAATAATGTGTGTGTGTGTGGAGTATATAAGATACATGAGTTCCTTCTGCCCTTAATTAATTAATTCATTACGTGATCGTATTTTTCTGGTATTTTATATGTTTAATTATATAGCTTTGACTTAATTATTTGGTGAATTGTTAAAGTTATCTTACATGTTAGGCTTCCTTATTAAGTGCGAAGAATTATTTTTAAAATCCCCATATTTTTCTAGGGCAAATGTTTTTTATTCATTTTCAACGCTTATATTATATGGAGCTGCAATTTTATTTTTTTAATATACAACGTGAAATGAACTTTCTTTATTTAATTTAGAAAAGGGCCATTATAGTAAGCATTTTAATTTAATTTAGTGCACCGGGGGATTCATAAATATGATCGTTAATTCTCAATGAAAAAAATATAATCACCATACTCTATTTTTCTCTTGCAAATATGGCTGCAGTCAACAAGTTTTTTATCGTCGTTGTTCTTCTCTTCGCGATGACTATTGGTTCATAATTCAATTTTTTTTTTGTTACATTCCCTTGTATTATTCATGTAGTCTTACGTTATAATTGGATTCTTATAGCAATATTGTTCGTAATATATACAGTTGATATGTTTGGAACGTCAAATATGCAAGTGATGGCTCTACGAGACTTACAAATCAACGCAGAAGGAACAATACTAAGAATGAAGCTATTTCCAGATATTAATATTTTGGGAGGATGTTCTAATTCTTGCTATTCTAATAGTGATTGCAGTGGTGGTTTTACTCTGTGCCAATGGTGTTGCTATTCGAATTAAAATGTTTGTATTTCGTATCCCTTCAATATTAATGGAGTACTATTTTGGTGTGAAAAAGAGTATATCGATATCCTCTTTGAGTAAACGTTAAAATAATGACATTTATGCACAGTGCATATTAACCACCAAGTTGTTTTTAATGGACTAGCCAAAATTCAGAAAAATATATGTACACACAAAAAACGTCCATAATCATGAAATTTTTTTTGATGATCTTAAAACGCCAAAAAAAAAAAAAAAATACAATATTTGTTGTGGTGTAAATTTGTTTCTACAAATAAAATACTTTAAATTAAAGAATAAATTTATCTTTTAAAAGTAGAAGTGAATTTGTTTTAGGTTTTCTTTATCCGTTGGTGCCCTCATTCCTTGGACTAACACATTATATTGTATGCATTTACTAAAAAATTACTACTATTATTTCATTGAAAAATGTTCAAATACAATATATATTCAGACATATATTTTGATTGAATTTTTGAAAAAAATAAAAAATAGTAATTTTTCATATGAAAAAATTAGGAAATTTCTCACTATTTCAGTGAAAATCTATTTCCCATCATAGATATTTTCTGTGAATTGGTTCGATGAGAAATGACTGAGAAAATCAAGATCTAATATAACACTAATTTTTCAATTATTTAAATTAGAAAAAAAAAAACCTTTTTTCCTCGTAGTGAGTACAGTGAAAGTTGTTCCCAGCATTATCGATTCTTCTTAATTCAATCAAAACCAAAAATCGCAAAAGAGATTTTAACCGGTCTAGCTTAACCAAGTTCTAGCCTGACATAAAGTATCTCAACTTTTTTTTTTTTTAAGGATGGCAAAGCCATCAATTATATAAAACACGACAGATTACAATTTGCCCAAAGGCTCAAAACTAGCCAAAAACAAAATAAAATGAAAAGGAAATAAACATCTAAACTGCCAATTGTATTAATTTATTATTTATTTATCACACATGCAATATTATAGCTTAATATTAACCATTCAAGCTAATAGATTGATTGAATTTACTAACAATAGTACTATTTCATTAACGTACAATTTGCCAACAATAATACAACAAGAAAGAAAATACTAAAGGCGGACAAAGACGTTATTTCTTTGTATTTATTAACTAAAATTTCATTAATTAAGATTGTGAAATGTACTAAGTGCAAAAAATCAATAACTAGCATTGTAATAATTAAAATTCAGATATTCATTAGGCGTAAATAAGTAATATTTTAGTTCGATGGATTAGTTATTTTATAATCATTTGGCCATCTGGACCTACTGTCCAAATTAATCAATTTGAGTGATTTACAAATTTTTTTGATCTACATAAATAGTGGATTTGAACTTTTTGTCCTGCTTAACATTGAAAAATAACCTTTGTTTCGAAAATATTGAGCACATTATAACTAGAACTTAGGCGGATAATGGGCGACATATATTTTTCCCAAAACAATTTTTTTTAAGTTGGATCATTTTTAAAAGATTTTGGTAAGTATATATCAAAAATAAAAGTTCAATATCACTCCTTATGATATTCTTGTTATGCAATTTCTTTAAATAATTTCTCATCGTGTAAGATATATTAGAAAAAAGATCTTTCTTTACATGATTTTCTTTTAATCCATGCAAATACAATATGTCTAATTAAAGATGAAGATAACAATATCCATCACATTATATTTTATTTTATTTTTGGAGATGCATGGTTAGATCAAGGTGTCAATACATTAATTAAATCCTTGAAAAATGGGGAGTTGAGTATATATTATTATATTATGTATATAAATATACATGAACCTTCTTTGCGAGTTCTTAATATTAATATCATAAATCGAACAACACTAATGTTTGACCATAATTATTTTATTATTTTCCTGCTGCCCTTAATTAATTACTTGATTTCCATCTTTTTTGGATTTGATTATATGTTTAATTTTATAGTTCTAACTCCCAAATAGCATTTGTTTTTTTTTATGAGCTTCTAAAGTTATGTTGCATGTTACATGTAGAACTCCATCATTATGTGCGAAAGCATAGGCGGAGCTAATCGGCGTTAGAATTCATCCGAACCCTTTTATATATCTAAAATTAAAAATACATAAAAAGAATTAGATTTTTTTTTTAAAGATTTCATTAACCTTAAGAGAACTATGTTATGCATTTGTATATTTCTGTCTATTCCATATTTTCATGCTACAACTTTGACTATTTGTTAAGGATTTCATTTTGATGAAAACAAACAATTAATGCAATTAAAGTTAAGTATTTATGATAACATTAGTTGGGTAACCCAATAAAAGTACGTAATACTAACTTGCTACACTAAGTTTAAATTATGTTGATAAATAAAAAAATTAAAATGAAAAACAACTAAAAATAAACATTATCAATATATATGACTTAAATCAAAATTAATTTCTTATTTTCGGGAAACACCAACTCTGATCAGGTAGCATTATATTTCTTTTAATTTCTCACTCAGTGTTTGGAGCCTGTATTAGAGTTCTGATTAAATCATGATCGTGCATGCACCATTTGAGGGTGGCGTTCTTAACAGGATTTTTCTCCATACTCGGGGCTCAACCCGAGACCTGTAATATATGATGGAGCAGTCCCACCACTACACCACAATTGAAACAAACTCGATTCCAATACAAATACTAATATATATTATTCATTGAATACAAGTTACAATGTAAAATACGCTCAACAAAGTAATAACACGCTAACTAAGGAGAGAATAACATAGAAGAATTAACTAGAAGGGGATGAGATACAAGAACAGAGAAAGGGGATGAGAGATAACCGACAACTAAAGCTTCGACATAATTTGCATAACCGTTCTTTCTAACTCCTAGTCTTTTTTAACAAATAGTAATTGGGTCTGGATTCCAAATAAAAGTCTCTAATAGCCCATAGGCCCTTACGGAGTGAGGTTGGTTCACAACAACAATCCATGTTAATAATTAATTAAAAAATCCTCGACTTTCATCGAGATCATCATTAGATAATTGTAGTTTTTTAATTTTATTGTACTTCTCTATTTCAAGATGGCAGTGTGATTCAATATTGTATGTGTACGCTAAAATATTGTGGCATTCGAAGCGTAAACTTCCGATGTTGAATCAATCTCATAAGATATATGAAAAGATTATACTAATTAGATTTTGATGATACAATAGCTATATCTTTATTTTCATAATATTAATTATGTCCATGTGAGCTTAGTCATTCAACATATATTACGTCCTATGTACTGAACTTTCTTTATTAAAAAAAAAAGAAGTACGAAATTGGCATTTAATTAATTAATATTAGTGTATTTGGGGGCTTATAAATATGATCCTTTTCTCCATGAAAAAAATCACCAAAACGAACACAATCGTCTCTAGTACTATTATTAGCAATATTATCCAAATTAGGTTTAATTTTGCAAAATATGGCCCAAGTCAACAAGTTTGCTATTTTCTTCTTTGTTCTCTTGACCATGACTATTGGTTCGTAACTTTAAACTTTCCCTTTTTCATGTTTCAGTATCTGTGATTTCTTAATTAACCATGTTGTTTTATGGAGTAGTTACATTATATTAATAATACTATATGCATCATCACACGATAACAAGGCGGCCAGTATTGTTCGAGGGGACGATACTATAAATTTTTGGGCACTTACATAAATTTCATTAGTTTAGGAGCTAATTACTAATTAGATACACTCTATTCTGCAATATTATGTATCTTACCAGATTTTGGTGCCTTTAGATACATGTATCTCGGATACATGGAGTCAAAATTAAGTGTAAGTGGATCCGCATGTATCTAGGATACATAGCAAATCTGTCTCACCTCTCTCCCATGTATCTGGTATGTGAATCACTCCATATAGATACATGTATCTAGTGTGATTCGCTTGTATATGGGATACATATGAATCTCGCTCGTCTCCCTAGCTCCCCAATCTCGCTCGCCTCTCTCTCCCTACAAATTTTGTGTATCTGATAAAAAAAATTACATTTGTTTAAGTGTATTTTCTTTCAATATATGATCAAAAACTCTTAGTTGGTGATAAAATACGTAACATTTAATATATGACGATAATTAATATATGCATACGCAGTTGACATGCCTGGAAGTTCAAATTGGCAAGTTATGGCAGCACATCAATAATTAAGTTTCAATTATGAAATACTTATAGTTTATAATTAAACGACTAGATTAGATTGATACAAGTATGTTTTTTTTAATATTGAAACTACTTACAACAAAAGAAAGACGATGAAATGATTATTTATATTTGGAGGTGTTAGTTTTAAAATAAGATTATTAAATCATATTTGAGATCTCCGATCTAATTAAATCTTATACTAATGTAATTATAATTAAATCTTTATGATAACATTAATTGTTAACCAGATAAAAGTACGTAATCATGAGTTGTTGATTATCAGCCAGATAATTTATTTCAATGTGTTGATAACTTAAATTTATATGTTCCACGTACATAAAAATTGTCCAAGAAGATTGAATATATACGAGTTTAATTTCAGTATATCGAATTTTTACTTTACCTTGTTACATAAAAGACAATGTATATAAGTACTCATTCATAATTTTAGAAAAAGAATAACTTGAGAATAAAATTATTACCTGCTATAACCCGTAAAAGATCAACTTTCATATATTTCTCGTAATTGTGAGCTTCAGCATTGGTGTTGATTTCAGTGCAAAACCTTGACAAATTAGCAGTCTCTTTGCTTTTTTTTTGTACCTTAGATTCATTGTATGTTCGACCTTAATTAAACAAAATATCCACTACCAGTATTTTCTCTTTAATTATAAAAAATGAATTTTAACTATAATATACTAACGGTGCAAACGATATTTTACGTAAATGATAAATATAGATAACCATGAAAAAATGTTTTAATATTAACTTGTAGGTCACGTGCAAGAATAAAGGGCGGAGCCAATGATAAAGTTTGAATTCAACCGAATGTAATAACTTTTCTCAAATTAAACTCCATATTTATATTAAAATTTTAATTTAATATATTTTGAAAAAAATTTAGAATTATAATTCAAAACTCACAAACTTGGACCACTTGCATGAAAGCTGATGATTTTTTTTTTTCATCAGAACTGGCTTCTAAGTTCTAAGAGCTTGTCCCAGATTACCTCTTCATTACGTTCTTATATAATAGCTCGTAAATTTACATAAGAAGGTATAATTACCTTTTCAATGTTTTTTTCTATAATAGCTCATAAATTTACACAAAAAAGGTAAATTGCGTATAGACAAGATGTATGTGATGAACTCGATTGAAAAGATTTTGACAAAAAAAATCGATCTCTAACCTTTCAACTACCTCTTTATTATCTACTATCCTTTATCCAGGAAAAGTGCTTTCAAAACTACAACGATTTTCCTCTTACTTGTGGTATTTTTAGACTACTTGTCTCGTAGATGATTGGGGCTATTTTTATTGAAAACACTTATGAACTTGGCATAAGTTATTAGCCTCGTTTTCGAATTATTACAGTATTAAAACATATTTTATTTAACTAACTAAACTTAGATACACATCTGATCTGCAACATGACATAGAAGTGGTCTTAAACTCTTATAAAAGCATGAAACTCTTAATAAAAAACAGAGAAAAGTGTTGAAAACACCCTTAAACTTGGCGAGAATTTAGGAATGTTTTTCGTTACAAAATCAGTGGTGTATTTGACTCATGTTACAAAATAAGGGGTACATTTAAATTCAGTACTCTGAGAAAAGAAATTTCTGTGTTTAGGTCCCTACTAAGCAGAATTCGTAAACTATGCAAAGGCTCTTTGAAGACTTTTTCAAAAAAATTTAGCAAAAAAAGCAAAAACAATTCTCAGGTCAGTCGCTCAAAGAAAGGAAAGTACGTCGTGAGCTGTAGGCAGGAAAGAGAAAATAGAGCGATTGTTGCCTTTTGAGATTCTTCGTTATGGATTTTTTTTTGTGGCTTTTCTAGCACTCCCCACAGTCAAGTAAATGTGTGTTTTTAAGGCTGTCAATAATTTGAGAATGAAACTAATAATTCACGCTGAGTTTAGTAGTGTTTTCAATACGTTATCTCATTATTATTTTTGTTAAAAAAGATCATCATAATGTTATTATATTCTATACATCGATGCCCAATAGAATTTTGTTTATTGGACATTAATAATATTTTCATATATAATTTTTCTGGTAAATGTAGTTCCTAATTTGTCTGCCATTAAATTAGCAAAAGATCAAAGACTTAATTATTTGTTCATGAAATAAACTATCCTATAAACATTGACAAGGGAATAAATCTAGAAAGTTGAATTTTCAATAAATTGAAGTTTCTTTTTTTCCCTTACCCTCAACCCTTCAAACCTTGAAGATTTAATCACTAATTAATTAAGCTAAATATTGATGATAGTAAATTAGCGTAAATATATTAGTTCTTTATATGTTTGATCATATAATATTGGTGCAAATAATTAGTAGGTTTAACACTATTATTTACACCTATATTTACAGGAATTTTTGCAACTATATTTTAATTAAATCCAAAATCAAGAAAGCTAATCGTGTTAAGTTGGGTTTTTTTTTGTTTACTAATTATCTAGTAGCTAGGATTTGTGTACGAGGTAAAGCTACAATGAACGTTTCACCAGAAAATTATATTATATTATCTATATATAATAAAACTATTTCTTCGTATATTTATTTATTTATTCAAGGTCGAACAGACAATGAGACAAAGGTTAACAGCAAAAAGGACTGCTCACTTGACAAGCATGGCATGGAAATCACTCACCATATAAGTTCCATCTTCAATAATTCTTCAAAACAAAAACAATTAAAGAAAATATATCAGTAAAGGAGAAATTCAATTTATAGTACTAATTAATAATTAAGAATTCAATCTCTATCTCTTTCTTTCCTTTAGCTCCAGTTCGATCGCGTAAATTTTGAAGTTAGAAACTTGAAATTTGAAAATTTAAGTGTTTAGAGTTGTTTTAGACATGTATTTTTCTTAAAAAATTTGTTAGTAAAAGTCCAAAAACGCAAAAATTGATTGAAGCTAGTTTTTGAGGTCTTGAAATTAAAATATTTAAAATTTCAAATTTCATAACTAAACTGATGATAAATTTTCAAAAATTAACTCAAAATCTATAATCAAACGATTGAGGAAGAAGTAGAGTACCTTGTTTGAACTTTTTGAAGATAAATTGAAGAACAATTTATGTATCTATTGGAGTTGTTCATTAAGTTCTTCTTGAGGGGCTTTATTTATAGAAAAAACTAAATGTAGGGTCCATCATAGTTTGTATATAAACACGTGGAACTATGCTATAACTTTGACTTATGGGTAAATTCATCATAGTTCATATAGATCAAATCTCTAAATAATAACGTTGTTTATATTTTAAAAAACCTCTCATTATTTGTTATAATTTATAACTTAATTAAACTAAAACAGATCAATCAAGATTTTTTTCATTCTGGAACTTCAAACCAAACATTTACATTGGAACTTCTTCACCTACACATAAATTAGTGTATTTGAGATATGGTTAAAAATTCCAACTAACCATTTTTCTTACTTCTTTGAATGGTCAAGAATTATTTGGAAAAGTATCCCTACCTACCCCCTTTTTAGATAGAAAATCATGCGAGATTTTTAAAAAAAAAAAAAAATTAAAATCCCCTTCCGTCTAATTTACATGGCACAAGTGAAATTTTGAGTTAATTAATTTATTCTGTTAGTATTATTTTAATATGCCTCTTAAATAGCTAATTTTATCGTAATTTTTAATTAGTAGTTTTTTATATTAAAAAAAGTGAAAAATTTAATATTTGAATTCACAGTTAAATTTTACAAATTTAAATTACGCTACATAAATTAGTAGCCCTTTTATTTGAATTGAATAGCAATAAACAAGAGGAGAGAAATGACAATTGACAAGTAGAGTTAGCTGCCCCCCGCGATGCTAAGAACCACCCATGCATATTGGTCACCAACCTAGTTGTGATCTCTTATTTTAATAAGACGTTTTGATTTTAGTCTTTTAATCTTTTAAAAATGAAAAAAATATCAAAAAAATGAATTTTGCAATATGCAAATCTAAATTTATATCAATATAAATACGAGACATTTACTATTATACAAGTTTGAGCCAAATTATTTCACCTACACATGATTTGGTGTACTTGAGATATGGTGAAGATTCCAACCAACTATTTTTCTCACTTCTTTGAGAAAAATCTCTACCTACCCCTTTTTTAGGTAGTGAGTGGAAACTTTGTATTATCACAAAAAATAAAATAAATAAAAAAAATGGCAATTTTATTTGAATAGCAACAAATTAAACAAGAGGAGAGAGATGACGAGTATAGTTGGTTGGCCCTCGTGATGCTAAGAACTAGTATAAGTGGGTAAATATGTATAACTTTTTAAACATATTGGTCAATATAATAAGTTTTACAAAAATAAAATAAAAATATGTTCTTTAATTGGCAATATTTGGCATAGCATTTAATTATCCTAATGTCACTACCTAATCATATGTGAGTATTTGGCTTGATTATATTGCTTATGGATTTGTTATTGGACCTATCTTATCAATTATCATCGAGTTAAAAAATATGTCTTTTATTTAAACTTGTGATATGCAATTATAAATCTCTCTTTACTCTCATTTTATGTTTTGATATAAGATATATCTATCTAATATATTAGTCTTTCTCTATGGTTGTCTTCATTTGGCCCTCATATCGAATGAGTGACACACCTAAACTTGACGTACTTTATGCGATACACATTTGAATTTTTTTTTTTCTAATTACCTTTTATCTCAAGTTGTAATTAGGACAAAAAAATAATTTCAGTATGCACCTAATAAACAAACCCAAGTTATGTACTATGACTTCTAGATTTTTGGTTCTCCTACACAAACCTCACCAACCTTTCTTTTGTAATGGCTATATGTTGAGATCATGTGCTCCACTTATTTGTTCTTTTCTTATAAATAAATAAAATCTTATTTTCTCCTCTTGTCAAAAAAAAAAAAAAAGATTCTCTAGTAGTATTTTTTTTTTAAAAAAAAGAGCATCTTGAAACTATATTTACTTTTACAAGAAGACAAAGATGATGATATACTCTATATATTTCACGGGAAAGATAGCATAAAATGACAAGCTTTATAAAATGTTTTGTTGGTTATTTGTGACTCTCTCATGAAAGTTGGGCAACTTTGAGCCACTAATGGGAACTACCACATATTATATAGTACTTAACATAATGCATTTTAAAAAATAAAATAAAATAGGGTTAATACATAGTCAGCTTCTTGAATTTATTAGGATATTTCATTTTTGACATTGAAACTAAGTTTTGTACCAATTGAACACATATCAATTCCTAATAAACTATTTAAATTAGACATTCTTGTTAAAAAATTTTAAAGAGTGTTTGTGTGTACGTATTTTCTTTCATCTATTAGATAGTTAAGTTAATCATACAAAATATCTCATCTCCTTTCATTATACACATCAACTTCAAGTAGTAAATGTTTGGGGGTTTACGGCTTATTGAGTTGTGAATGTGTATAATTAAAGAAAAAAAACATATTTTGTATAGTTAAGTTAACTACCTAATAGACGAATAAGAACACACATAAAAAATAAAAATTTAAACGAAAAGTATCTAACTAGAACACTTTATTAGTAGTTTAACTAAAACATATCTTAAGGAGTTGATTATGTACTAATTTCTCTTTTATAACTCATAATATGATGCTACACGATATTCTAATTAAAAATCAATCCATAAATAATGCTATGCTATTTAGAAAAAAATTCAGATATTCAATCAACTAGTTTCTAATTTATTTATTTTTTTTAAAAAAGCACAGAATTACTTAATCCTATTTATAGAATCTTTTGTTTTAATGGTCCACTTCTAAATCTAAAAAAAAAAAAAAAAAAAAAACTCTCCTTTTTCTTAAAGTGATTGAAGGAAAATTCACAGCCAAACATACCACCTACCAACATGAATTTGTATGCAAGTGTAAATGTGCGTGTAAGAAAATTAGAGCTACACAAAGTTTTTTTGGTGACAAGTAACTTGCACCTACTATTTTTTGAATGGGCACAAAATAAATCTCAGTTTAATATAATATCTTACGAATCACATCAGAAAGATGAATTACATTATACAATTTTTATTTGACGAACTTGACCAAGAAAACAG
Organism: Solanum pinnatisectum; assembly: GCA_035578085.1. Classification (NCBI taxonomy): domain Eukaryota; kingdom Viridiplantae; phylum Streptophyta; class Magnoliopsida; order Solanales; family Solanaceae; genus Solanum; species Solanum pinnatisectum. The sequence goes on along the minus strand of CM069080.1, from coordinate 3,381,789 downwards.
GCAAGAGCTTTCAAACATGAGATACCTCATTTGATATTTATAAATTTTGTCCAATATGTTAATGTTTATATTAATTTAGACATTTGAGTTTAGAAAGTGTTACTTAATTAGCTTCATAAGAATTGATCATGTTTCGGCTTTGTCTTTAAAAAAAATGATCATTTATCACAAAGTTTCATATTAATTTTACAAGTGAAAATTCGTGACAAATTCTGAAGTTTCACGTATGAAATTAGAAGTTTTATGAGTCTATGACAATTAACAATGGTTATTTTTTGAATTATAAGGAAATGATTATTGTGAATTTCATCTGAAAATAATAGCACGACTATTTTAGATTTGCGTTGTGTAAAACCATTTAAAGAGATAAAAAGACTTCCTAAATTACTAAGAAGTTTTTATCTCTCTTAAATGTGGAAAACTTATACCAACTTTATCAAGGATTGTGACCTTGTGTTAATGCATATGTGCTAAAAATAGATCCCAAAAGTTCACTTACAAAAAATTTAATACAAAAAGGACCTTTATCATTTTTACTTTTTATTTTTAATTTTTTGAATTTTTATTTTGTTTTGTTTCCGGTAAAAAAATTATAGCAAAAGAAAGACTATATTTCAGAAAAAGCATGGACCTAAGTTATCTCTTGGGGATGGCCCAACATGATAGGGAGGAGGGTGTAGTCAGAAATTTATTAGCCCAAATGAAGCCCAAAAGCATATATTCGCGCTTATGCATTTATTTTGTGTTGGTCTTTAACTTATGCCCCTCATGCAAGAAAACTTTGGGTCATAAGTATATATTTTCGTATAATAACATTTCTCAAGTCATATCCCTGCATGAAATTCAGTTGTTGGATATTTTGCTTGCTTCAGACTCCTTTTTTTCGATTGGATAAGGTAAAAGAAGATATTATAGGACTTGCATAATGGAGTTATTTGAACTCTAAACATTGAAGTTATTTGAAGATGTTTGATCATAATGTTATTTTAAAACATAATATTAGCATTGGCATATCAAAATTTGCATAAATCAACCTAATATCAAGAGGAAACTAATTAAACTACTATTGGTTTATAAGTAGCTATTTGCAACAAATTTTTAGAGTAATAGAAAATAAATTACAATTACAAATAAAATATGAAGAAGTATAAATTTTATTGATAAACATTGTGGGTACAAATTTGTTTATCTGTTGATTCTTCTCTCCTAAGATTTCGCAGTAATTCGAGAGCCGTTAATGACATATTTCTTGGACTAGGATAATGTGGACCTCCTTGTGTTTTATTTGACCTCCTTGGGAGAATTTTATGGATCTTCCTGAAATATTTGGTTATCAAGAAGAATACGGCATATCTTGATCTCTTCATGAATATCCCAAGAGTTTATGGGATATTAGAGATGCCTCTGCAGAAAGAAAAATATATAATACCTTTATATAAGCATAAGTTAGGGTTTAGGGTAGAGTAGCCTACAAAAACCCTAACTGAAATTGAAATCATCTTGTAGAGTTCCAACTAGAATTGAGCATGTCTCGTAGAGTCTCATACAATTCTGATATCTGCACCATGGAACACGTCTTGTAGAGTCCCAACTTGAATTGAACACCCATAAAATTTCGATGTCTATAGCATCCAAACACAAGCTCATAGAAGAAACAAAGCATATTCAATTAATAAGAAGATGTGCCTCTCTATTAATTTCCACTATAGCCAATTCAACATGAAAATACAAAGAAACAAAATGTACTATAAATATATTCACTAATTAAGGACATAATATATAATCTTGAGGAAAATTAAATTTTCTAAAATTAGGATCAAGCTTGTTATGACATAGAGATGGACCAGAAGGTGGCACTGGTCCTCTTGGAAGTTGATTTAATAACAATTTCTCATAATCTAATTTCTCCTTCATAACTCTTATGCTTTCAACAACTCTAATTGGATGATCCATTGTTGTAATAGTACTAAGTAGAAGAAAAATTACTAAACCCCTCATCATAAGAATAATATCAATCATACAAAAAAAATCGACGATAGACGAAACTCTGAAAGAATGTTGTTTTTATAGGCTCGTGAACAATTCGATTGAAAAAACCTAGTGAAAAGGAACAAAGAATTTGCTTACAAAGGGGAGTGGAATGGATCAAATGAGTTGTTGGAAATGTGGTATTGCAAATATATACTTACAATTTTTGCAAGAATAAAAAATTATAATTATTACAATAAAATAAGTTAGGGGGCTACCTTTTTTTATTATTTTTTGGAAGACTTTGAATTTGGTTTTTCGAAGTCATAAGTTGAATGATGAAAGTGTCAGCAGACAATTTAGAAGTTGGGAGGAAAATGGACATGTCATTTTCTTTCAAGTACAATGTATAATATAAAATGTATTGATATAGTTATGTTTTTCTCATTTTTATTAATTTTATTTAGGAAAATGTGTGTAAAGTGTTTGAATGTTTAAAAAATAAAATAAAATAAAATGTGGTATTTGTAGCCTCATAATCTTGAATACCATGGTTGACTGGACCATTTAAATGGACTCAGTCGGATTTATTTAAGATATAATATTTTTATTTCACGTTAAAATAATCCATAGATTCCTGCAAAATTAGAATAATAATGCAGATTTTATTTAATATCACCAATCAAACACTACATTAGTTGTGACATGGCAATTACTTTTTATGTGGACTATCAAAAATGCTACTTTATATAATGCAAAAATTTATTAAAATTTAAGCCATTACCTTTTTATAAACACGGCGAATGATTAAACTTTGGAATAAAGTCTCCTTTTATAGTGGATGTACTTACCTCCAAGCGAGATTTCACAAATTCAAATTAATCAAATTCTAAAATAGATATATCCCGATTACAAAATAAAAGAAATACTTTTACTAGTACACTTCCTCATCCACCACTAATTAATGCCTTTCTCTAGAAGTAAACCAATTAATCAAAAGGCAAAAAAATATTTTTAGATAATTGACTAAAAACACCTATATATGTTTAGAGTCAATAGTTATATAATTCATATTGTGTCTAATAATTGACATAAAATGTGAACATTCCAAGGTTAAAAAGTATCTAGCTAACATATTCAACACTAGATTTGACAAACAAGTACAAATTCTTACTTTTGATATGATTATTACTTGATTTGTGTCAACCATGTAGGTCCTAAACTAAGAAAATGTTTATTTGTTGATATGATTATAAATTAAGTGGAATTTGTTAGCCGGCAAAATCCATTTTTAACGAGTGAAACTATAACGATAATTACAACTTTGACAAAATTTAAAATATTAACACATTAAATTTTTTGACTCTGCATCCAATTAACATTATGTGGCAATTAAAATAATTTACCTTTATGAGGCATTCTCATTTTGTGCTCATCGGCTTGTTCCTAATAAAATATGTATGAAATTTAAAAGTTATTTAAATTATTTGACGATATAATCGATATAAGAAAGGAGATTTAATTGAACCCTAACTTAGTTGGGTCCTTGTAGCTTGGGTACCAACTACTGTTGTAACCTCATGAGTTTCAAGAACTTAAGGGCTTAAAGTAACAAGATATGAAACTTTTATACTTCCTCAATTTATAATTCTTAGACTAATTGGTCTATAGTTTACTATCATTTGATTGTATTTAACTAGTACTTATGTAGTATGCGATCGGTTCAATTCCCACCCCCACCCCACACACATACTTCCATCCGGGAGCGGACCTACGTGGAGCTTAGGGGTTCACCTGAACCTTCTTCGTCAAAAAATTACACTATATATAAGGTAAATTTATGATTTTTATATATATTAAAAAGAACCCCCTCAACGAGTGAAGAAGAGCGTAGCTCACTGGTTAGGGGGTTCATTGTTAACCTAAAGGTTTCGAGTTTGATTTTCACTAATTGCAACTTTTTTCAACCGTTTTTTTTTTTTTTTTGCTTTGGAAAGGCTGAATGGGCTCAGGTTTTGGGCCTAGAATACCCAATAAAAGGCCTCATTGTTTTTGGATTCAATCTGTATTATTTTATTTTTTATTATTTTTCTTTTATGTTATTTTTTTTCTCAATTTGTCTTTATTTAAATTTACTAGTCACATTCTCTATATTTTTGTCTTTTATTCTTCTTGTTTATATTGCTCATTTTATTTCTACACATCTCTCTTTTCATGGGCACTAATTCAAAATTCAGAAAAAGTTCAAGAAAGGTAGCATATGCAAAATAAAAGAGAAAAACACTAGAAATTTTAAAAGTTCAATGAAGCAGGGTAAACATAGGAAGAATCTTAACACAATATGATAATATAAGTTAAATTTAGTGGACTAAAATTAATATCTTCCTCTCATCTCGCTCTGTTTTTCATCTTGTAATTTTTATGTGTTTACTTCTTTATACTTCGAACTCTCTCAACAAAAATCCTGACTCCGCCACCGCTTCTATCCAGTGAGGATTAGTTCCGATCATTTCACTTATAATAATTTAAAATTTTCATTTTTATTTTTACAAACTAGCAATATTACTAGCGCAAACTCTCACTCGTATATATACTACTCCACTATAAGAGATTAAGGATTTAAAATAGGAAATCCTAAGCTTATTTATTTAACAAATTGCTAATATTCATCAAATCAAGAAAAGAGAAATGAAAAAAACGTGATCTTTTGTGGTTACCAAATAAAAAAAAAAAAAAACAAATTTCTATAGTTGTAGAACCGCTTTGCTCAAAAAAATTGTTGGAAAACACAACACAGAAATTGTTTAGGCAAATACCAATTTGCCAAAAAAAAAAAAAATCCTTTCAAAACCCCAAAATTCCAATGTTTAGGGTTCTTTACTTCACTACAACTGTGCACCCTTGTGCAATTACAGCTCCAAGGTTTCTTTAATCCACTCAATTCCACCCAAATGATGAAAAAAAAAAGATTCTTGAAAAAAAATCATGTTTTTTTTTAAAAAAAACTGATAAAGATTGTTTTTTTTATGAGTTTTGATCAGATTCTGTGTGGAAAAACACTCAATTCCACCCAGAAGAAGGATGAGAAAAAAGATTCTTGAAAATTGTGATATTTTGGTTTTTGTTTACTGATAAAGATTGCTTTTTTATGAGTTTTGATCAAATTGTGTGTGGAAAAACCACTCAATTCCTCCCAGAAGAAGGATGAGAAAAAAAATTCTTGAAAATTGTGTTTTTTTGTTAAATAGTGATAAAGATTGTTCTTTTATGAGTTTTGATTGAAATTTTTGTTGGAAAATTGTAGGTTGGTTGTGAAAATGTCTGCAATGGCCACCAAGAATGCAGGAAGAGCAATGGATTCATTAGTAGTGAAGCCTCCAGCACACCCCACTTATGATTTAAAGGGTGTTATTCAACTTGCCCTCTCTGAAGATGCTGGGGATTTAGGTTTGGTTTTAACCTCATTTCTTCTACTTTTTTTTGGTGTTTGTTGTCAAATGAGTTGTGCTTGGTTTTTATGTTGGTGGAGATAATAAGCTAATTGTGAACTTTTTGTGTTATTGAGAGTTGCTTATGAAGTTTGATTATACTTTTTTTTTGTGAAGTTCAAGTTTAAACCTTTTTGCGTATACAATTAATTTATAGGTTTTGTGTTCTTAGAAAGCATTAGGGTGGGAGTGGGGGTGGGGGACTAATTCGGATTCTTTGTGTTCTTAGTAAGCATACAACATGAAGATCCACATTTCTAAAATTCTATTTATTAAGTCTATTCTTGTGTGAAATGCAGGAGATGTGTCTTGTAAGGCGACAATTCCTGTTGACTTGGAGTCCGAAGCTTACTTTATAGCAAAGGAAGATGGGATTGTAGCAGGAATTGCACTTGCTGAGATGATATTCGCGGAAGTTGATCCTTCACTAAAGGTATTGATTTTTTCAATTCGGTTGTGGTAACTGGTATTTCTACCTAAATTTATTAAGGGTAATGTTTAATTTTTCCATGTTCTCATTATCAGGTGGAGTGGTTTATAAAGGATGGTGATAAAGTTCATAAAGGCTTGAAATTTGGCAAAGTACAAGGTAAACTAAATGTGAGAAATGCTTAATTACTAATGAGTTTTTGACATGTTACTTTGCCCGACTTCTGTAGGAAAGGCTCACAACATTGTTATAGCTGAGAGGGTGGTTCTCAATTTTATGCAAAGAATGAGTGGAATAGCTACGCTAACTAAGGTGGGTTTGTCCTCGTGTAAGTAGCTCATCATTAATAAAGATCTGGAATTATTGTCATGAATGGAAATGGTTATTGTCATTGAAGAGTTGGTATCAGTATTCCAAGTGTAAGTCTGAGACTGATCAATTGTGCTCTGTCTGAAATTACTGAGTTTCGGTGCAGAACATGTGTTGATCCATATTTGGACATTCCTCTGTGATATATAAGCTACCATCGTAGCGAAGCAACTTGCTAAATTCATTGTTTTCAGTTTTCTATGAGAATTAGTCTTGGCTTGTGGTAATTTTTCTCCATCTACCAGAAAGTCAAGATTTCAAGTGTTGCAAACAGATTCCCATGTGTTTGTTATAAGGCTTGTGAGAATTCACTCTTCTGTGACCTTAGATGGTGCCTGAGCTACATAATGGAAACGATTTTACAATCAGTCTATGAGAAAGAGTCCTCTGATTAATACATAACAAACAATAGTTGCAAATACACACGCAAACACAAAACTATACACATGCCATTTTCTAAACTTCCGTAGACTAAAATAAACTAACTAATGTGAGGTTCAACTAAAGCATGCTAGCCCAAGATGTCATGGAGTTTAATATTTTTCTTCTGTAGTAGTGATTAGAAGAGACTTAAGTTTTTATATTTGCAGGCAATGGCAGATGCTGCACACCCTGCTTACATCTTGGAGACTAGGAAGACGGCTCCAGGATTACGTTTGGTGGATAAATGGGCGGTAAAGATCTACTCACCAATATCATCCACTCGTCAGAGGTGTATGCTTTTATCTTGGCTAATTTTTTTACCTGGTTTTAACTAAAGGTATTGATCGGTGGGGGTAAGAATCACAGAATGGGCTTATTTGATATGGTAATGATAAAAGACAATCACATATCTGCTGCTGGAGGTGTCAGCAAAGCTCTAGAATCTGTGGATCAGTATTTGGAGCAAAATAAACTGCAAATGGGGGTTGAGGTTGGTCCCACATATCTTTGGATTAAATTCTAGGTTGCATCGTGCAAATTGTCTGATAACGGTCCTTTAAAATATGTTCAATTTGAGGTAATTCATGGCAGAGCTCTAAACCTTTTTTCCTATCCAACAGGTTGAAACCAGGACGCTTGCAGAAGTACATGAGGTTCTAGAATATGCATCTCAAACAAAGACTTCATTGACTAGGATAATGCTGGACAATATGGTTATTCCATTATCTAACGGGGATGTTGAGGTATCCATGCTTAAGGAGGCTGTAGATTTGATTAAGGGGAGGTTTGAGACCGAGGTAACACTTGATTTCATTTTCATAAAGTATCTTTTTCTTATTTTCTCTTAGCTCTATCGTATTGTTGTGGTCGTAGACACAATGCAAGAAATGAAATAATTAGACCTCTGGTATTTCCTCCAAATAGCTTAAATATCATTTGGTTAAAGTTTATCTAGATCAACACTTTGCCTCAGCAGTGCTATCTAAAGAGGCAGTCATTCGAACTGAATTCTTAAAGTCAAAAGGAAGGGACTAGAAGCCTTCAAATTAAAAGGCGGGGACTATGGAGAGTTGAAAGGAAGCAAGAACATATCATGTTACTTTTATCTGCTTTAAATGAAGACATTTAAGCCCAATATAGCCTGGTTCTGATACTGGCAAAAAGACTAGTATAGATTGTTATTTGCCCCTATTGTTCCTTCATGGACCAAAGAGGTGCAAGTCTTCATGTCATTTTGCTAGATCCTTTTTATCAATTTAAACATGTAAGAGCATAGCAGTCGCATGGAAGCTCGATCTTATGATAAAAACTCCATTCACAACTCACAAGATAGCACTGTTTGGCTTTCCCGTTTATTATTTTTGTTAAGTAAATCTTGTGATGGCATGATGTTTTGGCTATAATTGTGGCAGGCTTCAGGAAATGTTACCCTTGAAACAGTGCACACAATTGGACAAACTGGTGTTACCTACATTTCAAGGTATGCATTTCTCTCTTTCTGTTTCAGAAGATACATGATCGCTAGAATACTTGAGGGACTAAGTTGTGGACCTCGCGATTATTTATATGATTAACAAAATCTTCACTTATAAGCATAATTTCCTTGGATTGAATTCTAAAATCTATTGGAATATTAGGCTGCTGTATCTCTCTTTAAAGGAGTGGATTTCATATTAGTATTCAAATGGAAACATGGTAAGTGAGGATTCATATAGCCGACCTCAACTCGTTTGGGACAGATCATGCCGGAGAGAGTCTAATTTTTGTTCCATCCAGTCGTAATATTTTGATTAAAGTATCTGTCTCTTCTTTTTGGTCGCATTTGTATTAGGCACACGAAGGTTTGTTATGATACTTATATCTTACATTTTTGAATGTTTGCAGCGGTGCCTTAACACATTCTGTGAAAGCACTTGACATTTCTTTGAAAATCGACACAGAGCTCGCCCTTGAAGTTGGACGACGTACAAAACGAGCATGACCAACATTTACAGTTTGTTGTAGACTCAAAAGAGTAGAAGCAGCAGTATAGCACAACGTGCAAATAAGATTCATTATGCTTATTCAAAGTACCACTGTTCAATTAAACAAAAAGATAAAAGTTTCTGGAATATCATGATGGCTTTCTTCCAATGCAACTGTTTTGAGTTGGTATTTTACCTATAGCTTGCTGTCATATTTCATAAGTTTGATACAATGAAGAAACTTGATTTAAAAGCTTGGTTTATGTAAAGTGTTGATTTTCCTTGTGCCAAGGGTCTATCGAAAACAAACTCTCTACTATCGTATGTAAAGTTGTGTTGTTTTTTTATGGCTCTTTTCCTTCCTGTGAAATATTCGATGCATTATATGTTTTGAATCAAAATGAAGGAGAAATGGATGGCTCTCTACCATCGTATGTAAAGTTGTGTTGTTTTTTTATGGCTCTTTTCCTTCCTCTAAAATATTCGATGCATTATATGTTTTGAATCAAAATGAAGGAGAAATGGATGGCGCAAAAATTGAACGAAGAATAGGAAGCAAGAAAGTAAACCATGGCTAGGAAAAATTGATTCATACATTGTCTACCTTGTAGATTTTACATTGGCCTGTACTTCAAGCTGGAAACGTTCATGTTAAAATAAGAATGCCTAAACTTTTAACCTTAACAGTAAAACAATGTAAACGACGAGAAAAGGGGCAAACTTGATCTGAAGAATTACAACACTTGCTTCTTCAATTTCTATAAGCAATTCCCTCCAGGGAAGTGATAAGAGCCAAAAAAAAAAAGAATCAAATGCAAATGCAAGGGAAGGGTAAGAAAGAACAGTGTAGTGAACAAAACTGATCATGCTGCTGCCTTCTTTCTAACGAAACGTTCTAAAGATTTTGGAAGCTGAGTTTCCTCGGTGGGTTTCCTCTTATTCGTGTGTTGCTCCAAGAAAGGTTTCTTAGCTTTTTCAACAGCTTCTTGCTTCTTCTTTGCAATCTTACTCGGCTTGCTTCTACCTTTTGTTTTCTTCTTCATATGAATATTTTTAGCTTCCTCGATAGCAGCTTCCATTTCTGCTTCTCTATCCTCCTTTGATGGCTTTTCCTTCTTCCTTTCTGGTCGCACTGAACCAATCTTTGTTGGATCCAACATGATAGTCTCTGGAGGGAGTTTATCAAGAAGAGAGCGGATTTCCTTCTCTCGTCTTTGTTTAGATGTTTCAAATGGATTTGCCACCCAAGAATCAAAGTTGGGTTCCCCGGATCCTGGAATTAAGATAGATGACCAACCCATCGAGTGTCCTATGCCTAGAACATCTTCGTATGGTCTGAATGTCACCTTCTTTACTTGGTATCCTTTCGCAACAGAGTGGGTCATATAACGGCCATAATTCTGGGATCCAGAAAGATCTCCATAAACTTGTACAAAAGATCCGGTTGCAGTAGCAAGTAAGCCTTTTTGACTAAAATCCAAGGACTTGCAGTGACCTGGTAATGTTTGTAGAACCTCAAACTTTCTCAAATCCCAAATCTTTATTTTCCTCTCCATACCAGCAGTTGCCATTAGATGTCCATTAGGATGGAATGCCAGAGCCGTGACTGGTCCAGGATGACAAAGCATCTTCACAAGGGGTGCAGCACTTGTAGGCTTCCACATACTGACCGTGCCACCAGAATGGCCCACAGCAACCACACCGTTGAAGGGATTTACTTGCATGACATCAGTACGACCCAAGCCAGTTCGAACATTAGCTACCATCTGTCCAGTGGTAACATCCTGATAATGCAGCTGACCAAATTTGTTTATAGAAGCCAAAAGGAAGTGATTCCTTAAAAACTGAAGCTTTAGCACAGCCCCATGTTCCTGGAATTTAAGAAAGATCATACCGTAACTCCATTTGTACTTTGCTAATTGGTTAAAAACCTAAGCAACGGGGAAATGCAAAAGATAAGCATGCATTTGTTACGACAATAGCATCCTGAAATAACCATAGACCACATGGAATCCATACAAATTTTCTTTTCTAAGGCAGTAAACTATAAAAGGTAATTGTTTTGTTATAAAGGTAACATTACTATAAAGAACAATTCCCTTTTCTTGCAACTGCCCAAAGGAACAGAAGACATGCACTGTGAAGAGTTTTATTTTTAAGACGAAGAAGAGTTTAGAAGAACAAGAAACAAGTACTAAGTAAACACAGAATAGCTGACACCTGCCCCTTCCAACCATTACATAGTTTAAAAAAAGTGAAAAATAATGCACCAGCTGAATACTCACGGAAAATTGGAGGTATTAGAAGGGCACACATACTATAGAACACGAGTTGTAACAACTATACATGTAGTGATCTAACTGTCTAGACAACATAAGGCACACGGCATTTACAGATCAAACTAACCTTCATGCAGTGGAGCTCCGTGCCTTCTCTATTGTATATATACGGGTACCTGTGACATGGCAGATATTTAGGTTCACCAAACAAAATCTGCCAAATTTGTGATGGACACTAATTAAAGGATGAATTCTATGAATTGAAAGAATGTTGGAACGTTGAATATAAAAGGACATGCACAAAATTGCTGACAAAATTATTGAGCTTCGCAGAGGATCCAGCAGTAAAATTCAAGTGGACACAGAGAGAAGGAAATGCTAAAACAAGTTCATCTGAAAGTCATCTTTTCATATCCAGATTCAAACCAATTCTGAGATCCATGTGAACATTTAAGAACTTATTTAATTTCTATACCCAGTGAAACATAACCAAAGGAATAGAGGGCCTTTGAAACCCTTCTTATAACACATTACAATCAAGAAATGTGGACATAAAATGAGTCTTACTTCTTCTGAGCAGCAGCGAAAAACAGTTCATTATGCAAGAATACTACATCACGCACTGTTTCCCTGACCTGCAATAGAAACATAAGCAATAAGCAAACCTGAGGCTCAGAAACTGGTGAGGAACTACATAATGCAAATGTAATACAAGATGGGTTTTTTTTTTCTATTTAAGAAAAAATGCCAATGTAATACAAGACTTCATTTTAATGATGTTGTGTTATAGGATAAAATGATGCTGACACTTCTTCTCAATAAACTAAGTTTGATATGTGATTATGAAACTAATGTTACTAAACTAAACTGTCCAGCTGCAAGCTAAGAATACCCCATGTTAAACAGACTATTTAGTGTGACAGACATCCTTGAAACCTCTCAAAGTAAGATCCTTGACCCCTTTATGAAGTATAACTATAACATCAATATGCTTGCTTTATATAATCTTTTTCGAGAATAAATCAGAGAACAATAAATACCTGTAGTTCTTTAATGGCGCTCATGTTTTTCATATCTACAATAGCAATGTGACCCTTGCGTCCAGCTGCAGCCATGTAGCGACCGCTAGGGGTGAATTCAAGAGTGTAAGGACCAAAATCTGCAAAATACAAGTCAACTGATGTGAAACAGTGAAACTACATTAAACCATAATCTATGGAAGCATAAAAAAGCAAATGACAGACAGGAGACACAGAAACGACTTGACTTGAACAACCTATGCATAAGCGCCCCCACAAGCAAAGCATGGTTTGATGACAAAACCTAGGCATCATATTTGACTGTCTAAGTGAAGTTTGTATTGAGAGGGCATATGAATCACTTTATCATCAAAAGTTAATAAGATGGATGATGCAGACTAATCATCGAATATCCGTACTGGTTAAATATCAAGCACAAAAAAAAATGAGGAGATGATTCAAAGGTAGGGAAATAACTGAAATAAACAAACATGAGAAAACTGACTATGAAATGAAGTATATAGCATGAATACTTCAGACCAAACATTTCATAACTATTTCAAAATTCTTTGATAAAGTAAAATAAGTAAGGTTTTCATCTTCATCGGCTTCCATTAGTAAGGCTTTTACTAAGATTCAAAGAATTGTCTGAGGAAAATCTCAGATGTAACGATGCGAATTGACTTAAAGCAGTTACAGTTGCTAGGGATGAAGAATATAACGTTTCACTACTCTGCTTGCAAGTTTAAATGGATAAACATGCAGGACATGACAAAATTCCATGATCATCAAAATGAAAATGAAACAAAGACCAGCAACTTTGCATCTTTTTCAGTAGTTATATATAAGCAAAATCTTCCAAAGTCTTAACCTGGTAAGACAATATCAAATTGTTTCCTAGAGCTCAAAATGTCAACTTCACTGGCAATTGCGTCCTGCTTTATTCTCCATGTCTTCTCAATACCATCACCCTCTAGATAACCACCCTCACTTGGCATAAGCCACTGACAAAAGCAGAAGAGTTAGAGATTCAAACAAATCTTGGTGACCGGCATAAAATTGTACGCAGTTGATAAAATAAATTTCAAGTGATTAACAAAGGCAACTTAATATATGCTATTTGACCTAGGTTTTCTGCAATTAAGTTTAATGAAACATACAACCAACAGAAAGAGAACAATCTGGTGCAGGTGGGTGGGTCCATTGGGGTGGAAGGAGGAAGCAGTAGAATACATCTACTAGTTACAACGTGAGAAACAAAAATAGTGATATGCTTCACCAATATTATGTAGATGCCTAGAAAATTAAGCTAAACTATTAGAACATAGTCTAGACACCTTCTCAGCCTTCGCAGCAGCTGCTGCAGATTTTCCAAATAACTCTTCTTGCACAGCAAGCTGACCCCGTAATTTTTTATCTTTCAAATCCTGCAAATTATTAGAAGTAGCTCTTTAGCATATGATCATCAAGGAAAAGAAAAACTAACCAGAATCAAATTTAAAGTTAAAAGAAAGTTTAGAAATCTTAACAAACTTCAGTACCTTCAAATTCGCTCCTTCACCTCTAAGGTATTTCTTTTTCTTCACATCCACCTCTTCAGAAATGACCTGCCAATCAAGATATCGAAAAGAATCACTAGGCAGTTGAGTAAGAATAAGAAAGCAAATGATCAAGTCCTGAAGCTTTTTATACATATTGATGTGCTTGATACTTCTAATCAAGAAATCTTGGATCTAATAACCAATTGTAATCCTTTTGATCCTATAACTATTTCGTTTCACAAACACCATGTTAAGGAAAAAAAATCCCCTTTTCCCAGGACAGAACAACACCTAACCCCACCTAATATTTTCACTAGGAAATAACAGATGTAACTGGAGAAAACCATAAGAGCAAATTTTCCCACCTTGAATTACTCTGAACAAAGATAAAATCACCACATGAAATCCACGTGTTAGCGTGGTGGACAGAGCAAACTTGTAGGAACAGATCATTAAGTCTCAACATGCCATAGCTCAAGTTTCTAACACTAAGGTCCAATACTATTGTAACGAAAGCAAAGTCCAGAAATATACAAAAACACGGAACAAATTTCCTCTTCTCAAAATAAGCATAAAGCGAACAAAACAGAACAATTCTATGTTGATAATGATCATAATTCATAACCACCATACATAACCCATAGTTTAGCCTATTCTATCTACTATTTCCAGATATTCAAAATTGTATCAGTTTCCTTCAAATTACCGCTGGACATTAGCTAAAATCTGGTTATTTTACAGACAATCCACTCTAAGATTCTGATGAAGGAACTCATTCCACTCCTTCTAACATTCAAATTAGCTCGGTCAATTAAAATGCAAGCAAGAATACAAATTACACACCAAATCCCTTAAAAGAAGAACTGTATTAGTTATCTATCCGCCGCGTTTAATCAATAACAACATCTCATTCATCCAATGCAGATATATCAAAAGAACAAAATATACAGAAATTCTAATTGTAATAAGTTACCAAGAACAAATTTTTCTAACACTTAATTCAAAAAAAACAACTTTCTCAGCTACCCTTTACGCCATTTTGTCTGTAAATTTGAAAAGTAGTATAAAAAAAAAAACCACCTCATCTGTAGCAGGATTACATTCCGTATTGTCCACCATCTTCGCTCTTGAAAATTTCCTCTGAAGCTATACGAAAGGAAAATAAATTAGTTGAGATTCCGGTGGAGAACCGCCGGAAATTGACGACGGCAAGGGTTTAGGGTTTTAGGTTTTTGGGAGTAAAGGGTATAACTTACTAGTACTAGTAATAATAAAACAGGAAATAAAATAATATAAACCAAACAAGCCCTTAACTTTCTTCACATAACACTTTTGTCCTTGTACTTCTAACTATACCTCTTAACTATCTTCTTCTTTTTTTTAATCTCAAGTAAGCTATCGAACTATACGGCATTGTTTTTCTTCGCGATTAATGCTTTCATGATACTGTTGATATGGCAAATTTTTGAAACTATGTTCCTATCTCGGGAGCTCGAGCAAACAGAATATATTGTATTATATAACTTCGTTATGTATACTGGATTGATATGATCATTAAGATAAACAAATTAAGCGTATGATTATGAAAAATAAATATTCAATAT
Organism: Solanum pinnatisectum; assembly: GCA_035578085.1. Classification (NCBI taxonomy): domain Eukaryota; kingdom Viridiplantae; phylum Streptophyta; class Magnoliopsida; order Solanales; family Solanaceae; genus Solanum; species Solanum pinnatisectum. Next base: position 3,366,704 of record CM069080.1, on the reverse strand, counting down.
ATATCCTACTAATGTGTGTTAACACCTTTATAAGTAACATTTTGGACTTGACCTTTGTCAATTTTTGGGTATTTTGACTATTAAAATACTAACATAATTGCTATAATGTTAACTTCTACAAAAATATATCTCATCAATTTAATTATGATGGCCCAATAGATGAATAGGTTGGTCCATTTTTAGTCCATTACATATTTGATGTTTCAACTTTTAGTGCATCACATGGGCTGATCTTGCAAAATTTGCTTTCAATAATTGAGTTGCTTTTAATTCAATGTTCAATTTGTAAAATTCAGTAAAATATTAGTAGAAGATACTAAGCTAGATTAAGTAGATAAATTTGATGAAATAAAAGTATTTGGGTTCTATATTGGTTTTTTTTATTCTTGCATAAAGCATTTTATCGATTACAACATCCTTCATTTATGAGTGTTTTGATATCCATTTGGGGTTAAGTTTTCCTTCTCTATATAGTAGTATTGTGACATTTGAAATTGCTCGTCTTGATCGAGTCATTAAGGAGGGAGCTAAAGTACACACTTAGTGGAGTTTAACTTATTATAATATGTTGGTTACTATTTTTAGTAGGTTATCAATTGACACTTGTCATAAAAATCTAGTTGCACGAGTAACAACAAAAACATCGACGTGTAACTAGAAAGTCACAAATTAAGTCGTGAAAATTAAACAACTTCTTGTAAAAATGTCACATAAAGTTGCATATAATCGACACAATATGATATGACCTTTCTTGAAATAACGCATAAAGCAAAAAACTTAATAGATCAAATTGTTATTCTTACGTTATAAAACAGATTGATCGTATAAAAATTATTTACACAATATATAAAACTTAAACTCTTACAAAATTGAGTGCATAATTATTATAAAAAATAAAAGGAACTCTAAGCTAAGATTATTCTTGTGACTTATTCACCAAAATTAGGCTGCTACAAATCTATTTTTTCTTTAGTAAAACTTTTTCTAATAGTCTAAAAAACTCAAATAGCCACCTACCCATTAAAAATCAAAGATCTATGCAATTAAAATTCCTTTTTTGGCTGTTTTTTTCCCTATTAATGTTCTTCTCTTCTTTCTTTTTTTTTCATGGGACCAACATTTACATCTAAGTCGATTGAGAAATATACCAACTAATGAAAAAGAAATATATTTCCAAAATTGGCAAATAAGTATAGGAAAATGAAATGACATATAGCTTTATTTGAGTCCCTTTTCTGAAAAGTCAAAATCATGAAACAAAATTGTAGACCACCACTTTACTTAATGTAAATGTATAATAATAATAATTTAAAGAAATGATATTAATTTTTTTTATAATATATAAATATGTCATGACTCGATTGTTATTTATGTTCTTCAATTTTGAATGTGCACACGTAGATACATAAATTTGTATAAAATTAAATAAGTAGACACACGTGTCATAATACACATAGAACGCGACGTAGGACACAATAATTGACCAAGTAAGGATGCCACATGAGACACATATATATCTACTTATTCAAGTTTATACAAATTTAAGTATCTATTGTGTATATTCAAAATTGAAAGACATAAATTTAAACATAAGCCAAATTAAAAAGACACATTGATCTATTATACCTTAATTTTTTTTATTACATTCATTTTACTTATTATCTATGTATGGATATAGATTTAGATTCCAAGCAAAATAAGGATAAGTTTTTTACCCAATTAATTTCTTGGATGGAATCATTAGATTTAGAGGATAAAATTCAATCTTCTATAAAGGTCTAAAGAGCACTAGAAAGAAATCCACTACAACTTTATATTTGTTAATTAAAGCATTTAGTCAACAAGTCAAATGATTGCTACAAATTGGGCAACTTACTTTTGTCCTAAAATGTTTAAACTCTATTTAGATTTTACTACACATTATTAAAAAAAAAAATTAGCAATGAATAATTTTTGTTGCTAAACAATAAAAATTTATCATTAATCCTTTAATGATATAAAAAAAATTTATATTAGTTACAGACTATTTAGAAACAAATTAATCAGTTCTATAGATTTTTCTTTCCTTTAAATAAATTTACTTTAAATATTGGCTCTAATAAATGAAGGTGGGTGCTTGCTGGTGGGTCTAAAAAAGTCATTTGATTTGCAAATTCTTAGATACACCTAAAAAAAAGTTATTGAAATGAGAAATTATAATAAATACCCTGATACACCCACATGGGAATATTTGACCAAACAAGATAACTAGCCCATGCTTAAAAATAAAATAATTTTATGTATGGGTAGAGAAAAAGGGAAAAGGTTGAAAAGTAAAGAAAAAGAAATGAAAATGTTGAAAAAAAAATAATTAAAAGGCTTGTATTAGGATGACTTAGATATATTTCTTAATTAAATAAATCAGTTGACATAATGTATTTTTATATGATTACTCTATCCATTCCATTTCATGTGGCACGATTCTAAATATGAAAATTAAAATATTTAATTTTTAATATGAATTTGTATGTATATTTTAAAAAAGTTTTTGAAACATAAAACGATCGTTAAGGTCATTCACTCGATTCCCTGTTGCCCGTTCATACCTTACATCGAGTATGATAGATGTCTATAATATTTGGCTTACTTTTGAATTCGTTGTTGGCTATTTGTTCGTAATGCTTCCTTCTTTTCTTCGATTGAATGAATTTTGAACTAGAATCATGAATTGGATTCGAACCAATATTGCTTTTGCGACTTTCCCTTTAGTCGATCATGATGGGAAGATCCCGCTGCCCTAGGATCTCGGCACCCCTCTCACCGAAAGGTGAGATATTTGCCTAACCAATACCAATGCGATCCCTTTCACTAAGTTATTTTTTAAAAAATTATATTAAAAAAATATTATAAATCGTAATAATTATAATTCATAATATTTTTTAAATATGGTAAGAAAAATCTCTTTGAACCAATGTTTTACTACATAAATCATAAAAACAAGAATACTGCTTAATAATAGTTTCTAAATAATACTTCATCCATCTCAATTTAATGTAATATTTTAAAATAGTTGTTTTAAATTATATGTCATTTAAAAGTTGAAGACAAACACCTCAATTACAGAATAAAGTTATAGTAATGATACATAAATAGTGAATATTTAATTTAAAAAAATTATATTATAAGACATATATAAAAATAAAATAATCAAAACTTCGTCCAAATTGATACTTTAATAAAAAATATAAAAAAAAAAAACACGATAAATAATTTGAAATCACACCTAGAATGCATAGTTATTTAGGGTTGTGGAGGGCGTGGGGTTTCAATTCACGAGGAAGTAGGAATTTAGTAAGGTTATTTGAAGACATTAAAAAGAATAAATGTACTTTAATAGGACCCATTTGTAGCACTAAATTGACAAAACATATAATATAAAATAACTTGTAGAAAAAAAAATTGCACAAAATACCAATGTCCTCCACATGGTAATGAGTGATGAATGATCATGAAGATAGAGAATTTTGTTTGTGCTCTAATTTTAGTGTTTAAAGAATGTGGAGTTTCATGGGGTAGGGAGAAATCTTCTCTTATCCTTTTTATGTTTCTCATCGTATCGAAATAAGTTTATGTGTATTTTAACTGATCAAAATTTATTATTCTTTTTATAATAATTATGTCGAGACTAACTTGCGTTCACTGTGATTGTTTAGCTATATGTATAATCTCTTAGTAGAAATATCAGTAACTCGATAATATTTTCAGTCAACTTGCACGTCCATCAAGTATCTTTCTCTCAAAAATACTTGTTACTATATCTATTAGCAAATATATATATATATATATATATATATATATATATATATATATATATATATATATATATATATATATATATATATATATATATATAATTTAACAATATTTCAAATAAGTTTATATGCATTTTGATTATTCTATCAGTTATTTAGATATATCGAATATGATGTGCCAAGAAAATTATTTAATATGTTGTATATATTACAATTGGAACCCTGATTTTTAAGATTTACACTAATCATTTTATTGACCAAAGACCACTTTGCCAAAAATATATCCTTTCAATTCCTTAGTTGTAATGACATGAAATGTTGAAGAAATTATGTGTAACCCTTTTTTGTTTGTATAAATAAAACTTTTTGTGGGGTGCTCACCTTAGCTTACACCTAACCTCCTAGAATCCTAAGCAATATATTTGATTTTATACTTCTCAACTCAAATCCCAACAAAAAGTAGGGAACAAATTGACAACTTCCAAGTTATTTTGTGAAACAGAAAAAATTGCACAAAGGGGATGGAATCCCACAAGTTTGTGTCACCCAAACAAATATAGTGAAAATGAAGTGGATCGAGAATAAGGAGATCTTAGTTTTAAGTTTTAGCAGAGATAAAAAAAAAAAAAAACTTTATTCAAACTTTAATAAATAAAGTTATTCGATATTGATCATGTTGCTGGTGAATGATGATAAATACATAATAGTCTAGATATATTCAAGCTGATTCGAACACTACGATTATATAAAAATAAATTTGTGAAATTAAGAAATTTTTTTTTATGAATTATTAATCAAGAAAACTCCAAGAGGAAAAAGAGTATAACAAAAGGGACAAGAAATAGAAGGGAAAAATTAGGAAAAGGACACATAAAACGAAATTTGGAAGAGAGCACACATAATTTGACAGTTGACACACAAATGTCTTCTCACCAAACCGAAAGCCTAAGTTAAAAGCTAATCCTAAAAACAATCATGATATATCAGTATGACTTCATGTTATATTCGATGTGCGAAATATAAAATGTTTCGTTGAAATATTATATATAAATGATATTGGATAGTCATGATTTTTAAGTTACAAATGAACAAAGAAAATATAAATATATATCAGAATAATGAAATATAAGTCATGATAAGTCGATTTTCAGAACTATATTCAATGAAGCTAACTATAATGTTTGTATATCTCAATTCTCATATACTGACCTTTAATTAGTTGAAAGGGACACAAAACGATAAAACTTCATTCTATATTCAACAACGCTAACTAGATGTCTGTATATCTCATATGTATACTGACCTTTAATTAGTTGAAAGGTAGACAAATCGGTAAAACTTCATTTAGGCTCTCTTTCTTAGAGAACCACGAAGGAAGATAAATATACTTATTACATACACCAACCCTATCATTTTTTGACTTTTATATACTTGTCAACCAATTATACCAATATACCATACATGTTATATATTATATTCCACGTTCATAGGGTATAAAAAATAATAAGAAATTAAAAGTGTCCCAACTAAATCTCAAAAGGTGGATAAGTAAATTACGAATATATTTTTTAACTAACCTTGCATGGATAATATACAAATATGTTATCAAACATTATGTCAAGATATAGATGGACAAAAAAAAATTCTTCAAAAAATAGTTGCATGGATTATTTATAAAAAATATAAATGAGGTACAACTTTTTTTTAAATGTCTTTTTCTGAAACATGTTATAATATATATTTAAAATAATTATACGTAATGGTTTTGTTGCACTCACTGAAACGACAAAATTTGGATTTATTAGGTACAAGTTAATTTGTTACTGTATTATTGGGCTACGTAGACAAGATATTTTTTTTCCAAAATTTTTTTAACTCAAAAGATAATTAATATATATATAAAACTCATCTTAATTAGTTAATATAAAAAAAAAGTACGCCCACTCTATATAATTTAAATAGGTTCGTATTGAAAAATGTCAACTTGACATGAACTAGTACTACCGTCATCCACATAAAGAGATTAATGAAAAAGTATATATATAGTATATAGTAATATATAATTCTGAATATTTATGAAGATAATTAAAGTATATATCTTTTAGTAGTAAATTAAATATTTAGACAATTCCTTAACATAATGGAGATATTTCCAAACCTGTCCCAACTTATTTTATTTTACTTTATTTACTCTTATCAATTTCTACGCAGATCATTGTCCATTTATATGTGGAGTCAGATAAGTGTTATATACCTAGAGTATATAAACGATAATATTAAAGACAAATTTCTATCTATGGGCAATGTTAGCTTAGCATCTGCACTCCATTTTCATCGTTGTTATCGTTTTCATTTTCGTATTAAAAAATATTTTGTTTTGAGATTTATCACTGGAGTTAAAAATTTATTAGAAAGAGTTTCTCTATCTTTATAACTTACGAGATAAAGATAAAATTTATGTGTATTTTATTTTCTTCAGACTCCACTTGAAATCCACGACTGATATATTAAAATAAGAAAACAAAAAGATAAAATTAAAATCCCATACTTATCACGTTAATTATATATATTTCCTTTCACATTTCTTATGTGAAAGAAATGTAAGTAATTATACCCTATATTTTAATTTCGTGAAAGCTTAATTCAACTCAATTGGCTTGACTGTAGTCATGTAATTAATTATACTTTAAAACAATACAATTTTATGAAAAATATATTAGTAAAAACAAAGAAATAATTATTTAACATATAAACAAGGTCAGAACAAGAGCAAAGTGATAAAAAAACAATAAGAAAAAACAATACATAATAGGTATGAGTTCGACTCTTGTTTTTTTTCCAACTTCTTCTCCCCTACAAAAATATAAGAGAAATATTGAAAACATTAATAAAATTGACGTAAATTATCAGTTTCATTTCTAAATTTACGAACAGCCTTAAAAACATTTACTTATTTGACTAATTGAACTTAAATACACCATCAATCTTGCAACATGAATGAAATACACTCCTAAATTCTTGCCAAATCTAAATGTTTTCAACACTTCTTTCGGCTTTTTATTAAAAATCTCGTACACCTACAAGAGTTTGTGACCATATGTCATGTGGCAGATCGAGAGTGTATCTAACTAGTTCAATTAGTCAAGTAAAAGAATATTTCTAACTCAATCAATTGTTCACAAACGAATTCAAAAATATTTAGCATATTTTCTCTCGAAATATAAATATAATTTTCTTCATAATAAGAGTAGTTGCACATTAAAAATTGCAACTACTTTGCTAAAAAAAATAGAAAAGAGATAACAAGACAAAACATATAATTAATTAAAAAAAAATACAAATCTTTCACTATCTCAATACTTGTCTCTGACTGTGCTGCCAAAATACTTCATTCCATACGCTGTTGCTGACCAATAGTAGCTCAAGAACTTGAATACTCTTTAAACAAAAGATTCAAAAATTAAAAATAAACAATAATTCAAACACAAATAAAATAATTTAAATAATAAACTAACCCCCAACATTATTATTATTTTATTATCACCAATAAATCTCATGGCTAATCAATGACTATAGGAGATTCATAACTTTTTCTTTTGTTTGATTTTTAATATATTCAATTAAATTTCAATTTGTATTGAGAAATTTCAATATTAAAATAATAATTTCATAGTACAATAGTGTTTAAACTCGAGATATCTTTAACTTTAACTTTGTATCATTTCATCACAATCTTTATTGGTATAGATTCATACTAACCTACACTAAAAATTATAAGGTATCTACATTGGAGTCCGACTAAATTTGAATTCTCGCCGGAATATGGCGACTCCATATCCAAGGAGGCTCAAATCCAAGACCTCTTGGTTAAGGATGAAGGAGTACTTACAACTCCACCACAACTCTTGTTGGTATATATATATATATATATATATATTGTGAAAATTAAAAGGTTTCATGTTCATAAGATAAAGTGCATAGTGATATAGAAAAATAAAGTAAGAGAGAGAAAAAGGAAAAGAAAAAATGGTTAAATACATGAACTAATTGGTGTATTTTACAAAAAAATATTTTTGTTTTAAGAAGAAGAATAAAGAGGTTCTGTGTAAAATGGAATCTTCAAAATCTATGTATGCAAAGATGAGTTTTTTAATGTTATTAAGTTTAGAGAAATGAAAGCAGCAAAAACAATGCCTGAAAATCTGGAAAGGAGAGAGAAATTAATGTTTTTGCAGAAGAAACAGATGAATGTTATGTTCATGGAGATAACAGCTATTACCTTTTTTTCTTCTACTTCTTCATCTACTTCATCAGTACTCTTCCTTTTTCTCCTTTTCATTCTTATTCTCTTTGTTCTTTAATTCATAAGCTCACTTAAATCTCTGTCTCTATTGAAAAAAGATTGAATTTTTCATTACTTAAAGTCTTTATACTTGTGTTTCTTGATCTGGGGTTGTCTTATTCTACACTGAAGTTCAAAAAGATAAAATTTTTCATCACCTAAAGGCTTTATACTTGTGTTTGTTGATCTGGGGTTGTCTTATATTGCACTGAAGTTGAAAAGGATTCAATTTTTCATTACCTAAAGGCTTTATACTTGTGTTTCTTGATCTGGGGTTGTCTTATTTTACTCTGAAGTTAAAAAAGATTCAATTTTTCATCACTTAAAGGGCTTTATACTTGTGTTGCTTGATCTGGGGTTCTCTTATTTTGAACTGAAGTTGAAAAAGTTTCTTGCTTTTTTAGGTGGGGTTGTTTATTTATCTCTAGATATTGCTAATCTGGGGGTTTGACAGGTTTAGCTGTTTTTAAGAGGAATTAGTTTCAGAATCTGTCAAGTGACAAGATTGTTTTTCAGTTGTTGTTTGGTTCTGAGCTCTGGATCTGATCTTGATTGTTATGAAAAATTTGATTTTGGGATCAAATGTTGATGATTCTGGGATTGGTTGAGTTGGGTTTTTAGGTTTTGAGTCAATTGATTGGTCAAAAAGTTCCAGTGTTTCTGTTGTCACAAGTTTCAAGCTTTTTTTGGTTGTATATAAATCAAATTCAGTGTGAAGTAAATTGTTGTAATTTGTTTTTCCCTTCTGGATATTTAGTGATTTCTGAGGGGAAATCTTACTGTTTGTTTGTTTCTCTTGTTCTTTATGAGGAACCTTTTTCATTTTTAAAGAAAAAAACACATTAAATATAACTTTGAATCCACCATTTTTATTGTGGGTTATAGTTTTGATAGAGTTTTCTTCTTTTAACACCAAGAAATCAGATTACCCAAACTTTAGATTAGGAGAAGAATTAAGAGTTGATTGACTTGTGTTATTGAGGCAAAACTTGGTGGTTCGACTGCTGGTCTATGGGAGTACCAGATAGTTCTCTACTGGCTTTGATAGAGAAAGTTAGGGCTTGGATAACGTGGGGTAAAAGTGGTCGAGCTTCATTGGTTGGCGGACGCGATATGGATGTTGAAACTTGCAAAACCTGTTATGAATGCAAGATGAAGTTTACTGATTCTTGCCTCAAGTTCCACTGCTTAAGTTGTAGTCGAGTATTCTGCAGGGATTGTGTTGTGCACATTTTTGGATCTTCGGATGTTGTTTCATCCAGATCAGGAGAATCTGAAAACATGGCGAGGTCTGTGGTTGATATGAAGACGTGCAAATTTTGTTATGACCTAAACAATTGTCATAAAAGCACAAGGAAGTTTTGTGACAAAGTTTATCCTTCTGAATCTCCAAGGGAAAGCCCAGAACCGCCGTCACCAAATTTCAGTAGTGACATGTTTGATGGTTATTCTACCCATGATGCAAGTAAGAGTAGTTTTACCGCCTTTTCAAGTCATCCATCTCCGGTGTCTCTGCGTCACTCGCCTAGCAGGTAACAAACTATATAATTTTGTAGAATTTCTTTCTTTGTAATTGTTCCAGTTTGAAATCTTGTGTTTTCCATATATGTTAATATATTAAACAGAAACATCTAATATGGCAAGATTGTTATGCTATCTAATTATTGATTTAGTTGTTTTAGTTTCCAGAATTGGTGGATATTAGAGCTTAGTTTTACTTTATTTTCTCAAAAAGAGATTTTGACCTATGCCAGGATTTGTCTAGTCTATTGTCTTAAAAGTAGTTGATTAAAAAATCTATTGTACAAAAAGCTAGTGTCTCCTACCAGGGCATATAACATGTAATGTTAACTATCTGTTTTTTCATGTTCTATTTTCTTATTTTTAAGTCAAAAGATCACCTTGTTATACCAAGGTGCTGCGGAAAACTTCACATTTGTGTTGTATCATTAAAGTTCTAACAAAACTATACTGCTTTGGAAACACAATTGCTCTTTTTATCCTTACACCAAAGATACAAGTGCAACACTAAAGGGCTCCTAATTATCCACATGGGCTTCTTAGACTCCTCGGGAAAAATCTTCTGTACTGTTTCCACATCATCCCTAATGTAGAAATGGTGTGACTGTGATATTCCAAATATCCCTTCTCCCATTCCATTTTTCTGTTGGTTAATTTAAGTATTTAACTACCTAACGTCAAACAGAAGCCACACTGGTTTTATCAGATTGCAAAGTTATATGAACTTGTGTTTTTGGAGTAGCTGCTTTCGTAACTAAGAAATCTTACCTTTCTTTTTACAATTTTAGGAGTGATGAAGATGAAGGAGGGGACTTCACGAATCAATCTGTTAGCCCATCAAGTGATTATTGTCATGATACTTCTGATTTAGAATCATGTAGTGTTAGTGCTAGACGTAAATTTTACCATCTCAGATCATTTGGATCTAGTCCATCAAACAGCCCCTCTAGGATTCGTTTTACTTCCAATAGAGTTGGGCATTCTGTTCAGGACCAACAGGAGACTCCAAGGTCTCAGAATGATGGTCCCTTTGATCAAGAAACCTTGGTTGTTTTTGGGGGGTTTGAGAAAGGGAATGAGGATCCAGAGACTGCTGATGACTCTAACAATTTGTCCGTTTACCGAGATCAGTTAGAGAAGCAGCAAAAGCCATTGGATTTTGAAAACAATGGTCCTATATGGTTTCCTCCTCCACCTGATGATGAAGATGATGAGGCACAAAATAATTTTTTCACATATGATGATGAAGATGATGAAATTGGAGAGACAGGTGCAACATTCTCTTCAAGTGGGAGCCTTTCCAGCATTTTCCCTGCAAAGGATAAACAACAATTGGATCATAAGGAACCATTAAGAGCTGTTGTACATGGTCATTTCAGGGCTCTTGTCTTGCAGCTATTGCAAGGTGAAGATATACATTCTGGGAAAGAAAGCGCTGCTGATGACTGGATTGACATAGTTACATCACTAGCATGGCAAGCTGCAAATTATGTGAAGCCTGATACTAGTAAAGGAGGCAGTATGGATCCAGTTGATTATGTAAAGGTTAAGTGTATAGCTTCAGGAACGCGAAGTGAAAGGTATACAATTTCTCTTATTACCACACAAACATTGAAATTTTACTTTTTTTTTTATCACATGAAAACATGGGGGTTTAGACTTGTTTAGTTAGAATCATGATTCGGTTTTGGTTCAATGCAGCACCCTCATTAAAGGAGTAGTTTGCACAAAGAATATCAAACACAAGCGCATGACTTCTCAGTACAAAAATGCCCGATTACTTATCTTAGGAGGAGCACTTGAGTACCAAAGAGCTGCCACTCAGTTGGCATCTTTTGACACCTTATTGCAACAGGTTTTTAGTTGTTCTAATCTGTTAGTGATGATATAAGAGCAAATAGAAACACATTTATAATGTTCTGTTATCCTAACAGGAAAAGGAGCACCTCAAGATGATTGTTTCAAGAATAGAGGCCCATCATCCTAATGTGCTACTTGTGGAGAAAAGTGTGTCTTCATATGCTCAGGAGCTTCTATTGGCAAAAGAGATCTCTTTGGTGTTGAATGTTAAGGTGCCACTGCTAGAGCGAGTAGCCAGGTGCACTGGTGCTCTTATAACCCCATCCATTGATAACATAGCCACAACAAGATTGGGACATTGTGAACTCTTCCACATAGAAAAGGTCTCTGAAGAGCATGAACATGCCAACCGGTTGAACAAAAAGACATCAAAAACTCTGATGTTTTTTGATGGTTGTCCCAGGCGTTTAGGTTGCACGGTAATTTCCCTACTCTTAGAATCCATCACCTGTTATTGCAACTCTAATTTTTTGATATTCCAAGTATGATTTAAATCATGCATAATGGTTGGTATACGTGTCTTCTACTTCCTTCAGTGTGCAACGTACCTTTAATCTACTACTTTTATGATGCATTCCATTTAACTTTGACCGCGTTGCTCTACATACAATGTATAATCAGTGGATTTTTCCCTTGTAGATATGTTTATATTATGACATTTATGATCATTTCTTTTGTATCATTTGTACTTTTGCGTTCTAGTCGCTAATTTTTGTAGTTGAAATTTAAATTTATCATTTTTACATCTGATTAAGAAATTTAAATTGGTTTATGAACTTCTATAAGAGGGTTTACCCTTTATATATTTGACTTAATTGCCCTTCTTTTTTCAATTTCTATGTCCATGCAAAATTTATGTGTTTATAGTTATAATTTCTTGCATTACATACGCAAAAGCCACATACTTTGCTTTGAGCTCTAAGCCCAGGAAATAATTGATGATTTTATAAGCATTTGACTATTGATAACATTGCAAACGTTGGTTAAAATGTAATGTGAAACTTCAATGAGGTTCAATCATCATTACTCAGTATGTTCTTTTCATGGATTTTTGTTATTGCCTGTAAGGGTTGTGAGTTTTCGCTTGGGCTATAACGCAAAATTGACAAGGAAATGCTCTTTTACCTTGATCAAGAGGCTGAAGTTAGAATTAGAGGGTTACTTATCCTCTCATTGACAATTTGCAGGTTTTGCTGAGGGGCTCATGTCGTGATGAGCTCAAGAAGCTGAAGAAGGTCGTTCAGTACGCTGTATTTGCTGCATATCATCTATCTCTTGAGACATCATTCCTTGCTGATGAGGGTGCTAGTCTACCTGAAGAGTCTGCAGCAACCTCAATTGCTATTCCAGAGAGGACATCTGCTGATAATGCTATCTCAGTGATTTCTCATTCTGCTGTGCCTGTAAGAGTGCAGAGAGTTGCTAATGACCCAAATGTTCAGATAGGGTCCAACTTTAATGTGGAGGCAGTTTTACCAGAGTCATTGTCGGAGCATCACTACCCTCAATGTGGTGACCAATCTAACCTAGATGACTGTGGAGCAAGAGATGTTCTCACTATTGCAGATCATGAAAATCTCACACTGTTTTTGGCGCATGATACAAGACCTGTTGGCTCTGTTGAAATTGAAGATCAAACAATTGAACGATCACTAGAAACTTCAGGTCAAGAAGAGAGTCAACCCAGAGAACTAGGAGAGCTATCAAAGCTAGAAAGATCAGATGAAACCAAAGTCTCCGATGATTTCTATTCAGCTGCTGACAGTCGTCAAAGCATATTAGTGTCCTTCTCTAGTCGATGTGTTCTAAATGGAACAATATGTGTACGTTCACAGCTACTTCGCATCAAGTTTTATGGTTCCTTCGATAAGCCACTTGGGCGATATCTTCAGGATGATCTTTTTGGTCAGGTAGCAATCATCCTTTGTCCCTTTAACAATACATGACATTCAATTATCAAAAATAATTTCATGCTACTTTTGTATTGTACGTCATGATGTCAGATGTCTTCCTGTCAATCGTGCAAGGAGCCAGCTGAGGCTCATGTCATCTGCTATACACACCAGCAGGCGAATCTTACCATAAACGTTAGACGTCTTCCCTTGGTGAATTCTCTTCCTGGTGAACGGGACAAAAAGATTTGGATGTGGCATCGATGCCTTAAGTGTGCACAAATAGAGGGAGTTCCACCAGCGACTCGCAGAGTAATAATGTCAGATGCTGCTTGGGGACTCTCGTTTGGGAAGTTCTTGGAACTTAGTTTTTCAAATCATGCAACTGCTAACCGTGTTGCTAGCTGTGGTCATTCTCTGCAAAGAGACTGCCTCCGATACTATGGGTGCGTACTGCATGGTATTCCTTAAGAATTGGGTTGGCATCTGCCAGAGTTTGAAATCTCTGTGATAATTTAGTCATTGCTTCCCCATAGCTATTTAGTGAATAACAGACTTAGCTTTTTCAGGTGTGGAAGTATGGTTGCATTCTTCCGCTATTCTCCTATTGATATTCTGTCAGTTCGTCTGCCTCCATTAACTCTTGAATTTAGTGGCTACACAGAACAGGAGTGGTTAAGGAAAGAAGCAGCTGAGGTGACAGAAATATTAATACTTTACTATCTTGAAATGATTCCAAGTATTTGCGATGTCTTTGATATGTTTTTATGCTTACAATAGCTCTATGTGATATATCTTGCAGTTACTGTGTAAAACCAAAGCTTTGTACGCAGAAATATCAAGTGCCTTCCGCAGGATTGAAGAGAAAAGTTACCCTGTAGAATGTGAACCATCTGATACAACTCAATTGCATGACTGCATTGTGGAGTTAAAAGAGCTGCTTATGAAGGAAAAGAACGATTACCATGTAAGAAACTACTTGACATCAATCTTTAATACTTGTACAGTTTCCTCTCATGACTTAAATAATGTAGGTTGGTTGCAGATTTTATAGTTTAGCATGTATGACAAGTGCTGCGTTTCTCTTTACTTCTTTGGTGTCTGTTTGCTTGTACAATAGGACTTTCTTCAGCTGGATGAGGATGAAACTTTCGACCCAAGACAGGGAGCAATAGACATTCTTGAGCTAAATCGCTTGAGGCATTCCCTCGTGATTGCTTCACATGTTTGGGATCGTCGGCTCTTGTCCATGAAGTCCTTCCTCCAAAAGAGTTCTGGTTCAGTGGGTTCAGAGGATTGTGGATCTTGTGATGAGCTGATAGATTGGAGAAAGGACATGTTTCTAAAGAATGACACTCTTGAACATGTTTATGAAGAGTCTGTGCCCGAGTTATCAGACTCAGAGGAATATCCCGAGAAAGCTCTGCAGTCTGAACAGGAGGGAACTGGCGTATCACCTTATGGTTCTGGTGAGCTAGAGAGTTCCATGTTAACCTCATCTGAGAGTGAGAGAATGCAGGAAATGCAGACGGAAGGAGAGAATGCATTTAATCAAACATCCTTGGAACGAACTCCTTCAGCCGCATCAGTCCTTTCTGATCAGATAGACTTTGCTTGGTCTGGCACTGATCGTTCTCCCAAAAAATCTCAGTTGCTACAAGGAGATGGATCCGAAGCTGCTCCTCTCAGACAACCAAGTCAACTTGATTTGCCTCCTTTTAGAAGGCTAAAGTTACCTGTAAGAGTTCACTCGTTCGACTCTGCTATGAGACTTCAAGACAGAATCAGGAAGGGGCTGCCACCTTCTTCATTGCATTTATCATCAATTAGGTCTTTTCATGCTTCTGGAGACTATAAGAATATGATCAGAGATCCTGTTTCCAGTGTTCAGAGAACTTATTCTCAGATGTCACCCAGTGAGGCTCATAAGTTTAATCTCCTAATGGGTTCTTCGCCTTCGTTTATTTCGTATGCATCTCTTATACCTGATGGAGCTAGGTTGATGGTTCCACTCAATGGTTCGAGAGATGTTGTCCTAGCTATTTATGACAATGAACCTACTAGCATTATATCTTATGCACTTTGTTCGAAAGTTTATAGTGACTGGGTCACTGATAAATCAAGCGTGTCTGAACGGGGTTGGAACACGAGTGACACCAACAAGGACGCTGGAGTGGCTTCTAGCCTTTCAGCATGGCAGTCTTTTGGTTCTCGAGACATGGATTATATCCATTATGGGAGCCATGGTTCTGAAGATGCTTCCAGTACAATTACTTCCCTCTTTTCAGATTCAAAAACTTCTCCTCACCTAAGGATCTCTTTCGATGATGAATCTACGAGTAGTGGGGGAAAGGTGAAATTTTCAGTCACTTGTTACTTTGCAAAGCAGTTTGATGCTCTTAGGAGGAAGTGCTGTCCTGATGAACTGGATTTTGTACGTTCCTTAAGCCGTTGTAAAAGATGGAGTGCTCAAGGGGGAAAGAGCAATGTTTACTTTGCCAAGTCATTCGATGAAAGATTCATAATAAAACAAGTTCAGAAAACTGAGTTGGACTCTTTTGAAGAATTTGCACCAGAGTACTTCAAGTATTTAACAAATTCTATTAACTCTCGGAGTCCAACTTGCCTTGCAAAAGTTCTTGGAATATTCCAGGTGAAAAATGGTGTGCCTTTTATTTTCGAATAAGTTTTTTAGTTGTTGCAGTAAGACTTATTCCTATTCGTATCCAATGTTTTAGGTTTCGGTCAAACATTTGAAAGGAGGCAGGGAAACAAAAATGGATTTAATTGTGATGGAGAATCTCTTTTTCGAAAGAAACATCTCTAGGGTGTATGATCTCAAGGGTTCTCTACGATCCCGCTACAATGCAGATACAACTGGAGCGAACAAAGTGTTGCTAGATATGAATCTTTTAGAAACATTGCATACCAAACCCATATTTCTTGGAAGCAAAGCAAAAAGAAACCTCGAGCGAGCTGTTTGGAATGATACATCCTTTTTGGCAGTAAGCTAATTCACTTCCTATCTTTCTCTATGATTGTGATATAGATCCTTAAGTTGAAAATGGAATTTTGCTACTCCCTCCATTTCAATTTGTTCGTCTTACTTTCCTTTTTAGTCCGTTAAAAAAGGAACGCCTCTTTTCTTTTTGGCAACTCTTTAATTCTAATTTTCCAGACCACAAGGTTAAAGAGCATTTTTGTACATTATACATATCTTTAGTTTAAGATCACGAGTCAAAACCGGACAAACAAATTGAAACAGAGGGACAATTTGATAGGGAGAAGTGGTAGCAAAGGAGTAATTATCTCTGATATCAAGTAGAAATTAGTCACTCTACTGAATTCACCTATAAACTGTAGAGTGGTAGGAGAAATTCACACTTAATTCTTATAATGCATTCACCTATAAACTGTCGAGTGGTAGGAGACATTCGCACTTAATTCTTATAATGTGTGGAGCAATGTTAAAGTTTATTACATAATTGTTTATATCTGTTTATTAGTGCTGATCAAGTAATGAACAACTTGAGGGAGTATCTATTTTCTATTTTCCTCCTTTTTTAGCGTCTACATTTCAACGTTGACCGACAAACGTTCTGTTTTTGACAGTCTGTTGATGTGATGGACTACTCTTTGCTGGTCGGGGTGGATGAAGAACGAAAAGAACTAGTCTTGGGGATCATCGACTTCATGAGGCAATATACTTGGGACAAGCACTTAGAGACATGGGTGAAGGCATCGGGCATACTTGGAGGACCAAGGAACGCATCCCCAACCATTGTTTCTCCGAAACAATACAAGAAAAGATTCAGAAAAGCGATGACAACCTATTTTCTCACGGTACCAGATCAGTGGTCATCTTGAATTTAATTATATTCATTCTTAGAGCCTTCTGCCAATAAGCAAACCTTCCTAATTGCACAAATTTGCAGATGAAGGAAAGGTTAGATATTTTCCAGTTGGTTCATATTTGTTTTGCCATCTGGGGTTAAAAAGATATGAGAAAAGTAGGGGCTGTCTGTCATCTTTATTACGAAATCTGGCTAAGTGTACATTTGACCATCTGTACATTTATAACAAAAGCTTCATTTGAGTAAAATGAAATCAAATGTGTATCTTCATAGTTCCTCAAAAGTTGCGTATTTTATATCCATCTTTTCAACTGTGAGAGGTGGGAGCCTTGGAGCAACGACAAAGTTGCCTCCGTGTGACTTTAAGTCATGGGTTTGAGCTGTGGAACATGCTTGCATGAGGCTAGATTGCCTACATCACACGCTTAGGAGTACAACTCTTCTCTGAACCTGCGTGAACACGAGATGCTTAGTGTATCAGATTGCCATTTTTTGTCTTTCCTATTGTGACAACCTTTGTTCCCTACCATTTAGCCTTATGGAGCTCTACTACTATTAAAATTAGAGTACCCTTTCTTCGGCCTCCAAAGGATGGAGGGGGTATACAATGAAAAAAAGTATTGAAGGCATATATATATATATATATATATATATATCTTTGATGTTGTTGTCAATAAGGTGATTTGAGAATCATGAGGTATTAGGCTCGGATAATTACACTAATAAGTGATTTCTTCCTACCTATCTAAGCATTGGAAGATAGAGTGGTACCTTGTGTTGGTGGGAGATAACATATATCTCATGAAATTAGTCGAGGTGCATGAAAGCTGGTCATACACCATTTTCTTCCCATTTCCTTTTGGATCTAATGGAAAGTAAAGTAGGTTTCTTGTCATGTTCCACTTTTGTTAACATCAAGCAAATCTTGGAAGCAACTTTCTTATCTTTGAAGAAAGAGTTGGACACACTACTTTATTCCTATCACTTCTCTTCATGTATGGAGAAAAGTTAAATTCTTTAAGGAAAAAAGGAAGATCAATGGACCCTTATGGAAATATAATATATCGACTTTATGGCTTTTAAGATACCATATTTTTTAATTGAGCTTTTGTCTGCCATGTGAAAAAGATTAAGAACAACCCTCCAACATTGTTATACATAATATTATATGATATGTTTCACATTCTCTTGTCTGGTATACATGTGATTCATGATGTGTTTCACATTCTCTTGAAATTTGCAAATATTCAAAAATTAAGTTTGATATTAATATTACTTTGTAATTACTTAAAGGAGTATAGTGGAGTTCAAAAATACTCTGTGTATCTTAATGAAATTCGAGCTTCTCTACTTACCATAGTCTTTCATAGTTGATCTATTCGCAAAAGGATAACCAACGAAATCTTTCAATTTCTTATTTTTTTTTTTATGTTTAATTCTATGTATTCCACTATCTATAGAGTATATTGAATGTACATAAATGTTATGACAAAGTTTGTCTTATTCATATTAACAACAATTCGAGGGGGAATGATTTTATGCCGTGCTAACGATTTAATAATGATCTTTGTAGCCCCATTATGTTAGAATTATGTTAGCTCCTACGTATATATATGATCTGAGTATATACCAAGAAAGATGGACGGTCAACTAGGCTACTATGAAATATTTGTTCGTAGGTGCGTATGACAAGTTCTTCTATTATTGTTCATGGTTTCTATCTAGGATATATGATTCATCTGAACTTATTGAAAGTTGAAAATTATTGATAACTTTTCTAACGTTATCTTCCTTACCAAAGAACCGAAACATGATGCAAGGTATTCTTAGCATCAATTTTGACCCACAGTGTAGCAAACACAAATTACTAAATGAGTCATAATTTGTTTAATTTATTATTGACGTATTCATTGAACTCTGTAAAAAATTGACTAAATCACCTATATTTGGCTCTGTAAAATTGCTATTTTGACTAGTATAGAAGAATAAATTACGCAAATTTTAATACATAAAGACATATTTGAATATTAATGTACTTTGTAATAGCATTAGAGTCTCATTTCTTCACAACCAAAAAATAAAATTAAAAAAGTGGAAAATTGGATACAAATGTAATATATCATACATAACCAGTTTCTCACATAATTCACCTTTAATTTTCAGCTTCTTAATTTTTACTATATAGAAATTGACTAAAACCTGATTAAAAAAAAAGGACAGTCGGTGCACAAAGCATCCCGCATTAGCAGGGTTCGGGAAAGAGCTACAACCACCCTAATACGAGCATTAGTGATTGCTTTCACGATTCGAACCTGTAACCTATATAGTACTAATTATAAAGAGCTGAAAAATTCTGTGAGTGAATTCGGAGATGACTTGTACATAACATTACATAAAACTATATAATATAATAAAATAGATTTATTTATTTTTTTGTTCTCTTTGTTATGAAGCTGTCATTGCTAATTGAATCTCCCCTTCTGTAATTGGCAAGAACCCTACACGTTTCTGCAATCAAATGAACAAAAAAAATTAAAAAAAATTAACAAATATAGAAGATTATAATGCATAATTAAAAATTGTATTACTAATCTAATCGACGTAAGAAAATATTATAATTTTTGGATACGTCATATTGGTGTGCAACCAAACTTGATCACATCATAGTTAGTTATAATGAATTAATCAATATAAATATAATAAAAATATTTGGGAATCTATTACGTGTGAAATAGTTCAGGCTCACAAATTAAAATCACACACATGTTTGTTATACTCCTCATACGTCAACGAGATCCGTTAAAGAAAAAAACACTCTATCAATATTTAGTTCCTATTTAGAATTCGAAATATCTAATTAAGAGCAAATGAATCATATTTATCTTAGCACAACTTTTGACAATACAAAGTCCTCGAAATTATACTTAAAAAAACAAGTTTCTGATAAGAACGTCTATTGAAAATTCATGTTTTTATATGACCTATTCTTGATATCATCTATAAACTCCTTCAAAATCATATCCACTAATTAAAGAAATTAAATAGATTTAATAAAAACTATTTTTGGTAGCCGTTAGGTAACAAATTAGTTGATAAGGCACTATTTCACACCTCAACTTCAATCTCTTTCATTTATTTTCTTTATCTTTTAATAATTTGGTCTTAAAAATATAATTATTTTTTAGTATTACATGGACGTATAAATACTTTATTTTATCACGTACTACGGAAATAAAACTTTCCTTTTCCGTAGCCAATTTCTTATTTTTTTTTATAGGTAGATATCTAAACTTTATATTTAATCTCTATATGCATATAAAAAAGTTAATATAAAGAAGAAAACGTTGAAGTCATCAAAGTTTGACTTTGGAAAGCTTCAATTAAGTAAAATTGTTAAATCAATTTAAATAATATTGTTACAATTAGTTGATGATTGAAGTAAAATTAGAATTTAGTTTAAAGAATATTGAAGCAGTCAATTTTCAAATTAAATTCCGTAAATGGAAAGCTTTTCACACTCATGTAATTTGACAAAATTACATTGACCATGCAGCTTCTGACTTCTGAATTTTTTAAATTTTTTTTTGTACTTTATCATCTCAAATTGTCTGTCGTGATTTATAAAAATAGTTATCTCAAATTATTTGAGAAGTTTAAGACAAACACCTAAATAGAGTAAATATTTAGTGAAGACAGATAATATAAGACATAAAAAAGAGTAAAATAGTCAAAAACTCCTTAATTTTAATAATTTCTTAAAGGACATGCAAATGAAAAACATGATTAACAACTTGAGACGGATTAGGAGGTATGTCATGAAACTTGGTGGAATATAATGAGAATAAAAAAAAAAAAAGGAAAATGAGAAGTCAAATTTCAGAAATTAGAGAGATCAAGGATCTTCATTTACCTATTGTTTTCACATATATATATTTCTAAAAATTATAAAATATGTTATTCATGCAAATTTGCAAGACTTATATATGTTTCTCACTAGAATCATAAGATTTTTTTTATTTTTTGGTTTCTCAGTGGTATTCAGTATCAATATTGGAGCCTGACTAAATTCAGATTCACGCTAGAAAGTTTCACATTGAGGGATAAAGTGCTTCCTAACAAAGTCGACTCGGTATTCAAGAAGACTCGAATTCGAGACCTCTTGGTTAAGGATGAGAGAATACTTACCACAAAATTTAAGACTTGATAAATAGTGCGCTTATTATTCATTTATTGATTTGATAAATAATGCGCTTATTATTCATTTATTGACATATACATTGAAGTAAATATTTTCAGACATAACTTAATTATGATATCAAAGATCAGAGCTACTCTATAGAATCATGCAGTATTCAGTATTGGTTCTACTAATTGAGGTAAACTTAGTCAAATCAAAAACATAAATTATATTAACTACTCCATTTTTTTATTCCGTGCTGCTCGAATTCCTCAAAAATATTTACATGTACGTATCAAATTTTCTAAAAATAGTGCATTGTTGGAGAATGACATGAATATAACAACATTTTGAAGAATCTGAACAAACATGTCTGTTTACGGTATTTATTTCTAAGTTACTAATGCATTGTTTTTATAATAATATATTGAGAATCGTGATAAGAACGTGAACCAAAAAATTTAAAATTTAAAAAATAAAGAACATAACATGAAAAGTGGATCAATGTCCATAATGAAGAGAACATTACCTCTCGAGATCTGATTCCCTTCTTAATTAATATTCCTCCATTATTTTTCTTCCATTGACTTTGATCTTCTTCAATCAACTGTCCACTTTTACTCTGAAACAAGTCTGCCTGGACACCATCGTAATTACTATTCATGCAAAGTTTCATAATTTTTTCACCGACATCACTCCCATCTTTACTTTGCATCATCAATTTCTCCACCTCCGCTTTTGGTAACCTTAGCTTCAACCTTACAGGTTGGGCCTGAGGCCCAACACCGTTGAGTGGGCCCAAAGCAAAGTTAGACGAATACTCTTCACTCATCATAACACTAGCGGGCTTCATGATTGTCAAGTCAGAGGCGGATCTCCTTGCTAACATTAAAGTCTCAAGCCTATCCTTCGCGCTCATTTGGATCCCTGAACGGACCCTCCTCGGGTTTTTATTCTTCTCTTCGGGAAATTTGGGTAATTCAACAAGAAAATAAAGTCTTTTGGACTTTAACTCCTGTTGAGGCTCTAATGGCTTTGCTCGTACCCCAAAATGCTTTACTTCTTCTGATTCTAATAATACCATCGATGGATAATTTTTCAGAACCTCGTTTGCATAAACTGGGGTTTTGAATTTCATGGTTTGTCCATCGATTTTCATTACCTTTGCTGTTTTTTTTCTTCCTAGACTATTCCCCATATCAGTTTTTTTTTTTTATTGTTTCTTGTTTGATACTTGTTGAAGGGTTGCGCTTTGTTTTTCTTAGTGTTTATATATATAAGGAAGACTATATAATATAACAAATAAAATAAGACATAATATTTTTTTGGTTTTTTATTTTTTTATTATGGATATGTTTTTTCTTGGAATCCTCTTGAAATATACTGGCACGAGTTGAGGACATATCGGTGTAAAATAAGGACATTTAAGAGGAATTTTAAGTGTGTGTATATATATATATAATTATTTGTTTATTTGTGTGTATGGGTCAAAGAAAGAGTACTGCAGGTTTTGATAATTTTGAAAATATTATAAAAACGTTTTACTGGGAAACTTTCCGAAATTTCAAAAGACCAGGAGCCAATTACTTAGATATATTCTAGTTTATAATATTACGAATCTTATAAGATTTTGGTGCATTCAGATTTATGTATCTCATGATACATGAAGTCAAAATTAGGTATAATTTATTTTAGATGTATCGAATAAATTCGAAGTATTTGGGTACATAGGCAAATTAAATCTGGCTCACCTCCGGCTCCCTCCCATTTTGCTCGCCACTCTCCTATCTATTGGTATCCTAGATACATGCGAATCAACTAGATACACATTAGATACATGTATCTGGCAAATGTGACTATCTTGCTCGTCTCTCTCTATTTTAGTTTATCTAGTAGCAAATATACATGTATCTAGGTGTATCTTTCTCAATATATGATAGAAACTCTTAATTAATGATAAGATACATAAGTATTTAAAAATATACATATATGATATATGTTTTATCATTTACTTTTTCTAGGCTGTGAGCGTGACAATATTTTTTTAGAAAGTCTGAACAATTTAGGTAATTATAGAAAATGACTAACGAGATATGTCACATTCCGTTATCTAATGGATGACGTTACTAATTTTGGTAGCCAGCGAAGCTACCATGTTCCCCACATTTAACGGATTTTGCCCCTCTTAACTTTCTACATTTTGTTGCCGTCTTAATAAATAAATAAATAAGTGAATAAATTTACTAATTAATACCCATCGTCTATATATTCACGTAGTTTTTTTTTTACACTATCAGATCATTTTAATTATCGCCAGATAAGGGTAAAAAAATATTTAAATGTATCATTAGAGGAGGTGCTAGTGATGAAAGCGGGAGAGAATAAATTACTTATTGAAGAGATTTATGTTACTGATATATGTGTCTATCATATTTAAATGTCAGTGTCACGTTAAATTGAACATTCACCTTCGATATGACTGATAAAACGAGAAGTATATTTGAGTCATTATTTGACTAATTATGTCATAAGTATTTTTCTTCTTCTTCTTCTAGTGCGTGAATACTGGGGAAAGATAATTAGTAGTGTGAGTAATTAGGTCTTATGATTTTAATATTAATCTAATCTCACTAGTTAAATATAAATTAATTAATTATAATTAAAGGTGTGAATCCATGAGTTTCTGACAAAGATCCCATTTTTTGTCATCATCTCATGTGCTTTTTTGACTCTCTTTTTAATTTTTTCATGTTGAAACTATCAAAACTTCACCAAACATAGACTTGTTCTAATTTTAATCTATTTTTGTCCCCCATGCAAAAAGTCTGCAAATTTGTTATACTAATCTATAAAATATACATATACACGTAGATAGCATTATGAATGCACGTTGTTACTAATTGTTATAATTATATAATCATACTAAGTAAAGGTAATTAATAGTGGACAGATAATTTTTGTTTACGTTGTACGACTTCAATTACTACTTAGGTCTAACTTGGTGTTCTAATTATGAAATGGTATAAATTTCTAGATCTAGTAGAATTAGTATGTTGAATAGTAGAAAATTTTATTCTAATTAGTTGTGTTGAAGGTACGGTATAAAATTAAATATACATTCATAATAGCAAGGGGTGTAGAATGTACCGGTTGAATTAAAATTGAAGATATTAGAATGAGTTAAAATAGAAATTGGGTGGGGTCATGATCCACCCAAGTTTACTTTGCGCTCAAATGGGCTGAAAATCATGTTGAGTCATGATCCGCTCAATTTGACCTGCTTAATCTCAATAATTTTAACATATTGTTATTTAACTTTTATAACCACAGTTTTAAATTTAACTCAAGAAAAGTTAACAAATGGATATATAAATTCTAAAAGATATAAAATAGATAGTAATCCATACCTTCAATTAAGAGTCTTAAACGGATTGAAATTGGGCTAAATTGAGGATTTTTTAAAAATAGGTTAAAGCTTTAATGAGTTGAGATTGAACTCAATTTAAATTATATTGAGCTCAACCCTTAAAATTCTGAACGGGTTGAGCGGGTTACCTATATTTGGGCTCATTTTTGACACTCCTAATAATAGCTAATATTTAACCTTCGCTTCACCAAATTATTTTTAGGCGAATAATGTGCACCAAACCAACCTTTGCCTAGAATAGCCTAGCCTATTGGTTGATAATGAAAATGTTGAACCACTCGAGCAAGCTTCACTAGCGGAACTAATGATAGTATTGCAATTTTTTTAAAAGTTTTTTTGGTAAGTGTAATTTTTGTCATTGCCCTTACTCTATTAAGAAGGAAATTTCCAAGTCTTCACTCTTTGTTCCTAACTCATTTATGCTTCTGGTATTGACTAAAAATATCATCCGGCTCCTATGTTTGAGTGATTGATAGATTGGTTAGTGTGATTATTGACGATGGTGATTGTGCGGTGAAGGAGGAGGGGGTTGTTGGTGATGAGGTGATTGGTGTTGTGGGTGGTTAGTAGTTGAGGTGGAGGTGGTTGAGACTAGCGATGAAAGTGATTGATGGTGGTGATGTTTACGCTATTGAGGTTAGTTAGATGGTTGACGGTGGTACTATTGCTGATAAGACTAGTGTTGGAGATGGTTGGTGGTAGAGGTTATGCAATGGTAGATTAATGCGCCATGAATATTAATGGTAGCGATTGTGCATAACAATGAATAACATATGTGAATTTTTAAATGAACGTCTTATTGAAATATTTAAGAATGCCCAAATAATTAATGATTATAAAATAAAAAAACACGCTTAATAAGCTAATTAAATTTGAATAATTCAAAATCAAACCTCTAGAACATAAAGAGCTAAGTGCCATATAATTCTAAAAATAACCTCTACAAAAAGTAATAGTGGCATTAATACAAGTAAAAATTTGTTTTGACTACTAAGATGACTATTGGTAGACAAATCCAAGTTTGGTAGTTGAAAATAGAAATCAACATGTTTGACTAATTGAATCCAAAAGTCAGCCTTGTTTGAAAAATTACTTAGCGATAGTGATTTTTTAATATATTTTTTATAATATAATTTTGTAGCTTTTGTTTGGATGAGAAACACAAGGTCCTCAAAACTTTGGCTTAAAAAATCGTGATTGGTGATAAATGAAAATCAAATATGTTTGGCTCATATTTCTTCATGCCAACTTTTTAAAATAAAAATAAACAAACAAATTTCATAGTTTTTTTCCCCCATTATTTTCTACTGAAAATTGATCAATAATATTATAATAAAGTACTATTACACCTAATTGTTTGAAATTTCAATGGAACTTATGTCAAATTTTCAACCTATATTCCATTTGCTACATCCTTAATTTCACCAAAATCCAACTCTCATGGAAATACAATTAATTAATTTGCTTATTTTGAGGGAAAAAAATGTTCTTTTTATTCCATTTGCCAAACAATACAACTTTTTGAAAAAAAACTAATAAATGCTTTTGGCCAGCCAAGAATATTCTTGCTCAGGTTTATTTTAGCCGATTGATCTTCTTGTAGGTTGTAGTTTTAACAATTCTCGTTCGTAAATATCTTTTCTTTATTTTTCTTGCCTTCATCGTTCTGGTTTTAGTATTTGCTACCTTTGAATTTCATGTGAAATTATGATATGATTTTTTCATTACAAAAATATTAATTCAATATGTTTTCTAATGTACTTATAGGTACAATATTGAATTTCTATCATATTTTCGATCAATCTATATTGTCAAAGTTTCTCTTTTCATTTTCACATTGGTCAGATTGACCTTAGTGTTTTTTCAAGATAAAACTATAGAGAACCGAAATTATTTCTCATAATTAATTAGTTTCAAAATTGAGAATTGGTAATTTAGGTCCACTTCATTTATAGGAAAATGAACAACATATAGTGACAAATAGTTTAGTGTGAACTCTTTGCCATTTCAATTATTCTTCGATCTCATTTTAAATTATAATATCATATGTGTAAAGGACATTTTATTTTAATTTGAATCCCCATATAGGCCATACCAAGACAAGAGATTGAAAGATAATCACCTAACAATTTTTTTTGTTGTTGGATGTAGACATATATATTTATTATTTATTTTTTTCATCTGGTATTCAATATCTATATTGAAGTTTGATTAATCTAGATTCGCATTGCGAAGGGCCCCATTCGAGAGAAGAATTTTTCATACCTAAGACTCGAACCTGAGATCTCAACCCCATTCGCTGAACCATATCATTTTGTCGACATATTTTGTCATTACACAAAATTAAAGGAAAATAAACGGCTAATTTTGAAAATGATTTTTTTTAATTTGTGAGACAGATGTTCAACCTACCTTCCAAATTATCACATCAAGTCAATTTTGGTATTATACACATCACTAGAATTATAGGTAGGGAAAGTATAGTGAAAAGTCTATCAAATACTAATAATTTGGAAATTGGATAGACCTAACTTCCAAATACTATTGTACTCTTTTGAAATGACATTTCAAAAAAATTCTGTTGATCTCTCTAATTACTTCAATTATTCAATATGAGTATTATTTACGTTATTTCACTATTAAAATCCTGCTTAATGGAAAGATAGTCCAAGATTATTCCTAAATGAGTCATATCACAATATTAGATCATACTTAAAATTTGTGAAAAATATGTTATTTGATAAAAGGCCACACTTTCCCACTTAACAAAAGGTGATGAATAGAAATGTAATTTTTGTTTTTCTAATAAAGGCAATGCTTTTTCATGAAATAAAAGAGTCGGTATATGAAAAAACATGGCCTTTTTGTTGACTAAATTAAGGCTATGCTTGCCGGCAATAATGTAGTTATGTGGATAGGGCTGCTCGCCTTTTAATTAGAGGTTTCAAATTCGAGCTGTTGATATAATTTTTTTTGATAGGGAGCGCTTTTACGCTTCCTCCAAAATGGTGACCAACGCGGTATATATTCAAATTAATTGGGCTTTAATGTAGGTACGGGACACTGAAAAAAAAAGGCTACTCTTGAATAGGTTTCATTATTTCAAAAAACATAGAAATAAATTTGTGATGGAATAGTCTTGATGATTTTATGATAAAATTTATATAAACGAAAGAAAATTATGACAAACTAAACATGATTGTCACAATTCACCTACAAATTTATAATGAATATATGATAAGATCAATTCGTTACAATTTCGTCACAATTTATAACAAATACATTCCATCACTACAAAAATAAATAAATGAAATTAGCTATGATCTTGATCACTAATCTATTACTAATTAAATAAATTGCTCTAGCTAACACTTTTTTTATATTTTATCGTAATACATCACTAAATTACTTGTAACTAATATAATCTTTTGATACCCCATCTTTGTTACGTCGTTTAGCTACATAATCTGTCTCTAATTAATTCCTTTTTCTTATAGTAGTGATTGATTAGGATCAAAGCTAGCTTTTGAAATATGAATTCAATCTATCAACTCAGTAACTTTGTTCCGAACTCTTTTCACATGACATTACAAAAAAGTCCTATTAACCAAAAACTTTTTAATTCCCTGCTCTAGTCTTATCCATCTTTAACATAAAGTAGAAGAAAAGGTATACGTAGGCCATGCATGCAGCTTTTGATTATTATTAGTCCCATGGGCGGCGGCCTTCAACTTTTTTTGGGCACGTTTGTGTCATCACAACTACAACTTGTTACAAATGACACTTCCTAGAAACACAAATTGCTGCCATATATATTGAAGAAAATTCCACTAAGCAAGGCCATATAGTATGTAAAAATTATTTTTCATAAAATATGACTAGTCGAATCCGTTCAAGTTTTGAGGTTATATCAGATAGAATTGATAAAATTAATTCATGAAAATATAATATCTTTGTCTGTTTTGTCACAATTTCTAATTCATTTTAGGCTAGGTTCAAGTGGATTTGCCTTTCGAGTTTATTTATTAGCTTTTTTTTACGATCAGAATTAAAATCATAACATGTATTGTATATCTGCTTTTGCGATAGGTCCACATGGATTTTTCTTTCGAGTTTAATAATCACCTTTGTCATGATTTAAATTCATGGAACGTTTGTCATATGGTTCGCTTTAGGCTAGGTCTGCACGGATCAGATTTGTCATTTCGGCCTACGTCACCGGTCACATAGAGCACCAAATTAAATTAATAAGCACTTACCATATGAACATGCGTTATATCTTATTATAAAGCTCTTTACTTTTCTCTCCCATTCTGATATGGATTTACCTTAGATATCATATGCGCCTTATCTTCAAAAGTTTCCGTCGGCGTATCACAAGTAGCCCATTTTGACCCGAAATGAACTAATGGCCGGAAAATTTGAATATCTTCTTCTCTTTTAGTTGATTTTTATTTTTTTAAACCATTTTAAAGTGATCTAATCCATGTTAGCGTAAAATTATGGTTTTAGGATTACTTAGCACTAATAATTAGGATTACGTACGTTAATCACGTACGGTATGGATGAGTGAATCCATTAATTAATCATCATCATCGTCAAGTACTTTTTGGTCTTGATGATTAAAACGAATTACACCAATATTGACCTCCTCTAGAAGTTATGCAAATTATAAGATAATACTCGGTCTGTTCCTAATTACTTGTCCATTTTTCCTTTTTTAGTTGTCCCTAATTACCTGTTCACTTTGACAAATCAAGAAAGGACAAATTATTTTTCTCTATTATACCCTCAAATTATTACTTTCAAAAATGTAAGTCTTTTTGAAAATCTTAAGTTTTTAATTCATCTACTTCATAATTAATAGGGGTAAAATGGTAAACTCACTATATCAATTATTGTTTTCTTAATATGTGTGCCAATTTAAAAATGGACAAGTAATTAGGGATAGAGGAAGTATATATATAAAATATTAATCTTTTTTTTTAATAAAACATTTGAATAATTATTCGTGTACGTAAAAAAGAGTCGTTATTATATACTCTAATTAATAATCGTATTTACAAGTGGATAAGGAATAATTCTTTTTACGTTATGACCACTAGCTTTTATAACCAAGATATATACATGCATATGTTCATTGGTGTAGTTAGTTTATAGAAAGCACATATATTGATTAACTAAAGTTAATTAAGATTAAGAATCATATTCAGAAACTATTATCGATCACTTTAACAAATTCTTTATAACACAATAAACAAATAAATATCAATTTTAGAAGCTTAGCTAAACAGACTATTATCATGTTCATTGGCTTGATTTAGGTATCTTTTTTTTCTTTTTCTTTCCAAAGAATGACTCGATGAGATTTAGGCCCCTCTATAAATCATTGAATTTTCACTAAAACTAATTGTATTATAAGCTGACTTTTACTAACTTAATTATCCTACAAAGTCAAATGTTCATACCTTTTTACTTTTTCTGATTTTTATATGTTCACACCAATATTATTATAAGTAGGTTGAATTTTTGTCTCTCTTAAGAAAAAAATTCTTTTCATTTTCAAGAACTAATTAATCATTTTTTAATTATATAGACAAGAAAATGTAATGTAATGACAAAATTACATGTCTATTCGAGTTCTAAATTAATATAAATGTTTTTGCAACATGTTTAATTTGATATAAGCTAAATATATGTAATGAAGAATAATTCAAATGGCCAAAGGTTCACACGATATTAGATTAATTAAAATCACCATGATATTCATTTTTCCCAATTTGTGTACTTGTTCTCAATTTTGAAGATCTCCTTCTTTTCTCTCGTAACAAATGCTCTAGAAAGAAATGCGACTGGAACTAGATCACATAAATTAGTTTCACTTTTGTATGGACGATGAACCTTCTTATTATTTAAATTAAATAAAATCCTTTTGTTCTTTAGCAAAAAAGAAAAAAAAACCTTTAATCATAATTTAATTAAAAGGTCAAGCATATCTATGATAAACCAATATATATTTTTTACAATTGAATATTTTCTACACCTCCTATATTCAATTGATAAAAAAATATATTTGATGTTTTAATTTCTAGCAAATTTTTTGAAAAATCTTCTAGTTAATATATTTTTAAATATACAAAGCTGCATTTTTTTGAAAAAAAAACTTTTTTTTCAAAGTAAGCAAACAAATTCCATTCTAATAATGAGAGCTTGATTTTTTTTTTCCTTCTTCTAAAAATATGAACATATATAGCACATGGAACACCTAGACATTGAGGCTGATAGTTTAACATAAAGTCTATTGAAGTTTCAAAAAAAAAAAAAAGAGTATGTGAAATACTATACATTATTGACTAGAACTAGAATTATGGGGGATTTTACTAGTACTTTATAAGAAAAAATAGGTAAAATATTAGACATGACATATTATTGACTAGAACTATAATTGTGGGGCATTTTACTAGTACGATATAAGAAAAATAATGTGTCTTTAGAAATCAGAGCGGATTAGAACACTTTTTATTGAAAAATTATATTATGAAAATAAAATAAAAATGAAAGAAACTATTTTTGATTTGACAGAAAAAGAAGAGTGTGATAAAGATGAAAAAAATAAATATAAAATGAATATTAATTCATCGAATTTGCTGTTTCAATCTTGACTATTGTTGAGAAATTATACTAACATTGACGAAAATGATGCATTTTGTTGGAACTATTGTTACTATTTAAGTTACTTTTTGACCTCTCATGTTACAAAAATTATATAATTCATTTTAAGGGAAAAAATGTTACTACAATCTTTTTTTTTTGGTCAAAGGTGTAAGTTAGCAAGTAATCACCGAAAACTCCCCTAAATTAGGACTGAATATAACGTGTTATATATATATATATGTGTGTTTTTGACTAATTTACACAAATATTGTTGTCCTTTTGTTAATCATTCAAATGTTATTATTGCTCACGGATTTATTCGGGGTGAAACTCGTAACAAAATTTTCTTAATAGTCAGGATTCAAATTGGGACTTGACTAAGGATGAAGTAGTTCTACCACTGCACCACAATCGATGTTGATAAATATTGCCTAACATTTTATTGACAAATAATTTTGTGAACACAATTGCTTACTGATGGTTACTATAAACACAATTACGTTCTAATTCTACGTGCATTGTAGATACACGTAAAAAATGATTGAAAAAAAAATGTTACAACAATCTTTTGCAACATTTTAGTTTAGTGATGGCTTATATGCATCCACCATAAGTCAATGGACCAGATCTCTCGACTAAGCATGAACTGTGCGGAAAGTAAAAACTAAAAGTAAAGCACACAAAATATTTAACATTCAGAATTCGTAATTAAATATTACTCCATATTAAACAGATTGAGATTGTAGAATCAAATTCCAATATGAATAAAGAAGGTGTGGTTATATAATGAAGTTATTGTCTTGCGTAGAGAGGTAAGAAGAGAAACATAAAAAGTTTCATTTTTTACTCAATATTGTTTTATAATCTTCTGTAAAAAAAGATTAGATGATTTATTTGGATTCTTCAAAAACTTGACTAATAAAGTCATCGATACTATGTATTAATAGAAAATACCAAGTATTCCGTAAAATTAATTAAATACAGGCTAGCTAATCCGAACACTATAATTATCCGCCCCAAAAACACATGATGACAACGGAACGGGAGTTCTTTTACTAATTCACGGATCAACACCGTGAATTACGCACGTCTTTTTCATTAATTAAGCAAGCTAAATTCTTAACTATTTAATTAACCAATGAGTTTACGTTAATTTTAAATAATATACCAAATTACGTTATTAATCACAATCGTTCCCCATAATTCACGGAGGTTGTTTGTTTTTTTTAAAAATATTTTATTATAGAATATGAATGAGAAGATGAGTACAAAATGAAGATTTAATTTATTGACACATTTTGTGTATATAATATTAATAAAATCCTCAATGTCTAAATGGTTCTAGATATCAGGAGTATTTCTTCATTTCCAGATGTCCAACTTAAGGAGCGTTTTTTTTTCCGCTCGGTGTTCGGATCCGTTCTAATAAAATTATGATACGTACTGTAGAGCCTATTTGGGGGTGTTGCTTCCAACAAAATTTCTCCATACCTAGGGTTCGAATCCGAAACCTCTGCTTAATAATGAAGCAGTCTCACTACTGCACGACAATCCATAATGATAAGAAGCATTGTTACTTTTTACTAGTTTTTTTTTTTCCTTAGAGAGAATGCTTTATGTTACTGAATTTTTTTTTATATACACGACTCGAATTCGAGTTATTACTAATTATTACACTTGCAATTATATAAAGTAGAAATTGAAGGGTTCTAAAATCCGATATTTGGCATTAAATATGGGACATGGTTGTTTTGTTGGCATGCAAATAAGCAACGTTATCGAATAAATTAATTACAAAAACGAATATGATAAACTAAGGTATTCTTTTCATAGACTAAATATAAATAAATAAAGACCACAACTAACTAGGCAAACAAACAAAGAAATATGAAACAAAAATAGGATCACTTTTTATTATAGTTTGAAAATTTTTGCACGTTTCGTCCCCCAAATACGAAAATAAATAAATAATATTACGATCCTTGAGATATATAACTAGTCAAATTTAGCCTTCCAATAATTAAATACAATGTTCTAGTCCCTTTGCTTATGAGTCGTTAAAAATATAGCAAATTATATTAATATTAGTATGTTCTACTTAGTTGAAATAGTTTAAATGTGTAATTAGTGGCGGAGTCAGAAATTTCACGAAGAGTGTCCAGAAATTGCACAACAAAAACTCTTTTTAAAAAGGGAGAAAATTACTGCTTGTGAGATTCAAACACAAGGGTAGTGGCCCATTCGAGCCATCTGAAACCGCCGGGCTATATTAGCCAATTGTGTCAAGGATGTTCAAAATATGTTATTTAATGACTACAATCTACATATATCATTTTATATATATATACGATATTTTTTCCGAACAAAACGTGTCCAATTAGACACCCTAACAACCACATAATACGACTCCTTACTTTCTAATCTTTTTTTAGATGGTTAAAATCAAGTTTAAATTTTTATATATAAACCATCAATGTAAATAATATATTTTACACCGTTATATCATCCAAAAGATATTTATTGATAACATGTTTTACACCATTATATCATTCAAGAAACATACTATTTATAAGTAGAGTGAGTGATCCTCGAATAGTCATTTATGATTTTGAAAATAAGATCGAATACATGATTAATAAACGCGACCATATAAAAATAAATAGTTAATTACATAACTTTACTAAACTTTAAAATAATGTGCCATATTTTTCAAATCTGCACTCTTTCTTTGACCCATTAACAAACAATTACAACTGTTTACCTCTTTGTCCTTATCTTACACCAACTTGTTCTACAGTATTTATCTTGCCAACATTCTATAAAAGCCCAAAACAACAACATTTCAATCATAAATTCTTCTCTCTTATTTTTGGTTTTAATAAATTCCAAAAAAAAAAAAAAAAAAATGGGGAACAGTCTAGGAGGAAAAAAAACAACAAAAGTGATGAAAATCGATGGACAAACGATGAAATTCAAAACCCCAATTTATGCAAACGAGGTTTTGAAAAATTATCCATCGATGGTATTATTAGAATCGGAAGAAGTAAAGCATTTCGGGGTACGAGCAAAGCCACTAGAGCCTCAACAAGAGTTAAAGTCTAAAAGGCTTTATTTTCTCGTTGAATTACCTAAATTCCCCGAAGAGAATAAAAAAAGTACGAGAAGGGTCCGGTCCGCGATCCAAATGAGCGCTAAGGATCGTCTAGAGACACTTATGTTAGCGCGGAGATCCACGTCTGACTTGTCAATCATGAAGCCAGCTAGTATTGTAACTGAAGAGTGTTCGTCTTATCATAATAATAATAATAACTCTGCTTCAAGTGTAATCAATAGTGGTGGGCCGTCTCAGGCCCACCCTACGAGATTGAAGTTGAGGTTATCGAAAGCAGAGGTGGAGAAATTGATGATGGAAAGCAAAAATGAGAATGAGGTGGCTGAGAAAATTATGAAACTTTGCATGAATAACAACAATTGTGGAAATGGTCCTTTGATGGAACAACAAACTCATAATAATGGAGCAATAAAGAAAGGACTCAAATCAAGAGAGGTATTGTTCTTATCATGATTCTAAATTTAATACAAATAAAACTAAATATTAGTTACTCATGAAATTAACTGAGGTATGTGTAAGCTGATTCGAACATAAATTATCACTTTTTGACTAGAAATTGACTAAATCATAGAATTATATATAGTCACATCAATATGTATAGCTTATTCTCAAATTTTAGAATGTAAGTTTTAATTATTTTTTCCCCTTAAATTTTCGTGATTAGTTTAACATCTTCTATATTGTGAAGGAGGAAGTTTCAAAATTGAACTTTGCTTTTAATTTCCTCATTTGATATAGTCAAAGGTGGTGCAAAAGGAAATAGAAACACCTTTAGTAAATAGATTACATGAAACACATATTTAGGAATGTTTGACCAGAATTTATCACTTTTTTTTTTATTTGAAAATCAACATTTGGTAATAAAAACTTCAAATAATTTGAAATTGTATTTAGGATTTAAAAAATATCCGAAACCCTGTTTTTACTTTTTAAATTTTTCTTTTTCAAATTTATTCTAATTTTTTGTATTTTTATAAAATTAACCTCACATAATGCAAATATTATGATCAAACACAAATCCAACTCTAATTTTGAAAATTTCATCATTCTATTATCTGTCTATGATGGTGAAAAATAACAGATATATTCGATAAAATAGTTACAATGTATCTAAGCAGACTCGAACACCATCATCATAAAAAAAAGTGAGCCATAAGTAAAACTTTGATAACTCCAACTATATAATATTCTTTATGTTTAATATTTATGCATAATATCATGAAAATAATTGGTTAACTACCCATTAGAAGATAAACACTAGCTTTTGGTAGTGTACCAAACAGAATTGTTTATTATAATTTAGGAAAATAAAATTTGTTGAAACATATTATTCAGCCCATGATAACGTAATGTAACTCATCACTGTGATGTCATTTTTAGTTGTTACAAATTAAATATTACTAAATAATATTGAATAAATATATTGATTTTTTATAATATTATTCTTTGGATTAACCCTTTTTTACAATTATTATTATTATGCAGAAACGAGTAGGATTTATGCCAATTACAGAAGGAGAGATTCAAGTAGCAGTGGCTGCTTCTTAAACAAAAAAATAGAAATTAGAAGAAAAAAAAAACATTCTATAGCAAGTTATAATAATATAGATAGTCAGTGTAAATAATTTTTATATAATATTCCGCTTTTTACTCTATGATGTAAGATTTATTTAATATACGTTATATGTGTTCCTTATTTAAATTTACCAGCTTACACATGTTATGTGTACGATCTTTTTATTTATCCTGCTCTCATCAGCTCGCTCTTAGCTACGTGCGTAGCGACAAACTTGATACACAAATTTTGACTTCTTTTATACTAAATATAGTAGCTTAGTTGCAAAACTTTTTGACTGTTAAATACATTATTTACAATACATCATCAAGCAACTTGCTCAAATATACGAAAGCTAACACTTTGAATTTAATTTGAAAGAGAAATTAACTCAACTATGCTTAAAAATATTTAACTATCAAAACAAAGAACAAGATATATGAACTTGTAAAAAAGAAAAGGACCTTTTTAAATTTCTGATAGGAAATAAATTGAAAAATCTTAATAGCTTAGTTGGTGGACTATATGAATTCTCACCTTGTCAGTGAAGGTTTGATTCCTCGCCTTGTATCTTTTTTCCTAAATAAGCCTCAATTTTTTTATTAAAAAAAATCTAAAATGAATCATAAATATTTGTATAGCTATTAATCATCTGGCTAAGGATAAAATGTTACTCTACTATTTTGGATTTGTTTTAATTTTATATATCCCTTACAACAACATTAACTAAAAGCGTAATTAAACAAAATTGTTTTTCATTAATTCTTTGGTTTTAGTTTAATACTATTTTGTTTTTCATCATATTAATCTCTTTCCATATTTGTTGAGTAAATAAATATGAAAAAAAATAATTAATTATATAAATTAAATGAGAAGTAATTATTTATAAATCAGTTATTTTTAACTAAATAAAATAAATGAAAGGAAAGTGATATTTATCAACCGACATATATATATGTCGACCTAAATTTATTGTTCAACATGATTGGGATTGAAATTTCAAACATATTAGGTGCAATAGTACATTGTAATAAATACACATCAAGAAAAGCATACAAATCTAGACAAATTTGATTATTGTTATTTTCATGTATCCTTAATAAATAACATAGTATTAAAGTACTATTTGTAATTAAAACAATAACTTAAATTAATTACTAATCTTCCAACTGTATTATAGGTCTTTAAACTAATGAATTTAATCACCTTAGAGTATTTGAGGTATATAATTATTATTTTTTAGTATAAAACAAAATATTTCTGTGCGCACAATAATAGTACCTCAAATTCCGATGACGTTTAAGTACAAAGACTGAAAAAAATCATATGACACTATTTTTATTTTGAAACAATAGAGAAAAGAAGAAGAAGAAGAAGAAGTATCCAAAGTCTTTCCTATAAAATATGAGGCAACGCTTCTTAGGGGTGGATATAATTTTAATTTTTTGGCCAACTTGAAATTCAATTTTTTTGAATATTTGGTTTGGATTTTGAATTATGGACTGGACTTCAATTTTATTTTTGACTTTACGAATTTCAAATTGAATACTAAATTTAGTATATTCAATTTTTTTTAATGTTTATATATAGTCTTGATTCATATCATATGTACATAATACCAATAAGTTCACTTTTCAAAGTTCTTATAGATTACTCCCCTACGTAAGGCCATATTCATAATTATAGTACTAAGTCCAATATGAAATTACACGATATGAACGCTAAGGTGACCTCAATCCTTCTTAACAGAAGAAAATCATACATTCTAAGTAGCAAAGTTATTAGATGAATAGAGGTTATTACTTATTATATCATGCCTTAATAAAGGCTTAAAAGTTAAGATAAAAAATTCAATTTTTTCCAATCGATTAATCTGAACAGAACTTTTAAAAAAATAATCTATTCAACCAAAATTTATTTGAATTGTAATTTCATCAATCTGAAATTGAAAATTCATATCTAGTTAGAATAACTTGAAGTCTTCAACGTTCACCCTTGACCTCTATATTTATAGCCAATGAATAAGTAAACCCAGTGGCGAATTTAGGTAACAATTTTGGGTCACCCGAACCCGTGGTCATCCGACTAAATTCGATATATTACTTCTATAATTATTAAAGAATATATTAAATTTAAACTTGTTGAACCCGTTCTCAAGATGGCTTATTTTTAAAGCAATGGTGCACCCGTTTTCTTGAAATCCTGTATTCGCCTCTGAGTAAACCTGGTGTCTTTTCGAAAAAAATAAAAATACCTTTACAAGAAAAGACGTGAAAAAATAAAATCCTCTATTATTTGATTCATCGTTCAAGATAATTTGTACGAAATCTAGAAATTTCTTACAATTTCATTATCAGAACATCAATTCAGACTATATAGCTAAAGTCTTATTCAAAAAACTCATGTTGACAACGTAAACAAAATTCTTTTGTCCACCACTTTTTTACCTTTGCGTGAGTATGATTATTTACTTAATTATTAACAACCTTTTTTTTTAACATACACGCATAATTATACGTGTATTGAAATAATATATTTTATAGATTGAATTAAATTTGCATACTTCTAGTGGGGACAGCATATAGAAATAATTAGAAGAGGTCAATATTGGTGTAAGTTATGATAACGATATATTATATTGGGATCAACTTCACCGTGATTTACGTACATTTTTTCTACCTAAGTATCCTAATTATTAACTTATAGGAAAGTAATTAACCAATGAGTAGGTACATTCGTTTGAAATGATATTACCTTGACAATTTACACTACTCCTTTTCCATCGTAATTTATGGGGTCATGTTTGACCGGATTGAATACAAAGTTTAACAAATAAAGTAAAATTTCGTATAAAAGTACAATGTATGGTATTTGCATACTATTTACGATAGTTCAGGGATATATTTGTCTTTTTTCCCTAGTTAGAATGATTATAGTACTTATAATTAATTATCTTATTTACACCATTTAATTTTGCCTCCTTTCCCCCCTTTTAATTTTGGACTTATAAAGAAATTTGTGATTGTAACGACCCGAACTGTCGTTATTTAGGAAAAGAAAAATTTTGGGAAATGACTGGGCCACTGTCCAGCCAGGGCGGGCCAGATGCCGCTAGGGCGGAGGCGTCACGGCGGGGTAAGCTAGCGCCAGAGTGGGATAGGTGAGACAAAATGTAAATAACGCGAAATCTTATTTTCTCCTTCTTCCTAAAATACCTAGATTAGACGTAAATCACCCAGAAACCCTCCAAAAAGCTGCTCTAAGCTTGGGAAAGAAGGAGGAAGAGATTTCTAACGTGAGGATGGCAAAATCTTGCGGATTCTTGGCCAATTTCACCGTTGTGTCGTCCGGAAAACCAGAAAATTATCTACAATTCCTCTGCGAATGCTTGGACCCCAGGTAAGCTAGGTTTTATTAATTGAGTAGTTATAAATCTGTGCTCATTGCGTAATATAATGTAAATCAATGGTAGGATTTATGCGTAGGCCTTCGCGCACCGAACAAAAGATGATTTAATCATAGGAAGAAGCCTTAGGTGCTAAACTAGGGCTAAGTTGGTCGAATTATTGTTAAGTGATTATGTCGATGAATATTTCATTATGATGGTTGTGATTTCATGATTGTGTGATATATGTTGTTCTTGATTCATTATAATACGTGTATATATGCAATGTTGCATTATTGGCCACACTATTTGTAATGAGATGGACGAATGATGAATGCCTTGATTTTATGATTATGAGAATGTACTTATGATTGTGATTGTGGCTTGTTGAATGGATCGGTGTTGCATTCCGATACACTAACTTGGATTGGTTGCCACGTTCCGGCATAAATATGGGATCGGTTGCCACGTTCCGGCATAAACATTGGATCGGGTACCACGTTCTGGTATGCTAATAGTTTGGGTTTGGGTTTCATGAGAGGACCAATGACTTGACATAATTGTGTATCTTGAGGATTGTGAAATTGAACGTGGTACGTTGTTGTAAATGATATTGTAATTCCCCGAAGTTGTTATATGGTTATGAGGACTTATATCTGATTGTTCTTTTATGTTGAGTGAACTTGTTGCATATCTCGTTGTTGAATAAATTGAGAAGGCCAAGGGTTCAAGGGTCGTAATTACTGAGAGCAAGGGTTGTCTGTGTGTTGTAAGAGCGAGAAGTGGGGGTAGTGTACATGATGTAATTACTTAGGTGGATTTCACCTTGGAGGAAGGAATTCGTGGTTGGTGGTTACAAAGCTTGATGTAATGTGACATGTGGCAAGGGCATGGTAACATAAAAGAGAAAGTAAGAGTATGTCGTGGGTGGTTAGTCGGAATGCATGTAGTTGTATTTGTGGACTCTTCTATGCGGTAGGATGGTTAGGCTAAGATCAAGAACCTAGTAAGTAGGTTGACTAAGAAGGTAGTTAGTAGTAAGGGTGCTAGTGTAATTCGGAGGTATTCCAAAGAGGGTAAAGGTGGAGAAGCGAGTGGTTAATCGCATATTCTTGCTAGTTGTTTTCTTATGTTATGCGGTGGGCGTTGGGTTGACCGATGATGCCTACCAGTACGTGTGGTTTTGTATTGATACTACTCTTGCTATGCCTTTTTGGCATAGTCTTGATGCAGGTTGGTGATGTTTCATTAGATGAAGACGAAGAATTCTCCAGCAGCTTCTACTTTTCCTTCCGCATGGTGGGAGCTGTGTCTTTTCATTATTATGTCATGTTGTACTCTTAGAGCTCTTGTACCTGTTTAGACTAGATCCTTGGGGATGTTAATTACTTTACAAGTCTTAACCCGAATTTGTTAAGAATGTTTTCATTTATAAAAACACTATGATTTCGTGTATCTCCATTTTTCGTTAATTTTCCGCATGTTTTAACTATTGGGATATGAGGGTTCTCCTACTTAGGTGTAAGAGTGGGTGCCTGCACGGCCCGGTGGGTTGGATCGTGACAGTGATACACATTATACAAATTAAAAGGTATGCATGTGAAAATTCATTTATTAAGACGACCAAATATGTTTTAGAAGTTTAGCCAAGGGCCATGCATGTGCATTTATTATCGTGGTAACATGGTTTGATAACGTACGTAATTGATTCTCTATCACGCAAATAGAAAAAAACGATGATATATAATTCAACCTTAAAAACTAACTTATAAGATAAAATTTAAAATCTTTCACTTGAGTGTGGATAATATAACGTGGAAGTTCAGTGTCGAGTAAATTATGATTTATGAATTGATGAGATGAATCTGATTTTAATAATATGATATGAAATAAACCTTGAATGTTATTTTTTAAAAATAATTATCACAAATCCTCATAAAACAAATTAAAACTCTTGCTCTTTTTTTTTTTCTTTCAAAATTTGTCAAAAGTAGGCCTACATTTTCGAGAACTCTTTACTTTTCTTTGACCCCTCCTTATATATCTTGCCACCCACTTGCATTTAATTGTGCTCATCTCTAAGCTTTGTAATTATAAATGTTACATTTTATTTTTGGTTGTTAGATTTGAAAAAGGAAATTAAATATGGGGAATATTATTCTTGGAAGAAAAAAGAGTACAAAGGTAATGAAAATTGATGGACAAACGATGAAATT
The DNA here is from genome assembly GCA_035578085.1 of Solanum pinnatisectum. Classification (NCBI taxonomy): domain Eukaryota; kingdom Viridiplantae; phylum Streptophyta; class Magnoliopsida; order Solanales; family Solanaceae; genus Solanum; species Solanum pinnatisectum. Next base: position 3,324,918 of record CM069080.1, on the reverse strand, counting down.
CAAAACCCCAGTTTATGCAAACGAGGTTTTGAAAAATTATCCATCAATGGTATTATTAGAATCGGAAGAAGTAAAGCATTTCGGGGTTCGAGCAAAGCCGTTAGAGCCTCAACAAGAGTTAAAGCCCAAAAGGCTTTATTTTCTTGTTGAATTACCCAAATTACCTGACGAGAACAAAAAAAGCCCGTTCAGGGCCCGTTCGGCGATCCAAATGAGCGCGAAGGAACGGCTCGAGACACTAATGCTAGCAAGGAGATCCGCGTCCGATTTGTCAATCATGAAGCCTACAAGTATGATGATGAGTACTCACGAGTACTCATCTAGTCATACTAATAACTCTAGTTCAGGTACACTCAATAGTGATGGGCCGCCTCAGGCCCACCCTATGAGACTGAAGTTGAGGTTATCGAAAGCGGAGGTGGAGAAATTGATGATGGAGAGCAAAGATGAGAATGAGGTTGCTGAGAAAATTATGAGACTTTGCATGAATAACAACAATGGTGGAAGTGGTCCTTTGATAGAACAACAAAGTCATAATAATGGAGGAATAGTTAAGAAAGGAGTCAAATCACGAGAGGTATTGTTCTCATCGTATTTTACCTTTAATAAGATGATTTATAATATTATAAACGTTTATAACTTGTTTAATTTCTACATATTTCAAAAGTTATATTATATGTTCAGTCAGACACCACCATATAAAATTGGAATTAATCCTCATTTGTTATAGTCAAAGTTTGCGCATAAGGAGAAATCATACAGTTGAAGATGTAACACGTTAGATTAACAGATCATAGATATCGTTAATTCATGTTTACAAGCCAAATTATATGAAACGTGACACACTTTTCTTTTTTGGACATTATATTTTCAAGAATAATTGTTTTTGATATCCACTATATATATATATATATATATATATATATTCGATGTGATAATTTGAATGACGTAAACCGGCCCAAACACCACTATCAACAATTTCTACCGACTCTAACAAAAGCTCCAAATTCTTTTTGATTAACCATAACAACACCCAACTCATTCTTTTAATATTGGTTAATTAACTAATTACAGTTAGAATTAAGTAAGCACTTTTGGTAGTGTAACAACAATAATTGTTTATACACCACACCTAAATTTATAGAAACGTAACATATATTTATGGAAAACTTATGATGACTTAAATATGTTGAAATAGATAACGTAACTAATTATAATGTCAACTTTGGTTGCACCATAATTATGATGTGTAACTAATTTTGATTTTGCATAATCTTCTTTTGGTTAATTCTTTTTTTTTTTTTTGGCTAATGTAATGCAGAAACGTGTAGGGTTCTTGCCAATAACAGAAGGGGAGATTCAATTAGCAGTGGAAGCTTCTTAATTAATTAAAAAAAAATGGTAATTTGAAAAAAAATCATTATATAGCTTTTCTATAGTGTATACAAAAGTTTTTAGCTGCTTATTAGTACTAAAATTATGTATTGTTGGCAAAATTTTCACTATGCTTATTAGTACTAATAATGTATCTCGTAAAATACTCGTGCTCATTTTATCTCCTTCATTCGCCCATGTGTTTAAGGATGTAAGAGGCTTGATTGGATATGAGAACCGGACAGAAAACACTCCACACTCATGTGATATCTCGTAAAAAGTCTAGTTCATGACCTAAAAAAAGTCACTAGCTTCTTGTTATCGAGTGTGCCTTAGCCATAATTTTGTCTCGACACAATTTTACCAAAGGTAACCACCCACAGCTAGTTCGATAGAAAACTACACTATTGCACTTAGTTGAGGGATCTATATACAAATAGTCATGTTTATATTTTCTAGCCGATGTATATAAATTGATTATATATTTATTATACATATTATATATCTGACAATTATCTTTAATTTAAGCGATTAGATGGACTCCCATTTAAATTAATTCTTCATATCAAATTTACTTCTCTATCTATACTTATTGATAAATTAGTATGACATCTGTAATATACATAGGCACTATATATTATTTCACATACTTTAATCACTCATTATTATTAAATTTACATTTACGTGAACTCATAACAAATATCATGAATCCGCCAACCGCCCCTTATCCAACTTTAGCAAAAAGGTAACAAAATATTGGCAGCATGCAGCGTTGATTAGTCAAATTATTATTTTTTGTACATACAACTTGTTACTCGAATTAATACTTGAAAAGAAAGAACTTTAAGTTATTGAAAGGCAATTTGGATAGTTCTTCCATTTTGGAGAAAATTCAACTAAAACAAGTTGTCACTAGGAGTTTAATTTTATTGAATGGCAACTAATCAAGTTACTTGAATGTACCCAAAGAAAAGAACAAGTTGTTTGATTTCACTATAATAATTAAAGTTCTCTTTGAAACCGACTTTCATATTATCATATATGTTATATTATATGTTCTCTTTAACAATATCTTGCTATAACATCTAAAAAACATCCAGACATATAATGTCATTAGAGATATATAGAGTAAAGGGTCAAAACACACATAAAGTTTTCAGTTTTTGAGTTTCATATCTGAACTATCACTAAATGTTAATCAGAACACACCTCAAGTATCAGTTGTTTCCTTTTCCTACATGAACAATGGTGATATTTGTTGATAAAATATCCCCTTAACCGGTGAAATATCCTTACGGACAGTGCCATAGGCACGCCTCAAGCTACGAGATTTCCGTGTTTTCCAATATTTTCCAACAATATTTCAGGTAGAAAGAAAGTGAACAACTAATAGTTGAGGTGTGTTTCGATAAATATTTGATGATAGTTCAAGTAGGAAACTCATACACCTGATAATACAAGTAGGAAATTCAAAAAGTTCAAAAATCGAGATACTTTAGGTGTGTTTATGACCCTCGACTATGCTAAATGTCAATTGCTTTAATTCCTTGGCAACAAACATCTGTTCAACTTGCTTCCATTACCATAGTATAACATTCCATTGCTATGTTTGAGAAGAAGGGAAAATCAAGATCCTTATAACCAAATTTTTTGGTTAATTCAATGAAGATGGCACAAACACAGGCTATTGACAAGCAACACTTCTCCAAATATATATATATATGTATATATCACAATGCCTTGTTTCGTACACTAGTTTATACATCTTCGTCGCACCAGATGTAATGAACTGGTAGTTGAGTAATTAAAAGAAAAACAGAAATCAATCTATGGCACACTCGTAAACTGAGTATATTAGATATATATATAAACTATAAAGCAATGAGAATGGCCTTGTTCTCATGCTTGTTTACGTCGATCACACTGTAAAAGATACCGTGTAATATTCGTGGTCAGATCTGAATGAAAGGACAAATAATGAAAAGTACCTAATTGCGCGTGCTATGTTGCTGAGACTTTCTAATATGCTCCAACAGTGAAGTCGCCTTCCTCTTGGCCCTCTCCGTGCCACTCTTTGTGAGCTCTGTAAGAGGTATAACTGCACCAAGCCTACAAAGGCAAGAAAGATTCTCGGAATCTCTCTTGCACAAGGAGAGTAAGATGGCAGCTGCGTTCTCTTTACTACGAGATAGACCTGTCCTAAGAAGATCTATCAATACTGGGATTGTGCTAGTTTTTGCTATGGCCTCCTTAGCCTCTTGGTGGTTAGCTAGGACCGAAAGAATGGTCAAAGGTTCATCGACCATGCAGCTGCTTGAATCCGTCAGCATTTCCAGCAGCGCTGGTATAATCCCTGCACGAACAGCTCGACCCTTGTTTCCTTGATATATACACAAATTAAACAACGCTGATGCAGCGTCTTTTTTTCCTCTGGTATTTCCAGTCAGAAGCAAATCTATGAGAGCTGGTATGGCTCCCGATGCGCCTATTAATATTTTATTCTCGTCTCCAAGCGACAAACTAAAAATGGTTGCTGCTGCATTTTCTTTTGCCTCCATGCTCCCCGCTCTGAGAACTTGAACGATAGAAGGAATGGCATCAGCAAGCATTATAATCCTTTTGTTGTCATCGAATATAGAAAGGTTGAGAACCGCAGTGACAGCATTTTCTTGGATTTGCCTGTCTTCGGATGTCAACAACTTAACTAGGACCGGAATTGCTCCAGCTTCAGCAATCAAAATTCTGTTGTCTGTGCTTCTTTTGGAAAGTGAACGGATCTCGGCTACTGCAGCCCTGCAATCCTCCACGGACCTGCTTGAAAGCTTTCGGACAAGTACCTCCATAGCTCCTATTTCCCCAATAACATAGCGAAATGATCCATTCTTTATTTTCCCATTTGCAAATAGGGTTGGCTGTTGTATATTGTTCTTTGCACACCAATCACTAATTAGATTTCTCAGAGCATAATTTGGGGTAAGCGTGAGATTGTGGAGTTGTTGCTGAGTTTTTGGGCATGTTGTGTGGCCGCCATCTATCCATTGTTGTATGTACGATCTTTCATAAGTCTGTAAGGTTACGAAACAAGTACATTGGAACAAATTCTGGAGAAGCTAAAACGTTCCTATCTAAGAAACAACCAAAGAGCATCCATAGACATGTTAAAGTAAAGAGTAATGGTCAAAAACACACCTAAAGTATCCCGGTTGTTCGAGTTTTATACCTTAACTATCAGGTGTGCGAGTTTCCTACCTGAACTATCACCAACTATTTATCAACACACAGCTCAACTATAAGTTGTTCCCTTTTCCTACATGAAATATCACCACCGTACCGTTAAGGTAGGAAAAGGGAACAATGATAGTTGAGGTGTGTTTTTGATAAATAGTTGTGATAGTTCAGATAAAAAAATCACATACCTAATAGTTCAGGTATGAAACTCGAAAAACCGAGATAGTTTAGGTGTGTTTTACTGTTTTTGACCCTTCAATCTAAAGTAAATGAAGTTACAAGCATATTACCTGCCCTGTGGCAGCCACAATAACAGGATCCCTCATGAGCTCAAGGGATATAGGGCAAATAAACTCTGTAGGAGTTACAGGACAGTTGGACTTTTTACGCTCGTCGTGACTCTTAAATGGAGAGTCATCTTCCCCGGAAATCTCCGGATCACCAACCACAGATAACTTGGAAGAGTTTCCTATTCTTTCAGACTCCTGAACTATCTGACTGCAGTAACTTCTGTTTCGAACACTACCTCGAGGAACACGTCCAACTTTTGGTCTAACTTCATGATCAATATTGCCAATATTTTCTATATGTAACGTTCCAATTCCACTATTTCCTGAATGGAGTAGATCAATCTCCTTATCCAGTGGTTGTGATGATGCTCGAGATAGTAAGTTTGACTTTACAGGGCCACCATACTTTTCTGTGGCTCGTCTCAACTGTGCTCTGACCAATTCAACCTGGAAAAAGTAAGAAATATCAGAGGGGGAAATACCAAGGAGACGAGCACAAACCTGAAAAGATAAAAGCCAAAGCTCAAGGCAAACCTGCTCTTGCACTTCTTCTGATATGTCAAAATGATCATATGGGAAGTTACCAAGGGCTTTCTCCAATTTCCATGTAACACATTGAAACCGAAAGTTTATTTTCTTTACCGCGACATCCTTGAGTCAAGAAATAGCACATATTACAGAGGTACACGACACTGCCTTGAATGAGGATTGAGACATCATCAAATAATATAAACACCTCAATAAGGAAAAAAAATATTTTTCTCAAATGTCAATGTGACTAACACAGGCAATCTGTTCCATTTCTGCATTTTGGAGGCACAAGTTGGATATATAACCAATATAGTGAACCCAAGGGTGCATCCTAGCAGCCAACGAAGTTGGAATGGATCATGGGAAACCATCGTTCAAATCCAAAAAGAAGCAAAAAAAAAGTAGGTACGTGCAAGCTAGCACAAACACCACCATTTTAAGAAATTTTTTAGCAGAATCATATCTTCGCTACCAATGAAATTATAACAAGATTGACCTGCAGTCTTGATTCCTAGACCAAATTGAATAGCTTCCTCATTTTCTATGGACAGATCATCTAAATTTAAATGCGCTCATTTAGACTACTTAAGGATTACTCTTTGTCGCCTCACAAGACAATTGGACTTATCAGAAGAAAAAAGAAGTGCATTGAATAAGATGATTCGGAGCACGATTTGATGACATAGCTGATATACGAAGGTAATTGAATAGAACTAAAAACATTGTTAGTCCATCTCAGGAATTTCGCTAGCAAAGCTTAAGTTCATGGCTCGCAAAGTCAAATTAAGTGACCAACAAGTTATTTAACCATGAAACTTTAGTTACTAATAAATCTACAATTCCTATTTGAATCAGATGAATCTTTCTTGGCAGTTCTACCATATAAATTTAAAACTCTTGGTTGTTCATCAATGTATGCATATTCACAACTGTTAGAATATGAATAGGTTTATACAATACTATTAGAGAATAGGAATTGGTTTACACAATCCTATTAGAATAGGAATAGGTTTATACAATCCTATTTAGAATAAGAATATAAATACAAATAGGAATAGGAATAGTAAATAGTATCCTACTTGGTAAAGGATTGTATTCTAGTGTCTATAAATAGGGTCTCAATGTAATAATGTAGACACAACAACAATTCAATAATATTTTTTTCCTATATTTCTCACATGGTATCAGAGCCTTTACGATCTTGGTAAACAATCAAAGAGCTTCCGTTGCCGGCGGGCGGCTATTATCCATATATGTTGCCCGTCCGGTCAACGATTATGTTAGCAAAAGTTGGGTCACCGGAAAGATACACGGTGACCCAACTTTTACTAACACAATCATTGGCCGGACGGGCAGCATATATGGATAATAGCCACCCGCCGGCAATGGAAGCTCTTTGATTTTCTACCAAGATCGTAGAGGCTCTGATACCATGTTAACAGAACTACTTTAATTGAAGAACAAGACGCAAGAGTTGTATTACAATCTAATAGAATTAGTCTAAATACAAAATAATAGGAAGGCTATATATAAGCATCCATTAACTAAACCTAACCTAATAGGAATCCATTAACTAAACCTAACCTAATAGGAATCCATTAACTAAACCTAACCTAATAGGAAATAGAAACAATAACAAAAGCCCAAACATAGTAACATATGGACTAACATCCCCCCTCAAACTCACAATGCAACAGCAATAAGCATTGAGAGTTTGTCACACAAAAACCGAAATCGAGACGCCGACTGCACTTTCGTAAGAAAGGGGACAATGCAATGGTCCCTTTAATAAGGGTGTCAAGTTCCTCATCTCCACGAATAGCCAGTTGCAAATGCCTCGGTGTGATCCTCTTCACCTTCAGATCCTTGCTTGCATTACCAGCCAATTCAAGAACTTCTGCTGTTAGGTATTCCAGAATCGCAGCAGAGTAAACAGCTGCTGTAGCTCCAACTCTTCCATGGGCTGCAGTTCTGGACTTGAGTTGACGGTGAATTCTACCCACTGGAGACTGAAGACCTGCTCGAGATGACCTAGAAACTGGTCTTTTCTTATCTTTCTCCTTGTTGGTTGCTGCTGCAGCAGCAGCTGTTGTCTTTCCTGCTAACCCCAATCTAAACCACTTTATGAATCACAAATTACTTGAAACCGGGTAAACCCAAAAGGGATCTCCTCAACACAATCAAATCCTTATATGCTAAAGAAAAACCCAATCTTTCTCAAATCTACTAAAACCTCCAAACAAGACCCCAAATTTTTCAAATATCTTCCAACAAACACACAATTTTCAGCAGACCCACAAACGAATTCAGCAACGAAACTCCAAAATCTCAACAAACCCAGATGAAATCTACGATTCTTCAACCCAAACACAACCAAAAAACCCTAGTTCGAACAAATCAAAAATCGAACCCTAGTTCGAACAAATCAAAAAAAAAACTGAACCCTAACAAATCAAAAATTGAACCCTAGTTCGAACAAGTCAAAAAAATGAACCAACCCAAAACTAACAAATCAAAAAATTCAAACCCTAGTTTGAACAGATCAAAAAACGAACAAATCAAAAATTCGAACCCTAGTTCGAACAAATCAAAAAACGAACCAACCCAAAACGAACAAATCAAAAATTCGAACCCTAGTTCGAACAAATCAAAAATCGAAACAAATCAAAAAACGAACCCTAGTTTGAACAAATCAAAAACTGAAACAAATCAAAAAAACCGAAAATAGTCACCAGCATTCCAGTGACTACTATTTTACATATATGATTTGCGTAGCACCGTGCATCTCTTCGGACTACTTTTCATATATAATTTGTGTAGTACCGTGGATTTTTCCGAACTATTTTCTCATATCTAAGTTGCATAATGTGTCTTTTCAGTGACTCCTCAGATTTGATTTGCATAGTTCCATTCGTCTTTCCGGTGACTCCTTAAATCTGATTTGCGTAGGGTTGTGCCATCATTCCAACCCTACCCGTATAATTTTTTTTTTTCAGCAGGGTCGTGCCATCATTCCGACCCTACACATATTATTTCTCTTTTTCAATGGGGTCGTTCCATCAATTCGAACTATCCTATATAATTTCTATTTTAGTTGGGTCGTGACATCATTTCGACCCTACCTATATAATTTTATTTCTTAGATTGTGACCACTTTTAGCCATTCAATCTAATACTCCGGCATATGAGCATGTTCCAGCCAGCTTTTCGGTGACTTATTTAATATCGACTCATCTAATTCCAACATGATCCATACACTTAATACTAGATTTTGAGCACTTTGTTCTCAAGGGGAGTTTAGTAGCCTTGTATGTCGAATATGTGAGTCACTCTATGGTCTGAAATGGTCTTTACAAGTTTGGTTTGGGAAGTTCAACACTATAAATCACTCTGTGTTTTATCGGCATTATGCATCAAATCCAATATTTAATGAGAAGACAAGCACATTGAGATTGACTGTCAATTTTGTGAAGTCGACTGATCAACTTGCAGATATCTCAGTATTAATTACATATGTAACAAGCTAGGTACATGAATTGTATGCACTAGCTTGAGGAGGAGTGTTAGAATATGAATAGGTTTATACAATACTATTAGAGAATAGGAATTGGTTTACACAATCCTATTAGAATAGGAATAGGTTTATACAATCCTATTTAGAATAAGAATATGAATACAAATAGGAATAGGAATAGTAAATAGTATCCTACTTGGTAAAGGATTGTATTCTAGTGTCTATAAATAGGGTCTCAATGTAATAATGTAGACACAACAACAATTCAATAATATTTTTTTCCTATATTTCTCACAACAACAAAGCGTAAAAACTGAATGGACGGATCATATTTAACAACAAGCACATTTCTTTACATTTAGGGGCGGAGCTAGACTATAATGCAGAGGCGGAGACAGTCTATAGCCTACGGGTTCGGCCAAATCTAGTACCTTTAGTTCAAACTCCGAATTTGTAATATGTACAAATTATTAATTTTGAATCTAGAAACTACAACAGACTAAAATTCTGAATCCATAAGCTTCAAATCTCAACTCCACCTCTGACATAATGGGAACTAACCAATAGATAAAAAGATTGAAACTTTACAACACCAAATGCAAAATATGACTACATGGGAATCAACAAATAGACAAAAAGATTGAAACTTTACTACACCAAATGCAAAATATGACAACATGGGATTTAACACATAGACAAAAAGATTGAAACTTCATTACACCAAATGCAAAATATGATAAGAACGGAACTAACAAATAGATTAAAAGATTGAAACTTTACAACACCAAATGCAAAATATGACAACATGGGATTTAACACATAGATAAAAAGATTGAAACTTTACAACACCAAATGCAAAATATTACAACATGGGATTTAACACATAGATAAAATGATTGAAACTTTACAACACCAAATGCAAAATATGACAACATGGGATTTAACACATAGATAAAAAGATTGAAACTTTACAACACCAAATGCAAAATATGACAACATGGGATTTAACACATAGATAAAAAGATTGAAACTTTACTACACCAAATGCAAAATATGACAACATGGGAATCAACAAATAGACAAAAAGATCGAAACTTTACTACACCAAATGCAAAATAAGACAAGATGGGATTTACAAAATAGATTAAAAGATTGAAACTTTACTACACCAAATGTAAAATATTACAAAATGGGAATTAACACATAGATAAAAAGATTGAAACTTTACTAATCAAGACACTTACAGAGTGGATCTTGGGATCAAGTTCATTAGCTGCTAAAAGTAGTTGTTTTGCAGCTTGAATAGCAACAGAGAGATCAGAAAAGCAAGAATTGAATGAAGAAGATGAAGAACCCAAAAGGGTATTTGAGTCTTTTAACTCATCAAACAAATGCGCCAAAAGTGTAACTCTTCTTGCTAAATCTGTACAATCTTTCTTGAATTTACCACAAAATCCAACAGTTGAGATCTGTGACACCTCATGGAGTAGCCGGAGTGGGGTGGCAATAGGGTGGTCTCCGGCAACGGCGGTGGCTTCTCCGCCGGCCATGGTGGTTGTTTTTTGGTGGAGAAATGTCAGTACAAACACTAATGGGGAATATTGAAGCTCGAGTTAAATTGTTAGCTATTCTGTTTCAATTTTTTTATTTTAACTCGACACCAAATTTTATTTTAAATTAAAGATATAAAATATATAAAAATATTTGTTATATTTTATGTCAAAAAAGGAAAAACTAATTTTTTAAATTGCTATATCAACATTGATTTTGTCAACTTTATATTAATATTTATTGAATATTTAAGAATATTACCATAGAAAAAGCCAGCTTCTATCAGCTGTCATTTTATACTAATTCTTGATGCTTTGTCTCTTAATAAAGAACATTTTTATTAGGTGTAAGATTTGATATTTTAATTGATTATTATTCGTAACATCCTAATTTATGCGGTATTTTTCACTTTATTAAAATTAATTTGATTGATTTTTCAAGTTAAATTTACTTAAATAAATTTAATATTTTAAAATTAATATTTAGATAAAAAAATTATGTAAAAAATATTATAATTTGAAATTTTTTCATGTCAATATGATTATAAAATTATGTATCCAAATTTTCTTGTGTTACTTAATGCATGTGTGGTTATGATTTATCGTTCATCGAATGCTCGTTTTATATATAAAATTTTATGTATTCGATTTAATCATTCGATATTCGTAGTCCATTGAATTATTAATCCAAATTGATATTGAGTAGATTCATAAAGTGAGGAAACAAATCCAAATTTCCTATTCTTAAAGGATAATTCAAACCGAGATATTTAGTTAATGTGAAGAAATTTCAACTATTCCACTGTTGACACCTAATTTTGACCCTCCACAATATAAATTAATCATCAAGCCTCTTCAATTTCTAACGATTTAAAATAATTAGTTTCAGAAATAAAATAAAATAAACATAGTTTACAAAGTTATTTTAAATAGTTTTGTCACTTTTTAATAATATGTTTATGTATATAATTAATGGATTTTATGAGTATTCAAAAATCATCTCGAAAGGATTTTATATTTTAAATACTTTATTAAAGGTAAGGGTCATAATTTTGAATTAATAAATTTTATGAAATTCAAGGTACTTTCAAGTTATTTTAGAGTAATTTTATCATTTTTAATAATTTTAATAATAAATGTTTATATTTTTACAATCACGTTATTTTATAAATATTTGAAAATCATCATAAAGATTTTACATTTTAGTTAAATATTTAATTACTTTAAGTTATAGTTAGAATTTAGAGCTGATTAAATTAACTATTCTTATGATAGAAATAATTATTATATTTTGTTAAGATTAAGAAGCTCGGTAATTAATTGATGTTAATTCATCTAAATTAAACCCAATATTTTAAAAGATTTAACCTCTTTCTTATTTGGGCCAGTTTTCCAAATTGCCCACATCAAATTCCCTCAATTCCCATTTTTTTTTCCCCCCAATTCCAGCCCATTCCCAACAATACATACAACAACAACCAGAAACAACCCAGCAAAACCCACCGCCCCAACTTCATCTTCCTCATCTGCTCCACGCAACAATAGCAGCCAAATCGCAACAGTACCCGACCCCACTTCCCATCCAGGTCCCTCTTCCTCTTCACGTGCACTCTTCCTCAGCAAAAATCGCAGCAATTCACAGCTGCAACAGCCTTTCTCTGCAACAACTACCCACTTCGATATTTTCATCCGAATTTTGAGGGATTTCGGTTGAAATCTTGCACAAGCAGCAGTTCCTCTGTCTTGGGGAAAAAATTTGAATCAAAGATTGGATGGGGGTTACCATTTCTGCCCTTGCCCTCGTCCAATTTTTTTTTTTGTTTGCTATAAAAAAGCTCGCGTTCCTCTTCAGCGAGGAGGGGGCAGAGGGGAAAAATTTGAGTCAATTTAATGAGAAAATACATAGAAATACATTGGTTTTAAAAGCAAATACAGACTTAAAAAATCAACAAGTACTATAGAGTGTCTTTAGGCGTTGGTTTCTTTTTTCGAGACATTTTTGCTACTCGTCGGAACTCTCAAAATCGTGCTTTGGTGGTGAAAGGTCATTTTCGTCCAATTTATCTTGCCCCAGTCGCTGCCCGCAATAAGGTAAACAACTCGTAATCTCTTTGTTTGTTTTGAGTTCATTGTGTTGGTTTGATATGTAGCTCTTAGTGGATTTTGAGATAAGCTTATACATGATGTGTTCGATCTGTGTTTTTGCTTCATCTTATTTGTCTAAAATGTTAGTGTGTGTTCATTTTCTTGGTGGTTTAATGCTTGTTTAAGCTCTCATCGTTGTCTAGGTTCTCTTCGAATTCATGGCTATTATGCTCACCTTAAGCTTGATTTGATCGTTTGTTAACCACCTTTATTATGTTCTGTCTCTGTTTTGATGAAATAATTTTCTCGTTTTTTACTATATGTTCTTAAGTGTTGAAGAAGTTATTTCGTTATTTCTCTTGTATATTTTCGTGTAGTAATTTCAGGTCACATTAATATGACTCGTTTGTTTCGGGATCATTTTGTAGTATGAAATTATTAGACCAGTTTAGTACTTGACGATTACATGTTGCATGGATTCGTCTATTTATTTTGGTTAGCTGATGGTTTTGTCATTAATATGAGAGAGTTCTCTTGTCAGTATGAGCATGTCTTTATACTACCGATTATGTTCTTGTCATCTTAGTTTCAGTTTTGTTCCATGTTTTCGATTCGAAGTAGTATGGTTGACACCTACATAATAGAGCATTAGTTTAGCTCGAGATTTCCTTAGTATCGTGTTGCTTTTTTTTTTTCCATCTCGCATCTTATGAGCTGATTCTTCTTGCCTTAGGTTCATGCGATTCTATTTTGAATTTTCTATCGTGCTTATGTGTTGATCCTCCTGTTCGTTATATGTATTTTTGAAAGCATGTATCTTGATCATTTTACTCTAAAAAGAAGGGGTTAAAGTCAGCAGCAAATTTCTGTCCAAGAATGCTGGATTTGGAATTACATCTTAATTTCAATTTTGAACCATGACTGCCTTTTTCTTGCTTCTATATTTATTAAGAGAGCTAAATGGTTTGTCATGTAGTTATTTAGATTTGGACTAAATTATATTTACTGTACTTGTTCATAATGATCTTTCTTAGAGTTCAAATGTAGTATGTTTGTTTCTTTTAATTTATTTGAGCTACTATTATAAGTTTAGTTAGTAGTTTAAGTTTATTTTGTTTAAGATCACTTCTTATAGTCCATTTTAAAAAGGAGAAAAGGAATAAGTGTGTTTAGTTGGTTTCCCTTGGATAAATTATTGTTTCCCTAAATTAAATCTTGTTATCATTTGGAGCTACGGTTTTGAGATGCTATTTTTTATTACTAATCCTTATCTTTTATTTTTATATTGTTTCAGGAGATATTATCCGGGTCCTCTTGGACTCCTATCATCTTTCCCATATTTCGGATGGGCCGTAAAGGCCCGCATCCACTTGTTTCTCTTTCGAGTCAGCCTCATTGCCACATAGAGAAGCAGACGAACAGGTCGAAGGCAACAAATAAGGCTGGAAACAGAAATTACAGGTCCCGGAAAGCCGAAAAGGGGCTGTATACAATATTATATACTGATATACGGGTAAAAAAATGTAAAAATACAGGGTTAAGGCAAAACACAGGTGTTTGGAAGCAGGATATACATGAAAAACGTTGATATACAGAAAACGTATACAAAAAGGGGATTGGGTTAAAACTCAAAAAATTACAGCGAAACTGGCCCAAATTCGATTTCTCCTTCACTCGTTAATTATTAATTGTGATTATTTATTATTGTTGTTTAACTCTAACTTTAAAATTATTAATTAACTTAAAGAAATTCCCCAAAATATGAGTTATTTCCTTTGTATTGGTCTAATTTTAATAGATTTCACATTTTATTGTTCACTTATTTTATCAATCTAGTATGTTGGTCAAATTATGCATTTTAATTAAATTAAACCTTTTGTTCTTAAAAATAATGTTTTTTTTAAGCTCTTCAAAAGTTTCATTGTGGATCCTTTCTTTGAAAAATAATAATAATAATAAAAATAATGTGTCATTTATTTCATTATTTTCCCAAAGTTAATTATATTGTAAATTATTATTTTTATGTTAAATCATATTCCTAAAAATAGTCATATATATTTTAGTCAAGTCGTAAGCCAACCGCGTGTTAGCTGGCGTTTTAAATGCCTTAAAAACCTTCTTGAAGCGTAAATAAGAACTTCTTACCCATTTTCTCTAAATTTTAAATACTTAATCTGTTAGAGTCTTTTAAAATTAAGTTTTCTCAGTATCTTCAAAAAAATTAAGTGGTGACTCTTTTCTAAGTGTTTTTCTTAAATTGTTTTATACTTAGAACATTTTAAAAAGTAATTTTTCTACAGATAGAAAAATTACGACACAACATAAATGGCGACTCTGCTGGGGAATTAATTAAGTTATAATCATAAGATTTGACTAACTGTTATTAATTGTTGAATTGCTTGTTTGTGCATAATGTGCTTAAATTGTTATAAATTATTGCATTCATGGCATAACATATTCCGTCAAACGACACTTATTTTAATTTTCCATTTAATGGATGATTATGCGAGCAGCAGTCGTTCGTTAACCAAATTGTTCCTGGGGCACCCTGACGAATGTAGTTGGCTACTGGATAATCAACGGTCGTTAACTATCCCAACCCAAGTAGTCCGCTTGGGTCACCAATCTACTATAAAGAAAGTCCACTCTTAGTCAGACTAGGATAGAGCAAAACTAAATCCCCAAAATTTAGCGCATTAGCCTAAGATGACCCAATACCCAAGGCATGTTAGGCCCATTAGACAGACCACATTGAGTCCACAATGGCCCACGGCCTAAATGGACGATCATACTTATGTGTTTAAATTTGAAGAATGTATATGTCATTTAGCAAACCATTGTCTCTTGGGGTAAAATTTTAATCGTCTGTTCGAGTCAAAAAAGGATCAAGTTATCATAGCATCCAAAAGCGTGGACATTCGAAGATGACAAGAAATTACGAACAGAGGATCATTCCTTGGAAGCATAAATTAGGATTGTGCCTCTGCGCGGGACTGATATTTTGTATCTCATTTCCCCTATTATGTATCCCCCATATAGTTTATTCGTAAAATTTGTATAAACTTGGGATTTTAGGAGCAATGGAATGTTTCAAACAACGTTATACATATTTCAAATTGCTAGGCCTACCCTTGGCACAAAAGGATCACATATCTGTTTAGAACGCGATATATGTTTGTGTGCCTTAACTGTTTATGTGCTTTGTTGCTTTGAATAAGGACATTTTAGCCCACTCATTTTCAAAATCGCTACAATACAAGTCACTACTCCAAAATGTCCGACCAAAATTTCATGAGTCTTGAGTTTCTCAGCCAGAAATAAAAATCCTACTACCAAAATCCTAAGACATTACTTTATCATCTCAGGAAAGGTAAAATCGCAGCTAAGATGGAAAAAGGAAAGAGTATCGACATGGAGTTAACTGAGGAGAATTTGAGAATGAAATTGCAGTGGCTCATACAAGAGATCCAAGAAACCAGAGAAAGGAGAATAGAAGTAGAGATCGCCATCGCGGTCGCACAAGCCGCAAATGCAGCACTAGACGAGGAGTTGGCGACTAAATGACAAGACACGCTATTGTGAATGAAGAGACAGTCGCTATGCGGAAGGAAGATGATGTCTTCAAAGATAATATAGCCATGAGGCTTCAAATGCTACATAAAGAATACCCTATTTTGAATCGGAAGCTGTTGAAGAAGAATCTGAGGAGGAAATTGTCTATAGGCCTCTTTTTCAGGGACGGTGGAAAGAAGGGAATGAGGAAGATTGCCCTTGAAACATATGATTTTACCCCCCGCGATTAATGCGACAATCGAAAGAATAATGCTTGGATGGAGGCACATTTTATCTTTTAGGAGCTTTATTGTCTATTTTTCACTTTCCTTGTAATCACCAGAAATGAATGAATGAAAATGAAAATTCCCTTTTGTATTCAAACTACGTAGGGCCTGAATTTTCTTTGCGAGATACGTAGGCAACTTTTCAAGGCCCGGTCCCTATTTTTTTAAAATTTTTCTTTTTCCCTTTATCCTACAAGGAAATGTTGAGTTCAGATCAACAGATGCCAGAAGATGCAGCAAGAAAACCTTAGCTCAATGCGATTTAACCTTCCTAAGTCACTTGCCTCAAAAGAAAAAAAATATTCCCCTTTATTCGTGGGTTAACATGTTCTCAAACAAAGCAACTCTTATGTGTTTATATGCCCTCTATGTGATATTTTGCATTATTTGTCCCGCATCAAAACTAACAGATTTGCCTTTGAGTTTTTTTCCTTTACAGGTAGTTAGAACTGATCTGTGTTGATAAGCTGGCTGAACACCCTTATTTTACAAGATCAAAAGGGCCTGCAGATTCCTTCCCCAATCAAAGTTTTCGGAAGGGCAAGTCAACAATGGGCGATAATGTTGAGGATACCGATTTAACAAATGTTGTTGTGGCTTAACCCATCGTCGCCGATCAGAACGGGTTAATTATGCAGTTGATGCAACAGATCGCTGAGATGCGAGTCGAAATGCAGAGAAGGCAAGATTCGCCCAATTCAGCTTTTGCTTTTAATGCTTTAGCAGATGGAAGGTCTTCACTTCACTTTCCTCCTTCAAATACAGAACAGGCTCAAAACCCACCCTCCAGTCCTGCTCATAACCCATCAATTATCAACCTAACCACTAAAAAACCGTATTATGCCTCCGCCTCTTATCAGACAGCACCCCCTCGTCAAAATATCAACCTCCAAGTGTCACTTCCTCCCCAAAATGCCAACCTCCAAACTGGTCCACCCTCTCAAAACCAACACATTAACAATCCGCAAACTTCCTTCCATCACCAAAATCAACATACCAACCCCTAAACTTTCCCCCAAAACTACCAAGCCACTCAAAATGCCCAAAGTCCCTCCATTGCTCTATCCCTACCCCAGAAAGCCATTTTCCAAATCCCTATCCCCAATGAGCATGACGCCAATGGTTCCGAGCTCGACCATTATGAAGAGCAAGAGAGAGAGTGGAGGTCGAAGGAAGAGGCTGCCAAACTGGATATGAAGGAAGAAATCCGAAAGGCCATGAAAGAATTGCAGTGTATTCCTGAAGTCGCCGATTTGAATTACAAGGATTTATGCATCCATCCAAATTTAGACCTCCCGAAAGGGTTCAAGGTGCCAAAATTTGACCTTTTTGGAGGCATAGGAAACCCCTTAGCACACCTGAGGGCCTACTGTGACCAGCTTGTGGAAGTCGGAATGGATGAAGCTTTACTAATGCGGCTTTTTAGCCGAAGTCTGAGTGGAGAGGCTCTGGAATGGTTTACATCTCATGAAACCAGACAGTGGCATAGAATGCTCTAGCCAAAGATTTTATCGAACGATTCGCCTACTATGTGGAAATCATTCCTGATCGCTATTTCTTGGAAAAAATAAAGCAGAAATCGAATGAAAATTATAGAGAATTTGCATACAGGTGGAGAAAGGAAGCGGCTAGAGTTCGACCATCTATGTCTGAGAAGGAAATTGTCGAAGTATTTGTGCGGGTCCAAGAGCCCAAATATTATGATAGAATTATGTTGCTCGTCGGAGCAAAGTTTGCTGAGATAGTCAAAGTAGGTGAGACTATCGAAGATGGATTAAGAACCGGAAAGATTGCCCGCGTTGCTGCCTTGCCCCGATCCTCGGGATTGTTGAAGAAGAAAAGAGAAGATGTGTTTTCTGTATCTTATGAGGGAAAGAAGACCCCAAGGAAATCCCCATTATATCCAGGTCGTTTTCAACCTTCACAGAGTTTGTACTCGATTTGTTATGCACATAATGATTACCAAAATACCACTCCCCCCAGTTACCAAAACACCCCTCCTCCCATTTATCAAAATACTCCCCCTCATATCTACCAAACTTCCCATCCAGCTTACCAGACTCCATCTCATCATTACCGAAATGCCCCTCCCCCAACTGTGCCAACGTTCAGGAGAATTGTCAAACTCCTCCCCCAATGTATCAAACCCCAGCTCCACTTTACCAAAATATCCCCCCGAACTACCAAGCTCCACAACCAAATTACCAAACCAATTCATATCCTAGATATCAAACCCCTCATCCAAATGCTCCAAATTATCGTCAAATGCCTCCTCCTCAACAAAGCAATTACGATCCCCCCTCCCCCCTGGTCCTAGATTTGAGAAGAAGCCTGCCAGAATTTTCAATTCGCTCATTGAAAGCCGAACTAGGTTGTTCGAGCGATTAAATACGGCAGGATATATTCATCCAGTGGACACCAGCTCAAAGTTTTATAGACCTGATCAAAGGTGCGCATATCACTCCAACAGTGTTGGACATGATACCGAGGATTGTATCAACCTAAAGCACAAGATTCAAGACCTAATTGACCAGAAAGTGATCTCTGTCCAGACAGTCGCGCCCAATGTCAATAGTAATCCTTTGCCAAATCATGGAGGCATCGCTATTAATATGATAAAGACGGATGATGATTGGTGCGTGACAAAGGCAATAGTCCCGATTGCTCCTGATGAACTGGAAAGGGCCGTAGCTTCGTTGAGCATTAGAAGGAAGAAAGAGTTTGTGATTCTGACACCCGAGAAGGCTGTTGCCTTGGTGCCACGAGAAACTTCTGACTGACCAAAGTTTGTGATTGAAACGGCTATTACCCAGGGTATGACCAGATCCAGCAGGTGCTACACACCAGAAGAGTTAGCCTAGGGAGTACAGAAGAAAGATCAATCTAAAAGGCCAATTAGTGAAGCTGAAGCAAAAGCAGAAGAGTTCTGGAGAAAGATGCAGCCGAAAGATTACTCAATCGTGAAGCATCTGGAGAAAACACCAGCTCAGATCTCCGTGTGGGCCCTATTGATAAGTTTACAATTGCATAGGCAAGCTTTGATGAAGGCTTTAGATGACACTTACGTACCCATTGGTACTAACAATGATAATCTAGCAGCCATGATAAATCAAGTTGTACGAGGATACCGAATTAGTTTCTGTGATAAAGAGCTGCCCTTTGAAGGCATGATGCATAACAAAGCTCTGCATGTCACCGTTATGTATCGAGACAAGATAATAAATTGCATCTTGGTCGATGACGAATCCGATCTTAATATTTGCCCATTGTCGACTCTGAGGCAGCTGAAATTCGACTTGGGAAAGCTTCACCAGAACCAAGTCAATGTAAGAGCTTTTGATGGAGTGCAAAGAGACACATTGGGTATGGTAAACTTGGATTTCAGATGGGTCCTGCAGAATTTAATGTAGAGTTTCAGGTGTTGGATATCAACACTAGTTATAATCTACTGTTGGGAAGACCATTTATCCCAACAATACATACAACAACAACCAAAAATGACCCAGCAAAACCCACCGCCCCAACTTCATCTTCCTCATCTGCTCCAAGCAACAACAAAGACCAAATCGCAGCGATGCAGCCCACTGCCCATACCGGTCCCTCTTCCTCTTCACGCGCACTCTTCCTCAGCAAAAATCGCAGCAATTCACATCTGCAACAACCTTTCTCTGCAACAATCACCCACTTCTATCTTTTCATTCGGATTTTGAGGGATATCAGTTGAAATCTTACACAAGTAGCAGTTCCTCGGTCTTGGGGAAAAAATTTGAATCAAAGATTGGATGGGAGTTACCATTTCTGCCCTTGCCCTCGTCCAATTTTTATTTTCCGTTATAAAAAAGCTCGTGTTCCTCTTCAACGAGGAGGGGGCAGAGGGAAAAAATTTAAGTTGATTTAATGAGAAAATACATAGAGATACATTGGTTTTAAAAGCAAATACAAACTTAAAAAATCAGCAAGTACTATAGAGTGTCTTCAGGCGTTGGTTTCTTTTTCCGAGCCATTCTTGCTGCTCGTCGGAACTCTCAAAATCGTGCTTTGGTGGTGAAAGGTCATTTTCGTCCAATTCGTCTTACTCCAGTCGCTGCCTGCAATAAAGTAAACAACTCGTAATCTCTTTGTTTGTTTTGAGTTCATTGTGTTGGTTTGATATGTAGCTCTTAGAGGATTTTGAGATGAGCTTATACATTATGTGTTCGATCTGTGTTTTCGCTTCATCTTATCTGTCTAAAATGTTAGTGTGTGTTCATTTTCTTGGTGGTTTAATGCTTGTTTAAGCTCTCATCGTTGTCTAGGTTCTCTTCGAATTTATGGCTATTATGCTCGCCTTAAGCTTGATTTGATCGTTTGTTAACCACCTTTATTATGTTCTGTCTCTGTTTTGATGAAATAATTTTCTCATTTTTTACTATATGTTCTTAAGTGTTGAAGAAGTCATTTCGTTATTTCTCTTGTATATTTTCGAGTAGTAATTTCAGGTCACATTAATATGACTAGTTTGTTTCGGGATCATTTTGTAGTATGAAATTATTAGACCAGTTTAGTACTTGACGATTACATGTTGCTTGGATTTGTCTATTCATTTTGGTTAGCTGATGGTTTTGTCATTAACGTGAGAGAGTTCTCTTGTCAGTATGAACATGGCTTTATACTACCGATTATGTTCTTGTCATCTTAGTTTCAGTTTTGTTCCATGTTTTCGATTCGAAGTAGTATGGTTGTCACCTACATAATAGAGCATTAGTTTAGCTCGAGATTTCCTTAGTATCGTGTTGCTTTTTTTTTCCATCTCGCATCTTATGAGCTGATTCTTCTTGCCTTAGGTTCATGCGGTTCTATTTTGAATTTTCTGCCATGCTTATGTGTTGATCCTCCTGTTCGTTATATGTATTTCTGAAAGCATGTATCTTGATCATTTTACTCTAAAAAGAAGGGGTTAGAGTCGGCAGCAAATTTCTGTCCAAGAATGCCGGTATTGGAATTACATCTTAATTTCAATTTTGAACCATGACTACCTTTTTCTTGCTTCTATATTTATTAAGAGAGCTAAATGGTTTGTCATGTAGTTATTTAGATTTGGACTAAATTATATTTATTGTACTTGTTCATAATGATCTTTCTTAGAGTTCAAATGTAGTATGTTTGTTTCTTTTAATTTATTTGAGCTACTATTATAAGTTTAGTTAGTAGTTTAAGTTTATTTTGTTTAAGATCACTTCTTGTAGTCCATTTTAAAAAGGAGAAAAGGAATAAGTGTGTTTAGTTGGTTTCCCTTGGATAAATTATTGTTTCCCTAAATTAAATCTTGTTATCATTTGGAGCTACGGTTTTGAGATGCTATTTTTGAGTACTAATCCTTATCTTTTATTTTTATATTGTTTCAGGAGATATTATCCGGGTCCTCTTGGACTCCTATCGTCTTCCCCATATTTCGAATGGGCCGTAAAGGCCCGCATCCACTTGTTTCTCTTTCGAGTCAGCCTCATTGCCAAATAGAGAAGCAGACGAACGGGTCGAAGGCAACAAATAAGGCTGGAAACTGGAATTACAGGTCCCGGAAAGCCAAAAAGGGGCTGTATACGTGCTGTATACAGCATTATACACTGATATACGGGTCAAAAAATGTAAAAATACAGGGCTAAGGCGAAACACAGGTGTTTGGAAGCAGGATATACATGAAAAATGTTGATATACACTGATATACAGAAAACGTATACAAAAACGGGATTGGATTAAAACCCAAAAAATTACAGCGAAACTGGCCCAAACAGGAGGCCCAAATTCGATTTCTCCCTCACTCGTTAATTATTAATTGTGATTATTTATTGTTGTTGTTTAACTCTAACTTTAAAATTATTAATTAACTTAAAGAAATTCCCCAAAATATGAGTTATTTCCTTTGTATTGGTCTAATTTTAATAGATTTCACATTTTACTGTTCACTTATTTTATCAATCGAGTATGTTGGTCAAATTATGCATTTTAATTAAATTAAACCTTTTGTTCTTAAAAATAATGTTTTTTTTAAGCTCTTCACTTAATCACATTTTAATTCATTTTAAAAATTTCTTTTTTAGTTAAAGTACTTTTCTCAAATAAACTTTTTTAAAAAAAAAAATGTTAGTCAAAATCTTTTCAATTAGTTAATATATATATATATATATATATATATGCCCTTGGTTATTTTTCGCAAAAAGGTTAGCTAATTAATTAAAATTGATTTTCATGTTTAATTTACTAAATTGGTTTAACTTATTATTTCAAAAATGAATTACATGAATTCTAATTAATCTAGTTTTATTAATATTCTAATTACTTGTAATTAAATTCAAATATTCCATTTTGGATCCTTTTCTTTGAATAATAATAATAATAATAAAAATAATGTGTCATTTATTTCATTATTTTCCCAAAGTTAATCATATTGTAAATTATTATTTTTATGTTAAATCATATTCCTAAAAATAGTCATATATATTTTAGTCAAGTCGCAGGTCAACCGCGTGTTAGCGGGCATTTAAAGTGCCTTAAAAGCCTTCTTGAAGCATAAATAAGAACTTCTTACCCATTTTCTCTAAATTTTAAAGACTTAATCTGTTATAGTCTTTTAAAATTAAGTTTTCTTAGTTTCTTCAAAAAAATTAAGTGGCGACTCTTTTCTAAATGTTTTTCTCAAATTGTTTTATACTTAGAACATTTCAAAAAGTAATTTTTCTACAGATAGAAAAATTGCAACACAACATCCACCATTTCTGCTAGTGGTATAAATAAATAATAATATTACAAATTTTACTCAACTCGTAGTTGAGTTGTTAAGCAAGCTGATGATGAGAAGTCCTTTCTCCTATTTGATTATTATACTACTTACAATGCGATATTTTTTATTTTATTAAAAAATTTCCTTACACACACTCAATATTTTACACTAAATTAATTTGTTTTATCATGATCTTAATTAATTAGCCAGTGAAAGATGATGTGAATGTCAAAATAAAAGAAAACGATAAATAAGATGGTACGTATTATTATGTAAAAGTTCTTTCAACATCATAAGCTAAAATTACTTCCTTCATCCCATTTTATGTGACACTTTTCAAATTTCGAGATTCAAACAAGTCTATCTTTGATCGTAAATTTTTCATAGATCTTTTAAATATTTTGAATCATCAATTATTATGACTTATAGTACTTTTACGTAGTTTACAAATATATAAATTTCATTTCAAAAATATTGAAGATTTCATGCGCAAATTCTCGGTCAAACTTAAACTGTTTGACTCTCGAAAAATGAAAAGTGTCACATAAATTGGGATAGATGGAGTAAAATAAATGATATATTATTATGCAGAAGAACTTTCAGCATCAGAAATTTCTACATCGACTCCTTTATTTCTTGATTGAAAAAAATCAAGATTTTTCTTATGAACATACTCTTGTATGCGATAATTCATTGGATCGATTCCCATTTTTGTAAGTTTTAGTTTTAAATGGGAGTTCCAATAATTCTTCACTTCAATATTACTATGCTCAGGCAATCTTTCTGCTATAAGTGACCACCTGAAATTTGAAAAAATTAAGAAATTATTGTTATTATTATTATTTTTATACAATAGATGGAAATAGAGTCTAACTAATTTTCAAAAAATATGAACTTATATTAAATTTAAAACTTGTAAACTTGGACATGACCGATCAATAAATCAACATGGTACATGAAAAAATAAGTAAATTTATTAATCAATTATATTATATAAGTCCGAGTTGGCTATATAAACCTGTCACCGAGGAGAGCATGAAACCTGATGATAAGATCATCTTCTTCCTTAGAAAAAATTATCCTTTTAGAGCAACAATTAGCCATACCTATAAACACAAAATAAATTAATTAAATTGCACAGTTATTTGATTCAAAATAAAATTATAATGTTGAAATTATAACTTTGACGGATAATCTCATCTTCTATATGATAAATATTAAAACAAAAAAAAAATATATAATTAATTAACTAAAAAGTCTCAGATGTATTAACATTGTTGATGCTATACAATTGCAGTGTAAAATAAAATATAAATGTACTTACTATCATCTTTAGACCAAGCTTCTTGTATTTTATCCTTGTTAGGATCATAGCAAGACTTGCTCATTTTTTCTTTAGTGACTATTTTTCTTGTAGATACTTAAAAGAAACAATTTTGCTGTGTCTCATTTTATATGAGGTGTTTGATTGATTGTGTACGGAATTCAAGAAATTTTAAAAGATATTATTATATGCGTGAGATATAGGTAAAGAGTTGAAATTATCCTTTTAAATAAGTGGTTGCGAGAGATTCGCTTTAGTTTTCATTTTCTCACTCTTAAAAAGTCTGAACTTTTTTAAGAAAATAAATTTCAACAAGTCATGTCAATAATAATAAAACAAAAATGTTATTAAGATTAAATAGTTTTTAAAAAGAGAAATGTATCATTCTTTTAAAAATAAAAAAACTCAAAAAAAAAAAAATGTGTCAAATATATATATAAAAGTTGCGTGTACTAACAAAACTAATATTGATAGTACGTGGAGAAGATTAGGAAGATATACATATAAGGTGTAGGACTACTCCTAATGTTGTGATGCTGCCTATTAAAAAAAAAATTGGTATGAATTTGGTTAATAGCAATCTGTTCTCGATAAAGAGAACAAGTTACTTTCAAGCTTAAACCATTTAAAACAAAATAGCTACTTTTTTTTTTGTTATTGATAGAGTGGTATTCTCCGTCCCTGTGAAATAAAGTAGAGGGGGAGAGAACCGGAAGAGAGAAGGAAAAAGAGTAAAGAATTGGCAAGTCTAATGGGGAAGAATAGTTAACACGCTGACTGCCTTCGATAGACGGAAAAAAACCAAGTGGTCTAACCTAACTCTTAGATCAAAGTGAATAATATAACACTATATTAAGAGTATCACTAGACTAGTTAACCCCAACAATCAATATCATAATTAATGACTTAACCAAACGAGTGTGAAAAATAGCACAATGATAATACAATGCTCAATTTACTACAATTTTGATACTATAAAGGTTGCTTGAATATGCATATGCACAAGAATCCTTAATTATGTGAATGACAACAATGAATCTCAAAAATTGATCCATGGATCACATAAAACTTAATTCTAAAGAGAGATTGTAAAGGCTTACTAATATATAATCTCACATTAATAATTGAAAGATTATAAAAAAAAAAATCAGATACAATATTAAAATACATATAAATCTTTTTTAAAAATCATATCATAGATATATATATGTGATACAAAGAAGATAATATCATATATTCTTACCATGAAGAGATTTTTCTGGTCTAGCCCAATAAAGTAAAATGGGACAAAGAGTGTAAATTTGGAATAGACAAGAAAGATATGTGATTGTGCGGGTAAGTAGCCTTATTTATAGAATGTATGGTGGAGTATTTTCTCATTTCTTTTATATATATATATACTCGATTTTTGCATCAAATCAAGTTAGATATGTTAAATTTAAACTAATTATTTGGTTTGGTATGGGTAAAGGTTTTACCCATATATGTCAATTTGGTAAAACATACCATTTTGAAGCTAATGTGTATGTACTCATGCCGACATGGATAAAGAACCTCTGATTTCTCTATTCTTAATCAGATATTTCAGATTCAAGTTTATAGAATGGAAAAAGATCTTAAATTTCTAAAAATGAACCTTGTAATGTACGAATTCAGATTTATCGAACTCCAATTGAATTATATGCTTATTTATTTCCTTTTTCCCCAAAGAAAAGTATAATGCACACTTATATTTGGGATGATGAAATTGAGAAACAAAATTTTGTTCACTATTTGTTGGTTATGTTTGCATATCTATGTAATTTTTGTCCTATTTAATTAATATTCCCACGTTACGTGGGCCACGTACGTAACCTCCTTATTAAAGAAAAATGTTGTACATGAGATACATAATAATGAAACAAACATTAATTCGCAAAAGGGGAAAATGAAAAGAGAAACTTTTTGTCATGAAGGAATTAATTATTATAATGAAATTAAAAGGTGATTGAAAATCATGAATCACTAGAAAACTAATTGTATTTAATAAAATTATATATTGCTTCATATTGCCCAACGAAGTTTTTTTTTTTTTTTAATCATTTGATTACCCATTTTGTTAGGGTTAGGCATGATTCTTACCTCGTACGTTAATTAATCAAAAAATTAGACGAACGTACAAAATTATATGAAACCTAACCTCTAAATAAATTCCAAGAGGGTGGACAGTACGTTTTCATTGTTTTACAATTTATTGCCCGCTATATATATCATATTGATGTATTTTTATACACCCTTGCGTCTGTTTCGATTTCTATAATGTTTGTTTAGATTATATATAAATATTTTTGGGATATTATTATTATTATTATTATTATTATTATTATTATTATTATTATTATTATTATTATTATTATTATTTATGAATAGCCCAAGAAATTGCTTGATGTGACACATCATGATATATAAATTTAGGTTGGCTAGGTTAACTCCTAATATCCACAAAATAACAGTGCAAAATTAATGTAGACTGATATTTTATATAGACAAGTTGCTCTCACCAAGAAACAAAGTACCATTTGGCCACATATACTAAGAGAACTTATCGACCTTTCAAAATTTTGGCAAAATTTATTGGCCATAAAATTTATCACTTTTATATTTTATAGAAAAAATCATTAATTATGGCTCCAACTATAATTTTATCCACCGTTCCCCACGGGAGTAAAAAATGATTGTTTCGTCTTTTCGGTTATTTTATTTGAAAATCTATGCTCGACATGAAGAGATCAGTGTCAGATTATATTAAAGAATAACTACTAACTATAATTAATATTATAATTTACTATTTTTTTCATCATTACATCTTCCTAACTAATTATAATTTGATAAATTGTAATAGCGAGTAATTGTGTTATTAGTAATTTTTATTAAAATATTGTATTATAATTTTTGAATAATGTATTAGCTAATTTATTATAAAAAAAAAAGTCAATTTTATGTCAATTGTAGGTATTTTTAATAGTTTTTTATATCCTATAGGTATAATCATGTTTAATGTCTTTCTTCTTTATTTCTTTTTTAAAAATGTGAAATATGCCAAAAAATTATGATCAAACACATGTCAAAACTTCAACTCAAACTTCACCAAAAACCTATTTTCTCAAAAATGTTAAAAAATTTATAACCAACATAATGTAATTAACTTAATTACCATATGAAAATTCAAAGTGTACTTGGGAACAATTTATTTTCATTTCAAACAATGGTCTCTTAAAAACATAAATTATAGCTCTCCAAGTGCGAATCAATATATATACAACCAGAAATTAGAGTTTTTTGACAACTTTTCACAGCAACTTATCTTATCGCCAAAAAATGAGATGAATCAGTGGCAATAAATAAATGTTGGCACAAAATGTATAGTTTTAGCTGCGATTCTACTAAAATATGTCTGGAAAATTAATTGGATGCGACAAAGAAATTGTCGCTATAAAAGGTCTTTTGACGGTAATTTCATCGCCACTAAAGAGGATTTGTGGCAACTTAGTAGTCTCTACTAATTCTGTTATTTATATAAAGATTTAAGACGTAAGTTCAAAGTTTTATTACTAATATGTTTGGTCCATTATTTGTACTAATGTCTCAATCATGTAATACAAAATTTAATTAATAAAATAGTAGTAGACTTTATTATAATTTTAAAAATTATCTATTTATAGGATAAGTAAATATTAAATAATAATATTTTATTAATGACAATGAAAACTCATTTACCTATATAGACAATAGAAAATAAGATAGAAGTGAAACTTACATATACATATACACGCATGGGTGGACCCACATTAGGCGAAAAGGTGTCAAGCGACACCCATTCGTCAATTTTTTACTATATATTAATACTATGTATAAGGTTTATGTGTAATAAATTGACACTATTTGACAATAATTGTTTGATGGCGTGTTGGTTCTCCGTCAGGTTTTGTTGTTAGGCTTTGCGGGTTCTATCCTCAATCAATATGTTACTCATATATACTAAATAAGTTACTCATACTAAAAAAGTGTAGTTAAGTAGTCTTGAACCCAAGACCTCCTTTAGCTTAAAATTAATTTAAGAGTAAATGATGTAATTTATTTATAAATACTATAGTTAAATTTTTAACTTGCTTTCTATAAATATTGACATCAGACCCACAAAAATGAAAAAAATAGATAAATATTTTTCCTCATACCAAACGCACTTGTACATCTTTGATTTATTGAACGTAAAATAAAAAGAAAGATTGACTTTCAGCCATTTAGATATGGATGAATACAAAATGGGGTTATATTGAAAAAAAATTTGTCTTCTAAACTCTTGCCAAGTATTTGCAGACATCAAATATAATCTATATTTTGAATGAATTGTGGGTAGTAAATTTCATGCATTTGTGTATGTGTATAAATGATCATATAATATATTACTTCTATAAAAGTTAAATTCAAAAAAAGTGAATGACGTTAAAAATAAAATAAAAATGAGAGATAAGAGAGTTGATCAGATGGTAAGCACCCCTCACTTCCAACCTTAAGGTTGTGAGTTCAATTCTCCAAGGAAGAATAATATGGGAACCCCTGGGAGGGTTGAAAAAAAAAATGGAAAAGAAATTATTTGTATATTTGAAAAGTGAAAAGTATTGTAATTGTAATTAAATAATTGGATTAAAAATAAAATAATTGTTCACTCTTTTCAAATATTTTACGTTTTTGTTTGGGTATTTTTCCTGACAATTTTAATATATTTTTGTAGAGGCATTAATCGCCACAAAAGCTAAACCTTTGATGGAACAAAATAGAAAGAGAAATGCTAGTGCTTAAAATTGATAAGTAAATGTTACAATAACAAAACATGAATTCTAGACCAATAACAACCATACATTGTACTTTTCTCTAAAAAAATTCTTAAAAAATAGGTAGAGTACTCATAACGATGATATCCAAACCAACCATAGTACATATTATTAATCAGCAAATTAACTCTCGAAAGAGATGATCGAGAACGTCTTCGATATTATCTATGGAAGTGAATTGAGATCAATCAATGAACTTGTAATTTGTTGATCTTTATTAGCACAAGAACTTGCAGCATCAAATATTACTCCATCATTTTCTGATCTTGTGTTATTTTCTTGGAGAAATTCAAGTCTTTTTATGTGAAGATAATGAGATAGCCTATGATTTTTTGGATCAATTCCCATTTTTATAAGTTTTCTTCTCAAATGAGAATTCCAATAATTCTTCACTTCATTATCGGTTCTTCCTGACAATCTTCCTGCTATTAGCGACCACCTGAAAAATAAATGTCAATTTTTTTAAAAAAAAATAACAAACACTAGCTACCTGAAACTCCCTTAAATTTCATTTTACGTGACACTCTTTCATTATCTTTTTAAAATGTTCAATTTAAACTTCACATTTTATAGGCATAAAAATGGTATTATCACTCATGACTTGTTTAAGATATCACAAATTCCAAAGACTTTTTTTCTTCATAATCTCCTTGATGAGTGAATCGAACAATATCATATAAATTGATATCGCAATAGTAATGAGCAAGCATCTTTAGTGAAACTTATTATTGTTATTGTCAATCGTTCAAAAAGTACTTGTCTAAATAATAAAAATCAGTCCACTAGTCAAAAAACATAAATTAGCGATAGACAACTTCTGCCATGTATTAAACAGTATAAATTTGTCATTAATTCTATTTAACAATGAATTGGTCATAAATTATCAAAAAATTATTAGCTATAACCTAATTAGAAATGAATCTCATACCTAATGCCGATTTATGTTAATAGTTTATATTTTTCAAAGCAAACAAATCTAGAATTTCCTTTTAAGGGATAAATAATGGAAAAGTTACCTATTGCCAAGGAGAGCATGAAGCTTGATGATTAGATCATCTTCATCCTCAGTAAAATTTCCTCTTTTTAGATTTGGATTAAGATAATTCATCCATCTTAGCCTACAACTTTTTCCACAACGAAGCAGACCTATAATCAAACACAAATTCAAAATTTACAAGTCAGTATATACATAAATATTCATAACGAGTACTGTGAGCTTAATATACATACATCTCAATTTCTTTTGCATATGTATACATAGTTCAAATAGAAACCAATAGGTTCAGTTGAACTCACATAACGGATTTTTTTTTAACAATGATTTGATCCTCACCAAAGGACAACACAATAATGAGTAGTTCACTCTAGGACCCCACTCCCTCGAGAGCAAGATGTCAATCGAGATGGAGTTGGGTGCAACCCTCGACTTTTCAGGGACTTGTCTTACCTCGACATCTAAATAAATAAAGGTGGACATATATATTACTTACCAGCAGCTTTAGGTAAATTTCTCCAGCAACCTTCACCATGTTTAGTGATATAATCAATGAGTTTTTGATCTTCTTGTTTAGACCAAGCTCCTTTATGCATTTCTTCTTTGTTATCACAACAAGGCTTTCTCATAATTCTATGTATTTGATATTATATTCTATAGTTTAATATTTTATTTTATTTTTTGGATGGATCAGACTATGTGAAGTAGATATATTTATATATTAGAAAGATTTGAATGTGACTAAAGAAAAAGAGATAAGGTGGTTGTATTTTGGAAGTGGATAGAATGTGATTTTATAAACAAATAAATGAAGATAGGAAGTGTTGACTTTGGAACTTGGAAAGTTGGACTGGTGGCTTGGTCTTTGCATGCATGCAAGGTGTGATAATTCCCGACTTTCCCAATTCCAAATTTGGAAAATACTAATAGGTTTGTTAGTGTCTATGGCTTGTTAGGAGTAATGTTAGAGTTGGGTTCTGGTGCACTGGTGGGAATGCTTTATCCTTAACCAGAGGTCTCGGGTTCGAGCCCTGGGTATGGAGAAAATCCTGTTGGGAGCGCCATCTCCGAATGAGCCCTGCAAAGCGCAATCTGAATTTAGTCGGAGTTCCAATGTGGGCTTCGGACACCGGGTGGAAAATCAAATAAAAAAAAACTTTATTTGTTTTTAAAGATGATGACTAGCAAAATCAATTTGCATGCACTTTGATTATTGTATCAAATATATTATATTTCACTAGCATAAATATAAGTGGTGCAATCCACCAGCAATTACATGTATCTATCTGTTACTTCCCACTAACATGAATACAACACGACTTAGCCAATTAATTTGTACGCACTTTAGTTATTTATCAAATATTTGTTATATATCTCCCTTAATAATGCAGCTCATCAAAATTTAGACTGATAGAAAAAAAAAACACTTTATATATTTTTTGTTTACCTTTGTTTGGATGTGGATGTGCGACCACATGATTTTCCTAACACTCATCGATCATTACACCACACTCTTTGAATGTGGTAGGTTTCTGCATGTGTGATCACCAACATTATTCAACAAGAATTTTAATGTATATAATGTATGTGTTAACAAGGGTAAAGCTAAGGGCATAAAGGGTCAATTCGAACCTTCTTTATTAAAAAAATATATTATATAAAATTAAAACTATTTTTTTATATACATTTATAATTTATATATATGGTATTGGATAATGGATACCGTACCCTTAAATAATGTTCTGTATAGTATATCTATTTCTTATTATTTTAAATTTTCTTAGCGAATATTCTAACTCCACCGTATATATTACTATCATTTTCTATGTCATATTTGTTAACAGAACTACTTTGATTGAAAAACAAGAGGCAAGAGTTATATTACAATTTAATAGAATTAGACTTAATACAAAAGAACAGGAAGGCTATATATAAGTATCTACTAACTAAACCTAACCTAATAGGAATCTATTAACAAAAGCCCAAACATAGTAACATATGGACTAACATCCCTCCTCAAACTCACAATGCAACAGCAATAAGCATTGAGAGTTTGTCACACAAAAACCGAAATCGAGACGCCGACTGCGCCTTCGTAAAAAGATCAGCATTCTGCAAGGACGACGGAACAAAAGGAAGAGATATGGTCCCGAGCTGTAAATGATGACGGGTGAAGTGACAATCAATCTCAATGTGCTTCGTCCGCTCATGAAAAACAGAATTCTTTGCAATTTGTACCGCACTTTTGTTATCACAATGCAGGGGAGTAGGCATAGAAATGTGAACCCCCATATCTGCAAGAAGCCAACGCAACCAAACAATCTCACATGTAGTCACAGCCATAGCACGATACTCAGCCTCCGTGGAAGATCTAGAGACAACATCCTGTTTCTTGCTCTTCCATGAGATTAAAGAGTCTCCAAGAAACACACAAAAACCAGTGGTGGATTTACGATCATTGTGATCCCCATCCCAATCAGCATCACTATAGGCTCATGACTCGAGAGATGGCGTCGAGGAAACAAGAGATTCGAAATTGAGTGCCACGAAGATATCTCAAAATCAATCTGACTCCCGATGAGCAGTAGGAGCGATAACAAGCGGCTAACAACATGAACTACATGAGCTATATCAGGCGAGTGATAAGATAAACCAAACTACCTACTGATCCGATAAAGACTTCGGATTTGATAACGGAACACCATACTAGGAGAGTCAGGCATTGGTTTCAAGGAGTATCTACGATCTGTTGTCGGAAAAGGCGCCCGTTTAAACAAGTCGGATATATATTTAGTGAGAAAGAAGATACTTTCTTAGATCGAGCCACCTCAATACCCAAAAATAACGTAGCAAGCCCAAGTCCTTCATGGCAAACCGATGAGCCAAATCACGACGATGACTCAATACCATCATAATCATCACGATAATAACCATATCATCTACATATAAGGGCGAAGAATTCTCTGCGCTCTCGTCATCTAACAAACAACGGAATCATGATTACTAGGGACAAATCCAAGAGAAGTAATCACGGTGGAAAATTTCTCAAACCAATCGAGGGCTTGCTTGAGACCATATAAAGCTTTTGGCCGAAAACTTCACCGATGGTGGTCAATACGGGGAGAGTCATATAAACTTCCTCATGGAGATCACCATTCGAATGCATTCTTGACATCCATTTGAAATATCTTCCATTGTCGAGCGGATCTGGCCAAAGAATTATAGTGCGAATAGTCGTCATCTTTGCCATCGGGCAAAAGTCTCCTCATAGTCCATACCATATTTTTGTGAGTACCTTTTGCCACAAGTCGGCCTTGTATCGCTCAGCGGACCCATCGACTTTGTTTTATCTTATACACCCATCGACCAATCGTATGTTTACGGTAGAAGGGTAACCAAATCCCGTATGTATGCGATAAAAAGCGATGAGTTCTCGGCCATAGCGATTCGCTAAAGAGGATCGATCCACGACCTCTCGTCGACTCGAGTTCGGACAAATTATGTATGTTTGCAATAAAGGAAGCAAATGAAATTTGAGTATGTAGAGTAAGCGAAATCGATAGTTTGGTGGACTTAGAAGGGCGAGTAGACCTCGCCGGAGGTGGTGGGTCTCGATGTCAGCAGCGAAGGAAGCGGACTCGAGCCTGAGTGGGGATGAAGCACTATCATCAGGTGGCATAGATGAATCTGAAACTGGAACCTCCATGTCAACGCCAAAAGGATTAATATGCTGAAGATATGATTTTGTTACATCATGGGATTTAGCTGGAATCGAATAAAAAGGAATATGTTCCAAAAAGGTAACATGCCGTGAAACATATAATTCGACTTACGGGATCATAGCAACGATATCCTTTCTCGACACCATACCCCAAAACACACATATAGTGATTTTGGCCCGAACTATTTCGTTGACATGAGGGCGAAAAACAAAGCAAGTACATCCAAAAACTCGTAATGAGAATAATTCGGTAGGTGACTATATAATTTCTCAAATGGAGACATCCACGAAGTCAATCACGGTAGGAATACGATTAATCACATATCTGTGATTAGATTTGTTTCTCTCCAAAAAATACTAGGAACCTCTGCAGATAAGAGTAAAGAGCGTGCTGTCTCAACAATATGACGGTGTTTTCTTTCTGCAACACCGTTCTGCTCAGGAGTGTCGGTACAAGATGACTGGTGTATGGTACCATCAGAGGCGAGTAGCTGAGTGAAATCATTAGAGGTATATTCACCTCCTAAGTCACACCTGAAGCATTTTATTACAGCCGAATGTTGCGTTTTAACAAGGGCTCTAAAGTTACTGTAAATGCCAAAGAAATCAGATCTGCGTTTCATAAGATAAACCCAGGTATAACGAGTAAAGTCATCTATAAACGAAACATAATAGGTCGAGCCACCTTTAGTGGATATTGGCGATGGGCCCCACACATCAGAATGAATAATATCAAAAGCGCGAGAATAAGTGACATTTTTATTAAGCGGTAAAGCGAGAATTTTGCGGTTTACAACCACTACTGATCGGAAATATCACAAGTGTTCAAATGACCTAAAGCACGATGAGGCTAAGAAAGCGTAAGCGTGACAGCGACGTAGCCCAAACGGGAATGCGAAGATAAAGCGAGAAGACAAGGGACTCGAAGCGAAAGGCGACAAATCAATACTAGAGCGGCAATGACAGCGGAAGACACTTTGAGAATCTCAAGACATAGAGTTTCCCGACCTCGGCGATCCCAATCACGCCACGAGTGTGTTGGTCTGTCTGACACAAATAGAATCGAGAAAGAACACGATTACTAGCTTTACACAATTGGTTCAAGCAAGATTCAAAGCAAGTTTGGGAATGTAATAAACATTAGAGAGAGCAATGGTAGAGGTAGTAACAGAACCAACACCCTCGACTGTCATAAATGCAGCACTAGCGGACATAACAGAGATAGGTGAAATAGGGGACAAAGAATCAAACGATGACAAATAAGGTGACATATGAGGAGACGCACCAGAATCCAAAATCCATAGAGATGACGAAATACCTGAGGGACTAGAAAAAGTTGGACCTGAATGAGACATAGATGCTGACATGGCAGTAGGATTAGAAGCCATAAAGCTATGCGAGCTGTTGAAAAACACGGGGATCAGCGCGAAGGTGGCATATTGCTATGCAGTCGATATCTACAGATGGTGCAGCGGCGGCAGTGAGCGATGGAGGGCGAGCGTGAAGGCGTGACCGGACCTGCGCCCGCCATACGCTCGTCAGTTGAGGTTGTTTTGCCTTGTTAAGTAACAATGGACACGAGCCTTCCAATGATTTTTACGTTTGCAAAGGCACACTCATCAAATGCAACTTTAGGAGATTATCGAGCGTGGTGGTCTAGGCGTCGGTTGAAGCAGAAACATAACGGGAGTATTAGTTGGTTTAGACCACTTTATCCACTCGAGACTTGATACGGGTCTCTTACGAATCAATTCATGAACAACGGAATCAAGCTGTAGGAGAGGAGATCGATGAAGGATTGTTCCATGATCCTTCAAAATCGAGCGTAATGCCATCAAAAATTGAACCAAGCGTTGTTCTTCCTCCTAGCGATATATGGCCCAAAAGCTTTTAACTCTGCAGAATCGGTAGAGCGATTGATCCACAAATCGGACATTGCATCATAGAAATCTTGAATGTTCATAGCATTACATTGAAGCGCACAAATATCATACTCGATTAGTGCGCTTAGCAAAATTAGATTGAGTATCTGATCTCTAAATGATCCCAAACTTGCTTTTGTGTCATACTTAGCCAATTGCATACCAATTGGTGATTCTGAATTATTGATCAGTGATAACCTTGGAGTTAGCGATTTCCATGAGTCTACCAACAATGCAAAATCCATGACCTTATCATCTTTAGGTTTGACTTTAACTTGATGACATAACCCCACATATTCTTCCCACGAAGAAAATTTTTCATGACATAACTCCAATATGAATAATTTTTACCATCTAATTGAGTATTAATGGACTGGAGGGAATCATCTTTTTCAATCATATTGTCAAACACAGCAAAACACGAACAATTCCAAAACAAGAATTAAACTACCTTAGGTCGCACCGATCTAAACAAACAACAGCAACACCAATCAGAACTCAGCGGAAGCAGCAAATCAAAAAACCCTAGTTCGAAAAAAAAAATAGCAGCAACACCAATCGAAAAAACCCTGGTGACCGCTACCAGATCTTCAACCAATAAATCAAGAAGCATGGATCGATTTAGCTCTTGATACCATGTTAACAGAACTACTTTGATTGAAAAACAAGAGGCAAGAGTTATATTACAATTTAATAGAATTAGACTTAATACAAAAGAATAGGAAGGCTATATATAAGTATCTACTAACTAAACCTAACCTAATAGGAATCTATTAACAAAAGCCCAAACATAGTAACATATGGACTAACAATATTAACTTTAACTTTATCTTGATTCATCATTCAAGTAAACTTTTAGCCTTTAGGTGGATATAATTGTTGTCTTAATTTATTTGACTCTCGAAAAGCAAAATATGAAATAGATATAGTAAATATACACTTGCAATTACAAATCATTAGGTCTCAAATCATCTAGAAAGACCTTAGTGGAATCATTGTATTCCACTTAATTTTAAGTGCCACATTGTTAGTTGATTTGTGGTACTAATTACTATGAATGTGATATTTTAGGTTATAATTAAGTATTAATTATAAGATTATTTTTATCAAGTTTTATAGTATATAGTACTAAATTATCAATAAGATCAATCAATATCAGAATATGAAAGGACATAAGAAGGTAACTATCATCTAGCATAGTGCCATGTTTGTTTTTAATGTGCAACAAATGTTAAAAAGCCCCTTCACGTGAAGTGGCCCCTCATAGTTCGAAAACTCCATATCATTCCAAATAATATTTCATTTTATTTTATTTCTCTTAGATTTTATTCGAATATTACAAATTTTATTTGCTCAATTGACTGACTATCTAAAGTTTGAACCTTCACTTTATTACTGTAGATTCTACCTTGTAATTCTCTCTCTCGTTTTCCCTTCCTCCACTTTCAATTATTTATTTATTTTTTTAAAAAAATATAATAATAATGATCTTTTAAATTTAATATATGTATAACATTATTAAAAATATCTCTCTATATATCATATAAATTTTAAATATATCGCATCATTCTATTCATTTTGAGGGATCCGGCTCACCTCCAGTAGTTGATCCCACAATTTCCTCTGATGGGCTGTTGAAATTTCGACACATGTCCCAACAACAAATAAATGGTGCAGATTTCTTATAAGCCAATGATATTTCATATGTGGGACAAGTACTAGAAAAAAACAAAAAGAGTATATAATTTCTTATAATTTGGATATTTTATTTTTAAAATAAAAATCTCTATATTATTATTTATTGACCCCCTTTGCTAAAATGAATCATATATATAACTAAAATAGCGTTTGGCATAGATAGACTAAAATAAATGAGGGTTAATAATACAAAAAAAAAAAAAAACTTTTTTTTTAAATAGCTGTAATTGTTTATTTACGAACAGTAGTAGCATTTTGATTTTAAAATATAGTGAAATACTTTATATTCACGCTATATTTGCACATATACAATATTTCTATAGCAAAATATATTGTATTTGCATATATAAAAATAGTGAAATATATTGTATTCAAGTACTTAATATAAGTATATTTGTATTACTATATAATATTTTTGTCTAACTTTACCGACATGGATAATAAATATATCTATGTGTATCTACTATATAATTTAAAATTATTCTTATATGGCATATATTTAAAACTATCACCATTTTGAATGAATATAGGATATTGACCTATTGTGTGTCACGTAATTTTTCCAAATATTAATGCATCCAAAATATATGTGTATAGTCGTTATATTTTGTTTTAATGTTGAACTAAACAAAATATGTTTAAAGCCCCTTCACGTGAAGTGGCCCTTATGAATTCTCCGTATCTATCAAATTTTGCTAATATATTTACGAATCTTTTCATTTTATCTGTCTTGATTTTGTTGAATATAAAATTTAATAATACAAAAAAAGAGATGTAAAATATTGTGATTTTAAATCAATGTATATAACATATCAATTATATTTTTAAGTATAAAAAAAATTAATATATTACTCCCTCCGTTTCACAAATAGTGACCTGGTTTGACTTAGCACAAAGTTTTAGAAAATAAAGAAGATTTTTGAATCTTGTGGTCCTAAATTAAAGTTATGTCAAATGTACTAAATTGCCCTTCAATCTTGTGGCTTTAAACATGCCACGTGGAAAGTTAAAATTAAAATGTTATCCAAAAAGGAAAGAGGTCATTTTTTTTGAAACAGATTAAAAAGAAAATGAGATCATTCTTTTTGAAACGGAAGGAGTATTAAATGTTAAATAAAAATAAGTATTCTTGAAATTCTTGTAAACATAATGAAGGATGTTGTCACGTGGGAAGAATCTTGAAGAGCCAATAACATTATGCCAGGCGGGGTAATCAGTACTTGATTTTTTTTTTAAAAAAAGAACATTATAAAGATCTCTTACTCTATCTGTCCCAATTTATATGATATACTTTTATTTTTAGTCAGTTTAAAAAAGAATGATATATTTCTATATTAAATAATAATTTAACTATAAAATATATATTGTACTCTTAATGAAATGATTTACAGCCGCACAAATTTCTGTCATTCATTTTGGACCACAAGTTTTAAAAATCTTCTTTTCTTTCTTAAATTTCGTGCCGAATTAAACTATCTCACATAAAATGGGACGGAGGGAGTATATATTACTACTAGAGAATATATAAACACGCGCCTCTCTGTCAACGCGTGTACTTCTTAGAATAGACACTGAATTTGAGGGGTATTTCTGTCATTGCTTGTTCGCTTTACAACTGACCCCTTATGTTTCTCGTGCAATAAAACATAATTTGATAATTTTAGTAGAATAAAGTTAAAATTTGAGTGACGATTCATGAAATGAAACTTATAAAAATATGTTAATACTTTACTTTCTACTTATAATTATAATAAGGTCACAAATGACTCGTTATCTACAAGTGTGGAGCCATAATAAAAGTTATGGGTTCAACAGAATACAATAGTTTTAACTTAAACGATATAGTTTTGACAAAAAAAATTCTTGTCTCCCAAACACAATAACGAAAAGAATTATAATTCATTTAAATTCATGCATAAATTTTAAATTTTAAATCTGCCTCTAATATTTATTGCGAGTCCTTCTCTGTTTGGTTCTCTATATGTTGTTATCTTAAATTAACTAGACCTAACATCGTACAGAAAGTACTACTGGACATTTTGCTAAATACAGTTTCATCTCCAAAAAGGCAAAATAAAACAAGAAAAAATATGCAAATTTTAACCTCCATTAATTATTTATAAATGCAAATTTTTCATGATGAATATTGGAGAATATATATCCATATATATATATATATATATATATATATATATATATATATATATGTAGTCACAAATTTTGTCTTTCATGAGCTTTTATTATATTGTCGATCTCAAATTTGTATTTAAGAAAAAAGAATTACAATAGACTGACAACCAATGTTAAGTAGTTAATTCATCATAAATTTTCATAATATATGTATCATTAAAACGTGATATAAATTTAAATTGATGAGGATTAAAATAACTGATCCAACTAATAAGGATTGAAGCGTCTTTATTGTTATAAGTTATAACCATAGTAATTAGTAGCAACGTTGTACAATGTCATTTCTAGGCTATTCAAATGGAAACTATTATACAAAAAAAAAATAGGGAAAATTGTATGAAATAACAAACTATTAATTCAAATTAAATGTTATAGCCATAGTTTATTTTATTTGTAATTCACAGCAAACATATCATTTTTTTTTGCCA
Organism: Solanum pinnatisectum; assembly: GCA_035578085.1. NCBI lineage: Eukaryota > Viridiplantae > Streptophyta > Magnoliopsida > Solanales > Solanaceae > Solanum > Solanum pinnatisectum. Next base: position 3,284,602 of record CM069080.1, on the reverse strand, counting down.
TCTGATTCGGTATACAATTAGCCATTTTGTACATTTCGGTATAAAATTCATTTGTGTTTGTATAAAGCGAGAGAAAAGTGTGTAAACAAATACAAATACATATATTTTCGTCTTATACACTTATAATTATACAAATACAGATCTTATTATACAAATTACAATGTATAAATGAATTTATACAAAACTGAACAATTTGTATAAAATTGAATGTATCTAGCGAATTATACAAATCAAAAGTTCCATAGCAAACATAAAATTTGCTATGGAGCGTAAGTATGCAAATTATAGCTATAACATACAAATATGATTTTTATGTTTGTTATATGTGAAAGTTGCTCTAAAAAATATAGTAATAGTTTTCTACTATGTTGCACGGATTCTTTAATATTGGGAAACTTATACAAATTTCACTAGTTCCGGAGTTTATCATTTGGATACACTCTAGTTTGCAATACTACAAATCTTACCAAATTTATATATTTCGGGTTACATGGTCAAAATTAAGTGTAATTTATTCTAGATACACGATATCCAAGTGAATTTGCATATATTTGGGATACATAACAAATATTGCTCGCCTCCCTCCCATCTCGCTCGCCGCTCTCTTATGTATCTGGTATCCCAAATATATGCGAATAACACTAGATACGTACAAATACATGTATCTAGTATGGTTCACATGTATCTGAAATAAATAACAAATCTCGCTGGCCTCTCTCCCTATTTTAGTGTATCCAGTAGCAAAAATACATACGTCTAAGTGTATCTTCCTCAATATATGGTATGAAATTGTTAAAAGTATAGATAATAATAATACATATAATAGTGAAATATGTCTAATTATGTAGTCATACATTTCTGATCCTCTAAAAATAGTGAATTTTGGAGGACCTAACACGAGTGCGACGACATTCTCAAAATTATGAATAAACCCTCCATCTCTAATATGAAATAGTGGGGTGGGGTGGCGTGGGGATGGGGAAAGAAAAGTTGGTTCATCAATACTTGAGATATTTACTTTTTGTTTCTTTTTTCTTACTTTCCTCCACCCATCTTTCACGTGAAGCGCATGCCCACCAATTAGTCTTACCCATTTTTTATTATGAAAAAAAAGAAAAAATATATGATATCTTTAACGAAATAAAAATTAAGAGGAGAATGGGCAAAATTTGATTTCAATTTAATAATACGATAAAATATTGTTATCAAGAACATAACATAACATGAAAACATGATTCCAAAAAAACCCTAACCGTTATAGTGAAATATTGTTATAGAAAATGACTGTTACAGAAAGATCTGCTCGTAACTACTGTGATAAGCCCCATTACTTGTGAAACAGCACAAACTTGAAATGAAAACTTATTATACTTGTGAAACTTACACCAGCAGAAAATTACAATACAAGAAAAAAAATTGTAATTATTTTAAAAATTAAAAAGCAACTTTACTAACTTCTTTATCTGGAAAAAAAAAACTCTACTTCTGAACTTGTACTAACATTATGTTTTTTTTCCCTAGCCATAGTCCTATTTAGGCAATTGTAGACTAACAGCTTCATGTGAAATTTCATTTCATCAACCAGAACATAGAAAAAACATCTTCCATTCCATCAAGCAGCATAGAACTATATACTAACTCGATTAAAAGATACGTCTTTTTTCCGTTATCTGCTAAAATAATGAACTTACAGGGACCTTGGCGCGAATGACCATGGTTGTTGTGCCAAGAACAGAGCTTTCTATGCTGTTTCAGCGTTGCGTAGATGTCTGTCTTGTCCATTTGTATCCCAGAAACCGGAATATGTAGTTCTTCTCTTAGACTTGTAACCTTTACCTCTCTTTTTCAATCCCTTACGCCCTCTAAGCATGACGGACATGACACCTAAGAAGCCGAAGATTGACACTGCCCACAAAACCATGATCCAAAATCTCATGGAAGTGAATGTTCCGTTTGACGTTTCAACTTGGGAGGATTCCTGAGAACTATTTTTGGGCATTTCATCATGCCTCAAGGCCTGAATGTCGTCAACATTTCCAAACTTCGTTGAAGTTCTAGTTTCAACAGCCATTCTAGCTTCAGCATTGGTTCTAGTTTCAGCACTGGTTCTAGTTTCAGCACTGGTTCTTGTTTCAGCATCGGTTCTAGTTTCAGCACGGGTTCTTGTTTCAGCATTGGTTCTAGTTTCATCGACTCTGTCCTGATTTTCTCTTTCACGTTTGGGCGTGGAAATAGTGTTAGGATCTGGACATTTTCTCCTCTCGTGGTGTAACCGAAGAGCTTCATTCAACGTTGTTGCACATTCTATGCTAAGCAAGTCACGCTGTAGGACATTGTTGTCAGTTTGATCAAGTGATGACGGATCAGGAGGATCAGGAAACTTAGCCCAACATTTATTAACCAAGTCGGCATGTCTCCAGTTTGCTTTGTCAAAACTCCAGTTACCAACCCTATATTCCAAGCCATAGTGGAAGACTCTATAATTAACACCGGGCTTAGGAACATATCCTGGGTATATCAGAATCTCGTCACTTATGACATGCCGCAGATTCAACTGAACAACATCAAAATTCAGATTAAACAGATTGCCGATTAGAGTACAGCACTCAGTAGCTACAGTCAAACCTCGTTATAACAACATTTCATTATATTAACTGATTAAGAGAACTACTTTTTCATAATAAACCTAGAAAAGTACCTCTGCAGCACCAAATGAGTAACCATACATCTCACTAATCCATCCAGATTCATAGATATCTCCTGTTATGTTCTTGGACCAATGAGATCTATCAAGTCGGACCTCCATGGTTTTGTGCAGCCACTGCAGCGCAAATTTCCGTAGATCATCCACATGCATAATGATTACGCCCCCAACCTTGTCACAAGCTTCAGGATGGCGAGTGTGGAGCTTTGCCAGTATGTTGTCACAGCCGATAAGGTAGCTGATTCAGAATAGGAACAAAAGTAGTAGACTGGTAAAAATCTGTGCAATGTGAATTCATGCAAGAATATAAGGCACAAACTGATTCGCCAAAACAATTGTAAATTTGTAATGAACCATGCAATCCTCCAACAGAATGAAAATAAAGATCACAAACTTATAACCCTTACTCATAAGGAGTTGAAGCAGGTCTACTGCGGCCTGCATTGAATTCCCATGGTGTTATTGGTCCTCTCATGATCATATCGGCATCAAGAATTACAATGTATTCAGCATCCGTCTTCACATGATTCATCCAATGAAGAACTGCAGCCGGCTTATTGATAGCTGGATACCTGAAATAAGCAAAAACTAGATCCAGCTTGACGTCAAAAATTTCCACATTGACCTTGGGGCTTAGTTTTTCTTATTTTATTAAAAAGGGGAGAGATAGTTGAGGTGAGTGACAAATGTTTCATTTAATATTTTATATGCTCCCTCCAGTGGAGGACTACTCTATTTCATTTCCTTTTAAAAAAACGCCGAATGTGGAAAGATGGCTTTGATCAAAAGGCCATATGTATAGACAAGAAAGAAAAACTAGGAAACATAGATTACCAATCTCCAGTTAATGGATGTCGGCTCATGGACGGTACATAGTGGGTGGGAGCTAGATCATGGCCTTTGTATTGCTTTAAATCTTCATCGGTACAGCTTAGAAGCCTTGTGATGTTCCCTGGCTGACCACTCTTGTAAAAACTGTGGACAAGCCCCACTGTTTGCCAATCGAAGTAAGAAGAGCATTCTGTAGAGAAAATGGTGTGGATTTTTGGGTGTGGCTTTTCAGGCTCATTATCAACTTCTTTATGAATTTTAACCTCGACTTTTGGGTGTGGCTTTTCAGGCTCATTATCAACTTCTTTATGAATTTCAACCTCCATCATCTGTCGACTTTGGGCAGTCAAACGTTTTGGCCGACTCAGTTCAGCGAATGTTTTACTCTTTAGGAAGCTAAGATACTTTGACCACTTTGGCTTAGGGCATTTAAAGGCAGCATGCTGTAATAAAAGGCCCTCATTCATGGTATTAATGCACTCAATATTCAGAAACAGTGCCCTCCTTTTGTTATGATCAGATTCCATCTGTGTTATCTGCAAGAAGCAAACAATCTCAGAGATTCTAATGAACGTTACAAGAAAAAGAATGCAAGTTATCTCACGGAACGAATGATCCAAATAACTCCTAGTGACTAACTGCAGAAGGAATCATTACCACGCATGGATGACCGCACCATGAAGTAAAACCATTAACGCCATATACTAAAACTATTAAACTTAGATCACTAGATTTATATTTCAAAAGCCCCAACACGGAAGCTTTTCAGCTGGTCAAGTGTTTTTAACTCCAGCTTTTAAAACCCGTACTATTATGTCTATGAGGAAGTGGTCATAGTTCACCACATTAGTGAGCCAGGATAGCATTACTTGCTTGCTCATTGGCTTTCTAAATGGCCACGTATTTGATAGAAAGAACTCATTTAAAATGCACTGCTCTAATAGTATCAGAAATCAGCAAATTTGACACACTGAAGTTTGTTTTTTGACGAGTATCACTGAAGTCACTTATACTTAAATTAAGTACGAAAGTTTACGTTTACTAGTATAAATCAAATGAGAGAGACAAAAAATAGATTCAACCTGCAAAAGAAAATATAGGGTATTAAACTACTGATGAATTTGTTACTCCATTGCTGATAATACATGTTACTTTCAGTCAGAGATTATGAATACAAAAGACTAATAAGAAAGTGTCTTAGTATATGAAAGATTTAACAGATAGCATAGCTTATATCAGCTCAAGTCAGCCTAATTTACTTCATAACGTGGTGGTCGAAGCATCACCCGTAGAAGGCAATAAGATTAAACGTACTCTACCGCTGATATATGAATTTGTCATTTAACAAGTTTTAGTATCAATTGACATTGAATTGTTTCCTTCAGAGCATATTTAGTTGAGTAATTCACAAAATGGAAGCCATGCTGGTAAGAAACAAAAATAAATTTATAATGTGCATAGACAAATGATCTATTTTAATGGTGCACACAAAATTTTACCTCTCGGGGATAAGGAGGTTCAGGGAAGAGCCGGCTGCAATCATAGACAATGTCATCTTCATGGTGGTCTAGTTTACTGAATGACCAGTTTCCAACATTAAAAGGTAAGCCATAATGCATAAGAATAGGCTCAACGCCCTCTCGTGGAGTATAGCCAGGGTATATCATCAAGTTATCATTGATCTTATGCCGGAGTCCTACCTGACAAATTAAACATCAAGGATATATATATAATCTTCATGAAAGATTAGAAAGCAGCAACACGTATCTGCAAAATAAAAGATGAACCATTGAAACAACTTGCCTCGGCAGCACCAAATGAATATCCATACATCTCACTGATCCACCCTGTGCCATAGATATCACCAGTATAGTTGGTTGGCCAGTGAACTCTGTCTTCCCGTACTTCTTCAGTCTTTGAAAGCCATAGGGGTGCTAAAGCTCGAAGATCATCTATATGCATGGCTAATAGGCCACCAACCTTGTCACAAAGTTCAGGATGCTTTGTATGCAGCTTTGCAAGAATATTATCGCATCCAATTAAATACCTAATTATAAAATAAACTCTTTGGAATCAACAAGTCCTTAATGATGGTGAACTGTCAATCTGACAAGGTTTATACAATTCAGGATCGTGAAATTTTGTTTAGGGATGCTGCAGGTTGTCAAGAAAACACTAAAAATAGTCGTCATACAAACATCTTCTAGGTGCGTTTTTAATTCTTTGATGTTTATGGGTTTCCTTGAATCAAGAATCTACTTTCACATGCCAAGTGCAACAAGAGGTGATGAGCTGATACTAATCTATAGAGGAAGTGCAAGGGATTATTTCTTTTCTAATTCACTTTGGTTATGTAGATCGTTACAGTCGATGCCCAAAAATCTAAGATGTTTAGACATATTTTGAGAAATATAGATGTTTCCTGGACATATATTGTTCAAGTAATCGTTAAGTTACATATTTGTAAGGCATGATTGCAAATTATCTTTGTTTCCATCAAGAAATTCGTTTGCTTCCACATCAAGATCTTACTAAAATAGTGAAACTAAAAATGGGTAAAATGAGAATTTCGTTTTACCCATAATACGCAGAAACAGGCTTCCCTTTCTCTGCCCCAATCTCCCATGGTACGATTGGACCTCGAATGATCATGTCTGCGTCCAGTATGACAACCCAATCAACATTTTCTGCCTCTTTGCTGTATTTAAGCCAGTGAACAACTCCAGCCGGTTTGTTAATTGCAGGATACCTGCAGAACAAATAACAGTATTATCTTCTATGATCGGCATTACAAGCTTTTACTGTTGCCTTTAAACAACACAAGTTGAACCAAATCAGATAAGAGGAAGATTATGACATAGAAAGAAACAAAGAGAATTGACAAAGATATCAAGAAAAAACATAAATTGCATTTATTTTTTTTCTAGGAAGGAAAAACAGGTTGAAATGTTGTGAATAACACTGGCAAAATGGTTTGTGTTACCAAGGACGATCCACCAATGGTTCTTTGTGCAAATATAAGACTAATTCTATAGTTGAATAAGTCCAACTCAAATAATGAATAACATCTTCCACTAGAAGAAAATGAGAGTATGGAAAAATTCTACTGAAGTAAAATAGAGGAGAAGAACTGACCCATGAAACCAATAAAGCTAGAAGCGAACAATCAAAGCAGTTAGCAAGACAATAAAAAATAGTGACACGCTGAGCAACAAAGACCAGAAGATGCAATATAAGAGCAAATAATCTCATCAATCTAATTGTAATGCAATTACTAAGTATTCTTCGTTTCTCCTTCTCCAAGTAAAACAAACGTCAATTGACCAAATTTTATCTTTATCAATCATCAATACTGGAGCAGTTAACATAGAACTCAAGGATATCCAATTCAAAATTAATAATCGGGACGAAATCCAATCTTTCTATTATCGTGATATCTCAATCGCCTTTGAACTGTTTATATAATTAAATTCTTGATATTTCAAAACCACCGTAACAACAATCAACACGAATTTCTGTACACAATTGCATATCCAAAAGTAGAAAGAAAATAAAGAAGGATCAATCACACAACATTTTATAAGTCCGCTCCGACACCTTCGTCGAAAACAACATATTTTTATCTATCCACATTTTTAAATGTTTAAAGCCATCAAGGTCAGCATTGAATCAAACATGTAAAATTGAGGGCAAAAACTAAATAAAGGTTGCAATGACACAAACACAAACAAAGATGTAATCTTTGCCGGAAAAACAACATAATTTCACTTCTTCATATTCTTAACCGTTCAAAGCCAAAAGCCACAAGAATTGAAAATCCAATTCAACATTGAAGCCAACATAGAAAGGTGAAGGAAAAAATAAAATTAAAAACCCAGTTCGGCAATAAACACATAAAATCGAAGGCAAAAACCAAATAAAGCTGACAATCACACAACACTAAACAAAGCTGATCTTCCTCATTGGAAAAAAACATCATAACTCGATGTGCTCATATTCTAAATTACTTGAAGCCCAAAAATCCACAACAATCAGAAATCCAATCCAGCACTGAATTACATAGAATTTAACGCAAAAACCAAAAAATGGTGGCAAATCACACAAACGTAAACGGAGAAGATATCTCAGTTGGAAAAACACAACAATATATCATCTGTTCATCATCTTAACAGTTCAAAGCCATCAAAGTCACAAGAATCAAAAACCCAATCCAGCATTTTTATCACCAAACACACTAGGCAAATCTGACCCTCTTGGAAAAAACAAAACAAAGTATCTTTTTTTTCTCAATCTTAATTGCTCAAAGCCATCAAAATCACAAGAATTAAAAACCCAATTCAACATTTTATCATCAACTACTCATGCATCCACAAAAAACCCGAAGTATCATTTTTTTATCTTCTTAATAGCTCAAAGCCATCATAATCACAAGAATCAAAAACCCAATTCAGCATTTCATCATCAACAACTCATGCATCCACAAAAAACCCAAGAAGTATCAATTTTTCATCTTCTTAGTTGCTCAAAGCCATCAAAATCAAAGAATCAAAAATCCAATTCAGCATTTTATCATCAACAAGTCATGCAACCACAAAAAAAACTGAAAAGTATCAATTTTTCATCTTCTTAATAGCTCAGAGCCATCATAATCACAAGAATCAGAAACACAATTCATCATTTTATCATCAACAACTCATGCATCCCCCCAAAAAAAACTTAAAAGTATCAACTTTTCATCTTCTTAATAGCTCAAAGCCATCAAAATCACAAGAAACAAAAACCCAATTCAGCATTTCATCATCAACAACTCATGCATCCACAAAAAACCTGAAAAGTATCAATTTTTCATCTTCCTAATAGCTCAAAGCCAACATAATCACAAGAATCGAAAACCCAATTCAGCATTTTACAATCTACAACTCATGCATCCACAAAAAAACCCAAAAAGTATCAATGTTTCATCTGCTAAATACCTCAAAAGCCATCAAAATCACAACAATCAAAAACCCATTTCAGCATTTCATCATCCACACCACGTGCATCCACAAAAAAAACTCAAAAACCCCACAATCAATTAAAGCTCAAGAATTTACCAATCACCAGTTTTAGGATGTCTACTCATAGAAGGAACCTCAAAAGTAGGAGCCAACTCCATCCCTCTATACCCTTTCCTCTCATCTTCAGTACAGCTCAACAATCTTGTAATAGGTCCAGGTTGCTGAGCCTTCCTGTAACTATGCATAAGTCCAACCGTTTGCCAATCGAAGTAATTCTGACATTCTACAGAAAACAAAGTGTGGATCCTCCATGGAGCCTTTTGGGTATCAATCTTTTCTGGTTCTTGTCCACTGATCAAACTCAATGTCAGCACCAAAAACACCAAGATTGCTTTTTTCTCCATCATAAACACCAAAACTCGAATGGGTATCTCTGTATTGATCTCAATTTCATGATTTTGGTAGAAAGTCAAAGGTTTCTTGAATCTTTCTTTTTTTTTATTAAAAATTTTGTCTTGATGCTGTATGATCTAAAGATCGTGGATGATTAAGGAGTATATTAATTCAATAATGTAAACAAGTGTGATCTGTAATCTTTGTGAACTGAAAATGGAAATGGAAAATTAACAAAAAAAATAAAAATAAAATAAATTAAAAAAAGAGCTGTCTTTCATGTGTTCTTGAATAGTCAGTGAGAGAGAAGGTGGCTAATTTTTGCCAACGTTTATTTAATTGTAAAAATTATAAAAGTCTTTAATTACCAAACTTTAAAAAAGGACATGAAAATTATACCCTATAAATTTGAGGTTATATTAAAAAAAAACATTAAAATAAATAATTTTTAGATTTTGTAAATGAGATCATTATGTTTTCGGACAACAATAATGACATTATGGGTAGTGAAATTAGTAAGTGCAGATTTTACTTACCTTATATATTTGGAACAAAATTAAAGAGAACAAGATTTCATATCATTGAATTTGTTACTATGTGATAGGACTTAAACCTCCTCCTTTCATTCCAATTATTTATGTAACAGGAAAAATAGGGCTATAAACTTAGTTATTTTCAAATTTAATAGTGTTATTTTTTTTAATGAATTTGAAAAGAAAATGTATCATAACAAGTATTTGACTATAAACTTGACAAAATTATACCATGCAAATATATACAATAAAATTTTAAGTGTTGACTTATCAAGTAATTTAAAAATGACAAATAATTAATCAAATGTCATACTAAAGAGATCTTAGATCCAAATCTTGCAAACTTGCATGATGAATTAAGAGTAGAAAAATTATATTATCCATTTGTTTAATTATATTTGTTTTATTTAATTGGTCAAATGAAGTAGGTGCAAGAAGCAATTTGTTCCAATGCTGATATTCAAAACAAAAAAAAAGGGACTGTTGATACATTTGATATTTAATTATTTTCTATTGTTCTATGTTATATTTGTAATCGAGAGTCATATTCAGAATTTAAACTCTATCTTAAAAAATTAAAATTGAACAAATTATATTATAACACAAAAGGTAAGAGAGAAAATAAAGGAAGAATATATGCCTTTTCCCGTTATATTACAACAACTACACCTCAGTCCCCAACTAGTTGGTTGTTGGGGTCGAATATATGAATCATCACTGACCATGTTTCCGTTTAGCCTTAACTTTTGCACTATACAAATCAAAATTAGTCCTTATAATATGATGAATGTCTATACTATAGTTTTCTATATTCAAACAAATGATTTGATACTTGATTTAGCATAACCATTTGAAGGAACAAAAGTAGTTGGTGTTATGTTGTCGATTCTATTCCTTCTAAGAGAATTTGGATCTATTCCTGCCTTGTGAGCTGCAATTACACCTATGGCTTCCCAGTAATTTGACACCTTCACCTGCAAAATAAAGGAGAAGTCGTACGTCAATATAATAGTGTCCAGACCAGCTTACACGCACCTCCAGGTTCTATTTCTATAAGAAAGGAATGAACATTTATTTTAGGGGGGAGAGGGGGAAGCGCACTAGTGATATTGTCTGCTTTGGGCCTAGGCCCACACAACTTTATAGACACCCTAAGACACTTGAACTCTGTGCTCTAATATCATTTGTGACAGCCCAGCCCGCTAGTGATATTGTCCGCTCTAGGCCTAAGCTTGCACGGCTTTAAAACCTGTCACTAGTTGGTAAGGTCTGCTTACTTAAACACTCAACATCTCTCCTGTGTTTTGCCGATGTGGGACTTCTAATCTTAAGTTGGGGCGTCACAGTTTAGTATTCGTATTTCCCTTTTACTATTTGTCAGTACCTCTTAAGGGTCATTTGGTTACCAGGATCAAGATACTAATCCCAACACAACTTTTGAGTTACATTTATTCAGTGATTGGTTATTGGCATTAGCTAATATCAGTATAATTTATACTAAAATCTTAATCTTGGTATTGTCTGGAATATGTTGCTCGGACTCTCCAAAAATGTCGCAGGGTGAGTGTCGCATCCTCCAAAAGTAGTCCATTTTTGGAGGATCCGACATGGTTGCGGCAGCCTTTTTAGACAGTCCAAGCAACTTAAGACTCTGGATAACCTTGTTCCAAACCAAACGGCCACTTAATCAATAACATCAACTACTACACCTCAATCACAAACAAGTTGGGGTCGGCTATATGAATCTCGCTTCTTTATTTAAGCTCATTTCATATCAAAATCAAGATAACTGATATTATGCATGATGCAGGTAAATAATCCTTGTGCAGTGTACATGCTACAACCTAAAGCTCTCTACTGAATATGAAACATGCATTGACACTTCTTTTCCCAAAGTTTCCCTCTCAATATTATCAAATGACAATGTATTTGGCTATAAGTATTGGCACCTCATGTTAAGTTGCAGGTTGCTAATAGAACAATTAGACAATAAATAAGGTATTTGCAATTAGCATTTGAACTTACAGCTTCAATACCAAGTGAGTCTGGTGTATCATTCAGAACTGTTTGATTCTCTTCAACAGCAATTATAAAAGGCTGCAAAATATGAGCAAATAGGGAAAATGGGATTACTGTCGAGAAAGCAGAAGATGTTTGACTGGCTGTCGAAAATACACTCCCTCCCAAAATGACTAATTTGGGCAGCATGACTAGATTTGGAGTTGCAAGCCATATTCTACTGATAGACACTTCAGTTCACATGCCACGAAGAATGACGTTAGTAAACACTTCATACTTCACCTTCCCAAATCAAATGACCAAAATTGAAGAGTGATAATTAGACCAAATATGACCACAAAAGAAAAGGTTGTTATTTATCTCTCTTATGCTTCCTCCCTGTACTTAGTTCCTACATCATCCGCTAAATTTAACCCCTTCTAGTTCCTTCATAAGCTGCTACATTCTACAACAACATACCCAGTATAATCCCATAGGTGGGGACTGGGGGTAGTAGGGAGGGTGGTGTGTACGCAGACCACCTTTCCAGCATTGGGAAGGTAAAGAGGCAGTTTCCGAAAGACCATCGACTCATATAAAACAAAATATGGAATAACGAAGAAGAAAACAGTAGCAATAGCAAATAATACGCTATCAGCTGCTAAATTTTATATCCTTTATTTTCCCCTTGCAAGCCTCAATCCCGACGAGTGCCTAACTCGCAGGCAAAGTCATTCCTTCCAGCTTACTATATGTCCAATGAAAAAGGAAAGGTAAAAGTATACTCCTCTCCTATCAAAAAGGAAAAAAGTATATAACACAACTAAACCAAGAGTATCAGCAGATAATTAGTCTCCTATCTAACAATAGCAGTACTAGAATCAGTTTTAAAAAAAATAAAAAATGGTAGTATTAGAGGAAGTTTAGGCAACCATATGGTACCACTGTCATGACAAAGGAAGAAGAGAGAAGTAGTGTAAGCTGGGGCACGGAATACTCATAAAGATGAAAAGGATGAGGCGCTTTCTTTTCTTTCTATTCAACCGTTGGAAGGGATAGGGGGAGTGGGGTGATTCTGATTTAATCAACAGAGTCAGCTGTTGCAAGGAAAAGGCCAAACTCAAAGCCTAGCAAACACTAAACTCACCCAGTTGATGATAATAGATAAAGAGCCAATTACCCTGTTTCTTTTACGATTGGCAAATGCAAGAGCACCATCTCCACGACAAGCATCAATCGGTAGAATCACACTGTCAACATCACCAGCTACAATGCAGTTGTCTGAAAAATTATTTCCCTTGACCAAATACTGTGGTGCATTGCTAAGCCCAGCAAGGACACATGGCAAGAATGTAAATCCTATCTGTCAGAAGATTGAGGTAGAGAAAAGGACAAAAACCCAAAACAAAAAAGATATTATGAGAATGCAAAAGACGCTACAAAGAGTGCAGTATTAGCAGTTTATACATCTTCATGGTTTTCTGAACCAAATCATATCTCCCTCTTACTCATTGTAAATGCAGAAGAAAGCATTTCAACATCATGCTTTTAAAATCTTATAAACTATTTAAGCTCCTCTTGAGAGTGAATATTATCTCACGCAAGAGAACATTTACATGGCTAAAATTATCATGTTCCCATTTTACGATGACTAAAAAACTCACCTATGAAGAAACTAAAAAGAAAAACTCCCCTGCACTATCCTCGCGTAGCAAACCAAGTTGCAGAGGAGTTATGTCCTGGCTATTCCACATAAATACCCAGTCTTTAATGAAAAACAAATTTCTAATGATTAAACAGCACACATGGTGTGAGCTTAAATATTGTCAGATTGACGGGACAATCACTTACCTCTTCAGCAGCTGATTTTGGGCATACTGCCATGTTTAATTGAGGAGGCAATACTGCAGGAGCATGTGCGCAAGGAATCTGAAAACTCTTCACCACTAAGCGACTTATAACAGCCTCCACACCTGCCAAAAGATCTATCCCCTATAGAATTAAGGGTACAAAATAAAATTGAGATCAGGAATTTACGTATCAAACAATACAATGAATTTCCTCTCTTATAAACAGTTTAAAATTAAACAGCACAGCCAGCAAGCAATCAACGGAAGAAGGTAATTCAAACTGATGTTTATACAAAACTTAAATATTACACCTTCTATTTAGATGATTTCACACGCATACGTTATGGCAAAATTATAGAGACCCAAAACTTTCTGAATAGTGGAAGTAGAACTGCCTATAGCCATGAGAAGAAAAAAGAATGATATTTGTCTACAAGGAGCTCATTTCATGAATTGTGACCATTTTGTATCCAGAAATTTCGAATAGATATTATTGACGACTACATTTGCAAATGAAATGAGAAGCTAGTCATAGAAAAAATTACTACCACTCCTTGTCGATAATCATCCAAGTCTTCAGTATCATCATCTGGAAAGCGTGCCACAACCGCAACTGCATCTACCTTACACTCATTTCGCAAGTTCTCCACAGCTCTCAGTAGTGAATCTGGACGCTGAATCCTCCCTGTTGATTGGCCACTTGTTGGATCAACCCATTTCTCCACCTTTACATACACCAGGTGTTAGCTACTTGTGATCCATTTGGAAGTTAATATGAAGTTAATAATAAATATAGACGTGATAATGACACTGTCATCAAGGAAAATATATATATATTTTTTTTTTATCTACCATGAGATATGCTTTTCTTTTATAAGTAAAGGGAAATACTATGAGATGTGAAATAGTAACTAAATGATTTCATCAAACTTAATGTCCCTAACTAAGAGAAACAATCTCTGTTTAGCAACAAATGTTTATATTGCATGTGTCATAATGATGATATGTCCATACAGTGGAAGAAAACCTAGGTCCAAAGCAAAATAGTTCTGAAGCTGCATATTAGGACATAATTTATCTTCATAAGAAGGGGATCAATGGTTGATTTATCCTCTTTCTCATTCCACTCTTTGTCTCGAAAGTCTACAATTTTTAAAATGCTTCCGTAGCTCTTTTCCTTTGAGCATTTTCTTATACATCCTATTCTTTGGCAGTTTGGCTAACTTTTTTTTTTTGATAACCGTGGTGTCTAAACCAAGTTGCGTGCACCTCGACTAGTTCCATGAAATACAGTCACCTCTGACCATCAGCAGGTGTCAGGTAACACTGTCCACCAGTGCTAGGACAGATGTGAAGAAATCACCTGGTGCTTTCGCCTCTGCTGGGATTTGAACCCGAGACCTCATGGTTCTCAACCACTATGCCACACCCTTGGGTGCATTCTTTGCCTAACTGTTGCTAGTGTTCCCAACCTTCTCTGAACAACTTCCAGCATTTCCCATACTTTTCCTCACTAGTCCCAAAAGATTCCATATTAAGATTGAGAAACCATTTACATTATGAGCACTGAAAGCAATGCAAAGGACTTCCCTCAAGAATGTTGTCGAAAAACTACATATATTGCTCCTATCATATTCAATATCTAGGGACATGATTACTGTGCATTACATTGAGCCTATGAAAATTCAACTTAGAAGATAAAAGGCATACCAGTAAAGGGGTGTCAGTTACAGTGTATCCCACTATTGGCAATCCAAGGGAAGCTCTTGTTGCATCAACCACTTGTAGGTGGCGCATAAGAAGCTCTTCCTCTATCCCAGCATCAAAAACCAATCCTACCTGCTCCACGTCACAAATTCACAATGTGATTGCAAGCTGAACGGAGGATAAAAGCTTGGAAGCATCAGGGATGTAGTAACAACTGGAATAGAGCTCAGATTTCACAGGATAAATGAGCAAAATATTTTACAGCATACCCTATTTTGATGAACTGGTTGCAGTGCCCAGAGACCTTCAGCAAATTGATCAAGTGCATAGCCTTCAACGTAGAGTGCATTCGGCATGGGCCAGTACAGCATTGCTGCATTAAGAACCTGTATGACTTATAAATTTACAGAGAGCTAGGAAAATGCATGTGAATCCAAATTGCAGATAGTGTTTCCTACTCTAGATTGACAGCCTAAGTTACTTCATCCACACAATTATTGCCACAAAGTTCCAATCATTTTTCTTCTCCTGACCTGATGTTTAAATGTTGATTCCTTTTTTTTCTTTTTGATAGCCATGGTATCCGAGCCAGCTAACACGCACCTTGACTAATTTACCTCCACCACCACAATTACCGGATGACTCTATTAAACAACGGTTGGACAGATGGGAAAGATCACCAAGTGTTTTTGTCTCCGCTGGAATTTAACCTGAGACTTCATGGTTCTCAAATCACTTCATTGCCCAAGCCACACCCTTGGGTGTAATGATGGTTCCTTATTTTATTGACAATTTAAAGAAGCTACTAAAACTGATGCTATTTTGGCCCTTAAGTACATGAAATATTTTCAGTTTCTATTGTTGTGGATCTAATCCCATAAAATTGCTCAGTTCCTTGACTTGTCTCTCCATATTGTATTTTTCACTCCAAGAATTTTTGTGATATACCAAGAGTTTAAGTTCCAGTTAGACTCAGCTAGGAAGTGCAATAGTACAGAATGTAAATCTAATGTTGCAGAGACTATTAAATTAATTGAGGAAAGCAAGGCACAAAGTATTATGAATCTAAAAGGCTATTCAGTCCATTAGACTGATCAGGAACTACTAAGTACTAACTAGGAAGTAGGGAGAACTCAACTTTCAAGCTAATTAAACAATTTTGACCAACTTCTTCTTTTCCAATGTCCAGTTAATTAAGATAGAGTATGAACCAATTTCATTTTCATTTGCAGTAGTCAAACACCTTGCCAGTAGTGTAAGAATATCGAATAGGATTCATCGATTCCACAATATCCTTTGAAGCAGAGCAGAAGCTAACTCTTGAAGCTACTTTCAGTTGAGGTACACTACCTTATCCAAGCTACTTTTACTTACACATATTCTTTTATCCAGTTTCAAAAAGGCTGGAAACACAAGGTATTAGAGCTTTAGCCTTTTAGGTCAATGGAAATGCATCTGCCAATATGATGCCTATAGCTAGATTATGAGGTATGTACTTGACTAGAATTTCATCACTATACTAAGTACGAAACAAATTCCTCGTTGGAGACAAAATTAAGAGAAATGGCAATGAGACAAAGTCTGCTTAAATGTTCAACCAAACAAGACATCATTCACACTAATTACATTGGTGCAACATTTGACAAGTAATGACATATCATGAGAAGTAAAATGATAGCTACAGTGATCCTGCATCATTTCCTCTATAAAAAAAATATTATATTAAGGACAGCCCACATTTGAAGCCTAAGATTTTTTCTGGATAGAAAATCTACCACCTGCATTTCAAAGTCGCAAACCGACTGTCAATAAATTTTCAGTCAAGTTGAAGTTTCCCTAAATTGAATTCTTAATATATCTTAACTCCCATTAATGTGTAAGTTTAGACAGATAGATTAGCTCCTTCATCAAACTCTATCATATCAGTCCTTATTCAAATATATAACAAATGGTCAACCAATAGTTCAAAAATAAGCAAGGGTGAGCACAATGTTTGGCAAATAGAGTCCTACTAATGTTTATTCTAATAACGTGGAGGTATTCGAGTCAGCTTGTGCACACCTAGACTATTCTACAGATTACAAACTACCTCTTAGCAACACACAGGTACTAGATAACTGTGTCCACCTAGGCTTAGACATATTGGAGGAAATCACCTAGTGTTTTTTCGTCAAACTAGTACGACCTAGTAGTTCTTCGCTAGAGAGGCCTAAATATTATACTCCACATAAGGGTATACACAAAGTAAAATTCCATCAAGACAAATCGAAGGAAACAAAACAAAAAAATCATACATTAGGATGGGAAATAAGGCAGTCAACAACAGAGGAAAGAGCTCGAGCAACAGGCAAAGCATCACCAGCATAGCCACCAATAGCTGCTCCAACACCAGTAGGCACTATCATCACACTTGTATACTCCCTCTTAAACTGCTCAAATAACCATCAAAACACACGCAAACAACAATTAACTCAATTGGGTACTCATTAAATCTGATTTCTTGAAATCCCAACAAATAAAAATCAAGTCTTGGTCAATAAAAATTGTACCTTGTTATTTTGCAAGAACAAGCTGGAACATGAAATTCTGAACTTGGAAGGTGAATATTTGGATTTTGAGAGAAAACGTTGATGACCCATTGAAGGTGAGTAAAGATTAAGGCCTAATGTAGCCATTGTTGCAGCTAATTTTACTAGAATAATTTCTCTGTTTGGCTTACTGTGGCATTTTTCTTGAAGTAAAGAATGCAATTTTGTTAAAGAAAGAGGATAATGGTGATTTGAGGTTTATGAAAAAGGTATTTGTCAATTTCACCCATTGTAAAACTACAAGATGTCATTTAACTGCTTATAATTTGAGCTATTTGTCAATTTTTATTTTTATGTTTTTACTTCTGTTTAGCTGGAGAAAAATGTTTATCAATTAATTTCAATCAACTCCTAACAAGTTATTAGATCGAAATAGTACATTATAAATATGTTTGCTTGTTGTGGAGGAGATTTTTTATCGGTTTAACTAATTAGAAAATATTTATAAAATAAACATACGACTTCTCTAATAAATTTGACGCGACAACACAATAATGTAATGAAAAAAACTATACAAGTGTATCACAAAGAGAAATTAAAAGGAATAGGCTTCTTACTTTAGATTTTGACGTTTTGTATAATGAAATCATAATGACCAAAGTGAAGCTGTGAACTAAAAGTCACTTTGAAGTGTGAATTGAAAGCTAAAGTATAAAGATAGTAACCAGTAAGGTATTGAGACTAATATATAATATTTATGTACAAGTAAATGTAGTAAATTACTAGTCTTAATGGGTTATTGGTTTACCAAATAATCCAATATTAAAAATCAATATCGAATCGGTAGCTCGATAATATATTTTATATATATTTAAATATCGTTAATTCAATAATCCAATAACAATAAACCAATAACACTTTGATTCGATTTATCGGTCGGTTCGGTTTTTTATTGGATTTTTGGTATATCAATTGAAAAAAATAAATATATTCTTTATTAACTAAAGGATCATATTTTTAAAAAGGCTTAATGACATTTTTGGTTCCAAATCTTGGTAAAATTTGATTTCATTGCTTGCAATATTGACCAAGTATATTTACATGCACGTTTAATTCTTTTTGCAAATGAATCATTACAATTTTTCATAATTACTAATGATTTTACTATTTAGTTAGTACTTAGTCGTACATTATTTTTCACTGCCTAATTATTTTGCAATCCAAATTATATTAGGACTATGCTTTTCCCTTTAATTTTTTTATAAATAAATTAAAATACCCTTTCCTTCCCCATTGCCTCTCACGAAACCCTCTTCCCAAATCCCAAAAATAGCCCTTCCGCCTCCGTCTTCGCCGGAAAATCCGTTCTCATTCCGGTATGTCGGTGATGATAAGGACAAGTTTGGGTGATGATTCAATAAATAACAGTGTGCTAGCTATGGGTTTGTAATTTGAATTTGGTAACTGAAGACGAAGACCTATATATAATCTTCTCACGCTTTGGAACCGTGACATCTGCTGAAATTATTCGAGATCGCGAGACAGGGGATAGCCATTGTTATGGTTTCATTGAATTCGAGGACAGTGAGGCATGTGAGTTGGCATATTTTAACATGGATAATGCTCTAATTGATGATCGAAGGATACACGTTAGTTTCAGTCACAGTGTCGCAAAGTCATGGAATCAATATTGAATATTTAACAAAACAACAACCAGCATGGCATGGCATGGTGGAGATGGATGATATTGGTTGAAACATTTTGAGTTACCGTTTTAGCTAGATAACTAGTATATGTTAAGACATGTGGTGATTTATTTTCAGAAATTTGACTTCTTATATCATTCCTTATTTAGGTAGAAAATAGATTCTATTAAAACTTTACCTTATAAAAATATAATCTCCATAATTTCCGTGTATATCACATTAAATTAAAAAGTAATGACAATCAGCAATTAGTTGATCATTGAGGTCGAATATATGAATCATCTCTGATTGTATTTCTATTTAGCCTCACTTTTTGCACTATACAAATCAAATTAGTCCTTATAATATGATGAAATGTCTATTTTATGATTTTCTCTATTCAAACAAATGATATAGCATAACCATTTGAAGGAACAAAAGTAGTTGGTGTTATATTGTTGATTCTATTCATTCTAAGAGAATTTGGATCTATTCCTGCTTTGTGAGCTGCAATTACACATATGGCTTCTCAGTAGTTTGACACCTTCACATGCAAAATAAAAGAGAATTCGTACTTCAATATGATAATGTCCAAATCAGCTTACACACACCGTCCTCTATTGACTACTCTTTTTCATCTTCTTTTTTGGGAGGGGACTTTGTATTCGTATTCCCCTTTTAATATCCCCACACAAATTTTGCAAGAACGAACTTGAACATGAAATTCTGAAATTGGATGGTGAATATTGGGATTTTGGGTGAATACATTGATGACCCATTGAAGGTGAATAAAGATTGTGGCCTAAGGTTAATTCTTAAAATTAATAATAAGTTGAATTTGTATTTTTTTTTGTATTTGTTTAAGACTTGTTGAGCAATTTTAATTTTAATTAGGAAAGTTTTATTTGTACTTACGTCCAAAAACAAAAGGCGTATGCCCAAACTGATGGGGTTTACACCTCACAAATCGCCCTTGTGTGTTTTTACTATACACCTAAGGCTCAGCCTGAGACTCGCTCAAAAAACGTCTTTTAGAACGGTACTTTTTATAGTGAACAATTCTTATTTATAGATATGGGTGGTCCAAGAGAAAAATAAGAAGCTAGTAAAACGTTTGCTTTGAACCCCCAAATTGTTGAGGTCCCAAAAAAATTTAATGATTAATTTTATCATTTTTATTTAAGAAATTATTGAAGATTGTAAAAAAAAAAAATCAAAATTTATATACATATAAAAAAATGGAAAAACTATCTATATTTTATAAAATATTTTAAAACTTTGAATTAAATAATTCATAGATTCATAAATAAAGTTTTTATAATAACATCCAAGTTACACTTTGTTTGGTTTGACAAACACATTTTATGAAGGCAAATTTACATAAATATGCTATATTAAGAAAATATTTACCATTTATAACAATAACATTTTAATCACTTGATCACTTTTAATACATCTACAATACAATTTTAATACATATTACTATTACAGAAAACAATTTATAAAACACATATAATACAAATTTTATTGCTTGATAGCACAATTATCACACATTTTAATATATTTATAATACAATGTGTCAATTTCTTACCAAACAAGTATAATATATTTTTAAATAGTTTTAATACATATATATTGCATACATAATTCACTTTTAATACATATTCCAGATTTATTATAGTATTGCCATATATTGTTATAAATGGTAATAAATAAAAAGTATCGCTAAAATCAGTTAAAGGTACCCATTCAAGTAATTTTTCCTTTTATGAATTGGGTCCAATTATTCCCATTAAGCTTGTAAATTTCTATAATTGACTCTAGGTGCATAGTTATAAAACACGTAGAATGATTGATCCCTACCAAGTTTCTTGTATCATTGGCATTTATCTGAACTGGAATGTTTAGAACCAAGGGTGGACCTATGTTGGGAACAACCTTCACGTATGAGATGTTACCAAAATAACAAAAGCATATATAAGAGAAATGGAGATATCAAAGTGTGTGCTTAAGACATAGAAGGAGGCAGTTTACCGGCTTCGGTTCTCTGGTATAAAATCTAACAATCATATTCTAACAAGTGACTAATGCGATTATATGAGATTTCTGAATAAATAAATTTTTTTTCCTCTCTATTTGAATAGATCATCGAATCATTTTTTTCTCCTAAGATTTTTTTTTTTCAAATTTAAGCTTTAAATGTCTTTATTCAAAAGTCTAGCTACAATTATTATGTAATAAAGAAAAGACTCATCAATAATAAGAGTGGGTTCAATTTTCATTGCTTAAAATTTTATGAATTACATTACATTAATATATGCACCCACTAATATATTTGATAATTATCAAAATTAAGAAAAAAAACAGGCAATTAGTCTCCCCTATCTCTCTCTCATCATTCTACCCTTTTTTTTTCCTATCAATTGACAAACTTTAGAGGCCTCATCATGACATTATCTTCATGATCAAGAATCTGCATTTAAGAAGAAGAAAAAAAAAGAAGAGATGAAATCATTATATTATTAACAACAAAATTAAAGGTTGTAGTGAGATGGATAAGAACGCTCCACTCTTAATCAGAAATCTTAAATTTAAGCTGAGTATGAAAAATGTTTCGATAGGAAACAATTTCCCCTTTAATAGGTCTTATGCGACGAGAATCTAGATTAATCAGTGGTCTAATACAGAAAGAGAATACCGAATAAGAAAAAGTTGAAGAATAAGAAACACTTACATGGCAATGATAAACATAACCAGGCTCTGCTGTTGCATCAAATGGATATGATTCATTTGAATGAATGAAAGAAAATTTCACAAATATTTTTGTAACATATCCAGGCATCATTTTGTACACATTTTTCCACCCTTTTTCATGAAGAACCACTTTAGTCCTTTTTCCATGTGAATACTTGTCAATTTTGCACTTAATTGCATCATTCAATTTCATCATACAAGCTTTGAACTCTTCAATATTCACCAATTCTATTTGTTCCAACACAACAAATAGACCTAAATGTATGTGCAATGGATGATTGTCTTCAGTTAGATTAATGATGTTCCAAATCTCACTAGTCCCTACTCTTGGCATCTCAGTCACAGGCGCCTCAAACGATTTTCCATTGATATATAGATGCGTAGGCTCATCGATATCGCTAGCATACTCGTAAAAAGCAATGTACCTTGTATTCGAAGCCTGTGATATCTCTGGAGGCGTATATGTTATCAGTTTCTGCGGAATATGCCCCGTTTGAACCTCCTGATTTGGGTTGATAATAAACTTCATTACCTTACTATTTTCTTCGTTCACCGGATCGCCAGACGGATAAGGATACGCAGCATCATTCGCTAAAATCGCGGAGTTTGACTTTGACTTTGAAAAATCAACAATCACATCAGCTATTTCTGATGGAGCTAATAGTAGGTCATGGAGCTCTACCGGAGTTTCATGATAAGCTGAATCAGACGCCATGTGTACAAACGTCATGTTATTTGTGAAGAAGAATTTGAAAAACCTCGCGTTACTTGCATTGATGATCCTGAATCGATACTTCCTTCTTTTCACATTCATGTAAGGCCATGCTTTTCCATTGACTATAATCGCATCACCAAAATATTCAGGTTGCCACTGAGGATGTATAGAAGGATTGTTACCAGTAGAATTCATGTAAATCGAACCATCTGAGCTAAAACCACGATCAAAAACAACCAACGGACGATCATACTCTTCACCATATATCAATCCTAATGGCCCCTCAACATTTGGTTGTTGTACAACATAGGCACCCATGAGACCAGCTAGAATGTTGATCCTAGTCAACCCCATCGCGTGATCGTGGTACCACATCGTACCGGGATGTTGATAATTATGATAATGATACTTTTTTAATGTCCATTTTGGTCCATGATGTTTGAAATTTTCAGTGAACCATGCCTCAGAGTGTCCATCACTTTGTGGTTCATCAATTCCACCATGTAGGTGCACCACAGTTGGAATTCCCATCTTAAAAGAAGTTGTAGCAGTTGGAATTGTTGGGTCCCATGGAAGTATGTGCTTTGAAGGGAGGTGATTTTGCCACGTAATATAAGAGTCAACTCCATGAACGGCCTCGATTGTAGGACCAGGGACTGTTGCTGTGTGCCGCGATGTACCATATGCAAACACTTGACTTGCTGGTAGGTCCCTATGGAATTTCTACAAAAGCAAAAAATAAAAAATAAAAGTTTAATTTCTATATACTAACAATATAAAAATAATTACTAGGTAGCAAGTCATTATAATGTTTGATATTTTCCGGCTAAACCTACTAAGGTCTGAAATGTCATTTTGAGAAGTAAAGCGTTTTCTTATTAACGTGATTCTATTTTCATAACTCAAATATAAAAACTTCAGAGTTAAAGATAGAAGGGGATATATATATATATATATATATACACACCATTCCACCCCTAATCTTTTAAGTATAGATGATGATTGAATTACTATAACAAATTAAAAGTATAGCATAAAGTTAGATTAAACAACAAAGAAAGAATGAAATTTTCTAATTTTATACTAGTTACTAATAAGAGTACTTTATGAAAATAGTATTTTTCTCCATTCTCAAGTACATAACATTTTATTCCAAAGTAATGATTAAGATAAGTGATGTAAGTGGACATATGATCTGGACTTTGGACATCCAAAATAACAAAGAAATTAACTGTAGTAATATTTATTTAAAAATGCTAATTAAGGTTGAGAGTAACTTTTTCCACACTTGGTGGATAAAAACATCGGTACAAATTTAATATTAGCAAAATTTCTAAGGATAGATGTCTAGTTGGAGGCCACTTAATTACAATTCAAAGTTATTTTAGTCTTGAAACTTGGATACATATTTTTTTTAATCACTAAGACGTTGGCCTTCGATATCCATTTTGAAATCAAATAATTTAAATTCATATAGAAAAGTTTCATTATAGAATATGAAGTAAAATGAATTATATCAAAGATGAATTCATTTTCAGAGCTCGAACACATTTAAGATGAACCAAATATTATTGTGGATTGTCAAATTCACCCCACCCCCACCCCCTTCTATCAACTTAATAACAACAACAATAATATTAATCTCGTAAGGGGGGGTTTGAAATGGGGTAGAATGTCATAAATTTTATCTTTTTTTTTTTATGGTAGAGAAATTGTTTCTGATATACCTTTAGCTTAAAAAAATATCACTATAATAATTAATAAAAATAAAATTTTAAATATTTCCCCAATCATTTTCATGTTTATAGGAATTATCGCTTTTTCTCAATTATTCGTTACTCATAATTCAAATTGCTAAAATCACAAAACTATGAACCTCGTGAACAAACTACATGTTTTGTATCTCTGTGAGTGAAAAAAGTTAAAAAAAGTGGCACACTGAAAAGTTGGAAAAAAAACAGTGGGGATTAAAAAAAAAAATACACACTCATGACACACACGCAACCACGCAAAATCCGTGGAGCGGTAAGTATTCTATCATTTTAACTAAGAAATTTAGAGTTCGAATTTAGAAATAGACGTCTTTATTAGAGTGGTTTATGCTAATAATTCTCTGGAGTGTATCGACACTTTCCAACACGATATTCGAATTACTAAACTTCGAAACAAATATCAACCATCAAATTAAAAAGAAGTCGACAGAATGAAAATTACTCTAGTTAATTTATTTTATACGATATTTTCTCTAGTCCATATAAAGTGAGTTCTTGGATATTTATACATATCTTAAGAAAAACAT
This sequence comes from Solanum pinnatisectum, assembly GCA_035578085.1. Lineage (NCBI taxonomy): Eukaryota > Viridiplantae > Streptophyta > Magnoliopsida > Solanales > Solanaceae > Solanum > Solanum pinnatisectum. Next base: position 3,259,608 of record CM069080.1, on the reverse strand, counting down.
ATAAGAAATTTTTTTTTAAAGATTACATTTTATTATTTCTAAACTATTCTCTTACAAAATATGAAAGAAAGAAAACAGCCCAAAGAATTCCCTAGAACTTTAAAAAAAAAAAAAAAACTAGTTAATTTGAATTATTAAAAAAGTCTCAATACTTCAGAGGAAGTAGTGTTTAATCAAACGCGACATTATTTTTACAAAAAAAAATTGACTTATAATAAAATCCTGTCACAACTTATAATTCTCAAAAAAATAAAAATAGAAATTAATGACGGACAAATTTTGCAGCTGAACAACAAATTTTGATCTCTATTTCTATTTATAACCAACAAACCATCAAAAAAAATATTAGCTACAAACAATTTAACGATAAAAATTCGTAACGAATTACTTACCCATTTTTTGTGGTACATGCCTATCTTGAGAGATTTAGGAACATGAACACCATTGATAACATCATAACCTTTGATTCTTGGCATGTCCTGGAGTTCATCAACAAACATTCTTAATTTTGAAAGGGTCATTAATTGATCATTAGAATCTTTTGCCATTGTTGAAGCCATGTAAAATCCCAAGAAATTAATTAAATTCACCAAAAACAACATTTTTTTCATCATTTAGTTTTTTTTATATTTGAGGACCAAAGTCACCAAAAACACCCCTTTTTCTTCTTCTTGAAGTTTTAGAAGAAGGAGAGGGTTGGGGTGGGGGGGAGTGGGGTTGATAGATAAAAAAGATTTGGAGGATTTGTGTAGAATATATAAAGGACAAAAATTTGGTTTTTGAGTTCACAAGAAGAAAAGAAGAACCATGAAAAGCACTTAATTTATAGTATTGAAAATTGGGAACCTTTTTTTTTTTTTTTTCTTTTGTTTAATGTGATGATAACAAAAAAGATCCATTATATTTTATGTGTGTTTAAATATGGAACTTTTAGTCCTTTAAGCTTTGTTAAAATTGAGTACTTTTAGTTTAATCAAATACTCCCTTCCTACATCTTTACTTATCCACATTATATTAAAAGTAATATGTTTCCTTTTTATGTATATTTTACCTTTGAAAGTAAATACTATTTAATACGAGTACTATCTAATACATATTTTAAAGCATTAAATAGTATATTCCAAAGGTAATATAATCATATTACACTTATTATTTATTATTTCTTAAAGTATGTGTCAAGTCAATACTAGTAAACATTTATTATTGGATAGATAGATTATTTAATAAACTCTTTTGATTAGACTTAATGAAAATTGTGAAAATATAAATATATTGGGAACTTGAAGGTGCCATTTTTGTAGTTTATGTTATATTCCCTCTATTCCTAATTGTTTGTCCACTTTTTAATTGACACACATATTATGAAAACAATAATTGACATAGTGAATTTACCATTTTACCCTTATTAATTATGGACTGAATGAATTAAAAATTTATGATTTTCAAGAAGTTCTTTCTTTTTCAAAATGAATTAATCGAGGGTATAATATGTAAAAAAAATTATTCTTTCTTCGTTTATCAAAATGGGCAAGTGCAAAGGGACCAGTAAAAAAAGAAAATTGGACAAGTAATTAGGGACAACGGGATTATTTGGTATATTTCTAGATTTTAGTGCAATTTATATTGTTTTTATCCATTTTTGGTGTGTAGGGTAGCAATTTTTTTTCTCCTTTTGTATTTCTTAATTTGATAGTATTTTATTAGTATTTGTAATTATTATTTTTTCTGTTGATTTTTTCATAAATATAACAGATTTAAATTTTTTGAATATTTGACAAAAATTGTAAGAAAAAAAATACTTGCTACTAATAAATATTAAAGATTAAAATTATACTTAAAGGACTAATTTAAATTTATCCCAAAAATATGAAGGGTCATTCTTGTCACTTCCTTGATGGAAATAAGGTGGGTTTCGATGTCTCCAAAAAAGTTGAGGTTATAATAAAAGTTTCAGAATTTTTTTTGTCTTTTACTTTGATATTTTAGTTCCTTTTATATATATATATATATATATATGAAAGTAAAATATCTGTTGAAAAAATAACTTCTTTTTTGGTTTTATTTGAAAGACTTTTGTTAGAAACGAGGTAACTTTGCATTTTTATTTATTTAAAATTCTTTACTATTTTATATTTTAGAAAGACTAATTTAAGAAAAAGATAATAGTGAAAAATATGTTTTACTTTATTTCATTAAATATTTTTTCCGTAGAAAAATGTTTTGTTGACTACAATTAACTCTTACATTTAAATTAGTGTGAAATAATTAAATTCATTGGATGATCCATGACCCTATCACATGAAATTTCTTTTTTAGTTAATATTTTTCCATCTGCTTTTATTTGTTACGAAGTTAATTTAACTAATTTTTAAAATTAAATTAATATTTAAATTTTAAATTTAGGTACTTGAAAATACTATAAGTTGCAATTCTTTTCATATTGATAAAAAAAAAAAAAAAAAAAAAAAAAAAAACATCCTAACTATGTAGATCAAAATTCATATAATTTAACTCTAAAAATATGATTAAAAAAGAAAAAAACTTCTTTTGGCTTGTACTATTGAAGCATTATAGGCTTTTAAAAAATTTCTTTGCAATTTTTTTCTGGAACGATACTTGAAATTAAGTTTTTTTTTTTATAATTAATTTTATGGTTTCATCACATACTATTGTTAAATCGCATATCGATGGGATGAACTATGAAGAGAATTTAAACTTCTTATATGGATTTAAGTAAATTATTTTCATGTGTTAGCCGTTACTTTTTGATTGAGTTAAGATTAAGATTAATTTTTTCGTGTTACAAATATAATAATTCACGTGTCAGTTCCATGTGAACTTCATAAACTAACATTTTTGAAAAAGTCTCAAAATAAATTTCTTACTAAAGGTGTCACCAAAATTTTTATGGTGTAGTAGATAAGTAAAATATTATTTTGACAAAATATCACAATCACTTTTAAAGAACTTCGTGTTTACAAAGTCTATATTTTATTTATGTAATTGATAGGAATGATTTTTTATATCATATTCAACATAAGTTGAACAAAAAAATTTACTTGTTCTATAAGCAAGTCGAATTTAAAATTGATTTTTAAGTAATTGTTCAAATCAAAGATCATTAAAAAAAATTAAAAATCCTTTTCGATTACTTTGAGTGATTTAATCAACTTCAAAATTCATTGGAAATGAACTATAAAAAAGAGTTCTTTAATAACAAAAAAAGTTATAATAATATTTAGTATAGTATTATTGAGGCAATGCGCAACACGAATTATTTCTTACTAACTAATTACTAGTAGTTGACAAAACAATCTAGTTGCTTAAAATGATTTTATCATACAGTAAAATAAAATTATGTCAAATCTTTGTTGATTTCTTGAAAACTATCTTATGATGAAATATTCAACAAAAAATTATTTTTTCCATTTTTTAATTTAGCCAATTAGTATTCTAAATTTGTAGAATTCAAGTTAATTCAATATAATTTGATGTGACTTTTTTTTTTTTGTGGTTTACCACTCAATTATCGATATCTAGGAGTTAGACTTAATTTGGATTTGCATCGAAAAGTCTTACGTTGAGAGGTAAAATGCTTTTGTTTAAGTGAATTCGTACCTCGAGAGATTAATTTGTTTATCATACTTTTCCTTATTGTTTGTTAAATTTTTAAATTTTAAAAAAAAATATCTTTCTTTTTATATAATATATTTAAGATAATAATATTTAAAAAATTGACTAAATTAACTATATAGAATCTGAAATGTATGGTTATTATTGGATCGAAGTTACGTTATATTAATGGCATTGGAAAGTTATACTCGAATTTCTTGCAACTAGTATATGAACATGATAATGAAAACATAATTTATTCCATGGATTGTAACATTTTAGTTGACTCAACAACTATATCTTTTGTCTCAAATTATCAATCGTATTTTTTTCATACTTCATAAAAAATATTAATTAAAATATAAGAGTTTTAAATTATATTGCTCTCATTTATTTTGAACATATAATATTTCTTCGTTAAATATTTACTCTAATAATTTGAGATAATTATTTTTAAAACTCCGTACAGATAATTTAAGACCGAAAGAGTATGTATATTCCCTTTTGCTTCTATGCAAATTCAATTCTCCACCATCTAAAATAGAATAGTATTACATTCTTAAAAGTGATCAATTACCAACAAATATTAAAAAAAGGACCATCAAAGTCATAATACTAAATAGTGTACGATGTGGAAAAAAAAAAGTTGCGTATATAAAAATAGATTTTATTAAATATTTAGGACCTAATTCGATCCAATTAATTTATTCTTAGTTATTAGGTTTCAAATTTCAAAGTTTATTCTCTTGTGTGCTGTCCATAAACAAGAGGTACAATTGGAGCCATATCAAGTGTATGAAACTTTTTTTAAAAAAATGATAACGGTAATGTTCGAATCAATTTATCTACACGTTGTTTTGCATATGTATAGAATGAAATGTACCGACGAAGGGGTGTTAGCTTTGCCCCTAAGGTGGTTCCGCCCCTTGAATTCAATCAAATCTAACAGTTTCGACATAATGCCTATATGTACAAACATTTCAATCAAAAAGTATTAATTATTATTTTTTTGGATTTGTATTCAGTGCTTAGAGTCTATATTGGAGTCTCAATTAAATTTGAATCACGCATTGCGGAGCCTATTAGGGGTGATGCTCTCAATAAGATTTTCTTCGTATCCAGAACTCGAACCCAGAACCCCTGATTAATGATGAAACAGTTCCACCACTAGACTACGACCCAAGTTGATAATCAAAAAGTATCGTACAATCATATTTGTGATGAGATGTGATTTTACCTTTTATGATAATTACATGAGTCATGTGGACTCTTTTAGTTCCACAAGCACATAGTTTTAGGCTTTTAGCCAATTGAACAAGACCATTAATCTTTTGATTGGAATTTCTTCATGCCTTTTCTTGCTTACTTTTGAGTTTCTTTATATCTACATATAATATCCTTTTTCCACTCCAAACCAAAACCTAAAGGACAAAAATGTTGTCAAATCATTCAAGGAAGAAAAATCCTCTCTTCTGGACCATTGTTGGAAATTCTAGTCCTTATAAGTAAAAGATGTAACAGTGGAACATGGCGTAGTAAAGTAAAAGCAAGGGGTTTATATCCGATAAAAAATTATATTGTATATTTAAGATATGACTATTGTATGAAGATGCCGTAGCCATGTAAAATTATACAACCTCCGTCTCATTTTATGTGAGGTGGTTTGACTCAATACGGAGTTTAAGAAAGAAAAAAAGACTTTTAAAGTTTGTGGTCCACAATTAGTTATAGGAATTTGTGTAGCTGTAAATCATTTTATTAACGGTAAAATAGACATTTTACAGTTAAATTGTTACTTAATATAGAAATGTGTCATTCTTTGTAAAACTGACTAAAAAGGAAAGTAAGTCACATAAATTGAGACAAAGGGAGTATTGTTTATGGGACATGGCATAGCCAAGTAAACGTAAGGGTTCATATCCGACGGAAATTTATATTGTATATTTAAGATAGGATTATTGTATGAAAATGTCGTAGCCATGTAAAATTATATTGTATATTCAAGATGTAACAGTACTGAAATATGGTGTAGCAAGTAAAATTAACCTTCTTGACATTTTATATATTTTTTACATTTTAAATTTTATTAGTGAAAGTTCTGACTATGTGAACACTATAGTGGAATAATTTAAAAGCTCTTAAAAGTAAGGGTATAAGAAAAAGATGAACCACAATAGTAGCATTACTAAGTACGTGTATCAACATATATTTGGTGATATTTTTTTTTGAAGAAGTTGTACATAAAGTAAAATTGAAAAACAATATTTGAAAATTAAAGTTGTATTTGAATGTGTTCGTTTCATATGAAAATTTTAAATCAATTTCTCTTAATTTTGTTTACTCACGTTATTGCTCACTAAGCGAAACTCGAATAACATTTTCTTGACCACAATACTTAACAATGTCACTTGACTCAAACAACCTCAATCTCACTGTTTGAACATAAAATTCCACCCCATAAAAAACACCTTTCTTCAATAAAATAATACCTTTTTTTTAACTACTAATATTATTGATCATCATTGCATTTCATTGACAATAATTCATGAATGTATACTAAGCCCACTGCTTTCAATTTATTCAATGAGAAATCATGACTCATTTTTCTATAGATGCAATATAAATACTGAACTTCGAGTGATCAACCTAAATTTTTTCTATAGTTTCTGATCACTCGATGTTTAATATTTGTATCGAAGCTCAACTAATCAAATTCACTCATTTCTGAGAGTGATATTTCCAACAAAAAAAAAAATCATACTGCAGATTTGAACTCAACACCTTTGAATAAAAAGGCGGAATCTCCTATTTCAGTCATCCCACCACACTCATGATCCTTGAATTTTCTGTTCTGGAATTGTCCAACTTCTTTAACTAGACACCTAAAGTGGAAGAAAAACTAAATTACATTAATACATTGTGGATTTCCAATGTGTTAAGCACTTTAGCCCATTTTTGCACTTACCAACCAAAAAAAATCATTTCTTATATATAATACAAAAAAAATTATTCCCATTTTGTTGTTAGGTTGATCACAAAGGGCTATGAGTTTTGTAGTAACAGTAAAGTTATTTTCGTATGACCTGTGGATCATGCGTTTGAGTCATGAAAACAATCACTAATGTTTACATTAGGGCAGGTTGTCTACGTCACACCCCTTGAGGTGCGTCTCTTTTTCAGACCATATTTGAACGTAAAATAGTTTGTGCACAAGCTACCTATCTTTTTGTTAGGTATACATACTTTATGCTTATATTCAATACACTGATTGTATTAAAAAATATTTGCACTATCAAATAATATTATAAAAGAAGTTTATAATGTCAATATATATAACTCAAAATTCAGATGGGCCAATTCTCATTAATTAAATGGGTTAGCCTTGGGCTCTCAGATTTCAACATGGATCAAAGTTTCTGGGCCAAGGAAGATGTTGTAGACCGAAAATTATGCCCAAAATTCTCAGATAATGGGCTGCAAGCTCTTAAACCTTTGAATGGGCTTGGACTAGAGAATTTAATTGGGCCCATCAAATGGACTAGTATTTATATTTTTGTCTTTCAAATAAGTTAAATCTTTGATTTTTGCCCTTTAAACCGAACTTCATGTCTAGTGGGGTAGACGTTCTTCAAAGATATGGACCATAACTTGTGAAATATTATGAGGACAAAATACAAACTTATGCTTCGTGAAAAAATTGGAGATCATCATAAAGTAGAGGTGAAAGTGAGAATGACCCTTTATTGAGAGCGTACAAAAGGGAGTAAGGCCCGATTTGTTTCCATTTAATTGAAATATGAATCTTAATAATTGATACGTCAATTTATTAAGTGTATTTATTTCATTCACAACCCCCATCTCTATAACTTAGTATTATTATCAATTACCTCCATCATCATCTTTAATCACACAATCACAATCGTAGTAATACTATCAATCACCTCCATCATCAGCTTTAACTACACAATCACAACTGTTAAACGTCATTATCATCAACCCCTAGCCCCACCCCTACCATAAGCTTTTACCGCACAATCATAACAATCAACCATATTATCATCAACCTCCAACATTAGTTTTCACTACACAATAACAACTATCAACCATACCATTTCCAAACCACCACCACTCATGAATAGTGATATTTCACGAGATTAGCTATAAAGGCCAAAAAAAAAAAACCTAGTTATGTAAAAGAGGGAGGGGGGGGGTACCAAATGATCAATCCACTTGTTGGAAAGTGTACCTACACAAGTATGTCCCACTCTCAACAACTGGTAAAATAAACTTTATTACAAGACACAAATATATACCCACTCCCTAGCATTTCTTTAACTTTTGGTGGTCCATATATATTAAGGTGACATAAATTTCACAGCAACCACGTGATTTGCGCGTGCCAATCCACCTAACAAACCAATCCTCATATTTATATTTTTGCAGTACACACAAAAGTTGCTCATCTGTCCAAACACAAACAAAAATTCTTACAACCTTTACATTGCCCAATGTCACACCTTGTCTCATCAAACTCCCATTATGTGTTGGTTTTCGACATGTCTGATATTCATATTGAGGTCTAACTCAAGCTGCAAAATCTCATAAGCGATTATAACATACTCGGAACTTAAATTCAAAACCTCAATCTAGATTAATATTAAAAAAGTATGAACTACTCCACCACAATCATTGTCGGTTCAAACTCCCATTTTTAATACGGAAACACTCAACATCATGTCTAAGTTGACTCTACATTCCTCAAAACCACAAAACATACCCTTAATAATTCACAATCCAAAATCTCAAGAATTTCCATACTCTGAGACTTGAAATCAAGATAAACAATTCAAATAGGATTAAAGAAATACATGCGACTACAAAATACCATCTTAATAATTCAAATAATAAACATCCTAGTCCTAGTTGACTATATATTTATCAAAAACACAAAACATACATTACTAATAAAACATAATCTTCCACTATCTTAATAATAATAATAATAATACAAACTACTAAAATAAGGAGGAGAATTATACAACGATATAGAATTGTTCACCTATCTTCTGATGTTAAATAGAAAAAGATTTGAGGACCTAAAAGTACTCCTCATCCTCAGACCAGTACTTCAATTCCCACATAACAAAATACACTAAAACCAACTCACATAATACTGCAACTACTAGGATTCTCATCACTAAACATGCGAGCATTAGTGGCAGATTGATCAGCATTAGCAGCAGCAAAAGTGTAATAATAAGGATCAGCATAAGTAGTGTAAGGGACTTGGCCATAATTATTGTTGGTATTGTTATAGTAATAACCGGTGGCTGGAGGAACGAAAGGTGACCGATTGTACATCATCTGAGGTGGTTGTTGTTGTTGGTGTTGCATAGCATGCCTATTTTGAAAATTCATTAGCATTTGTGATGGATTGTACTGTTGTTGTTGACCTCCGTTGTTCATGTTCATTAGCACGGAGGCAGAGGAAGGATGATGATGACCACCGGTTGATAAAGATCCTGGTATAGCATTGTTTTGATGACCTTGAAATCCACTTGCATTCAAGAATGCAGCAGCATTGTTGTTATTATTGTTAGTAGTAGCCGTACCATTGTTGTTATTCCCATGAAAACCAGCAAGATTCATCATTGCGTTTAAGTCGTTTGCTCCAACCATTCCCATTTTTGCAGCCTCGTTGAGGTTGACATTTGGACCTAATTGAGCAGCAGAAGCAGCATTGTTCATGTTCAGTTTCATAGCATTCATTGTTCTTTGGTCAATGCCACCGCTTCCGACATTTGCCTTCATTGGAATATTCTGAATAGGGCCAGTTTTCTTGCCATGAGGAGCAACATTCTGGTTGTTAACTTTCCCATTAGCAATAGCAGCCGCCATAGCTTTCTTGTTATTCGCTTCTGCTTCTTGTTGTCTAAGAATAGCCATTTGTCTTGCTCCATCTCCTCTCACAAACCTTATTTCTTCCTCAGGATAACCATCGTCATCCTCATCATCATCGTCCTCATCAAGATAATCAATTTCCTCTGGCACAAGATTGAACTTTTGCTGGTGCTGATTCTTGATTATACCTTGTTGCTTTTGATTTTGCTTGTTCTTGGTGTTATCTTTGATGCAGTTGGGGTTTTGTTGTTTCTGAGCTTGATTAGAGTTGTTCGGAGACCAAAGCTCCGCATGCTTACGAGCCTTAACTAGCCTTTTAATCAAAGTCCCAGAATCAACACTTCCATAAACAGTCACTTTTTGGTGCTCACAGTCAATGTTTACTTGGTATACACCTATTAATCAAACAAAAATCTTCACATTAATCAAACCATAAAACGCATCAAACAACATAAAGTTCTAATCTTTTCATCACAAGACTCACTAATGATGCAATAATCACGCAATTAACTACTAATTAACCCCAAAAGGCAAGGAGAAGTAGTTAATGAACATCATTTAAGAACAGAACAAATGCTTAAACTTTCAAAAATGGAGCTGAGATAAAGCTAAAATCTTTACAACAATCCCAAAAAAGTTGGATGTTGAGATAAAAAGCAAGCATATGCATTATATCTAAAACCCCAAATGGCCAAGAAAAGTAAAAAAACATCAAAAACAACAAAATCTAGTCTTTTCATGACATGATTACTTAAAGAAACCAAATTCACTCAATTAATTAATTATATCATCTCAAAATGTAAAAATAAGAAGTTAGTGAACACCAGACAAACAAAAACTGAGAAAAGGTATAATCTTCACTAAAAAAGTAAAGACAAAAGACAAGCATTTTAAAGATAACAAAACACTACACTAATCTTTAAAACATCAAGTTTTAGTCTTTTCATAACAAAAATGATTAATGCAACACTAATCACTCATTTAACCACTAATGCTAGAAAAAGTAGTTAGTGAACTTTTAAGAATGAAACAATGAAAAAGCTCAAATCTTTACAATAATCTCAAAAAAGTAAAGCACCTTCAATTCTCTGAAGGAGCTTCTTCACTTTCTGCTTGCAACCATCACAATGTATGTTCACTCTGAGCTCACAAGTCTAAAAAAAGAACAAGAAAATGTGCTTAAACAATTATTAACCAAAACCAAAAAGGGGTAAAAGGCAAAAGGCAAAAAAAACAAACAAATAACTTAACAAGAAAACAGAAGAAAAAAAAAAAACACAACATTTTACAAAGGGGGAAAATAATACCTGAATCTTGAGTAGCTTAAAGTCTTCAACTTTAGTCATATCTTCAAAAGTTCTACAAAGGGAAACAGTAAAATATAAACACAAAACTACAAACACATGTTAAAATAGGCAAATGTGGGAGGGTTAAAAAGACTAAAATTAATTTCAAGATTCGATCTTTTTCAACTCTTTTTCCTTCTTTTCTTTACTTTAACTCATTAAATACAAAGAAAAGCAAATGGGATGTTTCAAGATTCCATTTTTTCCCACTAATTTTCCCTCTTTTCTTCACTTTAACTCATTAAAAAACAAAGAAAAGAAAATGGGGTGTCTTTAAAAAAGGGAAGAGAGACATTTTAACAAACAAAACAAATGCAAACACACGAGATTGAAAAAAGAAAAAGGTTGAAGACTTTAACCTACAGAGAAAAGGGAGAAGGGTAAAATGAAGCAAAGCTGTATAGTGAATTAGCTTTAACTCTGAAATGTGCGATGATGTGATTTAATGTTAAATACTGTGAAAAAAAACAAAAGATAAAAAAATATAATTTTTTTTTAATTTTGAAATGATGAACAGTGACTTGACAAGCTGACTTCTATCCCTGTCCTCTTTGTCACATGCTATATCTATCAACTCTATCATATAACTAAAACCGTCGTAGTAAAATGGTAAGTACTTTTTCGTATTTAATTAGACATTTTGTGTTTGAGTCATTTTGGGTATAAAGTTACCTTCGTTAGTGAGCGATTTATCCTCAATATGAATTTTTTTGGTACAAATTCAGATTTAATCGGTACATCTTATATAAATAATATATAAACATGTTTTTTAACTTTGATTTTATCTGGTATTTATGGTTTTTATTTTGAACTTACATTTCAAGAGCTCGGATCGAGTAGGTATATATTAATAACTAAGTAAGTAGACACACATATTCTAGATGGCAACTCAGATCCTACATGAAATCATATACGTATAACATCTTATGTATCATGCTACATAGAATAAATGAATTTATTTATTCAACCTTATACAAATTTATTTGTCTAGTTATTTACGGTCAAAATTGAAAAATCATATATATCAGCTAAAATAAAATAAATTAATTAAAACAGAGGAAATAGTACACATTTTCCTAATACCTCTATATTTTCTTGAATTTGTGTGAGTTTTGTGAATGAATTTTTCTTTGCACAATGGCTCTTTGTATTTGAGTTGTGTGAATGTTGCAAAATTTGCAAAACTCCAAATTACAAAGGCATTTGTTTTTGTTCTTCTTTTGGCTCTTTCCACCTCACTTTCTATTTCACAAAAGTTCATTCAATTTTTTTTCACTTAGCATTCGATATTTATACTATTACAGTTGAATTCGAAATATATACATCTAAATATCATTATAGGTGCGATGAATCCAAATTCGTGTGGTACCTCCACTATTAAAGATGTATATTTCTTTTTTAAAATTCAAATCTTAAAATCGTTAATTATAGGTAGAAAAATACCAATTACTTCCCCACAATATTTGACAAAGTTTGAATATTTAATACTTTAGAGAAAATAAAAAATGACACATTAAAAGCTAATTGAATTCAATTAATTCAAATTTTACACCGATTATCTAAGGCTAAAATGACTAGATATGAATGACGAATGAGGTGCCTCCCTTACCTTAGTCAGAGTAGCACGAAGCTTACATGAGAAATTAGGAAGATGAAGAAAGGGATATGACTTTCTAGGCATCGCTTCTTCGAGATCAATTCCAATAATATCGCGATAGGAATTAAATTATTGTTATACCCCGACGGTTTTCTTGATCTCCAAAATGAATCAAATATTTATTACAAATTAAAATTTAGATTAGCTAATTTACTTTTGACTCGCAAAAACAATATTTAGCAAAAATTCAAAATAAGACTACGTATAACTCAATTTTTTCTTGAATTTTGCACATAATATAGGAGTTTAAAGCACGAGATTCAATTCGATTTGATTTGGTTCGATGGATTCGGTTAATTTTCAAAGATCCATTTAGCAATGGTTACAACATATTCTTGTATTAAGTACACTAAATTAAATTTTAAAAATAAAAAGTGAAATTAATAAAATAATTTAATCAGAGATATGGTCAGTAAAGAGTAAAATCTTTTACAGAAAAAATGTTTGCATCACAAAATTCTGCACGCAGGAAGGACACTGAAATGATGGATCGTCTTTTCTCTTTTTTGTTAATTCAGACTTATATTATATCACATTATAATATTCTTTTCCTTTTTTTACAACTTTACTAAAATTTAAAATACTTTATTCTGTTTCACAAATGGAAATAAAAGAAATTCCTTTTGCTTAATTCTTCTTTCACCCTAAAAAAAAATCGATTCATTTTTTTTTTATAGTATGATCCTTTTCTAATTTTTTAATTTTCTTAAAAAGGAAGTTCATGTAATTTAGATATTAGTTGAACGTCTAAATATATAATAAAGTGTTTACATTGAGCACTTTGATTTCAATTTTTAAAAATTAATTATGTGCATTCTAAGTTATTTATTACGTAGTTGGTTAACCGTTTAAATACGTCGCCTACATTAATTTACACATTTATTTTGATAAATTGTTAAACCTCATGTATGATCCGATAATAAAAACCTCCTTTAATATACATATGTCTTTTCAAAATTGCAATAAAAAATACATAATACGAATACTTTATAATGATCCTCGATAAGAATTAATAAACCGTCATTTGAGTATATAAATAAAATTTGGAGACAATTTTTAAACTCCCTTTCACTCTCTCTATATATATACCTCCCAATCAATAAGCACTTGATTTTTCATAATGCCAAAATGAATGAGTAGTGAACAATATATAACCTTGAAAGAATGTTTGTTCATGTGTATCTTTATTCTTCAATAATTGCATATACTATAAATTATGAATCAATTTCATTGTCTAATTGTCACCATAATAATTACCTAGACATCTCCAATTCTAATCTCTATTTTACTCTTCAAATATAAAGTTTTCTATTTTTTCAAATAACCAACTCCAACCCAATTATCTATTTTACTTTCTAAAAAATAAATTTTTTTCTCTTCAATATTATATTATTATTTCTATTTCATTCTTGTTTTCTTATTTCATGATACACATCATTTATATCTTCTTTTTTTTTCCAAATAATCACTATATAATTTTCATGTAATATAAAAATTTATTTTTTCAAATTCTTTAATTAATATAAAATTATATTTTTCCTAAATTTATAAATAACATAAATTGCAAGTTAATATTATATAATATACAAATTAATGGACAATTCAAATAAAAGTGAAATTATTACATTCAAGATTATTACATTGTTACCATAAATGCTCTATTAATGAATTACGGAGATTAAAATGAGCATTTTTATCCTTAATTATTTTATGTCTAGCTAAAGATTGTTCAAACCGGATATTTTCATGCAATAAGAACAACTACGAATAAATGAAAAAAGAAAACAATATGCACAATCGCAATCACAACTACACTAACTATGTGGATCATAAACTAATTTTTTCGAATATTGTTAAATCTGAAAAATGACCTACCGGATTACTAAATTATTGTTGTGATAAAATTATTATGTTATGTATTGTTATCTTGTGTTTACATTATTAGGTCATGTATTGTATTTTTAAATTAAAATTTTCATCTTATCACTTTAATTTTGTGCATTCTTCATAGTGAAAATTAATAATGATATCAAACTATATTAAAGTGACGAAAATTTAAAAAATTGAAACATTATTAATTCGGAATGAAAGTAGTATATATTAAATAATATATTTTTTAAATGTTATTTACATTTAAAATGAATTACTAATATTAGAGATATAATTAATGGTCTTATATGAAAAATAATATGATAACTACAAAATAATATAAATAATAATAAAATAATGAAAAAGTGAAATAGAGAGGTGGATAGTAGTTCTCCAAATTTGGAGAACTACTATTCACCCCTCTATAAATGGATAATAGAAAGTCATTTAAAGGGTGGTTGGAGAGCACATTCGCTATTTTACTCTCCAAATATAAAAAATGGAGAGTAAAATATAGTGGGATTGGAGATGGTCTAAAGAAGCTAAAAATTGCAGCCATCTATTCTCTATTTCTTAATGGCTCGTTTGGTGCGAGGATTAAAAGATACTTCTTCTGTTCCAAATTATCTGTCGTATTTTTTAATTTGTTATAAGTCTATTGAAAGGAAAATAGTAATTAAGAGATATTGTCTACTATTTTTGGCCTGATTTATACTATTAAAAATTCTCAAATTATTTATCATATTTTTTTATTATATCTTCTTCATTAATAGGAAGATATTAATTAAGATATATTGTTTCTTGAGAGAGTATTTGTTTCTTAAATTTTAAATTGTTGAAAAAAGGGAGGTATAATATGTGGTGTTTTTTTATTAATTACTAATATTTAATACAATAAAGTAAGAAATTAAGGTTGTCAGTGAAACATTTGTCTTGGCTTTAGAAAAAAAAGGTTGAATTCCTTTTTGACCTTTATTTTTTAATTTACTTCTCGTAACTTTAAATCCATTTTGTTCTTTTCTTTCGTCAGAACAGTTTTTTGTTCAGTCCATCACGTGAAATTTATTATGCTACAGTATCTCTAATAAGTGTTTTTATTTTTTATTCGACATTCGATATCCATATTAAAATTCGACTAAGCTGAATTCATATTCGATAAAGCCTATTCAGGATTGTGGTACTTCCTGTTAAAGATTTCTCAGTATCACAACTCGAAATCGAGACTTTTTTAAGAAAATATTCTCGCTGTTTCTATTTGATTGTCAAAATTTTATATTTCACGTTTTTTAAAAATAGATAAATTTACTATTGTATATTTATTTCATATTCTCTTGAAACTAAGTTTTCAATAAATGAGAATTAGTTAATTCAACCAAAGAATATGAATTTATTACTTTATTTTTGTATATTGACCAAATAATTCTAGGTTAATATAACTCAAAGGTAAAATAAAAAGAAAAATGTCGTTTATACATTAATTTTGTAAAATAAGAAATATTATGGAACATTTATATTTAGATAAGACCAGATATTTATAGAAAAGGAAGAAATTATTACACCACGTTTTTTGACATAAAAAATATATTGGTTTAGTCACTGTACAATAATATTTTTAAAAATAAATAATTAAATTAGTTCATTATTTAATTTTTTAAAATTTTAACTTTTAAAAAATAGATTTGATCATAATTGTGTTTTTTTAACTGAAATTCATGTTTAAACACCTCCTCCTCAACTTCAAAAATTTCAATAAACAAGTTGGAAATACTTGAAAAGTTGTGTTAAATAAAAAGCTCACTTTCAAATTTCATCTTTCAACATTAGGTATTTAATAATGAAAATTTAAAAGTTGATCAGAACATGGGTGAATTAATTAGTAAATAATATCATACCATGTTAAAGAGTAATTTTAAATTATTTTAGCTGAATAATTAATATGTGAGTCAATGATTCTATAAAACGATATTAAGATACTAATGTTATGACGGGTGGGGTTAAATTAGTGTCTTTGCTAATTTACCTCGATTGATAATCATAAATTTTCGATTGATATGCATGACACGTTGCTAATCGCATTTGATTTCATAATGTAATGATCGATTCATGTCCAATTTAATTTAAGGGCGAGATATTATTTGATATTTTAGTAAAAAATTCACATTAATAATTGAAAAGATAAAAAAGATTGTGTATACTATGAATAAATCTTATTAAAGAAAATCGTACCAATTATTCCAAAACGAACAATATTATATTATATTGTTGCTCCCAATTGCACACGCAAGTATATGTGATTGCGCAAGTAATATAGTGGCTCTTAAAAGAACCGGATTATCGAATCCAAAGGACTTGTCAATTAACTATTTTTACTAAATTATACTAGTCTAATTATTTATTTAAGAGTGTCAAAAGAAAAGAATGCAAGAACAAAATAAAATTACTTACAATGGTTGGAAAATTCCAAGGCTGCAACATGCAATGAATCTCATGTATCATATTATCGACTTAGAACTAATTTTAGTTGTCAGGTTACTGATTTACAGGGTTAATTGTATGAGTCGGGCTACACACCTCTAGTCGCCTACTTCAGTTAACTGTCTAACTACATCATTGAGCGGAGATAAACAGACTAACTGCCAAGCATTTATATTTTATTCTATTTCGTAACCAAACAAGTTGTTCGTCCGGGCGTCACTCCTAAATACAAATCACCTCAATTAAATGGATCGATCGAGCTCTCTATATTCTTTGGTCTATCTAACCTCTCCTCTCTCAATTTTAAGATTAGACAACAGATTTATCATATGGTACGCAGGCATAAAATACTAAAACAAGAATATAGAAGTAACTTATAATGACAACCAATAATTAATTCATAAACCTTAAATAATCAACATTCGATTCGTAGCTACAATCCCAGAACAAGTGTTTTAGCTACTAATCTCTAAGAAAATAAGAAGAAAAGAACCCTAAAAATATTGACAACTTTATACTTGATACCTTACAATTGATCTTCTCCTTTGCCTAATCCCCCAAAATAATTATTTCTATAGACTATTTATAGATGTAGAAAACCCTAAACAAAATAATTGAGTACAAAACAAATTAGGAATTCAAAACCATAAAGGAGTAGAATTCCTTTTTATTTTCGGCGTGAACCAGTGCTCCACCGCCTTCAACATGCTGTTGCGGCTCTTCAGTGACTGTCACGTGGAATTTTCCAATTCCAATTCCAATTCTACTTCAACCCTCTTCCATTAGCATAGCTAAATTTGAATAGGATGAATCAGCCTCAGGAAAAGTAAGCCTCCTTTCATTGATTGAATTTGGCTTCGCTGCGCCCTGAATCAATCAAAAAGCTTATTGATTTGATTCGTCCCGTTTCATTTATTTGGGCGAGAGGGAGGCTGTGAGTCACCTAGCTACGGATAACATATATATTATTTTATAAAGTTCAATCCATTAAGTTGTCTGTTTGATTTTCTTTTTCAACCTTCCATATTTAATTCGTTTTAGCTCCAAACTTTTTCAACTTAACACTAAATACATTATTTAGCACAATTCATAAAATTCATGCTAAAAAAGAACAAATATAAATAATAAATATGAGACAAATAATGATTAAAATATATTATCAGCCTCACATCATATATCATACTCCATATAATATCCTATCAAACATATTTTATATTCGAATTACATTGGATGTTAAAAAATGACTGAACAAGCATGAATTTTTTTACTTAATGAAACCAACTTTTAAGACAAAAAGTAGGAAGTATTATTCTCTTTTGTTGACCCTTTTTTGTTGGGGGTTGAGAAAAAAAAAGAATCTTGAATAAAATATTAACAACTAACTACATAGTAATTTTTGTTTTTTAATGTAATAACAGTATGGTCAAAAGATACACTCTACTAACAGAAATGACTTTTATATAAATTTATTATTATTTCTTTATACCCATACCTAATACTGTACTCTACATGTGTTGCATTATTTAAATGCATTTATACCTTCTAAATATAAGAAAAAATAATTCAAGTCCTTAAAGTTGACTGAAAGAAGAGAGTCCCAAAGAAGAAATAATCTTCTATTGATAATTGGCTCAAAATAGTAGTAAAAATAAAGAAACTCTAAAAAGCGAAGTTCATATTTTAACCTTTTTGGGTTCATAGTCCTAAACATACTTTTTATATAATTTAAAAACATAATACATAAACGTAATTTTTAATATGATATTTGTCATAATAATTTGCATTCTACACATATTATATCACATAATACATATGTATCTACTTGTTTAATTTTATGTAAATTGAAATACAGACTTATGCAGACCCAGAATTAGAGGATACAAATGTCGATTGAAACCAAGTTACAAAACATATTTATATATTATCGCAACTAGCTTCTTTTTTTAATTACAGGATTGAGTTTCACGTTCTGAATATAAAGTTCTTCATCCAAGTAGGTTCTATGAAATACAAAATTATAATTTTTTTAATTTTATTACAGATATCGAACACGAAATAGTGAACCAAAAGACATCAAAGTAAATAACAAAAAGATATAAATTATAAATATTTTTCAGATCATATAATAATACAAAAGCTATTTATATCATGATGAATAATTTTTACTATTATTTTTTAAAACATTTTTTTTTTTTTTTTTTTTTTGGGTTTAGAGGTAGTGTGCTTAGGAAGATGAGAAATATGACTGACTTGTGAATAAAGCTACGTTGGCTCTCTATCCAAAGAGTTTGTTTTTGTGTCTGTCAATTAGACTTTAAAACAAGACATTTTGGAGGCAGCAACCAGTCTAAGACATAACACACAGCCTGCACGTAAATTCACAAAAATAAAAAAAGTTGGAAAAAGGTGAGAGTGCATAGTGTACTGATCTTCTATATCCATATTAAAATTTTGATTAATTTAAAATTAATCTATAATATCATTTGGATCTTTGGTATAATTGTGATCAATGATTAAATTCAAAATTTCTAATTAAGAATAAAAAAATTATGATAGTGTCATTACAATTTTGTGGGTGATGATCTATCATTACTATTTGGCCCCTACCTTGACAGTGTTTGAATCTCGCCGCATAAAATAGGACGAAAGGAATAAGTGTACAAACAACATTTACTTATCAATGTAAGGCATTTATTGATATTGTTTGCATACTCAAGACTAGACATTTATGTCATGTACAACTTTACATAAAAGCTCAACATCCTATAAATTAAGAATCGATATATTATGTCAAATTTTAATATCTTATGAATTTAAGAATTTTGAGTATAACTCAATTCAATAGCAACCTCATTAAGTGAAAATTGTCTAAAGATTCGAGAAACTAACATCTCATTCTCAACAAATGTGAAACAATTAGTAGATATTTTTTTTTACATTTTCAACTTTATCATCATCTTTTCTTAGATTTCTATCAGATGTTCGGTACCTGCATTAAAATAGAACGGAAGAAATAAGCGTGCAACAATACATTTACTCATCAATGTAAGACATTTATCAATATTGTTTGCATGCTCAAGACTATCATATAAATTATAAATTAAGAATCGATATATTAGGTCAAACTCTTATGTCATATGAATTTTGCATTTAACTCAACTCAAAAACTACTTCATTAGGTGAAAATTATCCAACATTCGAGAAACTAACATCTCATTCTCAAAAAAATGTGGAACAATTAGCAAATATTTTTTTACATCTTCAACTTCATCATCATCTTTTTATACTGGGTTCCCATCAGATGTCTGGTATTCGCATCAAAGCCCAACTAATCCAAATTCACATCGTTTAAGATTTATTTAAAAAAACACTACATACCGAAAAAATTTTCATATTCAAGACTCGAAGCAGACCTTTGGTCAACTTCATCATCATTTCTTTAACTTGTCATTTCAAAGACAAGAAAACAAAATCAACAAATACATAATATATATATATATATATATATATATATATATATATATATATATATTATGTATTAATAAAAAAAATTCAAAATATGAAGTGAGAAGTTTAGTAAAGGGACAAAACAAATTGGGTACATAATTTTACAGGCCCAAGTGGCCCAACATTGATTTGCTTTGGATACTGTTAAAACATATAAAGGTGGGGGAAGGTTAAGGAAATGACTAATCAATTGTCAGTACTTCAACAAATAACTTTCATATTTGAATGGAGGAAATTAAGTCAATTAAAAATATTCTTTGTGCACCAAAACAAAAAGAATAATCCAAATCATATTTTCAGTCCAAAATTGATTCATAATTCATCACAAGGGTGTCTTTAGATATTATTTGAATATTTAAATTTTAAAAGTTTAAGTTTTAAATTTAATGAAATTAATCGCGCTTAAATGATTAACCAACTTCTTATATGAGAAGTAAAATGTTGTAATAGTCCAATAATGAAATCAGAAATTTCGTTAAGCGTGCTTACAAGTAATGTATACTCTTGGGATATCAAGCAACTTTAATATTACATTACGTGCAACTTCTATAACAATCTTTTTCTTTTCATTCAAACGCAACATATGGAGAAGCACAGTTGGAGCTAGAGTTTTAGCTACATATTAGAATTCAACAACTTTAGTTAAAACTTTGTATATGTTAAGAAATTCACTGAATATACATACATAATTTATCAAGAATTAAATAAGCCGTCTTTTCAAAAAATTTGAAACCTATAAACTCAAAACTTTGTATCCGACGCTCCGAAAGAATGAGGATATAAAAGAGTAGGTCCTCTAGCTGTTGATAGACAAACTCAATTTTTTGTTTTTTTGCCTGAGTACTGAAGTCCTCATGTATGGAGACTTAGTATATATACCCTACATACAAGAGATACAGTTCTAGTTGTAACATAATGTCCCTCTTATGGAGAGCAATGTTTTTTTTGACATTCAATTGTCCTATTTTGCAATAGTAAATTACAAGAGGAACAAACAAATAGAGCAAATGGCAATGAAAAAATACATAATTTAATTACTAAAGATGTTTCTAAAGTACATACTTAAGTTGAATATATACATTGAATAAGTAAAGATAAAACTACAATATTGCTATGTCAAAAATTGTTGGCATCTCTCTTGTCACTATCATAAATCAGTCAATTTTCAACAGACGTTCTATCAGAAATATTTTGCGACAGATTTTTCAATGAACATGTTCATGATGAAAAATTGACTGATTTCTAGTAGTGCGTTATCGACCCATTTCAATGGTGACTGTAAGCTGATTGTTGGAGACACCATCAGACTTAGCATTAGAAGAAGAAGATGTGTTATTATTACCACATTTTCTTGTCATAAAAGCTGGTTGATTTGGTCTTGGAAGTGAAGTAATATTGGAATTTTCACTACCAAGCATCATTATTATATTTGATGTATTGGGCCTATCTTTTGGATCTTCCTGTACACATAAAAGCCCAATATTTATCAATTTAATTGCTTCTTCTTTGTTGCATGATTCATGTAGTGATTGATCCACTAAGTCCATTAACTTATCTTCTGTCCAAAGTCTCCATGCCTAAAATTTATAGTACACATATTTATGTTAACATAAAGTTTTGTAATAAATAGCGCGGACTAGACACTTTTCAGTCATGTAATTGAGAAATAAATGTCATGGAGACCAATTCAAATTTCATAGGTGAAATTCCATGACAATGTACTTGGAGTTTAACCTATGAAGTTTGAAACTCTGTGACAGTGTTGAAAAAAAAGAAGCAAGAATTTAAGTAGTGATTCACTCACAAGGCCTAAGAGATTCGACGCTTCTTCTTGATTAAAAAATCCAGTATTTCTTCTTCCACTGATGATCTCGAGTATAACTATTCCAAAACTAAATACATCTGATTTAATTGAGAATAATCCGTCTATTGCATACTCCGGAGCCATATAACCACTGCATTAATAGTATCAACAAAAACATATTAATAAACAAGAAAATCAACACAATTGGCAAATTTTTATTAAAAAGAACAGTCTGATGCACAAAACATCCTACGTTAGCAGATTCTGGAGAAGGGTCACATCACAATAGGGAGTTATGAGTACTTACTAGGTTCCAACCACTTTATTTGTATTTGCTTGTGTAATTTTCCCTTCGACAACTCTTGCTAATCCAAAATCTGATATTTTTGGATTCAACTCTTCATCTAATAATATATTACTTGTTTTGAGATCTCTATGAATGATCCTTAATCTTGAATCATGGTGTAGATAAAGAAGTCCTTTAGCAATTCCCTCTATAATCTCAAATCTTTTTCTCCAATCCAATACCGCGCTTCGTTTTCGATCTAATGCAAGAAAAACAACCAAATAAATTTAACTTATATACATCGACAGTATAAAGATATTAGTTAAAAAATAAAAATACTAACCAAATATGAAGGTGTCTAGACTTTTGTTTGCCATATACTCATAGAGTAAAATCTTTTCACTTGATTGAATGCAATAACCCAAAAGTCTAACAAGATTTCTATGTTGAAGCCTTGCAATCAACATTACTTCATTCTTGAATTCATTTATACCTTGACCAGAATGACTTGATAACCTTTTTACTGCAATTTCTCTTCCTCCAGAAAATATTCCCTACAAAAAATTATTTATTTTTAAAAATAAATACTGTGATACAATTTATTTATTTAAAAAAATGATTATGTTGGTTAGGCGCACGTCACAGGTTCGGCCACCACATCAAAAACAATATAATGCTACTAACATATTCAGTAGTGTAATTTCATAAGTTGAGTATAGAGAGGGTAGACGGTACATAGACCTTACTCCAACCTCATGGAAATAGAGAAGTTGTTTCCGACATACACTCAAACTCAAGAAAAGCATTTCAAAGTAGTTTTAAAAAAAGGAAAAGTGGCAATAAAAAAAAAACATGACAACTAATAAGAAAAACAGTACATGCTACAAGCTAGAATTTTGAGTGTATAGATTTCAAATTCTTGAAAAGAGAGCTTATTGGGATGTGGATAAAATATTTATACTTATTAATCGATTTTTTAAACACAAATATAAGGTCTAAACCAAAACTATTGGGTTCTGCCGAATCCGTAAACAGTCTTGTACCTCTATACCTATACAAATCGAGTTTCGAACTGTGCGCCACTTATAAAAATAAATTACAAAATGATATTTGCATAAATACCTTGTAAACAGGACCAAATCCTCCTTGACCAAGCTTATTTTGTTCAGAGAAGTCATCTGTTGCCACTAATATACTTTCAAAACTAAAAAATGGAACCTCAATATCATCATCTTGAATATCAATCAATTCTAATCCTTCTCCTTCTGTATTCTGCCTGTGAAATTTTGTAGTACTCTCTATATTTAAAAATAAAAATAAAATGAACGAGTTTAGAGTCTTGATAAGGCAAAATTTTGTATATTTTTATTAATAAAAAGGAGAAAAATGTCATTAAAAAAAAGAGACATTTGTTGTTACCTTTGACTTTTGAGTTTCTTCTTTTTCTATGGTATATGTAGGTAAAGCATGATAGAATAAGAAGTGCAGCAATTACACCAATAGGAATTGCAATTTTCAGCTTTGTTGAAGTTTGCTTTTGATCTGTTAATGAAGAGAACAAAGAACACATTATTACCAAGTAAAATGAAAAGATTAATGACAAGTTCATAAATAGACAAATAACAAAAGAGAAAAAAAATGTTAGTATGTTTTAATGTGTCACTAATTGTGAGGGGATGACCTCCATCTTTAACCAGACGTCTCGAATTCACTAATGAATTAGTAGAAAGAGATTTAACACCTTAATTAGGCTTATTCCGATGTAAATCTAAATTAATCAAGCCAGTAAACTTCATATACTGGATAGTTAAACAAAGAAAATATGTGTTTTTGGTTTTCATTTTCTTGATAATAGAGAAAAAAAAGGAGAAGTAATTAATGAAATTCAAATTTGGACTCAAAAGAAACTTTATAAACTAGGTAAATCAACTATACCTACAAAGGTAACAATTTGAAGTGTATATATATATATAAAGGTTGTGGTGGAATGGTAACTATAGATATGTATTACTAAAGGTTGTGGTGGAGTGGTAACTGGTAAGTACTCATCTATCCTCAACTAGATGTCTCTAGTCTCTAGTTCAAGTTTTGAGATTGAAGTCGTTTTCGATAGGAAAAGCTTCCCCTTCCCCCACCCCATCCCTAAAAGTGGTGCGAATACATCTTAGTTAGATCCTAAAACAAATATCAAACACTGAACGAGATCCAGAAAACAAAATACAGTACATCATGCATCTAAAATTCAAAAAAAAAAGGAGAAATTACAAGTCATTACCATGGTTACTTGAAAACTCAGAAGCTGCAAGCCTAACATAAATGGTGCTTCCATTAACATTATCTTGAGAAAGTTGTTGCAAATTCAACATCTCCCTTTTCCATATCAAACACCCAATATCTCCACTACCATAACCATAACCAACACAATCACAATCCTCCAAACAACCACTTTCACACTCTACTTCATTTCCAACTCCCAAAGTCTCATTATTTGTAGGTAATCTCATATTCTTATACATCCAAAACCTATCCTTTTCACCAAAATCACCACAATTCAAACTTGTTTTCCTCATACATCCACTTGAAAAACTATTCAATTGCCAATCTTTCTCAAACTTAGGCTTAAAACCATTCAAACAATCACATGTTGAAGTAGAGTTTACCTCATTACAAATACCAAAACCTCCACAATAAGAATAAACATCACAAACTTGTTTTGGATCAGTGTAAAACACATTCCAATCATTAGTACTATCCATCCATAATACTTGTTTTGTTTGTCCATTAACATCCATAATAAAATTTGAAATTAATGAAGGGTTAAAGAAATTATACATATAATAAACCTCATCATCATTATTGACATATGTATAATTAAACATAGGATTTGGTTGATATGGTACCCCTGTAAAATTGTTACCTGTCCAAGGTCCACTATTCCAATAAACAACACTATGGTTCCACATATTAACACCTTGTCCAATATACTTATTTTCCATGTCAACTTCATGTGTAAAGGGTCCTGGTGATGGATCGTTCGCGTTTTTCCATGAAGTAAGGACCTGTTTAAATCTTGTATGTTTGTTGTAACCGAATTTTGAACCAGGCATGAACGTATGAGAGGGATGATCAAAACTTGTCCATAGATAATTCGTTGAATTGGTAATATCCTGATTACTTAATACTAGATTGCCATCATCAAATAGTGTTGCTACAACTTGTGAATTGTTGAAATTTGTTGTAAAATTGATATTTGTGGACCAAATTATCTGTCTAGTACCATTTATGAGTACTAAATTACCATTATCAATCTTGAATTGTGCAAAATCCATTTCATATATGGAAATTGGTGTTTCTCTATTTGCAACCCAAATTATAGTTTGTTTACTTATTTTCTTGTACCATATACCTATGTAATAATTGGAATTGTTACCTGGTGTGAAGAATCCCATTTCAAAATTACCACTTGATGAAACTATTGTTGAGGCAATTGAAATCCATTTGTTTCCACCAATTGTGTTACCAATAATTGAACTATTTTGGCTTGTGAAATTGTTAGCTTTTGCTAAATTTTTTAGAGAGAAAAAAGAGAGTACCAGGGGAAAAACAAAGAGAGGAGACATTTTTTGTACTTCTGATTTTTTTGTGCATTAGAAATGATTTTATGAAGGGATGCGATGACAAAGAATGTTGACTAAAAATCTACCTGCTCTAGATGTGTGCATTAATGGTTGCTCCCTCCGTCCTATTTTATATTCTCTATCCTTAATTACTTGTTCATTTTTGAACTAACATACCTATTAAGAAAATAATAATTAACATAGTAAATTTATCATTTTACCCCTATTAATTATGAAATAGATGAATTAAAAACTTACGATTTTCAAGAAGTTCCACTTTTTTCAAAAGAATTAATTGAGGGTATAATAGGTAAAAAAAATTTATTCTTTCTCGATTTGTCAAAATGGACAAGTAATTAGGGACAACTAAAAAAAGGAAATGTGGACAAGTAATTAGGGACAGAGGGAGTATGATATAATTTGCTTTGACACAGATTTTTTTTTAAAAAAAAGATTTTTAAAATATGTGGTCTGAAATATGTCTTCATACGTTTGTGTGACTATAAATCATTTCATTAAGAGTAAAATAATTTTTTTAAAGTGAAATTGTTACTAAATATAGAAATTTGTTATTTTTTTGGACTGACTGACAAAAAAAGTGAGTCATATAAAGTGCACGGAGAAAGTAATATATATTTCTTCCTTCTGATTTTAACTGTCTCTTTAGTTCTTTTCATGTTCATTAAAATAAAAATAGAAGGTGTAATTTATTAAATTATTCTTATTTATTAGAATTTTCTTGAGAATTATATTAGGGATACGGTTGAAAACAATTGTCAACTTTAGCTTTAAATTTCAAAACTGACAACTTTAGTTCTTTTCACGTTCATTAGGAACAAATAATAAATATAAGGTATATTTTATTAAATTGTTTATATTTATTAGATGTTTTTTTAAAGAATTACCTCTTTAATATTTGAGGTAGTTGAAAACAATTATCAACTTTAATTTTGAAATTTTAAAACAATTATTTTAAGCTAAAAGGATAGTTAAAACAGACAAAAACTCCATTTTCAAATTATTTATTGTGTTTCTCTTTTACATGTTTCTTTAAAAAAAATAATTAGATGGTGTTTTTTTACTATTTTATCCTTAGTTATATCTTATAATATAATCTTTCTTCGTTAAATATTTATACTATTAAGATGTTCGTAGACTTCAAAAAAATTTACCTCTAAAAGTAAAAAAAAACAATTAAAAATTAATCAATTTAATCTTTTAACTTCTTAAACGATATATTAGAAGTATTCAAAGAACAAATTAAAATTGCCTACCTAATAAATTCTGACTAAAATTAAATGAGAGTCAAAGTCAAGTCCCATATGTTATTAAATTTTCTGTGGAAGGTTCCACGAAGTCAAAAATTGGACGCTGTGTTTACCTATTGGACCAAACTAATTTTCTCCCTCATAATACGTAACTTACTAATTTTTCGATCAACTTTCTATCAGAAATTTCATATTTTTGATATCATGATAATAGGATATTCATCGAAAATTTTTGATAGTGACTTTTATTCTTAGAATTTGTCAAAGAATAAACTTTTTTTGGTCGTCAAGCGATAAAAGAGTTACGAAATAATATAAACAGTACTAAACAAGTTGAAATCGATTATATAATCTTCAAATATCGTATTTAAATTCATCTCAAGTCAATATTAATAATAATAATAATAATTAATAAAATTATTATAAGTTCTCTTGGAAATGAAATGAATAAAAGGAAAAAATAAATATTTCATTTTGTTGCTCGTGATTTTCTAACTCATGTCATTTTCACTTGGAAATTGATATCTTCTGATTAGTCTATTTGTGATTAGTTAGTCTACTGATTAATTATCAGGCCATTAAAAACAAGAGATTTCTTGGAAAATGCTTCTTCTTTTTTTTTTTTTTAATGTTAAAAGATTTTTATAAAACTATGAAAGGGAAAGGCATTATTTTACTTTTAATAAAAAGATGTTTTTTTGAAGAGTCAAATGACTATTGCTTTTTTATTTTTATTATCTTTTTAACATTTAAAAATTGTATGTATAATATATTAAAATGTTTGAATCCTCTATAAAGTCTGCATTTCACCTCAAAAAATGTGGTGCAATCGTTGGGTTGCTCCTCCTTTAATCGGATCTTTTAATTTCAAGTCTTGAGTAGATAAGGAGTGTTTCTCCCGAATAAATGATAAATCATATATGTAAAGCAAATCTAAATTTATCAGGCTCTATTACAGATATTAAATATAGATAGAAAATAAAAAATTTTAACTTCTTTTTTTTTTCTTTTCTTATTTGTTACTTCAGCGGTCAATTTAGAGACACTATAGTCAATGCAAATTACTTCTGTTTCAAACGGCGTATTCAACCAGCGGTTGAAAATTCCAAATGAATATAACTGTTTATATTCATCGGGTATCAAAAATATCTTTAAATTTAGCGTGAATTATAATTAATTTCATTTTCAAATTGATAGCTTTAAATATACCCTTCTATTTAACTAACTGAACTTAAACACTCATAATCTGCCACATGACACAGCAAGTGGACTCAAACTCTTGTAGGAGCACGAGACTCTTAATAAAAAAATCGAGAGAAGTGTTAAAAACAACTGTAAACTTAGTGAGAATGTATGGATGTATTTCACCAATGGCAAAATTAAGGATGTATTTCAGTTTAGTTAGTCTAGTAGAGAGGTATTTTTAAGGCTGTCAATAATTAGGGACAAAACAAATAATTCGGATCAAGTTTAAGAGTGTTTTTAATACTCTCATCTACATAAATTACGTAAATTCAGAAAGCAGATCTTCTACTTTTAACAAGCATTATGCCATATGAATTCAAATTAATTAATTTCAAAGTAGATACTGGACATCGAAAAAAAGAAAAATCTTGAACCACAAAATGATCCAACCATTTACGTAAGAAACCACCAATTTGACTAGCACAATATCATATTCTAACTTTCACCAAAAACATTATATACATATGTATCAAGACGATAAGTGTCTTTATTTAATTTCTCTTTCTTGACTCTATGCTTGGTTAAAGAAAATTCTTCTACATAGAACAAAAAAAAGTGTAGTTATTTCTAGAAACCCTGAATAATCCTTAATTATCTACTACTATATAGTTTTATATTGACACACAAATATATATTTGCTTTCCCCTAGTGTCGTAAGATGTGATCTAACTCGATAGAAATTTCATATTCGATTAGTTAAAGTTTTGAAAAAAAAATTTCAGTGGGAGTAGAGAAAATAAGTTCCACAAATGATATTCTACATTGATCGTATCGTCAACACCCTCGAACACATCTTATATTCAACCTAACCCTTTAATATTTGTGTAGATTATATACAATACTTTAAACAATATTTTTTTTACTTACGTAGTAGATAAAAGATATAATGAAAACCCCATCAAAAAATATATTTTCCTTTCCTACCAAACACGCCCTTAATGTTAAATGTTTGTTTCCAAAAACCAAAAACATGCCCCATATCAAGAAAATTGAGAAATCCACCGTTAAAATAATGCATGCCTCCAAAATAGACATGTCACAATTTGGTTATTAGTTGTCACTACTTTCCAGTAGAATCAAATAAGCACTTATCTTTTTATTATTAAAAAAATATATATACTTTCTATATATATCTAGAAAGTTATATTAAAATTCCAAGGTGTTTCAAAAAAAAAAAAAAATCAGATTTATGATGATCAAATTTAAGCTGTGAAGAGATATTAATTGCGAATAAACAACAACATATCAAATGTAATTTAACCGCTGAAATTTAATTTTTTGAAGATTTAAACTTTTTAGTCATTATTTTATTGGGAAAATTGTATATAATAGCAAACTATTAATTCAAATTAAATGTTATAAACATAGTTTGATTTAATTGTACCCCATAGCAAATTGTTGCTATTTCGCCTCCCTGGTGGAATCTCGCTTGCCATTCTCGTTCTCGCTGGCAGTCTCTCTCGCTTTTTATACAAACATAAATGTATAAAATACGTTTGTGTTTGTATAAAGCGAGAGAAAATTGTATATATACATATATTTTCATTCCCCTGTCTCTCCTCTCCCAGATCTCGCTCGCCTCTCTCACTTTATACAAACACAAATGTATACACTGCGTTTGTGTTTGTATAAAGCGAGAGAAAATTGTATATACAAATACAAATGCATATATTTTTCGTCATATACACTTATGATTATACAAATACGATCTTCCCCTGCCTAGTTTTCTTTTGTCTTTCTCTCTTTCTCGCTTTATAGAAATACATATTATACAATTGATTCTTTTGTATATGTATACTGAAACAGATTATACAATTGTTTTTTTTTGTATATATGTATAGCGAAATAGCCATAGCAAACATAAAGTTTGTTATGGAGCGCAATTATGCAAACTATAGCTATAACATACAAATACAATTTTTATATTTGCTATATGTGAAAGTTGCTCTATTTTATATTTTCGACGATAATTTGAAGGGAAAATCGTTGAAGGTGCTTAAACGAGGCCACCAGGCCCAGCACTATTACTTGTATATATCTGTAATGGGCCTAGAACATTAGTAATGTTGGTACTTTTTGACTGACACAAAATCTATAAAATAAAGAAAATATTTTAAAATTTTGTAGGAAAAAAAAAAGTCTTAGACATATGTGTAATTATAAATGACATATTTTTCCATCATTCCTTCAAATGATTTCTATGTTTTTACTTGCCTATATTTTGCATAGACGGATCTACATATAAACTTGAATATACAGGGTCATCAGAATTGAATAGTTTTGGCCGAAACCATGTATATGTGCTTTAAAAAATGCACTAAATATATACAAAAACTAAATTCAAACCTTAGTTACTAGCACTTAAGGTCATTAAACTAAATCGAGAACAATAAACTAAAGTTTAAATCCTAAATCGGCCTGAAATGCGTTAATTGAACTCACTTCTTGTTGTTAGCAAACCATTTTTCTCCTTTTTGTTAGCCTCAATGCATTGCAACCGAAATGTGGTTCAAACTTGAGAGTAGTTTTTATTTCTATTTAATATATTAGTAGAAGTTAATAATTGGATTAATAAACTTCATACTACATTGTATATTTTTTAGGTGAATAACTATGATTTAGAAAGATTATGATACATTTGAGCAAATAAAATCATAGATGATGATTGATCTGCTATAACAATAGCCAGATAAATGATAAAGTGTAGCGAAAACATGACCAAGAGATCACAGGTTCAAGTCGTGGAAATAACCTCTTACACAATTCAGTCATTTCCTATACTCTGCACTAGCGGGAGCCTTAGTACACCGAACAAAGTAGAGATAAGTATAGTTGTTGTAAGAATCATAAGAGCCAAAATTCACTAATCAAAGCACCTTCATCAATACTCGAGTATTAGTTTATATATTTTTCTTCACTGCCATTATTTTGTTCATACTTATTTTGATTGTTATACTCGGACCTAGAATCTTCCAGAAACAACTTTTTTACTCTCGAGATAGTGGTAAGGTCTGCGTAAGCTCTACCCTCTCCAAATTACACTTGTCGGATTTCACTACGTATATTGTTGTTATGGAACTTTCCAACGTAAATTTGAATTTATCAGACTAAAATATCAATCCGAACACTGGGAGAAAAATCAAATAAATAAAACAATTGGTGTTTGAAAGAATTATGACATACTCTATAAAAGTTTCTTCGATAAATCTGAATTTGCACTTTCTATCGTCTATCAATAGCATTTCAATGTAATTCTACAAAAGTGGAATACGAGGGAGGTAGAGTTGTACACAGATCTTATCACTATTTCGAGAGGTAGAGATATTATTTTCGAGAAAATGTACTCCTACCACTTTGTAATTCTCAAAACTAAAGGGTAAAACTTGTACAATTCTACAAACTTATAACTAATTTTGATTCCATAAAATAACCGCCAATAGCTAAAACCCCTACACAAACCTCACAAACTCCATAACAATGGCGAAAAGCTCAACAACAATGGCGTCCTTCAAACCATTCTTCTTCTTCTTCAGTTCTCTTCTCTATTTTTCCACTGCCCAATCTCCGCCTCCACCACCACCTCCCCAATCTCTAATTAACGCCGCGGAGACTCTGTCTAACTCCGGCTATATTTCAATGTCACTCACACTTGAGCTCATTGCTGATACAGTTATCTCACGGGCTGCTAAAAATTCACTTACTGGTTCTGCTCTCACCATTTTCTCTCCACCCGATTCGTCTTTCTCCGATTTCGGTCAGCCTTCACTTTCTCATATCCTTCTCCATTTCTCCCCTGTTTCGATTTCACTCTCTTCACTTCAATCCCTTCCGTTCTCTTCCAAAATCCCTTCGTTGTCACCTTCCAGTTCACTTTATGTTACGAGTGTAAGTTCTGATTCGCGAGTTTCTATCAACAATGTTGAAATCGTTGGTTCGCCGATTTATGATGATGGGTATGTGATCGTTTTCGGAATTGAAGATTTCTTCACCCAGAATTTCACTCAGCCGGAAACAAATCGGAACCCGAATTTCAAATCGAGCCCTCAATGTATCAGGTTGGATCCATTTTCTCGGTTTTATGAGGTGTCGTTGATGTTGAAATCGAAGGGGTATTTGATTATGTCCTCGTTTTTGGAGTTACAATTGATTGGGTTTTTGAAGAATACGGAGCTGAAATTGACAGTGTTTGCTCCGATGGACGATGCAGTTGTCGGGTTTTCCGGGGATTTCCCTGTGTATCAGCAGCTGTTTTTGAGGCATTTGGTTCCTTGTGTACTGTACTGGACTGATTTGAATGAAATGGTAAATGGAACTGAGTTTAAGAACTATGTAAATGGGTTGAGTTTGACGATAACGAAGGTGAATGATGTGAGCTTTGTTGATGGAGTCGAAATCACTTACCCGGATTTGTATTACAATGATTGGGTTGTTGTTCATGGATTACAGAGTTTGATTCCATTACCTGATCAGATTGATGGTGAAATGCATGAAGATCCTGTTAAACCCGAGGTTGATGTTTCTATCGCCCCTGATCGTAGTGAATTCTGAGGTATCTCTAAGTTCATTTCGAGCATCGTGTTTGATTGATTGTGTCTCTGTTGTGTGTGTGTGATACTGGAAATTGCTGTTTCTGGGAAAAGTTTACTTCATAGTTTCCGAGTTGAAATTACACTTCTGTAGATTTTCGTGTTTTTGAATACAATGAAATTGCTTGAATAGAATCCAATATAACTGTGTTTGATCTTGAGAATGTTGATTTTCTGCAATGTAACCATGTTGATCATGATCATGCTCGAGTTTTAGATTTCGAGGATCAAGAATTTCCTTGATATGAGTTTTGGACCAACTAGAGACGAGGTCACGTGCTTAGGGAAGTGTAGAATAACAATATGAACGAAGAAACATAACTAAAGAACAACTACGTCTCAGTATCAAACAAGTTAGGATCGACTATATGAATCCTGAATGGTCATAGAAAAGGGGACAAGAAAGAAAATGGACATAATAAAGCATCAGAATGTTGCAACAAAATTCAATTATCAAAATGATTTCATCCTCTCAATGTATCAAACAATCTATTTTAAAATAGGCAAGCTAACAATATTAATGAAGAAACATATTAAACAATAACTACGTGTCAGTCTCAAACACGTTTAGATCGACTATTTGAATCCCTAATGCCCATGTTTCTTCATTGAACCTTGTCTTTATCCAACTAAAGGACTTTTCCTTAGTTTCTCAAGTTTCCTCCACAAAGCTTTAACAGTATCCTCTTTTCCCTCATCAAGAAGTGCACGTTTTAGGTTATCGAACAATGGAATTGGAGGCCTCATGCCCATATCAAGCATTTCTTGAAAGTATCTGCAGGCATCATCCAATTTATTCTCACGACAAAAGCTGTTAATCAACGTGGAAAACGAATGCATTCCAGGAAGAACTCCGTTAGCTTTCATCTTATCCCAGACCTTTAGAGCCATATCTGTCCGGTCCTCGTTGCAGAACATCCTTACCATAATCTCATATGTGCTCACAGTTGGTTCACAGCCAGGATCATTGCTCATTTTCTGAAACACCGTATAAGCTTCACTCATTCTTCTGGCCTTAATAAGATGGTGAAGAATGATGTCATATGTTCGGGTATTTGGACCAATCTTACATCTCCTCATCTCATCAACTAACCTATACGCATCGTCCATACACAAAGACCAGCAATAAGCTCCCACCATCGCGTTAAACGTGAACACCTCAAGATCAAAACCACTACCCTTATACAACTCGAAATACTTGAGAGCTAGAACCAACCTTTTCTCCGACCCCAAACCATTTATCAACGTGCAATACACATGAGGCGTCACCTTAATCTTCTTCCTTTCCATTTCGTGTAACAACTCAATCGCCTCATCATACTTCTTAACCTTGCAATGAGCATGGATCATGATCCCATAGCTAACAACATCAGGCTCAATACCATCAGCCATCATCTCGCGATAAACTTCATTTAACCTCAACAAATTCTTTTCTTGACCCCATCCTTCTAACAAAATCGTATACGACTTAATATTAGGCGTAAATTTCCTATTCTTCCATTTATCAAACACTTCTTGTGCATTCCCAACATGCCTAGACTTACTCAATGTATCAAACAATCTATTAAAATCTTGCAATTCATGTATCAATCCATACTTCTCCATCCTCTCAAACGCCTCGATGGCTTCTTTAACCTTCCTAGCACGAGCAAATCTCCGCGAAACGAGTGCAAACGCTTCTTTACACAATAAACCTTTGTTTTTCAATTCATCGACCAAAATCCAAACCATCTTAAATTGCTTAATCTTTCCCAGAGCTTCAATCAAACCATGATAACTCTCTGCAGTGTGAACAAACCCGTTCTGCTTTTCAGCCCAACGGAAGAAAGATAAAGCTAAAATCCCAGAATTGCTGAGCTTCTTTATAACTTCGTTAACTAACAAAGGACTCACATTTACTGAAGCAGAACTCAAAGCATCAGCAACATCGGTGTTTTTCAGTAAGATTTTGCAGATTCTTTCAGCTTCCTGGATAATCTCTGGGTTTTGGGGATTGGGATTGGAATTGAGATGGGTGTTCTTCACTGAATCGTAATGAATTGATCTGTTTAAGGGTAAAGAAGTAGTACTAGTACTATTACCAGTAGAAATTCGAAAAAAGGAGATTAATTTGTGGATTTGGGGTCCATTTTTTATGGGTTTTTTGAAGCTGTGAGGTGAAGGGATTAGGGTTTTAGAGGTTTTAGGAATGCGGCTGAGGAATCCATGGAAACCCATTTCTCTGATTTACTGTTTGGGTTTTTTGAAAACTGAGAAAATGGCGGACGGAGTGGAGAATTAAGGAAGATGAAGCAAATGAGAGAAAACAAATATAATTGTTTCTTTTTATTATTTTAAGAAAAAATTTAATTTTTTTTTTTATCATATATTGATTAATTTGGTGAAAAGGGAAGCTTTTGAGTAATGATACAATTATCTTTCGTCGTATGACTTATAGGATACGAGTTCAAGCAGTAAAAGCAATCACTAATGTTTGTGTCACATTTTTAAAGTACGATTTTTCTTCGGATTATGCTAACACAAAATACTTTGTATACTGAGCAGTAAAAGCAATCACTAATGTTTGTGTCACATTTTTAAAGTACGATTTTTCTTCGGATTATGCTAACACAAAATACTTTGTATACTGAATTGTCGATCTATTCATTAATTTGGTACAAATATTGTGTGTCAATAAGTTTTTGTCATTCTCTAAGTAGTTGTTTGATGAGATGTCCTACGCAAAAAAAGACTCATAAAATGATAGAAACAAATAGAGCTTTTGCACATATTAATTAATCCATAAACTCATGATGAATAAGGAATATTAGTCTTCTCGTAAAATATTTTGATCAGTTAGTTAGTGTACACCTCGATTTTTTTAAGAAGGGTAATTAATTATCATCGTTTTTATATCACTTTGTGTCTTTTTCATGCTCTTGCGTGCATGCAATTGATCAATCATAACTCGCTTCTACCCTTCTCCGCTAAAATATCTTTCTTTTTTTTTGTGTGCGCAGCAAATCGTGATATGCATCGAGTCTTCACAATATTACCATTAGACCAGCTCCGAAGGCCAAAGTTAGACTTGTGATGAGGGAAAACATACAAGTGCATGGTTTTTTTTTAACCATATTTAGACTTTTTGGCTTGTCATAAAAATGAATACTATCAAATTCATAATTGTTACAGTTGTTAAAAGATCCTAGCTACTTTTCCAGCAGAATATCAACACTATGTTCTTGATCATGAATGAAGCACTCAATTCAATTCAAATTGAAAATCGTGGTATCTGGACCAACATGCATGTATGTTGTGGATGCGTTGGAAGCCCTTAAATTAAGTACTTAATTATATTTTTAGTAGCTTTATTTATTATTCTAGAATGGGGTTTATACTTCATAGTTTTATAAGGATTAGGTTAAGTTA
Organism: Solanum pinnatisectum; assembly: GCA_035578085.1. Taxonomy (NCBI): domain Eukaryota; kingdom Viridiplantae; phylum Streptophyta; class Magnoliopsida; order Solanales; family Solanaceae; genus Solanum; species Solanum pinnatisectum. The sequence goes on along the minus strand of CM069080.1, from coordinate 3,223,027 downwards.
TAGTTATTAGTTTGGAATAGGATTTAGGTCTCCTACTTTCATAAGAATTAGATTTCCCATTGATGTAATAAGACTCCTATTTAAAGGGGCTTTTGATGAATAAATCGGTAAGTCATATTTCAGTAAAAAGCAAGAGATCGGAGTTCTCTCTTCCATTGAATTCTAAGGTTTCAGTCTCCCTTCAATGAGCTGAAGTTATATACAAAAATAGGTCGATCTAGGAATTCGAACAAAGGCAAGGGAAAGTCGAAGTCAATTGATTTAGATTTTCCTGTTCATCGTCCCGTGACTCGATCCTTCTTTAAGAATCCTAACAATGTACTTCGACTATGTTCACGAGATACCTACCTTCGAGAGGCAGGCAGAGAAAGGGTATGAACTTGTAGTTCAATCTATTGTTGATACTCTTGCTGATATGTCTAGTCACTATTAAAACGCGTATAAAAGGAGATACAACAATAGTAGCTACATTTACAACCAGCATAAACGTTCGAAGATCCAAAAGTAGTAACTTGGATAGCATTAGTACCAGACTTCTAAAGTATAGCATAGAAACAAAGAAAATGTCTAATGATTTTGTTCACAGAGAACTCAATAATCGATCTATTTAAACTGTGTGTAACACAATGTCCAGTGATGATAAAACTTAAAAAGGCATACATGTACGAGATGTGAAGACTCATTAATAACTTACAATCAAAAAAATATAGATGTGGTACAATGGAGAGATTCCTCTTATTGTTGGGAGACAGTATATATGGTGGCTCTACGATTATGTTGTACCAAGGCCACAGCCCAATCCAAAACTTGGAAAGAGCCTGCCGATGCTTCTTCCAACTTGCAATCTCAAAATGAACACCGTAGAAGCGGATAACTAAGAACATATCTCCCAATAAAGAATTGTGGACCAAAAATGCATCTAAGCTGAAAGTACACAAACCTGGTCGTCAACTCGGGGCCAGTAGAAATACCAGACATTCAAATCATACTTTGCTCGTCATCTGCATTGATTTGATTCTGAACTCAAATCTTGAAGCAGTCTTTGTACAGAATCCCCTAAAATTTTCACTTGAGGTCCAGGTTTCAACACGTTGACATCACCCCATCGGGAACAAGGATCCAACCACCAATTCTTGCCACCGATGCACCATGCACCTGGCGTCACTCTGTTCTGGCTGCGCTTAAGGATATTCTGATCGATCATGTCAAGTACTGCCTCATCTTTATTAAACTGTCTAGCAAAAGCAGCTCCGCTTTGCGCCATCAGATCGTAATCAGAAGTGTTAAGGAAGAGGGGCTCCATCTTAGGGGGGTTATCCCAAACCATATATCTCATGTCACTATTAACTGTCGTATTCTTAAACTCCGGTGAATTGCAAACAACAGAATGGAAATAGACTTCTTGTGACAAAACTGCATTAGTAAAATACATTAAAAGGGTTCTAGGAAGGTTGTCCCATCCAAAAACACAGAACTCAAGAAATGGTCGGCTCAAGACAACCCAAGGAGAACCTGCATTTGAAATTTTAAGTACCTCAGTCAGTCATCAATTTTCGAAAAAAATGTGTAATCAGTTAACTCAATCACAATGCAGTATGAATAAGAACTCTACCAGTAAAAACTTTGAACGCATCAGGCATTGGCCGCTTTTCGGTGGCATAAAAAATTTGTGTCTTTCGTGCTAGGTAAAGCCCTGGATCAACTACAATGGGCTTTACTCGTTGACCCCTACAATTCCATTAGACAAAACAACTATTCAAGATTTTGTACATACAAATGTTTGTGTTGATAACAAAAAGAAAAATTGGAAACAAGATTTTGCCTACTCTTTCCATCCAAGATCGCTGGTGTGGTCGATGAAATTCATGTCTCTACTAACAGCTAAGAGGACATGAGATAAGTCTGAAAGCAGAGTAGAAACCATGTCAGAGTCAGAAAAATGAGCAACAGAGTCAATCCACAAATACTATGTAGTAGTAATTATTATGAAGGCAAGCAGGACCTAGTATCAACATTACAAGGCAAATCTCCGAGTAAACATGCAACTGGATGTCTCATGGACACGATGGTTCAACATTCATCAAGGAAACTCCTGGATGATTCACTATGCAAGGCCTATCCTTATCATTCGGCAAATCAGCAGACTATAATGGTCATATAAATTAAGAGAAGGCGCCTGTCCATTCTTCAAAAAGAACCCTGTCCTAAAACCTGTTTTACAGATGATTTCTAACTTATCATACACCCTATTGTTTCTGGCTCTTCGATTATTGTATTATTTTTGTGGTAGTGACTATTTCGGTTTTAGTATGCTTTGTTTAACATTTTGTCTTGGCTTCTTCACTCCCGTTGTTTCTTCTTCCGAACTTCTTTGTAAAGCTTTTACTTGAGCGGAGGATCTATCGGAAACAATATCTCTATCTTGTAGGGGTAAGGCTTATGTACACACTACCCTCCCCAGACCTCACAAGTGGAAGTATATTGGGTATGTTATGGTTGTAATCATAGACCCTATTATCCTCCGCACCCTTCCCCTCCCATCAAAAATGAGGAGAAACTATCATTTTATCCCCCTCTCATCTAAATAGTTTAGGAAAATAGAGGAATACTCATTTGCTTCCCTGCTCTTTCAACCAATACATCAATCAACTAAAACAAGATCCTGAACATAGTTGGTGCTTTTCATCTTATTGTTTAGAATAACTCCACCAAAATGTAGACAGAAATTATTCTACATCTCTTACTCCTATAATCATTAGGTCGCTATTGGCAAGACAATTATGTGTAAATAAATATCAAGCATTCAATAGATTTCCACAACATGATTCAGATTTGAACCCTACATTCATCACGATGTTAATTGCAAGTCGAACTTCCCTTTCTTGCTTCTACAGTTCATTAAGCAATAACTGATAAAGTTAAAACTCGTATTTCTTCGAGAAAAGTTGTTGGGATCATTTCATGGTTATAGAAGTTATGATTTTTTTTCAAATCTGTAAAGAACAATAGCCTGAACCAACACAATTAGTCTTATGTACTTGGCAGGTCTTTTGACCGAGAATTATGATCGTAAAACTAAAGCTACTTCAAGAACATATCAAAGAATTACATGGAAAATTCCTTTTCTGCACATGGCTTCTATAATTGAGTACATTCAATATATTTAAATTGATATAACTAAAAAAAGAATCTCCATCACATGGAATAGATCTACCACCAAATTTTAGCAAATAAGCAGGACATGAAACTTTTACATCCTTCGTGCCCCCCAAGTGTTAGGGAAAGAAAACGAATCATCCTCTAGCATAGTTTAGATAGCTCTAATATAAAGATAATAATCAGCAAATTAGTTGGCCAACCATCTGCAGATTGGGAGGCTAGATGTACGCATAGTTGGATCAAATAAACTCAAGCAGAATCATTGTTTCAAGGGGTAAAGATGGTGTCATATAGGTCAAAACAGTACATTAAACTCTTGCCGCAAATGAACTGGTCTTCTGAAAAGTTATTCAATTATAGGTCAATCAATTAGTGTTTCATGTTATTTCGAGTGAACACGAAATGTCAATATCTCTTTAGAGGAGCAAAACTACAAGCAGATATATACCGACAAACAACATTAAACTATCACATATCATAAGAATGAGAACTTCCACGTAATTACCCCGACAAGAAATAATAGGCATTTCTTTCCAACTTCATTCACCAATCATATACCATAAAAACACAATGCTCCATGTAAAATGAGCTTGATCCAGAAGCACAAACCTAAAGCGACAAATTTCTAAACTGACACACTAATCCAGTAGGCAATACAGTATTAATCAATAGTACAATGACGTGAGATCCAACAACAACATACCTAGTGTAATCCTACAAGTGGGATCCGGAGAAGGTAGAGTATACACAGACCTTACCCCAACCTCGTAGACAATGACATGAGATCCAAAAATCAAAATTTTGATTCTCACATACAGCTTATATCCAAAACTTAAAACTCATCCAGAGGAGAAAAAATCAAAACTTTAAGCAAAAGTAACTCTCAAAATTCAAAACTCATGAATCTTTTTACCAATTATAAGCTTTTACCTTATCAATTACTCGATCGGAAGCTATCTTATCCAAACAAATAAACTCAATTATGAACAAAACCAACTAAACAATAACCAATTCAGCTAAAGCAAAAACTTACCATCTTGTGTAATTAAAGGATAATCAGAGGCACTTAGATTAACAAACCAATCCCATCCACCATCCACCTTCAACAAAATCGATACCGCCCTTAGAATTGCCGCTATATTAGTTGAACCCATATAAGTAACTGGATCAGGCTTTCCAACCACATCCACATTCCCAAAAGCCTGAATTACTGGCACAGATTTCACTAACATCCCAAGCTTCCATCTTTCTTCTTCACTCCCATCAGTACCAATATGCAACAAATACCTATTCCTAGGATGATACACAGCTAACAAAAGTCTAAAAATCCTATCACTATCTCCACCTCCACCTGAAATGTAGTATGCAAATGCAGGTGGATGCCCCGGTCCGTGATTCACGGGCGTGGCAAATCTTCTCTGTAATGAAAATGCATAGTATGATGAGCTAAAACCAGAAATGCAAGACAAGAATATCAAAAATGATACAAAAGCTGCACTAAAAAGTGCATATAACCATTTCTTTTCAGCTCCCATCTTTAAACTACTCTCAACATAGAAAAAATAAAAATTCAATCTTTATCAGAATTTTCCAAAATTCTGATCTGGGGCTGTGAAAAAAATGATTTTGGTATCAATGGGTTTAAGAATCTTTAACTAAAAATGGTTCTTTCAAGATCTTTCAATTCACTGAAACAGAATTCTCATTAACTTCATCAAAATCAAGAACCTTTTTTTTTCTCCTCAAAATTAGGATTTTTGAGATCTTCCAAACAGTGAAAAAAATACCCTTCTCAACAAATACTAAATCAAGAAAACACCCTTTTCATAATAGTAAATCATTAAACTTTCTGATATTTTTATTTCTAATTATAACAAAAAATAGTGGAAATATGAATTTAGGGTTAGGGTTTGAAAGAGGTGTGTGTATATAATAAGTTAAAGAGAAGATGAAAAATTAAGCAAAGAAGATTCAGAAATGGAAGTAAAGTTCTTTTAAATTTTTTTTTTTTTTGATGAAATTGATATGAAAATCACTATTTTTGATCTATTAGGTAAGCAAATAAATAAAAATAGTACTATTTGTAAAAGGGAGATTTGTTGTATTACTCGCGGATAGAGAGCGTGGGAACACGAGAAGGGCAATTGACAAGAGATGTGTTTATTACGTGCTTATATTGAGAGTGGGATTGATAAATCACAGGTGAATTTACTCAAATCTACTTTTGTTGGAACTTTAGGAGTTGGGAGAGTTAAAAATTAAAACTTTTTTTCCCATTCGATGTTTGATATCTTTAAATTCGAGAGTTATGATTAAAGATTTACCATATTATTGTTAACTAATTTGGAATTTAAGAAATATACTTTTCAGTGGTATTCATGCTTTGATTAGACACAGTTCATAAAAAAATATTGAACTTCTTTTAAGATATGACGTGTATTTATATTTGCCCTCTAAGTTTCCTACTATAAAAAAAAAAAAATAGCAACAGAATAACTCATTATTAATTCTATTTAGCAATAGATTATAAAAAGATATGGTAGCTATAATAATTTAGTGGCGGAGTTCATAATCAATTTCAACTTTTTTTTTTAGTCAAATATAGTGATTCTTGTCCGTTCATGTTAGTTCTACGTATTTTTTTTATCCATTCTCAATGAACGATGATAAGGAAGAGCAAAACTAACTAAAAAAAGGAGTCGTAAGTCAAAAAGGTCATTTTTTTCTTCAAAAAATAAAAACGGCACATCAAAAAAATATTTAACCAAAAGGGCAAAATCACTCATGACGGAGCGATTTTTTTTTGACAAAAATTGACCGTTAAAAGAAATAAAAATCGCTGATTTTTTTTGAAAAAAATAATTATTTCTTTAAAATCGCTGCTATAGCAGCATTTTTATTAAAAAATTTAAAAGTGAAATCGCTGCTATAGCAGCGATTTAGCAGCCATTTTTTGTTAAGGAATTAAAAAAAAACATAAAGAACAAGTTTTAAATTACATAAATTTCCGGCGGCAGCCATTTAAAAAAAAAAAAAACTAAGTTTTTTAAAGAAAAAATGGCTGCCGAGGCTGCGATTTTCAGTTTTAATTTTATCTTTTTTAATTTCATTAAAATCGCTGAAAGGGTAAAGATTTTTTTTTTAAAAAAGCTTTTTATGAAAATCGCTGCCTTCAGTTTTAATTTTTTAAAATTTTTTTTATTTAATTCTCTGCAAGGGTAGGATTTTTTTTTTAAAAAAAATTAATTTCTTAAACAAAATCGCTGCTATAGCAGCGATTTTTCTTTTAATTTTTTTTATATATAAAAACGCTGCTATAGCAGCGATTTTAAAGAGAAAATTATTTTTTTCTCAGCGATTTTTATTTCTTTTAATGGAACGGCGTTAATTTTTGTCAGAACAAAATCACTCCGTCGGGAGCGATTTTGCCCTTTTGGTTAATTTTTTTTTTGATGTGTCGTTTTGTTTTTTGAAGAAAAAAAGTTGTCCTTTTTAACTCCAAACTCCTAAAAAAAGGCTCACATTGAATTTATGGATAATCAATCTCAACTTAAAATGGTGACTCTCTATGGAAAAATCCTTTTGGCCAGAAAAATTGGCCAGAATGTTATTTTACCTTTTTGAACATTTTTATCATTTTAACTTTAATACCTTTTAACTAAAAAAATGAAAAAAATATTACAGACTTTTTAAATTTCTGACCAAATTTTCTGACCATTTAGCATTACCCACTCTCTATTATTGAGTTGTATCTCTTATGGTGACACTTTATCGTTGAGTTGTATCTCTTTTCTATTTTAATAAAAGATATAATTAACTAATCGTAAGTCAAAGAATTGAAAAAGTAGCTCAATGTCATTATTCTTAAACACCTTGGAAATTAACCTTCTTTTCTCGCTATTATAAATTACGAAAATAATGCCCAAAGTTTGATTTAATTATAAGTTGCTCGCCCATCAAAAATAGAATTGACTACCACTCTCTAAGAAATTGAGAGTTTGAAACTCTTAAATTTAAACATGTCATAGTATTTATGTTACTAAAAGCATGTTATTAAGTTGTTTAAAATTAAATTCTTCTAAATATAAGAAAATATGTCATCCCCCACCCCCTTTTTGTCCCCTTTTGGTGTATGCCAATTATTAAAAAGAGAATTATGAGAAATTTGAAATTTCTTTTTAGAAAAAATTAAGAGTGATTAGATATCTTAACAATTTTAGAGAATAATGTATGTACCTTTTTGTTGAATGTTCTTTGCTTATTTTGTTTCATTCTATTTGTTGCTACTTGTAAGATGCATTCATAATTTTGTTAATTACAACTTTTCTTTGAATTTGTCTTAATCAATATAGTTTATGAGTTTGAAACTTTGACTAATTGCTTTGATGCTAAAGTTTTAACCTTAATGGGATCACCTAAATAACATGAATTATCTAAACTAATGTATATAACGTGCCTGTGAGTATGCCATTTGTTATTGTTCACTCTCTTTCATCATCCCTTTTATCAAAATCATAAAAAAAGTCATCAGCTTGTTTCTTATTTCATATTCTATTATTCGATATTTAATATTTATATTGAGGTCAAATTAAATTTAAATTGAATATTGCAGAATCTATTTTCGAATACTATACTTCCAACACAAAAAAAATATTTCCAAAGAATGCATCTACTCGTTGTTGTGTAGTTAGTAAAAGAAATTGGATCAGGGCATTCATACATTCATATGGTCTATCCAAACTCGTATTAAAGAGACCAATAATATATATATATATATATATTAGTAAAGAATATTCATATTAAGCCTTTAAAATCCTTTAATTTCTTAAGTAATTTCATATCTAATATTCAAACTCAACAATTCTAATTAAGACAAAGCCTAACATGATTATTAACTAATTAAATAATTAATCTTTCTTAGGTAACCATACCCCCCACCCAACCTATTTATTTTTATTTTTTATAAACTTTAAGTTAGGTTAATGAAAACGATGGTATTTATGTTCGTGGCAATTGTACAAATCTTCAATATTCTATATGATTTTATATTAAACAAAGCAAGAATATATTTTAGAGTTAGTAAAGTTTAAGAAATGTGGAGACTCCCTATACATTTTTACTCGATATATGTATAGGACTCACTTAAATTTAGATTCACTTATTGTAAGATTCATTTATGGAATAACACCTTCACTAGAATCTTTTCTATTTTAATTTCTTCGAATTTGAGACTTTTGATTAAGGATGAGAAATCCTTGTTAATTAATCCAGCAATTCTTTATTTGAAAATAGAGTTCCCAATGAACTAATTTTATTTTATTTTTTTGGTGAAAAATAAATAAATTATCTAAGATTTTCAAAATAAATAGTTTTTGGCTGAAGTAAAGTTAGGCAATCCGCCTTTGCCATATTTTGAAAAAGTTAAACAAAAAATGCAAGGCATTGACTAATAAAAGATCGTCATAGATTACATTACAATTTAGAAATAATTGAATTTGTCACGATTCATGAACCATATTGTCAAAAAGAAAAAAAGAAAAGAAAAAGAATGAAGAAAAATTATAAAGAGGTCATTAGGGGTCATTTGATTAATAGTTTAAGGGGATAAGACTCAAATATTTCATCGAATTTTGAGCAAAAACTCATTTATGTCATTCGTTAAAAGTTTGACTCATCTGTGTCATTTTCATTTGAGAAAAGGCTCATCCATGCCATTACTGGTTATCTGAAATGACATAGATGAGTCAAACTTTTAACATTTTTCTCAAAGTTCGATAGTATATTTGAACTTTTTCCTTTTTAAAAAAATGATATAATTAATTACGTAGCCGAATCATAATTGACCAGGTGTAAAAATGCTTTTGCAAAATCGAAATTGTTTTCAGTTAACAAATAATGACATAGATGAGCTTTTTTCTCAGACATAAATGAGTCAAACTTTAAATAAATGTCATAGATATGCCCTTTTTTAAAGTTCATATTTGAGCCTTTTTCCTTAAAATATTTAATCAATATATATTGTTAATCACGATTATTGATCATCACTCCACCATTAGTTATTACTATATCCATCATATTATCAATCATCACCACCAAATGCATTATGCATGTACTATCAACCATCATTATAAATCAACACTATCTCACATACTATTAGTCTATCACCTCGACACCTACTTACATGTGTAAAACATAGAATTTAACTACTATGATATATGCATAGCTCTTATGTCACTATTTAAAGTTTTTCGCTATTTTCCTTTAACACAACTTAGATGAGAAGATAACAAGCATGATTTTTACGAAAAAAAAATCTTCCTTCTCTTATGATTTATCAAGTTATAAAGTAAGACCAAGAGAGTAGATTAAGTATTTCTGTTAGCATTACACTCTTTTACACGAATGAAACTTCTTATACCTAAACATAGCCCCATATGAATAACGGGACAAATTAGAGATTATCGACAAAAGGGGTCAAAGATTACACTATCTAATTTTGACTTCATATTCTTATCTTTGCATGGAATATCTAGTATTTTAAATAATTTTTATATTTTTTAGTTTTAAATAAATACGAATACTTTTATATATTCAGATGTTGAGCAAAAAAATAATTTTAATCATTTAATATTTAAATTTGAATGTATATACTTTTATTTTCAAATCTTTTAATTTAACACATATCTTAATATTCACTATTTTAAAACCATTGTTATTTTGATTTCGATTTTAAACACACTTTGTGGAAAAATTTTCAAAATACTAGGAGTTAAGATTAATTAAAAAATTAAATTGGCAATTTACAAATTAATAGCAAAATTACTATCATAACCTTCATGCCTTATCTCTTCCTGAAGGACACGTGTTCGTTCACAACAAACTTTTGTCTTACTCAAAATCCACAAAACGACGTCGTTTTTCTCTCTATTTGATTGGTAGTTTTTTTATCTTCTTAAAACTGAACAAGTGTAGTTCTGAGTGTGAGAAGAAGACGAACTAAAACGTGAACGGAGAAAATGTTGCCGATTACCGGCAAAGGAAGCGGAGTTGGCCAGTTACTGGCGGCAGTTGCGGCGGCGCTTCTGCTCCGACTTTTCTCCTCTCCTGGTCCGGCGATTGTACCGGAGAATGAAGATGTTCCCAATGATGACGGTGAGAGAGGAAGTGAAAATGACGAAGCTACGGTTACTGGAAAAGTACTTCCGGTTACTATTAGATGGACTAATATCACTTGCTCGCTTTCTGATAAATCCGCAAATACGGTGAGTGAGTCCATTGCATTTTTTTCGAATATAGATTGAATTTTCGAAGTAGCGTTTGGAGAAGTCAAGTGAACCAAAAAGCATGTGAGCTTATGTTGATAAAATGTTCCAGTGCCAAATGTGTGTAGAAGTTCGATTCATGTTTCCTATTTTGATTATTTTTCAGAGATTAAGATTCTAGTTTTTGATCCTATCTGTGTTGTAGAAATGTAGACTTACACATGATATTTAGCCAGATGATGAGCTTCTCTTTAGTTAATTTCATCAGTTTGCCGATATCGATGAGGCTTATATGTTTTAATTTGTGTATATTAGATATAGATAGATATTACTAGTAAAAAGTATAACAGATATCAGTCCCGTTAAGTGACAGGGAATGAGCAGTTATCTTAATAGTTGGATATATATATATATACAGGGGAGAGAAATTTTATGTGTGTTAGCAGATATACATATATTGCTTATCTCGTCTTATCAGAAGAAAAAAGAAAGAAGGAAGGAAATACATGTACTGCTGGAACTCTATTAGACTATAACCAATGAATATGAATATTCTCAATGGCTATGAAAAGAACACCCATACTTTCACCTCTTTCCTTCTTAGTAGCCAAACAGATATTGTTACTTCAAAGTGACTTCACAGTTTAAGTGTTTAACCTTTGATGGTATCTTCATAATCTAGTTTATTTCGTCAAATTTTATGACCAACTATGTGGCTTGGCCTTTTCATTTTGAGAAGGTAAGTAACACAACAATGTGTATTTGACCTTATAAGTAACTGTGGCTTCCCCTTAATTTTAATTCTCACCTACATATTCTTTCTTTCTCCCTTTAACTTTTGCTCATTTTGCTTTTTGAGATAACTAATTTCTGGTTATAGTGATTTAAGCAACATGCAAGTTTCCCATGATTGGAATTGTGTAGTTATTCTGAGGGCCAGATTCAAATGATATTAACGTTGACATTCAAAATCTTTCTGTATCTTTTCATCTCCCCCAAACTCTAGGTACGTTTTTTGCTAAAAAATGTGACAGGAGAAGCCAAACCTGGTCGATTGCTAGCAATTATGGGTCCATCAGGATCAGGAAAGACTACTCTTCTCAATGTTCTGGCAGGTCAAACAAAAGCATCACCTAAGTTAAATTTGTCTGGTCTTTTGGACATCAATGGGGTGCCATTTTCAAACAAAATATACAAGTACGTCCACTCACCACTGTCAATTAGACTGATTACTTTTCTCTTGAGAGAAATTCTTAACAAGATGATGGAATTTTTTGCTCCTACAGGTTTGCCTATGTTAGACAAGAAGATCTTTTCTTTTCCCAGTTGACTGTTCGAGAAACTCTCTCTCTTGCAGCTGAACTGCAGCTACAGGACGCATCTTCAATAGAAGAGAGAGATGAATATGTGAACAATCTATTGTTTAAAACAGGTTTGGTAAGGTTTCCCTTTGTCTTACCGCGGTACTTAATGTTTTAAATAGTACATCTCACATCCAACTTTTAATATGATGAACCAAACATCCGATACTAAACAAAATAATTTTTTGATTAATATCTATTGTATTACAATTTTGCACTATAATCTCTGAATAATTTGTCCATGAACAAATAATCCCTTATTCCATGTTAATTCCCCTTTCATTCTTTAATGTGTTTGCTGCTCTATTATCAGTTTCTGCTTCTTGAAAAATCTGGAATTTGTTAGTATTACTTCTGCATTTAGCAGAGAAATCTCTCTACTTTGTCCTCAGTAGTGTTGGTTTCATGTCTCTTTAAAAGGTCAGTTGTGCTGATTCACGCATTGGTGATGCAAAAGTTCGTGGAATTAGTGGAGGTGAAAAGAAGCGCTTGTCGCTTGCATGTGAGCTTATTGCCAGTCCATCTGTAGTTTTTGCTGATGAACCTACCACTGGTAAGTTATGCTATTGCTTTTGCTAGTCCATGTTAGCTGGCATTATGCTTTGATCATGATGGTATCATCCAATTTTTCTTCCTTTATTCAACTCAGTTGACCAGTGAGTATTTTTCTCTGGTTGACATTATATGCTTTAATTTTTTATTAATAACTAGTCATTACAACATTTCTAGAAGCACGTATAAACCAAGGAGAGTCTTTATTAGATTTCTGGCCACTATGCTTCCCTGTAGAGTGTAGTCTTCTCTATGAAGTTAAAATAGCAAGGACTCCCAATTTTCACTTTTATCTCATCTATCTTTCACTTATAATGGTGCTTACCTCCTGGCCACAACCATTATCCAGTTGTGCTGACTCCTTAGTTACATGACTGTCAAATTTTCATGTAGTGGACCTGTGGTAGTCAGAATAATTATTATCGGATGAGATGCATAAAAATATGTCGAGCTTGCGTAGGCATCCAAATCCTGTGATTATATGGTTCCAGAGAAGTCTAAAAAATGAATCTGAATATTTTTCTATCCTTGTAGAGGCTTAATTAGTTCTTCTACTTGCGCAGACAATATACTGAACTCAATAATGTCCAAAAAAAAATGTTTATGGTGCTATTTATGACTTCAAAACCATTATCTGGGGTTCTGTATTCCTTGTGCTGTTGTACTGTCTGGAAATGTGTATGCTTGATTCTCTTTTATGTCAAGGAAATCTTGTGGGGTCTTATTTAGATATATATGGTACTAATTTCGAAGTACTTTTGTATGTAAAACAGTGCATTTGGTTTTAGAAGCTTCTACATGTAGAAGGCGAAGGAATAAACATATGAAATGAAAGCTAACAAGATGAGCTTCTGGTGGAAAAACATTTAGACTGGAGCTAAACCAATATCATACATTTATTAGTTAATGACTTGATGAATATTTCTCCCTCTTTTCATATAGAATTCATTTATGTATCCTAGTTTTGTCCAGCTATTCTCTTGTATATTAGTGGTGTTCTTTTTTGTAAGGATCTTCTACATTAATGTCATGCCTCTTTTGTTAATGGTTTCGGTGTCTGGATTCCGTTTTAGCCTCCTACAATGGAGGTTCAGCTTGAAAGCTTGATGTATTATGTTTAACTTACTTTGAATCATTCACATAATAATAATAGAAAGTTTTCCGCCCAAACTTCTAAAAGATATGAACTATCAACTTTCCTCGGTGGCGTCGTGAGATATTACTAGCTCTTTAAATCTAGGAGGAAGTACGTTTATAATTTAGGAAAAAATTGATTTTAGTAGAAACAATTGAATATATTATTGAAGTCATAATACTAATGCGAAGACAAGATTTACTTCAATGGTTGCTTGTTCACCTTTTTACTTGTCCCCACAAAACCCTGCTTTCAGGACTTGATGCTTTTCAAGCAGAGCGAGTGATGGAAACCTTAAGACAACTTGCACAAGATGGACATACTGTTATATGTTCTATACACCAGCCTAGAGGTTCTGTGTATGCAAAATTCGACGACATTGTTCTGTTGGCAGGGGGCTCGCTCATTTATGCTGGCCCTGCACGTGATGAAGTACTAGCGTACTTCTCAAAATTCGGGTTTGTTATATGATCGATTCCCAAAATTACTTATATAAGTTATATAACCTTATAGTATTGTGCTTTGGTTCTCAATCAGGCATTGTATTCCTGGAACTGTAGCTTCTTTGTGCGGTTTGTGGTCTGACAACATATATGTCTACATGGTGCCTGCTAATTGAAACATGTATTCTTTCAAGTAGAGCTAAATGTCCTTTTGATAAACTTGATGGTGATTTTAGTGTCACATTTTATTCTTAAACACATAGATATCAAGTTAGAATGTGGTAAGGCAAAAATCATAGATGCTATATCTATCTTTAAGGAGAAGAAATCTTGTAAAGAAGGGGATTCTTATATGTAGAATAGGTACTTCGATCTTGGAACGAGCATGAAGTAGCACCGTTTATGAATTTATGGTGCGAGTTGCAACACTTTATGATGTAAACATATACTCTTGGTTTTTCTTTCTGGTTATTTTTGTGGGGGAGGGTGTGGGGCGAGGGATATGTACATTTATGTGTGCGTGCACACATGTGTGCTTGCGTAAATTTATGCATTTAAGTTAAGCCATTGCCATATGGATATGGAGCCAGCTTAATTTCCTACAATTCGCATGAAGTGAAAACTGCATATTTGTTAATCAAGTATTGATGATGGTTACTAAATGACAGGTACATTTGTCCAGATCATGTAAATCCTGCTGAATTTTTGGCTGATCTAATATCTATAGACTATAGTTCGCGAGAGAGTGTATATTCTTCTCAAAAGAGAATAAATGGTCTAGTTGAATCATTCTCAGAAAAGACACCAGAGGTGTTATATGCAACTTCACTTGTAAGGGATAGCTCGAAGACCCATGTGATCTTCCAAAAGAAATCTATTTCACGTAAAGGTGGTTGGTTGAGGCAGTTCAGGTTACTTCTCAAACGTGCATGGATGCAAGTGAGTCCCATCTATCTAATTCTCATCCGATGTCACTGACCTTTTTTAACGGGAATTTGGAAGTAGTTACCATGCTGATTATAAATAGTGCTGGAACTATAAATCATATAAATAGCAATGATCACTGATAAGGAGAAGTTCGTTCATTTGTCTGGAAAATTTAACAGATGTAAAATGAAGAATTTTAGCCTGTTGTGTGCTATAGGTCATTTGTTCTAGTCTAACTGCATTATCATGCTATGTAGCTAGTTAGAGCTTACCCTGTCTCCAATAGATATGATTTATTTATTTTCTTGCAGATTGAGAACTTCCTTCAAGCCGTTTCTTATGCAAAGAAGAAAAAGAAAAAGAAAGTGATACTTGAGCAATTTTGCATTTTTATGGTTTTGGATCTATTATAATTGAGATCAATTAAATTGATGAATAGGCTTCTCGTGATGGACCAACAAATAAAGTTCGGGCAAGGATGTCAATTGCTTCAGCTTTAATATTTGGTTCTGTATTCTGGAGGATGGGCAGATCACAAACGTCAATACAAGACAGGATGGGATTACTTCAGGTGAGAAATGCCAGTATATTTTATCAGGTCCTGTCAATAAGATTAATGTAGCGTCAACATGTACTCTTTATTGCGCATGAATAGGTAGAGAGTAACTGTTCTTTTCCTCGAGTTTTCTGTGCTCAAAAGCAATATTTTTCTTATTCTTTAAAGTTTAACCAATTGCTCAGCTAATAATCTGTGGGCGAGTAACCAAAATTGGGTGAAGATGCCATACTTCCAGGCTCCAGCGATTAAAAAACATCAAACATGAAAGTACAAGTGCCAAATTGATGAAGCGATGGGGTTCCTAATCAATATCCTTCCACTTTTCATGTGTTCATGTATAGGTTGCTGCAATAAACACTGCTATGGCTGCTCTCACAAAAACAGTTGGCGTCTTTCCCAAGGAACGAACAATTGTTGATAGAGAGCGTGCAAAAGGGTCTTATGCTCTGGGACCATATTTGCTTTCCAAGTTGATTGCTGAGATTCCTGTTGGAGCAGCATTTCCTCTACTCTTTGGTGGCATCCTGTACCCAATGGCTCGACTTCATCCTACCATTTCTAGGTGACTGTTTATGAGCTGTACACTTAAATGCGTTGCTGATTAGGGTGAAGCTATTAAGGCTATTTCATGCGATCTCCCCGATTTCAAGCATGTTTTTCTCAAGGACAGAGGTCTCCCTGCTTTAAGAAATTCTTTTTTTGATAACCGAGAAATTCCCAGGGCCAGTGATGCAAGATTTAGAACTCGGTGGATCAGGGGTGCTTTTAAGTAATTACAAAAAAGATCCTAAGAATGAAAGGATCTAAGTTACTAGCTGATCTCTGAGGCTGCTTTGAGTAAAGTATGGAGAAACTGCGTGTCTATGCATTACTTAGACGAGAAGAAAGAGAAGGCTTTAAGCTACAATGCCTTAATAAAGAGAAGGCTTTATGCCACAATACCTTAATAAATACATCAACTCAAGCTCAGAAAAAAACTTAGCTTTCAGAAAGACAACTTTTAATATCTTTATTAGAAATATCCACGTTCAAGTAATTTTTATAGGTTGAATAGCAGCAAAGGATAATCATCTCAGTTATAATCAGTTCATCTATTATTATTACAAACGAGGGATGTGGTTAACGTTTTATGGATTGTCAAAATCTTTCTTGAACAAAACAATTGAAATGGGGACACATGTATGCATAGTTTTCTTCTTGCGTTAACTTTCTGAGCATCATATTAATGACTCCATACTGTCAGTAAGATGTCATATAAGATTCTTCATCAGTCACCTTGCTGAGTGCATATTTGCCAGCTTCGGCCAAGGTATATACTATGAAGTTTTACTGTGCCTTTATTGCGAAAAGGGTCGTTGTAGTCAATCTTTTTGCACTATGGCATTCATTCGTTGTTTCTTGCATTCACTTTCCGAATTTTAGTGGTCCTATGACTTTTCCCCCCTCCAGTGACAGATGCTATCGGTAGCTTTTGGTAAATGGTATTTCAATAAAATGAGACACAAGCATTTGGTTGAAGAAAGAGGTTGGAAACTAGAATACACACATTGAGTGCTGAAACCGTTCTGCTTTGGTTTGTAGATTTGGGAAGTTCTGCGGAATTGTGACGGTGGAGTCTTTTGCTGCATCTGCAATGGGCTTGACTGTGGGAGCTATGGTTCCAACGACTGAAGCTGCATTAGCATTAGGCCCCTCTCTTATGACAGTTTTTATTGTCTTTGGAGGGTACTATGTCAATTCAGACAACACACCAATTATTTTTCAGTGGATTCCTCGAGTTTCTCTAATAAGATGGTACTAAATGTCCCTTCATATGCCAGAGTACTTGGCCATTCCACGACTGTACTAGTCTTTCTATTCAAGGACTTCAATAGTTGGCGAATTTCTTGTTATTTTCAGGGCGTTTCAGGGGCTTAGCATCAATGAATTTAGTGGCCTTCAATTTGAGCATCAAAACTCATATGACATACAATCTGGTGAACAGGTGAGTGAAGACACTGGACTCTTTTTTACTTCATAGGATTCTCCTTTGAATTGCTCTACTATCTTTTGTAGAAATTTTTATATATGGACATCATCTTTAGATCATTGAACTAAAACTTCCAATTACATGGCAAAAGCTTCTCTAATTTGCCCTGAAAAACATGTTGGTGTTTTGACTCCTTGTGCAATCGAAATCTTAGGAGGCTTAGGTGCAGAGAGAACTAAGGTTAGCTCTAGATGGCTCGTGAATCTTTTACGTGGTCTGAGTATTAGCATTACCATTTAAGGATTAGTGTATGACTGATAGGCACAAATACTAAGGTTAACATGATAAACAAATTGCTTATAAATACCAATACTGCAGCCATGGTTTTGTTTTTTACATTTTTTTTCTTTACTCGGAAACATATTGTTTTGGTTGTTTTCCTCCTTTTGTTGTTCTTCAGCGTCATGCATCAGTTTGACACCTGGCCAACTTCTAACCTAAACTAGCTTCTATGTTCAATTTAGAGTTATCATTTTAGATCAATGCTAAACCAAGGTGATAATAAACATAGATAACTGGCAACCTGGAGAGTTGAAGTCAATACATTCCTAAAATCTGTAGTAGACAGACACTAAAAGAGCTTCACATTTCAAAAAAGTGGAATACTGCTCCCTCTTGTATCTTCGGGAGGTGGTTCCATTGCAAGAAAAATATTTCTCACTGTCCGAACTTCAAGATTGAATTCACCATATCCTCTCTCCCTTCATTTTATGCTTGCTGATCAAAATCCAAGCATTGGCAGTGAATCAAATTGTTTTCATCCTTGTATGGCAACATCTTGAATTTCGCTTCTACAGGTACTCGAGCGGCTATCATTTGGAGGCAGCCGAATAGGTGATACCATTATTGCTCAAAGTAGAATTCTCATGTTTTGGTATTACACAACTTACCTTCTCCTGGAGAAAAATAAGCCCAAGTATCAACGGCTTGAACCTCCACCACGTCTCAAAGATATCGAAGAAGAGCCAGAGGAAGAGGCAAAGCTTCAGCCCGTGAAGGATGATGATTTGCCTGAACCAACTCCACAAGTTGAATCTCCGCCCTCGGATGAAGGTAAACCCGACGAGCAGCAGGAATCTTCTCCTGCTGATCCACTTGATCTGTTTACCCTTGACGGCTTGTAAATTGCTTGGGAAAAATGGATGATGTTGATAACAAAGATGTGCGACTTTTTTATTGATTTATCTCCTACAGGTGCTAATCAAAAGGAGATGCTTGTGCAGTAAAAGGAGGTCTTTCTTATGTGAGCTATTGAGCTAATTCTACTAATATGCAGTAAATTTCATCTCCTTCCTGTTATCTTTAGGGGTCAAAAGCATTAGAAACTCCATGAAGATCGTCTCGGCTCCCGAATAGTCGTGAAGTATGGTATATATGAGCTGAACTCTAATGTAAAATTTGAACTTTTTAGCCTATTTTCATAACCAAAAAAAAAACTCACTGTTGATTGGATTATTGGAATCAAATAATTTCTATGACGAGTTTAGTAGGTCGTGTCAAACGGCATTTTCATCCTTTGAAATATATGGTTTTACGTATATTCTATCATTACCAGACTTCACCCGTGGAATTACACAAGTTTGATTGGTATAATATGCCTTTCCATATCCTCTTTGTTGATTCAGAAAAGGTTATTTAGGATTGTTGTTGCACCCAAAACTATGATCTAGTTGTCACCAAAAGAGGATTTTAGAGTGGTAGTAGTTTGTGTTTGGTTAAATTATTATACTTTGTTATAATAACATCAGAAATAATAATAATAAAGTAAAACAGAAACAAGAATGATAAATTGCAGATCCAAAAGGCAAAAACTGAATACATTTAACGTTGACCAGAATCATATTCGAATTTGTCCTTAAAAATGAATTCTATTAATTAATTCAATGACAAAAGTTAGTCAACGTCTTCCAGGTTTGGGTTAAGCACGTCTTAAAACAGAAATAATTATTGCAGGATTTCTATAGTCAACTATAACAGGGAGTTCAACATCAATTACGATAGGGTGATAAGAAAATAAATCTTGAACCTAATTCCATCCAAAAAATTAGCTCATGAGACGTAAATTGTTCAGTTCAAGTAGAGATTGGTATAATTCAATTCAACCTTTTGTTTCTTGGATATGTATAGCTAGGCCGTGAATAGCCAACCATCGTATTGTAATAATTGAATAGATTCGATCTATAGTCATTTGTCTTTGGATTAATATTCTTTAAGAGTTATTTCCATCTCAGTTTTGCGTCAGCCAATAAAATAATTATACTATATAGTATGGGAATTAAACACCCTGGTGATCTGGTCTTTCCAACTACTTTCTGATTTCATTTTCAAAAATAAACAAATGAATAGTTTTTTAATTTATTTTGTTTAATAGATATTTTACATTAAAACGTCCAACCCTACCTGAAAAATAAAATGGGAAGATACAGAGAACTAAATATTAAAAAAAGAACCGTCTTGCACAAAAGTCAAACCATATTTATGCACTAAAATTTATTTAACATCTTGTTATAGCAGTCAAAAAATATTAAGAAAATATGGTGTATAAAAATGCTTGACAATAAAGAGTTTTGAAACTTATAGTAATTTTTTGGGTCAATTTACACGATACACTTCAAATTTTGTGTGCAAACTTCTTTATTCTGACAGTAAATTGAGACATATAATCTTTAAGGATTTTGAAAATTAATTTACATATTTAGATACAACATCAAAAGTATGATAAATTACACAAATCAACAATTTGAAATATTTAAAGGGCATAAGAATAAATTACAAGTAATTTTTTTGTTTAACTCTTGAAAAGCGAAAAATATTATATATGTTAGCACATAAGAAATATTAAAAACACCATGTAAGAGCAACGTTGTAGAATTGAAAATTTAAAATTGAATCGTTTTCATATATAAAGGGAGACACTTTTTATGAAACAAATAAATAGATAGAAGTAGTCAGTATATTTTTTAAATATATTTTGAATTCTTTTAGCGAAAGATCCGCTGCCAATATTAGTCATTATATTTGCAACTTGCAAGACTAAATCGCATCTTGACCATGTCTACTTGACAAAATGATATAACTTAAACTATTTTTCTATTAATTATTGGTGATGACAGTTAATATAACACGGTTTTGCCTATTCATTTTTTGGCTTAATACTTTAAATTAATAATTAATTAACATTACCCAATGTCTCCAACATCTATAAATACAAACACCCAAGGCCTATTATAACCCAAATCTCATTTTTCAATAATTATACAATTCTCAAAATTAATCACTCTAAATAATGGCAACATCAACTTCTTTTCTTTCATCTTCTCCATTTTCAACAAGACGAAAATCATCATCATCATCGCGAAATTTGAGGACAAGGACGTTGGCAATGGGGAGAGAAGCTCAGGATCGGAACTACTATAATGGTCGTATTGTAGATGAGAACTTAATTATTCTACGTAAGAGAATTCATGAGATGAAAATGATCGAAAGGAATTACGAGCCTCCATCTGATTGGATGGATTGGGAAAAGAGTATATATGCGAATTATGATGCGAATATTTGTCAAGCATTAGGATTGTTGCAATCTCAATTAATGGATACAAGACCTAGTTTGGTTTTGGGCATGGCTGCACTTATTGGATTAAGTGTACCCATTTCAACTATTGTGATCTTGTTTCATTTGATTGAGTTAACCAAGGGAATTTTAGCTGGATAATATATTTTTTAAAGATATTTCCGTTACGGTTAAAGTATTATCTGCTTTGATTTGATCCAATTGCTAGGACTAGCTTTATACGATTTTATTCTAAAAAATATTTCAACAGTTGAATTATCGATTCCACTTATATATACGATTGACCCTAACTTTTCTTGTTGCATATGTTTAGTCATTCGTAGAGTAATATTTTAAAGATTTTCTTTTTGGTATGTACAATATATATTTATAACACAAGAATAAATACAAAGTCTTTATTATTTTCATTCTTTGTTCAACATAGAGTGTCTGAATTTATGTATATTGGTTCTTTGTTTTTTTTTAAATACATTCAATGTTTGATATTTATATTGGAAGGTGATGAAGTTAGGTTTGTTTCGCAAAGTTTCATGTCAGGGGATAAATCGTTCCCAAATAAATTAAAGCTTGATTCCTATGGGAGGAGACAAGTGGGGAGAAAGTGAGTCCATTCAAATCCTTTTCGGAAAAAAAATATGTCGTATATATAAGATTAAAATTATTTTATATGTATATATAGAAGATATTGAATCCATTTATTTTATTATTTTCACGTGTTTACTTCTTCGTATTTTAAACTCGGTTCCGCTATTCCGTGCCCCACCAAATTTTGTTTCCCAAGGAAAAGACAATTTAGTACTTATTTGCAATCATAAAAGTAGACAATTTTCAGAGTTAAATGTTCTCCAAATGTTGCCCTAGACATTGATATCCAATAAAGTAAAACTTGCATAAATCAAGACTTCCCAGCCATGGATTAAGGATTTGTACCTTCTTTTTTTTTTTTTTTTTTATGATTTTTAGTTTTTTTTCTTTTTTTTCTTTTTAAATTTTGAACTTAACTTTTTTATTTACTGTCAATCACTGATAAAGAAGATATTAGGAGTAACATCTATCTACCTTTTGTTACAAGTAAAAAAATGCATAACTATCTTATCTAAAAATTTAAACTTACGGATATTTAATTCAAGAGAGAGAAGGGGAGCTTGGGGAAAGAGAGTCATATAGATCGAGTATATATCCATCTCTATATTGAACTGTGGCTTCTGAAATGATAAAATAATGAGGGTGAGGTAACGACTAAATAAAATTTAATTAATTAACTTAGAATATATTTTAACTACGATTCAAAACTTAGGTTTCAAGAAGTAAGATAATAAGATATTCCATTCCACATGGCACAACTTTAGTAACATTAATTAATCACATCTCGTACATTGCAAGAACAATTATTCATGTAGAGAATTCATACGCCTTTCTCCAAAAACCCTACTGGAAGTAAAAAGGACCTGTAAATCAATTTGACTTTTCACTTTGTCATTTAGAGATAATTTGTTCTAAGTTAAGATACGAAGTTGAAAGAAAATGTCAATATATCAATTCATCTTCATCAAAGGCCAAGATAATCTCCAATTCATAAACTCTATTATTTTGCCTCTCTTTGCTTCTGAGGCAATTCTTGCTATGTGCCATTCTTGGTAATCTGTAGCTAAACAGCTCCCAACTACATAAATTTTCTTATAATCCATCGCTGATCTATAGCTAAATAAAATTAGGATGAGATTTTGTTATTTAACTGCGGAATTTGTCCGTGGATATACACAACCTACTGCAAAAAAAAAAAAAAAAAAGAGATTCAGTATAATTGATTTGTGAAATTAATTAATGAATTAAACACAAAGTAAATAAAATCAAGAAATTGGCTCAGAAATATATGAAAATATCACATAGAGAAGAAAAAAAAACTACTACAATGTAAGTTTAAGGATTGCTTCTTTCAATCTAAAAGGAAAATCGAATGTAAGTTCTATATACTGACAGTGTATAATATTCTAACATAGTCAAATTAAGTAACCTTTAATATAGTAACACCTAAGTGTTTAATTGTAACACACATAATTTGTTGTAACTTGTTAAATTATACTGATAGCGTACGAAATTCAAACTATTGGCACATCAATTTGCTATATGCATGAAAAATTAAGGTGTAGTGGATATATAATAGGGAGCTCCCTTCAGTCCAAGACGTGACAACGCTAGCTAAACATAGCTCATGCATCGTTGAATCTCAAACACGTCAATTTCCAAAAATGCTTGTTGACGTGCTTGAGAATCAACGAGTCGTCAGCTGTGTTTTTACCCTTCGACTGCCTCGGACTGGACCGGAGAGAGCTCCTTATTTTCTCCGTATGTCCTAAATAGAAGAAGAAAATTTTAATTAAATGCAAAAAAATAAAAAATAAAATTATCATAAATTCATACTTGAAACTACAAAACGAAGAAGAAGAAAACATGCATGGGACATAAAATAACACTAGAAAAATTAAATTATAAATTTTGCTATATTATATATACTTTTAATTTATGAGTGAAGTGTGTATGAGAATGGCAAGTTAAAAGAAAGAGAGAAATATATAAAGAGGAAATTGGGATGTGTAGATTTAGAGCAGTGTACGAAGCCATACAAATAAATTATAAAATCTCTAGAGTTTAACTTTTGTACACTTACGCTATAAAAAAATATTTATACAATCAAGTTATATATAAAATAATTAAAGGTAATTTTTTTGATAAATAATTATAAAAAGTATAGGTTAACTTGTATTGACTACTGATAGTATAATCTTTTCTACATTCTTTCTATATATAATATCTTAGCATTTTCATTTTTCCATTTTACGTGGCAAGATGGCCAGTACCAAAGTCAATGTAATCTATTTTACGTGAAATTCAAACCTAGGTTTTTAAATTTTATTTCTTCCAAAAAACTAATTACACATTCAAAAATTATATAAAAGTACAATAGTCTTAATAATTGATAACTCAAAATATTTCTAAAAAACGCATAATCAAAGTTTATCTTTTTTACTGACAAAATACTATTGGTATATTTAACTATGTCTGATACGACATTACATTTATCAATTGTACAAGTTGACAATTTATATAGGCAAAAAAAAAGACCTCGTACACTCGTTATACATCAAATCAAACAGCTGTATGGTTAAAAAAAATTAAAATGGTTCGAACATGTAAAAAGAAATGTACAAATGCTTCAATGTAAATCTGTGAGAGGTTGGCTATGGATGATTTTAAGAAAAAAATAGGTAGATCGAAGAAGTATCGGAGACACGGTGTAGCTTCAGTTTATCAAGGATATGATATTAGATAAGAGACTATATATGAAGGTTACATATTCGGACAAAAGACTAATAGATAGTTGAGTATTGTCTCACTTATCCTTTCATACTAGTACTCATAACAATACTACTATCTTAATCGTCAAGTTTTGTTACTATATGTTATTTATTGTACTTTCATTATAATAATATTTATATTGTTGTAGGTATTGTTCCTTTTTTTTAATCAAAATATTTGTCATGTTATCTTTAGTATTTTTCCGTGACTTCTTCACTTTCCTAAAAAAATTATGAACTGATTTGATATAGTTTTTCTTGAGCAGAAGATTTGTCGAAAATAATGACTAAGAAACAAAAGAAGTCATCATTAGAGATAAAATATGTGTACCACTTATAAAATTACGCTAAATATATAAATTAAATGGTAAAATATAAAATTGGTTTACCAAAAATAATTGAGAGAAAATAGGACAGATATTTGTGTGTAGACTGTAGTTGCATAGGAATAAAAAAGCAAATGGTAAAAATACATTTAGCTTTTCTCCCCAACCACATGATGCAATTCAAAGTAAGTACATATTTTTTCTCTGTTTTTTTTTAAAAAAAAATTAATCATATAGCATTTGGATTATCGTGACCCGATTAATTTAAATTTATGTCGGACATACCCTATTAGGATGATGCTCTTAATAAAAAAAATCTCAATTTTCGCAGCTAAAATTCAATATCCTTGATTATGAATGAAGATATCCAATCCATCTAGAAATAACTTTATTTTAACATAAATTTCAAGAAATTAAAAAAAAGTACATAAATTTGCTGAAATTTGTTGTCAAATTATAGATATAAGCGGTGGTGACGAAGTATTTTTATTTCTTACTCGATGTTTGATATTATATTGGGGATATGTCTAATTTAAATTCATGTTATATAAGGTTAATTAAAAGAGCAAGTTTTCCCTATCAAGAATTTTTTCACGCGTAAGATCAAACTTGAAATCTTTAACTCGTATCTCTTCATGACTTCAATCCTTGGGCTATGCCATGATCAAACTCAAAAATATATGTAGCATATAAATTTGTGTTATGCCTTTTTTTATAATATTTTATTTTTTATCGATATGAGATTCATCTAAAGCGTCATATAAATTATTTTTTAAAAATTTATCAACCAAGAAATTTGTCAATCTTTTTCTTGACCAGCCTTTATGAGCCCGCCCTCAAATATGACAATATTCATATCATAAACTTAGGACGAGGACATATAATATAAAATCAAATATAGAAAATATTGTAACAAATTAGTCACAATGTGAATGAGCATACCACACATTCAGACTCTAATGATTTCTTGGTCACAACTCACAAAGTGAAAGATGATTTTCTTTTCTCCCTTCAGAGGAAACTATTTTTTTCTATTTGATGTTCGGTATTAGTATTGAAATTTGAGTAAATTTTGATTTACACATTGTAGGAACTATTTTTGAAGGTGATACTCTCAATAAAAGTATTTTTCATTTTCAGTGGCTCAAACCTGATTTAAAAGTAGGGAACTATGTAAAAAAAAAAAAAAAAACTGAACAAGTGGGACCATATTATTGTATAGTATAGTACGGTAACAATACGTGACATCCTAGCTGAAGATTAGAAGTCTCATAAAACACATGAGAGATGTTGGGTGTATAAGCAAGTAGGTCTTACATACTAATGATATGTTTTAAAGTCGTGCGAATCTAGGCAGAAAGCGGACAATATCACTAGCGGGGTTAGCTGTTACAAATTATGTCAGAGTCACTCTTGTGTCAGTTTTGTTGATATGGGTCATGCAGTGGGGAAAATCTCATTGAGAACGCTGAGTCCATAAGAGGGGGTGTATATGACACTCTAGCTTAAAATAAGAAGTTCTACGTCGACAAAACACGATTGAGATATTGGATAGATAAATAAGCAACCTTACACACTATAATGACGTGTTTTAAAGTCGTGCTGCCCTAGACTCAGAGCAGACAATATCACTAATAAATTGGATTGTTACACAATATATTTAGTATAATTTCACAAGTTAAATATAAAGAGGAAAGTGTGGGGTATGCAATCTTACTCTATCTTGTAAACATATATAAAGAATCTATTTCCAAAATCATGTTGAAACTACCCTACTAAGGTTAATAGAGGAAATTCCAAAAGAAAAGATCAAATGAAGACACAAGTATTAATGGAGAAAAAAACAACATATGGATCCATCAACTATATAGTAAGTTTATGATGAGTAATATAAGAATGCATTTTTCACCTTAAAAAAGGGACCAAAGAAGAAAATAAAGAGATGGAAATTATGTGAAGTTTGGTGCAAAATGGATGAGTTGACAGATTGAAATGACAAGTCTTACTGCCTATAGTGTTTGAAAGGGGTACTTTCTTGTCCCACACATCATGGGAATCCTAAGAAAAATACAACCTTTGAGTCATCTAAAACATCAAAATTACTTTTGAAAAAAAAAGCCTTACAATATCTAACATCAAAAAAAAATATATATCTTGGGATACTATATTGTATTTTTTCTGAAAAAAAGGACAATTTTTAGTTGCTTTTGGAGTTTGAGATAGATGCATGATTAGAGAAGAACTATATAGTTAGTTTCAAAATATCTAGTTAGTTCCTGGTTCAAACTACTCAGTTCCTTCGTCTCAGAAAGAATATCATCTTTTTAGATCATATATTACGAAAGTCTTTTCTATTTATTTTTTTCTATGTCTAGTCAAATAGTATCACTAATTAGAATGTCTAGTCAAATAGTATCACTAATTAGAATAAAGAGAGTGACATACCATGGCATTATAAAAGAACCTTTTTTCAGAATCAAGTCGTCTAAATGATAATTACATGTATTGTCCATTGAATGTGTCACTAGTAATTCGATAAGTAAGGCAAGTAACATGCTAAATATAAATAGTGCAAAGTATTTAATATTGTTATTGTATATTAGTTATATACGTTTGAGCGTTGGGGAAGGCTCTACTAACATTTGAGTTTAACTTATATATACTAACAGATTTGAAAACGTGCTTACATTATCAAGCCACAGAAAAACATTTATAAATAACCCTTCATAAAGATCTAAATTTATAATCGTAAAAATAAGACAGGTTACCAGCTGACATCTTAGGTTCATTCGCGCAGTTGGTAATATGTTTAAAGTTGGGCTTACTTGATATAACCCACGAGGTTCAGTTTGGGCTTATTGGCATCTTTTCTTCTTAAATCAAGTGGGCCATTAAGCAAACAAACTGGGAGTAATAACACTATTGGGCCTGAGTAAAAATGGGCCACAAGTTTGACTTGGGTTAGATATGGCAAACTATGATCCAAAGTGCACGAATACTTGATTTTGAGACACTAATATTTAAGCCATATTCGTAGTGCATAAAAAAAAAATGTCACCCTACCAATTTAGGAATAACTTTAGATATGCGCTGTTTGAAATTAGATTTTATATGGCCGAAATTTAAACACATATTGTTGAAGTTCAACCATTTTTGCATCCATGTGATTGAATTAAGTTATTTTTGTCTAAATTTTAGACATTTTTCTCTGAAATTAGACTTTGTCAAGATAACGTTCAAACATCTCATGTTTGAAGGTACTCCGAAATTGATAGAGATTTGCAAAACTGTATTAAGAAAATAAATACATATCAAATAGTGATGATTATATAACATACACCATGAAAGTTTCACGTGAAAAGTGGAGTTGCATGCAACTTTGGATGAGATGTATCGACATATAATACAACTAAAAAATATTATTCAAGGGAAAATAAGTGATTTTTCATATATTGTTTTTTGTGTTTAGTCGATGCATAGAAAAATTACACTTTTAGGGGGCAAATTTATCACTAGATAGAGCGTCTAGCGGCTTTGTATTAGATCATAGAAAAATTACACTTATTTTAATAAGAATAATATTTTTTTTTCTCACACTTCCGAGCCCTATGTGATAACTGATAAGGGATAACAATATTTGGCAACTTTTTACGTACGCATAAACTAATATAAATAAACTTTTTTATGTGATTTCTCATATTCCATATTACTATTTTAATTGATCTTATGATAATGATTTAGTTTACCCTGTTTCTTGGTGATTTATTTTCATTAATAATCCATAAAATATGCTATAAACATGACACTTCCAAATATTTATTAGTCTTGATATTGTATTATGTTTTACTAATACCAAATTGTTGAATTTGATATTGGTAATATAGTCTTGTAAACTATGTTGCTTAAGACACTTCAAAAGTGTTGACGTGTGCTTCGAATGCATCAATATTTTTTAAGAGTCCGAACAACTTGGTGAAATCAAGTTGCTTTAAGAATTATCAAAGTTTATAGTTTTTCTTGATTCCAACAAGCTCAATAATAGTGGAAATTCACTTTCTGACGAATCTGAATTCGTATCTTGTAGAGCCCACTAAAGAGGAAAGCGTGCTCTACCAAAGAAGAAATCAAAGTTTATAGTTTTTCTTGATTCCAACAAGCTCAATACTATTGGGAAATTCACTTTCTGATGAATCTGAATTCGTTGTCTTGTAGAGCCCACTAAAGAGGAAAGCGCTCTCTACCAAAGAAGAAATGAAAGTTTATAGCTTTTCTTGATTCCAACAAGCTCAATAATATTGAGAAATTCACTTTCTACTAAACTGAATTCCTGTCGTGTAGAGCTCACTAATTAGGAAAGCGCTCTCTACCCAAGAAGAAAAAGATGTTTAGATTATTGAGTGAGGTAGTTAATAACAACACTATACTCCCATTGCTTAAATTTCTTTCACTAGCAATTTTTGGATTAGTTCTTGGTCACAAAAAAACACAAAAATTTTCCCAAAAGAAACTTACAAACTTCTTAGCAAACTTGTCTTTGCACTTTTCTTGCCATGTTTGATCTTTACTCACTTAGGACAATCGATTACACTCGATAATTTCATGCATTGGTGGTTTATACTTGTTAACGTGTTGTTAAGTATGATTATAGGCTTTGTTTTAGGTGTGTTAGTAGTGATTATATGTCGTCCCCCTCAAGAATTTACTCGATTGACTATCATCATGACCGTGTTTGATAACACGAACAATCTTCCCTTAGCTATAGTTGGCTCTGTTTGTCATAGTATGAATCAACTTAATGGTAAAAGGAATGGAGTTACTCTTGAACATTCTTAACAAAATTTCTGACTTCACCTAAAGCGCATTAAAGGTCAAAATTTCTTGTGTATGATTAACACATACTTGGATATGATGTGTCATCTTATTTATGTCAAAGTAGAGAACTTCTACATAACTTGTTTTTGACTTATTTCACACGCGATACACATATATGTTTTTGTCTCTTTATCAAGGGAAATTGAAATGTTTATTTTTATACATAAACAAGATCCTGGAACTAATAATTCATTTAGCAAAATAACCTTTATCAAGGGAAATTGAAATGTTTATTTTTATACATCAACAAGATCCTGGAACTTATAATTCATTTAGCACAATAACCTTTGGCATATAGAATAGTGTTATATTCATTTTGAATTGATTAACAAATAATTTGATCAATATGCCAAAATATGTCTAGTAATAACATCGTCAGTGAGGATTCGTATAGCCTACCCCTCCATGTTTGGGACTAAGGTGCGGACTGGTTGTTGATCACTTCTTTTTTTTAAAAAAAATTGCAAGGAAATATGAAACGAATAATTACGAAGAAATTGATGGAAAATAATGTGGGTATGATTGGTGATGACCCAATGGGGCTTAGTGTTTCAATATTTCATTGGGCTTTGACTGGATCCAATTGCTGGGCTATGACTTCAGACTAAAGTTGCAAAATTCACATTTGAAGTTTGACATATTGCTTGTCCAAGTAAATTTCTAACATACGCGTTAAAAGATTGGCTTGTCAAGACCAAACTTTCGATATACATGTCTGAAGTTTGATTTATCAAGGACGAACTTCAAATATGTCTTCCTGATGTTTGAAATATCAATGTCTAAAACTAATCGGGTGTATTCTGAAGTTTGAACTATCAAATTTTTTTCTACCATTGTTTTCAAGGCTTTTCATCAACATCAACTTGATTAAACTCACTTTCATAGTCGAAACTCAAGGTCTAAAACCTATTACTATGAAAAGGTCCAAATTTGACCTTCTTTGATAATTCAGTTTGTATATATCCTTGTCGTTAACGAAAATGATTCAGATTTTCAAACTCTCACTTTCTCTCAATAAATAATTAATAAACCACTCTCTGTTTTCTTGATAAAATAATTGAGATGCGTATAAACTGAATAAGCGCTTAAAGTATATACTAAGAAAATAAGGTTACAAATGATTAGATTTGCATCTACAAGACATACATTTGGGTAGTTGGGCAATAAATATTCTTCTCCAATCTTCCAAATCCTATATTTAAACATGTGAAAATGGTGTATTTGACTAAGAGAGACAAAATTGCATTTAATGGAAGTTTGGGGGTGTAAAATGACAACTCAAGGTCCATTTTATTAACTGGTCATTGGGTTCTTTGGACCAAGAACTAAACTTTTACAAAAATCTAGAGGACTTGAATTGAAACTTATCCAAATCAAAAGTTAGAAAATGATTTTTCTTCTTTTAAAGCAAACAAATAAATAGAAATAGAGAAGACCATTTGACCAGGCAAATAAGACTTTGAATTATATTGGAATGGTCAAACACTTTATTTTAATTCGAGATGGCATTTGAGTTCTTGTCCAAATACAAAGATTTTACCTAGAACAAGAAAGTAGGTTTGAGTCCAACAATATCTATTTTAGGGTTCGATTAATTTGAACTTTTATTGTGAAAGCTCATTATTAAAAGCGATTTTATTTTCAGAACTCAATTGAGCTCTGAACTAAAGATGGAAATATACTTTCTACTCCGCCCCTATCAAAATTTGATGCACTTCTCTTCATTTTGAGCATAACACATGAAAATTTTGAAAAGTCTATCAACAACATGAATTTTATGTTTTATATATTTCAGTAAAGAAAGTTCCAATGAATCACTGGAGCCTCCTAACTCCATGAATTGTGGAGAAGAATTAATTTAGAGTCAAATAATGACACTTATTTCATTACAAAATAGATAGGATATCCATAGAATAATCCCTTCAATGTCCAAAAGTAAAACTAGACTTCTCACATATTATTTTTGCTAGTTGCTACCCTTAAAACAACAAACTACGTCAATTAATTATATCAACAATACCAAAGGCATCATCACGGAAATAGAAAACTATATATTATAATAATTTAAAAAAGGTTTAATGAATTATGACACTGAAACTTAAAAGTTTTGAAGTTTTTTCTTTAATCATTTTATATTCGAAATATAGTACGCAGTGGATTTTTTATTTCAGAAATCAAATTAAGAGTCGATGAATCTCAATTATTTATAGATATATATATTGATAAAATATTTTTGGTACATATGCGGAGAATTGAATGAAAAGCAGGATGCATGCCTTGTTTCCTGCACCTACCATAAGTACTAAAAAGTATTATTAATACTTAATACTAGAGCTAATTAATCTCTATATTATGGATTCTTTTCACATGGTCCCATTAAATAGGAAAAAAAGACATAGAATTTCTTGTTATGTGACTATAAAAAAAATTGTATGATTGTTCGGTGTATAAAGTATTAAATATTAGTAGCTTATAAAGAGTCATTGCATCCTATTATAGATAATCTATTAAAATAGAAATATTAATAATTATTTTTATAATTTTATGACTTGAATCTATAATATATAAATTGCACAAAAATAATTTTATTATTGCTTCGAAAAATTCTATAATTATGCTAAAGATAATTGTCCCCCTTCAGAATCAAATCTGCTTCTATAGTCAACTTCAATGATTTTGTATCAATATATTATACGCAAATTTTTTGAGTGTGTTGATAACTTTTATCAGCAATATTATTTTTTAATTGGTGACTTTTTTCTGGTTCCTAGTTATTTATATGTAACGCAATATGATAATCAAATAAATTATAAAAAAATAAACAAACAAACAATAATAAATAAATAATATTTTAAGTTGTTTCTTCATGGCCATTCGATACCAGCAACAAAAAAAAAAAACGGTGGTTTCAGCTGAGATATATATATACATACATGTTTTGCTTATGATATTAAACGATAACCACTACGGTAATTTATAAGATAGAATTCGACGAATGATAAACTAGTGAAACAGAAAATGAGAGGGAAAGAAATAAAAAAAACTAACGAATTAGTTATTGAGCAAGTGAATTTTCAAATACAAAATATTAAATTCGAGAATAATATAAATAAAATCTTTTATGACCATGTGAAAGTAGAAAATTCTTATTTCAAACAAGAGGCTAATAGCAAAAGTAAAGGCATAATGTATATATACATATGCTTCTTGTCGTCCTTTTCTTTTGGCCAAAGTCATTTCTGCTCTCTAAAGTTGTCCGCATAATTCATTTAAATACCTTAACTAAGGCTTGTACCTATTAAACACTTAAATGGTTCAAAACATGTGTTTATTAAACACAAAATGTTGATGTGGCAAAATAAGTGTATCTCACTGCCTAGTAGCGCGTGAATATGTCCCAATTTTTTTTTTTAATTTCTTTTTAGAATAAACTTTACTTTTTTTTTGTCCTAATGACTGGCATGCATTAATTAAAATAACTAAAAAAATTTTTAATTTAAAATAATGTTTTTAACCCAAAAAGAAAGCAACCCCACCCCACCCCACCCCTGTAGGCTATACCAATGGTCTTCTTCTTCATCCCATTTTAAGCTTTTTAAACTCTCATCGTTTTTATTTTTCACTGTTTATAAAATGAAATTAAATTTGTTAATCGAATTTGCAAGAATTAGCAATACGAAAAAAAAAGGGGACATCAAAATTATAAAAGCAACCTCTGTCCAGGTTTATTGTCGGTCACTTCGATCAACAAACATTACCAACCATTAATTTAAAATGATATTAGAAAATTTGATATAATTCATTTGAATCCTCTTGATTTCTCTTCATTATCGATTTTGAAATAATTTATCAACGTCGATTTATTTTTCACAAAAAATCTCAACAATCACTCCATTAATCTATCATGCTTCATAATTTATTTCACTATTTGCATTAGACTTGATTTCAATAGCCCATAGTTTATTACAAGAAAAAAAAAATTAATCTTTTCAAAGGAATAGAAAATGACAAGTAACAAAGGATGAAGAAGAAGATAAGGCAAATGATTAGGTGGGTGGATTTGGGGAGCGGGTGGAGGAGATTTTCTTTTTTCTTCTTTTTGTTGTCACCTTAAAGATAGTGTGCGTGAATTACACACACAACATTTTAAAAGCTTATTATCATTTTGTGTTCAATAAGTACATATTTATTAATATTAGAGTGTCTAATAGGTACTAGCCTTAGTTGAGGTGTTTAAATAAATTATGCGGATAATTTTAGGAGGCCGGAGATGACTTTGGCCTTTTCTTTTTGATGTATATATGCACTGGATTTATTTCTTTATTTGTATTGGAGATAAAATGCTTAGAGATAAGATGCTTTTAATAATTTTGTATTAATTAGCAAATTTCTTGATATGTAGGTTTAATCATTTTATTAAGCAAATACGTAAAAATATTTTTATTGACATATATAATGGTGACACTCAAATTTAATAACATATATTAATATTTTTTTTCTAGTCTATATTAAGTGAATTGTAGAAATTTTTTTAATTTTTCAAAATAAGTGAATTCAAAGTTCAGGAAATTGTTGCGGTTTTTTATTTCATATTTATCCTCCATTTAATGAGGTTCTGAACTATTTCATATTTTCTAGTTGAATAGTTTGAAATTAATCAAAAGAATAATAACAATAATAATGGAAAATAATCTTTTATTTCGTATGTCTTTAAATATTTTTCTTAAAATGATATATTATATTTTCAACAATTCACTTAATATGAACTAAATAGAAAGGTTACAAATTTCTTCTGGTTAACTAGATGTCTTGAGTTTGAAGCCGACTTTGTTATAGAATATTTCATTTAAGGGATTGTTTGATAGTTGATTAGAGTTATGCATATACTAGTTATATATGTGTGTGTGTGTGTGTGATAATTAATTGTAAGAAAATTTATATATTATTTTGTGTAGAATTTTGATAATTTTATATTAGTTCTTTCATCTTCTATCATGTATTAAATAATATGAAGATTTTTCATAATTAATACACATATTAAGTTATGCAAGTTTCTAATTTGCAAATCAAATACAAGTACTAATTTTATACATGAATATACATCGATAAACTATCAAACATAGTATTACTTATACGAGATTTAATATCTGCATAACTCATTTCAAATCAATTACTAAACAATCCTCATATATTTAACTTTTGATGGAATTTTGAACTTAATCAGATCCTAATATAAATATAAATCCCAACCCCTTAAAGAACAAAAAAAAAAAAAAAAGACAGATCAAAAGGCTTAATACATAATCAACCTCTTGAACTTATCAAATACTATTTTATTGCTCATTTGGCCACAGATATATTTGAGAAAAATATTTGAAAACTAGTGTTTGGCCATATAATTCGTCATTACTTGCCAAACGTATTTGCCAAATATCCGAGGTTCTAAGAAAAAACTAGAATTTGGACCAAATTCTAGTATTTGAAAATTTTAAAAACTTAAAAATTACTCTAAATTTTTATATTCTATATAAAAGCACCCATTATTTATATAATTATATACAGATTTTATACACTTCTTATTCAAGCTTGCTCTTCAAAGTTACTTCCAATTACAAATAGTAATAATAGTTTTTCATATACAAATCATTGATATTTTTTTTTCAAATTCAAATTAATTATGTTTGTTGTCATGATATTTTACGAAACATGTTCATTATAAAATAATAATACAAACTTATGAATATTTTAAATAATTTTTAAAACTCCATATATATAAATCATATTCTTTAAAAAAAATTAAACAATTCTCCCAAAACCTATGATAAAATACATGGTGAAACTTTAGCCAAAATTAATCAATCGCCAAAAATATTTAAAAATTTATAGCCAAACTTATTAGAAGTCTTACCCCGGAACGAGGTCTTAGATTTGTGCCCTAAATATAAAAAAAATCATATTGAAAGCGTTGCCCGACCAGGAAATCCAGGATGATAAGAAAAACTTAAAAATAATCTGTGAATGGTTGCTAGTTGTTTATTGCTTCAAGGATTCTGTCACACCTCTTTCTCCCCACGAATCCTTCACTTTCCTTCCTTTCCTCTCATTTTCCCTATAAATTCTCCATAAACCCTAATAAACCAAACGCCAAATAACATTATCTTCTCCCCCTCCACAAATTCCAATCTTGATAATAATTTTTTTTTCAAAATAAAGAAAACCCCTTTATTCAGATTCCTCCAATTCTTGATTTTTCATCTATACATATACTCGAATGGTGTCATTCTTCATTATACTCCTACCCCTTTAACAATTTTATGCTAAAGATTCAATCTTTATCTTGAATTCTTGATTTTTACTCAATCTTTGTGTTGTTTTAGCAATGGCTGTCGCATACCCTCAATTTTTTGGCACAAAAAATGTTGACACTTCATTGATGGTATCATCATCTTCCTCTGTTTGCCCTGTTATTCTATCTCAAGATGAGTTGAAAAAGGTAGCTGCTTATAAAGCTGTGGAGTTTGTGGAGTCTGGTATGATTGTTGGTTTAGGTACAGGGTCTACAGCAAAGCATGCTGTTGACAAAATAGCTGAGCTTTTACATAGTGGTAAGTTAAAGAACATTGTAGGGATTCCCACTTCAAAGATTACTCATGAACAAGCTGTTTCACTTGGTATCCCTTTATCAGATCTGAATAAACACCCTATTGTTGATTTAGCAATTGATGGTGCTGATGAAGTTGACCCTCAAATGAATTTGGTTAAAGGGAGAGGAGGGTCATTGCTTAGGGAGAAAATGGTTGAGGCAGCTACTAAGAAGTTTATTGTTATTGTTGATGAGTCAAAATTGGTGAATTATATAGGTGGTAGTGGACTTGCTATGCCTGTTGAGATTGTGCCCTTTTGTTGGGAGTTTACACTGAAGAGGCTTGAGATGTTGTTTATTGAAGCTGGATGTGTTGGGAAGTTGAGAACAGCAGGTGGAAGTGGAGGTGAAGAGCCTTATGTTACTGATAATGGTAATTATATTATTGATTTGTATTTCAAGAAGGATATGGGTGATTTGAAAGATGCAAGTGATGCAATTTTGAGACTTGCTGGTGTTGTTGAGCATGGCATGTTTATTGATATGGCTACTACTGTTATTGTTGCTGGAAAACTTGGTGTCTCTATTACTAATAAGTTATAGGGAGAAGGTTGAATTTTCATTAGTTGTTATCTTTTAGGAAAGAGGTATTAGGATGTTGGGGGTGGGGGTTCTTGCTAAAACATTTATGTGGCAAGTATAAAATTTTGGTGTTTTCTGCACCAATTAATATATTGAATTGTTTGAGGTATTTGCCTCAAAGTTGCTATCTTGCTGAAATATTTACTTGGTTCTTTGTGCTAACTTTGTGTTTTTGGCTTCAAAGTTGGTTCTTTGCTGAAATATTTACTTGGTTCTTTGTGCTAACTTTGTGTTTTTGGCTTCAAAGTTGGTTTCTTGCTGAAATATTTATGTGGATTAAAGAATTGGTGCATTTTGCATCAACTGATATATTGAATTGTTGGGTTATTTGCCTTAAAGTTGCAATCTTTGAAGGGGTTATTGATGAACACTTTAAAGAATGGAACTATTCAGGCTAGTTGTTGATTATATCATTTTTCCTTGTTATAGATTGTATTTTTCCTTGTATATGTGAACAGCTTTGAGGTTAATCTGACTTGTGTGCTATGTTGCTCGGACTGAACAATGCTGCAACGCCCTTCATCGGAGCCTCTAAAAATACACATCCGACATAGTCCGAGCAACGTAGTGTTTGTGGTCTGATTCTCCTAATGTTATACACTACTCTTGGAGGATCCGACAGAGTGTTTGTGGTCTGATTCTCCTAATGTTATACACTACTCTTGGAGGATCCGACAGTGTCTGAGCAACGTAGTGTTTGTGGTCTGATTCTCCCAATGTTATGTGAAGCATTATGTCCAATCCTGTTACATTTGAATCTTCTGCAGTTGCTACTGATTCATGGTAATATGGCTCTTCTTTTGTGTTGAAAGATTCTTGAATTATGCAAGTACTTGTTTTGCCATAATATCAGCATGTGTTGATGCATTATGGTTCAGTGAAGTGCTAAATCTTCATGTATATAAATGAGCAAATGGATAATCGTGCTTGCACGGAATTTTGTTCCGGTTCTTTATCTCCATGAACTTTCATATAGACACCTGAACTTGTTCAAAAATGCTGTTCGGATCCATGAATGCCTGCTAATGTTAGTCTTATTAAGAGTAATTTTCTGCATTTTTATGACTGATAATCTTGGGGAAATGACATTGATAGCCAAGTATAAACCTAAGTTGCGCGGAATCTTCACTTTTGTTGCAGCACTCATGTCGGATTCTCCAAAAATACACTACTTTTAGAGAAGCTGACATGAATCCGCTGGCATTTTTAAAGATTCCGAGCAACATAGGATGTAAACTACTTTTTGCTCAATAGGATAAAGGTAATTTTCAATTGAAATGTGTGTTTGAAAAGATTGATTGCTGACCATCTATAGTGTTACAAATTGTGACACTATAATTTGTTTGTCATTCTGTATGCTCCTTTTTAGAAGCAAGTGGTCCTCCATGCCCACAACTTGTCACTTGTATGGTTTTGAAAAGTGCTGAGCTATAGGGACACATGGTATCTAATGTGAACCAATGGTGTTTTCTTTAAGTCTATAATGATGGTGTCAGAGCCAGCTTGTGTACACCCTCGAGTGTTTCACCAAGTACTCGTTACCTCTCATCAACATAGGTATAAAGTTACTCTGTGCATTATAGGTTAGTAATATATCTTTTCTGACCGGTGAAGATTTAAATCCTAGTCCCTCGTGATATTGACACACTTCATTGACTGATCGACCACATGATTGGGTGTTAGGAGAGTTACAATGAATCTAGCGAGGGTATCGGACCACGTTATCTGTTGGGGCAGGTGCTTTGTATCTCTCATGTATATCCATCTTGTTAGAATAGACATCAATGAGACGTTTCACCTATGACTTGTATAACATTATGATGTTATACAGGTCAAACTAATGTCTTAAACTTTGTATCCAGTAAAACCATCAACATAAAAATTGAGGGAGTAACCTCTGGACAAAGGAATATATGTAAATTCCAATGTAGACCACCTATGTGTTTTATTTTTTTATTTTTATGCAGAGATTTTGCAGCTTTGGATTTGTTACAGACTTACAGTAGCAACAGAGCTAAATTGAACAAATAAGATCCACATTTTGTTTCTAAAACTATGGCCAGAAATTCTCTATGAGGATTAAAAAAAATATTAAAATCTCATACTTCGAATTTAGACTTGTCGGAAGCAGTCTCTCTATTTCCATGTTGTAGGAATAAGATCTATATATACTCAATTCTCCTCAGACTCCACCTTTGAGATTGTACTGGGTGTGTGATTGTACTTGGAATTAGACACATCGCGAATGGAAGATGAGTCCGTTATCTGAGTTTTAGAATCTTTACACTACTAATGCTTACCATCCGAGCAATTCTCTTTTTTCAGGAGATTTCTCAACCTTGCACCATTAAGTCACAATTTATCAGGTTGTTTTATCTTAATAAATTGCGGTTATGATGAAATAATTACACTAATTTCAATGTATAAAATAAATCACTTGTATTTTAAGGGTAATAGCTGGCTCTGATAGATAATCGCGGAGATTAAAAAATTATTAATCAATAATGTTTCCAAACTAACTACCATATATTAAAATATGATCATTTTTAATCAGAGTTTTTGTTAGGGAGTGTTTTACCGATGCAAATATAAATTTATTCGATCCTCAATTTAAGTACCAAACATCGAGTAAGAAACTAAATACATATACCAAAATCTGATGGATCATAATGAAAATACAGATAATAGGCAACTTATTTACCATTAGAATTCTTCTATTATTTGCTCTACCCCTAAATGGTTGGTAGGTATACATAGTAACAAATCAATGCAAATTATGAGAGTTTTGTCAATCATATAATATTTTTTAATGCAAATTATGAGATTTTTGTCAATCATATAATATTTTTTTAAAAAGTAGGAGACAATACATGATTACAAGATCTTAGGTTGTTGAACTTTTTTCCTCATATTGATTGTTAAGTCTTTAACACGTTTTGCTTGCTTTGTTGTTAGGTGGAAGTACATATAGGGATATGAGAATATACTCAAGGGATTTGTATGGGCAAGAAGGGTATATAGGTGTAATTCTATAGGCCTACGTGGTGACGGAGGGCAATTTAAAGAGAAAGATCGACATACTTCTAGACTAACAAATATTTGAAGAAGGGGTGCGCATGACATCATTGATGAATCCCACATCAGAAATTTACATGTTTTGCGTGTTTTTAGATTTGATGATTGTATAGCTCAAGATACAGATTTATTAGATCATAGCGAACAAAACAAGATGCCATGGGGAATTAAATCCTAGTTTCCATTGGCAAAATAAGTAAATGAATGTTACAAAAGAAATAAAAATGTTAGGTAATTTCTTCTTATTTACCTTAAGCTTTAGTGGGCAATTAAAATGTGCTTGTACTAATGAAACATGCTTGATATTCGATTTTAATTAAGATGCACACAAACAAATTCAGAAGTAGCTTGTAATAATAATTAACTAAACAAACATCAACATTGATTCTAAGTATAAATGATATATAAGTTATGAGTTTGAATGTGTTACATTAGGGATCAAATTATGGAAGAAATAGTGTTCATTACGCACTTTTTAATCTTGTAATTGAAAAATAATTTTTCTCATTGAATTATAAATTTTTAAAGGCGAAACTTCATGAAAAAGTTCTCAGATTTTAATATAAAAATTTAAAATTTCATGACAATTACTATGTTTTAATTACATGAGTTAAAAAGTGGCTACTTTGTCGATGATTATATGTGTTAATGGAGTAGTTATGGATTGATGGTCCAAGAAGATTTTTGCTCCAATATATTCAAGGCCCATTATATATTGGGCTTCGACTTATTTACAATAATTTAAAGGATAATTTGGTTTTCCTCATAAAATATGCTATGGTTTTTCATATGAAAAAGATAAGGGAAAATTGTATAAAATAGCAAACTATTAATTCAAATTAAATGCTATAATCACAGTTTGATTTGATTGTAATTCGTAGTAAACTGTTGTCACCGCTTCTCTCCCTGAAATTCTTGCTCACTACTCTCGTTTTCTCGCTGGCAGTCTCTCCCTCGTCCCTCTCACTTTTATACAAACACAAACACATTTTATAAAATGTGTTTGTGTTTGTATAAAGTGATCGAGAGAAAACTATATATATACATATCTTTTCATTCGCCTCTCTCCCCAGAGAATCTTGCTCGCCACTCTCCCAGATCTCGCTCGCCTCTCTCACTTTATACAAATACAAATGTATAAATTGTGTTTGTGTTTGTATAAAGCGAGAGAAAATTGTATATACAAATGCAAATACATATATTTTCGTCCTATACACTTATAATTATACAAATACAGATCTTCCCCTGCCTAGTTTTCTTTTGTCTTTCTCTCTTTCTCGCTTTATACAAGCACATATTATACAACTGATTCTTTTGTACATGTATACCGAAAAAGATTATACAATTGATTCTTTTGTATATGTATATCGAAATATACATGTTAATAGTCATAGCAAACAAAAAGTTTACTACGAAGCGCAATTATACAAATACAGTACAACTATATCATACAAATATGATTTTAATATTTGCTAAAATCTACTCAAAAGATAATAGCAAAATTAACGTGATGCACTTGTGAAAAATAAATTACCCAAAGATATTCATTTAAAAAAACTCCATCCCGTTTCATTACTATAGAGATCCCACGTACAATTTGATGTTCACATTAATTTAATCTTGTATTTTTAGATCAATTATTATTAGCGCATAAGAAAATTTGAATATGACTAAAGAAGGTGATAGTCTTGTATATTCTATCATATTCATATCTTGAACAAGATTGGATAACGTAAGTTTGGAATTTTTTATCTACAGTAACGATCACATTATAAAAGTAAAACTTTCATCGTTTCAGTGCCTAGCGATGGGCGCTTTGATTTTTTTTTCTTGGACGTAAAAATCCGTAGATCCTTATTGTTTGGACTTTCATATAGTGAACAAAAAAAAAAAACCCAACCAAATAACAGTATCATACTATATTTTAAATTTAACAGGCTTAACCATTAGCTTTTTACATTTTTGGATTCTCTAACTAACAATTAAGTAGGTTAATTACTGTACTTATCAAAGACAAAAAAAAAATTACCCCTATATGAAAGATTGACAAATAATTGAAGGGTAAACTACATAAATCCCACTAGTTTAGATCCTAATTACTAGGAATCACGATAATTTTTTATATTACATTCTATACCATTTTCAGTTGTTGGATACATGTGTCGAGATATGTGTATCAGTCGGGTGTATAAGGTCGAGATACGTGATTTTAAAGACTTAGATACGTGTACCAGTTGGGTATATAAGATCAAAATACGCGGTTTAAGTACTTTTGAATTAAAATGTTGTAACTTAATACCTTAATTAGCGGAGTAAATTATGGGATACAATTGAAGCTAGATACATGTTTTAAAAGCGTTGTACTGATTTGCGCAATCAATAGAGTAATTCACTACTGTTAATGACCTTTGAGGATCTGCAGCATGACAACTTCAAATTTTTTTTCAAAATATAGAATTTCGTTCATTCTTTTTTGAGAAACATAAAAAGTGTATAAAATCTT
Source organism: Solanum pinnatisectum (assembly GCA_035578085.1). Taxonomy (NCBI): domain Eukaryota; kingdom Viridiplantae; phylum Streptophyta; class Magnoliopsida; order Solanales; family Solanaceae; genus Solanum; species Solanum pinnatisectum. Next base: position 3,180,672 of record CM069080.1, on the reverse strand, counting down.
CTTCTTTCCATTAATTAAATTTTATTTCTTCGAATCTTGATCTCTATTTTTTTCACAATAGCCATGTTTATTCCATTTCAAAACAGTGATGGTGAATCTGTTTTCACAATAGCCAGATTCATATACATACTAGATATATTAATAGGAAAAGGAAAATTAGACTCAAGACATTAACGACTTAGATACATTAAAAAAAGCAGATACAAGACATTGAAAGCTCAGATACATTAACATAAAAGATCAAATACATAAAATCAGTACATCAGATACATAAAAGAGACAAACTAGATACATGGAATATTTAAAATCAAACACAATTCATAGTCGTTGATGGTGAAAGCAGAGGAAATTGGCTGAACAGAGATGACAGTGTCGGCAACGGCGGCTGTTATAGTCAGGAAAGTAGTAGTGCCAATGCCAAGTCTAGATATAACAGTGATAATGATTCCGGTTTCTCCTATCTCGCTCTTCTTGTTGGGGTTTTTTTTGTATAGAATTTGCAAGTTTTGGCTGTGAAATTGTTTAGTTTGAATATAATTGATGCTTGAATTGGAGTAATCCTCATGCATTTGTTGAGAGGATGAACAAAAATCGTTTTTGATAGATATTTTGAAGAAATTATGTGGTGAATGGATGAAGAAAGAGAGAGAAAATGGTGGATAACGTGGGGGTGGGGGAAAGATATTGTTGGGGGAGAAGATTGAGGGAGGTTGAATTGTTAAAGTACCTTTAATTAAGGAATTTGAATTTTAAGATAATTATTTAATACCATATTTAAAGATCTGTGTATCTGATTTAAGTTTTTAAAATATATGGTATAATTATTAAATAGTGGTATTATGAGTAATATTTTTAAACTATAGGTAAACTATGTATATATGGTAGTTAGTATATCTAATTATGTAGTTTTTCCATAATTGAATTGCATTTATGGATTAGACAAATTTGCACTTTTACCCCTATTTTGTGTTTGATTTTTTTCCCTCAAGGCAAAATAACTTTTTTTTATGAGGGGGGTAAACTTTCGCATCATTATATCTCACAAATTATGTCCGTGCCTTTTAAGTAACTTATGATACGCTAGGCAAACATTCGATTTGTAAGGACGAAATTTATTAACCACTCATTTAAAGGCAAATCAGACAATTAAATATATTTGTGGACCTAGAAAAGAAGTACTAAATGTCTAGCCCATATTTCTCTGAAGCCCAATTGTGAGATTTTACAGGCTAAACATACCAAACAATTAAGAATGTGTGGTCCAAATAAAATTAAAATTTGTTAGTTCTGAATTCAGATGTTGACAGATTAATCATTTATGATTTGACCAAGCTATGCACATATGTAAGGAGAAATTTGGCACAATCATACGAAAATAATTTTTAACGGTAATAAATAGATATATTAATAAAGATTGTTAAATATTTATCGATATTAGTTAAATATCATTAGATTTAATGTCTTTATAGACTTTAAAAACACTTACAAAAAGTGTTAATTATCACTAAAATAATATATTTAATGACAATTAAACTATATTAACCGCTAAAGAATGTTTTTGGTACACTGATAAATGGTTTAATTCACAAATAGCAACTTTGTATTCCCTGTAATTGAAAAATAAGCATTATCATGAAGTTTTTTAATTCCACAAATTTATTTGCTAAATTTAAAACTTCGCGACGCTGATTATTTTTAGAAGATATTGACCGAAAAGAATCAACAAATTCTACTTCTATAAAATATGTGGTGATGCTCTTATAACAATTAGGGCCACAATTTTCACCTCTTAATTAGAGGTATTGAGTTCGAACTTTAAGAACTTGGTCTATGATGCAAATTCAAGTCGATCGAGATTAATTAATCAAACACAATCAATCATCAGTAAATAGTAATTAGTGCCTAATAAAGTCGATTGTATAAGAAGCTTCTTTTTTTTTTTTTTTTTTAATTATTGGTTTGTTACTCTTATGCCAATTTTGCTATTTTAAAATATTTACAAAAAGCTATATAAAACCACGATACCTTTCTAATAATTTATCAATTAAGAGCCTTTAAAAAATCAAATAAGTTGCAAACAAATAAATTTAACTATGTGAAATGGAAAATAAAAAGGCTACTTCTGTATTAAGTATGTGAAAAAAGTAATGGGTGGTAAAAGCAATATTTGTTTTTTTTTTATATCTCAACGATAGATGCTAAAGAAGTTATAGGTGCCAAATTTGTCAAAAAGTAAAAAGTTGTGACATGATTAAAGCTAATTTTCCACTAAAGTTAATTCACAATATAATTAAGTAGCAAATTTATTTTCCAAATATCATGTGGATATTAACACTCTCATTGACTATTGATTTGTCTATACTTAGGCACAACACGTCCTAAGTATCTTTTTTTTAAAAAAAAATAAATAAATAAAAATCCACTTTTATATGGTATCAGATGTTTATTTAGGTTTCAATTAATCTGTAGTCGGATCAAAATTTCACAAATAATCATATTTTAGCTTTTATAGTTGAAAAATAAATATCGTCATCAAGTTTAGAATTTCACATGTGAAACTTTATGAAAATGCTTAATTTTTTTCAAATATTGATTGAAAAGTGATAAATAAATGTTGTTTTTATTTCAACTTTGCGTTGTGTAAATCAATGGTAAAGGGGAAATGTTTCCTATCTAAAAAACAATTATTCTCAAAAGTTCAAACTTAAAACGATTGTCTTGAACAGTAACATGTCAAAACTTTAAAACTACTAAATTAAACTTTCAAATTGAAAATTTCTAAAAAGACAAAAAAAAAAAAAAATTGATTCTCAAGAAAATTAATGAAGGGGTCGTTAACTCGTTATCTAATAATCTCATATGAAAATTGAAAGAAATCTATTTATCAAATCTATGTTTTTGGTGTTGTCATTTATTTGGAATTGGAGTAGTTTTCATGTCCTAATCAATGATGAATGTTTGGTAATCTGCAAAATCTAATCAAGAAACACATTATATATTGGTGGCTTTTTTCGACAGTGGCAAAAACAAAAATTTTATTGACGAATTTAATATCTATATAATGTAATTTTTAATAAAAAGGATAATTCACATGAACCCATTCATTTTCTCTACCTCTACCTCATTGTCCAATTCAAGTTTGTATGTGCAACAGTTCTTTCATAGGATACCTACTATCTTTTATTAATAAAAGTGCTCGATAATTCTATCCATCAAAATTTAGATAAATGAATAAAAAATTTCTATCATTTATTTTTACTAAGACGCGACACACATATTACTTATCTTAACCCCACTTACACCCCTTTTAACTCCACCCCTATGTTTGTGTGGGTCAAGTTGTTTCTTGATTCAATTCATCGAATACTTATTGTCTCTCCTCAAAATCTAGACCTATAAATTTAACCTCATATATATGAATTTTTTCTTTTATTAAAAAAATTCTGATAAATCACTTCCGTTCACGTGTTTGAATTAATTATGTGTATCTTTGATTCTTTCGTCGAATATCTACTATCTTTTATCAATATAAGTGCTCGATAACATATATAATCTACTGTTCAAAACTTAGACAAATTGCATGGAAATCATGTAACATTAATCCATTTTGGTGTCATTGAATCATAGGCGATGCCCAAACAAAGTACAAGACAAACACAGGCAGGATTACTTAACGATAAAAACTTATCCATCCGTGGTGGATACATTAAGCTAATGAAATTTCTATAGCTATGTTATTTAATAAAATAAAACATCTGTTAATTATGATTAAGATTAAGTAAAATAAACTATAAATTCAAAAACATAATATATATATATATTGGGTTGGTGTGTACACCAGATAAATGTAAGTTTTACCGTTACTTAAGCATATAATTATGGAAATGTTTTTTTTTCTAATTGAGAAATCCAAACAGGCACGTAATTATTAATTTCATTATCAAGAAAGCTTAAAGCAATAAATTAATTAAAATAGAGGGTCCAAATTGAGTACTTCCTTTCTTTGGGACACATTTATGCTTTTTTAATTTACACGTCAATTTCGTAATCAATAGTTTATTTTTACGACATATGACTAATATTTAATATTTTCTTTAAAAATACTTATCTTTGTTTTCTTTTTATTTTTTCTAAAACGTAAAATATTTTTAAATTATTATTCATTGGTACTACTTGCACACGAAAGCATGCAAAAAGCAGCTTAAAAGCTAAGATCAAGTGACTCAATTTGTGTGCATATATTTTTTTTTATATAATTATTCTTTATGTATAATATCCATTTCTTGAATAATACATAAAGTATAAAGTAAGACTTTCGTAAAGTGCTTCATCACAATTTGGCAAATAGGGTACACGTCTCTATCATTTTTCTTATGAGTTTCATGTTAAAAAAACAGATTTTTTTTTTTACTTATAATTAATATGTGGGATATTTTAAATGTTGTGAGGTCTTCCGGAGAAACAAATTTTGTATATTTGATTTAAAGTGAAAAATATCATATCAGGTTATTAAAAGTTTTTATATTTGGTGTTTTATATGTCTTTTCGTCCGAGAATTGATATTAAAGTCAATAACTTGACAAAATAAGTATGAAGATAACATAACATTGACGTAGATTTTGACTTAATCGCATTTGCTTGTCCAGATAAGTATGTATCGATATAATAATATAATAATAGCATGGGGTCCAACTTATTATGTTTGTGTGTCTGTCTCTAAGTCGAATTTACTATTTATATTCGTAGCTCTAAGATATATACATCTAATAAATAAATAAATTAGGAATCGATTTACTATTATTTTCTGTAACTTGAGGAAGGAAAAGAAGAAGAGGCGATGTTAGATTTGGTGATCATAAATACTTGAATGTTGTGAGTTACATATATTTAATCACTTTTTCAATGAGCTATATATTTATCATCACTTTTCTCAAATAATCAACTATCATGTTTTGATTACATTTATAAATTTTAATTAGTTATCTGATAATCACTACTCAATAAAAAATATAAACAAAACGGATTAACTTGACCGATCAACTTGCTATTTTGGTTAAATTTATAAATCTTAATTAATTATATCCTATAATCACTTATCCAAAAAAAAAAAAAATCATAAACAAATCAAGATCCAAACAAAACATAGAACTTAACCCCTCAACTTGCTATTTTGATTAAGATTTAATATAAATAAATTAAAAGCCAACAAATCCTCCCACATACAAAGCATATATAATTATATTAAATTAATTAATACGATAATATTAATTCTTTGTTACTTTTCCCCAAAAGTAAAGAAAAAAAAATAGAAAATATAGTTTCACACTATTCCTCCATTTTAGTAGACCAAAAAAAAAATCTTTATCTTTTTTGTCGGCCTGATGTAATGGAGAATAATAGGATATGGACTATAATTTTTTTTAAAAAAAAATAACAACGTAATCAAATATTATAATATTAGAAGCTTTATTTTTGCAATCGATAAAGTTGTCTTTACATAATTTATAAGTTATGAATTTAAATCGTGAAAGTGATAAAATTATCTTTATATGATGTATGTATTAAGATAGATCATCACCTCATAATTTTTGAAGTGTGATTAATCTACAAATGTTGCTAACACGAAATAAATTGTATATTGAACTATCGTTTTTAATATTGAACCGATAAGCTCAATTTTCAAGTCCAATGAAGTCATTGTTTCCCAACCACTCTAATGACCAAATCAGAATTATTCTTAATTTACTAATTTATTTATTTTTATTTTAAAAATATTTAGAGTTTGACATATATATTTGTTGTCTTGTTTCTGCAAATGTCTAATGCTGTTTCTATTAAGTGTGAAAATCAAAAGATAAATCAAATTAATAATAATCAACACATTTTACATGTATCATGTGAATTTATCATAAATTAATTAATTTATATATATTGACCATCAAATTATCGTAATTTATCTAATTAATCAAATTTAAAGTCGATTATATAAGTCAGCTCACAAAATGACGTCTAGCAAAAGTGATATGAAGGAAGTACTTACAATTTATGAATTGTTTATAACACCTTATGTACGATAAAATATGAGAGAAACGTTTTTAACTATCTTTAAAAAATAATTAATTTAAAATTTAGTGATACATTTAAAATTTAAAGTGGGCAATATAATTAATGAGTCACGCAGTTATCTACACTATATATGTTATCTGCAACACCAAACAATTGCCAACGATTAATTATTCTATTAATTAAAATAATTAAGAAGTGAACATCTGTTAATTATATGTGAATTTTTTTAAATTAAATTATAAGTAGACATTCATGGAAACAAGTTAGAAAATTGTCAACATTTTCGTCTGAAAAGTTGTGGACTACAAGTAGAGCATGCATGATAAATGTCAGATTCCAAAACTACTTAATAAAGTCAAATTTAAACCGACAAAATTACTCTTTTTTTCTTCTAACTTCTTGGATAGTATCGATCTGTACTAGATACATTTAATATATAATTTTATGAGAAGAGATAAAATTAGAAATGAAATTATTTAAAATAAGGACAGAGTAATCATTATAATGAAATAACAAAAAAAGGTAAAATTGAGATGTATGTACACATATCTTAGTAAAAAAGTGTGAGAAGTTAGTTAAGTTGGTATGAAAAATGTAATAGAAAAATAACTATAATTAATAATAAGAATAAATTAGGAATTAAATGTAAAATTATCAATTAATTTCATAAAGTGTATAAGTATTGTTGGACATCCTAAAATAATATAGTGGACAACTAAGGGCGGAGGCAGCATATACCTAGGGGGTTCATTCGAACACCTTCGATGGAAAATATTACTATTTATACATGGTTAAAATTATTTTTTAGGTATGTATAATAAATGTTAAACCCCCTTCCACTAGTTCGTGTGTTTACTTCTCAGATTTTGAACCCCGTTATTAAAATTTTGGCTCCATCACTATGGACGGAAGGAGTATTAGAGAGATGATTAGATATAGCATAACAATACCAACGACTCATCGATAATATGACTCTAGATAAGAAGATTTGGAGGTTAAGAAACAACATAAAAAATTGGTAAATAAGAATATTATCTAATCTTCCCTATCATCAATATGTTATTATTACTCTCTAATTATCTTATTTTTCAATTTGGAGGTTAAGAATCAGCATAAAAAATTGTATAGGAGAAATTAGGTAGTGTGTTTGTGTTTGTTGTATTTCATTATCAAGTGGAGATCCTGTTAGTACGCGGCGCTCTGCTTTTAATTCACCTTTTTGGGCCCACTTTTTTCATGGGCCCACAAAACCAGTAAATGTCTTTCACGTGGGCCCACTATTATTTTTGGGCCCCGTGCTAATCCTCCTCGTGTTCCTGGAGAATTCTACACTGGCCCATAATTAATTAAATGAAAATAATAATAAAATTTACTTGAGAAAAAAAACAGAATAATACTCCCTATATAGTTTATGACACTCTTAATATATAATAGTGTAATATTCTTTTACTTTAGAATAAGTTTGCATAATTTTTCTCCTTCAAAAAAAAATCTCATATCATACATAGTATTCATACGTAATTTTTTTTTTTATAGCTATTGAGATTATGTTCGCAAGTCTAATAATTTTTTTTTTAACTATTGGTTGTAAGATCAATTATTAGGTTAATTAATTTAAAGATATTTTTAATATGATGTGATATGAATAATTTGGATCGAATTCATACAATCTTTACAAAAGATCTCATCAATAAGAGTATCTCTATAAATTTTAATTTTTAAAAATATTTTTTTATTAAGATATAAGTTCAATCATATAGCTTAATAGAATCAAACAAAGTAAGTAATGGGGTTTTCATGCATATTATGTGTATTGCCAAATGAAATTAGGTTTACAATATGCATGGTGCATTCATTGATTTTATGCTAGTTTTGTTGATTAATATGTCAATTAAAAAAAATAATTCTACAATTTTAATTTTTTTGTTATCGCTTGAATAATTAATTATTCAATTAAAATAAAATGAAAATCGTTTGAGAGATGTTTCTATTGTAATTGTAGTGATGTGCCCCGTCACTTTAATTCTATTTATATGAAAGGGATATATTTAAATTAAATTATATTAACGTAAAAAATTATATAGCAGACTTCAATTTATTGTAATTATATTGTAGATATTATTATGTGATATTTTCTTATAATGAATCTTCCAAATGAATAAACAATCGAGATTATGCGATTAAAACAATATCAAACAAAAAAAACGTTATGATTTATTAGTGGAACTAACTTTAACCAACAATAATATTATTATAGTGTACCTAACACACTTGATTATTTTCATCAAAAAGGGTGTTTCTTCGAGGGAAAAAGAAAAAAACAAGTTAATTAAAATAATTATTTTTTAAAACTACTTAACACTAATTAATACATTAAACCATAATAAAGCAACTAAGCAATCCTTTTTGTTTTTCTCAGATTGCTTGTATTAATATATTATGTTTCCCATATCACATGGTCTTCCCTATAATAATGCTCTTTCTAAGATCTCACTTAAATACTATTCAATGGAAGTAGTTAAATTAATAAAAGTAGGAAGACCACTAAAGATAGTGCGGTAGTGGATGAGGTTGTTTCTTGCTTGGTTTCAAGATTGAGCCACTTCTCTTTTATGGAAATCTACGCGGTATGAATTCATAATACTCGATTTTAAATGTGAAAATTGGACCACGAATGATAAATTAAAACAAATAAAAACTAGGAAGTGCCTTTCCAAGAATTATTATATGGGCAATAATATTTTTGTCTACACTACAAAGGATGTGGTGCAACGAAAGAGACTTAACTTGCCTTAAGTGAGACCGATCTAAATTAATTGAGTTTTAATATAGCTATCAAACATCCGAATAATTTTATTTCTTTCTTTTTCCGAACAATTTGATGTATAATTTCGGACTTTATAATCATCATTTTAGAAAAAAGGAATAAATTAACTCAACATAACTTAATGATACATCTAATAATTTATGCATTAAATGTGTTGCTAGATCTCTACTTTAGAAGCTATACAAACAACAACTAATAGATATTGATTTTATACATTTTTTTTCACGATAAGAGAACCGTGTTTACATTAATCGAGGGTGATATTGTCCAAATGAAAGAGAGTTTAATTTATAGTTTGCTTTGACAAAACTGAAAAAATCCAGCACTAATCTTTAGTTCGTAATCAATCATTTCTTTTTCAACTTAATTTTAAAAAAAATATAAATTGTGTACAATTAATTATTACTTAAACAAATAAAAAAAGGTCAAAAAAGAACAAAAGTCCCATTTTTTTTTTGTGATCTTCAGATTCAGCTTCTACATTTTCTCCAAAAATAAAAATAAAAAATCTGCTTTATTCATTTCACTCACACACAGTCACACACCCGCCCTTTTCACCTCTCTCTCCATTACCTCACCATGTGAACTTTTTTTTTTTTTGTAAAATTATAAATGAGCAGCCAAAGATGAGATCTTTGTAGCTTAGTGGCTTCTCTTCTCTTTTCTCTCTGAGATTCTCTTAATTTTTTAAATTTTTTTGAAGAAATACAACTAATAATCGAAATGGGGTTTCTTGTTTTTCACTGAAAGCACATGATTCTAATAGTTTTTAGTTTTTTATAAGCAAATGCAACAAAAAATTGTGATGGGGTTTCCTGTTTTTCACTGAAAAAGCACATGATAGTGTGCTGTTGTTTCAGTGAGATTTTGGAGAGTAGCTGCAGATGAAGATGAGGGGTTATTCATTCTTTACTGCTACCCTCATTCTTGTTGTTTCCATTTGTTTCAGCTCAATTCCTGCTGATTCTTTACCAAGAGACTCTTTTAAGTCCATTTTAGGTGAGTCATTGTGATCATTTTGAAGTTTCTTGGCTGTTTGTGTTATGGAAAAAAGGTGAATTCTGATCTGGGGTTTATCTATTTGAAGAGATTTTGACACTAGTGATGATAGATATGCTAAAAAGAAAAAAAATGGTTTCTTGTAATGAAACTTTTGATCATTGAAGATTCTTGGTTGTCTGTGTTATGGAAAAAGGTGAATTCTTTGACATGGGGTTTTCCTGTTTGAAGGGATTTTGACAATAGTGATGATGCTATATATGCTAAAAAGAAAAAAAATTGTTTCTTGTAATGAAATTTTTTATCATCGAGGCATATTGGCTGTCTGTATTATGGAAAAAAGGTGAATTCTTTGATGTGGGGTTTTTCTATTTGAAGGGATTTTGATACTAATGATGATGCTGTATATGCTAAAAAGAAAACAAATGGTTTCTTGTGATGAAATTTTTTATCATTGAAGCTTCTTGGTTGTCTGTATTATGGTAAAAGGTGAATTCTTTGATATGGGGTTTTTCTGTGCTGGTGATTTTGGTTCCTTTTCGAGCTATATAATGCTAAAAAGATGAAAAATGGGTTCTTGTTATGAAAATTTTGTTGTATTCCAAGTTCCTCAATTTTTGGAGTCCGAGATTTGTTTTTATATGCTGTTATTGCAATTCAGATGTCATTTTCTAGTTATTTAAGGACAATTTTATTTGGACTACATGATTTGATCTTTCTTGGTTGTTATGAAGTTTTGGTATTAATACTTTCATGGTCATTCTTTAACAACTATGCTTAATGCTTTCTTAATTTGTCTCAGGGTAATTATGTTTTTACTATGTGATTTCTGTTAAAATTGCTTTACTTGTTTATTTTAGCAAGAATGATCACGTGTACATCTGAATTGCATAAATAAGGCATTTTGGTGATCTGTAAGGATTTGAATTGAATATGTAAGGGTAAATAGCACACCTAAAGTATCCCCTTTTTTCGAGTTTCCTACCTAAACTGTCACTATCTGCTGTTCGTTACTTTTATATGTGTTTTTGGCCATTAACTCAACGTATTATCTTCTTTCTGATGCATTTAGATAATGGTTAAGTGTAAAGTAAGGCTCTTTTAGATGATGTGGTCCTCTTTTTTGATACTTCTAACAGGGGAGGGAAATTTGGAATCATGGAAGGATGGTGTATTGCACTCAACAGATACGGCAAAAGCACCAGGTGGGCATGCGAGCACGCTTGTGCTGGCGGGAAACAGGACGAGGAGGCCAGACTTTCTTTCTGGTTTCCACAAATACAGAGGTGGATGGGATATTGCCAATAAACACTACTGGGCAGTAAGCACCACACTCTTTTTATGTCCATCTTTTGTAATTGATTTATCTAGGAAATGTATAGCTGTGTATTTGTTTGATGATTTTGCTGTAGTTTAGGATCTCTGATGCCTACATTGCTCACTGCTTGTTTGTGATTTATACAATTCATCAAGTTTTTTGTTTGAGCTGCAATACCCTCTGGACTTGCACCTCAGTTTTCTGTTTGTTTTGGATCATAATTACTTGCAACATATCTTACTTCACTACCCCGTTCGTTCTTTTGGACCAAAATAATGTTGGCCTACTGCAAGCACCTAGTGTGAACGGTGTTTGCTGATTCTCTTGTCTGTTATCTGATGTTGAACGTGCCACGACTCTTAAGCCCAAGGCTATAACTGTTATATGATCTACTGACCTTCATGTCGTAGTAACTGATTTTGACCTGGAAAATTCTGAGATAGAAACTGCAGAAGATCAGGTATTGATTAGTTCACTTGAAAAGTTTTCTGTGCTGAGTGATGAAAATTGCTGGTGAAAGATGGCCTGGTACTACTATTATAACATTCATGTATTTGTCTTCTATTCTGCTAGCTAATTTTATTCCAAGCAGGAGAAGGGAATATGGTTGGGAAAGAGGAGAGGGAGGGTAAGAAGATGATCATGAAGTTGAATCGGTTACTTAAAAAGCAAAGTGTAGATGTTAAACATTTAAGTTGCAAGTATATTTTTGCATTTAACAAAGGATGAGTTTGCATATGTTTTGGTGCAAAATCTGCATAATTGCATAGTTGTGTCTAAGAACTTGTTCCTCTTCTAGTAATTTTTTGGATATAGTGTTTCCTTTTCTATTTATGATGGGTTGAAATAGAGCGGAATAGATATACCGGATTGACATTGCCGACCTTAACTAGTTTGAGATTGAGGTGCTGTTAATTGGTTCATCGATTAAAATTGATTCCTCTTTAGTGTTAGGTGGCATTGGGAGGCTACATGAGTATATATAAAGAATCATGAGGTTATAAACTTCAACTTTAGTTCTAGATCAGCTAATTTATATGCAAATATTGTGGGTTGATAAATGATCTTTCACGTATTGCCTTGAAACCACATTTTGGTTTAGACGACTCTTTACCCCTATTATAAATCTTGGGATGAGCTTGTTTTAACTGTTTAGTTGGATTTTCATTTAGAAGACAGTGATTTTATGAGGATTGTGACTTTGGTTCCACAGTCAGTTGGTTTTACAGGTGTTGCTGGTATCATACTCGCTATGCTGTGGTTCATTTCTTTTGGATTGGCTCTTGTAGTGCATTATTGCTGCGGATGGAAGATCAATATACGAGATGGAGAACGACATTTTTCAGAGAGAATTTGCCTGATCGTGCTTATCATCTTGACATGTGCTGCAGTGTAATAATCTAACCCTTGACCTGTTGCTTGCTGTATACATATGTTCTCTCATTTGAATTATCACAAGCCCATCCTTAAGGCTTTGCTTTTCTTGATTAAATGGAAGGAACACATCCAATTTCTTGATGGGTTAATTCTCTTCTGTACAAAAATAATCTTTTCTGATCTTGCAACGTTATCAACTTTAAATCGTAAACATCTTGCACTATGTTTTGATCATAAACTTAGGATATATCCTCTGCTACATTATCAATGTGTGGCTCTATGCACTTGCCTTACACAGGACGTCTATTTGGAAGTTTTAGATTAAAATGATTCTTCTTTTTTGCCTTGGATTAGTGAAGGACATAAATCTTACTCGTTAGAAAAATTACTGATTCATGTTTCTTATTTAACTGACAGTATCGGTTGCATTCTTCTTTCTGTTGGACAAGATGATTTTCACGGTGAAGCATTGGACACTCTAAAATATGTTGTAAACCAGTCAGATTACACTGAACAGACATTGAGAAATGTAACACAATACCTGTTACTCGCAAAAACTGTAAATGTGGCCCAGATTTTCCTCCCTTCAGACGTTAAAGATGATATTGATCGCCTAAATGGAGACCTAACTTCTGCAGCAGATAACCTCAAGGAGAAAACAAATGAAAACTCAGGAAAGATACGAAGGGTCTTCAATGCTGTGTATGCCTCGAATTTAATTTGCTATTACTCTTCAGTGTTTGTTTTTGCTTCAATGTCAGATATTAATGTGCAAATGTCACTTTGCAGGCGGTCAGCTTTGATCACTGTTGCTGTCGTTATGCTTCTCATATCCATTCTAGGTCTTTGTACGTATTACTACACCGAGCTCTACTTTTAGTCTCAAACTTTCATGGCTTAAACATTAATTTTGAGACTGAAATCACATTTCTTGCAGGCCTCTCTATCCTTGGCCATCAACACACAATTCAGATGTAAGCTTCTCTAGTCAGTGCTAAAACAATTAGACTGTCCTTTTTTCTCAATACTCCCGTCATCTCACAATCCAATGTTCTGATGCAGATTTATCATTAGCGGATGGTTGCTGGTGGCATTTACATTCGTTCTCTATGGAGTTTTTGTCATTATTAACAAGTAAGACACAATGTCTAATATTGAGTATTCATGTAGAACAGAAGCTTGTATTTTCCACTATGTTGTTTAGACTCTTAAAAAATGTTTGTCCATTGAATCCTTCAAAGTAGTATATATTTTAAGGATCCAACACGGGTGTGACAACATTTTTGAAGGGTCTGAGCAACATGGATTTCCCATGTTTTAGTTTTCTACTCTTTCCTTGGTTCCTGGTGCTTGGTGACTTCTTTACATTTGCTAAGACTTGAGAGGCAGTACTACTCGGTGCCTCTGCTGACCCCGTGAAATAGTCGAGATGTTTGTAAGCTATCTCATACAAAACCGTTTTTTAAAAGAAAAGTGCTGTCTTTATTAGTCAACCTTACATTACTGCAGTATTCGCGATAGTTACAAGATTCGAAGGAGTCGCTGATCAGCATGTTTCTTTTTTTCTTCTTGGTTCCAGTGCAATTTCAGACACTTGTATGGCAATGGGAGAGTGGGTGGACAATCCTCATGCTGAAAGTGCTCTTAGCAACATCCTTCCATGTGTTGACCCGAGAACTACAAACCAGACACTATTCAAGAGCAAACAAGTCACTGTTGATCTCGTAAATATTGTCAACGGATTTATTGACACATATGCAAATTCCAATCCATCTAATCATCTCAATTCAAATTACTATAACCAGTCAGGACCCGTTATGCCACGTCTCTGCTATCCATATGACTCCCAATTGCAAGATCTGCCATGCCCAGCTGATCAAGTGTCTATGGCAAATTCTTCCACGGTAAGTATTAATGTTTCTCTTCCCCCTCAATCACATCCTGCTATGAAACATTTCCTCTTCTAGTGTTGTTTTAGTTTATATTACTCAGACTGTCTTGCTTGCTGCATGTATGATCCTCATAAAGTAGTATATTTCTGGATAATCTGACATGGGTGTGGCAACATTTTTGGAGAGTTGGAGTAACATAGGTTTTAGTTGGAAGTTGACTACTGGTTCTATATGCTAAAGATATTTGAGTCGTTTGTCAATGGAAGCGAATCAACATGTTCTAAATATCATGTTCAGAATTTTCGGCATTCATTACTTTGTAATCCAATTTAACTGATGTCACAGTAATTTCCAGGTTTGGCAGAATTATACTTGCAGTGTATCTGAGGCCGGAATGTGTACTAGCATCGGTAGGCTGACACCCGACATGTACGAACAGCTAGTGGCAACGGTCAACATAAGCTACGCTCTTGAACATTATGCACCGCCACTGCTTAATCTCCAGAACTGCAATTTTGTCCGCGATACATTCAAGAACATCACGACCAATCACTGCCCTCCATTGGAACACCATCTCCGAGTCGTTAATGCAGGGCTAGCCGTCATCTCAGTTGGAGTCATGCTAAGCCTCGCGTTGTGGATAGTATATGCAAACCGCCCCCAAAGGGAGGAAGTGTTTGCGAAGCTCTCTTCGCGTATAAAGAGCAGCTGCAATGGCAAGAATGTTAGCTGCAGCAATAGTAACATTGATTTGTCATCAAGAGGCACAACTCCAAAAATTGGAGTGTAGATATAATACTATAGAATTTCAGCATAGAAACAAGAGATTTATTTTGATCTCTTTATAAGCCTTTTTTGTTCAAATATATGGGGCAAAGCACCATTTTTTTGAGCAAGGGGATTGATTGATAGCCATTTTATTACCTATGTCTAGCAGTATATGTGCATAGAATAGTGTTTAATTCAAAGTGTTATGTTTTGGTATATTTCATGTCAAAAGTTGTTCTTGTTAAATGAAAAAATAACGGCTTCATTCAATGTATAAATAGTGGAGTTAAAACTTTGTTTTTTTTGGGTTATATCAATGTAATTGAACTTTACCAACAAGGGTTATGATGGAGTGATAAATACTTTTTCATTCTTAACCAAGAGGTCTCGAGTTCGAGTTCCTTTTTAGTACGAAGTCGCCTTTGTTAGGGAGCACTTTACCCTCCAATGTGGGATTTTGCAGTGTGAATCTGAATTTTGTTAGATTCCAATATGGATATCGGACATCGAGTGGAAAAAGAAAACGTAATTGAACTTTATTGTTATAATCACTAAACTAATAGGTAGGCTTTAAATGCAATGCAAGTTTAAAGACCAGTTAGGCCATTCTGCCCCTTTTTTATTGGTACGCCTTGGTTTTATTTTCCTTTTTTTTTTTTTTTTTTTTTTTTGTGTTTGATATCTCTATTGGAGTTTGATTAAATTTGAATTTATATCGGAGTCTCAGATCACTTTTGAGAATAAAACATTTTCTAATACAGCCAAAAGATAACTCCATATTTGAAGCTCGAATTCGAGAGCTTTATAATTAATGATAAAGTGTGCTACTTCATGATTAATTAACTTATTTCTTAATGTATGATGTATTACTAGCGGAGAGAGTATAAATTATAATTCTTTTCCATATTAATATATCCGCGAAAAAAATACATTTTAAAATATCGATCAAAGATTCATGTATACTAGTCTTTTTTGGAAACAAAAAGATCATTAAATGTCATACGTACAAGCAATTTCACACATGCATAACAATAAGACTTTAGAGGAAGAACTCAAAAAGTCGTTCTTGATTCAAGAAAAATTAACAAAACAAAACATTAACTTAAAAGTAGACATTAAAGCACTAAGTTTTTCTGCTTTATATAAGGGCCATTAGGGTTAGTACAATTTACTCAACAACAAAAATATATAGAGCAACAAACAAATAATACATTATTTTTTCCCCTTTATATTGAAGCAAAAAAAAAATAATAATAATTATAACATAATGTTTTGGTGTAGTCTAATTTCATTTGGCATTGTTGCCATAGCTATTGTAGTCACTATTAATGTTGTGGTTGATGTGGAGCATGTTCACTATCATTATTATAATAACAATAATGATGATGAATCAAAGGAAGATTAAATTCGGGCCAACTCATTAGTGCTCTCTTAAAGTTTGTATAAAGCATTACTTAGATATCTGTATTGGGTAATGTTCATTTTAAACAATTTGTGTTGGGTCTATTGCGTCATTTTGACACTTTAGAGGCCACTGATGAATTTTGTAACTCAATTTTGTGATTTTTAATGAAGTTTACTTATTTTAAGTATTGTATATGTGGCTTTTTGGTAATGCGTTTCTCTATTTTCTTTTCTTTTTTTTTCTTATTTTGATGTTGTTTGTCCTAGTTTGAATTTTGAATTTATGTTATATACATCAATTACTAGTTAATGTTTATTTAAGTTATTTGCTTGTAATTAATTATTGATGTAAAAGTTTGATGATGTAAATTAGTAAAAAAAAAAATTCAATATACGTATTGTTCCAATTGATCATTGTGGATATTTTTTTCTTACTCCATCCATGTTTATCATTTTTAAAATGTTGAATTTATTATATTCAGAAAATGATATTCTATAATAAAATTGACAAATGAAATTATACCATTAATTCTTTTTCACATTTGCATTTTTCATGATATTCACTTGGGATAAAAATAAGTCGATGATCAAAAACGTCAAGTATTTAGACACCTTATCATTCGAACAATAAATGCATTATAAATAATCTGACTTGGATTATTAGTCTTTCGAAAATAACCTCTACATTTTGATAAATCTTCCTCTTAATAATAACCAAAAGAAAAGCCCAATCAATACCATATAATATATTCCAAAAACAAATCTTAATTAAGTCGGAACATTTTTATTTTACTATCTAGATTTAAAAAAAACTAGTTTTTTTTCTTTCAGTAGATGTAATACACCATTTGAGATCACTAATTTTAGAATCAACAATAACAAACATACGTCCCAATATGATTCACAAGCAGTCTAAGAAGAGTTGATGTACGCATATCTTACCTTTATGAGTAAAAAATATAATTTCCGGATGATTCTCGATTCAAGAAAATAATTTTATAAAGAATAATTATTTTTAAAATCACGACAAATGATTTGAGACACATAACAATACTACTCAGATTAAAATTTAAATAGAAAAAACAATTAATGTTGTTTTGAGTTTGAAAAATGATACTAATAATTTGAAATAACTATTTTAACAAATTAAGACAAATAATTTTAATTGGAGAGAGTATTAATCTTTCAGTCACTAATCAAAATTTGGGAAACGACAAGATGTTTAAATGTCAATATTTATTCATCTGACTTATGATATAAAGAAATAATATATGAATTAGTTCAAGATTATATACATTCTTGATTATTAGTAATAGTCATTCCAGACTTTCGAGATGTTTTATGTGACAATTTATGTATATATACGCGTGATGTTTTAGATATATAAATAATGAATTTTCTTTATCATTGCATTGAAGACTCTATGGGTGACACTTTTAATTATAAGCACCTTATCAACCGTTGAAAAATCATATTTCTAGCAGCACCTCGTACAACTCAGCAAAAATCTCTCTTCAAGCCAACATGCTTGGCGTATTTATTATTAACATGAGCCTTATTGTCTCATATATATGCATCTTCATTTCTTATTTTCTTCTCCAAATTGTGTCTCAAGAGGTCTCAAGTTCTGTGCTTAGCACGTGTATTTATTTTTTTTAGTTTTTTAACAGTAGTTAACAAAAAGGATGTTTACGCATGTTATGGGATAGTTGAAGGATGTTTTTTTGTACTTTTAAGTATACTATAAGAATATTTTTATTATTGTATCAGAGTCAAAGACCATTTCAATTTCGTTGATTCCACCGTTGGGCCCCTGGTATTATGTTGTGCATGCTCTAGATGGGTGGTCAAGTTGTCTTGTGTTGTCCACGCTCTAGATGGGTGTTGGAGTCCCACATTGTTTGTGGGATGGGTACATGGACTACGTATATGTTCTTGAACAATTCTTCCCTCATAACCTAGCTTTGGGGTTGAGTTAGGTCCAAAATCCATATTTTTAATAGTTCCTTTAGTTATTTTCAATAAAAACTTTTGCAACAAAAATGAATTTTTATGATGTAATTTACTATTAATAGAAGTGATATTGTGTAAAATGTTTTTCTTGAACCATATAAAAATGATCTCTTTGCAATAAGATTTCATTTTGGCAAGAAGAATTGCTCATAGAAATCATGGTGATCTATGCTTGCATATCAATATGTCATGCCAGTAGATGTCGAAGCCCCTTGGCTTTTACAGCTCTCAAAGACTTGCATATAATCATCATACATGATTCAACTTCTATAGCTTGTCTGATAATCGTTTCTACACTTTTAGATTGCCTAGTCATATTTTGAATAAGTACGCTAATGTAGCCAACGGTGCTACCTTCTATTGTGTCACTTCTAATGGTTGATTGGTTCTTGTTGTTGGACTCAATTATAATATCGACATGTTTCTTTTTTATCCTTTTTCAGATAAATATGTCAGTTGGGCCGGTCTGTCCGGTTTCAGCCCATTAAGGCCTGCTCGGTAGCGGCCCAGAACCGACAGTCGGCCCTTTATAATAATGGGGTGGATCGTTCCGGATATTATTTATCCACAGGCTGTTAAGAGATCTGTCTGCAACCCACCGGTGCATCGGCTCGGTAACAAGATGATAGTGTTTCTTCTGATTGTTGATTGACTTAGCATGGTCCTTCCAAATGGACTTGACTCTTTCTCGATATTGTTTATTGTTTAGCTTCTTTCTCCCCATATTTTTCTGCTATTAAACATTTGTTTATCTTTTTTTAGAATTAGAATGAACGTAGTGTTTGCTTTACCTTCTTTTATATAAGGGAAACATTTATCATACTCTTAGAATTTTTAGCAAGGAAAAGTGAAAATACGGAAATTGCAACATTGAACAATCTACTTTATTCTAGTAAAATACTACAATCCAAAATGCATGCCTTGCTAGGAGAAACTTCAGCATCTTCCATCAAACTTGTATCACCAACATATAACAAAAAAAATAACAAAAAAAATCTCAAAAACAAATTAAAAACTGAAAGAGAATGTAAATTATACCTCAGAATTGGCATAGGCAAATCGAACTGGATTGAGAAAACAGGGGAGAAATTAGCATACAATGTTGAAGTTTATATGAAACAGGGGAGGACATAAAAATATCCTATCCAAAATCAGAAGTGATATGGAGGACATAAGAAAATGTCCTAATTAGAGTAAATGAAGGAAGTAAGAAATATCTCATTAGAGTACCCAAAATCTGGTTCCGGTGGTCATGATAACAAAAAAAATTCAAAAGAAATAATAATGTCAAAAACATATAACAAAAAAAATAATAATGTCAAAAACAAATTAAAAACTGAAAGTAGAAAGGTAAATATACCTCAGAATTGACATTGAACTGGATGGAGAAAACAGGAGCAAAAATAGCAATCCAATTTTGAAAGGAAACAAGGGAGGACATTATTCAAATTCAAAAAGAGATATGGATCGGGAGAGGAATGAATAAAGAATAATTGCAATGCACTTGGCATTTTCAGTTGCATGTTTTTTGTATACATATATTTCATGTTCTTCATTGTACGTTAATATTTTATTTTGTACATATATTAAGAAAATTATTTTGTCTTTCAAAGTTAGATTTGATTATATTTAAATACGATTCTTTTTTTTTTTTTTTTTTTTTTTTTTTATAGTAAGTTAGATTCTCCATTAAAATTAATGTAATTACTTTATTGTTTGTTATTTCAAAGTTAGTAACTTTGTCGGTGTGAGCTTGCTTACATATATTGCTTACCTGATCGCTCAATCACTAATTTACTAGTATGATAGATATAAAGTCGATAATTATCAGACTCATAGATTTCAATATTTTGGATCATAATTATCATCATGTTCGCTATGTTGAGATAGTGTATCTATTTTTAAAGAATACATTGCTTACCTGATCGCTCAATCACTACATTAAAATAAATGTTATTATTTGTTATTTCAAAGTTAGTAATTTTGTCGGTGTGAGCTTGCCTACATTGCTTACCTGATCTCTCAATCATTAATTTACTAGTATAATAGATACAAAATCAATAATCATACGCTCGTATATTTCAATATTTTGGATCATAATTATCGTCATGTTCACTATGTTGAGATAGTTGATCTGTTTTTAAGTAATACATTGCTTACCTGATCGCTCAATCACTACATTAAAATTAATGTAGTTGCTTTATTATTTGTTATTTCAAAGTTAGTAATTTTGTCGGTGTGAGCTTGCCTACATTGCTTACCTGATCTCTCAATCATTAATTTACTAGTATAATAGATACAAAATCAATAATCATAGGCTCGTATATTTCAATATTTTGGATCATAGTTATCATCATGTTCACTATGTTGAGATAGTTGATCTGTTGTTAAGTAATATTGCTTACCTGATCGCTCAATCACTAGTTTACTAGTACGATAGATATGAAGACGATAATCATCAGGCTTGTATATTTCAACATTTTGGATCATAATTATCGTCATAATCGTCTTGAACAAAAAATTATTTTTGATTTATAAAGGGTTGGATCAGGCCGAGTTGTTTTATTTTTTTTTTTATTTTAGTTTATTAATTATTAATTCAAAAGTTTAAGTCAATGATTAATATAGTGTATTGTTATCTATTTAATTTTGTAATAATTATAACTATTTATGACAATATACTATCTAAATAATAAAATAGTTACATTGTATTATATAAATCAAAGCTAACTTGGACCTAACTTTTCATGAATAGTTTAATTGCGAAGTCGTGGCTGAAACCACAATGGTTGATTAGGGAATGTCATTTGATCGTTTCTTCTTTCATACAATAAATATCTTATTGACGATAAAGAACTAGAAATTTCATGTAGAGAACATCAAGAACATCTGCACGCAGTAAAATAGATGGAATTTACTAGGCATGAATTGTCGCTTCTAGCATAAATTGAGAAGGAATTACTATTTGGCGACACAGATAGTGCTTGATCATCCAAACTAGTAATAAATTCAAAGTCTGTATTTGCTTTATAGGTACCTTCATATCGCTCGATCACTAATTTACTAGTATGATAGATACTTAGATAATAATCATCATCAAGTTCGTATATTTGATGACCATTTGGATCATAATCATCGTCATGTTCGCTATGCTGAGATAATGGATCTGTTTTGTTCCAATTAATAAGCAACTCTTCGGTGATTGACTTAGCCAAATGTACATACTTTAGGCCAGAATAAGCAATATAAAACAACTCGTTATCAAAAGGACGAATATGAAGATCGGTGTTGTACTTCACTACATTGATTATTTTCATCTTCACTTCACAACAATCGGTCTTGCGAACAACGACATGATTGATCTCGTCACCAATTCGCTTGTCAAAGACTATATCGCCCAAAATAGTTTCAACATCGTCATTGTGATTTGAAACAAGAGTGTAGAACACATCATTGTGAAATAACATGCTTTCATAGCGGTTAATTGGTAAGTATCACTCATGATCTCTCTTCTTCTTCTTCACAATTACAGAATCCCAAAACATTATCACCACTATATGCATCTCAGGCGATTACAAAATTAGCGACGACTATGAAATCTCTAGTAGAATCATCCGATATTGAAAATACGTGAACCATATTGATCATATACGCGATTCTATGGTACTCAAAATATGGAAAGTATGGTATTGTGTTCAATGGAGGAAGTTTGACATCGATTTCAGAAATAGGATAAAAAAGGAACATGTCAGGATTATGGTTGGGTCCAGCAACAAGAACCAACCCACCATTAGAAGTTGCACAACAAAAGGTAGCACCGTGAGCTACGTTTGGGTATTTATTCAAAATACGATTAGAAAATCTAACAGTGTAGAAACAATTTTCGGACAAGCTATAAAAATTGAACCCTGTATGATGGTTATAGGCACAATCTTTAAGCCGTAAAAGTTAAGGAGCTTCAACATCAACTGGCGTGACATGTTGATGAGCAAGTATGGATCTCCATGACTTGCAAACGGCAGTCATGCGCACGTAGGCACCAATGTTTACTTTTTTCACTATCATCACCATGATTTCTATGAGCAATTCTTCTTGCCATTAGCTTCTAAGGGCCATAAGGTTTAGTAGTTTTTGGTTCGTTTCTTTTTTTCAAAACAATTAGAAATAGCTATATTATATTTATATAAGCAAGAATTTATTATTTAATATTTGATTAAATTGGTAACATTTGTCATGCTCATATAGTTACCGAAAATTCCTTTATTATTTCGTTTAAAATTAAGTGTCAATCTTCCATAATTGAAAACAATTTAATTTTTAAGAATTTTAGCCAATATTCATATAGTACTTCCGCTTTCACATCATTGAATCGATTGACATCGACTCATTTCAATCTTTAAGAAAATGATTGATAATATTTCTAATAGAAGTAAGGAATTCAAACAAATTTTCATAAGTGATATTCTACACTGATTATCTTCTTCCTACCCTCCCGGCTCCGACACACCTTCACCACATA
This sequence comes from Solanum pinnatisectum, assembly GCA_035578085.1. Lineage (NCBI taxonomy): Eukaryota > Viridiplantae > Streptophyta > Magnoliopsida > Solanales > Solanaceae > Solanum > Solanum pinnatisectum. The sequence continues at coordinate 3,157,489 of CM069080.1, read as the reverse complement.
ATACATATAGTCTTCATTCCCGCGACCCCCAACCTCATACGGTCATACCCTAATCTGTAGTAGAATCAAGACTTTCATTAAGACGATTAAATATATAAATAAGTAAACTAACTAAAAGGCAAAGACTGCAACATCTACTATATAAATATATATTCATGAAACTAATTGACCATGTGTTTACAATGTTAGTAGGTTCGGACGAACCCTTTTGCACTCCCTAACTCTACCCCTACTCGTAATATTTACCTATGCTAATTATAATTACTTTTTGGTTACATACTGAACACCAAAAATAAGTAAGAAAATTATTATTTTTTTTAAAAAACATTTTTCTTTCCTACAAATTAAATACCCTATATCTTATCTTGATGCATCACATCAACCAAATGAACACATTTTATCCGATTTATTATCCCCCAGAAAATTGATCCCACATAAAGAAAACATGATGGAGGAAAGTTCCTAATTTATCTATAATTTGTCACAAAATATGTATGTTCTATTTTGCCAAGTGGCAAAGTTATCCAAATAATTCAATTATTGAAGAAATTTTTCTGCAGTTTTTTTTTTTTTTTTTGGTTTGGTTGGCTGCAATTTGTGTTATATCAATTGTCATCATAAAGATAATATCCCCACTTAAAATAAGACACGCAACTTATTCATAATATATAGGGAGCGACGAGTCTTCGTTTATTTTTATAATTAAAATCTATGGTCAAATATATAGAATTCCTTCCCTCTTTAATCAAAGTTCTTGATTCGAGCTGTGTATATATAATCAAAGTTATATTCATAGTGCGTAAAAGTTTAGAAGTTTATCAACTTTCAAACAACTTTAGATAGTATCTGACATAGCCTAATTTCAGACGAAATGTCTTTTAAGTTTCAGCCATGTGTGCGTAGACATGCACAAAATTTACCATGACGTTGGTCTAAAATGGTAGAAGTGCAAATATTTTAAAGGATTGAATACATGTTAAATAACAATATCCAACAATATCCAAATGATAATATCCCGCACAATATTTAAAGAATCTTAATAAGAAGCACTAATTCCCTCTTAGATGGACCTTACCTGATACAATTTTGAATAAATTCGAGACACAATATAAATATCAAACACGAAACCACAAAAAGGACTTGTGATAACGAATGTTTCCCTTTTGATGATGATGGATTTTAGTTCCATTGTATTTTTTTGAATATACATTTCGAATTTAATGATCCTTTAGAGGTCAAATATAGATTCATTGACCTTATACAAAATTTCGAAAAAAATCTACTTGATTGAGTTCAATTATTGTTTATTTAATTCAAAGAAGACGTCTCCAAATTAAAAAGAGTTTCGTATAGCTAAAACTGAGGTCTATAATTAGCTAGAATTTGTTATAACAAGTCGATCTAATAAATAGGAAGCGAGTTATTCAATAGGTTCAATATCATATATTATAATCTATTTCAAAATGAGAATTGATTTATGAGAAATTATGGCACATAAACTTTATTTTTCATTTATCAATAAAACCCTAGTTAATCCATCTTAACCCTAATTAATCTCTTTTAAAAAAAAATCATTTCTTTTATTTATTTATTTATTTATTGGTGAATTGGGTAGGTTGCTTTTTAGAGAAAGTAGAAGAGCACTTTGAGCAAGTCAAAATTTAAAGCTCATGAATTTAGTGGTTGCCCCCCTTGAGCACTCAAAGTATATATAATCGTGATGTCTGAATCAATTTACACAGTAGTCTCTACTATTTGATTATCTCTCACCAGCACATGTATAGAGTAACTTTGTCGATTAAGGTTTGAACAGACAAAAAGAAATCACATGGTATTTTTACCTCCGTTAGTTAAAATAATGTGATTTCTTCAAAGGCATCACATAGTCTTTTCCATCCCAAATAATTAATGTAGCATGTAAGTAGTAGTCAGGCTGAAATATTTTCAACCATAAATCAACAACCACTATAGAATTGTGCAAGGAAAAAAGACTGGATATCATATATTATAAAGTTTTAACTAACTTGACACCTTTTGTATTCCCATCCATGTGTTCATATACATGGTTGAACTTTAACCGACTGTACAAAGATTTCTAACTAATCCATAACCTTGAAATCTTTTTCCTTTTTTTGATACTTCTTCAATCTACATAATCAGAAACACCAACTGCATTACGCGAAAGTGTATTCCATCCTCTCTGCAGCAAATTTTACGCAGCAGGACGCTGTAGCAACAGTAGAGTAAACATGAACTAACATATATCTAGTACTTTCAAGGGGCGATGATGATGGGAGGTTGATGTGAGAGTATCACGGGGCCAGATTCTTCATCAGACGAGGAGATGGGTAAAATAGCCTGTTTGTGAAGGATGAAAAAAGATTAGTTGAACTCAGGCATGGGGTGGTATCGGGGAGGAACGTAACAGGAATGGATGGTAGCTCAACTCACCTGCTGGCGTTGGCGACGGTGACAAGAGGTCACTGCTTTCATTATGATATAGATAGGCAGGACAATGCCAGTAATCCTCAGCAGCAGTAGCTGCGTGCAAAGGGTAATGAGTAAGAGCATAATCTAAAAGAACACAAAAATGTGATTCCTATTTTTTCTAATTTAGTACATTACCATGACCAAAGGGAACGAATAGTCCTCTGCTTGATTCACTATGACGGGAAGAGTGTGTCGTAAAACCAGAAGCAGCATAAACTGTTAAAAAAGGAAACAAAAAGACAGAATCAAATTGCTACACTTAAATTTAGAAATCGTCTAAACGGGATATCCTGCAGTTGCAGATCACATTTGCATATCGTACTGATGGTTAGAAGTTTCCTGGCACAAAAGCTAGTTATTGAAGAATTTCATGCTTTCTTTTCAAAGTCTTAACTAAAATGAACTAGCGCGTGTGGGTGTGTGGGTGTGTGTGTGTGTGTGTGTGTGTGTGTGAGAGAGAGAGAGAGAGAGAGAGAGAAAGAGAAATTACAATCATTGCAACTGAACGACAACACATCATGCTTCTCGATGTAGAGACCGCGTAGTCATCATCATAGTCGTCAGAGTTGCTGAAATTACGATCAGTTGAAACGACAGCTATCAGACGAGGGTTATTCAAGTCTCTTCTAACAATTCCCCAGTTTCCCCTGAGTAAAGCACCACAACAAATGGTAAGAAAAAAGCAATATGGGATATGGAGCAGAATATTCAATTTCCTAATAATAGCAACAAGCAAGACAAAGGATACCTGAAATTCATTGGGATGCCTCCAAGTCGAAAAATAGGGGGAGGTGCAGTATAACCAGGCCTAAAAGGCTGTAATCAACACAAATAACATAAGGATACAAATGTCAACAGTAACTGAAGAATTAAGCACACGGAGAAAAGGTTGCTATGGTACAAATGCGCTTCTAGCCTGTAAGTTACATAAAGCAAAACTTAGAAAAGTCACCCACCTGGTGGCATATCTCACAAATGGTATCACCTTTCTCATTACACCATCTTTGGACACATCTCCGATGTGCATACTGAAAGAAAACCAAGCACAACCATGAAGTAGTTGCAGAACACATTATGCGTTAAAGAAATGAAATGTTAGAATAAAGAATTCGGGACACGTGGAAGATGGAAACTAGGTAGAAGAGTCTTGAGTTCGAAGTTAAAAAGACATGCCAACGAGTATTATGTGAGCATCACAGAAGAATCAGACATAAATAGAGCACTTTGAAAAATACTTAAGTGAAACTCCCTGAGCAAAGGTCTCTTTATAACCTTCCCCCAATTTTTCTTCCATTCAAAAGCATATTCTGGCAAGACAGGTGGTCAAGTTTAGAAGTCTCGCAAATGATTTAAATACTTCGTACCAGGACTACTTAGAGCAGAAGGTGGGACAATTTGGTAAAAATAAGAAGATAACTGAATAAACAGTCAGGAATATCTCTAGCCAACGAAAGCCAAAAACGCAGCAACATCACCAATCATCTCTAATTAAGCAACTATGTGTCTAACTACTTGAAAGTTCATAGCAGGGTCAGTACTCTAAAGCTTCTTCTTGTTTTTTACTTGCTCCACATTATAGGAGCCCTGAAACTGTACATCTTCTTCCCCAACTCACCATGGTCAGTGCAAGAAAAGGTAGAGAGATGTTGGTAAAGAATGTTCAAAATCATCCATGTACAGGAAATACAATTTTACGACGAGGACCTATAGGTAGCTCTCAGGATCTTGAGCATGATGTAAAACATCCTAGTGCTTAGCTAGTATGTAGAAGTAATAATCTGTCACCCGAAAACAATCACACAATAGAGACTGAACTTCCAAGTTTAAGTTAATAACATGACAAAAGGTCATTGATCAGAAGGAACAAAAAGTTGCAGGAACACAATTCCAAAATCTAATTGTCTCAGTTTTAATAAATTCTTTTCTTATTCAGGCTCATCATTAGACAGAACCAGTTCCTAACTGGAAACAACATGTGCTCGTGGAAACAAGCAACCCAATCGCACACCAATTTTTGAGTAGTAGGAAGACGAAAAAGCAACAGAGAATACTCAACAGGCACTAGTGCACAACTCATATTTTGATTTTTAAGCATATAATAAACTTCTAACGACATAAACAAGCTCCAATAACAGAAAAATTTGAACACCGATAGATAGCATAAAACAACAATTACCCCTCAATTTCTAGCAAATTGGCTTCGACTATATGAATCCCCACTGTCCATGTCGTTCATTTAAGCACATCTCAGTCCAATATCGATAGCATATACATGAAAAGAAAGAAAGTACTAGTAAGTTTGTAACAAAGCTCAACAAACCTTCAAGCTACCGCAGCAAGAGCAAGGAACTTCCATATTTGAATCCATATCGTCATCTTGGCATATCCTGCATTCAACCATCTTCCTAGGACTCAGAGGATCAGAATCCTGGGAAGAGCAATCAGTTACCGAGCTATTCGTTGTCGGTGATGCTAGCTGTTTTGCGTTTCTGCTTTCAATTGCAGCCTCCAAAGTTGATTCAGTTAGCAAGCGATCAACCAGAAACACAAAATGATCTCCCATTCTTATGTAACCAATATCAGCTAAAAACCACTTTTTAATTATTTTTTGATGTAACAGAGACAGTGATGCCTTAAACAATCAGCTTTCCACCACAATTGCCTGAAAACAGAAAATAACAGCACACAAGTTGCCTTAGACCATAAAAGTTGTTTCAATCTGAATTATCAAAGCACCAGCCAATTATACAAAAGTAAAAGAGTAATAAAGTCATAAAGGCATAAAACTCAATTGGTAAAATTTCCAACTACAAAACTACACCTAAAAAAAAGGCTCAAGGTTTGAAATAAAGGACAGACAACTTTAATTCAAAAAAAAAAAAAAAAAAGCATGACAAATTTGAATCAAGGACAAAACAAGAGCTTGCATCAAGAACCTTCCTAAGAAAAACAAAAAAACAACCAACATAATCCAAGAAAAGTATCAAAACCAGAAAGAACCATGCAAATAACAACAAAGGGTATCAAAAAAGATTGAAACTCGACAACCCCAGATGGCAAAAACTGATCTTTAAAACAAATTTCAAGCAAAAACAGAAGTAACATGCAAATAACAACAAAGGGTATCAAAAAAGATTGAAACTTAAGAACCCCAGATACCAAAAACTGATCATTACAACAAATTTCAAGCAAAAACAGAAGTACCATGCAAATAACAAAAAGGGTATGAAAAAAGATTGAAACATGACAACCCCAAATGACAAAAAGTTCACTTTTTGAACAAATTTCAAGCTATTAACACACAACATTAAAAAAGGAAAAAAATACCCAGATGCCAAACAGTGATCTTTAATATGAATACAAAGCTATAACACAACAAACATGATGAAAAAATATAGAATTTAAGGGAATATACTGAGAAAAAGAGACTTACAAGAAGGGGATCGGATATCTACAAGCTAAGAAAGCTTCTTTTCTTTTCTAAATCTTAAAAAAGATCTCTCTTTTAGAATGAAGCAAGAGATTGAGTGTCTTTGTTTGTTTAAGCACTCAAAAATTTCAAAGAATCAAAATGAGAAATAGAGTAATAATAATAATACAGTACATAAAGCATATTTATAGTCTCATTTATACAGATCAAGAATTTAATTTGAAACAAAAAGGTCAAGTTTTTGAATTAAATTATATTAAAATGAATAAATTAATAAAATAATGAACAGTATCTTTTCAGGTTTCGAGCCATTCAAAACGTGTCTTCCAGCCCTTTGTTTCTCTTTCATGTTAATCATAATTTTTTTTATAAATTTCAAAATTTGAAATACAATCTTATACATGAGCTTTCCTAGAGATAGGGAAACCCAAGAGAAAAAAATTACTCATTTTAATTATTATTGAATATAAAAATTGTGAAATTAAAAAAAAGTTATAAATAATTTAGAGTGAAAAATATTTTAAAGAATCAAATTTCGAAAAGAAATTAAACTCTGAAAAACTATACTAACAATTTTATATTTAAATAGTTTCTCATAATAATATTTCAAGAAAAAAAAATATTCATAGTCAAATAGAGACTTAAATTACATGAACAATATAGTTTTTTTCGACATGATTAGTCTAACTTCATATTAATGCTTGTAACAAGTTTTATTTTACTTTATTTTTAGTCTGTAATGTCATTAAATTCAGAATTTATTTTATGATATCAACCTTAACACTATATAAACATTGAAATTTATAATTAAGTTTTTCTGTATGTTTAGTGATACTTTTTATTTATATAAATATAAATAATTTGAGTAAAAACTAATGAATTTACATGAATTCTTTACTATCCTTTAGATCTACCCTATATTATGAAGTTTAATTTTTTTTATAAAATAGACTTATTATTATAAGGCAATTTTAATTAATAACAGAGTAGTATATACGTTATCACTGCATTAAGTAGAATAAGAATGTTAATTTGTTTAGTACTCATAAGACTAATTAATGAATGATGAGTTCATTAAATAACGAAGTTGAAATAATTTCCGTTTTTTTTCCGTGACAAAACTTATAATTAATGTAACTTCATCCCTAATAATTCATTAATGTAGTAATTACGAATCGTGTGCTCTACTACCTTGATTGAGTTGAATTATATGAAAAGTTTTTTTATAAATAAATAAATTTTTTGAGTCTGTTTCCTAAATAAAAGTTATTGAAATATCTAATTTTATAATAAGTGAAATCAAAAGACGATTCAACAAACATGTAAAAAAAAAAGATTTGGAATGAAAACCACATGAGAATGCATGTCAGTTTCATTTATTTTTTTGGTTGAGACAATGCACGCAAATTTTATTTTCCTATGTTTATAAGTCAAGGTTTGGAGTCACATATTAATTTAAAAAAATAATGAAATAATTATCTTTTTTATATTGATGTTTATTTTACAATTTATTCATTATCATAATTTTAGCATGACATAGATAATATGACACTAAATATTGATTTAATTATTGAAATGATGACTAATGAAGTTGAAATAATCTCCATTTTTTCAGTTACAAAATGTATGATTAATGCAACTCATCCTCTAATAATAGTTTCATTAATGTAGTGATTAGTCACAGATAATACCTTGACTGAAATAAATTATATGAAAAGTTTCTTTTTTAAATAAATAAATAAATTTCAAAACCTATTTTGTAGTAAGGATTTTTGAAATATTAATTTTATACTTTTTTTTGGATTTGTTCGCTTTTATTTGTCATGTTTCGTTTTTGAGAGCTAGATTAATTGACTTTGACCAACGTTTTAAGGTGATTTTTTTTTTCCATCATATTAATATGAGAAGAACTGCTACTTATTCTAATATTATTTTTTTATTAGTTTTATACATTAAAAATATATTATAACATATTGAATTATTCAAATTAAGGTGTTTATAGTTTCTCCGCAAGACCTACCCCCAACCTAGAGGCCTTTATTGTCACTCTATAAAATCATACATGATATTTTCACCTCTTATGATTCCTCGTTCAGTTCTTTTGAATTCATTAGATCCTTTTCAGTGGTACGTTTCAGAATCCCCCTTCTTTCACTCTGCCCGTAAAAGTAAGTAGGATCTTTCAATGTCAGGATTATATTCCAGACTAAGCACGAGCATATATATTCTTTTCACATGTTATGTGTAGTTGGTTAATTAAATTAACTTCAAAAAAGTGATACGTAATAAATAAAAATGAACCATGTATTAATGGATTCCTGACATTAGTACACACGATTAAAAAAAGACATGCAAATATATTCAAAAAGATTTGGAATGGAAATCTCACGATGATGCATGTCATTTGCATTTCTTTTCTTTTTTTTCAGTTGAAATAATGCATGCAAATTTTATTTCCCTTGTTATATGTACATTCTTTAACATAAAGTTTAAAATGTTATATGTCAACTACATTTGGTTAAGGTTTTAGGTTCAAGATGCTGATATAAAAAATCTATTACGCATTTTCATTTTAAATAGCCTTTATATAGAATGAATTTGAATTAATTGAATTCTCAATACATATAAGTGAAGTCACAATATAATTTGAATTATGATTCGATATTTTAGTTATTTTAAGTTATTAGGTTCTAAATTAATAATTTATATATATACATTTAATAAATTTAAAAAACATTTATGTAAAGTTACAGTTCTCTACATGCACTCGTTCGAACTCATAATCAAAAGCCTAGCTTTACTCCTACCAATATAAATATCAGTTATCGAAGAAAAAAAGATAAAAGTAAAATATGAAGCATATACAAGTAAATCAGTATTTTGGGTTATTATATTTTTATTTCAATAAAGTTAAACTGATTTGATATATCAGATATATATTTATATTTTTTAAGATAAGACAGAATCCAAATATCACAATCTTGAAAGGTAAGCAAGCCGATTGTCTTGACTAAGAAGTGTAGATTTTTATTAATAATAAAATTGAACAACAATTTGCAAAAACAATTTTACAAATATGTTATTCACTCTATTTCAATTTATTTATCATATTTTTATTTTTCTTAAAAAAAAATTCTAATTTTTTATATGACATATTTAAGATCGTGATATTAAAGATAATTTGGTGCATTAATCTACGTATCTTTAGTTTCAGACTTATACGACGTTAAAGTTTTTTTTTTTTTTTACTTTCGTAAACTCTAATTGGTATTAAATCAAAATCAAACAAGCAAATTGAAACAGAGAAAGTATTAAATTTGTCACTAAGACACGTAAACCGTAGCTAACAATTTTTTAAAAATTCATTATTAAATCATTATTAAATATAATTACCGATGAATTTTTGTTATTTAGTGATAGAAATTGTTCGTCACTAATTCTATTTTTATTCAGTGATATATGCAAGGACTTCATATAGTATTTACGTAGTTGACAACACATACATTAATTAAAAACACGTTGAAACTCTTCCATTTCAAGTCTACTTTTTAAAAAAAGTGCACTATCCTCTTTGGATAATATAATCTTTTTATTTGTAAAATAATTAGGGCAATAATATCCTAATAAAAATATGATTACTTTTTTAGCAAGTTGATTAATTATTGAGAAACAATGAATATGCTACATACATATATATAGCGGAGACATTGTAGTTTCTATACAATTATTTTACATTAATTTGGCGTACTAACTGATTGAAGGAAGATTAATTAAGTATTAAATTTGTCATAAAAAAATTAAAAAGTAATAAAAAACATATTATGTTTTAGTGTGATTTAATTTAGAAGTATATTTTAGCCGTCGATGAATGAAGTTGTAATGGATTATGAGATGCTAGGTTTAAATCACATAGAGAAGCAAAAGAAATTAAACGATATATCATATATATATAAGTCTTAAATAAAATGATACTTGTACTAATCAGAAATACATGATACCAACTAATGTATTATAGAAGCGAATAGCAAGTTGACCTAAATATAACACCAAAATAGAAGAAGACAAATAAAACCAAGTCTTTTAAGTAATTAGTGATGCATTATAATAATTAAACTCTACATCGTCAATACTCACACAAGTTATGTAAGAGTATGTGTATTAATTTATGTGAAAAAAAGAAAGTTAAATAAGAATACGAAATATAATAAGTAAATAAAAATTATGTAAATTAAAATAACTAAAGGAAAAAAAAAAGTCACTAGAGTAATCAATTCCTACATTATTATTACCCTATAACATGCTGTGCATTGTTACATATAAATTCGCCCCAAAAGAAATTATAATATCTAAATAGTTAGTTTGTGAATGTTTAAATGACAGAGGTAAAGTCTGAATTTGAAGTTTATAAATTTGAGATTCTATTATTTTAAGTTATTGAGTTCTAAATTAATAATTCATACGTATTGAATAAATTTCTTATGATAAATATAAAATTTGAATCAAAGTTACTGAATCTTCCGTCCATATTAGACTGTAATACAATTAGTTATTTAAATAAATAAACATATTTAAAATATATGAACTTGGTAAATAATTATTTTGCAAATTAAATATTAAAGCTAAATTATGGAAGAATGTTGTGTGGTTCAAAAATAGGATGCTGGAGTTTTTATTTTCAGAAAAGAAGGCTTTGACTAATAAGATTTATTTCTTCTAGACTAGAAAGACAGAAATTAAACCCATACATGTACCAATGTGGTTAGTTGGCTAACTTTTGGGGTGTTATTTGTAATTATCCAATGTATTAAATGATTTGAGAAAGAAAATTAAAAAAATGAAATTAAAGTATTAACTTTAAAGTCATGTAGTTCTTTCATTGGTTTGGTTGGTAACCTTCCCAAACCAATAAGTAACTTCAAATTATATACTCATGCATGAAGTCACCTTCATCATGCTTTCCTCATGGGTATATTGTTATTCTTTCCTATGCATTCCGATATAGACAAATTCAGAATTTAAAGTGTGTGTTTAATATTTAACAATCTTAATTTAATTTATATAATGTTACTGGTAAAACTGAAAATTCTACTGAATATTCTGTTAGAAATTTGGGCTTTTGATGGAGAATCCATTGAAGACGTCTTCACCAAGGGTATTTTTGATTGATTCCGATAGAAATAGATTTTTGTTGTAACATTTCAAACAAGTGTACTTTTGAGGGATCTCGACAAAAATGTTGGGGAATTCAATTTTTTTAATAATGTAACATTAGTAAGTAGGTCTACGGTAATTTTTTTTTTTTATAAATTATTAAATATCTTTATACATATATTATAATGTAAGCAAAAGTTATTGAATTCACGTGAATTAGGTTATATCGTTCCCCCTCCAAAGTGGATTAATTAGTTCAAATTTAACAATATGGGTTGTGGTGTAGTGATGAGACTAATTCACTTCTAACAATAAGCATTGGGTTTGAGCCTTGGATAAGGAGAAAATCTTGTTGAGAGTGCCACCCTTAAATGAGCTTTGCAGTGCACGATCTAAATTTAGTCGGGGTACCGAACTACCGAGTGGGAGGAAAAAGTTCAAATTTGTCCAAGCTAAAAGAAAGTCTCAATTCATTATTTAAAGTTGAGTGGAATAATTTCTGAATAAAAGTACTTTAAATTATTAATCGTGAAATCAGCCTATCAAATTATAAGGTAATGTTAGGTCAACACGTATATGATTTGGTCCTTCAAATAATTAATTAATTTCTAAGAATGATCGTTTTAATCACTTTCAAGGCCTATGAATTTCCTTTAAGTCTTAGAATTGACTAATTAAATTCCTCAAGTTTTTTTCTATTCTTTCTTTTTCTCTTATCTTTTATAAAATTAATTTTTGAGCAAAATAAAATGACAAAAGGAATTTGGTAAACCAACCTCTCTAAAATGGAAATATAAGAGACATTTGACATTTAAAAGCAAAAAAAAAAAAAAAAAAAAAAAAACTTTGTTGGGTCATGGAAGAAAATTAGCTACATCACTACAAAAAGATAGAAATTAGCAACGAAAAACTTATTTCCTAAAAGCAATAGGAGTTCTTCATCAATCCTATTTAACGACGGATCATCAAAAAATTCGTGTTAATTAGTTATGGACTATTTAGCGCCAACGAATTTCATTGGTAGTTTCGTTTTTTTCTTTTTAGAAACATATTAGGTGCGGTTGACCAACTAGTTTAGGACATTTAGGTATGCATGTAGTTGCATGAAAGAATCTTAGGAGTCATAATCCTAACAATAAAATAATGCTATAGGTATGTTTTGATTCTAATACTTATTATTATTATTATTATTATTATTATTATTATTATTATTATTATTATTAGTATTATAAATCAAAAACTCCATCAGAGTAAGCTTGCTCATATTATCGATCTTAAATTTGAATAGAGGAAGAGGATTGTCGAAGGTTAATAAAAAAAATAACTCTTTATCCATTAGTAAAGTTGCGTACATCTTACTTTGTTTAGATTTCACGTGTGAGATTACAGGAGAAATGTTGGTGTTATTGTTTGTTGTTGATCATAATCAAATCAATAATTATAAAGACATGTACTGTGCAATTAGGTGTAATTTATAGGTTCTCTTGATTCTAATACTTTTCAATAAATTGTTGATTTTAATATTACAAATAAAAAAATTACTCCACATAAACGATACTAATACTTTTCAATAAATTGTTGATTTTAATATTACAAATAAAAAAATTACTCCACATAAACGATACATTCATCAGATCATCTAATTCCACGTATTTTATTATTTTTTAAAAAAATTCTTATTCTTTGGTTTTCTATGGCCCTTTGAGTTTCCACGTGGAAAACTGGAAATGGACATTGAGTGCATGGTCCAAATTAAATTAGACTTAAGCACACATCACTAACGTTTCGTAAGCCGATAGTAAAGCACTCTGCTGCGACGAGTAGGCGATTTTTTTTTTTAATTGCATTGATGAAATTTGTGCGATGAATGTATCCACCACCTCCTTATTTGAGGCGTAATCAACATTGAATAAATGTTTGATTGAAGTTCAAAACATGATTAAAATTTTGTCATATGTGCATAAATTTTTTTTAAAATGTCTGATTTTAAGAAAGTGATTGAATTCAGTCATACATCGTGCTTAAATTCAAGTAAAAATAATAAGATTCAACCATATGCGACTGAAATTCAGACAAACATAGTTATACTTCGGTCATATGTCCATGAAATTGAGACAAAAATTATAAAATCCAACTATATAAAATTCCATTCAATTATATGGTTCTAATAGGTTATCTTTGTAATTTGTCCCTTCACATGGAACCATACATGATACAGGCCCATACCAATACACACTCTTGGACTTGTGGCCCATCCCAATATACAGAATATTGGGCTTTTGGCCCATCTCTTCTACTATTACATTGCTTGTGTGGCACCTAATCATGTCACCCAACTTTTAATTGATTCCCCCAACCCCACCCCACCCCACCAACTATTGTGTATCATGTTTATAATTTGAACAAGTTAATGATGTGTAAACATATAATATCACATTGTTGAATTTTTGTTTAAGTCATGTAATAGTTTAATGATCTGAATCAACAAAATATATTACTTTCTATTGTCTACTTTGAGTTTGACTGAGAGTAAACTTTTCGATATTCTCTTCATTCTTAAAAATAGAACTCTAACCATCAAATATTTCTCAACTCCTTACTCGAAAAATCTAAAATAGTTCTCTAAACTAATAAGTACTAATAAATACTTCAAAATGGCATAAAAGATACAAGTTGCAACGGGGTGAAAATTTCAAATCAAAGAAGGTTAAAAGAATGATAGATAGGATTGTGAGGAAAATTCAAATCAAAGAAAGTTAAAAGAATATGCTACTTAAAATTGAAAAGAGGCTATTGTACTAGATTTTGTTATTGTAATACATGAATAAACACATATAACTTGAAAATTTAAATCAATTTCTAAATAGTGTTGTCATAAGGTTAAAAAATCATACTTCGTTATATAATTTCATGTCACTAAAACTTCTAAGTGACAGGTTTGAACGGTAAAAATAGTCATTAATGCTTACATTAATTTATATTAACATTACTTTATGAATAACGTTATTTTAAAATAAATATTAATGAAATAATGTACATATTGACCATTTTGACACGTATATCAATGTTATAAAATATCTCACTAAATTTTTGTGAAGTGATTTAATGGATAAGGTTGAACCTCTATAGTGATCCACAGGATTGAAATACCAACCCATAACAGAAACGACAAAATCATCAAACGTCAACCAATCAGCTTATGCCAACTCAACACCACAACAAAATTCTCTCACCAAAATCTCCCATTTTTTGAAGAAAATTTTCACCAAACTTTCAAATTTTGCACAATTTTTCGAATATTCGAATGTAAAAGAGTTCATTTTCGTCATCATAAATAAATTCCCAGAAAAAAGAAGTAATTTTTTCAATAACCCATTTAATTTCAGCTCTCAAATTCTCCTATATTTCTCAGTTTGTTGAAAAGGGTATGTTTCTTTTTTGAATTTAACTCTCAATTTCACCTTTATTTTTCATTTATATGTTTCTTTTTTGAATTCAACTCTCAATTTCACCTTATTTTTCAGTTTGTTGAAAAGGGTTTGTTGTGTTTGAACTAAGTTTCTGTTTGAATTTTCAGATTTGTGTTTTTTTTTTTGCTTATTTGTAAGTCAAACTTTGTAGATCTATGGTTTTTTTTTTTTTTTTTTTGTGGGTTTTGGTTCTTTTCATGTTTGCATTTGTTTAGAATGTTATATTTTGGGGGAATTGTGTTCGTGTTAAGGAAATTTTGAATGTGAGCAGAAATTCATAGATTTGTTGAGATATAGAACAGTATATTAGCTTATTATGCTTGCATATTCGTCCTTCGGCCGAATTGATATGTAATTATGGTCAATAATTGTTGGTCAATTATGGAGATTTGAGGAAATTTTGAAGTTTTTTCTGATGAGCACTTTTAATGTTGTGTGATCAGAAGTGGAAGTTTGTTTTTGACCCCTGAGTGAATTTAATGGGAGCGAAAATTCATAGATTTGTTGAGATATAGAACAACACATAAGTTTATTATGCTGGCATGTTGGTCCTTAGGCTAAATTCATATGTAATTGTTGTTCATAATTGTTGGTTGGTCAATTGAGGAGATTTGAAGAGCTCATTGGGCTCCCCATTCGAGGGATTACACTAGGTTTGTCGTTGAGGAACTCATTCTGTATTTGAATGTTTTATGGAAATTTTGAAGTTTTCTCATGCGTAGTTTCTTTTCTCGGATGTGTTGCTGCATTTGAATTGGACATTTATGCCCTTCAACATTGGGTGTGCACCCAAAAGAAAAAGATAGTAAGATACTATGGTCCTAAATTTATGAATTGGAAGAATCATGCCTATTGACAAAGACTATATTAATTTGCTATGAATGTGGTAAATCTGCTATGTTTTGTTTATTTCTTGTTGGAGTTTGATGTGTTCTTATTTGGACATGGCAGAAGATCTAAATATGATTTCTTATGACAGTTAATTGGTGTTGGGTGTATGGTAATTTATGATCCTGAAGTTTTGTTTTTCTGGTAGGACCTCTGGTATCATCATTGGGCTAAACTTCTACATTGTTATCAATCATGAAGTACCTGGAATATACCCCTCTTGATCGGTAAGCTTCGACATATAATGACATTCAAATACGTACAGAAGATTTTTTGTTGTTTGGTTCCAATAAACTATTTTATTTGCATATACAGGATAAATGATTTTCTGAGTCATGTGAATCTTGGAGAGCGAACCATTAAAGGATGTCTCGAAGCGTACTCTTGTAAGTGTTTTTAATGATCATCAAGTAGACAATGCCCTTGCATCTGGAAAATCTCATTATGTTTACTTTTGCTTGTTCTTTGTTAGGTAAACACACTGGAACAGATAAGAAACTGTCGCTTAGTTTGGAGAATGAGGTAAATTCAATTCATGAATATCTTATCTATCATGTGGTCTTTTACTCTTTACCGAGGGTAGGTAGGGCAATCATTGTGCAACATTTCATTTCTCTACTATTTTCAACAATATGGAGCTCGTTTTGCATGAAAGGTTGATTGGTGAATGAAAATTACAAGTTTGTGTTAACATCATCAAAATTTTTCTATAAATGAAATCACATGTATTGAAGTATAAAACAAAAGGCCTCTTTTATTATCAAGCGCCCACCCAGGAAGGGCAGGG
Organism: Solanum pinnatisectum; assembly: GCA_035578085.1. Classification (NCBI taxonomy): domain Eukaryota; kingdom Viridiplantae; phylum Streptophyta; class Magnoliopsida; order Solanales; family Solanaceae; genus Solanum; species Solanum pinnatisectum. The sequence continues at coordinate 3,141,273 of CM069080.1, read as the reverse complement.
GGATTATGCACCCTCATGAGGATGTAGGTCCATATGTGTCTCTTGCATGATTTTGATTAGAAATACTATTTTTTTAAAAACACTTGTGTCCAGACTAGCTTGCACGCTGCTTGACTATTCAATGGGTACCTGCTAACTCTTACAAGCATACATACGTTGTAACTCTGCACAATAAAGCTTAACAAATGGGAAGAAATCATCTAGGAGTAGTCCTTCTGTCCTACGTTATTAGCAATCCAACTTTAGACTTGAGAGAATGGAAGAGCTTTGACACATGAAACATTATATTGTGCTTATCATGATGTTGCCATTCTTACATCTCGTTTTCAGTCAGAAAGATAAATAAATTTACACCTTCCTCCCTATGTAGAAATAATAGGAAGCTAGAAATTAAATCTCACTATTTTCAATCCCGGAGAAGCTTTTCTATGCTCATTATTGTATATTTATAGACTGCATCCTCCCTCGTGTTGCTGAAATTCATTTTTTTTCTTGTAACTTCAGTTGCTTATGACAGTAATTCAATTTCTTCTTGTTGTACGAGTAGCTAATAAATTTTCTTCTTGCGGGAGATCTTAAAGTAACTTTTGGTTGCAGATTTTTGATTATCTTGGAAAATCTTCAGATGCGGATTCTTCTTCACCTGTTGAATACCTAATGTGTAGATCCAGGTGGTGAATCCAGACCTATGGCTGGAGTTTTACGTCTGAAACGAGTGTGTATTGGTTCATAATGCATTTTTTTTTTCTAATTTTTCATTCCAGCCGGAAAACGTTGATATATCTACTCCTTTCTCTCTATCACATGTATCCGGATTATGACTTCAGGTAAGTCTCCAACTTATGGTGCAAATAATGTTTTTATATTTGTATTTACTCAAAAAAGAACAATCCTGTTGTATTTGTAGTATAAGCTGACTGGGTGGATTATGGGTAATGCCACTGTCAGCTTCTTTGGCGACGTGGCATCCCGCTTTATAATCCTTCTCTTACAGCTGTGGGAGTGTTGTCAGATGGATTGACAGACAGTTTAGATCACTGTTGCTCTTGAAGGAGCTGAGAGTTCAAGTCTCTCCATTTCCCAATACAATACTCGAGTTGTCTTGTCTGTTGTCAGTCTTCTGGTTATGCGTGTATATGCAATTTATTCCTGTTTTGCTTTGACTTGCCAACTTTCTGGTTTACAGTGCTGTGAATGCTCACCAGTTTTTCACTGAAGAGAGCTGGGACAGTTTTAAGCAGATATTTGACGTCTACATGTTTGAGGCTTCAAAGGTTATTATATTTCCATTCCTCTGCTACTTAGCTGTGTTTGTTACAGATTATATGTTGGGAACATATTGGCAATTGCCTTGGTTGTCATGTTGGCATTTCTATTGAAATCATCTTCCTACCTTTAGTTTTAATTGATTATGTTGTTTTGATTAACTAGCATGCAACTAGAGGTAACTGTGAGAAATATATGGGAAAAATATTATTGAATTGTGTATTGAAATTGTTACATTGAGACCCTATTTATAGATACTACATTGGAATCCTTTTCCAACTAGGATTCCTATTCTTATTCTTATTCCTATTCCTATTCCTATTCCTATTCAAAGTAGGAAATACTTATACTTATTTCTATTCTAACACTCCCCCTCAAGCTGGTGCATACAAATCATATGTACCTAGCTTGTTACAGATGTAATTAATACGAGGACATGTGAGGGACTTGGTGAAGATATCTGCAAGTTGATCATTTGACTTCACAAATTTCGTAACAATATCTCCCGAGAGTATCTTTTCTCTGACAAAGTGACAGTCAATCTCAATGTGCTTAGTCCTTTCATGAAACACTGGATTTGATGCGATATGAAGAGCCGCTTGATTATCACACACAAGTTCCATCTGATCAATTTTGCCAAATTTTAGTTCTCCCAGCAACTGTTTGATCCAAACTAATTCACAAGTTGCTGTCGCCATTGCTCGATATTCTGATTCTGCACTAGATCGAGCAACCACATTCTGTTTCTTACTCTTCCACGACACCAAATTACCTCCTACTAAAACACAATATCCAGATATCGAGCGTCTGTCAGAGGGTGATCCTGCCCAATCAGCGTCTGTATATCCAATGACATGCTCATGGCCTTGATCCTCAAAGAGTAGTCCTTTACCGGGAGCTGACTTTATATATCGCAGAATACGAACAACTGCTTCCCAATGACTATCACAAGGGGAAGTCATAAACTGACTTACAACACTCACAGGAAAAGATATGTCAGGTCTAGTCACTGTGAGATAATTCAACTTTCCAACAAGCCGTCTATACCTTTCAGGATTACTAAGCGGCTTCCCCTGTCCTGGAAGGAGTTTAACATTCGGATCCATAGGAGTGTCAATTGGTCTACATCCCATCATTCCTGTCTGTTCAAGAATGTCTAAGGCATGCTTGCGTTGAGAAATAACAATACCTGATCTAGACTGAGCAACCTCAATACCTAGAAAATACTTCAATCTGCCAAGGTCTTTAGTCTGGAAGTGCTTAAAGAGATGTTGCTTCAAATCGATGATGCCATCTTGATCATTACCGGTGATAACAATATCATCAACGTAAACAACCAAATAGATACATCGACTTGGTGCAGAATGCCGATAAAACACAGAGTGATTAGCTCCACTACGAGTCATGCCAAACTCTTGAATAACTGTGCTAAATTTCCCAAACCAAGCTCGAGGAGACTGTTTCAGACCATAGAGTGACCTACGCAATCGACATACAAGGCTACTAGACTCCCCCTGAGCAACAAAACCAGGTGGTTGCTCCATATAGACTTCTTCCGCAAGATCACCATGCAGAAAAGCATTCTTAATGTCCAACTGATGAAGAGGCCAATGACGAACGGCAGCCATAGATAGAAAAAGACGAACAGATGCTATTTTAGCCACAGGAGCGAAAGTGTCACTATAATCTAGCCCAAATATCTGAGTATACCCTTTGGCAACAAGGCGAGCCTTAAGTCGATCAACCTGACTGCGGACCAATTTTGACTGCATAAACCCAACGACAACCAACAGTAGATTTACCTGCAGGAAGGGAGACAAGCTCCCAAGTACCACTCTTATGTAAAGCAGACATCTCATCAACCATAGCCTGCCTCCATCCAGAATGAGAAAGTGCTTCACCTGTAGTCTTAGGAATGGAAATAGAGGACAAAGACGACACAAAGGCATAATGGGGTGATGATAGACGATGATAACTTAAGAAGGTATAATGTGGGTTAGTATTTCGAGTGGATCGTATACCTTTTTGAAGTGCAAGCGGTTGGCTAGGAGGAGGCAAGTCCGCAGTAGAAGCAGGGTCTGGCGCATGACATGAATCATCTGGAACTAGGGTTGGACGTGGACGGCGATGATAAGTTAGTAGTGGTGGCACTACAACTGGAGATGATGAAGTAACCGTAGATTCCTCAAAGGTTGGCATAGGTAAAACCTGAGGTATGGGTAAGACCATAGATACATCAGGATGATCAGAAGATGTATAGTAAGGCTGAGACTCAAAAAATGTAACATCAGCAGACATAAGATATCGATGAAGATCATGTGAATAACAACGATACCCTTTTTGGACTCGAGAGTAACCAAGAAAGACACATTTGAGGGCACGAGGAGCTAATTTATCTTTTCCTGGGGCTAAGTTATGAACAAAGCATGTGCTCCCAAAGACACGAGGGGGGATAGGATAAAGATGTGACTGAGGAAACAGTATGGAATGTGGAACCTGATTCTGAATAGAAGAAGAGGGCATTCTATTTATCAAATAACAAGACGTCAGAACTGCATCTCCCCAAAAACGCAGCGGAACATTGGATTCAAGGAGAAGAGTACGAGCGGTCTCAATAAGATGCCGATTTTTTCTTTCAGCTACACCATTTTGTTGAGGGGTGTATGGACAAGTAGTCTGGTGAATAATGCCTTGGTGAGTCATAAACTCCTGAAATTGGGAGGATAAGTATTCTAAGGCATTATCACTACGAAAAGTACGAATAGAAACACCAAATTGATTTTGTATTTCAGCAAAGAAACTTTTGAAAATAGAAAATAACTCAGAACGATCTTTCATTAAGAAAACCCAAGTACATCTTGAATAATCATCAATGAAACTAACAAAATAACGAAATCCTAAGGTGGAACTGACTCTACTAGGACCCCAAATATCAGAATGAACTAATGAAAAAATAGACTCTGAACGACCCTCAGTACTACGAGAAAACGTAGCACGAGTGTGTTTTCCAAGTTGACACGACTCACAATCTAATGTGGATAAACTAGACAAACTAGGCACCATCTTTTGCAGTTTGGATAGACTCGGATGTCCCAAACGTTTGTGAATTAGATCTGGGGAATCTGTAACGGAGCATGCTGTTAAGGAATTTGAAGAGGTAAGATAGTAAAGGCCTTGTGATTCATGTCCTGTTCCAATTATCTGTCCCGTACTGCGGTCCTGCATGAGGAAAAAATCATCGAAAAAGGTTATGCTACAATGTAGGGCTTTCGTCAAACGACTAACAGATGCTAGATTAAAAGGAGAACCAGGGACATAAAGAACAGAGTCTAGGGTGACAGAAGATAGGGGTTTGGCTTTTCCAACCCCTTTTGGTTTTGTTTGGATCCCATTGGCTAAAGTAATAGCTGGAAGAGATTGTGAATAAACAATATCGGATAAAAGTGATTTATTACCAGAGATATGATCAGAAGCCCCAGAGTCTATGACCCATGTTCCAAGAGTACTAGATTGCGACACACAAACAAAAGAATTACCCGCAACAGACACATCAGGTTGTGCAACCGAAACTACTTGTGGAGAAGTTTGCTTATTTGCACGATACTGAAGGAACTCATTATATTCCTTTAGAACAATAGGATCATAACTAGGTGGTGGACCATGCAAATTATAACATATGTCACGAGTGTGTCCAGGCTTATGACAATGACTACACTTGGATCGAGGTTTTCCAAAACGTTCTCCCCTTCGTCGATTCTCCATAGACTGGTATGTATGCCGGAAACTGCTACAGTGGTCTGAAAATATTGGAAGCTGCCGGAATCTGCCCACAGTGGCCTGAAAATTCTTTTTTTTTTTTGGCCGGAAACTTGCCGGAAACTGCCCTACAGTGGTCTGATTTTGCCGGAAGCTACCTGAAAATCACCGGAACCCTAATTCCGGTGATCGGATCTGGAGAAAACTGAATGGGTTCTGGTCGGAAATACTGGACGACCCCAACAGAAGAAAACTGCTCGAAAATAGATGACACAAATCAGTCCCAACCGTCGTCGCCGGAATTTGACACGGTGACTTGAAGTTTCTCACCAATGCTCTGATACCATGTGAGAAATATATGGGAAAAATATTATTGAATTGTGTATTGAAATTGTTACATTGAGACCCTATTTATAGATACTACATTGGAATCCTTTTCCAACTAGGATTCCTATTCTTATTCTTATTCCTATTCCTATTCCTATTCCTATTCAAAGTAGGAAATACTTATACTTATTTCTATTCTAACAGTAACTAATCAAACTAGGTTGTGCTTAGGATCTATGCCTTTAATAGACCAAAAAATCAGATTAATTGCTTTTTCTGAAAAGAATTAGACACCGTTATTTGACTATTTCTTTCTAGTGTTCTGTAATAGCATATGTGGAGCAGTCAGATGATTAGACTATTTTATCCTTTCCATGTTTTCTTCGGAAAGGGTAGTGAGTTTATTTTATGTCGTAATGGAGATGCCATAATGTTATATTCGTTTCAAGGCTTAGCTAAGTTATCAAAGAACTTCGAGCTTTTTGTTTAGGTATTCTATGATTTGGGTTGCAGGAATGGCTTGACGCAAATGAAGGCAGTGCTCTGCTTGAAACCTTGTACAAGGCTTTAGATGAGGTGAGGTATTTCTTATTAACATAAAGAGAGGACAAAGAAGAGGGAACATGGTCAAGTTGCTTAACTTATTAGCAGTGCAGGTTGTAAAAGTCGCTGAATGTGAAATCTACACTTACAATCCGGAGGCAGATGCAGATCCGTTTCTCGAGAAGGGAGCCATGTAAGACTTTTTATATGAATATATCTTTTTTATCCAATTCTTTTTTAAACTGTGTCAACTTTCTGCATGAGGTTCCAATTCTTCAACTTTTCATATAAACCATCCGATTGAGGTCCTCTCTGACTACATTTTACGAAGTAGCCAAAAACCATGATCAGGTCAAGGGCAAGTCGTTTGATTGATGTTATTCAAACGACTAAGTAAATTATAGTAAAATTTACTTATTAATTAGTACATTTACCTCCACATCCAATTTTGATTATTACTCTGTCATATGTTTCTTTCCTTTTACTTGAATATGATGATTTGGCTTTCCAATTTCATCTCATTTTGCCTATATAAACTATGTCTCTTTGCCCCATTTGATTGGTTAAAGCTGTAGTTCATGGTCATTTTCAAATTAAAATAAGATTTTTTTTACTGATTAAATTCCTTCTTGTGAGTGGTAGTCCATTAACACAAATCTTTGTATCTTTTCCAGATGGTCTTACCACTTTTTCTTCTACAATAGAAGGTTGAAACGTGTCGTGAGTTTCCGCTTCAGCTGTGTGAGGTGATTACTCTTCCAATGTTCCAGGATGTGAGATTCTACTTTTAACTAGCATATATTTAGGCCTGATCAACTGTTGTTTATTGCAGTAACTTGGTTGGTGAAGGACACACCTATTAGATGACTCAAGTTTTGATGAAGATGGAGAGATATTCGATGGCATGGACATGTGAATACATCATTTTGTTCATAGCACGTTGTTAGTGTCGTAAATCCTTGTACCTTGTATCGAATTAGTAGTGTACAATTTGACTGTAGGTACTGAAACTATATCGTAAATAAGCATCATCCTTGTATCGTTTAGAGGTTGAGGTAGCGACTCTCACGCTGCCTCTTGATCGGTCATGTATTTTCTGTTCTGTCATGAAGATTTTTCCAAGTTATGGTTGGCATTACTGTTGGCCCAGGCTCTTAATTAGTTCTTTGTGTGTATTTCTTGTGTCCTGCATTGGTCAAGTTGAATTTTGAAATTTTATGGACAAACGTGTTTGATCGGAGTTCAACTCCGAAAAGAAAGTGAAAAAATTTAATGATCTCATTCTTCTGGTTTACTATCTATGTTTTATCGACAAGTTCTTTTAATTTAGTTTTTCACTTTTCCATCAGCAATTTTTAGGTTATTCTATTTTTGCCGGTGTTTTATAACCTTCATACGTATGTTATCTTTACAAGAATGCTCCATAAGTAGTAAAGGAAAATTATGTTATGAGTAATGCACACTTTGATTTCCATTATTTTAAAACTTTAATTTGCTTGCATACTGACTATTAGTAAATGTATGATCAATTAGAGTTCTCGAATTTGAGCTCTATAAATGATCGCATTATTTTTTTGGTATTTTTAGATGTAAGATAAACCACCTTTCTGAATACTTTAATGATATTTACACATATGGAGCATAGGAGCCCAATACCCAATTCCTACACTAAAACAATATAATACAATATAACACGATACATTATGAAATGATACGTAACAACTATTCAAACAAAGTGTAAAGACTCAACAGCATACAATTGGTTTACATTGGTTTGGATCGTTTTAAGTATTTATTAAGTATTAAGGGGTCGTTTGTTAAGTATTTATTAAATAGAGTTTATTAGTAATACTTGTATCAGCAATGCATGTATTAATCATGCGTGATTTAGAGCTGTCAAAAAGGGTTGGCCTAGCCCCACCCGGTCCAAGCCTCACGGGCCAAGGAATTTGAAGGGCTAGGGCGGGCCGACCCTTCATTTGGAAGGGCCTGAAAATGCTCAACCCAACCCAACCCTAGAAGGGTCGAGGGCTAGGGCGGGCTAGCCCTTTTTTTTTTCTCATTTTTTTTCTTTTCAAACTTATAATTCTATAACATCAAGAAAAAAAAAGAAGATTTTCAAATCAAATATGGCAAACAATGGTGTTGTTTCAATAACACTATCAAAAAATATAGTGTAATTAGCATGTATGTCGCATACTAGATACGCAAGCGAGATAAGAGAGTGACAATCAAGATGGGAGGGAGGCGAGGGCGCGAGATTTGTCTATGTATCCTAGATGCATGTGAATTTACTTGGATAAAGTGTATCTAGAAAAAATTAACCTAATTTTGAGTCCATATATTTCGAGATACATGTATCTGGACATACCAAAATCTAGTAAGATTCATAATATTACAATATAGCGTATATTTAAGTAATTAGATTATATACCAGTGTGATTATTGTAAGTTACCCTTAAATAAAACGTTTTGGCCCATGGGCTGTTCCTGGCCCAACCCCGATAAAACCTCAAGGGCTAAGGGATTATATGGTCGGGGCTTATAAGCCCTTGTTTTAAATGGGCTTGAAAAATCTAATGCCAACCCTACCCCAATAACGGATTGGGATGGGCCGGCCCTATGGGCTAAGTCCGTTTTGACGACTCTAAATGCATTAATTATACTAAGATTATTTTTATGCATTGCATATTTTAAAAGACGTAAAGAAAAGTTTTGAGGGGCAATAAGGTCTTTACTCTGTTAATGCTTGCATTAAAATTATTGTATTGCTAATATTTAAAAATTCATAATATTAATTATACACACCTTAATACACTATAGAGTGTATATTAGTTATACATCAGGTGAAATTCTTTTCTATATGAAGTGGAATTCTTATTTTTTTGATTTAGAAATATTAAATATTACCCAAATTAAATAACTAAACCAAAGAAGTTCCAATAAAATTAATTGTGAAAGCAAAGTTTGCATTGGAAACCTAAGCGTTGGCTTATATGCATGAAAAAATGAGAGTTATTACGTTTGGTTTTCGAGGAATTTCGATAAGCATGCATGCAAAAAAGAGTGTCACCCTTTGGTTTCTCAAGAAATTCTGATAAGGATGAATTTGACTCAGTTTAGTTTATGTGATATTATTTAAATTTTGAAAATTAAACTTATTAAATTATTTAAAAAGTCGAAATGAAATTTACATACTTAAAAATTATATAAAAAATACTATATTATAGAGTGTCACTTTTGTTTGTTATATTTTACTTTTTTAGAGTCGAAGTGTCAAACTATATGATCAACTTTGATCAATATTTTAAGATGTATTTTATTATCATATTAATATAAAACTAATTGCAATTTATTATATGTTCATATGTTTTCGAAATTTAAAATTTAAAATTTAAAATATTAAATATATCTAATTCAATTTAGCTATAAAGATTAACCGAAATCGACTCTATCGTAAAGTGATACGTCACATAAGTAATGAATAAAGAGAGTATAAGTTATAATAGTTAAAGATTTCTAAATTGCAGAGTGTCACATAAATTCAGATAACAATATGGCAATTAAATTAGACCTTATCCAGAAAAACAAGGTGAATAACTCTCTCTATATAAGGTAGAGCGTCGATAAAGAGATTATTATAATTTGTTCGAGAGTAATATATATCAACTATTATACGACAATATAAAATGCCAGGTGGCAAAGGCGGCGGTGGTGGTGGTAAGGGTGGCGGCGGAGGCGGTGGAAAGGGCGGCGGAGGTGGTGGTGCTAAAAGTGGTGGCTGAGGCTCTTCTAAGGGAAGCGGCGGCGGCGGAGGGTCGATGAAGGCGCCAGGTGGCGGCGGAGAGTACATTTCAAGGGGTGGCTTTGAGAGTAACCCGCAGGGTTACTTCTCTGGTCTCCACTCTGGACAAAAGGGGAAATGATCATGCTTTATTTTAAATAAAATAAATAAATATTCCTAATAGTGTGTGTTTAATTTCCAAGTTATTTTTTTTTGGGTTTTATTATGATGTTTTGGTAAGAATTATGGAATATTTTGCAGCATGTAAAAAAGTTCTACAAATTTTATATGCAAAGTAATGAAGTGGAGTAATATATATGGATGCATGGTTTTTTGTTGTTTAATTTGTGTTTGATTTTTCTTGAATTTTCGTTTTTTTTTTTTTTATTGTTATGGTTTAGATTCGAAGAGCAATCATACACAACATATGAAGTAGAGGTTAAATCCACATATACTGAATTTTTTTCATATCAAACTTTGTGGAACTAATTAAATATATGGTTGGAGTAATTTGTCTTATAAGGTGCAAATTTTTTCCGGTGTTACTTCTTTTGTCTCCACTCTGCATAAAAAGGATTATGGTTTAAACTATTTTTTAAAATTAATTTATTAGTTTTATTTTTCTGTTGGTTAAGTACTTTTGCGTGACATTTGTGGTTTGGCCTTTTCCTGAATTTTTGACATTGCTAAAGCTAAATAAATCTCTTTTATTTTTGTTATATATGTAAGTATGCAATATTATGGAGCATGTAGAAAGCTCTACAAATCGTATATGCATAGTAATTGAGTTTTAACATATGTACAACTCCTATGTGTTATGGTTCTTTCTTGTTCCTATGGTTCGGAATTTGGAATATGTACACATATTATAAAGATAATTTTATTTGTAGATTTGATTAACAAATAGTAACACTACACTATGTAATATTGTTTTGTTGATAATTATGATAATATTTTTAAATAATAACTGATTTTAGAAATATAAGAAAATATACTTTTTTTTAAAAATGGGTTGGCCTGGCACAGACCGCAACCCACATCCTTGTGAGTTGGACTGACCATTTTCTAGTCCACACAAAAAGAAAGGTTAGCCGACCAATCAAATTTTAAGACCAGCATGGATTAGCCTGAATGGGTTGAGCCAACCCATATGGACAGCTCTAATATAAGGCTATCGCACATATTGATAATTGATTTAAATTTATTATAGAGAATTTCCAGAATCTTTTGTATGGTCAACTTCATACAAAATGTGGACACGTCGCAAACAAAGAAATGTGATTGATAGCCTGTCACCCAACTGAAGGAGAAAGATATTATCATAGGCTCCTTCTAATGAATATAAGAGCACCTAAATCATATGAAGATTTGCTAACTTTCAATGGAGAATATTGTAGTACATTTAGAGAATCAGCAGAGAAAAGCGAACGGTTAATTTGTGATAATAATTTAACAGAATGTATGTCTGAAGCAGCGAGTTATCAAATGTCATCTGGCTTAAGGTATTTATTTGGTGTATTGTTAGCTTATTGTAATCCAAATAATGTTGAAGAGTTATGTAAAAATTTTGAAAACCAAAAATTGACTCTTAACTCTGAAAAATCAGTAAGTACACATTTATTATCATTTCAATTTTTCTGTTCTTCCTTTGAAATTCTTATAACAAATTAACTCTCTTCACTTCTCTTCTACTCAGAATCAAATTGACTCTGGCGACTCTTCTAGAAGACTTTACCTATTCTATTTATCTGTTACTTATCTAAAACTCAATAAAGTGCTTTTTGCCAATTAGTTTCCCCTGGACGGACAGCACAAATGATAAGCAAAATTATCTCTATTCGCTGGTGAAATGTAAAGGCCGCTCTTATTGTTTCTATTATTATTACCCATTCATGTTAATGAGGTAAGTGCTTTGAAAGAGCACTATGATACAATGCTTCATAAAGCATTAGTAACACTTCATAAAACATTAGTAAAGGTTCAGATACCTGAAATGATGAAAAATAAAGAGTTCTCAATAAGTTAAGTCGTATTGGAATTGAGTCAAATGACCGTTGACGATTTCTTTCATACGAAGAAGCAGTTTATTCTATAAATGGTTATGAGAGATGCACTTTATTTGTGTTTCCAAAACCGCACAGGTCATTAAACATAGCAAATAAAACATTTCTACTGTCGGCTTACTCTGCCTCTATTTCTTTTGAAACTTGCCTCATTCAGTTTGATTCCAATATTGTTCTCTCTGTAAAGATACAATGCAACAATTGTAATCTTTTTTTCATTTATTTTTCACAGGAAGAAACCGAAACAGCTTACACTTTGGGAAAGCTTCATTGATCATGATGGGATAAATATTGCCGAACAACTTGATCAATATCCAATCATTCTGGCTAGAAAAATTGCAAAATCAAAATCATCTGCAGGTAAACACACACACTAATATCATATTCTTACAAATATCAAAGCGCTAAAATTACATTTAACAATTACAAATATCAAATGAACAAGTATATATTACGCCTAATTAAAATAAAATACAATATAAATGCCTATTGTTAGCTAATCTTTTCTCATCCATAAAAATTCAAACGCCTCCCCTAGAAACAAATGTTGCCTCTTGCAAATGTCACAAGACAATTAACTGGAAAGACATTCACCATTCAAGTTAAACAGTCATTTGCTAAAATTATGGATGGAACTCCTGGAAAATTAATTATCTTGTCATATTCGGAAAAAGAAAACATCATCAGTGCACCATTATCACCTCCTCCAGTGGACACAGTAGGAAGAAGCAAAAGGAAGATCGAAAATCCTGTCACAAATAAAAAAGACAAGCAAGAAGCCACTTCCCATCACAGGCATGTTCTATAGGTGAAAACTCCCCCTCCAAAACACTATAACAAGGTATATAACCTTTTCCATAAACTATACCGTTTTACCTTTTCAGAACTGCTACTTCCTACATTCAAAACTTCAACTAACTGCTGTATTTTAATTTTTTTTATCAGGGAAAAGCCATGTTGCCTATGTAAATAAAATGTACATACCTATGCTATAAAACTTGGCTCCAACACCTAATATATAATTTTGATATATATAGATTTGTGTCATAGTTGTTATGTACTTAATATGCAATCTTCATATATGTGTCTCACTTGAAATGTTGGGCCCGTACTGACACGGCCATCCACTTCTAGTAATATATACAAATGGAAACAATACTAGAAAATAGAGAATAAAATGACGGCAACAATCACAGCAATAAGCACAACAATTATGATCTGAATTTGTTACTTATTATTTACAATAATTTCCTTATTTTTCTATAGAATCTTATTTCATTGTCTGATTTCATTTGTGTTACACCGGACTGGTGGGAAGGCTATGGTAAATCAGCCAAGTTTAATAATGTGAGTTTGTTATTTATTCAGATTTGTGTTTATAATAATTTTCTTGTTTTTTTACGGAGTCTAATTTCACTATCTCATGAAAATCCTGCTAATTCTAAGTGGATGATTAAATGTTTCAAACACTCATGATCTCACTGAATTTTGAGGTGTAACAACATTTTGCCTTCCGATTATGTCTAAATTTGTTTCGAGATTCTATTTTTTTATATGTTGGTGATTTCTCGATGATACATATTAAATTGGTGTCGAAGTTACATTTGGTATTTGGATACGTCGTATAAAATAGTAGTATAATAAATGGTACCAAGAATTGCTAAGGTTTTATGATAGTGACATTTGGATACAATTTGTTGTTCTTATGAATGTTTTAATTCTTGAATTGTGAATGTTTAAGAACTTTGTCCATTTGAATCGTGTACTGGATAAAAAAAATTTATGCACAATTGCATACTAAAGGCAACACACTTAATTAGTAAAGTAGTTATTGTTTAAACTCCTAAAATCAACACTAGAACAAAACTCAAATTCTATATGATAATCGTAGTCGAAATTCTCCAGGGTATTCATGTGAGGCAATTCTATTAGACAACGAGAATTGAGGTGGAACAAATTCATATTCCCTTTGAGATCAGCTGTGAAAATCCATCCTGGAATTCCAACACCCAAACAACGTTTTCCGACTAACTCTGGAAAATTCATAGTGTAGGTGACATCCTTTATTAAGTCGAAAAACTCACGTGATTCTTCCTTTCCTGGTTTCTCAGCCAGCATCAACAATGGTACTGGACATGCAACTTCAGCAACAACCATCTTTACGTAACACGATTTAAACTTTATGAATTCAGAATTCTAAGATTGTGAGTGCTGAGTAATGATATTGCGATTGATAGAATACAACAAACCTATCTAAATTGCCTCTTATTTATGAGCCTTGAGGAACAGAGAAGTTCAATCTAAATTTGGTGTTTCTGAGGTTTACTTGTTTCTTTTGGACAAGGTTACTTAAGTTTACTACATAAAAAAAAGATTTCCTTTTTGTTTTGGGATTTATCAAATCTTTTGTTACTTCGACTTTCCTTCCTTTTCCTAATTATCCTAAAATTAGCTTGGCAACTTCTAAAATTTCTGAAATTTCAATTCGGGGTCTAAAATATAAACAAACTTCATATACGTATTTATTCAAAATTTATTTTTCTTACACTATTTGGATGAAAATTATTAGTATTTTCATATTGTTTTTTCGGTTATTAGTTTTAGGTAAAATTTTATCAACTCAACATTAAAAAACATCCTTTCAGTGAGGCAATTATTATATGAATTGTTAACATAATTATATAAGTAATAAGTTGACAAATATTAAATAAAGATAAGAGTTAGAACTTGATGGTTATTAAGCATTTTAATATTATATTATATTAAAGTAGCTCTTTCATTTGTGACTTAATGCTGCCTAATTACCATTTCTTACTGGTCATGTTAATGCCAATTATTTTTGGCTTTATTGGCAGACATCATAAGCCATATAACGTTCCAGTGAACGTTGTGGTCAACAATCTTGGGTAGTTATTCTTTTGCACGTTGTGGCATTAGTTGCCCTTCACTTTATTTTCTTCTCAATTCCTCCATTACACCTTATAACCTATTTATCTTCACTATTTACTACCCATTATCTTCGTATTCATTGCTAGGAAGACTCTCTCAACTATAAATAGTGGTGGTCCTTATTTGGTTTGGACAACACAACACACAAGAAAAAATATAGAGTGCATAAAATTTGTCAAAAAGGGAGTTCTTATTAGTTAAAGGGAGGTGTTCTTATTGTGGAGCTTTGGACTCAACTCTTGTCCAGAGTTGTTGAGTTATATTTTGTGATTAGGTTGTTGTATCCTGGAGGGGACAAGTCAAGAGGACTATTGCTGGACCGGTGAAAAACATTTGGTGCAGTGGGCTTGAATCTCCTTAAAGAGAGCGAGATATCCGCGCCTCAGCTTGAAGAGATTTATTTCTTCATTTTCATTTTCAATTGTAATCTTGTAATTTGTTATCTTGTAGTTTTTCACTAACAACTTCGACAAAATGGTGAAGTACACTCTTAAATTAATATTAAAATGAGTGAGGGATTGTTGGTGATTGTGAGTATTTTAATATTATTAAAGTTATTAAAGTGACTCATGTACCTTAATGGTGCATAAATCTTAATTTGCTGCATTGACTCTATACGTGAGTATTGACAATATTTTATGGCCATTACTCACATGAGTTAATATGGTAGAATGTGGCTATAATTTCCCGCAACTCTTGTAACCTCTAACTCATTATTCCCTCATTATTCTACCTTAGCTTATTATGGTTGTAACTTATGTAATCTTTGGGTGATTCATTTGCCTAATTTATTATCCATTATCTTCCTATTCATTGCAAAGAAGAATTCCTCACTTATAAATAGTGTGATCTTACTTTGTGATGCAAGATGAGACAGAGTGTTAGCCAAATATGAGAAGTGTTGTATTGTGTATATAATGAGTTAGTGTAGTGAAAGAGAGTTGAGACAGAGAATAATATTCTAAGTCTTCAACTATATTCACTAAGAGTATTACTGCTGGATCGGTGTAGATTATGCCGCAGTGGGCTTGAATCTCTTTAAAGAGAGCGAGATATCTGTGCCTCAGCCTAAAGATTTATTTATTCATTTTTGTTCATTTTATTCCAACTGTAATTTATATTATTTGTGGTATATTACACCAGAACCATAGAATTTGATGCAAGAAGTTGATGACTTCGTATACCCCATTTTAATATGCTTGAAACTAAAATTTAAAAAGAAATAAAAAAGAATTTGTAATTCACTTTGTTCAACACTTTTCACAATTAATTCTTATTTTTAACAAAGTACAAAAGATGTTAAAGTGGTACAATAATATATTTTAAAAAAATTATACTTTTTGTCATAAATAATCATTTTTTTCTATAGAAATTTTAACGCAAAATTTATTCTTGATAAAAATTTGGGGCCGCTGAAATTTGGGGCCTAATTAAGGCAAAAGTCTTATTTCCCACAGCATAGAGCTAGCCTCGTTTCTATACATGATTCATGATATCTTTCAGATACATGACGTATCATGATATAATGAATACGTTAAAGAATTACATACTTCTTTGATATTTTATATTTGAACGACTTCCCTTCAACAACAATATTGCTATTGGAAGAAGAAATATATAGATACATTTATCATTAATTAAAATCCTTATTTTATAAGGATAATCATAAAAGCGCAAATTTGAGGAAAGCTCCCATTTGAACTTGGAGAAATTAAAAGTACATTGTGTTAAATTGATAGAGTCACGACGGTGGGAGAGAAATAAGATAGTAGAGGTGAGAGAGGAAAAAATTAGTCAGATATAATTTTTAATTATGCCTGAAATAGAGGAATGTGTATAACCATGTAAATTTACTACTAAAATAATATTATAGCTTTATTAGATAATTATTTTAAAGTATTGTTTTAACTTTAAGGAGTAAAGTTGCTTAGATTTTCCATAAAAAAAAAAAAAAACTTTTGTTTTGATTATCTAGTAAACCTAAGTAACACCAAATTTGGATTCGATTTTCAACGAGGCTTATAAAAGGAACATATTAGCTGGGTTTTATTTTATTTTTTTTCGTCTGAAGCTGGCCTAGTCTAAAATTTTCAAAGTTTGGTACTTTTTCTTTAGAATATCAATCATGGTTGCTGACTAAGTTGAAGTTGCAGTTCCATTGTTAATGCTGGCAGAGAAGGAAGGGAATGAAGAAAAACGTGAGTTTTTCGACTTAACAAAAGGTATTACTTACACGATGAATTTTCCACAGCTTGTTGGAAAATGATGTTTGGGTGTTGGGATTCCAGGATGGCTTTTCACAGCAGATAAAGAAGGGAATATGAATTTGTTCCATCTCAATTCTCGTACTCTTAGCGAATTACCTCACATGAACACATTGAAAGGTTTCAATTGTGATAATGAACGCGGTTACTGTGAGTATTACGTTCAAAAAGCACTGCTTTCTTCGGATCCTCATACAACCAACGATTATATTTTGATGATTAATCAAGGAGTTCCTCGTTGTTATTAACACACCGTGCAACTATGAATAAGCCTTTGAAAACCACGACATATTAACAGAATATTTCTTATGATAAGCTATGGTTTGATCTTTAGTAATAATGATTGATTTATGAGATTTGTTAATTTTACATTGTTTTTAGAACAAAATTATGTTTGTGCTTTCGGGAAGAAGAAGAGGAAACTTCGATCAAAAAATAATTATTATCTAATGCTAATTAATTCTTGAAACCGAAAACTTAATTCAACAAGTGAAAGTAAACTCATGATCCCCTAAATTAAAGTTAAAAATGGATTTCCCAGTCATCATTAATTGTCTAAAATTATTTCAATAGATTATATTATACCATGGTTCATCATATATTAATTAAGGATGATATCCTAAAATTTGATAAAAAAATTATTCGGAAAATGCCACTAAAATTTTCTAAAATTAGTAATTTCTTGCTTTATTATTTATTTTAACTAGTATTATATCATCATGGATGGGAGTATTGTTTCAATTTATAGATTAAGATGATTTACAAAAATTATTTATTAGCATTATAAGTCTAATTTGGTAGTTAAGGATAAAACTATATATATAAATATGAGTTAAATAAATTCATTTTGTAATTTTGTATTGCAGCCTTCCTTCGTTAACCTCGAGCAGAATCTCCGGAGATGAGCATTCCAACCGGAGAAGTCGCCGGAGAGGACTTGTTTGCACAGGCAACTGCAGCCGCCGATGACCTTTATAACTTTCGCGACAACTATTTCCTCTTAACTTCGGAGGAGAGAGACTCCAAATTGCAAAGCCAATCTGATCTAGCTCTTCAAATCCTCGATAAAATTCCTATAGGTAAACTCTCAGTATTATTCAAGCTAACTTCTGCTGAGGTAGTAGGAATTGCGTTGAGTTTGGATTGTGTTTGTGATAAATTTCTGCAGAAAAGAGGAAATTGCCACTTCAACGTGCAACCTATGAGTATCTAAGAGGGAAAATACTGGATGCAGTTCCTGTGTATAAGAAGGAAGCTGAGGATCATCTGTCTAAAGCTGTGAGTGAAAGATAAAATACAGAAAACTAATTGGATGTCCTAAATATGCTTTGTTATTGAGTTAGTAGCATTGTTATTTGAAGTGTTTGTCGATTTGTTCATTTTAGGTTAAGTTGAATCCATCTCTTGTGGATGCTTGGCTGTGTCTGGGTAACTGCATTTGGAAGAAAGGAGATTTAAATGCAGCTAAAAACTGCTTTACGTTTGCTCTTGGCAAGGTGGTTTATGCTGCTGCTACATTTGTTACTATAAGATTTTAATAGTGAACTATTATATAAAAGGTCTACACATAAAATGTTTCCATTTGTTGATGTTTTCAGGGTCCAAATAAGAAGATCCTATGTCAACTATCAATGCTTGAAAGGAAACTGTCTCATGGTGAATATTGCTTTATGCTATGAGTTTTTTTGTTCCTTAACGAGCATCATAAGTACATATATATTAGTCCTTTTCTTTTGATAAGGTATATATGTATACTAGTACTGAATAGTGAATAGGAGGAAATGTGACCATATGAAGGCTTTCTTTTATTGAGTGACCAAACCCAATGAAGTTGGGTACAACCATACAGAACTTCAAACTGAATGATTTATTATGTATACTTCCTATTTCTTTTGAGGTCTCCAACATATTATTAATGCTGAGGAATACAATAGTACCTGTTTCACACACACACACACAAAGTTCTACGATGTATTATTTAGCATTAAATAAATGGTAGCCTAGAATTCTCCCTTGGAGAGTTTACTTGATTGTTTGATGTTATGGTTTGTTTGTTGAGTCTTGTATGATCCTGTACCATCTTGGTACTTTATCAATAAAACTGACTTTATCAAAAAAAGGAAGACTAGAACTTTTCCTTTCCAAAGATGGGGACATGACATCATGTAAGGAACCTTAAATTCTAAATAGAAATTCAAGCCAATGTGGTCAGACTTGTGCGATTTGCTAGGAACCCACAAATATCACCAACCTGATGTCTAGAGAAATTGAGGCATCCATAATGATGATATCTTCCAATACCTAATTTTAAGGGCTGTATTTTCACTTAATGGGGTTGTATGGAGAAAAATATAACCTTATGGAATCAGTTTGTTGAAAAAGTCAAATTGAAAGTAGGTGTGGTAAATAAGTTACCAAGTTTCAAAAAAAAAGAAAGTAGGTGTGGTAAATATCAGATTGTGGCTTGATAAGTTGCTGGATAATGGAACACCAAAACAAAAATATCCAGGTTTATTCAATCTAGGTCAACAAAGATGTAGAATCTAGAAGAAACTTTAATGATTCGGAGACTGTCAGAGTTACTGAGTCACTAGGAGAGCTGACACCGGATTGAAACCCAAAGGATTCAGAATTGTGGAGAACAACAGAGGAAGGAATTATTCTATATAGTTGTGCTATCAGAGCTACTGAGGAATGAAGTCAGTGATAATGTTTAAGGACCATTAAAAATGCTAGGGATAGCAAAATTTCCAATAAAATTGGTTTTTCTTTTGGATGGATAGATTTACTGAGGCATGTTTAACACATTACAACGTGCAAAGAAGATTATTCAATCTCTATAGTGGGTGTTGCTTTTGGGAAGACTATCGAATCTGTGAGACATCTATTGCATAGAAGGTGTACTTGGCGAATTACACTTGGCAAATCTGGTGGATGTTCTGGAATCTTGATGGGACTCAGTGAGTGTGGCTGGCAGTTAAATCAAACAATGACCAGTTGGCAGGGGCTGAAATTAAGGAAAGATCAGAGTCAGATATGAAGAACAATTCCCTTATGAGTTATGTCAATCATGGACATTTTGACTAGAAAGAAACCGGACGTTTTGCAGGGAAAACAGAATATTTTTTTTTCTTGATTAAAAAAAATTGTGCTGCTGCAATGTGGCAATTTTCATCCTTGGAGTTCTCTCTTCTGATTCTTCCTTAGAAAATCTCTTAACTTCAGTATGATCATATAGTTTCATATTTCATCAACAGTAAAACCTGAAATGTCATTTACATAGAGGTTACTGTAATTTCTGCCTGAGATTTCTATTCTACATGTTCTTTTGAGTCTTAATACAAATGGACACCACTAAGTTACCTGTTTCGAAAAAAAAATACCAATGGACACCACTTCTATCCCTCTGTTCTACTCTCCAAACTGATCAACCACTCTTCTTCGAGATTTCTACCTTTTAGAGTATTTATCTTAATCTTGAAGTATTAAAGTAAAGAATGTATATTTAAGCATTCTTGTCTGTATTTTTGCTTATGGTGAAAAGTTAACATCTTCGCTGGCATTTCTTTTCCTAAGAAGGCTGATCATACTTTGTTCATCTATATTTACTTTGCAGATGCTGAAAATCCAGAAGAAATTGTTGATGAAAGCATCAAACATGCCAGGGAAGCAATCACTTTGGACGTCAAGGATGGATATTCTTGGTGTAAGGAATCTAGTTTAAAGGAGACACTTCCTTAATTCTGAGCTCTACATCCCTTAGATATGTTGTTACGACCATTCTTTGTTCAACCACTATCTACTTCTTTATTCACCTTTGACCTAGTGCTTGTCAATGATATTAGGTCCATGTTTGCCTTGCTCTAAAACATGTTATAGCTTAGAAGTAAAATGTAGTTCTGTACACACTCAATGATTAAGGCATGGCAACTAAGTAGATTTAGTACTTATACATTTAGAGTGCATGCTACACAAAAAAAAAAAAAAAAAAAAAAAAAAGAGTGCATGCTACACTTCACTTTTCTCCTTAGGTTACTTCAGCACCATGCACGGCTAAAGTTCTGCTAGACTCATACTCTAACTGATTCCGTATGGATTTCTCCGGATAGATGAACCATGATTCACATTTAATGCATCCAAATTCAAGTTTCTTCAATGGGCTTTTATCTGCCTTTTTTTTATTGACTAGTACGGCTTCCATCTTTTTTTAACAGATAACCTAGGAAATGCATTTCTCATTTCTTTTTTTGTGACTGGATCATGGGACCACAGCAAGCTTCTACAGTCATTAAAAGCGTACCAGAATGCTGTAAGTATGCATTTGCCGATTTGACTTCTATAAAGCTTATCTTAAACGCAATGTCTCTTGGAGTCTGCACCTGTCCTGTTATAATCTTGCTCATGAACTTCAGGTTTATCGGCTGTATGTTGAGCATCTTAAGTCCGTTATGCTCTATGTTTTATTTAGAAACTTGGAACCTCTTCTAATTCTAGACCCTTTTCAGGAGAGAGATGAAAAAATGAAGTCAAATCCTGATCTGTACTACAGTTGTGCCACTGTAAGCCTTATAACTTCTCAATTCTGATTTATTCTATTGTATGGTAATTTAGTGTGAGATTCTTTCATAACATCTCAGAAACATTATAGCAAAAGTGGCCTTTCTAGACTCACTTGTTATCCGTTAGAAGTTTGGTTGTGGTTGCAACTGATTGCCTCATTCCTAAAGAAGGGGTCAGCTATATGAATAAAGGAAAGAAAATTAGATGGGAAAGTATCCCATAATGAGATTTTACAAGCTGGAAAGCTAGATTTTCTTTTTCAGTTTTGCCTTCTGTCCATCAGCTCTCTACCTCCCAAGGTAGGGGTAAGGTCTCGTACCCCACTTAATCCGGGTATGTTGTTGTTGCCTTCTGTCCATCAGTAGTACCCCCTTAGTCCATTTTAGTTGTGGAATTAATGTCTCTTTATGACCACGGTTCTATCGGAAACAACCTCTCTACCTTCACGAGGTAGTGGTAAGGCTTGCATACACTCTACCCTCCCAGACCCCACTTGTTGGATTTCACTCGGTGTGTTGTTGCTGTATGACCATGGTTCTATTTTGCGATTGAGATATAAGTAGAATGCCAATTGAACTGATCCAGAAAAAAAGGTGTATATTAATTAATTAATTTCTCAAAAAATCCAAGCAATGAAATGTCGATTTGGGAGAAGTGTACCTGAAACTTCATAATAAAGACAAAAATTAGTTGATGCAGGGACCTTCCTCAGCAAAGAGATCTGTCAATTCAGGGAATGTGATGGAACTTTGAGATGAGGGGAAAACATAATGTGATGTCAACTCATTTAACCCTTCTTTTTTCCTTCTTGAATCCTATCACCTTTTTCACTGTAGGAACACTTTAACATTTTAAGAGAATATTTCTTATAAGAACCCCCTTCAAATGATATTTTAATAAATGCAGATATCAATGGGGTGCATAGTTGATGTAGTTTCAAGAAAACCATCAAAATGCATATATCTGCAACTTCAAATGCTTATGCTGGAATTAAAACAAACGAATTGCCAATTATTAACTAGTCCACTCCATTTTCCTCACTAAATCGGTGACTCTTCATGAATAGGGTGCGTAATTGATTTATTATAAATATATGCAGATATTAACTCTCTCTTCATCTTTTTCCTCTTCTCGTTATGCTTAGAATTGGATTTATTAAGATCTACAAATCTATACAAAGTTTTCCCTCTGCTTATTATGATCTTAATATTTTTAGTGGCTTGGGCATTATATGCATAGTCATACAAAATTAGAAGCCTATTTAAAGAAGCTTATTTTTCTTCCTTTTTAAAACTAATGTCTGCATGCACAATGATGTCTAAAATGTTGTCTTCACTTTCCTCTCCAAATCAGTTACAATTAATGCTTGGTTGAATATGATTTGATTCTTAAGGTGAACAAATATCTGGAGAATTATGAGAGGGCCCTTACTGGATTTGAAGCTGCTGCATTAATGGATCCTGGTCTTAGTGCTATGGAGGATGCACGAATGATAGTTCTGCTTCTTGATAAATTAAACTATTTGCTTCGGGTGAGATTATTTGTTGTGGCTAGATTGCATATTTTGGCAAGCATTTAGGAAATCATGGCTGACAGCACTAGAGTCGTAAGGAAATATCTGAAGATTTATGATAGGACACTTACTGTTCATCTAATTTTTATTGTCTGAGATGTGAAGTGTGTGGGTTGTAAAATCATCCAAATAGAACCCTTTCCAGAACCCAAAAAGAAGAAGGGATTTGATAAAATTTCAATGCATTTAAACAGAGTCTTGTCCCTGATATGGAACACACGGGTGATACTTTTGCAGCTTATGATACCTGACTTGCAGATTATAAAAAAAAAATGTCTCCTTTACTGATGCAATAAAACGTCTCATATGTCAGTCTTTTAGATGCTGTGTCTAATTAACAATTTCTAGTTAATGGTAGTGAGGGGAGACAAATTTGTCATGTTAAATTTGTATGACAAGAAAGTCTTGTTTTTCCTTTCAAACATTATTGTGGATCCGTTCAATGCTTGGGGGAACTGAGAAATTAGTTGATGCTAGGATTCTGTTTATACTTTGATGCTACAGAGGTCGACTTAGAAACCTTAATAAGGTTGCACCAAATTCAATGAATATATTCTCCAATTTGAATGTTTGTCTTTTTGAGCTAGTTGATAGGTGAAAGCAGTTCAGGAGAAACGGGAAATTACTAGCAAAATAATCAATTAATTAGAGATAGCATAAGGCTTGATGATATACCAGTGCCAGATAAGGGGTTTTAGCATTCAAGATACTACGAGTACTTAAGACAAATCAATCAAGAATTGACCTTTTCTTACATTTGACCTGCTGATCAGTCCAGTTCATCCACTTAATGGGTTTATTTAGTCCGTATTCATGTACTAGTTGTACTAGAAGGTATTTCTTCCAAAATTAGTTGTTTCTTCTTCAGCTCTTCCATGTTTTCGAGCAATGTAGAAGAGTTCTTACAAAAGGAAAAAAAGAAGTGTACAATTCTGAATTTCTTTGTGTCAATCACTTCTGTTGGGTGCATAGAACATCTGTTGTGCATGCCACTTGAAGAATGTTGAATGATTTGGTATATCTCTCAGGGTCAGACTAAGGCTAAGCGGCTTTCTTCCCTATCATCATCACTTGCTACAGTTGATTGTAAGGATTTATTTTCATCTACTTAGTTAACAAAAGAGTTTGATGTTTGATCAAACCTCATTATGGATGAAGGTTTAACCAAAGAACTTCCTGCAGTGAGTCATTCATACAAAAGAGCAACCATGGATCTCCTATCTGAAGGTCTTAATAAAGGAATTGCAGTCACAGGGAAAGTTTTGTTCTTTGCTAAGAAAGAGAGTGTAGCTCCATTGTAAGTTACCTTGATTTCTATGAACCTAGAGCAATTCATTGTTTTATCACTTTGCTCATTATTTATCTCCTTTGTAAATGAAATGGCATTATTAACTGGTTTTCAAACTTTTTATCTTATATTCTGCAGGTGCTACGTGCTATCTGATTCCAACCACACGTGTTATGTAATTACGGTGTATGGTATTCGCAATGATGCTGTAAGTCGTCCTTCTGGAGCTGTATAATGTCTCTTATCGCGGTTCTTTGTTTGTGTTAATTCATGAGAAAAGGGGATCTTGTTACGAAACTGAAGAAACTGATTAAGCAACCTACACTTTTTTTGTTTTCATGTCCCTGTTTGTGCTTAACAGCAGCAGTAGCAATACGCTTGATAGATAATATGGTTTTTCTCATCTCATTTTTCCTACTTGAAAGAAGAATTATAGGACGTGTAGATACCGTACTCAAAAATACCTTAGCCTCAATAGAAGATAATAATGCGATACCGTTGAATCAACCATGAGCCCGAACAGTCTATGTCATTGACTACCTCCCGTAGTAGTATCATTAATATTAGAGCACTGCCATATAAGCTTTTCATTTTCTGCATCACACATCTTCAAGAAGAAATGTTTCTTTTCCATTCCTTATAAGACATGTTCTTTGCATTCATGTAAATAAGTGAATGGATCATTCAAGATCTGATTTTGCCCCACATTTCAATCTGACCCCAGATTTGATACAGTGAATACATTCATTAGTTCTTTGGAAGTGTTGCTTACTTCAAAATTGTCAACATATCACCTTCTCTGTCCTGCATTGACAAAGAACAAACTGATGTGACTAATTGAATTGAACTTTATCTAATGTATTAATTTTGAAAATGAGAGTTGGTGAATGAAGAAATAACCATGACTATGCTGTTTTACCTAGACTTATCGAAGTAATTAGCCACTTTTGGATTGATTCCTTTTGCCAAGGTCCCATAAGTTATCACTTCATTCAAGTGCAATTTACTCTTATTGACAGATTAAAGAAGGAGATCAAGTCACCTTATTGGAGCCTTTCTACCGTTTTGTTGATTTTTCTTGGAAAGGAAAGGTAATCTCGTGTTGTCATGTTATTTATGTTATACTGCACTTGTTGCAACTTGACCATCTACTTTGGATATCTCAATTTCTTGTTTCTAGCTTGCGAAAATCATTGTATTTACTTTTTATATTTATTTTTTAATCGGTAAAATAGTAACATTTTATTTATGAGATCACCAGCATAATCCTAGTTAGTTACAAGGAACATTGTTGTATTTATCGTGAACCTCATTTTAACTACAGAAAAAGCAGAGAATTCATATGTAGGATTTGACCTGACTCAGATAAAATTGCCCATGTCAACGCTGGTGATAAAGTGTCATATCAGTTTCTCCCTAGCAGGTTTTTTACTCTTGTTTAGCGTTCATGTTAAATTCAAACTCTCATATACCCGTTCAACTCGCCAGCGAACTCCTGATTTATGTTTCCTCTTCCGTCTGAGGTCCTTGTTATCCACATTTCCTTGCCAACCCAGTCCACCATACCTGACCCGAACACCCCACATCTATACTCATGTTCCTCCTTGTTCACACCTTCTGCCGGCGTGGCTGGATTGTGGAAATTTTTGCAGCATATGAAACTGTTAAAAGCACAAATTTCCAATCAGCTGGGGATTACCTTAATTCTAATAACCAATTACTGGAACTAGAAAGAAAGATAAAACAAAAGCAAGGATTACTGAGTTTGATATCTTTATTTAAGCTCTTGTATAATTATCCTTTTCCAGCTAGGGGATAGTATTGCCAACCTTACCAGCAATTAGGAGTAAGAGAACCCATTGGAAAATCATTCTGTTTTTTGACTTCATCTTGAATGGAAGCAAAAACCAACTTGCATTTTAATAGAGGGAATATGAACGGTTAATTCAAGCAATTCTTGGAGGACTAGTTTTTTTGTGCATCGTGGAATGAAGATTGCCTTAAGGCTGGAAGTTTTTCATTTAGTCTGTGCTAGACTTTTGTCTTTTACATGTTCAAACCTCATCCTCATGAAGTTACTTGTTAATTTTGACCCTACAGCACTACCAGTTCAAATCAGTGCGAGTGGATTTTGTGGAACAACTTCTTGTAAATGGAAAATACTTGTCTTCTCTTCATGCAGTTCGTACGTCAATCTATGCACAACACAAGGCATGAATCATAATCTTCTCTTGTAAATGTAAGCTACCAAGAAAAATTAGGCAATTTCTTCACTATAAATTGTTTTTCTTGTAAATACTGATATGTGCAAAACAGCTGATCAGAATTTTTGAGTGCTTGTCAACTATCCACCCAAGCAAATGTACTGGTTTCTTTTGGTCTGTCATGTCTCTGTTCGTCCTCTTAAGTCTTCCACACTTTCTTGTATTCTTGTCTAATGGCTCTATCTCATGTGAAAGGCGTTCTTTTTATTTTTCTTCTCGTTTTTGAAATTGATGACATAGGAGCTCTTCTGCTTTGTCCTTTGTATGTATTGTCAACTAATCGTTGTGTTTCCTTCAGCAGGATTTTGGATGATATGTTTTCCATGGAGAGGGAACTCCTCACATGTTATATTTCCACTTTCAAACACTAGTTTTATCACTTGAATGTGAAGAAAGAAAAAAAAAAAAAAGAGGAAGAAAAGTTTCGATATCGAACTAGGTGTGGGGTTTAATGATCTAATTGCACATATTTCAACGGACAAAGTAGTTTGTGGCACTTGAAGAGAGTAGAGTATTGTTTTAGCATATGTAGCTAATCGTATAGGCTATCATATAGTTTTGGGAGCTTATATAGCGAGTCAATTGAAAACAAGGTTGATGTTTAATTAATTCTTACTCTCCTCTCTACATTTAATTTTCTTGGGGTTGTATTACCAGTTAACGACTGCACATTTAGATCATGAGCCATTATTCGTTGGCAGACATCGAGTAGAAAAATTAGATCTCAGATTGACATCTTGACACGAGCAATTCTGGCATGAGGAGAAGAGCTTTCTTCTTACTCGACGTGCCTGCTATTCACCAGCACAGGAGGTGATAGTGATACCGGAGAAAATTACTCAATTTTATTGTAATAGCTTACAAAGTAGCAGAACTTTAAATTAGTAAATCAAAATGCATTTAAGTAGTCGCCCGGAATAAAGAATCATACAAAGAGACAAAACTCTATACATATAGGTAAACCTAGATGTGTTTCATTAACTTGCATACAGTTCATAATGTGATCCAATGGAAAGCTAGTATCAACAGAGACGACTAACGAATCGAAACCCCTGTTGAGAATGACTCAAAATATACTGCAGAAGCAGACAGACAAAAAACTATCATTGCTGGTAATAACCACTCTGGTGAGGAGGAAGATGATATGGAGAAGGGACGGTATAAGGAGGTCGAGGCATAGAACCTTGTTGATGCAGAGGTGCAGGTTGCTGAGGAGGTGCATTATAGTAGGGACCCCGCCACCCCGGATATGCAGGTTGGCCATACTCGTGGCTCGGTGGAGGCTGTTGTTGATGTTGAGTTGGCGGATATGGTGGACCTGAAGCTTGCAAGTTGTAAGGCGGTGGAGGCTGCTGCTGTGGAGCACCATAAGGTGGTGGATTTTGAGTATAACCAGGCATTGCAGGCTGATGAGGGGGTTGGTAAGTAGGAGCCGGAGGTCGAACAGCATTGGGAATATTCGCGGGGTCTGCTGGCGGTTGGGGATTGGATCTTGGAACCTGATGAGACTGAGGAGCAGAAGGATAAGTATAACCATTTGAACCTTTATTCTCCTGAAAACTAAGACCTGACATTTGTCTCTGCACGTCATCCATCATTTCCCGGCACTGCATGTTTCTAGTCATCACAAAATCACTGCCCTGTTGCTTTACATTTGTGATCGCGTCCTGTTTAACCCATGAAAGGAGAATGTCAATTCGTAATTCTTCAGTCAAAGGGCAGAGGAATGTGAATCCCAGCACACACACACACACACACTTTTTCTCAAACAGATGAATAGTTCCATACCTGAAGTGTAACATAGAACTTCAATCCCTCGTTGATATTCTCCTTTATCTCTTGATATTTTGAAATGGCAGCTTCGATTTGCTTGTAGGTTCGCTCACGGGATGCTGTAACATTGAGCGAATAAAAATTAACTAATACTGCTGGAAATAGAAATCAACATTGGACAAAAATTAATAGCAAGAACAACATTTGAGAGTAAGCAAATCAGACATCTATAGTTGTATTTGGGTTGAACATGGTTCATTGTTCCTTTGGTATTGGTTGCTACAAATGGAAGCAGCAAGCTTCTACTCTTCCTGACTCATTGACAACATTATTGAGGCCTTTTGCCTTAATTCCATAGCCTCCTGGCGTCCCTGGCTTCCGAAATGTGTAGGGTGCACAAGGAATTCCGCTCATCCAGGTAACATCACTTTTGGGTCATTACATTTCTGCACTTCTCATCTTGCTAAATAAGAATACTAAATTGGTCTTTCTGCTAATTGACATTTTGTTAGCCAGTAGTGAAAAAGTCCTGCTTGTTAGTATCTTCTCGATGGTATATAAGAATACTAAGTTGGTCTTTCAATGTGGTAAAGCTTCACTCATAAATGAAGGAAAACAGACACCCTAGTGCACCAACCAGAGCCTCCCGCATCCTGTCCTGCAAATGTGATAATAAAATATGGAAACAGATCTATATATGGGTGTGACAGCAGTTCACCATGTTCCTGGGGAAACTAGACTTGCAAAAACAAGTGACTGCGACCTACTTCTATACAGAACTTGTTTATTAATGCCACAGCCTACAGGGCACCATAAAAACTAAAGCTTCAACATGCTTCAGGCAGTACCCCTGAAAGATAGTGCAGATACCTTTATAATCCTCAAGATTGAAAGTAGAAGCAAAGTCCACATTTTGAGCCTGCAAATGAAAAATATTATTAGAGAGCACTCAAAGATATGCATTGAAATAATAAAGTCATAGTAAGTTGGTCTTTCTAGAAGTGGGATTTTTTATGTTGTTCAGCCATCAATAGGGCTTTAGTTTTACACAAAGATTCTCAAATGTTAAGCATTGTTTATCACCCCTAGGAACAGATTAGAACAAAGCAGCTGCTACAAACCCCATAAGAAACGCCATTGCAATCAATTAGTAGATCATCTTTTATCTCCTTGACCCTTCCCTTTTTCGATCAATCTCCTTAATAGCTTCGCAAGTTTTCTTTGATAAGGTAGATAATTTCAATTAGTAAAACTCCATACAACAGGCAAAAGGGATTACAATATAGAAGCAAACATATCCTGCTTCCAGCACTTAGTTTCAACCAAATATTATCCCCACTTCTCAAAATCCGAAGAAGAAAATATCAGAAATGCAAAGGAAAATCCTAATTTCATTTTAACAAGATACTCCAAATATCAATCCAGATACATAAAATATTGGAAGAAATGCGAAATGTGGCATTGGACTAGAATGTGCAATAATAAATTCACCAGGTTAATGTCTCCTAGAATAGTCATGATATTAAAAGCTCAAGGCAGATGCTTTTCAGCATCTGACAGAAAAGAGCAGTAAAAACTAAAAAGTGAAATCCCAGAAATTTAAACTTTATATCAGAGACCTGAATCTGCAGCAACAATTGTTCTTGTGCCTCAAGGTTCTTGGAAATTTCTTCACAAATATGATCATATTTCGCGATCTCCTTTCTGAAAAGATCCTCATGGGAGCCAGTGGATGTCATCAGCTTAGGAAGTATATCATCCTGTGCAATACCCCACAATATAAATGTAAAGCTGGATCCCACAAATCCTGGATCAGTGAGCAAAGAAGCAGAACAAATACCAAGAAAAAGCACCTTTCCTATGGAAACAAAAATGTTCAGTGACCTGTTGTCAATGGATGACGATTAAAGAGCAACCACTAAACCCAGTTAGGAAATAGTGTTAACCTTATGTGTTTGCTTCTTTAAGGCTAATGCTATCTTTCATGTGCAATGGAGGAATCTCTGACTTACTAAGCTCCAAAAGGAAATGGAGCTGTGAGACCACATTAATAGAGTTGAAATGAAAAGAAGTAGCTATAACCAAAGTAGGGTCATGATACACTATGATGCCCCCAGAAGGACCATGCACACAAGAATTAGCAACACCAAGAGCAATTTTACTAATAGGCAATGAATAGCGAATCACTGCCAGGACAACCAAATGCAGTGTGGTCTTTCTTTCTTTCTTTTTGGTTATTAAGCAAATGCAAGGACAAGGATTAATTTACCAGTCCATAATACTTTAAGCAAACATTTATTCTGCTCAGTTTGGTGCAAGCTTATGTGACTTGTACCATGATAAGTACTATCAAGTAGCAGACAAAATAAGACCTCTTATGTGTGAACTAGCAAATGACCTTTGTTTCTGCTTCTTTCAACAAATTCAAAAGATCATACTTGATTAACAATCCTAGGGGTGTCAAATGGGCAGGTTGGGTTGAAATAGAAATTAGGTTGGGTCTTGACCCGCCCAAGTTTACTTTGGGCTCAAATGGGCTTAAAACGGGTTGGGTCTTGACCCGCTTAATCTCAATAATTTTAACATAGTGATATTTAACTTTTATAATCACAATTTGAATGTCACTCGAGATTTTTTTTTAAAAAAAAGTAACAAATAGATAGATAATCCTAAAAGATATTAAATAGATAATAATTCATACCTTCAATATAGGAACATATCTTAATAAAGAGTTTTAAAACGAGTTGAAATTGGAGATTGAATTGGGCTCAATTGAGGATTCTCTTAAAATGGGTTAGACTTGAATGAGTTAAGATTGAAGCCAATTCAAATTATCTTGAGCCAAACCCTTAAAATTCTGGGCAGGTTACCTATGTTTGGGTTATTTTTGACACCCCTAAACAATCCTATGAGCAAAAGAAGTACATACTTAGTAACTATATACATAACCTAAAAGTTCTGAATTTAAAAATATGTCCACCTCTTTAGAATTAGAATTCAAAATTTATACTGCATAAGGTACAAATGGCTATGTTATCATACCTTCCTCTTCATTTCTTTCAGCATATCTTCAAGCCCTGCACGCTGAGTGCCAAGACCTTCTAATTGTCTCTGCAAATATAAGCACCAAAAACATGAAAGAGTCTGTGGAGGCAGTTGTTTCTTTATTTTTTATGAAATAAGTTTGTAGAAACAATTATTATGACTACAACTTAAAGAATGTTCCAATAAACAAAATATCCCCCATATAGATCCAACAGAAGTCAGGAACTTTGTCTTCCACAGTCCATAAATTCAATCTTCTTTTTATTTTTAACCGGTAAAGGATAAGTATATTGATTAACAGCACAAGTGAGCCGCTGGAGAATATGCACAGTTAGCATCATTGCAACTTGTATAAAGTGCTAAAAAATTTGTTCATGGCTTCAACATCATTAAAAGAAGCTGTATTGCACCGAAAAGATGGTGTAGAAATACATTTGTATTTCACTATACTAGCAGTTCTTTTCTTCTCTCAAAAATCAAAATGTCTTGTGTTCCTTACCTTCCAGGTGGACCACCAAACAAATTCAACCTTTTTTCATCAAACCATAACTTAGGCATTAATCAGGCTTGTTATTAAGCTTTCTTTTATACTGTTGTTACTTATGGTGAATCTTCATGTTTCCTTTTTGTGTATTCACTAATATAGTATTCTTTTAATACACCAAAACTTGCAACATAAATTTTTGCATGGTGTCTCTGTAGAAAAAAGGTACTTGATTATGTCTTGTAAGTAATTAGACAATTTTCAGACTGAAAGTAGCTATGCCTTTTAAAACAAAACATGCAGGTGCTGTATACTTTCTTTTAGTAAATAGGTTACATTAACCGGTAACGTTCTCAAGTAAACATCACTAGTGAAGTGTTTCCAAGAGAATATTCTATAGCTACTCTAGAAACACATATTCTATAGCTGCTATAGAAACATGGCTGCAACATAACCCATGATAAAGGATACAGCAAGAACAGTAACACACATGTAGCCTCATTAACTCGTCTTACCAAGCTCTGTTTCAGAGCTCCCGCAATGGCATCTTCATTGGCATCCAATGACATGATTGGTCTTGCCAAGGTTGGAAGAGCAGATTCAATCTATCATAGAGAAAAGTGCCAGGTTAGATTATGCTTCTGCTAGCTACTTGGGGAGACATAAAAAGTAATATCACATTGTAAGCAATGACTTTAACTATGAACTTCTTCTCCAACTGTAACATGGCATATACATGCAACATACTAAAGAGCAGGCACTTCAGTGTTGTGTCGTTGAAATCAAATATCTAAGAATCCAAATATAATTATTTTAACCAGTTAAAATATGAATGACAACATATATTTTTAAAAAAATTTGAGAGTAATAGAAACAAAACAAATGCAAAAGCAGCCTGGTGCACTAATTTCCCGCTATGCGCGGGGTCCCGGGA
Source organism: Solanum pinnatisectum (assembly GCA_035578085.1). NCBI lineage: Eukaryota > Viridiplantae > Streptophyta > Magnoliopsida > Solanales > Solanaceae > Solanum > Solanum pinnatisectum. The sequence continues at coordinate 3,108,400 of CM069080.1, read as the reverse complement.
ATGGCAGCATATATTAAATACATGTCAAACAAATCACTAAGCTCTCTCAAATCTCAATGTCACAAGTTGTCGAAAAGATCCTTATTTTGATAGCTCATAATGTAACTACTATCCTAAGAATACCCACTAATATTATGTCTATTTACAGAACCCACAGCGTAGAACGTCAGAATTCTTATCTACATGTCTTGATGAGTGAAATTCGTGACGGGGCTAAATACACATTACATGGCTAGTTATCTAAAATAAGGTTTCACAAAGAATCTAAATGCTCAGCAAATACATACTGGACGGCGGTCAAGGATCGACATTAGTGATGCATGATCCCTCACTGATCGTTCAATCCTGGTATCACTCTCTGCAGCTTGCTTCAAGTTACCTGCAAACCTGTTTAACCTATCCTGTAGGTTCTTTGTAAGAGTACTAGATTGAGGTCTTGTCCATCGTGTTCCAAATTGACTTCTAAATTGAGTATCTTCTGTTGCTTCTTTTTGCAAAAGCTCCTCAGTTTGGATCAGTAATTCCTGGTTCACCCTCTTCAGATCATTGAGCTGCTGTAGCTCAGCTTCTAAACCAGCTGGACCACCACAAATTTGAACTGCATCTACATCTTCTCTTAAGGCCATGGGTAGAGTTAAGTTTCCCTCCAACGCAAGAATAGAATCAGGCAAGTCCATTTCCTTTAGCTTTACTCGAGCTAGCTCACTTCCCTGTTGCAATCTCTCAGCTTGAGCCCGAATGACGTCATCAACCATTTCGGTGTACCTGGACAGAGCTTTAGCACTGTTATCAGGAACAAGACTGGCAAACATCTTCTCCTTGCTTGCGTCCAGAACATCATTCATTGGCATAGGTTTGACCATCGCAAATGCTGGAAGAGGAGGCAAAGAACTGGCTTGTGGAACTCTCATGAGGTATACTCTATCATTCTCCTTCACAGCTCTCGCCAAGTTTTGATTTAAATTAGTGTCTAGCTTATTAATTGCATCTAAGAGCTGCTGTGCTGCTCCTTTTGAAGAAGTTTTTTTGGCCTCCGACAATGCACTAATCCCACTCTTCAACCTCGCAATTTCCTCTGCAATTTCTTCTTTCTCATGGAGCTCCATACCGTACCTATAGCAGGCCTCAGCATAAAACAAGGCAGCCTTTAGCTGAACATGAGCCAGCCAACCCTTGTCAAAGTGGTAGGTTAAAGGTGCAACATTTAATGCTGCCAAGGCTTCCTCATAATAAATCCCTACCTGTAATCATATGTGCAAACTTATTTTAAAACTAAATGTTGCATTTATTAATGCAAAGAGAAACTTCATCATCTTACATAAAAATAACAGACCAGCCAGAAAATGTCATGGCCTACATAATATCAAGAATGATTTTTTAATTATAATCAAATATCGGGAAATGTATTTGCTGAATCCTATGCAAGAGGGGTGTTTTTTATCTACCATACAATTAAATAAAAAGTTAACTTGACTAAACTACAGAGAATATGCAGTGGCAAAAGCTGAAACAAATAAGGTACTATAACCAATAGACAACCTGTCTTGAAATCTTTGCAGAGACTCCAGGTGTGCTTCCCTTGGCAATAGTATTCTCAAAAACACACTCCTGAGCCTGCGCTAGCATGAGTCTTTCCAACATCCCAGCACATTCCACTGACATGTCAACTGTGGTGGAGGTACCCATCGATGCTTTCATTGCCACATTATCTCTCAGGAAGGCGAATGCCCCAGCTGCAGCAATGAAGGAATGTGATGCCTGCCTTCGCCCCTCCACTGCGGATCGATCCAAACTCAATCCCATCTGACTGTGCACTGCCCCTAGATTGAACAAAACTGCAGCTTTCTCTGTGGCAAAAAAAAAAGGCTATATAAATAATATAACAAGATGAAATTAACTAAGCTTAGATTTGACTTCTGTAAGTTCATAAGGTCACCATATTATATAGAAAAGGTATAAGTTTGAATTTTAACAACAATTTAGATATTGGCATGAAATTAATTATTAAATACCTTTGCCCTGTTTGGTTTTGAAGCTCCTACTTATTTAATCACTGTTTTCTGTTATACGAGATTTTGTGATCAAATCCAATGGTCAGTTACTCCTCGAAAAAGATTAACTTTTGCAACTGACCATATAGTTTCAATGACACTGATTGATTATAGTCACCTACCTAATGCCATCTTTTCTAAATAGTCATTCATTCTCCAGATCCCAAACCAAACAGGACCAGCCTCCAAATGATGCATTGCACTATTTTTTATCTATTACCTTCTGCATCAGTCGATTAAAATCTTAATCTTGTTAAAGTTTTTACATCTCTGGAGCAAATTCGGACGTTATACCAAAATCCAAACTCCAGGATACTTAATGCATTTTGAAAGGAAAATTAGACCAATGTATGTTAGCAGCTCAAAATCAAGTGCAAAGCAATTCTAAGTTGTACTTCACGTATCACCTATTGTACGCATAATTTCAAGTCCAATCAAATAAAAAAGTTCAATTCAATACCTAGATGAATGTTCTGCTGCACAGCTTTCTGCTTGATCTTGAAAGTATCGTACCAAGTAAAATACACGGAATTGATGTGATCCTTATCAGGTGATATAGGGAAGCGAGATTCAACAGCGCAGAGGGCTTTATAGTAATTTTGCAACATGTCACGGCGAGCAGGTAGCGAATCGGCGGGAACACGTTCGATTTCGGAACGGTACTGTTTGATAGTTTGGAGATCATCTTCGAGGTTTTGAGCTTCGCGTTCGGAGTAGTTGAAAACGATGTAGTTTCGTAATGGACGATAGAGATCGAGTGATACGGTTTTCTTCTCGAAGATCGCCAGCATGACGTTGGCCGACGACGACGGTGACGCCATGTTTTCCGGTGAACCTTTTGTAGTAGTGATGATTTGCAACGAATATGGAGTTCTGTATTTGTTGTATGAAGAAGAAGAAAATGAGAGCTTCGGCGAAAAATCCCAAGCGTGTATTTTGGTCCGTATTATTTCAAGGGAAGTATTGAAAACAGAAGGCGTAAACGGTAATTTTGTCTTAAAATCATTTTTTTAAGATTATTAATTGAATTTAAATATACTTTTGATCTTGTAACATGTATGAAATACATGCTAAATTTTTGTCAACCTTAGGAGTATTCATAATACTTCTCTCAACATTTTAGTAAAAGTTTTATGCTTCTACAAGAGTTTGAGACTACTTATTATGTCATGTTGCATATCGGAATGTGTATAAGTTTAGTTGATCAAGAAGAAAAGTATTTTTAAGATTGTTAATAGCTTGAGGACGAAACTTATAATTTACGTCAAGTTCAAAGAGGGTTCATGACAAGTTTATCTCATATTTGATTGAGATAAATTTATGGATTGTAATGTTATTTCTATTCCACATTAAGGATGGGATAATAATTTTAGGATAACTAGTCCTGAAAATTGGATTGACTTGTTTCGCAACTAATGAGCCCTAAATTTACTAATTTGGGGTTGTATCTAGCTTTAATTATCGGACTATTGTCCCTTTTTTTTTCCATTATTTTCAGCACGATTATATTAATCAAACAAATGATTGATCAAAAATAATTTATCTATATTCACAAAATAAAAATAGGAATATGTACATACTTTTCTTTTCATACTTTACTTGTAGCATTATATTAGATATATTATTATAGTAAACTCTCCATAATTTGTATCATGCTTGTTAGTTGTTAGTATGCTTTTTAATTATGTATGAAATTCAATACATTAAATATAATATTTATGTTATTTTATGTAAGAGAGCATATGAAATAATTAATATTCTCACAATTTATTTATTTTATTTTATTTAATATGTTTTTTTAAAAAAATATTTATTCTTTTTTGTGTGATAATTCTATAATTTCAATCTCTTAGACATAATATATTTGAACATCACAAGATAAAAAGACATCTCAATATATTTTACATATTAGTATTAGTTTAAGACAATATAATATAAAAATCATTGTTCAATTAAAAAAAATAATGTAACAAAACTTTAGTTTTATATCATGTTTTTTTCCTTTTTCTATATATACCCCCAATTCCTCCATTTTTTCTCTCTTACCCAATTTGGGCATCTCCTATCAACGAGTCAAAGCTCTTCTCCCTTTTCAACAATCTTCTCATTTTTCTCCTTTTCTGGTTCCTCAGGTATGTCGATCTGGAAACTCCAGCTAATTTAATATCCCTTAGCGTTTTTGTTGTTGTTGTATACTCTTTTTTGGTGAATTTTATGTGATGTTACTAGCATTTCTAGGGTTTTGTTCTGTTGTTTCTGCTTACGTTGAAAATCTGTACTTTTTTGATGAATTTTATTTGGTGAGTTACTTGTATTCTAGGGTTTTATTTTGTTACTTCTGTTTACGTTGAAAATCTATACTTTTTTGGTGAATTTATTTGGTGAGGTTACTAGCATTCTAGGGTTTTGTCCTGTTGCTTTAGTTTTGGTTGAATATCTCGTTAATTTTAGTCTAGGAAGCTTGATTTGTCCTCAAATCGTATAGTGCCGAGATGGGTTTTGTTCTGTTGCTTCAATTTACATTGAAAAGCTCGTTACTTTTAGTCTAAGAAGCGTGATTTGTCCTCATATTGAATAATGCTGAGGTGGGCTTGGAGCGTAAAAACGCTACCTAGTTCAAAATTCCTTGTCCTTTTTCTTGTTTGTTCTATTCTTTTTGGTGAGGTTACTAGCATTCTAGAGCTTTCAATTTATAGTTGAAAATATTGTTAATTTAAGTCTTAAGAAGCTTGAGATAGTATTGAGATGGGTTTGTTCTGTTGCTTCAATTTACATTGAAAAGCTCGTTAATTTTAGTCTAAGAAGCTTGATTTGTCCTCAAATCGGATAGTACTGAGGTGGGTCTGGATTGTAAAATGCCAGCTTTTTCCAAAATTCCTTGTCCCTTTTCTTGTTTGTTGCATACGTTTTGGTGAGGCTACTAGCATTCTAGGGTTTTGTTCCGTTGCCTCAAGTTACATTGAAAATCTCGTTAATTTTAGTCTAAGAAGTTTGATTTGTCCACAAATCAAATAGTACTGAGGTGGGTTTTGTTCTGTAGCTTCAATTTATGTTGAAAAGCTTGTTAATTTTAGTCTAAGAAGCTTGATTTGTCCTCAAATATAGTACTGAGGTGGGTTTTTTTTCTGTTGCTTCAGTTTATGTTGAGAAGCTTGTTAGTTTTAGTCTAAGAAGCTTGATTTGTCCACAAATTGGATAGTACTGAGGTGGGTCTGGATCGTAAAAACGCCAGCTGCTTCCAAATTCCCTGTCCTTTTCTTGTTGTTGTTTACTTTTTTTGGTGAATTTTATTTGGCGAGGTTACTAGCTTTCCAGGGTTTTATTCTGTTGCCTTAGGTTGAAAATCTCCTTATTTTAGGTCTAAGAAGCTTAATTTGTCCCCAAATTGAATAGTACTGAGGTGGGTTTTGTTCTGTTGCTTCAATTTATGTTGAAAAGCTCATTGATTTTAATCTAAGGAGCTTGATGTGTCCTCAAATTGAATAGTACTGAGGTGGGTATCTAAATCAGGAGGGACAAAGTTCTACATGAAATTAATTTTAATCAGGGTGTAGTTCTTTTATTGACCAAGCTAAGGCAGGACAGGTATCTAATGCTTTTAGAAACCGATAGGGAAACTTCCTCTGCCCCTTTGCCCACCCCAAATCCATGTTTCTCTATACTGGGAAGCACAAACATCAAATTTCATGCTGCCTATACTTTCCACAATCTACTTTGACACAACATTGATTCATCTATGACAGCCATATAGCTATGTATCTACATATATCTTTTATATTTTGACTATTGGCACCACTAATTTTGAAGTGTGTTTTTTCGTAATAGAAAACATTTTACTTTAGGTGATGCACTTCACTATATTGTTTGTGGTGTTAGACCCATAAAGCTAACAAAGTATATCCCTTTTGCCCTTCATTAATAGTTACCAATTTATTTCTTGAATGGGTACGACTTGCTACTTCTTTAGCTTTATGTTTAGAGCTTACAGAGAAATAATATCATCTCCTGCACTCATCATTTCCTCATAATTTTTCAAATTTACATGCCAATCCATGTCCATGTGCAACATAATTCTAGTATGATGTAGTCTTGCTTAGCTTCTAAATGCGCATAAAAATGTTGCTCAGTTCTTAAAAGGTTTGCCTTGTGGAAGGTTAAAAGGTTTTCCAACATCAATTGGAAGCGAAACGTTGGTTCTCTACAGATGCGCATACATTATATAACAGTAAAACTTCCCCAAAACCTAAGGCACCAAGTCATGTTACGTTTCACCTTTTATAGCTCTTCTGTAGCCTAAAAGTCCAGGCAATCATTGCTAAACCCATATACAACTAATAACTGACCAGGGTACATCAAACAATAGCAACAATGCAATCAAAATTCAGAGTCTCATAAAAAAAATTGAATTACTTATACCTGAATGTCAAAAAACTAGAAGTTCAAAACATACAGAAGTAGACAGAGCTGAGACAAAATTACAACTATAACATGCTGTTACAAGAAATTCTTGTAGGGACACAACACTTTGCAGAAGACCAAATTTTCATCTCGATGAAAATAATGCCCCCTTTTAGGATTCAAAGCAAAAAATCTAAATTAATTATCTACAGCAAGAGACAGGGAAGCTCTCTCATGAGCTTATTTTGAGTTGAAGATTCAATAAAAATGTCTTCTATTATATATAAATAGGTAAACTCAATATCTTGATAGAATAAGTGAGGAAAACTAACCCCATCAATTTATAGTAATCAATTAATAAAAAAAGTATATCAGTCCATTAATAAAGGGTGTTATATAGTCAAGAAATTTACTGTTTGAATTGCAAATGGCCATTGAATAATTGTCTCTTTAATCATGAAAAGCAATTGATTCATATTGTTTAGGTCTGCAAAGTTGTATAACCTCTTCTTTTTTTTTTTTTTTGGAAATGCAGATTCTTTGGGGAAGTTGGTAGGGGGGTGATTTGTGCTGGAGATTGGACTTTTGGCTATCTGTTTCTTTGTTACAAGGTAAGAGACCTGTTTCAGTTTGCAATTCTATTTCTTTTTTTTTTTTTGTCTTTGCACCCGTCAATTGTAACTTCATTTGAGAATGGTCTTGGAGAGGTTACATGGAGTTTGTCTAGTTTACAAAGAAATAAAATCTGAAAGTAGGTAGAACCTGCTTATGATCAAAAGTATATTATGACACTGCTGATGATAGCTTGTTTTGTTATTTTGGTCTAGGCACATAGTGTAATGGAATGCTGTTCTTTTTTACTGTTTTGAAAAGCAGTCTTATTTAAGCTTCTCATCGATATGTTTCATGTATAGTTTATGTGTTTTTACTTCAATAAGTCTATCATAGATAATTGTTATGCTTACTTTTAAATTTTAGCATCTGATTGATGAATTCTTTAGTGCTAATTAGCTAGATAGAGACGCAAATAAGTGTAAACCAATGACAATGATGAATATTGAAATATATGTTGTGTTGCATCATAATTAATGCTTGGCTTGGTGGTTGGTAACTTTTAATGTTTGCAACTATTTGGTTGGTAACTTTTAATGTTTGCAACTATTTGTTATATATGTATTCAGCGTTATGCTCAAATAATGAGAAGCTATATGTTACTCAAAGGACATAATTAGTCTAATTGCTCCTAGATATGAGATTAGAGCCTGTGACATATCTGGTTTGATAAAATATTACAGTAATAAATTATTTTCCCAAAATATCATTAATGAATGTGGATTCCTGGATTGATACCATATTGCAGTTAAATTTTATTTATAGCCTGAAGTCCTTTGTGAATCATTTTCCTAAATCGTCCACATTTCTTACTGTCCCTTGGGTAGGTCTACTTTGGTTATTAGCCTATCACATATGCATGCTCAAACTCTCTGCATGGGCATTTGCCTTTAAATTGATCGTCCTTTGTTCAATTTGGAGTAAATTTGCTCTCTCATACAAACAAGCTCTCATTAATGGTGGATATTAGTGGTGGAAGAACTAACATTGTTTCCTTTCTCTTCTTTGAGATGCACTTCTGGTCATCATCATACCAAAATGCAGAGATTTGTTTGTCTCTTACATCTGGATGGATGCCAAGAAGTTTATGCAGTTGGTCGAGGAGAAAAAGAAGAGAGCTCTTGAGAAGAAAGAAGGCCACTTGAAATGGGAGCAAAAACTTGAAGCTTCAGCTAAAGTGAAGTCTGATGCTGAAGCTGGAGAGAAAACCAAGGCAGCTAAGCATAAAAGGAAATCTGACTCGGGGTCTGATAGTGGGAGTGACACTGACAGTGAGTATGAAAAGAAAAAATCTACAAGAAAGTCCCATAAGAAGCACAGGAAGCACCATAGCTCAGATTTGGTTGATTTGGATAGGAAGGACAAGAAATCCAAGCGGAAGCCAAAGAGAAGGTCCTCTGATTCCAGTGATGATAGCTGTAGGGAATATGATGGTGATTCAGAAGAAGAGAGAAGAAGAAAGAAGCGGGGCCACAAGAAGCATAGGCATCATGATAGATACTCTGATTATAATTCCTCCGACTCTTCAGATGATGAAGACGTGGGAAGAAAACACCATTCAAAGCATCACAAATGTCATCGACGATCACAACCGAATGGATCAGAGTCTTCCAGTGATGATGACCATGTTGAAGCTAGGAAACGAAGCAACGCAAAGCATCATAAACGTCATGGAAGGTTGGAATCAGATGCTTCTGTCTCTTCTAGCGATGAAGAAAAGGTGAACCGTAGTAATCATGGAAAACATAAGAAACGTCATCACAGACCCCATAGTCACGACTCAAGGTCTTCAGATCCTGAAGATTTTAGGCATGAGAGAAGTAGATTCTTAGGTAAATCCTCTGATGAGAATGAGGAATTAGATAGAAAAGATAAGCACAGAAAGAATCATCATCGACATGGTCATCATCGTCATCACCATTCCAACCATACGCATCGCCGCTCAGTTGAAGTGTCGAAGGACAACCATCAACCTCATGACAAAAAGGAAAGAAATGGCGAGCGAGTGGAGATGCTCAAGGAAAGTGATAACAATGGTGCTCGTTTGATTCAAAATGCCTAGGATGCTACCCTATTCATGTTAATTTTCCATTTTGTGGAGACGTAAATGGCCATTGCGAATTACAGTTGGACTGTAATATTCATGGGGTCTAAACCCCAAATTTCCTACTGTTGAATCTTTAAACTGACCAGCACATATGTGCTACTAATGATTCTGCTGTTTATTAGCTGAATGACATCTTGTTGCTAAACTATTCTCTTTTTTGTTTAGTGAAGATTCGAACAGCAGGCTGGTCAAGTCACATTAATGTGAAAGGTGGATTATGACAGCTAAACTTCTGGTTGGTCAGTTTGCAATCTGAGGTGGTGTTGTACTTCAACTAATTTAGGCTGTAGTGACAACGAGAGCTGCCACAGTAACATACTTTAAGCAGCAATATATAAGCTTTAGCGGCGACAAAAGTTGCAACTATACTTTTAACACCGATTCATATAGGCTCTAGTGAGAACGAGAGCTGCCACAGTTACTAACTTTTAAGTGGCAATATATAAGCTTTAGCAGCATCTACAATTGCCAATAATGTTATCTGGGAGACAAACATAAGCTTTAGCGGCGACTATACTTGCCACTTATACCTATTTATATAACGATGGTAGGCCAAAAATTGGGAGAAGTTGCAGCTAAATAAAATTTTTTTGGGCTAATACATTGGTGGCTCTCTAAACTTGGCACAATCTTTCACTTGGACACCTCAACTGAAGTATTTTCATTTTAAACACCTAACGTAGGGTCCCCATGTGTCACTTTTAACACTTTTTGCACAACTGAAGTGTTGCGTGATTTTCACTGATTCAAGGCGCGTAAACATCAAAATTTCTTCTGATATGGCGTCCCTAACAATAATATTACTCCACATCATCTATTATATTATTTTTTCTCCAATTGTACCCTAATTAAGACCCCAATTTCTCTCTTCTTTTCCAATTTCTCCCTTCTTTTCCATTTTCTCTTTCTTCAGCATTTCTTTAGTTCTTGACCCTTAATACTTTCATGTCGAGCTTCTCCAATTCTTCCATGGCATCTGTGGATGAAGGTTGATATTGTAGGTGTGGTAATGAAGCACTATTAAAGACTTCATGGACCCAATTAAATCCAGGGTATGCGTGGCAACGGGACCGGAACCGGAACTACCGGACCAGAACGGGAACGGAACCGGGCACCACGGGCTGGAACCATACCGGAACGGGTAATTCTGGAAATTTATATGTATTCCCATCCTGGACCGGTAACGGACCGGACCGGAAACCGGTTCCCAATGTCTATATTTAGTAAAAAATTATTAAAATTAAAAAATAGGAATATTACTCAAATAATATTAAAACTTTTATAATTTTAAAGTTAAAAGTTTATACTTTTATACTTTTAAAGTTTTAAATACAAACTTTCAAACTTTAAAAGTATAAAAGTTTAAATTTCACACTTTAAAAGTTTGAAAATTTAAATTCAAATTTCAAACTTTAAAACTATAAAAGTTTAAATTTCACTCTTTAAAAGTTTGAACTTTGAAACTTTAAATTCAAACTTTAAAACTATAAAAGTTTAAATTTCACCCTTTAAAAATTTGAAAATTTAAATTCAAACTTTAAAATTATAAAACTATAAAAGTTTAAATTTCACACTTTAAAAGTTTGAAAATTTAAATTCAACTTAGTCAAGACAATAATAAAAAAAAATTAAGGCGAATAGCCTATACTTTTATTAATATTAATTAAATAGTACAAGTTGAGTTACAAAATATTAGTAGAGTACTAAAAAATTTAATCTACACAGCCACCTTCTAGGAAGGGTTCTGTTTGAATTAAACCTCGAATTATTATACTCATACTAATAGACATTTAAATTTAATAGTTCATGCTACCAAGGAAATCTTTTTTTAAATCTTTTAACATTTCTCTAGTAACATGCTCTGGAATTGGTTGATTAGCTAGTTCCTCCATTGCATCAATGCCGTCGTCACTAAAATCTTGCATTATTTCATCAATGTCATTTTCAAATTTGATCGATAAAGGTGGACGACCATAACTCCTTCTCTCGCCATTAATCCAATATCTAAATAGTATCGATATCTCCAAGCTATCTGCTGCTAAAGAATATCTAAACTCTCCAATTTGATATCTTGCTGCACTAAAAGCGCCTTACAAAGCTACCGAAGATGCTTGAATAGCTAACACATCTCGAGCAACCGGTTGAAGCTTTGGAAATCCCTGGCCGCGATTGCTCCACCATTCTAGAAGATCAACAGTAGTAGGTTCAGTATTTTGATTAATATACGCATCAAAATCATTTCTATCATTATGAGAAACTTCAAGATAACAATCTATCATATCATCAATATCATCTTCATTATTATATCTACTCCTAGAGCTTTGAGGCTCTTCATTACGTACTGCATTAATTATATTCGAATTATACAAGTCATACAATTTTCTAGCTTCAATATTTATATTATCTTTAACATCTTGACAACTAGGTGTTTCATCATCTTCACTATCAATACCCAAATTAAAATATATTTTATCAACCATTCGTGATGCACCTTCATCTTTGTAATGTGGATTTAACAAACAAGCGGTTAAATAAATTTGAGGAATATGAATAAAATATTTTTAAAATTTTTCAATCATTTTGTTAACAGATTCTTCAAATCTTGGTTTATTTTTGAATTTATAAAATTTACTAGAAATAGCACAAATATTAGGTAAAACAGAGCAAATAGTTGGATAATAAAGTGTAGATATTTTTTTTGTAGTTAAATAAAAAACTTTTAAAAATTCTATAAGTTCGTTTATGTCATTCCAATCATTATCATCAAGTCTATATGTCATATTTTAATTATGAGCATTCCAAACCATTTGTAAAGGTTTACTATATTCATAAGCGACTTCAAGCATTTCATATAAAGAATTCCATCTAGTACACACTGATTTAGGAATTTTTCTAGGTGGAAGATTAAATTCACGACAACGATTTTCAAAATCTCTGCGTCTAGAATTAACTTGACATTTAAAAATAAAATGACATGCAGTTTCAACTTTTATGCAACCATCATTATACATTGCTATACCATCTCTAACAATTAAATTATATGTGTGTGCAACACACCTAATATGAAAATCATCAATATAAATAGGGAAAAGAGACTGTTTTTGTATTTCAACAGTAGTTCTATTATTAGAAGCATTATCTAAGGTGACACTACTTATTTTATCACAAATTTCATAGTTTTGTAAAAAACATCTATAATTGTTTGAGCTATATAACTACCGGTTTTATGCATTTCACAACATTTATAACCTAAGATTCTTTTTTGCAGTGTCCAATTTTCATCAATCCAATGTCCAATAATAGTGAAATAATCATTACCATTTACACTACGGCCCATATCAGAAGTAATAACTATTTTACAATTATTATAATAAAATAAACAACGAAGATATTGAAAATGTTGAGCTTGATAATCAAAAATAGCCTTTTTAATTGTATTTCTAGTAAAACCTTTAAAATGTGGATTATACACAATTTGAATATAATGAATAAAACCGGGATTTTCAACAAAACTAAATGGCAAACCCATAACAACAATCATTTTAGCTAATGCTTCAAGATTTTTTTCTCTACTATATGACCGTTGTATACTAGAGCCAAAAACATTAGAAGGATTTAATTGTGTTTGGACCATATTAGAGCCCTCTACTCCTACATTTTCAGGAAGAGTGGTACCATTCTTTTTAGCTTCGGCTACAACTTTAGCATGCGAAAATTCGTTTTTACAACATGACATTAAATGATTACTCAAATGTCCCATCCCACCTTGTTTTCCTACAGTTTTATGATTCATTCTATGTTTACATTTATTACAAATAATTTATGTTTTATCTTCATTTTGAGTTATAAATTGCCACACAACTGATTTTTTAGCGCGTTCTACCTTAGTCCTAGGATGCACGGGGGGAACGGGAGCAGGACAACAAAAGGGAGCGGGAGGGGAAGAGGGATTGTGAGTGGGAGTAGCCGTAGCTGGCTGAGTTTCATCATTATCATATTTGTCAACATTATTATCAAAACTATCAATATAATCATTAACATTATCATATTCATCATCTTCAGGTAATTCCTCATCAAAATTACCAAACTTTCTTTGCAAATGTTCATGATAAGGATCTAATCCACTATTACTATCAATATTAAAAACACTATCATCAACATGCGTATAATCATCCGTATTTATTCTTAATTGAGAAGTTTTTTTAGTTGTAGATTTAGACGTACTACCGATTTTTTTATTTTTCTTGAATTTTGAGCTCCATAAATTAGTAATCGAATCAACTATTGTTGTTTTACCCTTCTCAACATTGTTTTTACCGAAATTCATATTCAAATATAAAAAGTAGTAAATTATATATAATACGAAAATGTAATGCAAAGTTTTAAACAAATAAATAACTAAATAAGTAGAGACTAGAGACTAATTACTCACAAAATAAATAATTAAATGCAAACAAATAAATAACTAAATAAAAAGTGAGTTGGAACGAATATACCAAATGTCTCCTTAAAAAGTAGATGTGTAAGACCGAAAGCCGAAAATTGAAAGTTGAATTTTGAAGCTCCAATTTCCAAAGACCAAATTCGTAATTTTAACGAGAATAAGAGATTAGAGAGTAGAGAGAATAGAAGATAATATTTTTGTGAGTGAAAAGAATGAAAGATTAGGAGTATTTATAGTTAAAAAGAAAATGATGAAAATGTAGTTTTTAGAAGGTTGGGGAATTAAAAAAAGTTTGGGGGGTAGGGAGGTGTAAAGGGGAGTTATGGGGGTGAAAGAGCAGTTGGTGGGGCCCAAAACCCGTTGCCCAACGGCTCTCAATGGTAACATTTAAAAATAAAATAAAATAAAATAAATTGCCGATTATCGGACGGGATCGGGACCGGAACTGGAACCGGGACTAACCGGTAAATCCCGGTTTTCGTCCCGTTACCCCTCCCGGATCCGCTACTTACCGGCACTAACCGGTACAAGCCGGAACTGAGACGAAACCGGTAACAGACCGGGACGGATCGAAACTAGAACCGACACCTCCCGGTTTCGTTGCCACGCTTAATCCAGGGCGTAGATTTTTTACTTGTAGAATTTCAAAGGTAAAATTCTTTGTTTCCCTTATTTTTTTAAATCAATTAGATGATTAATTGTTGGTGTCTAATTCTTTTTTATTGGTTTTATAGAAAAAGGGTGGATGTGACTATTTTCTTTGGTATGAAGATCGACACCTTCCACAAGCAAACAGGGTAATGTGGGGATTGTTGAAGAAAGTCAATGTTTTTGATGAAAAATTAAAGCGAGCATGAAATATATTTATTATTGGTGTAGTTGCTACTGGGTTGCTGATGTTTGGAATATGGAAATTGAAGCCTAATTGTTAGTGTTCTTGAGGTGTTCGGTTTAGTAGTATTTTGATGTTGTATTTGGTGTTCGATCTAGTAGTATTTTGATGTTGTTATTGCTGTAAATTTTTGATGTAAATGTGCATTTTGAATTCAATGAAATTCTATGTTGTTGTTGCAGTAAAATTGGTTTTTTGGCTACATATAGATCTCAAATTTGTTCTCACAATGTAACACCAAAAGCAAATAGCCAAATTACACAATCGGTCATATTCGTCACAATGTAACACCTAAATTACACAAAACGTAGACAGTTATATTGCATGCTCCATAATGAGCTCAAAGTTAGCATTATGCTACATGCCATTCAAGGCAACAACCTTCAAAAGTGTACCAAAATAAGGCCCCAAAATAACACTAGCATAATCAAAAGCTACATACAACCTTCACAAAAGTGTATACTAGTACCAAAATAAAGCTAGCATACTCCAAAAACATTAGACAGTAAAATAAGGGCCCAAAATCAACCTATTATAAGTTGGTGTTACTTCTTCTTTTTGTTTGCCATTTGCTGCAATTGGGAAGTGGTGACAACATCCTTGTTTTTCCATCTCAAGCCTCTAAACTTAAAGCCAAGGTTTATACCCGTTAAACTTGCATCCTTATAACTTGAACCTGTTGGTAGAATCCTTTGACTTGAAGTCCCAGACTGTTTTTTGAAGAAAAAACCAAAATTAATATATAAACTTGCATTCATTTAAGAAACAGTTTGTGACAAACTTACGCTTAGTATTTGGGTTCCACTTGCACTTGTGTAGATGCTAAATCCAACATTACTTGATCCACCATTAGTTGGCCTCTTTGGTCCCCCTCTTGCAGGATCTTTTCCAGTTGCAAATCTTTTTTTTTTGTTCAACAATTTGTCTTGTCCTTAGAGGTAGTTGACTGGTTATTACTCTTGTAACAGGAATACTTGTATCCACAAATGGTGGTGGTTGGCTTGTTTTTGCAGTTTTCCTTACCCTCTTAACTCTACTGGTATCACCACAAACTGTTGTTGAAGAAGCATGATTGTTTGATGTTGTTGATGCAGGTTGGTTGAATCTTGTTGGTCCAGGTTGGTAGGAGCTTGTTGGTTTAGGATAGCTACTTCCTTGTGAACTTTAACTAGTAGTAAATTGTGAACTGTAGCTAGCTGGTTGTAAAGTATGGACACCAACCTAAATATCAAACATAAAGTTTGTTTATTACATTCAACAAGAATTTAAAAAAGGCACAAACAAATAATAAATTATTTTACCTTGCAATATTTCTTGTTGTGGCCTTGTTGTTTACATTTGGAACAAGTAATTTTCACCCCTTGTTTGAACATCTTTCCATACTTCTTTCTTGGTTCATCTTTACTCTTTCTTCTATTTCTTGGAGGTCTACCATGCATTTGCTTAGTTTCAGGAGGCTCAATCCTTGGATTGTTAGTTTCCGGCCACATCTTCATATTTGGAATTGGTTGAATGAAATGATTATAAGCCTTTAAGAAGGTATCCTTCCTATACCAATGCTCCACAAGTGGTTCAGGTTCAGGTTCTATGTGGTACGAAGCAGAAATAACATGTTGGCATGGAATGCCTCTCAATTGCCAAATTCTACAGCTACAAACTCTATTAGTGAAGTTGATTGTATGCCTATACTGCCCTTCTCCAATCTCAAACCCAACATCAGCATTCCAAAGCACCTTGCATGCCCTAGCCTTTTCCTTATTATCCTCCAACATAAGTCTAGCCATAGGTGCAATATCACATATTCAGGTGTCAGCAAACTTAACCATATCCACAGTTTTAGTCATTAATTTTCTCCTAGTTTCCTCCAACATGGTTATTATAGATTTGTGTCTACATGATAAGATTCATGAGTCAAAGGTTTCGCACATGTTATTTTCAACTGCATCACATTTGGAATGCTCTTGAAAGAATGCTCTAACCCATGACACTTGTGGATAATGCAATAAATCATCATTAATTTCATTACCAAGTCTACTCATTTTGTAAAGCTCCTCATCGTACTTCACTTCAAAAGTTGCCTTGGAACATCTCCAGAATTATTTTCTCCTTTCCTCTCCCTTCCATCTTTTACTCCAATTAGACCAAATGTGTCTAGCACACATTCTAACTTCAACATTTGGTAGCAGTTCACCAACAGCTGCTTGAAGACCCTACAATAAAATACAATTCAAGAAAGAAAATATATTTCTGCATATCTACAATTATCAAAGTATTAGACAATTACCTTCTGCATATCTGACATTATAGTAAGATCCTGTCCAGTACCCAACTGCAGATCCTCTTTCAAGTAGTTGATAAAGAAACTCCAGCTATGTTTAGTCTCCTTGTCCACAATTGCCCAAGCTATAGGAAACATATGATTGTTTCCATTTCTTCCAACTGCTACAAGAAGTTCACCCTTACAAGCACCCTTTAAGAAACATTCATCAAATCCTATTATTCTTCTACATCCTTCCTTCCACCCTTTCTTCAATGCATCCAAGCATACATAGAAGTACACAAACAAATTCTTTTCGGGTACAATTTTTCTATCCATCCTTACCCAAATAGAACTAACAGGATTGATTTGTTTTATGACTTCAACATAATCACATAACCTTGCAAATTTCATATTCCAGTCACCCATGTTTTCTCTAAGAATCATCATCTTTGCCTTGTAACAAATTTTTCTACCCACATGCAGTCCTAACTCCTCCCTGCACAATTCTTGTATTTCCCAAATCCTCAAAGATGGTTGTTTACTTATTTCATCCTTGAATTTACTTGCTAGGAACTTAGTTGTACACATTTTGTTCTTATTTGATGGTAACACTTGTGTATAGGATAGTAATTTTTAATTATAAAGTTACAAGAATCCCTATCAATAGCATCATAGCACAACCATTTACATTTTTCTTTGAATTTACATTTCACTCTATGAGTTTCATTAGGCCTTAACTTAATTTGATTTGCCAAAGCCTTTCTAAATTCCTTAGCATTCTCAAAAATCATTCCAAGTTCAAAAATAGCAACAATACATTCATCATTATACTTGACCTTTTTGCTCTTTCATCTGCCTGGTAGATCAACACCTCCAACAGCTTCTGCATCTAGCATATTAGTGCTATCATCACTATCACTTTCTGAGCTATTAATATATTTCTCATCTCCTTCCAATCTGCCAACATATCTATCCTTCTTATTTATTTCAATATCTTCAAAACCTCTATCCACACCAGCCTCACCTATTGGTACTTCTTCAGTTATTGTTTTCTTCTCCCTATCTCTTTTCTTCCTAAGATTAGGACTTCTTTTGTTTCTCCTTTCAGTCATAAGGGATCTCAATTCTTCATCAACATCTGAATCATCTTCATCTGGAATAGCATCTACATCTGTGTCACTATTAGGCAGATCTGATTCAGCTTCATTCTGATTTGTATTACCTCCATGCAGTTCTGTATCAGCTCCATTCAAATCTGAATCATTCTCCACAGTTTTCTCAGTATTTATACCCACATATTCATCAACAGGACCAGACCATGGTAAAAGATCAGTTGGAGCAGGCAATTCTTCTAACTCACCAACTTTATGAACCATATACACATGAAACTCATCACCATCTACCAAGTCTTTTACAAATTATAACAATTGAGTATCAGAAGTAACTTGAACTAATTTATTGTTATCTTCATAATAAAATCCCTTCACATTTGTATACCCAAGGTCTTTAGTGTAAGAAAGAAACTCGACAAGACTAAAATGATTTTTATCTATGCCAACACTAAATACATCTACTTCTCGTTGGTAAGTAGGGTTAGGGTTTCCACTAACACCCTCCCCCCCCCCATGATGAAAACAAGTTAAAATATAGTTGTCCATATCTCGAAAAGAATACCCCCAATAAAAGAAAATACCCAAAAAGCCCCTTACTTTACCAGCCAAAACCTATATTAAAAATGAAAACAAAGAAAGTGGAATCAAAACAAAAAACACCTTCAACAAAAATATACACCTTCTTGTTGGTAAGTAGGGTTAGGGTTTCCAACAACACACCCCCTATGATGAAAACAAGT
Source organism: Solanum pinnatisectum (assembly GCA_035578085.1). Taxonomy (NCBI): domain Eukaryota; kingdom Viridiplantae; phylum Streptophyta; class Magnoliopsida; order Solanales; family Solanaceae; genus Solanum; species Solanum pinnatisectum. Next base: position 3,089,784 of record CM069080.1, on the reverse strand, counting down.
TAAAAATAGTTGTCCATATCTCGAAAAGAATACCCCCAATAAAAGGAAATACCCAAAAAGCCCCTTACTTTACCAACCAAAACCTATATTAAAAATGAAAATAAAGAAAGTGGAATCAACAACAATATACACTTTCAACAAAAATATACACCTTCTTGAAGAAAACAAAAACACAGGTAGAAAACAAAATACACAATTACCTTCAATTTCTTTAATTTCTCCAATGTCGCACAGCCTGATGCCTCGTCAATACAACCTTAAACCTAAAAAATGGCGACATAAAATAGAACAATGGTTATTACTAACAACGAATTGAAGGAAAAACAAAGAAATACAGGTGAAGAGAGGGAGATTTACCTAGGGTTTTCATCAGAAAAGAGAGAGAGAATCGTATGAAGGAAGTTGAAAAATCACAAGAATGGTTCAATTTTTCTTTTAGTTTGAAAAAAAATGACGTGTAAAGAGGTTTAAGATTTGGCAACATATAATTGGTCAGTTAATCCACGTTGAACGGTTGTCTTGCACGTGCTTATGGTCAACAGAAGTTTGTGCAAAAAGTGTTAAAGTGACACATGGGGACCCTACATTAGATGTTTAAAATGAAAATCCTTCAGTTAAGGTGTCTAAGTGAAAGATAGTGCCAAGTTTAGGAGGTCATCGATGCGTTAGCCCAATTTTAGAGGAAATGCAAAAAGAGATAATAGATCTCATCTTTACTAATAATTAAAAAATCTAGATGCTTATGATTCAGTAGTAGTAGTAGGAGACAAACCTTATGCTAAAGAAGAAAAAAAACAAAAGTATATGCTTTAGATGAACATATATCTATGTCTACAAACGAATAGACTTGAATCTAATTTTACCTTCGTGGCGATTATAATGAGCTTTGGCGGCGAGAAAAGTTGCCACTAATACATACTTTAAGCGACTAATAGACAGATAGACTTGCATCTAATATTTACCTTTCGTGGCGACAGTAGTTGCCACTAATACTTACTTTTAGCGACTGATAGACTTGAATCTGGTATTTACCTTTAGTGGCGACTATGATAAGCTTTAGCGGCGATAAGAGTTGCCACTGTACATACTTTTAGCGACGAATAGACTAGCATCTAATAATTACCTTTAGTGGCGACTATTATGTGCATTAGCGGCGACAAGAGTTGCCACTAATACAGACTTTTACCGACTAATATTTTGTGGCGAGTATTATGTGCTTTAGCGGCGACAAAAGTAATACTTATTTTTAGCGACGAATATATTTACCTTTAGTGGCGATTGTTATGTGCTTTAACGGCGACAAGAGTTGCCACAAATACATACTTTTACCGACGAATAAATTTACCTTTAGTGGCGACTATTATGTGCTTTAGCGGCGACAGAAGTTGCCACTAATGCACGCTTTTAGCGACGAATATGTCTATCTTTTGTGGCGACTATTATGGGCATTAGCGACGATAATAGTTGCCACTATACTACTTTTCCAATATATTGGCGAATATTATGTGCTTTAGCGGCGACAACAGTTGCCACTAATACATTCTTTTAGCGACGAATGAATTAACTTTTTTTTGGCGACCATTATACGATTTAGCGGCGACTAAAGTTGCCACAAATACATACTTTTACCGACGAATAAATTTACCTTTAGTGGTGACTATTATTTGATTTAACGGCGACAACAGTTGCCACTAATACATACTTTTACCGAAGAATATATTTACCTTTAGTTGCGACTATTATGTGCTTTAGCGGCGACAACAGTTGCCACTAATACATACTTTTACCAGTGTATAAACTTACATCTTATATTTACCTATAGCGGCGATAGTAGTTGCCACTAATACATTGTTTTACCTTGAAATATATTTACCTACTATTATAAGTTTTAGCGGCGACTAAACTTGCCACTCATCAACTAAACTTGCCACTCATACATACTTTTAGCAACTAACAGACTTTGACAATTATATTATCTTTTAACTTTTAGTGGCCACCTATAATTGTTGATACTCCATCGATGCCTCTCTTTCAATTATCATAAGCAATCTAACAAAACAACAATAATGTCTTAATCCCAAATAAGTTAGGGTCGTGAACTAGCCTTTTTAACTAACCCTCTTGAGTCGCTTTGGATTTGTCAATCAACATGGCATGTCTGCATTGAGATTCCTCATTGAGGTACACTTAGTAATCCTCTCATGAGAAAAAACTATTATAATCCACTCACATTTCATGTGCCATAACTTTTGAAAGAGTAAATGCTAAAACAAAACTATGAGAAAATGATGAATCTTCTTGATTCTTTCAAGTCTGTTAAAAATAAGTACTTTTTAGTTTCAATCATATATTTAACTTACTTCGCCCATTATATTTGATTGAAATTGAGAAAGTCCCCAAATCCTATAATGGTAACACAACAAACACAAAAAAAAAGAGCATAAATTAACATCTTGAGCTTTCAAATGTTATGCACCTCCCTACTCAATAAACAAAACCTAGCCAGAACAGTGGTATTATAGTCTTTGCCTTTAGTGCTGTCTATCCAACAATTAATTTGATTGAATGCATATATGAGCCACATTGGACTTTGTATAGCCTGATGGCTAACATTGTTACATTATGTTGTTTGACCATGCTGAATACCTTGAAGCCAGCAGGTGAAATCGAATAAATTGATTTTATACTAGACACTAATACAACACGACAAACCAAAATTGGAATTGTTTAGAAGTTCTTCAGAATCTTCTCGGTTGAGACTCCATCTGCTACAAGAAGAGAAGTCACCTCCTGCAAGAAGAATCAGGGGATAGAAATTGTAAATCGGGGCCGAAGATCCAAACATATTGATGCTTGTGTTAAACTGAAAGTTTCTGCACTTGCGTCTAGTAATAAATAGTACATGGCACTCATAAACCAAGAATACTGAACCCCTTCAACAACAGGCAGGTTCTTCCCAATTATACTGTTTGGCAAGAAAAATTACAGAAAATACTTTCCTAAATAATAAAGCAGTTCACAATAAGTAGGTAAGATGTTACAACAATTACCGGCTTATGGATTCTCACACTTTATTTTTACCAATTTGGACATCCATTAAACAGTGAGAGTTGCAGAAATTCTACATTAAAATAAATGATGTTTTAATATTTCAGTTACAAACTAAATCAACTCGCAGTTAGAGGAACAAGTCACTAAAGCTTTACTGAAAATGTTCGATGAAAATAAGCTGCCCACAATTGCATTCCTCTTTTTAGGTTACCTAAAATTCTTTGTACATGGGGGGAGGCGAAAATTAGGTGATGCTGGAGCTGCTGGCTTCTGCAAATAATGACTTGCTTGTGTTTATCCAAATATGCGGCAGGAAACTAGGGAAGTTTGCTATTCTTCTTCTTTTCAAGCAGAATTATATTGTGAATGAATTAAATCAATGTATCCAAGTGATATTCTTATTCCTACTTTCAGTTGGAGGAACAAATCGCATTTATCTACCCGGTCGTGCCAATCCAAAACTATATATACACTTGGTAAAAATGCACTTGCTAAAGCAAGTTACGAAGTAGACCTTTCTTAATGAAAATTAAAATCCCATGGACCTTATCCCAACAAACACCAAGACTTCCAAACTAATCACCTTAATCAATGGACAAACGGAATCTAACCACTATGTTCTACACTCCTATTTTATAGAAATACATCCAAGCAAGTCTCTTATCAAATTTTATCATCCTAAAACATATGTTGCTCAGACTCTTCAAAAATATCAATGGGTGCATGTTGGATCCCCAAAAGTAGTCTATTCTTGGAGAATCCGATACAGGTGCAGCATCGAAAGAGGAGTCTGCGCAACTTAGCTCTTAACTCATAATTTTCTATAGCAAAACTCAATTCATATTAGAGTTCTTATTCAATCAAAATTAATGTTTTCTTTTCAAGTTCTTCTTCGTAAGTTATTGACTACTACTATTATTTTCATGACAAGGGAATCCGCAGCCGCTACCTGTCAAGTGCGCACAGGGTGAACTCCAGTCTAGCATAATAGCTAGCAAACCACACAAGAGATTTACCGCACTAGGCAAGCCCAATGCGATGAGCTCGACCGAGAAAGCATGCAAGAGGTTTCGAACTTGAAACCCCCTACTCAACCAACTAAGTCGCCCTTGAGGGTGATTACTTGTTTCATTAATAGTCCGAATATGAGGTAAAACACAATGAGAATCACAACAAATGAAGAACACTAAATTAATGAATAAAAGCAGTAACTTTTACAGAAACTACCAAAAAGCATCTCATGGATTGTGTAAACCCACAAAGTGTTTATGGAAGTTAACAGTTTAATGAAGGATAGATCATTGTGCATTGGTTGCATTACTTTCCTTACAAGAGACAGCATTGGTAGTACACCAGATAGGATTTACAACCAGCCAACTTTATAAGTCCATAAAGCATGTTATTTGCCAAAGTCATCGTTAAGTATTAAGTACTTCTACCACACCAAATTGTCACATTAACTGATGAGAATCACTTCTTCTGTTTCCCTTCTTAATCATCTTTTAATAATATTTTCTACAACATCCAAATTTGCCCATCCATTGGATGTCTACAAGATTAATATTTTTGGAGTTGCGAATCCCTAGGTCAGGGTTACTGTTGGGCAGAGTTACTTTAGCAGTAGTGATCTATTAATGCACCATAATGTCAAAATTATCAGCTTTCCTAATGCTCATCTGCTGTTTAACTGACTTAAAGCAAACATTAGTTTTTGCTCTACAATTTATGGGATCGAATCTCAGCTCTTGATGTTCTAGATTACATATAGAAAGCTTTTATATCTTCCTATTGTAATCACTTTAGGTCTGGGTCACCATACAGCTTGTCCGGGCATCTTATATTTATAATACTGTTCTACCATTCTCACACAAAATCTCAGCTCTCTTGATTCATAGATGAATAGTAAATGGTGAGGGGTCAAGTAGCAGTGAAACAAAAACAAAGTGCAAAACAAGAGAGACCATTGGCATCTCCAAAATGCAGAAAGAGCAAGGAAAGACACAAGATAGGAACAGCAAATCTTCTGAAGTAAACAAACTACAAACCTCAGCCATTTGCTTTTGACCACAGAGGACTGCTCCGGTGGATTGAGGATTAAAAATGTTTTTAGCTCGGGCAAATGCTGCCTGCAAAAAGCAGATGGTAAAACAACTATTATTGTTGAGTAACAAAGAAAACCAAAATAAGATGATAAGAGGATACCAATGTAAACATAATCATTACCTGAACATAGCCGTCTTCACCTGTCCAAGCATCATCAGGCTGAGACAACACTGGCACAACCTTAACCCCAGAGGATGCCCAGTTTTCAAACCTATCCTGTAAAAGTTGAAGGGCAGAGAAATCAGACAACAGATACAAAGTTTATCTTGTATTTCTGCCACAATGAAGAAAGAATTTGTTTACATGTTGCAAGCAAACAACAAACCTGATATGCCATTCTCTTCAAATTCCGTGCACCATAATATAGCCGAACATCATATCTCTTGTCTGCACCAAACCCTGCCTCAATCAGGGATCTAATTGGGCTGCCAAAAGTAGATTTGAGATCAAGGAATGAGCAACAGGCGAAGGAAAAACTGAACTAATTCAAAGAGAAACGCGAAACCTCAACATATTTTCCGTCCTTTCACTAACACAAATATTAATATGAAAGGGATGAAACTGCATGATGCAAAGTTCAACCATTCACATTAGGAGAAGTAGGCTTGCAGCTATGTAATAGATCACCTCTACAACCCAACGATCCATCTATTGAAAATTGCAGCTTTTAGCATTGGTTAACTTCAACTTGATAGAATCAGCTATGTACTCACAAGATCACATTCAAATGATAATTAATGATTGGTTGCTAAAGTTCTAACCAGCTTACTGAAGCTAACTAGAAAAGAATTTAGAAAAAAGGGTCAAATATGCCCCTAAACTACTCGAAAAGGTCTAGATATACCCCGTTTAAAGTTTGGCTCACTCGTGCCCTCGCCGTCCAACTTTTCGCATAGATATGCCCTTATAGGCGTTAGTTGGTCTGCTAGAAATATCCAGCTCATTTTACATTTCTTTAAATGCCAAATGGAATTGCCACGTCATTTTTACATTACCACATGACATTTATATTAGAAGGGAAAGGGGTCAATTATGCCCCTAAACTATTCGAAGCTCTTTTAAAATACCTATCCGACCCATAACAAAGGGGTCAATTATGCCCCTAATCCGACCCATAACAAAGGGGTCAATTATGCCCCTAATCCGACCCATAAATCAACCCCTCTTTTAAATAACCTATCCGATCTGTATCAAAACCCCTTCTTCATTACCATCAAAATCGCACCATTTCATTTTATCGCAGAACCAAATCTACCAAACAATCTCAAAGCTGAACACAAAACGAAAATACTCCTCTATACTCCAGCACAAACAAAACTACAGAATAGCAAATCATTTTGGAAAGCAGTACAGAATCAAGCTTAAATTTTAGGTTTCCGAGTCATAGTTTACCTGATTCCAGATCCGGTACCGAAAATCACGACCGTCTGATACTCCTCCGCAGGAGAGATTTGATCCAAATCAAATCCTTTCCCCATAACCTGACTCAACTCCACAACATCACCTTTCTGCAATCCACATAGTAGCTCCGCCGTAGAGCCAGAGATACTTTTCACAAGGAACTCAAATACACCTTTTGCTGCAGCAAGCGAAGGCGGCGATGCAATCGCTAAAAACGACGGTTTCTCCACGTCAGGAAGCCGAAGCTGAAGATACTGACCTGCCTTGGTGTGTGAGGTAGCTAGGTCAGGGTAATCGGACACGTCGATGGTGACGTGGAAGAGAGATTCAGCGGCAGGTGAAACAGTGACGAGAGGTGCGGTTGTCCAGAGATTAGTGTCTTGACGGACGGCTGCCGCGGCGGATATGGAGAGACGGCGACGGAGATGGTGGTGGAGAGGTTTGAGGAGGGTCATGGATGAAGAAGGATGGAGTGATTGGATGCGGAAGGGAGCATGGGAACTGAGATGGGAGATAGATGGATTTGGAAATGGAGAAAGGGAGAGAGAAAGGATTGACATTTTTTTTCAATTATATGGTGAGAAGGAAGAATCGTAGAAACTAGAAAGTGCCGCCGAGAAGGGTGGAGAGGCAAGAGAATACGGCGGCGTGGGTGGATTTTTATTTTTAAAACAAAATAAATTACTAGTTTCCACGTGTTACTTCATGATAAGGTAGAGGAAAATGAAAATCTACTACATCAAATATATATGTCCTATAGGTGGAAAATATCTCTTCAGTTGCACAAGATTTCTAATGCGGAAGTGTGAAAGGTTAGCAATGTTGTTTGAGAAAGATAAAATAGATCGAAAAAGTATTTGAAAAGTAATATACCAAGACATGACTTTTCTTAAGTTATCAAGAATATGTATAATCTTAGTAGAAAGTTATAAATAGTTGAGAATTGTAGGTCTTCAAAATGTCCATGAGATAGGGTAAGATCTACATACCCAATCATATTATCATTGACTCATTGTAGTAAGCATCATATATATTCAACCATCTACTTGACCCTAAGTACCAGTAGAAGGTAGCTTTAAATTAATGTCAAAACCACTCTAGTCAGCATTTGGTTTCTGTTTTGATAGGATACACATACGACCAGAGCTCAAACTCTAGGTCAATTGAGCATGCATAGTCTGGGAATATACCACGATGACGACTAAAAACTAGAGAAGATAACATTATTGCGAACATGCGAAGACTGGAAACCAGAAAGTAGTCAAAACGAAAGTAATGAAAAGACAACCCCTCATAATTTGGGCAACCAACATTCTCAAGACGAGTTCAAAGTAAAATATACAAGTTTGCCGTTTTACCCCCTTTATTATGCGACATAACAGAGAGTCAAGGGTGGGTGTTTGGCAAGTAAGCCTTAGCTCCATGTCTTCTCTATCACAATTCCGGATTGCATATAAAAACAAAAACCAGAAAATCTTGGACCCCTTAGTCCTCCCAGGAAAAATCCAAAGTGTCACAGAAACTTAAATTATTTCTGTAGTTATCAATGAAGATAATGAAAGAAAGTTGCTGGAGTTAATAATCTAAGCTGCAGATTCCTTAGCAATCTTCTCTGCCTTGGCAATGACCTCCTCGATTCCACCGACCATATAGAATGATTGTTCTGAAAGGTCATCGTATTTCCCATCCAAGACTCCCTGCAAAAGTCAATCACAAAAAGAAATGATCAGCAAATTGGTCCCTGAATATGTACAACAAAGCAGGAAGTTGTCATCTCAGATAAACTTCACCAAATAATAGGGAGGAAGAAACTTAAGATCATATAGTAACATTTAATTCATAAAGCATCACTACAACCAGCTGAGAAGGTGGACTATGCAATACCAGGAATAACGTGTAACAAAAGGTGTAGTAAAACAAGAAGTGTTTCCATGGTAACCTAAGCAAGTATAGGATGCTTTTCTAACCAACCACAGTATCTTACAACAAGATTCCAAATTGAGATTCGTTACCTGGAAACTGTTGATGCTCTCCTTCAAGTCAACATATTTTCCAGGAGCACCTGTGAAAACTTCGGCAACATGGAAAGGCTGACTGAGGAATCTCTGGATCTTACGTGCACGGGCAACAGTCATCTTATCATCTTCACTCAGCTCATCCATACCCAAAATGGCAATAATATCTTGAAGATTCTTGTAGTTTTGAAGAACTTTCTGTACTCCACGAGCAGTATTGTAATGATCTTCTCCCAAAATGTGAGGTGAGAGCATACGAGATGTAGAATCAAGTGGATCAACAGCAGGATAAATACCAAGCTCAGAAATCTGGTATCCAAAATATGCAAAGTCAGCAAATTGTAACTGCATTTTACTAGGGACCAAAAATAAAGTTATAGTTCAAGTGAAGAAATGGCATCATACTTGACGGGACAACACAGTTGTGGCATCCAAGTGAGCAAAGGTAGTTGCAGGGGCAGGATCTGTCAAGTCATCAGCAGGCACATAGATAGCCTGGACAGATGTAATAGAACCTTTCTTGGTTGTAGTGATACGCTCTTGAAGACCTCCAAGATCTGTAGCCAAAGTTGGTTGATAACCGACAGCAGATGGGATACGACCAAGCAAAGCAGAGACCTCTGAGTTAGCCTGTTTTGATACAAAAGCAACTAGTAAGCAACGGTAGAGTTGTATAAAATAAGAGAACTTTAGCAGTCATAGGCAAGCCAACCTGGGTAAATCTGAAAATGTTGTCAATAAAGAGAAGCACATCCTGCCCCTCAGCATCTCTGAAGTGCTCAGCCACAGTCAATCCTGTAAGGCCAACACGGGCACGGGCACCAGGGGGCTCATTCATTTGACCATATACAAGAGCGCACTTGCTTTCACTCTAATCAATCCAATAAGACAAAATGTCAACAACATGGGACAACACTGTGGACAAAAGGGGTATAGCAATTAATTCTGACTAAATAGAACACTTACTTGCTTTTCACCAAGCTTAATAACACCACTTTCAATCATTTCCCTGTACAAATCGTTGCCCTCACGAGTGCGTTCACCAACACCAGCAAAGACGGAGAAACCACCTGAAAGAGTTGAGCCTCATTCAGATAAGTTTCACAACGACTTACATTTGAAATAATAAGAAGACGACCCATAAGCAGCACTAACCATGTGCCTTTGCAACGTTGTTAATCAGTTCCATAATAAGCACGGTCTTTCCCACACCAGCACCACCAAAAAGCCCAATCTTTCCTCCCCTTTGGTAAGGGGCAAGAAGATCAACAACCTGGTCAGAAGTTAAGCAGCCATAATGAAATTGGCATTGTCATAACATTGAGTAGAAATTACACTTCAGGAACCAATATATGCTCAGAAAGGAGATACATACGAGAACATTGAATAAAATTGTTTGATTAGCATACCTTGATACCAGTAACAAGAATTTGTTGTTCAGTTGCCTGCTCAACAAAGGCAGGAGCTTCACGATGAATTGGCAAGAAGTGATCGGTTGCTACAGCGATTTTCAGAGATAGAGATATAACTGTCAGAACTCTTCGCATGGAACAAATAAAACAAGGGATAAAGTTTTTAGGACTTACTAATGTCGCCTCTCTCATCAATAGGCTCTCCAATGACATTCATAATACGGCCAAGGGTGGACCTACCAACAGGGACCTGCCATCACAATGAGACCATCAGTTCAGCGCAAAAAAAGTAGTAAGTGAATGGCAAATGGATCTACAACCCATATTCCCACTGAAAGCAGGATAACAACTGAGACGAAACATCAACTACTGCACCTCAACCCAAATTAGCTGGGTCAGTTATACAGCTACTACTCAATTATTTTTCATTAAAGGAAAAAACAGAAGACAACAAAAAAATTAAGACTGAACCCACACGTGACTATGTGTTCCCCAGAGGAAGAGGGGGACAAAACAAAACAATTTTTGAGAACATCAATGTTAGGAGGAAAATCGAGATGCAGAGCAGGAGTTTTTTACCATTCAAATGGGAGAAAATAAGTGGAATAATTAAAATTCACATCTCACAAAACAAAATGAATTTCTTCCAGTAATGCAGTGGTAAATTCGGGTATCAATTGAAGCACTCTACAGTATCTCATTTGATTGTGAATAAAGACGAGCAAATCCACAAACCAATAGAGGCCCATTTAAAGCACCAAAGGTACATAGCAAGGAAAAATACAGGTTTTACTAGGAAAACCAATATTTTCCCACACATTAGGATCCAAACTACCACAATCAAACATATGTACTACCATTCAGGAGCAAAGAAATGTTATTTACTAGAGTATTAGATAATCATAAGCAAGCCTACATGCAATTGAACCTGCTATAGTTACAGATTTACAGCTTCAACAAACTGCAATTTATATGAATAATGGCGCTCAACAAAACATTTCATTAAAGCAGCATAATAAAACCACAGATCTTGTAGAACTATCAAATAATATCATTTCCTGAAAACACATTAAATAGATCACTCTCAAATTTCTAAACTCCTGAATTACAACGCTATTGACTACAATATTAAACAAAGAAAGGAATGGAAGTTCTGAACCAGTAAAGTAATGATCTTTGGAACATAATAGACTGAAATTAAACAATTTCAGATTACTCACAGTGATAGGCGACCCAGTGTTAAGGACGCGTTGACCACGCACAAGACCTTCAGTACCATCCATAGCAATAGTCCTAACCATATTCTCACCCAAATGCTGAGCAACCTCAAGCACAAGACGGATCTGGTTATCCAGAACCTCAAGAGCAGTAAGGATCGGAGGCAAACCTTCATCGAATCTCACATCCACGACAGCACCAATAACCTGGCACACTTTACCGACCGCACCAGCACCAGTGAACTCATCGGTGATCTTACCGGTAGGCTCATTACCAGAGGATTTAGGAGGTGTCGCTGACTTATCAGCCGGAGCAGCAGCTGAGGTAGCGTACTTAACAGCACGATTTAAGAGGAATCCCGCTGGGGAGGCTCGTGAAGTAGTTTTGGGGATCGAATTTGCCAATGGAGATCTGGAAATAGCGCCGCCGCGCTGGGCGGTTGATCGGAGGAGAGAGGCCATAAGCCTCCGTGACGCCATGGCGTTGATAGGGTTTGGTCTATTGAGAGAGAAAGGTGAGGTGTAGAGAGAGGAAGAGAGAATGCTAGGGTTAGTGAAAATGAGTAGAGAGACTTTTTATCTGCAGAGGTGCCGATGGGCGATGGCTGTAGTGTGAGTGAATCTGACCTCTTCCACCCTTCTTATTTCGAGTTTGAATTTCGAGAGTCAAATAAATTAATTTAATTTATTAGTAAGATAAAAAGTATTGAAAAAATAACATAACTACATAAGTATTTATAAATAAACATCAATCAATTCAATAATTTGCAATATTTACATATTGTCGCACAAATTAATAACTTTGTATCAGATTTCAATTTAATGATATCATTTATTCAAATTGCAAGTCAAATATGTGCATCAAAGATACTAGATACATATATATTTGATACCAAATACATTCTAAAAATATAAATACATAGGAAAGTGAGGTGAACGAGAGAGAAAAGAGGCAAACGGGAGAGTCTGTATTATGTGTACTCACAATATATTACATACATATTGATTGAAAAATCTACATATAAATATAGGGAGAGAGGATGAGAGGCGGGGGAGAGAGGAGAGAAGCGAACAGATAGGAGAGATGAATGAGAGAGTTAGTACATCTCAAATATATGTGAATCGTGATTGAATCTATTGTATATAAAATAAATCACACCTAATTTGACCCGCTTGTATCTGGCGAAGTAAATGTGATATGAAAGATAATTTCGAAAATTAAAGTGAAGGCATATATTAGGCCTTAAACTAATGAATTTGGTGTTGTTTGTTCATTATTTATTAAATATAAAGTATTATAAGTCACAATTATTATTTAAAATATAAAAATTAAATACTTAAATCTCATAATTAAAAATCTATCACATAAATGAAAGAAATGAAAATATATTGAAAAGGAAATTAAATGAGGGGTATTCCAATTGCCTTTTGCACTTTTTTATATATAAAAAAGTTGTATTATGTGGAGTTCAAAAATATATTCCCAACTTCGGGGCGAATAATTCGAATGGTACATTGTTCACTTGTTTGGTCCGAATTGTTTAATGGGATAATTTCAAATATGTAGCAAAAAGTTATTAGTTTGTAAATATTATAGTCAAGAAAATAATAAGATGAAGTATAGTCAAATTCGCTATTTATTTATAGCTATTTGTCACGGCTAAATTGTAACCCCCTGACTTTTTAAAACGTCTAAATTAACTCGTATCTTCGTGGAAAGACAAGGAGGGTGGGTAATAAATTAAGAATGATGTGGTATGTCACATTTTAAGTGTTTGAGGGTTGTATCTCAAGTTTTGAAGTTAAGTAAGTGGCAAAATAAAAGTTGGCGAAAGTTATCGTAAGTTCCTTCTTAAAGATTTCTCTGAAATTTAGGTCAAATGAATTGGATGTTTTCTCTCAAAATATAAAGAGTTAGAAGGCCTATTACCCATTAAATTGAAGGCCTACGAGTCTAGTTTGCAACGCACAAAACCCCGTATCAAATCGACATCAGAGTAAAAAGTTATGAGGATTTTACTAGGGACTACCGGTGCAGAATCCGGGTCGGATCAAAAATTTGGTATGTCGGCTTATTTAACGTTTTAAGCCATGAAACATTTCATTTCAGTTCCAAACCAAAGAGAAAGCTTAGCTTAAGAGAGGGTTCTTATGGAGTTCTAGCATGATGAAGGTTAGTTTTTGATGATTTCTACCATTAAACATTTCCCCCATGCCTAGAAACGTAATCCCTACACGTGGCAATCGTTTTTCCCTTATATTAGTTACGTTTGGAGCTGATTTTTTAGGGTATAAATTTGTAGTTATTGGTGTTTCTTCAAGGTTTAAACTTGGTTAACTAAGGTAATCATCTCGGGACTTTTTTATGATTGTTTTTATGAATTTCTACGGACGTTTCGATAAGTTGGGGCAATATGGCAAATTTGCCGATTTAAGATTAATTATGAACTGTTGATAGATGCGTACCAATTGTGTATATATAGTGTTTGCAAAGCTTAGAAGACAAGGAACAACTTTTGTGAAAGAACTACAGTCTTTCGAGCGTTTATTGGAAAGGTATGTTAAGGTTGTTCCCTGTGTCGACATGTTTCCTTAGAGGTAGTTTACGTTGGTGATCTTGTAGATGTAATTGTGAGTGGTTGGCTGATTGAGTGGTTATAAACCCTCATTTTAGGGACTCATAATCTGTTAAGAACGACCCTAAGTTAGGAACAACTTAGAGATTATTCATATAGATTATTTATAGCTAAATTGCTCGCCTTTAGCCTATTCAATTGTTTGTTGTCGCCCTTGGGGCTATTGTGGTTAGTTGTTGAGCTATGAACTGCCTATGGGGACTATGATGTCTAATAGGACTATGTTATTTCCAAAGAGGGATATGTGTTGCCCACGGGGCTATATTGATGCCAAAGAGTGTTATGTGTTGCCTACGGGGCTATTTTGACGCCAAAGAGGGCTATGTGTTGCCTACAAGGCTATGTTGATGCAAAAGAGGGCTATGTGCAGCTCATAGAGCTATGATATTACCTAAGAGGGTTATGTGCTGCCTACGGGGCTATATCGTTGCCAAAAAGGGCTATGTGAGTTCTTACAAAGACAAGGGGCTACCGATAGGGGTATGCAGAGTGATTTGGCACCTTCTGGTCTTATGGGGGCCTAGGTAAGTGGTATGTTGTTTGTACCTACAGAGCTTATGAGGGCTTGGTTAGGTTGATGTTTGATCATTTTTGTATTTTTAGATTCAGTAGCGGGTTAGCATACTTATCTAAAATTTTGATTTCCCTGCGTGATTACTTTTGGTATATTATGATACTTGCTCACTAAGTCTATAGCCTTTCATACTCTGTACATTATTTTGTACTGACGCCCCATTGCCTTGGGGGCGCTGCATTCATGCATGCAGGTCCCGACAAACGACCCAGTAGACCTCCTCAGCAGCAGAATTGACTTCTATCCGATTGGCTAGCCCCTTTCCTCCGGAGCTGCCAGAGTTGGGGGGGTTTGTTACCTTTTGTTGTATATATCTTTATGGGTAGGCTGGGGCCCTGTCTCGCCAATCTTTACTACTCTTAGAAGCTTGCAGACTATTGTGTGGGGTGTATAGCTACGTTATTGCCATACTGTCCTAGGTTGTTGCTTTGCTGAAGCATGTGAGTTGTTTGATATATTGTCTTGATATATACATACTTTCAGTTTTGGTGTAGATATCATGGTGGCCTCGCCGGCCCAATCAGGACTTCTGTGCTAATTGACTATTTATTTATTTGATAAGCCTGGAAGTAGCTGTTTCTTTTATAGATTAGTTGACAGGGGCCTTGGCGGCCAAGGGCTTAGTTTGAAGCTGAGATATACTTGTTTTTTTTCCTTGATTGCGTGTGACTGCCATGCGCTAGTAGCAAATGGTTCGGCAGGGTCGGCTCGGGCCTGAGTTTTGGTATTAGGAGCCAGTTGCGCCCCTCGACTTTGGGGTGTGACATAAATCATGGCTAAATAATGTAATATTTACTTTTATTAGCCATGATTTATTTTTATTTTTTATTAGCTACGACTTGACCATGGCTAAATAATTTTTATTTTTTTATTTTTTAATAACTAACAGTTAAGTAGTGTATATGTAATGTATCAATGATGCATAAATAATGTATAAAAAAATAATTAAAAAATATATAAATAATGTATAAACGTGTACAAATATTGTATATTTGGTATATGAATATGTAAATATGATATATTAATAATTATGTAACGTATCAATATTGTATAAATAATTATGTAGTGTATATGCAATGTATCAATATTGTATAAATTGTGTATAAATATGTATCAAATATCGTATAAATTGTATATACATGTGTATATATATAATGTACAAATAATTATGTAGTGTATATATAACATATCAATATTGTAAATATGTATAATCGTGTATATATAATATATCAATATTGTATAAATGTGTATAATCGTGTATCAAATTATATAAATAATTATAATGTATCAACATTTATTTAGCTATCATTCATTCGCACCTTCATAAATAAAAATAAACCAATATAATTAAAAGATATAAATATTAATTTTCCACCAAAAAGTGAAACAATTAAAGAAGGGGAAAAAGCAATAAAAAGTTTTTTTAATAGCGTTATTTGGCCACGGTTAAAGTCGTGGCTAAGTTGCAATAAACTGTGGCTAATGTATTATTTGCATCAAATCTGGCCTTTTTATTCAAATTGAGGTATTTCAGATAATTTTGTAAAATTGAGCTATAAAAATGATTAACAAATGTTATGGACTCTCAGCTGGTGTAATTTCCGCTTCTTTTATTTTAGAGAAGTTTTTAGTCAAATTGTCATGGTCCAACATGATACAAATTGTCAATTTCGACGTAATAGAATTATTTCTCGTTAAGATTATGCTATTATAAAATATGAATTTATGATGTCTAATAAAATCTTTTTACTTATTTCTTCATCCTAGGTATAACATGTCTTCTTTTTTTCGAAAATCTATCAATCTAAAAGTCATTTAGTATTTTTCTTAAATATGACCTATGTTGTGAAATTTACATATATTTTTAAATTTTAGTTAAATAAGATATATATCTTATAAAGCCTCTTTACTCATTTTTCCTAAGTGAGGTGTAATATATTCTCTTCTTCAAAAATTGCCAATTTAGAAGTTATCAATTTTTTTTCTTTAATCTGACCTTCATCGTGAAATTCACATATTAAGTTCGCTCGTAACAATTTTTTCTATCTATATTTTATAATGTCTCTTTACTTATTCCCCATCCAAAGTGTAACATACCTTCTTCTTTGGAAGCTTGTCAATTTAAAAGCCATCAAGTATGGAATTCACATATAAGACTTACTCAAACCATTTTTCTTTCTATCTTAGTTAAGTAAGATATATCTTATAAGTTACTTTACTTATTTCTCCATCCAAGATATCTTCTTCAAAATTTTGCTATTGTACAAGCTATCATGTGTTCTCTTCGACCTAACCTTTAGCGGGAAATTCACATAACTCAGAACAATTTTTTTTCTATCTTAATTAAGTAAGATATATCTTATTTATGATATATTTTGTAATGTTTCTTTACTTATTTTACCACCCGAGATGTAACATACCTCCTTCAAAAACTTGTCAATTTAGAAATTAGAAGCCATGGAGTTATTCTCTTCGATCCGATCTCCATCATTGAATTCACATATAAGATTCGTTCGTAATTATTTTTAAATTACTTAACGTAATATTTTTACTTTGCATCATTAGTTCATTTTTTCCTTAAACATTACCAATATTATTACAACACCATTAAAGACGAGAAACACAACTTGTGAGATATTATGAATATAAAAAATATAAACTTATGCTCCCCGGAAAAATTATCAACACAAAATAGGGGCGAAAGTGTCAATGATCCAAACTAAGTGTATATATTGCAGACATGGCCTTCCGCCGTGCATTTGTCAAATAAACATCGCCTTCCGCCGTTGCATCGTCAAGCATTCATCAAATTGTAAGTTTTCCAATTGTTTTTAATTTCTCATTTCTTTTCATTACCCTTTGCAATGAAATCAAATTTAAAAATTGTTCTACAAAGTTCATTTTATATGTTTCTTGTTAGCATTAGTTGTGGAGTCAGGATTTTCAGTAAAAGAATTTAATTTATCTGTTTCTTGTTAGCATCAGTGGCGGAGTCAGGATTTTCAGTAAGAGAGTTTAATTTATCTGTTTCTTGTTAGCTTTAGTTGCAAAGTCAGGATTTTCAATAAGGGAACGGAGTCAGGATTTTCAGTAAGAGAGTTTAATTTATCTATTTCTTGTTAGCTTTAGTTGCAGAGTCAAGATTTTTAGTAAGAGAGTTTAATTTATCTGTTTCTTGTTAGGATTAGTGATGGAGTCAGGATTTTCAGTAAGAGAGTTTAATTTTCAGTAAAAGAGTTTACGTGGTTGTGTTACACTCATTTTCAATAAAAGAGTTTACTTGGTTGTGTTACACTCATTTTCAGTAAAAGAGTTTACTTGGTTGTGTTACACTTTTCCTATTATTTGCTAGATTTAGTTGCTATATATGTCTTATTTACTGTTGTATTCTCCTTTTTAAACAATTTGTATCGATGGTTTTTCCGTAACAACCTCTCTATCTCCATGAGGTAGGGTTAAAGGTCTGTGATTCACTTGTGCGATTACATTAGTATGTTGTTGTAAATTGATAATTGGTCTGTATGCAGCCTTTTTGTGCTGTATGTTAACGAGCCGAACATTTATTTTTTTTTTACTCGAGTTTAAAAATAAGGTCTGCACTCCACTTGTGGGAATACACTAGGTATGTTGTTGTAAATTGATAATTGGTCTAACAGTAGTGGTGAATGCAGCCTCTGCGCTGCTTGTTAACTGACCTCAACATTTCTTCACTCAAGAGTTTACAAGTATGTGAAAAACTACTAAAATTGTAATAAATACTAAATCGGTTGTCCGCCTTTGTTGTTTAAGGATTATTTAGGTAACTTTGCGCGCTTTGTCTTAGATTCATTCTCCATGGCGATTATTTGGTAAAGAACGAGTCATATGCAGCATATTGAAGCATTTTTTACTGTCTTTCTTATGTTCTGACTTGTTTCCTTTCGAAATATTCAGGACTCAAAATGACAATGATATGTCATAACGTTAAGAGACGTAACATTGAAGGGGATAAAGTACTTGATAGACTTACCAATCTTCCCATTAATGTCAAACACCGGATTCAGAAGCAATTGTCTATGGAGGAAGCTACAAGAATGAGCGTTTTGTCTACACCGTGGAGACATGTTTGGGCTTCAAATCCCAAACTTGTATTTTCTCCTCAGTTTTGCCCGAGAAAGCCATTAACAGACGTCATTGATACAATTCTGATGCAGCACTGTGGAGACATTAAGACATTCTACCTGAACATATCGTCAATACCTTGTTCTTGTTAGGATTTTGTCCTGATTCTCTTTCCTTGTTTGAAGTTTATTTTTTTTCCTTATAGAAAAGTCAAAGTATTATTATAAATGCTTGAACTTTTTCTAAAAGGAAAATATAATTTTCTTTTATATTTGATTTATTCTTTCCTTAGAGGAAAAATTTAGAAATCTATAAATTGAAGATTCCTATTCTCATAGCAGAATACAAAAGAATCCACAATGTAGTCGTTTAAGAGTCTTGTTTATGGGGAGATTTTCTCTTTACAGTTTTTATGCTTTTTATTAGTTTTTTAATTATGTAGACCAATTGGTCATATCATATAATAATATTATTTTTTTTTAGTATAGTTTTATGTGTCGTCTAATTTATCTTTGAAAATTATAAGCTTCCGCATGACGCCCTAATCACCTTCATAACCCAACAGTTCTCAACACTCAGTTATATCAATCAATGGATGCTTTTATTGTCAAGAAAAGGTGTCACTGATCTCACCCTTCGGAATCAATCCAATGCTCTTTACAAATTACCTTCCTGCATGTACGATATAGAACTAGAAGGTTTGAGCCTGTCCAACTGCATTTTCAAGCCGCCATGCGACTTCAGGGGTTTCCACAAGCTCAAAAACCTCACCTTACTTCAAGTTGTCTTGGAATTAAACGACGTTACTTCTTTCTTGTGGATGCCATACCTTATGACTCTGCAGGTGAGGGCGTGTAGTGGTTTTCCTGACTCGAAACTATATGCTCCAAGACTTTCCGAAATATTTTTCCTTACCATGACAACCGAAAACCTTGAGTTGAGTCATTTCATGGACTGTCGGAAGCTGAATACAGTTATACTTGTATCGTCAAAACAGAATCAAGACAAAACGATGAACTTGACCTATCTTCTCAAATGCTGGCCTGAAATTCATAATTTTGGTTTGGACAGTTACTACCTCGAGTCTTTTGCTACTGAAGCGGAGAGGCTCCCGGCATACCTCAACAGCTTGAATGCTATCACTTTATTTGAGTTCGATTTTGATGATGAAGATCAAATGTTTTCTCTTCTACGACTGCTTAGAGTTTCTCCGAATTTGGATGTCCTTCATTTAGTGTTGAGCTCGAAGAAGAAGACAGATGGCATGGAAGTGAACGTCGTAAATCATTTTGAAGGACCAGCCTACAGGACACTAGGAGTACTGCACAAGCTTCAGAGATTGATAGTAAAAAATTTCCATGGTTCAAAAATCGAAATGTTCTTTGTAAAGTTTTTATTTGCGTCTGCACCTTTACTCCTGAAGACCGTCATTCATGAAGATGCAGAAAGTGTTGATGAAAGCCAATCCTTGAAGATCTCAGAGTTGTTGGAGTTCCCTCGAGCATCTCCGAAATTGAAAATGCATGTAAACCATCGATCAAACACAAGCATCTCGACTCCGGATGGTTCCAGTCAAGTTGGAGGGTAAGTGGAAACACTGTTGAAAGTGTGGACAAACAAAAAGGCATCTTGACTCTTGTCTTTATAAATGACTAAGAGTAGAGTATTCTGTAATATATTAGAACAAATCTTGACTTTGCCCAAACTTTTGCGCAACTGTATAAACTTTGTACTTCATTTCTTTAGCAATACAGGGCAGCTTGGTGTACAAAATATTCCGCGTTAGTGGGATTGGGAAAAGGTGTCACACCCCAAGAGGTGTGATGTTGCATGTTAGTGCATATCGATAGTGTAACTGTTCTTCTGTATAAACAGATCACGCAAACAATAATGACAGATAACTATAAATGTGGGATTTATAAGCTAATAACTTAAAAATCCTTTACATGATTACATGTTGATGTATACAAGTTAAACTCGAAAAGAAAAGGTGTTTGTGACAAACACAAAGGAAATAAGAAAATCAATATAGGGTGTTAGTATTTATGGAGCCAATTTTCTATTGTTTGGTTGGCCAAATTTCTTGTTCTTTTGGAAAACATTTTTCAAAAGAATATTTTTTAAGGAAAATGTTTTCCTCCGTACCAAATACATCCTAAGGAAATACTAACAACCCATGGAAACAAGTCATAACTAAGTTTTTTTTTTTTTTTTTTTTTTTTGCATTATTTGCAAATACATATAAGATTAATGTTTGCAAATTGCTAGATTTATGGTAACTTCACCATAAATATCAAGATCTCCCACAAGTGAAAAGTTGTGGGAGTAGTCTTATCATGACCTGAGATTTTGGGTCGTGACAAATCCAAAATCTCAAGTCATGATAAGTCTCTTCTCGAGTCTAGAGAGATCATGATCAGCAACTCGATGAGAGCCACGTGTACATTCATGCACAAGCTTGCCATTATAGAAAAAATATTTATGTTTTTACTACAATGAACCTAATGTCCGAAAAAAATAATATATATGTTACAATCTTTACATTATAATGTTCTGCATTACAATTCTGACACTCTAATCTCTGCATAACTTGTGTGTCAACTGTCAACCAGACAACCTCTCGTAGGAGTACATACACGACTTGTCATAGATGTCGAGCCAAGCATTGGAAAACGTGCACCACGCCACGATTCCTTATCTTGTATAAAATGAAGAGGACACCCAAGAAGCCAACACAAAAACCAGGTGCAATTCCAGCATAAAACCACTTATGTTCATCAACATCTTGATCATGATCATCACCATGAGGAGTTTGTTCATTTACATGAGATGTTCCATTGGCATTGCAACTTTTCTTGATCAATATTCCACAAAGTCTGATTACCAACATAAAATGATTGATCATCCAAAGATTGGAGCTGATTTCCAGTAGGAATTGGACCCGAAAAATAGTTATATGACAAGTTCATGTAGCTCAAATAATTCAAAGAAGCTAAACTTTGAGGAATTGAACCAGAAAGTTTGTTATGTGACAAATCAAGTGACTCTAATTGCTTCAAATCACCTTATCTTTTTTGGTATGCTCCCATTAAGACTATTTCTAGACAAATTCAAGTATTGCAAGTCAACCAATTTTGTTAACTCCTTAGGGATACCTCCAACAAGTTTATTTTCAGAAAGATCCAAAATTCTAAGTAACAAAATTTGTTCACCAACAACTCAAGTGGTATTCCTTTCATAAAATTGCAGAATTGCTGAAAGAATTCTACAATACCTGCCTACCTTAGTTACCCCTGAACAGAATCAGATGCTGCAGGAAATGCCTACAATGGAGGAACTTAGGCAGGTGGTGTTTGCTATGAACCCTAACTCAGCACCGGGTCCAGATGGTATGGGGGCAAGTTCTATCAAGCATGCTGGAGCATCATTAAAGAAGATCTGCTGACTGTTGTGTAGTCTTTCTTTTGTGGTCAAATTATGCCTAAGTTCATGTCACATGCATGCTTAGTTTTACTTCCCAAAATTGAGCAGCCTAATAGATTCAATGACCTCAGGCCTATTAGTCTCAGCAACTTCTCAAATAAGATCATTTCCAAAGTTTTGAGCTTGAGACTGGCTGAAGTTATTCCTTTACTCATTTCTGATAATCAATCAGGGTTTGTAAGGGGAAGGAACATCACAGAAAACATCATGTTGGCACAAGAAATCACTCATGGCATCAAGAAACCCAAAATAGGTGATAATGTTGTGATCAAGCTGGACATGACCAAGGCATATGACAGAGTGTCTTGGTCTTTTACTTGCTTGGTGTTGAGAAGATTTGGTTTTGGGGAGTTCTTTATTGACATGATCTGGAGAACCTTGAGCAACAATTGGTATTCAATCATTATTAATGGTCACAGACATGGCTTCTTTCATTCAACTAGAGGCCTTAAACAAGGAGACCCTTTATCTCCAGCCCTATTTATTTTAGGTGTGGAGGTTCTTTCAAGAATGCTTAACCTTATTCATCAGAATCCTATGTATAGAGGTTTTAGCATGGGGCACAAAGGTCCTCAGATCAACCACTTAAGTTTTGCAGATGATGTGATTATTTTTACTTCAACTGACAGGCATTCTATGAAACTTATCATGAACACCTTGGAGGAGTATGAACATGCTTCTGATCAACTTATTAACAAAGAGAAGAGCCATTTTATTCGGAATAGTTCCATACAAGTTATTACCAGCAAGATTTAGCCAACATAGAGATGAGATTTGACATAGTTCTAATGGGATAACACCGTAAAACTGATTTGAATTTAGCCTCA
Source organism: Solanum pinnatisectum (assembly GCA_035578085.1). Lineage (NCBI taxonomy): Eukaryota > Viridiplantae > Streptophyta > Magnoliopsida > Solanales > Solanaceae > Solanum > Solanum pinnatisectum. The sequence continues at coordinate 3,066,964 of CM069080.1, read as the reverse complement.
AGAGTTCCAAATTCTGAAGCTTTTCGCCAATCCATGTAGGAAAAACATCCTTCAACTTGTTTTCTCCTAAGTCTAGTCTTTCTAACCATGTCAAATTTTGAAAAGACAAAGGGATTTTACCTTGTAAGTTGTTCTTTTGCAAATGCAAAAACTTTAGTGGCAAATCACCTAAAGAACTTGGGATTTCACCTTCAAGACTATTATCAGCCAAATTTAATGATCTCAACTCTTCCAAGTTACTCAAACATGAAGGGATTCGTCTGGATAACAAATTCTTTGAAAGATCAATCGATTTCAAAAGTTGAGCATCACACAACACGCTTATACCACCGACTAATTTGTTAACAGAGAGATCCAGAGTTGTCATGAACAACGTTATATTGCTCAACCAATTCGGGATCATATCAGAAATGTTAGCATCAGACATAATAAGAGTATCAAGAATTGACAGTTTTTGTAGCCATTGAGGAAAATTAGGCCCTACTTTTACTGATGCCCTTCCAATCTCTTTGACTTGGAAAGTTGGATACCAATTGGAACTCACATTCAAAACCAAGTTTTCGTTTTTAGACAAGTGCAATTTCATCAATTTGCTTAGTTTTACAAAGTGGAGTTCAGAAACTATACCGGTGAATAAGTTCTCCGAGATATCTAGCTCTTCAAGATTCGATAACTGTCCAATACTCGAAGGAATGATCCCATTCAACTTGTTGTTTGCTATCCTTAGAAACCTCAAATTTGACAGCTTGCTTATTGAATATGGAATTTCACCATATAATAAGCTATTAGTACTGTTAATAACTTCAAGATTCTTGTGCATTGATATTCCTTCAGGAAAGAAGTCACTGAATTTTGTATTTCCTATGTATAGCTCCTTCAAACGATTCTCGAGACAACTCGATGGATCTCTTATAAGAGTTGGAAGCAGTCCACTGATTTCATTATCTGACAAATCAAGCACACTCAATCAACAGAAAATGCTCGTTAAACCCTCGGGGATCAGCCCTTTTAACACGTTTAATCTCAACTTAAGTACAGAAAGTGAAGTCAGATTTCCAAGTAAATGGAGACTGGAGAAGTGGATGCCATTACCTAACAAATCCAAATAAACCAAGTTGTTCAACTTACTCAATGAACTTAGCAACGAGTCGCCAAATCCATTACTAGAAACATCTAATACTCTTAGTGAACTAAGCTTCTCAAGAACATTAGTTGGATCATCAAACTTGTTTTGACCAAGATCAAGATTCATGAGCCTTGTAAGATTAGAAAACCATGGAGGGATTCTCGAAGCTCATTCCAATCGCGTTATCTCGGATATTGAGTGAACTAAGAGATGTGAAATTAACTTGTGTAAAAGAAGGCAAGATGTTGAGATTACAACCTTCTAAGTTCAATGAAAGCAATGAAGGCAACATGTTGATTGAATTCCAAAGATCTTTAGTATCTTCGATTACCAATTGAGAAAGATCAAAACTTTTCAAAGAAGAAAACTTAGATATCCAACTCAAACTATCAACTCTGAGATCATTTCCTGGTCCCATAACGTAGCCATAACATCCACCAAGATATAGATGTTCTAATCTCGACAAATTCCCCAGATTTTTGGGAATATATCCACCAAAACCAGCACAGGAAAGATTAAGAAATCTCAAGTTCATTAACAATCCAAAAAAAGGTGGAATTTGGATACTTGAAAAGTAGTTGTGACTCAAGTCTAAGTAACTCAAATGTTTCAATTTAACCAAAGAAGGACTTAACTCACCTCCCAAGAAATTTTTTGTGTGATTATCTAACACCCTTTGTGGATATTCACCATCTAGAAGATAATTCTTGTAATGCAAATCAATTTTGACAACATTTCCTGTTTTCTCATCACAAAAAACTCCATCCCATTTGCAACAATTTTGTCCTGTCCATGATGACAAACGATTCGAGTTATCGATTAGGCCATTCTTGAATTCAATGAGAGCTTTTTGGTCATTTTCAGAACAAGTTGTATTGGAATGATGAGTTTTAGTGAAACCAACATCAAGATTGGTGACAAAAACAAGAAGTAGCAGAATCAAAAAGGGATGGTAGTTCATTTTTTTTATTCAAGTATAGTACTATTGTTCTGTTTTCTTGAGGGGTTTTAGCTTTTTTGTGAGAGTTGAAAAAATAGACGTTTGTTGAGAGAATTCAATATGAATGGTAGACTATGTCAAGTTTGATTTTTGAGTTAAGAAGAGTGAAATTGACATAATACTAGTTCTAATGGACTATATATTGAGTGTGCAAACAGAGTTTTATAGTGATGATTAAAAAAAAAAAATTAAATATAAGATGTAGGATATATCGAAACTTGTATTGGAGTTAATAATCAGTGAGGCTAGTACAAAGATAGCATGGGGCCCGACTCACTATCTTTGCCTAATAGTAGGCCATTTTATTATCTTTATTCGTAGCTTGGACAGTCATACACACAAAGAGAAGTATATGACTTAGATGGTTATAAATATTCAAATAATGTGCGGTGACACATAATTAAAAGGGGAGGTGGGGTGAAAACAAAAATTAATGTACGTTGAAAAGAAAAGGAAACTATGTATAAAATGTATGATAATATTCTTAAGGATATAAGGCTTGTTGGGAAAATCGTTCGAGTTTGACTCGAATAATATTACATCTTGGTAAGATTATCGTTAGGTTCATTTAGCCAAATATTATGGTCAAAAACAGATTTAGGATCTTAATATGACTAGTTCAATTTTTAGGTTCTTATCAATGAATTAAGATTATGAATTTGATATACTATAATGTTTATTAAAATTTTAGTATATATGTGTATGACTTGGTCAACTTGACTTTTGCAATGACTTGTCAATTTATATGTAGTGGAAAAAGACTGGCATTTTTATATGCTAGTGAAATATAAATATATTAATTTGATCATGGTGCACTCGTTTTTGCAATTACTTCAATATAGCGGTAAAAAAGACTGGGCTAGCCCAACTCGTGTATATTTCAATTAAATTCATCGAATATTTACCATTTTATATCAACATAAATATCAGACAGTCTTGGTATCATTATTGTTTTTTGTTTAGAAATTATTTATTAGTTAATGATACTATAAGAGTATATATGAGGAGCTCTACTAGTCTCTCCTTTTTTTCATTCCTTCAAAGACCAGATCTAAGTCCTGTCGAGCAATCGCTTGCAAAACCCTATGTATATTGATGTGGTATCATTAAGGTTTCTTGTTAAGAAATTACTCATTTGTCAATGATACTATAAGAGTGTGTGTGTGTATATATATATATATATATATATATATATCTTAATGATACCAATACAATATATATATAATGATTTAGTATCAATTTAGCGAAATTATTAGCCTTAATGATACCAATACAGTATATGATACTGATTCAGTATCAATTAAGCGAAATTGTTAGCCTTAGTGATACCAATACAATATATAATACTGATTTAGTATCAGTTAAGCGAAATTAGTAAAGGGGTATATAATGTAATTATTTAGTGAGTATGAATGTAAATGGGTATATGTTTGTAATTATTTACTTTTATAGGACATATCAAAAGAAATAATGTGCGTATTTTTATATTCACTAATATTTCAATTTAATACTTTATGACTAATCATCTACTTTATTAATTACTAAGCTACACCCTCAAACACAACAATTCAATAACATTATTTCAAGCCATAAAGAGATGTAGAATTTCTCAAATGTTTACATTAGTGGGATAGATTTATAAGTTATAAACACCATAATACAAAAAATAATTATTTATACAATTTAACATATTATAATAAAGTGTGTATTAGAAAGAAGATTGCATATGAATAAAAATAATTTTGAAGTAGAATTTTAAAACTAGTATATTATTTTCATTTTTATCTTTTTATTTTTTTTTTCATTGACAATTTACAAAATAAGTAACTTGATGGATTAAATAAAACAAATTTAATAATTAAGACAAAACAAATTAGTATATATGTACAGTAAAACCTCGATAAAGTAATATTCGATAAAGTAATAATCTCGCTAAATGAATATTTTTCTCCGGTCCCGACTTGGGTCAGTTATATTAAAGTAATATTCTCGCTAAATGCATTAGATAATAATTAAAAATAAAGTATTAAAGGCCCAGAAAAAATATAAAGTAATAATTACTAGAATACATCAAGAATTTATATATATTTAATCAGTCAATAATACTAGACCAATAACTATTTCTTTTTAAAATATGATTCTATAGTTGATTGTTTTTTCTTCCCACCAAAACTAAATATGATTCTATAGTTGATTGTCTTTTTAAAATATTATACTCGGATTATGATTTTTAAACATCTAGCTTTTTCCTTTTATAGTTAACATAAAATCTATTCATATTCTATATACATGAATATAATTAGAAACATTAAACTTCACTAAATTCGTTTAGCTTTCCTAGATTTAAATAATAAATATGCAAAGACTACACTTTTTAGTTTCCTAGATTTAAACTTTTGAAATTCTTAATTTAATTTTTTTTCTTTCTTACGGCACATATTGCAAAATACTCTCTAAAATAATAAATATTTATTTATTGATAAATAAATATTTTATGCATTTATCGATAAACTAATAATTTCGATAAATGAATATTTTTGTTCGATCCCAAGCATATGTATTTATAGATGTTTTACTGTATATGACTTGGCCAACTTGACTTTTGCAATGATATATGCAATAATTAAAACAAAATTTTAATATATTTTCGCGGCTTTTTATGAAAATTCAAAAAACTCCCGCTATTTTTGAAATTGCTATTTATACCAATTTTCTAGTACGATTTGGCCGGTTTTCGATTAGGGTTTCGGATTCGGAGAATTTTCTAGAAAGATGAGCGCCGTCAACATCACGAACGTCGCCGTACTGGATAATCCGGCACCGTTTCTCAGTCCTTTCCAGTTTGAGATCTCGTATGAGTGCCTCGATGCTCTTAAAGACGGTACAATTTTCATTCTTCTGTCGTTTTATTTCCTTTTTGATGTCAAAATTGTTTGTTTTTGGGGAAAAATTAAGCAAATAGTTTGCAGTAGCAGCGGTGATATAGTTGTAAATGCGTTTTTAGTTGAGCTTTCGAAGTCATAATTCAGAGCTTAGGTTTGTTAAGTTTGGAGCCTAGTTAGGTGGGAAAATTATTCAATTTGATTATTTCTCTGTTGCGAAGTGATTTAAATTTGTTATTTGAGAAGAGGAAATGAGATTATCGAGACGTCAATTCCTATTTATCATTGACTTTTTGGAACTTGATTGATTATTTTTAGCGGGTTAAAGTTTTCATGAAATGATGCTATTAAGTTGAAGTAAATGTTTATTACACTGCTACTTGTGCTATGGTAGAAAAAATAATTGTGATCATCTATTGAAAACAACCTCTCTAAGTTAGGTATAAAGTCTATGTACGCTTTGTCCTTCTCAGATCCCACTTTGTAGTTATGCATGCATGCACCGGTAAGGTGACTAGAAAAAATTGTAACGACTGTCATACAAAGTGAAAACATGGTGTATAGTAAAATGCTTAGCTGAAAAGATACAAATAGATATGTTAATGAAATACGAGGCCTCAATCAAATGGGACAGTGGGTAGAGTCGAGCGTTTTTCAACTGAGGAGTAGCCTTTGGTCCTTCTTTTGGTGCACCTATAGAATTTCAAGTTATATAGGAAATTGAGTGGAGGTGCTGCTACATAGTTGTTGTTCTCATAGCATATCAGTTTTGAACTGAATTTCACTTGCTTTGTTGAGAAATCCTTTTGTTTCTAAGTCAGTTTCCAAGAATATACTGCAAGTAATGGTTGTGGGAAGGGTTCATTTCTGTTACCTGTTGCTAATATTTCCCTATAGTTATGTGAACAAGACAAAAAGACTTGTCCACTTCAATATAAATCGTCCACTTCCACAACTTAATCTATATCGAAACTCTAAATATCAGAATAACTTATATAGTTGTGTGGAGCGAGGTTAGAGTAAAATTGGTAAGATCTTACTTTAGCTTTTGTGACACTACCTGCATCAATACTCATTCTCTTCCTGAAGCATTAGTGCATGAGTTGAGTAGTCTACTTTATCTTGAAAACCCCCCTCAAAAGAATGTTCCCTCTAATACTTTCTCCTATTATCTAACGCTCTGATGTGGGTTATTTAGAAAAGAGAAATAAGAGAGCATTTGAGGGGGTAGAGTCAAGTTTTATTCAGGTGAGGAGTAGCCTCTGCTCACTTATCTTCTTTTGGTGCACCTCTAAAGTTCCTTATTGTATAGAAGAATGGGTGGATTTTGTAGATTCTTTACCTTTTGGTATATCCTTTATACGTGACCAGCTCAACCATGTCTATGAATGAAATACTTTTACCTTACAAGAAAATAAATAAATCATCTAATCTCTGATTAGTGATTACCCCCTTGTGTTAAGTGTCAACTATATATAATTTTTCCAGCATCTTGTGATTTGTCTCAACCCTCAATGGTTATTGGTTAGGACTTTTAGAAAGGATCTAAAATTAAGCAATCCCCATAGAGAACCCCCTTGGGATCAGTAATTTTCTTGAACTACATTTCTTTTTTGTTATGGTCACTATTCAAACAGTTTCCTTTTCCTTGTGCTCTTTTATTTGTCCTAGTTGTCATAGACTATTCATGACTTCATGTAACTTAAGTTGTTGCTGAAACTTTCTGTCTTGCATTCATGGTTCATCTTGTCTGAACGATTGAAATTCTTTAAGGTTAAATTAGTTGAGTATGTGAATTTCGCAAATAGGATTTCCCTTCAGAAATCAGAAGTATCAACTCTACCTTCTGACCATTTCATTTGTTTCAGATTTAGAGTGGAAGCTGACTTATGTGGGATCTGCTGAGGATGATACTTATGACCAACAACTAGAAAGTGTTTTTGTTGGACCAGTAAATGTTGGGAAATATCGTTTTGTGCTTCAGGTAACGAATACTCTTTTTAACTTTTCAATCTCACTTAATTGTGCTAAAGATTGAGACTTACGCTGAAACCAATCTGCAGGCTGATCCCCCTGAACCATCCAAAATTCGCGAAGAAGATATTATTGGTGTCACAGTATTGCTATTAACATGCTCTTACGTGGGTCAAGAATTTATTCGAGTAGGATACTATGTGAACAATGATTATGATGATGAACAACTAAAAGAAGAACCACCTCAGAAGGTTTTGGTTGATAGGATCCAGAGGAATATTTTGGTTGACAAACCTCGAGTCACAAAATTCCCCATTAATTTCCATCCAGAAAACAATGAAGATGGAGAACAAGCTCCTCCTGACAATGCAACAGAAGAAAAGGTGCTTGGAGAAGAACCTGTTTCTTCACCCAAGCAATGCGATGAGCAGTGTCCTCAAACTTGAGAAACAACAAGCAAGACAAACTGCTTTGGCTGTCAAAAAATTCTCCCTTCAGAGTTTGATATTTCAATGACGTATTGTGCCATCTTGTTATAATCTACAAATCTATAGTGTTGATGGTATATTTTTACTTTCTGCCTCAAAATGTACACATCGATTGTTGTATCTGCTATAGTCATAGCTAGCTGAGACAAGTGATTCTCAAACCAAATGTTGATTTGTAATCCAGTATTGAGTTACATGAGATTTCTGCAAACGTTTTATCTTTGATTGTTATACTAGATGCTATTCCAGTCTCTTATTTGGTGCTTGAGTTTCCATTTTGTGCTTTGTTCTTGTATAGCTTTGTTTATATTGACTTGCTTGGACTTAGCTTGATGTTCAATCCTAGATGTCCTAAAAGGAAACCATGGAGTCAAAAACTTGGTAGTTATGGAACACTTGCAGAAGCAGAGTTTTGACAGAAGTTGTGATTGTTGTTCATTACTAAGTTACACCAACAGATATGTCAAACTAGACAACTCTTGCAAGTTCTATAAGAAGAAACGTTGATTGTCACCCTTTTTCTGCGAAGAAGTTCACAGATCTCCCCCATTTACCATGGGAGGTATCACTAATAAAAACTTATCCAAGTTGATCTTTCTATGTATTTTTAAAAAGGGAAGAACTACGGAAAGAAGAAACCGAAAGTATTCACAATTGCAAGCACATTTCAAGATGAGACGAAAAGAAAGCTGTGAAGGAAAGAAGCCATGTAGCAGAACTTCAAGGAAACTACATTACTTTCCTTATCTAGGTGCTAAGATATGTACCAATGTGAAATGCTTCAACAAATTATATAGATTTTATAGAATACTATGTTAAAACAAGTCGTAATCTTATTAATAAAAGCAATTCTGAATATGCTCCTTGAAATGAGTAATAAACAGTGATATTAGTCGTTGGCACTTTGAATTTCCAGCAATACTGGTGTGAGATCAAGAACTTTCTCTTTTTTTCATAAGTAAACAAAGTGGCAATTTCAGATACCTGACTTCATCTTGGGAAAAGCTTTTGATGGTGTTTCTTATTGGCGGATCCTAGCATGGCAGGTGATTTATTCATACCTCTGTGATGCCTTAGTAGTTGCCACCAACGAAATTTGTTAATCACCTTCTTATTGCTATGCTGTTCTTTGTCTACTGGTCTACTGCTGCTATGTTTCGACTTCTTTGAATGCCGGATATGTTGCATCAGCCCCCGAGCCAGGGTATGAAATTGGTCCCCCTTCGGCTTTTTTCCAGCTTGCTTGTCGATTGCTGACTTCCCAAACTTTTCCAAAGCCTTTTCTCCATATGTTTCATCCTTGCTTGATGAATAGTGACCAGGGAACCTTTTCCCTCTCTGCCTCAACAAAGATGTTTTTTCCTCCTCAGCTTTATCATCCTTACCATGATGGTGATGGTGGTGGTGATGATGGTGAAAAACTATTGCTAGCTTGTCTTTCAATTTCTTCCACCTTCCGTTATGTTTCTTTGATTTTTTCGAGTTAGCAGACTTGTAGGCACGTGCAGGACTTGACCTCCTTGATGAAGAATCTGCAGAGTAGTATGAGAGTTCTTCATGATGGTCAGACCCTGAAGGATCAAGTGATGAGGATCTCTCCCCCTTGCTTTCATGAGCCCTTTCACTACCAATTGGGGATGAGTAACCCTCACGGCCACTGCAGCTTGAGCTGACCGTATAATCAGTTTGACTACTATCTCTTCGAGGATATGATTCATCTTCTCCATAGCTGCTTGTTTCATCTGAATACTGCGTCTTGGTTCGAGCCTTCCTTGGCAAGGAATCATCTTTGTCACTACTGTAAGTGCTTGTCTGCTGCAAATCTGTCGAGCTGGAAGAGTAGGGTGAGCTTGAATGTGATACCTCCGATTCCTGTTCATGCAAATGCCTTCTTCTCAGTTGTTTCATGCGATTCCTATTCTTCGGATATTTACTAGAATTCAGGTCCAAGTTTGCATAAGAACTCCGGGATGGTTTGAATTGACTTAACTTGTGATTCAATGCTGATCGCCTCATTATTGAATGCTCTGAATAAGGTGAATCCATTCTGCTCTCATTAGTACCGGACCGAGTTAGCTTGCTCCCGTGGTCAATCAATCCTGGAGTGCCTATGTTGTTTCTCGAAATATCTGCTGAAGGTAGCCTGACATTCAATTTTCCTAGCTGCCCAATTTTCTCGTTTGAAGGCATTTGGTTTAGGTTCAAGTTCTCGTTGACCAACATCGCAGGCAAAGCAGCATAAGGATTCTGTCTTGAAGTACTATTATTTTGATTCTTTAATTGGCCCAACAGCTCAAATTGGTCAACAACAGACTGGATGCTCTGATGATTAATTATGTTTCCTCTCTGTATCTGCCACGGATACTCTTCAACTAAGTCTAGCTCTGTAGACATATCACGATGCTCAGCAGGGACGATGTTTGCTACTATCTGCTGTTGTCTCAACTGATTTGACTGGCAACTACTTGACTCAGGAGGCGGCGATTGATCTGCTGAAATATTTGATATAGTATATCCCGGAAACAGTGAACTTGATGCGCCTTTAGGTTCTTGACTGTAATGAGTAATCACTAGCTGTAGTGAGTCAAGTTTATCATTCACGACAGCTCCCTCTATCTTCTTGATGGGACTAGCTAACTCTACTTGTGGCACAAAGTTAGTTATCGGTTTGAAGTTATGGTCAGCTGCATGTCTATCAGCAAGAACAAGGTCCTCAGCATCCATCTGCAAAGCTGAAATGTGCAATTCGAGTTGTTTAATGACATCATCAGTTGAGAGATGATCATGGTTCTGATCAGGTACCGATCTTATCAGACCCGAAAAGTTATGCACGGATTGTGTAAGATCATTAGCTGGTCTGTCTGATAAGGAAGCCACAGTTTCTGCACCACTTGATATGCAATGGAGATCGAGCACTTCTTTCGGCTTTCTACTTTCAGTGCTTACTGATTGCAATGCTTCTTGTTGATTATCCCGAGAAAAACTGCCGAATAGACTTTTCTGCTGTTCTTGCAACACCACGACCTTTGTAGAATGTGAAGCTTCTATTTCAGAAGATTTAGTGTTTATACAAGGAACAAATGTCTTTTCAAATTTTGGGCGCTGACAGATTCTGCAAAACTTTCTTTTCATTCCAGTTTCACTTGCACTGAATCTAAATTTTGGACGCTGCACGCTAGCTGTCTGAGTAACTGGAACGACAGATTCCTGCTTCTCTTTCGATAAGGTGGATTCCTCCATGACAACTGGCTCATTTCCACAACTTTGAATAACAGCGGAAGATTTTGACATGTCTAATAAAGCAAGAGGACGTTGCTTCACCATGTCAACCAGATGTTGAGGCTGAGGCAAGTTGTGCACATGCGCCTGATGTGCTATGATCTGTGGGCAGTAGGAACGATACGATAAGTCTAAATAACGAAGATCTAACAATAAAGGTTCCCTCAGTAAGCAGAGAAATTTTTTACCACTGGTATTACTAACAAAAGGCAAATTTTTTTGCACGAGATAAAAAGTACCTCAGAATGAGCCTTAAGAACATCATTTGTTGTTGTATCGAGTAAATTCTTTAACATGAGTCGCGCTTCATGGTCCAACTGTTTGATGAAAAAAAAACAAATACTGTCGGAAATAGGCATTAAGAGTCTAGACAGGCATATATAAGATGAAATAAAGGAGATATATTACTCCAAGATTGCTGTCCCAACCATCAATCAGGCCAGATACCAGACATAGAACACAACACCACCTAAATTTAGAAAAGAAAATTTGGCCAGTCTACCACTCAAATATAATCCCAACCACCCTGGTATGCTTCTTCTAAAAAAAGGACAGTCCGATGCACAAAACAACCTGCGTTCATGCAGGCTATGTGGAAATGCCTCAACTCAAGAGTATGATGTACACAACCTACCCCTAACACAAGCATCAATGACTGATTCCAGTGCTAGAACATATGACATTTAGGTCACACAGAGACAAGAGACAATTTTACTGTTGCTCCACGACATTAGTGAAGCCAAAGACAAGGTAAAAGTAATTACTGTCACAGTAATAAAAGCTTAAGGCCACACGAAGTTCATAACATCTAACTTTTTTCATCTCAACCCCTTTAAACCCCTTCTCCTCCAAAACCAAGAAATTGAAATCCACAAAGCAAACAAAAAAACAAAGCTATGGTAGGAATTTAAATTATTGAACCTCCATTTGACTCGTAACTCCCACCATTAGCCCTCACACAAACTAAAGCCTATTACGAGTACAACAACAACATAGTCAGTGTAGTCCCACAAAGTGCGTCTAGAGAATGTATGCAAACTTTACCTCTACCTCATAGGTCCAGTAGACCCTTGTCGACTTAAGCCTATTACGAGTATGACCATATAAATAAGAACAGATAAGAAACTTACACCATCAGAGTTCAAGTTTGAAACACCATCTCTGTCATTTCGCAATAGACCATACAATTGCCTTAAAGCAAGAAGGTTTGATTTTATGTTGTCAAGGCCCATATCCTGGTTGACAAACAAGAAAAGTCGGTAAAAATCAGTGTGAGATTACACAACTACACTGCTACAACTACCTAAAAAGATCAAAAATTTCCTTTACGAGAAATCTTTTCAATAATATATTAAAATATAGGTTCTAGTCAAAGTGTGCCATTTGCACAATACATTTAGTTATTCACCAACTTCAAACTAGCGTTTGACCATAGATTTTGAAAATTTATTTTCAAATATCTGTCTGACAATGAAATTTGATCTTCCAATTCCCCCAAATATCTGTCTGACAATGAAATTTGATCTTCCAATTCCCCCAAAGGAACTCAGACCAACTTCTAGATTTTCTCGACTTTCACTCACAAAATATCAAATCATTTTTTCAAAATAACTTCAAATTCAAAAAATCACAACTTTACCAGATTTTGGGTTTTTGGAACTTCCATCCACAAAACTTCAATATTTTCCCCAAAAATCACAACTTTGCGAATTTTTGAGACTTCCACTTACAAAACTTCAATTTCTTTCCCCGAAACAACTTCAAATTCCAAAAATCACAACTTCAAAAACTCAGTTTCAACTTCAAAATCTACAACAGACCATAGCCAAATGTTGAGACTATCCAGTGATAACATAACTTTGTGATACTCAGTGACTGAAAAATCAAAATTACAAACCTAAAATTCCCTGTAATTTCAAGATTTTAATCACCCAAATCACACAATATAGACAAATTTATTTTTCAAAGCATACATTTGAACAAATTCCAATTTGTTTTCTCTTCAAATTGTTTACAAAAAATGAAACAAAAAATAAATAAATACCTTATTCTCCATGAATTTAAACAGATAAAAAAAAAAATCTGCAAATTTTGGTGTTCGCGCCTACTCCTGAATAATTGACAAAGCGGTTTGTTTGCTGGCTATTTATAACCGCTTCCAGACATTTGTCTATACCATTTGAACTTTATTTTATTCTTTTAAAAAAAGAATATTAGTTTTTTTCTTGAATTTTTACTCTGTATCTGATACTCGCATAGGTTATTGGCACAAATATCCCTATTTTGGGCGTAGTTTTTAATTTTTACCCTTATTATATTAAGGAAAATAAAATATGTGCGACGGTATTACTGACACTAAAATAATAAATAATTTTTATTCAATATATATTTATATTTTTGTATTATAATATATCATAAGTTAAGCCGCGTAATTCCTACAAAACATATATCGTAAAACCGTAAAAAACTTAACTTAGTTCATGTAAATCTTATATTGAGCGAGACAAAAACTCAATTTCAGAACTCATAAATATATGAGGTAAAAGAGGCATAATTTTTTCCTAAAAGAACGTAGATCCAACGGGCACAATTTGATTACACGCTTTGTATGATCATTTTCAGAGCGATTCTTCTAATAAGACATTTAATATATTCGACACTTAAATCTAAGATATTTAATAAAGAATAAGGATCCAAACCATTCTATTACAATTTAAAATGACATTTAAATTTAAATTATTATAAATACGACAGTGATTTTTCTTCACAACCAGTGTAATTGGTTGTTACTTACCCATTATTTTTATGTAATTAACAATTAATGGTATTAAATAAAATAGTGATTAGTGTATGGAATTATAGTTACAGTTTTTAAAAACTTCTTCTGGCCACACCTTTTTTTTTCTCTCTCAGTGGGGGTCCCGACCACTACGAGTGAGCAGAAAAGGGAGGAGGAAAGAGGCCCTGGTGAACCGTCATAATTAGTGAACAAGTGTAAGCTTCGCTGCCCGACAGTATGGAGTACTGACCACACCGAGGGACAGGCCCTGAAGCGAAGGACGGGAACGAGCGGAATCAATGTGTTCCAATTTCTGGCCTTGCACCAACCATTCAATGGACCATGGACTAAACGGCCACTGCCTAAAAGGACTATGTCCAGGGGCGAGCAAACTTCTTGGTCTGTGCCTAGAATGCGTTGCTAGATCTCTGCTCTAGAAAGCTATACATGCAACAACGAACGCGCTTTTTTAATATAAAAACTAGATATAAGAGTGTGTTAATATTAGCTCAATATATGTTGTTTTCATTGTTCTGATTTAATTGATATAAATTAGATTTAAAAAGTCAATTCAATTTTTATATGTTTTTAAAAATATTTGAAGTATTAAATTGTTGTAATTTATAGTAACTTTTATGCTATTTTCAAATAGTATGTGTCTCTCCCTTTGTTCCTATTATGTGGCACAAATGAAATTCGAAGAGACAATCAAATATTTTGTATGATTTTTAAATATTTTTAAAGTATTAATTATTGTGACTTACAGTATTTTTAACGCGATTTTCCAAAAAATATATGTTATCCCCCATGCCTCAATTTATGTGATACTAATGAAATTTCGAGAGTCAGATATTTTTTTATATTTTAAAAATAATTTAAATTGTTATATTGTAATTTATAGTCCTTTTACATAGTTTTTAAATATATAATCAAATATTTCAAGTTGCTAATATTAATTATTATAATTTATAATACTTTTAATATAATTTTTAAATATATAACAAGATTAAAAAAAGGTAAAACAAATAAATAAACATAAACAAATATTGAAAAAGCCCCACTACAAGTCCATAACTTAGATAGACAAATCATCCACGAGCTAGATTATCATTAAAGGGTGCCAATAGTTGCTAGAATACATAATTTCAAGGAGTTTTTCACAACAACTTAATCATTTTACTAAACTTTTAACTTGTGTAAAAAAAATTAATACATGTATATATAGATTTACCAAATCAAAATTTGACCTCTATTATACTATGTAACTGCTTCTTATAACATAGATAACTGTTCAGAAAATTTTCTCAATAAGAAGCAACAATTTTGCTGCTTCACCTGTATCGTGATTCAAATTTTGGATTTTTAGGTGGAAACCTACTTGTGTCATGTTTTTGTAATTTCCTCAAATTAAGAAGGGATGCTATAACCTTGGTCTACAACATCAAATTCATGCTATTTTATTTATTTAAATTATGATATTATTTTGTTTTAACTTTAGATATTTTATTCACAAGTCCCAACTAATGACACAAAATATTTTAATTTTTTTTCATTACTTATTTTGCATATATAAAAATTAATTAATTAACCTTCAAAATTTTATTAGCTTCACATAAATAAAAAGGTCAGAGGAAGTAACATATTAAATCACATTGATAACAACACACATAAAAAATTAAGTTGACTTCTAAAATAGCATCAATGTCATATAAATTAGAACAGAGAGAATAACATATACTTTCTCTGTTTCAATTTATGTGATATATTACGTTTTTTGAGAGTCTCATAATTTAAGTTTGATCAGAAATTTACACATGAAATCATCAATTTTTTTGTGAAATTTATAAATTTGTAAACTACATAAAAAATACTATAAGTCACAATTATTGAAAAATATTTAAAAGACATATGAAAATTTCAAGATCAAAGATAGACTTGTTTGATTTCAAAATCTGAAATATGTCACATAAATTGAAATAAAAAAAATATTAGTTAAAAATTATATTAAAAAATATTATAAATCACAATATTTAACATCACACAAATACATATACTAGTATCTAAAAAAATAAAAAATATAACAAGTTCTCAAACTTCCTCTATCCACAAATCCAATCTCACAATATTTTTAGCTTTTACAAGAACAAGACTTAGATTTTTTCTCTATCTCTCATAAAAAAAAAATAGTCTTTTTCTAGTATTTCAACTCTTTTCACAATATATTTTCAAAAGTGTGGCTTTGCTCTCCTCTCACTTTTATATAAATCTTGAATTCTCACAAGGTATTTTTCATATAGGGTTTTATTTGCAAGATCAAGACTTTTTTAAAAAGAAATTAAGTTCTTTACAAGGTATTTTCAAAAGGGGTCTTTTTTATGTAAGTTCTAGACTCCTATTTTTTCATGGTGAATGTAGAAGAAGGATTGTTATTGAAAGAAAAGGAGTTAGTTGAATTGAGATGTGGAGTAATTTGGGAGGACATGAAGGAAATTGGTTATTTGGCTGGTCCAATGATAATTGTGACACTTTCACAGTATTTTTTGCAAACAATATCATTGATGATGGTTGGTCATTTGGGTGAACTTGCCCTCTCAAGTACTTCCATTGCTGGAGTCACTGGTTTCAGCTTTCTTGTGAGTACATATCTATTATTTTATTTTATGTTAGGTACTTTCCTTTTTAGTTTGTTTAAAAAGAATGTTACTTTTCTGTAGTTAAAAATAATTTAACTTTATAATTTTTCTTTTTTACTATTGTTAGAGTGAGTTAGAGTCGAGCTTCCATTGGGGAATGGACGGGTGGTAAGCTTATATGGACTTGGATAATATTCCCTCAATAGCTAGGTTTTGAGGTTAATTAGGATCTTTGGGTTCTCGATCCACGATTCAGTTGGGTTAGGTGTGAAGGGGGTGTTAGAGTGGTTAGATAGGTTGGGGGAATTGACGGATGGTCTACGTATATGGATTTGAGTAATCCTCCGTCCAGTTAGCTTTTGAAGTTGTGTTAGGTACATGTGTCGTATCTTTACAACTCTTACTAAAATGATTTACAGTCACACTAACATCTAAGGTTTATTTTAGGTCACACCTAATCAAATAGTGCCACATGAATTGGGATGCAAGGGGTATTATTTCTTGGATTTGAATTTAAGTTGTATACGTCATTAGTTTAATTGCACCAATAATAATAGGTTTCGACTCTATTTTTCAGTAACCATAGTAGGTTTAACATGAAGAGTTGCATAGAGTTTAACTTATATATCCGACTGTCATATCGCCTTTATCTTTATAACAGATTGAGTCCTTATTTTTAAGATTACAAATTTCGTATTGTTTTGGAATGTTAAGAGTATAAATGCTTCAGTATATGCAGTTTAATTGGTTATATTAGGTTCACACTCTATCTTTCAGGTAATTATAGAGATTTAACTTATATATACTTACTTTTGGTTCACCTTTACCTTTATAGTGGGTAGTGCGCCTTATTACACAATGGATGTCGATGTATTTAAGTTAAGCTCAGTTTTACTTGTATATATATATTTTGGATGACCTTATAGTGTTAAAAGTCATTACACTATGGTTGATTGGATGTTGATGTATATAAGTTAAACTCGGTTTAGCAGTATGTATGCTTTAGCTGACCTGATAGAAGTTAAAAATTATTACTCTGTCTATGTCGATGTATGTTAATCTCAGTTACTTATAGTCGTATCAATTTTTAAGCTACAGATGAAATTAGACTAGTTATGTATTTTAGGGTGTCAACCTCATACTCAATACCTATACAGTGTCAGTGGATAGAACTGAAACTCTTTCTTCTGTATGTAATAACTTGTAATGTGTTATAGTTTACAATTTTGGGAACTTACGAAACTACGTGCCAAGTCAAACAGAGTGACCTATAAACTATGTTACTTGGATTTTCCAAAAATGCATAGCTTGTGGAGGATCCGACACACACTTAAAAGTATTTTTGAAGAACCGAGCAACATAGCCTATAAATGCTAAGGGGAAACAGATAGAAGAATAAGAATGTGTTCTAACTAGAGTTAAAGAGCTGAATTTTTTTTGTCATTTTCTATTTTCGACTTAGAGGGCGTAGTTATAAGTTATATCTCTTGTGTGATTAACAAAGCATTGATTATAAATGAACAAATTGTCTAGTAACAAGTATTACATTTTACCATTTTTTTTGCGCCTCTCCACTGACAAAAATCTGAAAGTGATGTAGTTGGGAATGGCCACTGCACTAGAAACACTGTGCGGTCAGGCTTTCAGAGCTAAGCAGTATCAAAGACTTGGTACTCGAACATACACAGCCATTTTCTCTCTCGTCATTGTTTGCATTCCCATCGCAGTTTTATGGTTATATGTGGGGAAATTGCTAACTTTCATGGGGCAAGATCCTCAGATTTCTCATGAAGCCGACAAGTTCATAAGTGGATGATTCCTGCTCTCTTTGCTTACGCGAATCTTCAGTCACTTGTTCGGTACTTTCAAATGCAAAGTATGATTGTTCCAATGCTCATAAGCTCTTGCATTACGATATGCTTCCACATACCGCTGTCTTGGGTGCTAGTGTTTAGCTCTGGCTTAGGTAATATTGGCGCAGCAGTGGCTGTTGGTATATCGTTGTGGTTGAATGTCATAATCCTTGCTTCATACATGAGGCTGTCTCCTGCTTGTGCAAAAACCCGTGCACCAGTGTCATAGGAGATCGTCAACAGAATGATAGAGTTCTTTCAGTGTGCTATCCCTTCTGCTGTCATGATTTGGTACTTCAACAGCTTAGCTCGGCCTATTTTAGTAATTTACATACACTTAACCTTCACATGTCATTCTACGTAACTAATGCTACGTTTTGTATTTGTAGTCTTGAATGGTGGTCATTTGAGCTGCTCATCTTACTATCTGGACTATTGCCGAATCCCCAACTTGAAACTTCAGTACTATCTATATGGTATGTTCTAAATCTTGTTCTATGTTTCTCAGACTCTCCAAAAATGTTGCCGCACCCATGTCAGATCCTCCAAAAATACACTACTTTTGGAGGATTTGACACATAGCAGACAACATTTTTGAAGAGTCCGAGCAAAGATAGATCTCACTCATAAATGATTGATTCAATCAGTAATATGATTTACAAGGTCCTAAAATTGCTAGTTTCTTGTGATATTCCATGGTGCAGCCTGAATACTACTTATACCCTTTATGCAATTCCATTTGGTCTCTCTAGCGCTGTAAGGTATTTTTGAATATCTAATCGAACATTCCCTTTCCACGTAATTTTTTTCTCAAATATGTGGTTACTGAACTCCTGTTTACTTTCAGCACTCGAGTTTCTCATCAATTAGGAGCTGGAAATCCTCAAGGAGCTTGCGCATCTGCGGTTTCTGTAATGCTCATTGCAGCCGCAGAGTCAATACTAGTAGGCACAACTGTATTTGCTTGTCGAAATGTATGTGGCTATATTTTCAGCAATGAGAAGGAAGTCGTGGACTATGTCGCAAACATTGCTCCTCTTTTATGTCTATCAGTCATTATTGACAGCTTTCAAGGAACCCTTTCAGGTTAGCCTTTCTTTACATCAAGTTACTACAGTAAAATGTAACTACTACGAGTGGAGAGCCTTGTTTTCAACTGAATCCCCTTTGCCGGAAAATTGTACTACGTATATATATAGGTTAGACTTTTTCCACCTCAAGTTACTACAAGAAAATTGTAAGGCGGAGTCACGTTTACCAAAGGGTATTCAACTAAATCCCCTTTGCTAGAGAATTATACAATGTATATAGGTTAGACTCTTTCCACATCAAGTCATTACAAGAAAAGGTGACATATACCGGTGGTGGAGCCACATTTACCTAGCGGTTTAACAGAATGCCCTTTGTCGGAAAATTGTACAATGTATACAGGTTTACTACAAGAAAAGGTAACAAATATCGGTGGGAGAGCCACATTTACCTTGGGAGGTTAACTGAATCCCCTTTGCCAGAAACTTTTTCCACACTAAGTTGGTACAAAAAAGGTAACGGTAAAGATATGACACTTGGGCCTAACTCAATCTGGGAAGCTAGTTCGTAAAAGGAGGATTGTCGAAATCCATGTAAGCAGATCTTGAGTCCATTCTTCAACCAATGTGAGACTCTAAAAGTAACAAATACCAGCAGCAGAGCCACATTTGCTGGAAAATTGTACTATGCATTATGCATATTGTTGATTTTTTTCTTAACGTGCATATATATAAATTGTTGAATCTACCACTGACAGATACATGACAAGAACGGACGTATGATTAATTGTGGTATTATGCACATTGTAGGTGTCGCGAGGGGATGTGGTTGGCAGCAAATCGGTGCCTATGTCAATCTTGCTTCGTTTTACCTTTGTGGAATTCCTATCGCTGCTTCATTAGCGTTTTGGCTCAACTTTCGAGGAAAATGCCTGTGTATCGACATACTTTCTGGTGCAACTCTGCAAACTATTCTACTCTCTGTAATAACATGGTGCACAAATTGGAAAAAACAAGCTCCAATGGCAAGTAAGAGGCTTCATGCTGATGAAAATTCCTCAGTAGATAACATGTTGTCGTAAAAAAAATGTAGAAAATTCTCTTTGAAATACTCGAATAATGTTAATTGGCTTCTTGAGGCATCTTTGCTCCATGAAACCCGAATAACAAGAGGCCAAGTGTCATTTCCTAATTGTTAGCAGAGCCACGACAACCATCGAGATAACCTCTGTTGAAGTGTGAAGTGTGTGACCATCTCATCTAAAAGCTCAAGCTGTTAGAGAGAGTTAAGATTTGATCTCAGGACCTCTGCCTGCTCTGATACCATATTGTAGTGTGTGATCATCTTACTTAAAAGTTAAACTGTTAGAGAGAGCATACTTTTATTAGTTAATTATATTCTCAACAACCTCATTGAGGTTGAGGATTATGATAGAAGGTTACTAGGTTGCTAAGGATTGTCATGCTTGTATGATTTAGGTATTACATAGTTCTTTTTCTATATGTATTAACATCTATTGTGATACTTGTTTTGTGCACTGCTATTTTATTATCTCTTATTTCTTTTTTCTTTTTTCTTTTATGCGTTAGTTACATTTGGTATGAGCCGTTGTTCTATTAGAAACAACTTTTCTTCCCTGCAAAGGTAAATGTAAGATTTGTGTACATCCTACCCTCCTACTCATACTGATGATAAAAAATAAGTGTGTTTAAGAAATTTAAGACTGATTATTGATTTATAGCCACTTATGCTAAATTTTAGATGAGAAATTGATAGTTGGCTAAAAAGGTTAGTTAGATGACCAAATAACTCCTATTTTTGGCATAATACATAAATTGGACCCTAAACTTTGCTTCGAATTTTAAGTATGACCTCTAACTTTTAAAGTGCACAAGTAGGCACTTCAACTATCCAATTCTTAAACAAAAAAACACGCGAATCCAACCTGGCATAACGCGTGATTGAGACGCACCAGCAGTAGCGTGGGGTATTTTTCGAGGCCCACAACAGTAAAAAAAAATGGAAATGACAATTTTACCCTTAATGAATCCCTTTTAAATATATTTTTATTTTTTTCAAATCAAAATCCCATTTTTCTTCTTCTTCTTCCAAATTCTAGTACTCAAGCTTTTTTCCTCTTTTTGTGCACAATTTCTGGTCGTTTTTATGTAATGGCTTCTAATTTTTTTTGTCAAAATCGAGCAAATTGGGAAAAGAAAATACGACCCTACCCTTTTGTATTTTAATTTTTTTTAATTATAAAATACGTGTAATTTTTTTAATTACGTGGTACCATCGAGTGGCTCAATAAGCCACGAGGCGCTTTGTATATCACACAATTTGGCTGTTGGATTCGCGTGTTTTTTTGTTTAAGAATTGGATAGTTAAAGTGTCTACTTGTGCACTATGAAAGTTAGAGGTCATACTTAAAATTTGAAGCCAAGTTTAGGGTCCAATTTATGTATTATGCCCCTATTTTTTCTCGAAAAGTAACCCTATAATTTAAAAATAAATAAATACACCCTCTGATTCATTTGTAATGGTGTTTATATGATTTTTATTTAAAAGATTAAATATAATTAATTATTAATTTTTATTTTTACCTTATTCAACAAAAATGAAAAAAGATTAATACGACGAAAAAAGATAGTATTAAGCTGAAATTAAAAAATAAATAATATAAATTATTTCATAATATATTGTATTGTATTGTATAGTACTGTATAGTTTTAATGAATATAACGTTTAGATAGATTAATCATGCTCCATCTTTACATAATGTCCCACATTAACAATTTAAATGACAAATCTACAAGAAAAGCAAGCTACAAACTAGAGCTATTATGAAAAGGTAAGATAGTAATGATAAAATATGATTATTAAGTAATATAAAGACAAAATGAAAAAAAAATATTAAGATAACAATGTGATCACATCAAATAGATTGTTACATAAAATGAGATTTTTTTATTGTTATTTAATGATAGACTTAAACTATATCATATAGTAAAATTTAAGTAACAATTAAAATAAACATTATATTTAAACTAACAATACAATACCACAGATAACCAGTAACAACCATCCAAACAAGGTGTCAAGCAACCACTACAAGTAAAAATGGAGCTAATGACTAATACCTCATGACACATGTCCATCTTCTTGGGAAGCAAGGAAAGAAAGATTAGTTTCATGCTAAGTCAACAAAAGTCAATTTATTTTTTTTAAAAAAAAAAATAAAATCTAAACCAAAGTACAATTTTTTTAAAAAAATAATAAATAAATAAATAAATAAAAACTAAACCAAAGTACAATCCAAGAAATAGTCAACAAAAGACGAACAAACACCTCTTCAAACAAACCATTAGGCATCATTGTTTAAAAATTTTCTCAAACTTACTCTGGCTACACTTTTTCCTTTTTTTTTTTTTTTTTCAATAAAACAAGAATTTTATACTCAGGTTTCCTCAGAAGAGGTATCTTTGTCTCTGTCTCTCATAAAAATACAATCTTTTTCAAAAAGGGAATCTTTTTTTATTAATTTAAGATACCTTTTACATGGTATTTTCAAAAGGTGTGGCTTTGTTCTCCTCTTATAAATCTTGATTTCTTACAAGGTATTTTCCCAAAGGTATTTACAAAAAGGGTGTTTTTTTGGAAAGTTCAAGACTCTTTTTTTTTTAAATAAAAATTCAAATATTTTACAAGGTTTTCTCAAAAAGGGTCTTTTTTACAAGTTCAAGATTTTTTAAAATAATAATAATAATCATGGAGAGTGTAGAAGAAGGATTGTTATTGAAAGAAAGGGAGTTAGTTAAATTGAGATGGGGAGTAATTTGGGAGGAAGTGAAGGAAATTGGTTATTTGGCTGGTCCAATGATAATTGTGACACTTTCACAGTATTTTTTGCAAACAATATCATTGATGATGGTTGGTCATTTGGGTGAACTTGCCCTCTCAAGTACTTCTATTGCCATTTCTATTGGTGGAGTCACTGGTCTCAGCTTACTTGTGAGTACATATTTATTATCCTAATTTACGTTATACACTTTCCTTTTTAGTTCGTTTGAAAAGAATGTGATTTTTTTGTTATTAGAAATAACTTTTGTTAGAGTGGATTAGAGTCCCACGTCGATTGGAGAATGGATATGGACTTGGATAATATACCCTCAATAGCTAGCTTTTGAGGTTCATGTGTCAGAACTAGGTACATTCCTAGGTCCATACCTCAGTTGGGCTTGGGCGTCAGCTGTGAAGATGGTGTTGGAGTAGTTGGGGAGTTGATTGATGATCTACTTATATACTCCCTCAAGAGTTTATCTTTTGGAGTTATGTTAGGTATATGTGTCGTATCTTTCGTGACTCTTATAGTCACACAAATATCTAAGGTTTGTTTTAGATCACAAATTTCATAAGTCTTCCTAATCAAATAGTGCGACATGTTGGGTTGTAGGGAGTATTATTTCTTGGATTTGAATTTAAGTTATACACGTCGTTAGTTTAATTGCTTCAATTATGGTAGGTTCTGACTCTATTTTCAGTAACCATAGTAGGCTTTACATGAAGAGTTACATAGAGTTTAACACATGCTTAGTGTTGGTTCACCTTTACCTTTATATCGGGTAGCGCACCTTATTACACTATGGATGTGGATGTATATAAGTTAATTTAGGTGAACTATTTCTTCTATATGTTAACTTGTAATTTAGTCTGTTTTGAAAAGAATGCCATTGTCCTTTTTGAAGGATCTGACACACACTTGGCAGTATTTTTGAAGAGCCGAGCAACATAGCCTATAAATGCTAAGGGGAAACAGATAGCAGAATAAGAATGTGTTCTAACTAGAGTTAAAGAGCAGAATTTTTTGTCATTTTCTGTTTTCAACTTATTAGAGGGCGTAGTTGTAAGTTATAACTCTTGTGTGATTAACAAAGCATTGCTTATAAATGAACAAATTGTCTAGTAACAAGTATTACTTTTTACCATTTTTTTGTGCCTCTCCACCGACTAAAATCTGAATGTGTCATGTAGTTGGGAATGGGCACTGCACTAGAAACTCTTTGTGGACAGGCTTTCGGAGCTAAACAATATCAAAGACTTGGTACTCAAACATACACAGCCATTTTGTCTCTCTTCATTGTTTGCATTCCCATCGCAGTTTTATGGCTATATGTGGGGAAATTGCTTACTTTCATGGGGCAAGATCCTCAGATTTCTCATGAAGCCGGCAAGTTCATTAAGTGGATGATTCCTGCTCTCTTTGCTTACGCAAATCTTCAACCACTTATTCGGTACTTTCTAATGCAAAGTATGATTGTTCCAATGATCATAAGCTCTTGCATTACAATATGCTTCCACATACCGCTGTCTTGGGTGCTAGTGTTTAGCTCTGGTTTAGGTAATATCGGCGCAGCAGTGGCTATTGGTATGTCGATGTGGTTAAATGTCATAATCCTTGCTTCATACATGAGGTTGTCTCCTGCTTGTGCAAAAACCCGTGCACCAGTGTCATGGGAGATCGTCAACGGAATGAGAGAGTTCTTTCAGTTTGCTATCCCTTCTGCTGTCATGATTTGGTACTTCAACAACCTCGCTCTGTCTCTTTTAATAATTTAAATACACTTTACCTTTACATGTCATTCTACAAAACTCATGCTACGTTTTGTATTTTATAGTCTTGAATGGTGGTCATTTGAGCTGCTCATCTTACTATCCGGACTATTGCCGAATCCCCAACTTGAAACTTCAGTACTATCTATATGGTATGTTCTGAATCTCGTTCTATGTTACTCAGGCTCTCCAAAATGTTGCATCACCCATCTCCGATCCTCCAAAAATACACTACTTTAGGAGGATCTGACACATACCCGACAACATTTTTGAAAAGTCCAAGCAAACATAGATTTCGCTCGTTAATGATTTGATTCAATTAGTATTATGTTCTACAAGGTCCTAAAATTGCTAATTTCTTGTGACATTCCATGGTGCAGCCTGAATACTATTTCTACCCTTTATGCAATTCCATTTGGTCTCTCTGGTGCTGTAAGGTATGTTTGAATATCTAATCGAAGCTTCCGTTTCCACATAGTTTTTTTTTTTCTTGAAATATGTGGTTATTGAACTCCTGTTTACGTTCAGCACTCGAGTTTCTAATCAATTAGGAGCTGGAAATCCTCAAGGAGCTCGTGTATCCATGATTTCTGTAATGCTCATTGCGGCCACAGAGACAATACTAGTAAGTGCAGCTGTATTTGCTAGTCGAAACGTATTTGGCTACATTTTCAGCAACGAGAAGGAAGTCGTGGACTATGTAGCAAACATGGCTCCTCTTCTAGGTCTATCAGTCATTACTGACAGCCTTCAAGGAACCCTTTCAGGTTAGACTTTCTATACATCAAGTTACTACCAGAAAATGTAACTACTACTAGTGGTGAACCACGTTTTCAACCGAGCCCCCTTTTGCCGGTAAACTGTACTCCCTGCGTCCCAATTTGTGTGGTGCTTTTTGTTTTACGAGAGTCAGTTTGACTAATCTTTGAAGCTGCATTAGATTAGATCAACTCTTAAAATTAAAATTTAGATATTCAAAAACTATAAGAAAGTACTTAAAGTTGCAATTCCTCCCATGTCAATATGATTAAAAAATACCCTTTAAAGTATTCGTCAAAATTTACATAGTTTGAATCTTGAAAAACGAAAAGCGTCTCATAAATTGGACACATTAAGTAACAGATACCAGCAGCGGAGCCACCTTTACCGAAGGGGGGTCAACTGAGTATCCTTATACAACATATAGAGGTTAATACTCTTTCACGCCAAGTTACTACAACAAATACCTTTGGCGAAGCCACATTTACTTGGGGGGTTCAACTGAATCCCTTTACCGGAAAATTGTACTATGCATATTGGTGAATTTTTTCCTAACATGCGTATATATAAATTGTTGAATCTGCCTCTGACAGATACATGACAAGAACGAACGTATGACTAATTGTGGCAGTATGCACATTGTAGGTGTCGCGAGGGGATGTGGTTGGCAGCATATCGGAGCCTATGTCAATCTTGCTTCATTTTACCTTTGTGGCATTCCTATCGCTGCTTCATTAGCGTTTTGGCTCAACTTTCGAGGAAAAGGCCTGTGGATCGGTATACTTTCCGGTGCAGCTCTGCAAACTATTCTACTTTCTGTGATAACATGCTGCACAAATTGGGAAAAACAAGCTGCAATGGCAAGGGAGAGGCTTCATGCTGATGAAAAATCATCAGTAGATAACATGCTGTCGTAAAAAAATGTAGAAAATTCTCTTCGAAAATTGAAATACTCGAATTATGTTAATTGGTTTCTTGAGGCACCTTTGCTCCGTGAAGCCTGAATAACAAGAGGCCAAGTGTCATTTCCGAGTTGTTAGCGGAGCCACGACAACCATTGAGATGACCTCGAGATATGTGCTACACTTATTGTTGAGGTTGAGGATTATAGTAAAAGGTTAGTAGGTAGTTGAGGGTTATTGTACTTCTAGTTGTACGATTTAGGTTACATGTGCCACGACAACCATTGAGATGACCTCGAGATATGTGCTACACTTAAATTGTTGAGATCGAGGATTACAGTAAAAGGTTAGTAGATATATAGTTGAGGGTTATTGTACTTCTAGTTGTACGATTTAGGTACCATGCAATTTCTTTTCTCCAATATGTATTAATATATGCTGCTACATTTGTTTTGTGCATTGCTATTTTGTTGCCTCGTTTTTATTTCTTCATTTCTGCGTCAGTTCCATTTCGTTTGAGCTTAGGGAAAACAATCTCTATGTCCTTCAAGGTTTGTGTATATCATACCTTCCTATTGATGAATTTTGTGAACAATTATAATGATGTCAAGTAATATTAGTCCAATCTCGTTTCAAATTAATAATCACTTTAACTCAAAAAGTTATCCTAAAATAATTATTTGTTCAAGAAATTCAAGACTAAATTAAAGTTAGATAATTATTTTCAATTAAACTTTAAATATTAATAAGAATGTGCAATATTTTAGAGGACAATATCGATTTACTTTTTCATTAAATAAAGACAACTTGATAAAACATATCTTTGTATAATTTTTTTAATAGACGTAAAAAGAGTTCTTTTAAAATACAACTAAAATGAGAGTGAGGGAGTATTATATACAACAAGTTTCTCTACTGAATAAAAAGTCAAAAACAATCTAAATATTTCGAATTTTTTGGGTTTTATATCTTAATTATGAAGTATGCGAGTTTTCTACTTAAACTATTATCAAATATTTATCGAAACACATCCTAACTATCAATTGTTCACTATTTCTATCTAAACAATAGTGACATTTGAGGTAGAAACTCACACACCTACTTAAAATATCACCAATTAAAACGAGATCGAGGGAGTATTATATACAATAAGTTTCTTTATTTGAAGTGTGAAGGTCTGTGTGGCTCAATGCCTTTAAAAATGAGGTATCCGTCTTAGATCCCAAATTTGAATGCCCATTTTTTTAGTAATAATAAAATTATTATAAGTATTTTAAAAAAATAAATTATATTGTGTCTTTCTTTTAGTTCGTATCGAAATATTAAAGAATGTTTCTTTTTTTTTTTTTGTCAACTATTAAATTTAACTTTCACATAACACAAGATTAAAAAATATTTTGATATATTATATGTTGGAATAATAATGAGTAAGTATCCAAAGTTGTTTAGGATTTGTTATTTTTGATATTTATTTAATCATGTCTAGTTAAGATTTGTTTGTCCAAGTTCATGTCGGAATAGATTTTTTTAGTCTTATTTTAATTTGGTTTCTTACTTTTACAATACAATAGATAGAACTTGAAGTAAGATTTAAGAACATTTGAGTTTATAAATAAAATATTTTCCTTTATTATATATACCAGCATAGAAAAAATAAAAAAAAAATCATTTAGGCCCGCCTACATGGCGCCACCACAATCTAGGATTCTAATTTAATTTATTTATTTCCAAAACTAGCATTTCCCTTTCATGAAAAGTTGCGACTTTTATTAAAAGTTGCGACTTTAATGAAGAGTTGTGACTTTTATGAAAAATTGTGACTTTTATGAAAAGTTGCGACTTGAATGAAGAGTTGTGACTTTCATGAAAAATTGTGACTTTTATGAAAGGTTGTGACATTTTCGAATGGGTTGCAACATTTCCAAATAGTTGTGACATTTTCGATAAGACACAATAAACATTTGTTTACACTATCTTTTGTTGTCTATAAATAGAGTGTTTCCTCTCATTTTACAACAACGAAAATTCTGAACTACTTCTTCTTTTTCTTCTTCTTCACAATTAAATATTTGTGTACTTTGCTCTTGTTGAGTGGTTCATTGACACTATTGCTTATATTATAGATAGTGGTATGTATTTTACAATAATTAATTTATGCTTATGTTATTAAGGATAAATGATAAGATGTTATAATTTTCATTTTTCTTTACATTATTAATGTTTGTTACTATTGTAATCGTTTATGTAAGATAATATAGTTTTTAAATTTTAATGACTGATAGGTTTTAAATATTTTTATAAATTTTGTGATATTAAATTTCCGTGCGAGGAGCGGGTAATTTTACTATTCCCTCAATTTCAAATTAATTATATTGTTGAGGTGTTTCACACCCTTTAAGAAAAGAAGATTCAGACATAAATTAGGCATAACTTTCCATTTTTACCCTTATTAATTATTGTCAAATTTATGATTAAAATAACTAAACATTAATTAATAACTAATTTCAATACTAACTAATGAAGGGTAAAATTGGAAGAACATTCTAAAAATAGTTTTGAAAATTGAACAGTTAAGTTAATTTGAAAAATGAAACATATCTCAACAATTCAATTAATATAAAACGGAGGGAGTAGTAAATAAATAAAAAAGTTAGCATCCAATTTATTTTTGATTTTACGGTGTGTATTTTAAATAGGACAAGAAACTAACAGAAACGACACCGTTTAAAGTTCAAACCCCAACCCTTTACATTTCTTCTGCTATTCTGTCCGTCAAAAGGGTGGAGGGTTTTAGAAGAGAGAAAAAAAAAATGGGAAAAGCAGCGAAGGAGCAATTGAATAGAGCTCTCAGTGAGCATCTCAACACCATTTATGAAACTCTTGAGGTTTAATTTTTTTTTTAGGTTTTAATTATTATTTTTGCAGTTTTCTATTATATTTGTATGATGTGATTTATGAAAATTGAGTTTTTGTTTTGTTTTTGCAGGCATTGTGTCAAACACCATCTTCATCTCTTGAAAAAGTCAGCTGGAAAGAGGTTATTCAGATGGGTGAACAGCTTTATAAACAAGCCACTACGGGTCAATTTCTTTATTCTCTGTAGTTTTACTTCTCAAAAGTTCCAATTTTTATGCTCCCCTTTGTCCCAAATTTAATTTTAGTTTTCGAGAGTTAAATATTTGAAGCTAAATTGGATTAGATTTTACAATTAGATGTTGCAACTTTTCTCGTGTTAATTTTGATGAAATACATTTTTAAATTGTTGGTCAAAGTTTAAATAGTGTGGCTTTCGAGAAGACAACTAATTTGGGACGGAGGGAGTACTTTATATATGTCATCTTTGTACTTATATTTCGTTTGCTGAAATGGGTTTGATTCCATATTTATGTTTCTACCCAATTTATGATAGATTTATGGTCTCTCTCTTTGTTTCTCCTTCATAGTTAGTTTTACCTCTCAAAGTTCCAATCTCTGTACTTATGTAGGCCGTCTTTGTGCTTATATTTTGTTTTGCTGAAATTGGGTTGATTCCAAATTTTGTAGTTTTATGTAATTTTATGTTTTTTTTTTGGACAAATATTGTAGTTATGCGTGTATATTAGTATATTTATAGGATGAAGGTTGATATTGGAGGTTCTTTTTCCTCCTTGAGCATTTGATACTCTCTTGTAATGCTGTGATGACCTTTCTAACCTAATATCCTTTTGATTATAGATGATATCATAGAGTAACGTTGAATCTTATTGGATATATATTTGGGTGTGTACACGATATAGATAGATGTTTGTAAGATCAAAACTTTATGTATAATGAAAGAGACTGATGTTTTAGAATAACACTGGATGAAAACGAATGGAATAAAATGCAGAGTAAGTGACTAAGATCTAAATGAGTGGCATTCTATTTATCCTATGGACATAAAAAAGAAGTAAACATTGCACCTAGGTTATACTCCAACTCCTTCCCCATTTGCTCTTATGATCCATTAAAATTAAGTGCTGCAAGGATATCGACCCAACAAGACATGTAGCAGATTTGTATAGTATGGATCAAGAGTCTTTGCATGTTACCCTTCATTTAGCATTCAAAAAGGCTACCAATCTCGCAATACGAGCTTTAAAATTTACTTCACAACCAATTCAACAAGAGCAAGTACATTTTATCTAAAAAAAAAACAAACAAGAGCAAGTACATCTTCCCCTAAAGCCCCTAATAACTACCAGGAAGTAGTTTAGTTTGATAGTGATTTGTGAGCTTAAAGTGAATGAAGAACTAGAAAAAAGAAATACGAGCAAAAAGAAAAGAGAGAAAATAAGACGTCTTTGTTGACAGTTTTAGGCATTAACAGTATCTGTTTCCACATTAGAGAATCTATTTCAGTCATCATCAATTTAATATTGTCTATATATGTTTGATGGTGAAGTATAAGTACTTATATGTTGTAGGTACTCTAGTAGAGACTATCCATAAGAGAGGAAGTAAATATAGATTTGGTTATCAGAAACCTATCCTAAAAGAAGAAATTTATGACATGGATGTGGAGCGATTACGCAAAAGTGTAAATATTTAAACCAGATAATGATTACATATATTACCTTTCAAAACTTATTTTGAAGTTTTTGAATCCTTGTAAGATGAATGAGGCCTTTTTTAATTGTAAATATTGATGCCAGCTAATGAATACATATATTACCTTTCTTTAAATAAGATGGGAGAGAGAAGAGTTTATCACTACAGAAGGAAGCCTAAAGATGTTAGAACTTTGAGAGATCAAGGGCAAATTGCATCGTCATTTGTTTAAAAAGAAGAAGGCAGTCCGAGTATATATTTTTGCATTGAAAACTGAGATAATTATAGTGTTTTTTGATCTTCGACTATGTATATGCAATTCCAAGTATTAATATCTAGAGGTCCATTGCAAAATACAAACAGAAGGAGCTGATTCATTTCTTTTGAATGTTTAGAAAATACTTGTTATACTAGTGAAAAGGTTGAGCTTAGAAAACGGCTTTTTGTGTCCTTGCCTTCTGTTCTATCCTTTGTTTTTCTTTTGATTTTTTGGGAGGATCACGGGGGTTCCAATTGCTGACTAACCGGGCAATCGTACTTTGTAAGTTTCAGGTGTTTACCTACCAGATAGTGTTGGTAATTGACAGTTTCTTTTCATTCTGGTGCAGTTGGAATGCTTTGGACTGGAGAAGCTCCAGAGGTTAAAGCACTGGAGGAGAACATGGCTTCATATTTTAATATGCTGCAAGGGCTCATTTTGCTTTCCCACTCAAGTACAGTGGGCGGAGGACCTACCCTGTGTTCCTGCATTCATGCGTCCATTAAACAAGTTGTTGATAGCAGTTTCATGTTGATGAAAGAGTCCGTGTCTTCATATGGTATGTAAATATCTGTATGTATTCTCTGCTCAGCCCAAGTCCATGAACATATGAAAAGTTTACAAATACATAATGTTAGTATAGAGCATCTGAAATGGAAAAAGGTTATCATATTGTTTTACAATAGTGTTTATCTTTTCTCAGTTTATGCATCTTTCACGCATCAGAGTTTACCCACTTCAATCCTTTCTTAAGTATATGGGGATTCACCAGTGTAATCCCTCTTTTCTATCACATGTTATAGTTTCATAAAGAAAATAGAAAGAGAAAATAGAAAGAGCATAAAAGGCAGGACGTAACTAGTTTTACCCAATGACTGAGCTACTAGACCTGTTAGTTACTTCTTGTGTTATTTTTAAATTTTTTGGTAATTCCTAAATAAAGTCATAATGGTCTTGCCTTATTTGGGATACCATGTTGAACATTATGAGACAAATTATCTGAGTTTAGCGAAAAAGCTTATCACCCCAAAGCTACTGACAGTTACCCAACATTTGAACATCCAAATTAGTGTCCATGTTTGGCTGATGTGCTTCATCAAAATCTCAAAAGCGCATACACAGTACATGTTGAACCATCTACCCCACAAAAATAGAAAATGGAGGCAGAAGGAAATCAGTTAATGGGTATATCTTGCAAAATTAAAATGGAAGAACGGCTGAAGGAAAAGAAAGAAGCCCTTTCTGCCAATACGATCCCCCCTTCCCAAAAGAGAGAGAACTTTTATAATGACACAAAACTGTCTAAAGATGTAGATAGCTCCATTTGCTTGGGTTTAAAAAGTCATTCATCTCACTTTTGTTCTGCTTCTAGTTGTGGCATATCACTTTTCAGTTTCATTCATCACACATATATGCTGCATCGACTCCTCGTGTATTGATTTCTCTTAACAGTAATATATCTCATGACCAACTAAGTTTGCTGCCCAAAATGGTTGTGCAGGATCTAACAACAAAAAACAGAAATTATCAATCCCGCAGTTGGTGGGCACTGTCTGGGAAGCTTGTTCTGCTCTTAAGAAGACCCCAGCCACAAATATTACTGCCATAGGTCGAGCAATGACACAACTTGCTGTTTCCATGAAGGATGTACTTCGTGAAATGAATGAACTGAAGCCAGCGTCATCTGATGTTGGAGATGAATCTTCTGTTCAAGATTCTGCTGAAGGAGGTCAGGATAGTGATGATTCATTTGCAGGGAATCTAGGCAATGATCTTTCTGCGGAGGAAATGGAAATTGCTCGTTTGACTACTGATGTGGTGTCTGCAACACTTGTGCTCATTAAAGAACTTATTCGCTCTATTACAAGCTTGCTTAAGCAGGAAAGTACTGCGGATACTGCTACTTTTGTACCCTCTCTAGAGACACTACTGAAACTTTCTCAAGAAACTGGACTGCAAATTGACGAACTTGGAGCTTCTCTGTATCCTCCACAAGAAATTTCTTCATTGAAGACTGCTATAGAGAAGATATCATGTGCTACTGATGAAATATTGGTGGAGCTGGAAAAACTTAAAGGGTGTTCTGAAGATTTTGTTAAAGTATGCAATGGTTTGCGGAGTTCATTGAAACAACTGGAAGCAGAATTAGATCACTCAGATGCAACTGATACTATGCCCAAGATAGAAAACCTCGCTATCGCGTAATTATAGTAAAGGGAAAGGGAAAGGAGAAGAAAAATATGCTTTTGAATGAGCTTCTTTGATTTGTAGCTGAGTATCGAGTTGAAAGTTCTTACATTTATTTGAATATGTTATTGTTTTTTTGTGACCTTATGTCATTAAATGAATATAGAGTTATCAAACCAGCTACTTATTTGATACTACTGTTAGGATCTTTCTATATAGCAACATTTTGCTGTAATGGCCATTTTTTCTTTAGAGACGATTTTTCATGTTATGTGATATTACATATTTTTTGTAACAACTATTTTGCCAACGACACTGTTTTAAAGAGGTTTGATGGCACAAATGAATTTCACAGAAATGTTCATCGAAAGTATTTAAAAGAACAGTTACAGCAACCTAAACAAGATCATTACATTCACAAATTCTTTTTTTTTTTTTTGGTCTCTGAAATGTTTTTACCTTTTACTTCATATCTGACGCCAGAAAGAAAATATAATGCAAACTCATGACTATTTTCTTTCATATATTAGTGAAAAGATCCAACATAATGACTTTGGGAATGGAGTGTCAGCTAACCTCCTAATTATACACATTGAACAGTAACAATAGCAAATGATTTAAAAAACAGATCATATATCCTCTACTCAGGTGTCCTTTATATGCTACATGAATCTTGGATCCCTATGCTGTATGCATGATCATATTCTACTACTTCTTGGTATATTGATGCAAAGAACAGATGCTTAATCGCTCATCGCCCAGAAAGCTTAACCATCCATGCTCCACCCAAGTAAAGACCCAAAAGGGGGCCAGCTAGAAGCATTTGAGTAAGGGGATCAGTTGATGGTGTGAGCACTGCAGCAGCAACAACAGCACCTACCACCACGTATCTCCAAATCGACAGCATTTGATCTCCCGATACAAGACCAGTTTGTCCCAGAAGCAGTTGAATGACAGGAACCTGTAAAAGAGAGGCATTATAGAGTTGCCTATTGGATATTAAAGCAATTTGGATATCATGACGATGCTGATCAACATCATACAATAGAGTGAATTCACAAATATTTTCACTAAGATGGAGACCATGCTATAATCTTGACTGCTTCACCAATGAAAATCATCATTCTCACTTGTTTAAGCGCACCTCTATTCCACCAGGTACTTATTACCTCCGACCAGCACATGTACTAGGTAACTGTCCATCAAAGCTTAGGTAGATGAGAAGAAATCGCCTAACATTTTTTCTTTCTACTGGATTTGAATTTTGAATTATGACCACTTCATTGCCCGCTAGGCCACACCCTAGGGTGCTTAATATTTCGTATACTCGCTTCTATTTTCATCCCAAAACATTGTTCAATTATGGCCAAGGTGCTTTTAAGCAAGCATTAGTTACAAGTTGAACCAACCAAGAACACAAAAGTGAAGTATGGCCAAAGGTTTGAGAAGCTCTAGATTGAAAAACTAAATTTCCTACCACTAAACTGTTTATCATGCCAGCATGTTCTTATATACTCATGCAGAAAAGAAAACAGCACAAGCCAAACCTGGAAAGACAATCCTGTACTAAACATGAGTACGAGCACAAATTCGAAGTATTGATCAATGGACCAAAAAGATTCCACAGCCCCTTCTGCATAATTAACAAAGAAATTCAAGGCTGCTGGAGTGAGAACCAAGTGTGAGAAAACAATGCCGGCGTAGAAAAGCACAGAGGATCCAAGGACAATTGGTGCCAGGAATTTTCTTTCTGACATTGTTAAACCAGGAAGAACAAAGGCTATGATCTCGTAGAGAATCACAGGAGCTCCTAAGAGAAGGCCACTATATCCTGAGACCTACATCAAAAGTGTGAATAGTATAGTTACTAAAATGAACATGCCATAGTAGTAAGAATTCCAATGTTAAAGTTGATCCCAACAACACGAAAATCATGTTGTTGAGACCAACTCTAATCTGAGGTTTGAACATTTTATTTAATCATTAGTTTCCTCGATATATTAGAGAAATAATTTTAAGTAAGCATTTAGAAGTTCCATGAATGAATATAGCTATTATAAACATAATTTTAGGCTAAGCCAATAATAAACACATTATAGAACTAAGAATCAGAAGATGCCAACTTAATATTTCAGTAATAGAAGATTAATGTGAGGAGAGAGAAAAAGAGCACTTCAGTACTACAAGTCCCGTGAGTTAAAGCATTCAATAAAACAGTCTAGCCTGTTGGGTTCCTTTTTCAAACATCACCAGCACTCATTTACTATTATTATTAGTATGCCAACTGGTCTCAACTTTCCGATACCAAAAATAGCAAAACACTCTGTTCCATAACTTCCATTTCTTTGACATATTCAGCATATGCTATCTGAACACCCGCATCTATGTATAGGTACATTAACTACTACTTGCATTTAAATGTAATTACCAGTTTGACTCATACATGATTTTGAAGATGAAAACATTGACACTGCAATAGCATGCACTTTAAGGTGAGGATTAGTTTAATGTAAGTGAATAGATTACTTGCAGGTTTCTTTAGACATCAAGATGTGTTAAAAGAGAGCAGTTGAACTTTTACAAACCATAAGGGGTTCATTATAAATGTTAATTATTTTGTAATGGTCCGAATAAAAATTATGACATTCAATCAAAAGGAAGTACATATTTGATATTTCAGCATAACAAGCCAGATACCAGGCACAACGAACAGACTTTTAATCCTTAAAAAGGACTTGAACATGAGACATATCTACCTAGTTCACGGAAAAAGGTTCATTGTGGTTAAATGGTTAAGGAATGAGAGGCAAAGGAGATTAAATTAAAGATGCATTCTTACTTTTAAAGTAGTGAAAAAGAACTCTCCTGGACCTAGTTGCAAAAATCGAACACCTTGTGCTAGAACAGGGGCTTCAAGAATCAAGATAAGTTCTTTTGAGAAGGCAAAACATCCCACTATAGCAGCACCAACGGCCAAAACAGACACAAAGAGTCTCTGACGCAACTCCTCCAAATGATCAAATAGAGTCATTTCTTTATCATCTGGTAGGAGCTCTTTATTAGGGTAAAGGAAATCATAAACAACACTCCCTTCACTATCTGATTCACCATTCTTAAATAAACTCACGCTTGAGCCATCACTGACATCTGGATTTCAAAAATAAATGCATTATTACAATCTTCTTGATCAAAAATGTTATTACAATCTAAATACATGATTTTTTTGCAGTCATGGACAATCACCAATACAGCACAACAAGAAAGAGGATAAAAAAAAAGAACAATTTTATGTATAATAAAGGTGTTGTTCTGGAGACTTGCATCATACAAGTGTTGAATAGTGCACAGACAACTGTACGCCCACAAAATAAGCAAAGTATGTATACGAAAGGGAACTTGTAAACTAATAATTTTGTGCACATTCTTTCCTGAAAAGGAGAATGTGAAGTCGTTTTCAGCAGACATTAGACAGTTCAATTTGTTCTTTCCTATGCAACACTCTCACTTTGACACGGCATAACAATTTGCTCATGCCAAAATGCATTAACATACATATATACATATTATTCCCTGCATCCCAATTTATGTGAACCATTAGAATTGGCGCATAGAATAAGAAGAAAATGAAGACTTTTTGCAGCTTGTGATCTAAAACAAACCTTAAGACATCTGTGTGGCTATCAATCATTTTAGAAAGGGTATTTTTAAAGTTAAGTTGTTTCTAATTATAGAAAGGTGACATTCTTTTAGGGACAAACCAAAAAGGAAAGGGTGTCGCATAAATTGGGACAGAGGGAGTACTACATAAGGGAAATTTACTTATCCAAAACAATTTTTTAAAAAAGTGTTTATATAAAATGACAAAGAAGTGAAGAACAAGTGCATTTTCTCACATTTCATAGAAAAAGTGCATACTCACATTATTGACTTAGGACAAGGGGAGCAATTTCAGTAATTTAGAAGGTGCATCATATTCCCACCAATAACAAACAGAAATGTGTATTGCTATCAGCAATTTAGTTAACCCTATAAGTACAGGGGAATGAACCCTCAGGTGCTCCCGTGGACACATGGAAGGAAAGAAATAAAATAATTGTTTAAGGAGCTCTTACAAAAAGCTATTACAATGCTGGTTCAAGGGGTGGGGGACTCAACAAAACAGCATACAGTATATCGACAGCTAACCCTGGAGCTACTTCGCTGGACTGTGGATAGGAAGAAACATCAGGGCTTCTGGAAAAATGAAAACGTACTTAGACCCAAGTACAAATGCCCCATTTTAGCTTTCTGGTTTAATACAAATGATGTAGATGAAGCAGAAACCTTGTTAGGCTTCCTCAGCTCATTACAAACACTGAAATGACTTGAATTTTTGCACTCTGTAATGACCCCCCCCCCCCCTTACTTGATGCTGGGGAGAACATATATAATAATATGACCCTTACTTGCCAAGAAGAACAGAAAGAGAAAAAAACACAGTTGAAGGAACTCTTAGAACCACTAGAGATTTGAGACTGAAAATCCCCTTTTTCCTTTCACTTCCTGATAGTGATGTAAGTATTAAAGCAGGATGCTAAAATTTTCAATAGATGCGGAATGGATTAAAGGGTTTAAGGTTAATAAAGTTAACATGGAAGTTGTGGAGATCAGCATATACTATGGAAAGAACAACATAATCCACAAATATGGAAAGAATTTGTATGTATACAAACATCAAATCTTACCTCTAATGGACTACACTTAATAATGAAGAAAAAAAGACTAGACTACATAACATAACCTTTTGCCAAGGTGTAACTACACTTTGCACTTGCTGCTTAAGAAGAAATCTTTTTTATTCAATAGGTATAAAATTACTATCAAAAGATTTCTTTTCAAACACGAACCTTAATCTTGGATGAAAGAGCTCAAGCTAACAAGTTACAACCAACAACAACAGATAACTAGTGAAGTTATAGGAAGGATAATAAATCTGAAGTTCAATAGCCATAATTATTAATTTATACAACTACTTAACTCAATTGCTAAAATACAAGCATATACCAAATATTACTCTTGCTCAGCATAACCCAAAACCAAATCTTTCCAAGATCTCCATTTTATAGTCTTACCATCAGAGCAATCATTTCTATGATACATACGAATGATTAGATATGACAACGGAAAACAAGTCCTTTCAGAACATTTGCAGCAAATGAAGAAACATAATTAGCTAAAGGACCAACATGATTAAACATACACCTTTATAAAACTACCCATATCAGAAAACTCCAGAAGACCATTAAAAGCTCAATCTTTTACATAATAAACCATAAAACAAGCATGAAGGACCAATCCAATTAACTATTACACCTTTATGCAAAACCCATATCAGAAACTCGAGAAAACCAGCAATAAAGATCCATAATTAACTAATGGAACAACACAGTTAACTGCTACACCTTTATACAAAATACCCATATCAGAAAACTCAAGAAAACCATTAAAAGCTTAATCTTTTACACAATAACCATTTGGGTATTTCTCTTTTGTGTTTATTTCTTACCAGGTCTATCTTCAAGAGCTGAACCAAGACTACTAGCATTTGCTCCACTAATTTCTCTCTGTTTCTCTATGGAATCTTCATCAGCAGAGCAAACAAGTCTGCTGAACTTTTTGATGTATTTTCTGCTAGAAAGATTCAATTTTGGCCTTGCTGGGTTGATATTCAGAGAAGTTCTTGAATTTAAGCATTTGAAACAGTGAGTTTGAGTCAGGTGAAGATTTGAGATGAGAGCACTTGAACTTCCCATCTCTTTTCTTTCTTTTTTTTGGGGTTTTTTTCTCTCTTTGATTTGGTTTTGTTGTGGTGATATTCTTCAGAAGAAAATTGTGTCTGAATTTGGCTTTAAGGGGATGATTGGTCCTTACTGGTCTTTGCCTAAAGATATCTTCAGATTCTGGTGTAACCTAAAAATGTAAATAAAGTAAAGTTTTTGCTAATAAATTGCATAGTATTTTATTTCAAGAAAAATAATGTTCACATTCGTATAAAATAAAAAATAAGTGAGATTGAGATGGTTCGAATACATGAAGAAGAGGAAGAGGGGGTGTAGATGTCCACCGAAGAGGTGAGAGAAATTAACTGTGGTTAGATTTAGGCGAAGAAGTATTTGGTAGAAATGATATAGCCGTAATAACATTAGTGGATCCAGAATTTCGACTAAGGGTTGTCAAAATATGAAGAAATAAAATCGTGTAAAAGTCAAAGAGTGTCAATACATTATATATATACATAAAAAATATATATATTATTACCTAGCCACATAATATAATTTTTCGACAAAAAGGCATGATCAACACTCCTAAAATATATATAGCTCTATCATTGCATAACATGACTCATCTCTCAATTCTGAAAACATCACTTATATAGAGAGTTAATGGGATCGTAAAATAAGGTGGTAAATAGTTACGTGACAACAGGTGCATTCATATTTTGACTATCGTCTAATGTTTGCAATAACTTATAAAACTATAATCTATCACCCAATGGTTTTCATAATTTGTTTAATTTTCTCAAAATAATATCTAGATGGTAATAATATCTAGATGGTGATCTAAAATTTCATAAATCACAAAAAAAATAAAAAATAAGTTCATTTATTAAACAGTTACACAGGCCTTCTCTTCTCAAAAAAGCCCCAGACCCAGGCCCAATCCAAGGGGCATCTCTTGCCGCAGCACAAAAAGATCCTTCACTCTGAGTCCTCTTTTTTCCCGCCAAATTTTCTTGTCCACCATTTTTCTCTCCCAAAATTTCCTCTGTGAAAATCCAGCAAAAATGGGTGTTGAGAATCCAGCAGAACAAGCTCAGATTCTGCTAAGAACAAGGCTTTGCAATCCCAATTTTATTTACACCATTTTTTCTGATTCCCCAGATAGCAATTACAGGTAAGAAGAAAAAGCTCCCATTTTTATTCTCATTTTTCAAGATTTTCTTCCCAAATTGAATGTTGTTTCATTTTTTTCTAACCCCACATGGCCAAAGTAATTTTTGGCGTCAGTAAATGTATAGGCAGGTGATTAGACAGTATATGAGACATCTTGAACTTATGGAGTACATGAACTTAGATAGAAGAGTTTGGAGGTCGCGGATAAGGATAGAAGTTTTTAGTTGATAGTTGAGCATGCAGGATTGGCTTGGTGATTAGTACTATTCTTATAGTTTCTTGTTCATCAATTTCGGCTGTCAGTTTTTTGTGCTCCGATTATTGTATTATTTGGTTGTTGTTAGTGTTCTTTCTTTTGTCCATTGTGTAATGCTTTCCATTTCACATTATTTCGTTGTTGTTATTGTTCCCATATTTGTATCCCCTATTTCAAATTGTGTGGCATGCTTTATGTAAGCCGATGGTAAGGCCTATGCTACAATAAGCAAAAAAGTAGGTTGAGGTTATGAATTCACTTAGTCGAACAAGAGAACTATAAATAAAGGGAGGTGAGGTTACGTAGTAAGGTCAGCTGGTTAAGGAAAGCTCGGGTTATGAAATTGATTAGTCGTTAATTAATTGAAAAATGACAGTAGTAGTGAGGCGTTGGTACGGAGTTGCATCAACTGTGGATATAGACTAGGCTAAGGGACGGACTTCATCTCTTCTTTTTTCTTCACTTACACCTTACACTTTAGCTGAGTCTAAACGAGGCTCGGGTGTGGAGCCTTCCATTGTGGACCGAGACTACTATCAGAAACAACCTCTTGTCTCTTCAAAGTAGGGGTAAGGTCTATGCACACTCCCCAGACACCACTTGTGTGATTACACTAAGTATGTTGTTGTTGTTGTTTAGCATCTTCATCATTTTCTCTGATTCCTCAGATAGCAACTACAGGTTTAAAAAAGTCCCATTTTTACTCTCATTTTTTCTTGATTTTTCCACTCCAAATTGAATGTTGTTTCATTTTAATTTTTTTTTGTAATCCCAAATAGCCAAAGTAATATTTAGAGAATTTCTTCATGATCCCTTATGTGTAATTGCGTTTAGCTCTTCTTTCTTTTCAGCAAATTGAAGTATATAATGTCAAGTTCAGTAACAGAAGCATGTAACAACTCAGCTCTACTTCTTGGCCCTCGTGGTTGCGGAAAAGTTGCGGTCAGTTAGAGTTTTATATGTTTTGTTTTGCTGAGCTTTTGCACAAATTCAATTTTTCTTTGCCCTCTTCTTATTGTTGTTGTTGTTGTTATATTTTTGTCTTCTTATTTCATTAGTAGCCAAAATAAGTTAACTTGATTGATAATTGATTTGTATTTTATTGTTTATGGCAGATTTTAGAGATGGTTATCAAGGATTTACTGCAAGAATATCCTGACACGATCTGTGTGGTATTGATTTAGTATATGATTTCGGAGTGACATATTTCTGGACAAAAATAAATGTCACTAATTTATTGACCGTAAATACTATGTCAATTGCAGATTAAACTGAACGGACTATTGCATAGCGAGGACAATTGTTCTTTGAAGGTATGAATACAATTTCCCTTATTTTAGGTTGGAATTCTGTTCACTAGGAGTCGTTTGGGGTGAGGTATAAGGTATAATAATCTCAGTATAAAATGCATGACTATTTTTTCCTACGTTTGGTTGAAGGTATTTGGCAGCCATGAGATTATTTATCCCACCATTTATGCCTTAGTGATGGGATAAGTTATCCCATATATATGGTGGAATAACTTATTCGGGGATAATTAATCCCGGGATAACTTGTTCCCAACCAAACGACTGATACTTATGACTTCCGGCACTTCTGTTTAATATCTAAAGCATTTACGTCTTTTCATATGTTGTTACCTAGATTCAATCATTTAATTTACGTATCACGTTATTCATACTTCTCCACTTTCAAGAGACAATTTGCTAAGACCTCATGATTTTTCACTGAACTATCCGACATTAGGAAAAAGTGATGCTAATTTGTGTTACCATCTAAGCAAGAAAGAGATCAACTAGAGAAATACCTTTTTTTGTTCTGTCGATAAGTTTGTAGATTTTACTCTTGGTGGTTTTATATCTGTGTTTGAACTTGCTTTGTCTCTGAAGAAACAGCTCTTTGTTCTGGTAGAGTTATATAACAAAAAGAAAGCAGAATTTAGAAATCAATATAGGTTATACAAGAGTAGTGTGAAATCCTGAAAATTGAAATCAAGATAGGTTGTCCCAAACAGATTTATCTGTCTTCAAAAACAAAAAAAGTTTTGGCAAAATTTTTGAGCAAGAGTGCAGATGGCAGAGTTTATAAGACAGCTATTTAGAAGGTTTCAATTGAAACAGTCAACCATCAAGAAGAGAGAAAGACCATAGTCATTTGAAACGTTTGTGCTTAAATTATCACTTCCTTTGCTTTTCTTACAGATTGATAACTGGAACTTGATTTAGCAAGAGTTCACTTTTCAATAGTATATTTATATTATCCAAGCAAATTTTGTTAACATTATCAAAATCTTAAAATATAAGTGCACTTGATACCAGATTCACCTTCATCTTCTTCTGTTTTTGGTTTAACTATTTTATCTTCTTGGAAAAGTTAAAATATGTGCCTCTTCGAACAAAGGGTGCTACTATTATTTGTTCTTGTTAGATATTTGTCCATAATGTTGTCCTTGATCTCTGTATCCTTTGCTTGATATAGTTATTTTATCTTGCAGGAAATTGCAAGGCAATTATGTATAGAAAATCAATTGGTTTTCTCAAAGATGGTACTGTGTTTATCCTGGTTATGATTTCCATTTTACATTTTAACCAAAGGCATCAAACAGTCATCATGTATTTCCTATCACAGGCATCATTTGACGATAACTCCCAGTTTGTGATAGCCATGTTAAGGTGAGTGTATATGTCTTGTAATGTCCTTTGTTTTATTGCCAAAAGAGAATAGACTCCTTTCAAAGTGTCTGGAATGTTTAAATTAGATGATCTTCATAGAGAACATTTATTACTTGTTTTTTCTTCTCCCGGTGCATGTGCTCATTATTCTAAAACTGCTCATCAGGGAGTGTGGATTGGCACATAAAACAATTATCTTTGTGTTGGATGAGTTTGACCTTTTTACCCAGGTGAGATTCTCATATATGAAGAAAATATGAGAAAATATGTCAAGTTTTCAGGATTTGATGTATTTGCCATTTGCAGGGTAAACAACGATTACTCTATAGCTTGCTAGATGCAATGCAGTCTGTAACTTCGCAAGCTGTTGTCGTTGGTGTGAGTTGCAGATTGGTATGTTCCTTATTATTAGGACTTGAAAATAAAATGAGCATGCTTGTTTTCTTTAATTGAGTATCTCGTTTTGAGTTGCTTGTGAACAAGATTAACTTCAGGATATTCCCTAAATTTCTGAGACAGTTGCCTCGTCATTAATACACATTGACTACGTATAGCTAGACACATTGGAGAAGCTGAAACTTGTGTTGTGCAGGATGCTGATCAACTCTTAGAGAAGAGAGTAAGGTCTCGTTTCTCGCATAGAAAGCTGTTGTTCCTACCCCCTTCGCAGGAAGACTTGCAAAAGTAACTTCTCATTGCGTCCTTGGTTCCTGATTTACTGCCTGCAAGAACTAGCTATATTGAAAATCTGTATTTCAGAATTTTGCAGCATGCTTTACTACTGTCAACAGAGTCAAGCCTTCCTCCTCAATATGTAGCTGCTTATAACAAAAAGCTTCTTGTATCCTTTTCTCTCGTTACACTTTTCATTGTCAATGAACTAATAGAAGCGAAATGATACTAGAAGACCACAAAAGTTGTAAAGACAGTGACAGAGAGGAATAGACAAGAATAATTAGAGTGAGGCTCTGAAAGACTCAATTAAGTAGTATCCTTGCATCCAAGGGTGTGACTTAATGGCCAATGAAGCGGGTTCTAATTCGAGCGGAGGCAAAACACTAGGTAATTTCTTCCTGCATGTCTAAGTCTTGGCGGATATAGTTATCTGGTACTTGTGATGGTGGGAGGTAGCAGGTAGCTATGGAATTAGTTGAGGTGTGCTAAAGCTGGCCCAGACACCACAATTATTTTTTTAAAAAAGGTATGGAGTATCCTTTATGACAGTGGTAACTACTCATTTGTGCTAAGCCTAAATGAGGCTCTCCAAGTATTTGTCTTTTTCTTGTCAACCAAGGTTTAAAATAGTTTGTTTTCTTTTGGAAACCTCTCCTTTTGGTTAGACAAAAAAACAAGCACCAAAGTTTCAATGATTTGATGAATTGTGGTCATT
Organism: Solanum pinnatisectum; assembly: GCA_035578085.1. Classification (NCBI taxonomy): domain Eukaryota; kingdom Viridiplantae; phylum Streptophyta; class Magnoliopsida; order Solanales; family Solanaceae; genus Solanum; species Solanum pinnatisectum. Next base: position 3,022,385 of record CM069080.1, on the reverse strand, counting down.
TTTTTGCTTGCAAACATCAGGTTATCCTTAACATTTATTAGAATACTTTGTCGGATGACAAATTCAAAGACATCATTGATTCATTATGCAATTTTGATGCAACCTTTAACCATCTATTGAGATTTCTGTAAGTCTACCTATCATTGAACTACCTAATTGATGCATTCACAGTCGTATCAAACATCTATTTGTTTTAAAAAAATTAGAACTCATCGTATGGTAATTTCCATTAGGTTTGCTTCTGTGTGCCATATGGATACAAAATCTGGATTTTTATCACTTGATAACTTTAAAACAGCACTATCAAGTATTCAACGGCAACCCAAGTTGGAAGCCTTGCAAGGTATGACATTTTGTATTCGTTGTTGACTAGCTTCTTCTGGAAAATTTTAGGGGTAGAGCTATGATTTGTTGACTAGCTTTTTCAGCTATTCCCATATCCTCTCTCTTCTCTTTTTTAACACAGTAGTCTTAGACATTGTGACCACTGTTGTCAAAGGCGCACTTAAGGCATGCCTTAGCCCAGAAATGAGGCGCAAAACACGTTTGAGCATTTCATCTTGCTTAGCAGGCACTTCAGGGTCTTCATCAAGTCTCTAATGCTTATCCTGGAATGGCGACGATAAACAATTGATATTTCACTTTATCGTAATTGTTCAATTTCTTTGTCCATGTATTTGTTATTCATGCTTATGATTTAGTCTTGGGCTACACAACATATTTGTATTTGTTCTCCATTTACGCCTTTCTTCACTAAAACCAGCACTTTATTTGCACTTAAACCCCATCTGACTGGAGATATTTGGAGACATGGTGTGAGTCACTCACAAACCATTTGATATATGGTGTGAGGCACTCAAAAAGATGGATATCCTTCACACCTAGGCCACCACCAAGATGAATCAAACTGAAAACAACATGATTTTCAAATTGTTGATGCAGATTGCTCCATTTTAGAGCTATATATACTTGTCTGCTTGAGGAGGTTGGAAGGCAAAGAGCAAGAGACTACTAACTTCAATTCAGTAATGAAAGGTTTGACTACTACATGATCCCTTCTTATGTTAATAGTGTGAATCCTTATGTGACTGACCATGTTATCCTGCTTTTCAGAGTATAAAGACGTACATAATTCGTTCCAAACAACAGACTATTATGCACGGAATGTATGCCTCCGGGTGTGTATGACACTTAAAATGCAAATTATCCATCTAACTTTGGATCTTTAAAGGTATACTGACAAATATTTACTTTCCTTTCAGGCATTTGAACATCTTTTACAACGTCAATTGATCTCCTTGGTTGACAACAGAGGGCACAGCCAATCTGTTGAGTTTCGTCCGGTGAGGCTTTTGATCTCATCACATGAACTACATCAGGGACTGAAAGCATACCGTTCCTGTCCAGTAAGTTACTTTCAGGAACGTTTATATTCTTTTAGTCTGAAATATTCTGGGGTGGTTGTGGATATCGATATCATGATAGTAATAAACACATCCGAGGGTCTATTGGAAACAACCTCTTATCCCACAAAGGTAGGGGTAAAGTCTACGTATATTTTAACCTCCCTAAACCCCACTTGTGGAATTACGATGTCTATGTTGTTGATAGCAATAAACACACTTTTCAGTCAGTCAGTATAAACAAGCAGAGAAAGATTATCTAGTATTGCATAAATCTTTTTCAACTTAAATTGCATATGCATAAAAAGATCTGTTGGTTCAAGACTATGTACTTATTCGGCTGACCTTGGTACAAATTATAAGTTTCGTCCCCGAACTATTGACAACCTTAAAAACACTCATCTACTTGACTTACTAAGCTTAGATACACCCCCGATTTGCCACATTACATAGTAAGTAGTCTTTACTCCTGTAAGAGCATTGAGTTCTTAATAAAAAACCAAGAAAAGTGTTGAAAACAGTCTTAAATTTGGCGAGAATTTAGGGGTGTATTTCACTCGTATTGCAAGATTGGGGGTGTGTTTAAGTTTAGGTAGTAAGTTAAGGGGTGCTTCTAAGACTGCCAATTGTTTGGAGATGAAACTAATAATTTGACCCGAGTTTAGAGGTGTTTTCAATACTTCTTTCTAATTTATTCTAAGAAATCCACTAAATATGTACAAAACTAACTTCAAAACCCTGTCCATAACACTTGATGTCGCTATCCTAGAATTTAGAACCCATAAAGTTTAAATTCTAATTCCGCTTCCGCCGGCTTGTTGATTAAACCATTGAATTCCAATACTAATTAGTTTTTGCTCATTTTGCAGGCAATTCTTCATAAACTACTTGACCTTGCAGTGTGAAGTCAAAGCCCCATATGTTGTATTATTTCATCAGATATTTTATTTTTTTTGTAAAATTAGAGTAATTTTAATGTAAAAAGAATTATACAATTTTCATATTATGCCACATTTTTCTTTCTTTTTTTTCCCTCCTGACTTCCAATATAGCAATGTTTGTTGCCCATCTCTCTTAAAAAGTTATTTTTCATTAAAATAATTGCAATAAATTTAGTTATTAATTTTATAATTTTAATTTCTGATTGAATTAATATTTATCATTAGTATTCAATACTTCAATTATATATAGTTTATATGGATAAATTACCAATATACACACCTTTATTTTCCACAATTTCCATTGCTCCCTACCATTTCAAAATATTTCCAAAATCCCTTATTTTTTCCTAATTTTCAAGTCAGACGGATACATAAGTGTCCAGTCTTAACCCACATTTCTCCTTCCTTTTTTGTCTCCTTTAATCTCTCCCATGTTTCCCCTTCCTTTTTTCACTCCTTTAACAAATGTTATATCCAATAAGTTTTTTACTGTTAAAATTTGAAACATAAATAATTATGTCATAACTAGTAATAAATAGTCTTATATATGTTAATTATGAAATTTTCTCCATTTAAAACTTTAAAGGCCATTTAAATGGTGAATTGGACTAATAAAAGGTATAGCCCAATTGGGAATGTTTGGATTGGGCTGAGGCAGCCCATTTTCACACATCTGTTGAAATTGTATCTGAATTTGAACTTCCCTTTTAAAATTTGGAAATTGTAAATGAAAAATCAATTTTTTATTTGATTTGTTACTTGTTGGACACAACATTTGAATATTAATTATGTTTGAACGTCCATTTCAGAAAAAAAGTATAATAAAATAAGTCCATTGGGTATAAATCATATATCATATATCATCATATATTATTAAAAGTGGAAAGCACCGCAAAGTTGAATTACCATTTTACCCCTACACTAAATTAAAATGTTGTAAAGTATTTATATTAATTAATTATTAACTACTAATCCAACACAAAAGTTAATTTTTTATTCATTAGTTATGAGTTACACCTCCTCCAATATGGCTTTTAAGCATTTTCAATTTTCTAAGCATCAAGATATTTTCAGTTTTCTAAACATCAATATATTTTCAGTTTTCTAAGACACATATTTAATTAAATTAAATTGAATAGTACAACAGATGCATGAAATCTCTTTAGTTAGGAATATGAATAGCTAACTTCATTAAATCTATATATATTGTAATCTATTATCATTTCTTTACTTTTTATCCTCTCAATATAGTTCTCGATATTTCTTGTATTTGTTTTTCTTTGATATATATCTTTTTCTTGATTTGTTTTTGCTAATTATTAATTCTTATATATTTTTCTTTTGTTTTAGGTTTTTACCTTACGATTTTGAATTCTTCACTTCTCATTCACATCATCACGTAAGTAATATGTACGATATTCGTTTTCACAAAAGTATAATGTAATTTGTAGGGTTTTAGTAGTATAAATGATATTGACTTTAGATTCTTACAAAAATATTATTCCTTTGAGTGGATACTTTTTTGAAGATGTACACCCAGTATTTTTAAATAAGATATTTTAAATATTTCAACTATTTATATCAAGTTCCTTATTCGTGAGTATAGATCGATATATTATATTTCGTAGTATGATTATATTTCAATAATTTAATTAATATTTTCCTATCACATTTACATATGAAAGGACTCATAATCTTGAATCAAACAAAGAAAATTGTATGTGCAATTCGATTTTTATATATCGATTAAATTTTCTAATGTCACTAATTATTAACTATCTCTGTCACAAATAAACACTATTTTTCAAGTGTATCCCATGAAATTGACAATGATACATTATCCACCTTAAAGAAACATATGTTGATCAATATTTGTACAACATGAAATACGACTTTTATTCTGTAATAATTTCTTGATATGCATGTGTCTATAAAAAGGAGGTTACAGTTACTTACAGAAAATACAAACTTTAAGATGTGTGAAACACTTGCAAACACAATCAACGTTACTTATGTCACATATAAACTATTTGTTGTTGAAATATTAAAAAAAAAATAAGGGAAGTGTTGTACTAAGTATAAGATATATTAGAACTATATAAGAAAAATATCACATATACCGATTCAATGGATTGTGTATAACTACAAACAATTATACTTCTCTTTCAAAATTTAGTTACTCAATATTACTTGCAAGTTTTAGTAGCATCTATATCATTTAATTTTTTTGTACTAATTAACACATGTCACACCGCAACGCACGTGCCTAAAGACTAGTATTCAATATGGATATGAATAAGTATATAGTCAGGCCTTTGCATACATAATTGCTCTGTACTTGTATTAATAAAAATAGTTGATACATGATAAATTAGTCGATTCATATACTCAATTCTATTAAACAAAAATATCTTAAATCTATGTTAGTGAAAAGTTTCAATAAGAACAATATTCTCCAAAAGATGTAGTTTAGTCCAAGGGTGTCTAATAAGTCGAGCTGACCTAGAATTAGATCATATTGACTCGATTTCTATCCATACCATACCGGCCCACACAAAGGAAGCAAGGTTCGGATGAGTTATACAATAAACTAGATTCATACAAGTTCATTTGAGAATACAAATATATCCGATAGAGTCCCTCGAATATAGAACATATTGATCGAGTCGTCTCAACCCAATCCAGTAAAATCCAACCCCGCACAGACCTAAACAAATCCGTTAACCCAACCCAATTAGAACCCGTCTCTTCAACTCAATAACCAACCCAATCCCCAAACCGATCGAGTTTAATTTTCCTAAACAATATCGATCCAACCAGACCCGACCCCCTTAGTTGAACCTAGTAAAAAAGATGGATCTAAGTCCGACCCATATTTTGTTTCCAAGAAACGGTCCGGGGCTCCGGTCTAAAGATGCAAATTTTCTCCAGTAAACACGCAGCTGCCTCCTCCGCCGCTCGCTTCTTCTTCTTCTTCTTCCTCCTTCTCCCTGTACTTCTTCTTCTGATGTGCGTACTGTTGCCAACAAAATCCAATTACCCATTTTAGGTAACTGCGCCATCAGCTTCAGGTACCAATTTTCTCTTCAATTCCCCAAAAAACCCATTTAGATTTCCCCCCATTTTCATCTTCTTCACATTCATGTATTGCATATACTATTTCTCTTCCACAGAATGACCCTTTATGTTAGACCTTCTAAATTCATCATAACCAAATCAAATCTCAATCATTTCAGCGTTTTCGTATTTTCTTCTCTTAAAAGATTGATTTTTTATTCATCTTTACATCAGTTTCAATGCCCATCTGAGATAAAAATCAATAGTATTACAAGGAATGGTAATAATAATGGTGGCAATGGCACGCGGGAAAATCCCTTTTCAGATTCTGATATTCAGAGATTAATTTTGAATAAGATTGAAGAAAGGGGTTGGGTTACTAGGGAGGAATTTTGGGTTGTTCCAGATTGTTTTCATTCGTTAATTTATGATTCTGATTTATTGGTTAAGGTTCTTAGCTCAATTCATTGTCGACCGAGGGTTGCATTGAGATTGTTTAGGTGGGCTGAAGGGCAAAAGGGGTTCAAGTATTCAGAATTTTCGTTTTGTACTATTCTTGATATTTTGATACAGAATGGTTGGGTAAAGTCTGCTTATTGGGTGGTAGAAAGGGTGATTAGTAGTAATATGCATAAAGTTGTTGATTTATTGGTTGATGGGTATTTGAATTTGAAGGTTTCTGTTGAAATACTTAATATTTTTTTGAGAATATACACGAAGAACGCAAATGTGGAGCAGTGCTTGTTTGTTTTCGAGAAGATGCTGAGGAATGAGATTTTGCCTGATGTGAAGAATTGTAATAGGATTCTAAGGAACTTAAGGGATAGGAATTTAGTTGCCAAGGCGAGAGAAGTGTATAAGATGATGGGTGAGTTTGGGATAATGTCTACTATTATTACTTATAATACAATGTTGGATTTGTTTTGTAGAGAAGGTGAAGTAGAACAGGCTATGGAACTTTTATCAGAAATGGAGAGAAGGGAGTGCTATCCGAATGATGTTACATACAATATCTTGATTAATGGGTTATCAAAGAAAGGGGAATTTAACCATGCTAGAGGTTTGATTGGAGAGATGTTGAATAAAGGACTGAAGGTTTCAGCTCATACATATAATCCTTTAATTTATGGTTACTGTGTTAAGGGAATGGTTGTGGAGGCATTGAGTCTCAGAGAAGAGATGGAAGTAAGAGGAGCTTCACCTACTGTCTCAACATATAATACATTTATTTATGCTCTTTGCCGGCAAGGGCAAGCTAGTGAAGCAAGATACTGGTTTTCTGTCATGTTGAAGAAGAATTTGGTGCCGGACATAATGTCATACAACACTTTGATTTACGGATATTGTCGGTTGGGGGATATTAATGAGGCCTTTTCCTTATTACATGATTTAAGGAGCAAGGGACTTTTTCCTACAGTGATCACCTACAATACAATTATGGATGTACTCTGTAAAAAAGGTAATTTAGAGGATGCTAAGCAGATGAAAGAAGAAATGATGAGACACGGTATCTCTCCTGATGTATTTACTTATACTATTCTGGTTCATGGTTCCTGCAAGGCAGGAAATTTACCAATGGCAAAAGAACTATTTGATGAGATGTTACAGAGGGGTTTGGAGCCTGACTGCATTGCTTACACAACTCGAATAGCAGGTGTACTGAGCCTGGGTGACATATTGAACGCATGCAAACTACAAGAGGAAATGTCAACAAAGGGATTCCCACCAAATATAATAATCTACAATGTATTTGTGGATGGTATTGCGAAGCTGGGTAATCTTGAAGAAGCAACTGAGTTGTTACAGAAGATGGTTTGGGATGGCCTTATGCCTGACCATGTAACATATACCAGTATAATTCATGCCTACCTCGAATTTGGGAACCTTAAGAAAGCCAGAGAGTTGTTTGATGAGATGATAAGTAAAGACATATCTCCAACAGTTGTAACATACACAGTGCTGATTCATGCGCATGCCGGTAAAGGGAGGCTTGAACTTGCACATATGTATTTTTCAGAGATGCAACAGAAGAGTATTCTGCCAAATGTGATTACCTACAATGCGCTGATAAATGGCCTTTGCAAGTACAGAAGAATAAACGAGGCTTACAGTTACTTTGCTGAGATGAAAGCAAGAGGAATTATCCCTAATAAATATACCTACACCATTTTGATAAATGAGAACTGTGATTTGGGCAACTGGCAAGAGGTTTTGAGACTGTTCAAAGAAATGTTGGATAACGGAATCCAGCCTGATGCTTTTACATACAGTGCGATGTTGAAAAATCTGGGCAGAGATTATAAATCACATGCCATAGAATACCTTGACTTTATACTTTTGGGTGATGAAGGCGATGAAGGCACTGCCGAAGCAAAGAGTTGAAAAATCCCTGAATAGCCACTGGTATTCTTGGATGACTAGCTTTCTGTTCTTGGTCTTTGTTCTAAAGGCGCCACACCATGAGCTTGTCCATAATAGCTGCTGGTATGTGTCTGATATATGTGTTCATAACCGGGTAATTATTTTTTATCATTGTTCTCCACCATGCATTTACAACTTTAATATGATTTTTATTAGGTGGAACAGATAGAGCCTGTCATGGTCCATTTTTGATGTGGACTTACTTCCTGTATTTGGGGTAAGATTTCTGAACCTACTTTGCCTTTCTCTTCAAATTAATGCATGGATCTCTAAATAAAATTTTCATTCCTGTCTCTCTCCTCTACTAAGTGGCTCTTCATTTTCCTTTTCTCATTTTTGTTCCCTTTGTTTCCTTTCCCAGAATTTTGATGCAATTTCACATGCATACAAGCCTAATAATTGCTGCATTTTAATGGATGAGTATCTGCTCTTAAACCTTCTTTTGAAGGAGATTAAAATAATGATAGATATTGGAGGCAAGTAATTTTACTTTTTCTTGTTAAATTCACCTCATGTTTTGTTTTAACTTTGCAGGGCAAACACAAAAGTCTATGCAGTCTACCAGATAACACAAATTCTTTTGCAGGTTAGTGGTATTTAATTTTAGTTGAGGGTCTCTAATTATATAAAGTTTTCACTTTTTGGGTCTTCCCTCACATTTGTGTTCAGTTATAGTCTGTCTTCATGTTACAATTCTAGCTTTTGGAAACACTAAGATATCTGGTAGGACTTGTAAAAGTACTACAGTCAATCTGTTTAGGTAGCATCTATCCATGTTCGCTTTACCACTCTCTCTGGTTAAGTAGAACCATTTTATTAGCTTCAGGTCAACATTGTTGCCGTCTTTTTGGTGCAGAAAGCTGGGATTGACATGCAAGGTCTTGGTGCTCCTGAGATACTTCAAAATTTTCACTCCCATCCGAGCTGCTTAGAGGTGTATGATAGTGATTTATGCCTTCTTCTGTCTCCTTTGAACCTATGGACATTCTTAAGACTGGTGACTTGCATTTTCTTGAAAAAGTACCCTTTGGTTTTTAAGGGATTCTTGAAAAATTACTTTCAGTACTTGAAAAATTAATGAATTTTGAGAAACATTTTCCTGTATTCTACTCCATTTAAGGTTAATTTCCTGTTTAGTGTTTAGTTCTAGTCCTAGCATGTGACTTTTGAGACCTATTTGACCAGATATCGACAACTTGTCAGGTTAGTGGCACATGGAGCTGCCGTTCCTGAATATTTCTATGCAAATCTAAAGCAGTAAAGCAAAGGATGCCACTCTGGTTGGATCTCCATACAAATTCAATCCCTTGAAGCATGCTAATAGGTACTTCTTGAAGCTATTTAAAGTCTAACGTCCTGCAGTACAGTTTCACCCTTTTCATGGAGTGTATGTTGGTTTACATGCTTCCTACTACTTGGTGATATACATGCCTTCTGAGTAAACTATTTCTATATGGATGTGTTTTCAACTGCTGATAAATGCTAAACTTAATCCATTGACTGATAGTGTTGGGAGCTGCTGTCTAAAATTCTAAGGATATGTTCTTACTCTTTATCTTTTTTTGTTTTTTTCTATTTTCAAATGTTTCCTGTTGGACAAACTAAGTAGATGTGTCGCTATTTTAGCATTTATTGGTTATTCTTGAATATTTAATCCCAATTTTGCATTTAGTTTCAAAGTTGTGCAAACTATTGTGGCACTAAACTTATGAGACATACAATGGAGCTGTGGAAAAAAGTGATAGTGCGTGAACTTAGGGACTCTGAATGAGTAACATATCCAGCTTAGATTCATGCCTGGTAGATCGAAAATAGAGGCTATATTCTTGTATGGATCCTTTTCCTCCATTGTGCCCTATCTTTAGTTGAGGCACAATGGAGGGAAAAAATCCATGTAGGTGATAGCTACTAGTTGAGGATATACGCAAACTTGTGTCGCGAATATGTGGATTCAAAGATGGATGTGTGATTATACAAAGTTTAGAAAAGATAAAAGATGTCCACATTAGGGAGAAGTTACACAAATTGAGGATAAAATGTGAGAAATTTGTTGAGATGGTTTGGTCATATTGTACGTCGACCTCTAGGTGTACTGGTTCATAAGTGGGAAACCAAGGTGAGTGAAAGTGCTAAAGGGGACTTAAAATTTAGAAGGAAATTGTCTTGAAAAAACCCACTCTTGTGTAATCCATGCAGACTTGATGAAAAATGGAGCACAATGGAATATAAAAATCTGTATAAGAAGTCTACTCTAGCTCCAATATTTTCCAGAAATCTTTTAGTCCTCTCAAAGATTTATATTCCTAAAAAAATGTAAATTAATTTTATTTTATATAACATGGATCAAAATAAGTTAAAATGGAGCAACATGGACAATGAGGATCCGTATGCATGCTGAACCTAATTCCCGAACTGTTGCACTTATTGAGTATTTAGCTTTGTTTACTCCTCATTGCCTGTTTTTCTAGAAATATTTTTCTGAAAGGATGAAGACACTTTTCTTGTTGGGTTAATAAGCATAAATTACTGGGAGAGGGAATATTTCAAACTTACTTAATCCTCTTGGGGGAAAATAAGTTGAAAATGAGAAGAATTTGGAATACAAGCAATCTAACAATAGATGCACCTCTACTGTGAGTGTGATGAATGTTGGACTGGAGTGTTTAACTAATTTTTATTTAAGATTTCCTCATTTGGAATAACTATAGTTTTTACGTTGGGATGCAATTTGGACTGACTTATATATGTCGTAATTGTATTTCTTCCTCTATATATGGTTAGTGTTCTCTCCCTAGTGACGGATATAGGTATTCCTGTAGATGATATCACCGAGATCCTCCGCCTTACTTAGACGGGAGGAAACAGGTATCTGATTATAAACGAATCCATAAATCATAAACTGTGTTGACATGTGTTTCTGGATAGTTCATAGTGAACTGGTATCTCTCTGATTCAATTGGTAGGTTGAGCACTTTGCCTTGTGTATGTTTTATACACCTTTCCTGCTTTCTCATGACTCCCCGCGCTCTAAAAGTATTTATGTGCCTGTTGAGAACATAAGCCCTGACATCTACACTGTTTTTTGGGTAACAGATACCAGGTCAATTATGTTCCATGTGTCGTGCCTGATATGCAAATGGTCAAATGCAAGTTCTGAGATTGTAGACAGGAGCAGAGACCAAAAAAAGGGGTTATTTCCTATCCGCCTAACCCCTGGTGAGAAGAGTATCGATACCTTTGCTGGTGGAGGTGGCAGGTCGGTGGAATAGTTGAGGTGTGCAAGCTGGCCTAGACAGAAATTCACCAAGAGCAAATACATTTGAGAGTTAAGACTGTGATAAGGGTATGTGAACTTCACTACACAAATGTGTATGAAATCTTGAATGGTGGAGGTCGATGAGTTCATTGTAGAGATGCAACACTATATAACCCGCGATGCATTAGTGTGAATTGCAGTTTGTGAAGTTCTCCAAGTTTTCATTAACCAAATTACCAAGTTTTTTTTTATGTGTTTGTTAATTTCTTGTAATTGCGTTTGTTTTACTTAAAAGAGCTAAAGTTGATTCCACTTAATGAAAAAGAACTAGTTTATCATATATATTGTCTATATATTGCTCACTGAAAGAAGAAACTCAATTCTTTGAGTAATTGATTAGTGTCAATGAAATTTGTAAATATTTCCCATTACTGAGAAAATAAACAACCAGCAAATTAAAATGTATTTGTGATTTGAATAAAAATTACATGAATAATAGTAGTAATTAGTAACTGATAATTTGAAAATTGAACTTATGAATAGAGGAGCTAACGAGGTTGATAAATAATCTTTATGGATTCTGTCATTTTATTGATTTGGACTAAGCATTGAGCTAATGAATCCCCTTTCTTGTTATTATTGAACCAACCAATCAAATTTGTCGAAAGATTCATAATAATTAACTTTACGAAGATTCCATAAGGTTATAACTTGTGAAATGTACTTCATAGGGATCATGCAACACATTTAAAAATGTCAAATTAATGGATTTTAAACACCTAAATGTCATTGAACTTGCCAATCAAATTTGCCATAAGATTCATAATGATCAACTTTACGAAGATCTCATAAGATCATAGCTTGTGTATTTTATCGCTCGTATTTGAATTAGTTATGTTAATGAATTTCAAATCCCCAAATTCGAAATTAATTGGATCAGTAAATTTTGGACAACAACTATCCTTGTGTCTATTCCTTTTCTTGTTTTTCTATGAACTACATTGTTCAAACTCTTAATTTAACAAAGGGAAGAATATTAAGGAAATTGAAGCAAAGACAAAAACTTCTTAACTAGGGAATTCAGACCATCCCTCAAAGACTAAAAATACACCATGAAAATAACTTCCTCCGTCTCAAATTATTTGTTGTTTTAGAAGTTCACGATAAAATTAATTATTTTTTGCATTTTACCCTTAGTACATAGTTATTATTCTTGAAAATGACAAACACCTCAATTTGAATTTGACATCGAAAATATGAACAAGATATGTCCACTCTATTCGAGTTTAGAGCACTGACAATATGAATAAGTTTGGTGTTTACATCAAACCAATAAATATATATAGTGTGTTTGCACATACTCATCTGGCACTCATGGCTAATTAATATTTAGTCTCATCTTATTAACTTATATAATTATAATAAGTTCACATAATTTGATATAAATAGCTAATACGTATAAGTATTTATTGCAAACTCACACCGACAAAGTTAAAAGTACTTACTCCAATATAAATAGTTGTAGTTTTCTTTTAATCATCTGATAGTCAAAATTTACCTATTAAACTAATTTAAATTCATAGTGAGTATTATTTTAGAATAAATGCTCTTTTAGAAATGTTTTGGTTTGTTTTCTTTATAATTTTAAAAATGCAGAATCAGACAAATATATCTGCAAAAATCTGCAAATAATTCCAAAAAATTTCTACTCCCAGAGTAAGTTCCAAAGTTATAGCGTCTCAGATTCTCAGTGATTAAATAAAGAAATAATTATGTTTTTATCTTTTTTCATTAGCAAGACATGTGAGTTGTGACATTTATACACATATTTCTTACTTATAATTATAATTATGTTATATATATTTACTTTAATTTTTAACTTCTAACGTAAAACGGTATGAAGCATTTACCTTACTGAATCCTTCTTGCCGAAAAATTACACTATGCAAAAAGGATAATATAAAATAAAAGTTACGCATATGACATTTTATATATTTTTTTGATTTCTCTATTAAATTTTTTAGTTTCGCCACTATTCAAATAATTAGGAGTGGATGCCAAAAGTATCTTATATTTATTGAATTGATATAATCACCACATGTGAGTGAGTTTTTTATCATACTTGTACTCTTTTCCCAAGTTTGAGATTTAAGTTATATATTGTTCGGAAATTGCAAAAATGTTGTAACGTTCGTATCAGATTTTTCAAAATTACACTATTCAGAGGATCTAACATGCATAAGTTGATATTTTTAAAGCGTCTAATCAATCCACATGGATCTCCTTGAAAAACGAAGTCTAGGAGCTTGAATTGGCATGGTTGTCACCCTACCCGTTGAGGCTTGAGTTTTAACTCCACTTATCCCTTTACTTTTCATGTCAAGCATATAAGTCTAATTTAAACATAACTAAAGCTAAACACCAAAAAAGTGGTTAATAAAAACAAAACAAATTAGCATTCGTAGCCTAAATTGTACTTTTTCAATCTGTCGATTTCTGCTAAGAAAAAATACTAATTAACAACATAGATAATCACTTTGAGATTCTCAAACTATACAACAAAGTTCCCACTTTTATTCCTAAAAAAAATGATGACCAATTTTATTTTTTTGTCACTTTTTCTTGAAATCTCCTATATAAACTATATCAAACCAAAGGTAAAACCCCCACAAAAAATAATTAAATAAATAAAAAAAATGTGGTGTTCCCTTTTCTCTTCAACATCACATTTTACTATAATTAAATGTTCAATCCCAAGTGATAATCAAGAATTCAAGAATCCAATTAATGGAAATGTTGTGAAATTGGATTTGTTAAAATCCAATAATAATGGTCATCATGTGGTAACAAAAACTTCATTTTCTCCTTGTGATGAAACTTTGTACAATATGTCACAAATAAGGCAAAATATACCAACAAAGAAACAACTTGTGGATACTTATAGACAAGGAACTATTGTTGAAGGTGCATATAGACAAACAGTTGTTATAAGGTCTTATGAAGTTGGTCCTGATAAAGTTGCTACTATTGAAAGTATCCTTAATTTGCTTCAGGTGAGATCATAATTTTTGTCATTTTATTGATTTGAGAGTTATGATTAGTAGTTGTTGAGCTCGAATCGCGAGGATAAAACATGAATAGTGAGGTGAGGATTCGTATAGCTAACTCTGACTTGTTTGTTATTGAGGCATAGTAGTCTGACGTTGTTGTTGTACTATTAAATGGCATGACATGTATAATGAGGATTCATATAGCAGACTGTGACTTGTTTATGATTGTGGCATAGTAGTTTGACGTTGTTGTTGTAGTATTAAATGGCATGACATGTATAATGAGGATTCATATAGCTGACTCTGACTTATTTGTGATTGAGGCATAGTAGTCTGACGTTGTTGTTGTAGTATTAAATGGCATGACATGTATAATGAGGATTCATATAGCTGACTCTAACTTGTTTGTGATTGAGGCATAGTAGTTTGACGTTGTTGTATAATGAGGATTCATATTCCTGACTTCGACTTGTTTGTGGTTGTGGCATAGTTGTCTGACGTTGTTGTTGTACTATTAAATGGAATGACATGTACTGTGAGGATTCATATAGCTGACTCAGACTTGTTTGTGATTGTGGCAAAGTAGTTTGACGTTGTTGTATTAAATGGAATGACATGTACAGTGAGGATTCATATAGCTGACTCACACTTGTTTGTGATTTAGGCATAGTTGTCTGACGTTGTTGTTGTACTAAATGGAATGACATGTACAACAAGTATTCATATGGTTAATTTCAACTTGTTTGAGATTGAGGCATAGTTGTTAGACGTTGTTGTAGTACTAAATGGAATGACATGTACAATAAGGATTCATATGGTTGATTTTGACTTGTTTGAAATTGAGGCATTGCACGTGTTGCTACTTAGCACTTGCATCTCCCCCCATCTTCACTTCCAACTAACTACACTAAGAGATTTTTTTCAGGTTTACCTATCTGGAGTTCGGAGCATACTAGTCCGACTAATTTGAATTTGTGTTGTATTTTTGCAGGAAACAGCATTGAATCATGTGTGGATGTCAGGACTACTTAGTGATGGATTTGGTGCTACACATGGGATGATGAAAAATAACCTCATATGGGTTGTTTCAAGAATGCAAGTTCAAATAGACCATTATCCAATATGGTAAATGACTTGTACAGCCAATTTGTGTAACCAAGTCTGACATTAGATAGCTAAGTGATTTTGATCCTCTTAGTGAAGTTGGAGTTAACGATAACGAACTAACGTTTTCTCAACTAACTTTGATTGAGGTGTAGTAATATTAGTAGTAGTAATAGTTGTTGTTCTTGTAGTAAAGTTGGAGTTTACTTGTGCCACTCTGTTACAAACTGTTTAGAGTAGGTAATCCTTACCATGTCTTTGTTTCTATTGCGTTTTATCTCACCGCATCAAATTCTGTTCTGCGAGATCAGTAAACTCGGTCTAGGTCTGAGATAAGCTTTTGTTCCATAGCCCTTAGATGCATGGACAGATGCTTTCTCCATATTCTAACGTCTCTATCAACCAAATTCTCTTTTCCTCACCTGATACATATTAACTTTCATCTTCTGCTCCTACCTGATCCAAGACAACTGATGCCTGATTCTCCCGATGCATCGCTCTCTTGGTTTTTGGTACTAGGCCTGACAAAAGGATTGAAAAACATGAACAGGGGTGAAGTAATAGAGATTGATACATGGGTTGGAGCATCAGGCAAAAATGGGATGAGACGCGACTGGCAAATTAGAAGTCAAGCCACAGGCCTTGTATTTGCCCGAGCAACCAGGTTCAGTTACACTTCCAAATAATTTTCAAGAATCTGTTTTTTTGTCAAAGAAAAACCGAGAGTCGATTTTCTCAAATCAACTAATGATAATTATCTCAGAAAGCCGTTTTTCTTGATGCTGTAACAAAAAATGTGACTTTATGAGATACTTATTGTTAGTTGAGTGACCGCCTGAGAAATCATCTCGTAAAACCAACATAATGTTGTAAGTTGTAACTTAGTTTTTGTGTGGAACACAGTACATGGGTGATGATGAACCAGCAAACGAGACGTCTGTCAAAGATGCCGGAAGAAGTGAGGGCTGAAATCTCACCATGGTTCATCAGTAAACAAGCCATCAAAGAGGAAAATCCTATTAAGATAGAGAAGTTGGATGACACTGCTAAATATGTCCTTTTAAATTTGAAGGTGATCTTATGCACTTTCTAATTTCTACAAGAATGCAGCATTTCATCGATATGTCAAGATTTGTAGTTACTGATCTTTTTTCAACTTTTTGCAGCCAAAGAGAAGTGATTTGGACATGAATCATCATGTAAATAATGTAAAATACGTTCGTTGGATGCTAGAGGTAAAACGAACATCTAATAACATTGATTCTTGATCTTGACATCAACTTATGATGAAAAACATCAGTTGTTTTGTTCTGTTTCACGTTGTTGCAGACAATTCCTGACCAATTTTTGGAGAGTTATCAGCTGTCTAGCATCGTGCTCGAATACAGGAGAGAATGCGGAAGCATGGATATCGTTCAATCCCTTTGTGAACCTGATGAAGAGGTACTTTTCGACGATGTTGTTGTTGATGTTGATCAACATAAGAGAAGAATTAGTGTACTTCATGGATTTTCATTGGCATCAGGGCTTCTTGAAGCAAATGGACTTCTTGAGTCATTTAGTCAAAGGCCATTTAGCTATACACATTTGCTTAAGATAAAAGAACAGATCAAGAATGAAGAAATTGTTAGAGGAAGGACTACTTGGAAGAGAAATATATCTTCCATGCCATTTCCTACCTAACATACGAGCAATGTTGCTCAGACTCTTCAAAAATGTCACTTGGGCGTGTGTCGGATTCTCCAAAACCTGTGTTTTCATAGGATCTAACATGGGTGCAGTAGCATTTTTGAAGGGTCCGAGCAAAGTATGATTTAACGAACCATAAAAACGGTTCACCAATCTTGAAGAAAAAAAGGTTCTTGAATCCAAGAAAAGAACTTTGATTGATGTGGGAAAGCAATAATATAAGAGTGAAGATACAAATAAATCTGTTAATGTTGAAGTATACAAGTCATAGTTGAAGCAGCATTGCAGCATAAACTGAAGATTCAAAGACAATGGATTTGCAAAAGCAGCATTTTTTAGGAAATAATTATATTCACAGATCAAAAGTTTTTTTTTAAAAAAAAAATCTTTTGTGTAGTGTATAGGTCCTCCTAGAAATATGTATGATTGTAGCAAATTGTTGTCAAATATGTTTTTTTTTCTTCTTTTCTGAGGTACATTTTTGTGTTTCCTCTTTTTGCATTTATAATGTTGGTTGGGCTGGTTGTCCTGATACTCGCCGGTCTATCATTGGGTCCTGATTTTCTTTGGCCCAAATCTTGTTTCTTGGTCTTCCAAGAAGCAACTTATTTGCTTCTCGCTCCACCACTGAGGCTAAGTATCGTGCCATATCCCACACTATTGTTGAGGTGTTGTGGATTCAACAATTGCTATTGACTTACATGTTGTTCTCGCTGATCCGACTCTCTCAATTTTCTTGATATAAATTTATCTATCATCGTCGTAAAAAGCACCTAGCAGTAGTGAATTTTGACTTTCTACCTTGGGATCTATTCTCATTTGACATCTTTGCTTCTCATTGCGCGCTCTAAAACTGTTCATTCACATATGTCCACGTGGCGATTGAAGGGTATCTTAGTGTATGTGAATATTCTGTATTTTTCACCATATTAACACCTAGGCTAATGTTGTATGTCACCTTATTAAAGTAAAAATATTCTTGTCTTTTACACTTAATACACTCATTTTTAAAATATAATTACACAATCCTAACAATGACTTAGGGTGCATAATCTTGCTTCTTTTACAATAACAAAGAGTATAGCATCAAAAGTAAAGAGTCATCAAAGAAAAGAACAACTAAAAGACAAGTTTGGTAACATTTTTATTAGTCAATGTTAAATGCATAGAATTATGTCACTTAGACATTAGTAAACAATTAAAATAACCTGTCATTTTTTTGTATGGTTGAAATGTAATTGTCATAATTGTACCAAGATGCTGTATATTGGCTATGTATCCTTTTGAAATTTTCAAGAAATATATCTTGTTGAAATAGACTAGATAATTATAGTATAACTAAATTTATTCTCATTTAGACCAGAGGTCTCGGATTGTGGTGGGATGGAAACGATTCATTCATCTTTAACCAGAGGTCTCGCATACGATCATGCAACCCCTAGAGCACTTCCTCTTTAATTGAGACAACATTATTGCAGCTGAACAAACAAGAACTTTTTAGCCTATTGAAAAAGAATTGAGGTTCACTACATGTTTAAAATGTACTAATATTTAACCTAAAAAAAATGCAAAGCATATACAGTTACAAGGTAATGGGTATTTACAATATGGTTGAACTCTACCCAAATGAAAGCAAAGGAATAAAGAATGGCCGGGGAACTGCAAATGTAAACTCAATCGTGCTTTCTCCTCATCGTTCTATGTAAATGCCACGACCATGCAGCCAACGACATCAAAAGGCCAATACCGACACATGACCATAAAATTACCACCCATTTGGGCATTGGGTTCGGAAATGATCCTGAAAGAAGAAGCAAAGAAAAACATTAAGTGAAGAATACACGAAGCCATCGGGGTTCTGGTCTTTGCCAAAAGGGACGTGTTAATTGTCCACCGAGTTTTGAACTATGCTAGCTCGTCCTCAGGATTTCTCGGTTACCAAATAAAATAAATTTGCAGAAATACTCATAAAATGAGAAAACAAGATGCAGTGCTCACCATGTCCAAACTTGATACAGATTAGGAGCTCAACAATGCAGATCGCCACTGAAAGCCAGCAAAATGCCCCTACCTTTTTCGCTGGTTTTCTGAATATGACAATAGTAAACGGAAAAGTGAGAAATAAAGAAAATAAGCGAGCGCTTATGGGAGTAGTACACATTTCACTTTATAATGCTAGTGGTTGGACATACCTGTCCTGTAGGTACGAGTTATATTCGCGGATAGTTGGTAATGCAATTAACCACCAGAAAACCAATCTATAAACTATCAAAGGATTTCTTGGAGGAATCCAAAGACAGAACTTCAAGAAGAATGTATTTAACTCCACCGTCAAGAATATGACGCAGAGACTGAGGACTTGAATAAACCGCCATGGACCTAGAAGGGGACGCCATTCATCTTTATCCCAATGTGCTGGCGTAAATTGGCCAAGTGTTCGCTTGACCTATATAAAAAAAAACAAAGAAGCTGTGTGTTTAATTAATAAAACCATCTGTCGCTAGGAAACCCCGTTCATAATACTTCAGTGCAGAATAAACATCACAATACTTCCATATAAAATGTATGGGACCTGTATAATGCAACCTAGTATATCTGATATTCATCAAAACCATATACAGCCAATGTAGCACTTAACGGGACATACCTTGCCCATGATATTTGGTTGCCTGCTTATACCAACCCACTCGTATGTTTTCCCATCAAAATACCGAACAGTGCGCATTCCAGCCCATATGCCTGCATAAGAAATCAAATAGGTAACTTTAGTGCAAAATAATCCAGGAGAACAAGACATCTCTATAAGACCATGAACAGACTTGAGCCACAGGTAAGTAAAGTATGCAGAAAATATGGATTTAATGTTTTTTATAATAACGACTATTTGTTGTATACCTTACAAAAAATAAAAACAAAAACAATAATCACATTGATGAATGTCAAGCCACAACAACTTCACCCATAAAGATTCGTTATATCAAACAATCTCTATACAAAGGCACAAATTCCACATCATCTGTCATAACATTTTTTGGTGAAATGGAGCTCGATGATCGCCATAACCCATAGCCTAGTTATTCAAGTCGTTATCAAAATTGTCCTCTGAAAGATTCAGAGGAGATGGGGTGTCACAAACGGAAGGCAAAATCAAGTACTTTTTCAGTCTCGCCATTAACTCTCCCTTTCAGCAGTGGTCTTTATTTACCTGGACAACCACTTTTTACTGTAGGAAAGGCAATATTGTATCTCAATACAATGTAATTTCACAGCAAACCAAATCAAAAGAAGCAAATTCGACAACACATTTGATAAACTTCATCAATCTGGAAAAGTTTTTCAGTACTCAAAAGAACAAGAACTTCAACAGGCAAAAGATAGAACATTAACCCCTTGATTAACTAGAAATGAATGCAAATTGTGAATATGATATCAATTTGTTGTAACCATGTCAAGAATGTTAAGTTCATAAGAGCACAAGGTAGTCGGCTTCAAGATGCTCACCGAACCAATTGCAGATCAATATGTCAAGAATAATGCTATCCCACCAACACTCATTGAAGTTTGGTAACATGTGGCGGAAGGTAAGCTGAAAACATAAGTTCAATGAGGACGGAAAATACTGAACAACTGTCAATTGGAAAATGAAAATATGCTGGATAAACATTCAAAAGAAGCCGAGAAAGGCTCTGACCTCCATAAACTCAAATCCAATGGATAAAACCCACAAAAGAGGCTGATTACGAATCATGATGGCCTTTCCCCACCACCCTATGATATGAGCCAAAACAAACTCATCAAACAGTGTGTCCTACAAAGCAAATACGCCATCAGAGAGGCTGCATTTTCCTGCAGCTTGTCCAAGAAAGCAATACAAGATTTTGAAAAAACAATTACAAAAGGTAAAAGGATTGTGAAAGAAATCATACATAAAGATTCTTAAACCTGTTTGTGGGATTTTCAGGTACGTAGATTCTGCAATCAGCTCCATAGGATCTTTCAGGTAACTCTGCATAGTAAGTTAAAATAGGTATAAGTTGTAACTCACATGGCAATGCCAATAAACAGCATAGATTTTATAAAATAATTCACTCAAAACTGTTGTGACGAAAATGCCAAAATCCTTACCAATACCAAGATCAGGATGTAGGTATCTCATAAATTGCTGAGCATCATCCCGCTTCTAAGGAAAAGACGACAAAGTATTAATAACTCACAACAACAACTGAATGGCTGAATTATAACTTGATTAGATATCAGAAGGGAAACTGAAGTACGAAACATAACTACTGAATCATTTCATTCATTTATACAATTAGAAAACATAAATTCTGCTAACCACTTACCTGAAAAAGTAAAAACGTCAAAGCAACAAGGTAAATGACGGCCATTCCATGAACTAGGCGCCAAATGGCAGGATGTGGCCTAATGAGCACCCTGTAATGAAGAACCTCACAGATTAATATGGTAAAAGTCCATAGCCCAAAAATTGCAAATACATCTGCCTTAGCTAATTTCAAGTCAGGAGGAGAAAAGAAGGCGAACTCTAAAGCTCACATTTGAAGCCTAAAAGAAAAAAGACTTGAGCGGCGGGTCTACTTAAAATAACCTCTCTACCTTCACAAGATAGGGGTCAGGCTGAATACACACCACCCTCCCCATACCCCACTCGTGGAATTTATACAGGATATGTTGTTGTAGTTGTAGTTGACTAACCAAAGAGGAGTTGAAAAGATACTCATTCTAGCACATTCAAAGCCAAAAAGTGAAAATAGACAACACTCAATAGATAATAAATAGCCACCAACTCCTATTTTGAGCTATAATTTACTAGTCAAACCAAAAATATGCAGAACACAACTCAATAAGACCTGAGAGAGAGAGAGGGGAGTATAGTAGCAACTTACGTCGAGGGGGCTTGCAGCAAAGAGTAAGCAAGATACACAGCAATCATAGCCCAAACACCCCTAACAGGAAAAAACAACTTTCACTGTCATGAACATTAAAAAGGAAAAGATGTTTTTTATAAGGTAAGAATATAAGACAGAACCATGATACTCACCCTGTTTCATTTCAAGTGGTGGACGAGTTAATTTCAGTATAAAAAGGGACATTAAATTCAAGTTTTTTGTAAAATAAAATTTACATACTTAGAAGCTATACGACAGGTCTATAAGTCACAATAGTTAATCATTCAAAATATTTTAATATAATTAAGAAACTTGTGGCAGAAGAACAACCTATTTAGACTCCCAAATAGCAACAATACCACATAAAATGGGATAGAGAGAGAAATAAAAAGTGCACACCTTTTCACAGATGCCACAATATCACCGGAAGAAGTGTTTTGTGAGTCGAGAGCTCCACTAGCCCAACTGCAATCATAATACATAAGCAAGTAAAAAAGATGTATTATTGGCTTTAAAAAAATACGAAAAACTACGTATTAGCAAGCAAAACTAAAAGAAAGGAACCAATAATTTGCAAGTAATCAGTAAGGCATCCTAATTGAAGTTCCCATGTGCTTTTGTATACCAAAACCAACTTTTGATAAATACGAAATTCAATTAAAACTGCAACGACTTGATGTGTCATACGTACAGCAAAGGGATTTCATTTCACAAAACAGCCAATTATAATAAAACAATTTTACATATCCTCAAAAAGAAGAGAACTTTTATATTATTATCACCAAAAGGAAAAATAGAAAGAAAAAAAAAAGGCTATTACAATCTAAGCATCTGACTGAAAATCTAATTCATTGATGACACAGAATATTGTATGGACATCCGAAAGAACAGAAGAAATGACACAAGAACTTAGATTTCTTCTACGAATTCCCTCATAGTCCAAGGCACTTATCCAAAAAGAAAAAACAAATCCCTCCATACTCCAAGAAAAGTTTTCGAGAACAACTATTCCTGTCCATAGCAATTATTTTACCTTTGAATATAGAGCATGTACATTAAAAAACTTACATGAGTAAACATGCACCGATAAGCAACAACGTAATAGTGTGAGGTTTGTTTGCCCAGGAAGTCCATGGATCCAACTCATCATCAATATTCAATGTGCTAAGATCACCATTTTGAAGGGAAACTGTATTCTTTTTGTTACCCTTTCTATGTCCATTAGGCTCCATAGCCCTAGCCTGTAAGAATTCAACCTCTTCCGCCTTTTCGCTGCACAAACAAGATAAATGGAACTTCAATTACCAATACATAGTGATTATAGGCGTGTAAAATAATGAAAACATTTCAAAGAAGCCATTAAAAAATCATAGCAGGATGTTCCCTATTGGGCTCAAGCTACTATACGACATACAAATGACGATATATTTTATCAAAGGTACCTTCAGAAATACAACAAACTTATAATAACTTAATCATTACTGCATATCCTAAAAGAGTAAGTAGACTTCCTTTGGAAACAGGAAGTGTAGGAAAAGCAAACACAATCCTTTTTTTGAGAATGGTAAACTAAAAGGAAACATAATCTAAAGGAAAATTTGAAGTAAAGGAAGGGATCCAAATAATCTCATGTCTGTACAACATTTTAATCTACAGATCCTCGGTAAAGAATATACTCGAAATCTGTCACCTCCTCCCCAAACAAAAAGGGAAATTACCAACGGGTAGCTCTTATTGGTTCAAGGTTTTAGCTCGCTATCCGTATTAAAACTGACCTTAAAAGATATAGAAGCATACGGGATTAAAGACTAACTTCAAATAAACTAATGCAATACATCCTAAACACCAAAATAGCCTCTTTAATTGGAGAATAATCATATCCGTGATGCCAATAACCAAAAATCAGTCAGTCTGCGTAACCACACAAATACAATCGAAATTGATCATTTCCAATGCATGTGACTTACAAAAAACAAGGAGTTAACAGAAAGATGAACAAAAAAAAACAAATCTTTTCCAATACCCAGATACAAAAATGAAACTAGACTGTAACTACCAACGCGAAATGAAACAAATTTGAACAATTTAGTGTTGGTTGTTAGCGCAATAAGAACATCAACTACTATCATATTAGTGATGCCAATTAACCAAAAATCAGCTAATTCTTTACAACTAAAATCCACGTAATCACACAAATCCAATCGAAATCGATCATTTCCAGTGCATGTGACTAACACGAACATCAGCGGAGCCAAGAATTTTACTAAGAAAATTCAAAATTCGAATAAGCCAACACCAAAAAGCCACAAGGTGTTCAACATCAGTTATATATACATAAAAAAATATTTTTAAAACATAAAAATTTAACCATATATAAAAACAGTGTAGCTCCGCCCAGAAAGATAAAATATCCAAAACTTCTTCAATACCCCGAAACACAAATGGACCTTGGAGTCTTAACTAGCAAAGCAAAAATCAAACAAATTTGAAGAAAACAAGAACAACCCATAATTCAAAAATATCCCAAATGTAACATACATGGTGCATGCCAATCAATGATTCGCAAAGCCAAGATTTTCACTAAGAGATTCAAAATATGAAGAACTAAACCCAACAAGAAGCCAAATGAGATTCAATATATACTAGTAGTACATATACATTTTAAAAAAACAATTTTAACCATATATAAACAACGTACAAACATCCCGGCCCTACCAGACTTCGCCCCTACCACTCCATTAAGTAAACGCTACAGGAAAAAAAATCCCAGTTTTGAAGTTAACAGCAATATATTCTGTTACCTAAATATGTGTAATAAATACATACACAAAATCTATTTATAGAAAGAAGAACTGAAAAAAGTAAAGTCAGAGAGGGGAAAAAAACTTACGTAGAGAAGACAAAAGAACTAAAAATAAAAAGCTGACAATCACAGAGAGAGAGCCCTAGTAGTAACAGAGAACAACGAATCCTGGCCGTTGGATCAAAAAATGAACAAATTTTCGAAAATGGAGAGATGGGTACTGTAGATAATCAACTATTTAGCAAAAACAGAGCAAATTTGTGGAGATTTCGATGAACACAGAAGCAAAAAAAGAATGAACTTTCAAAAACGGAGAAATGGGTATTGTAGCTGTTTACTAAAACAGAGCAAATTTCTGGACATTTGAATTAACATAAAAGCATAAAAAGATCGAATTTTCGAAAATGGAGAAATGGGTATTGTAGATCATTAACTGTTTAACTAAAACAGAGCAAATTTATGGAGATTCGAATGAACGCAAAAGCAAAAAAAGATTGAATTTTTGGAGGAAAAAACAATGAATTTTCCAAAATGGAGAAATGGGTATTGTAGATAATCAACTGTTTAACTAAAACAAAGCAAATTTATGGAGATTTTAATGAACACAAAAGCAAAAAAAAGTTTAAAAAGTATACAAAAAAGATTAGATTTTTTGGGAGGAAAAAGAAAAGTTCAAAAAAGTTTGAACTTTTTTTTTTTGCCTCTCTTGAGAGAAGAAAACAGTGGTGACTGAAAGTTCACACGGCGGCGAAAGGCGGTGATTTTTAGAGAGAGAAAGACGAAGAAGAAGAGAGAGGAAGTTCGGTTTCTCTTTTCTTTTCTTTTTTTTTTTGGTCAAAGAGAGATTTGGTTTGAAGAGATTTATAAATATGAGTATTTATTACTTATTCTTATCATTAAATTAAGGTACGGTTTTTTTTCTTTGGAAAATTACAGGTCGGAAGAATTTTTTTTTTTTTATCGGTATTTGGTATTTATATTGAATTTCAAATAAAGTATATATAAGAAATGTTAAATTTCTTTCGATTATTTTGTGCGTCTATTTTTTCAAATTTTGAAACACCTTATTAAAAGTTTTGGCTCCGCTACTAATTTGGAGGCATATTTGTATACTAGATAATAAAAGGCCTGTTACGGGCCGAATATTACAATTTTATATATATATACATATAACAGAAATTTAATTAGTTTTCGGGGAAAAAAATTAGCATAATATTTTCAAATAAACATGATAGGAAAGAACAATAAAATATCACATGATTCAGTGATTTTTTAACATCATGTCAAATATATATATTTGAATTAATGATATTTTTCTCTATTTTATATAAAAATTATTCAAGAGAAAAAGATTAAAATTATGAGTGTCAATATATTAACAATTTTCATAAACTATATGAAGCAATAGAGTCTAATGATCCATCTATAGATTAATTTTGAATATACTTAAAATTAGTTTTATAGGTGTTTAACAAACAAAAATAATGACCTACTTGATGAAAATTAGAATGAATTATCTCATTCTTTACAAAGTGATTAAAGGATGAAAAAAAAAGTTTTGACTTTATGTCTTGTCTTGTCTTTATGTTCATTAAAATAGGAGAACAATTTGGTGTAGTAGACAAATTTTTTTTTTCTAAAGTAATTTATATACATGATGAAGGAATATATTACCTCAAATAAAGAGATTTAAAAATATTAACAAAAGTTAACAAAACAAAAAGGGCACATCCAATTGACAATTTAGGGAATTAGTTTGGGTTGGCCATTTTTAGATAATTAATTAAATTAGTTTTAAGGTCTATTTGTGTACTTTTTTCAAAATTTAAATCAATTTTACTGTTGATCATTCTCACAAATACCCTTATTTGGGGTGATTTGATTCTTGTTTCTCAATATTTTATTTAATTGAAAAGAGTCGTTGATAAAACTTTTCCTAATATTAAACTATAGGAAGTTGTATGGATAGTTGTTTTTTTTTTTTTTTTGTAAAGTCTATGGATAGTTTATCTTAATGGATAATAGAAATTTTAACATTTATTTATTTTTATTGGTAAAATGAATATATAGTTATAATATGATATGTATTGTTTTATTATTTGTATTAATTTAATGAAAAGATTGCATATAGTTTCAAATTATGCAATTTTCCGTATTATAATTATGCATTTTTTATTGTCAACTGTTTCCTAGATTTTAATTAACTTCAATTAATTTATCTTTCTGATCACCAATAAGTTATATGATCAATCCATGATTAATGTATTAATTTTTATTTTTTAATTCTTATTAGAGACAAAAGAATAATAATATTAAGTGTTAATTGATAACTTGAAAAATAAAATAGGTCATATACTATAATAATTATATTTTGATTTGTTTAATCTTAAAGAGAAAAACATTCTATTGTAAATGAGATTCAAAGATTTTTTTTTTTTTTCAATTTTAATTAGGAGGATTTTAAAATTATACTTGAAGAATTATTATTTCAAAATTTAGTGAGCATTCTTAATTTACTTTATTACTTCATTTGTACATTTTATTTATCATACTGGTTTTTTTTTTTTTACAATCCCAATATTACAATTTTATTTATATTTATAATAGAAATTTAATTAGTTTTCGGGGAAAAAAATTATTATGATATTTTCAAATAAACATAATAGGAAAGAACAACAAAATATCACATGATTCAGTGATTTTTTAACATCATGTCAAACATATATATTTGAATTAAATAATTAAATTAATGATATTTTTTCCTATTTTATATAAAAAATATTCAAGAGAAAAAGATTAAAATTATAAGTGTCAATATATTAACAATTTTCATAAATCATATGAAGCAATAAAGTCTAATGATCCATCTATAGATTAATTTTGAATATATTTAAAATTTGTTTTATAGGTGTTTAACAAACAAAAATAATGACCTACTTGATGAAAATTAGAATGAATTATCTCATTCTTCACAAAGTGATAAAGGATGAAAAAAAAGTTTTGAACTTATGTCTTGTCTTTATGTTCATTAAAATAGGAGAACAATTTAGTGTAGTAGACAAATATTTTTCTAAAGTAATTTATATACCTGATGAATGAATATTTTACCTCAAATAAAGAGGATATAAAAATATTAACAAAAGTTAACTTCAAAACAAAAAGGGCACATCCGATTGACTATTTAGGAAATTAGTTTGGGTTGGCCATTTTTAGATAATTAATTTAGTTTTAAGGTCTATTTGTGTACTTTTTTCAAAATTTAAATTAATTTTACTGTGGATCATTCTCACGAATACCCTTATTTGAGGTGGTTTAATTCTTGTTTCTCAATATTTTATTTAAGTGAAAAGAGGAGTTGGTAAAACTTTTCCTAATATTAAATTATAGGAAGTTCTATGGATAGGTGTTTTTTTTTTTTTTTGGTAAAGTCTATGGATAGTTTATCTTAATGGATAATAGAAATTTTAACATTTATTTATTTTTATTGGAAAAATGAATATATAGTTATAATATGATATGTATTGTTTTATTATGGAGCCTGATTAAATATCGAGAAGTCTCATAAGTATTAAAAATAAAGAACTTACTATTTCATCACTATTCTGATTGATAAATAATGGCGTAGTCTTTTTGGTGTCTTGATTATCAATAAATTTAATATTTCTAATATACGTTGAAAAATATATTTTAACCTTAAATATATGATTTTAGTATGAAAAATAAAATTAAGTTGAAAAAATACAATGGAAAATTGGATTTTGTCTTTGAATATGCATTTAATTTGAAGGGAAAAAAAAAGAACAAGGAAGTTAAATTTATCAAAATCACTTTTTCAAACTAAAAATTCATTTTCTACATGTTTTGAAAAAAAATATCATGGAAAACAATTTATATCTTTTTTAAGTGGCAATTATATTGCATTTGAACTACTTTTAAAACTCTATCATGATTAAATAAAGAGAAATATTGAAAGCACCCCTAAACTCGACGTAAATTATTAGTTTCATCATCAAATTATTGACGGTCTTAAAAGCACTTCTTAACTTAACTAATTAAAATTATATATAGGTCCGATCTTGCCACATGAGCGAAATATACTCCTAAATTCTTGCTAAGTTAAGAGTATTTTCAACATTCTCTTGGTGTTTTATTAAGAACTCTATGTTCCTACAAGAGCTTGAGACCACTTGTTATGTTATTTGACAAATCGGAGTGTATCTAAGTTTATTTAGTCAAGTAAAAAAATATTTTTAAGATTATCAATAATTCGGAGATGAAACTAATAAATTGTATTAAGTACAGAGATATTTTCAATATTTCCTTCTTATATATCCAGTAATAGTATAAACTTAATAGATAAATACATAGATTAATATTTGGCAATGAATAATAATTATGATAAATTTGTGAATATTCTCGATAAAAAGATCAAATATGCATGTCAATTAATCAAATTAAGTATATTTTATTAGATATTATATTAACCATCAAAATTATAATTTACTACTAATAATTGAGGGATCAAACGTGTTATTGAATACTTTATTTTAATTAATATTTTAATAAAGTACCTTTTTTTTAGATACTATACATTGTACTTCAGGTATATGCTTCACAGTTTGGTACTTGTACTATGCTTTGGAAATGACAAAAATACCCTTTACATTGGGAAAATAAGTTTTGGTAACGTTTGTCTTCTGCTTTCTTAAATTAATAATTAATAAAATATATTTGAATAGTTTTTAAAAAAAATTAAATAAGTGTTTTCTTAAGCATTTGTTTTAGGTTTTATCTAAAAGAATTAATTAAATACTTTAGGTTTTATCACCATTTCAACAATTGATGATTTTTTTAGTAAAACTAGTGAGTTGATTAGATGCGTCGAACAAATGAGCCGTTATTTATAGTTATAATTATGCAA
Organism: Solanum pinnatisectum; assembly: GCA_035578085.1. Taxonomy (NCBI): domain Eukaryota; kingdom Viridiplantae; phylum Streptophyta; class Magnoliopsida; order Solanales; family Solanaceae; genus Solanum; species Solanum pinnatisectum. Next base: position 2,992,833 of record CM069080.1, on the reverse strand, counting down.
CGAAAGATACCGAGATACTTTTAATTATAGTTTAACTGATGTTAAAATGGTGTTGAAATTCGAAATATTTTTTTTTAATCTAAAAATATATAATTTGCATATATGAATTACATGAATGATTTTGAAGAATTTAAGAGTGGTTTATATTAAATTAAATGTTATTTGAGTGTCTCTAATAGTAATGTAGCCAATTAAGCTTTCTTCCTAATGATTTTGAAAAGTTCAAATAGGAGAAATTAAGGAGAGAGGAAAAGGAAAATGATTTTGTGTTGATTTTATATTAGTGATCTCTATCATTTTGGAATATTCCTTTTTAATAAAAGATTATACTTTTTTCATCACCATGATATTATCCCAATTTGATTTTGGTTGAGATGGAAGGATACATGATGATTATGATAAAATGTTAGTAAATACTATTTCCATTATTATTTACTTGTTATATATTTTCTAATTTGATGTTTTACTTGTCCATTTTTTTTAAAAAAAAATTCTATTATACGCTCAATTTATTTATATTGAGCTAATTTCTTTGAAAAATGTAGTGAATAAATATATGAGACCTTATCAATTAATATGGTAAAATGATAAATTTAATATACCAAACATTATTTCATTAATATGTGTCAATGCGAAATTGACAAGTAAAAAGGAACGAAGGGAGTAGTTATGTATTGTCTATTTTTTTTTTTTTTTATCAATAGTGAGTATTAAATATTATTCTCCTATTTCTTATTCTTGAATTTTATTTATCATATTTTTTCCCGTCGATTATTCTTTATTTGTTATTTTCTCATTTATTTGTTTGCTATATTTTCTTTTCATATATGTATGATATGCTTTATTTGAGCTATGAATCTATTGAAAATGATATTTACACATTTACAAGATAGGTAAGGTATAAAGTTTTGTATACATCACCTTTTCCATACTTTACTTGTGGAATTTCGCTCAATATGTTAATTATTATGGTTATTTTGATTGAGATCAAAAGAGGAAACCAAAAAAGAAAGTCACCTCTTTTGCAAAAGGGAAATAATACATGGATATATAGAAAATGGAAGTTTGTGTATATTTACATAACTTCCATTTCTTTATTAAAAATAAATTATTAGGTTTTTTAATTTATATAAAAGACAAGCAACATGAAATAGTGAAGTCTCTCAAACCATAAGCAAGTTATTCTTGCATCCTTTTCATGAAAATGCAATTTTACCATAAAGTTGTTTTTGATGTCCTATATATATATTTCAAATATATCCCTTTTAATTGTAAAAAAACATATCATTTAAACAACTATCTATCCCTCAATTATTTCTAAAATATGTATTAAACCTACTTTTCGTACGTTTTCTCCATTCACAACAATACAACCCAATATAGTTTTACAAGTGAAGTCAAGGGTGGTGGTGATAATGTGTAACCAATTTTACCCCTACTTTAAAAAGGTATAGAGATTGTTTCGAATATGTCCTTAACTGTAATATCACAAGTGGGATTGAGGGAGAGTGGTGTGTAACAATTTTACCCTACTTTGAGAAGGCTGGGAAGACTGTTTCAGATAGATCTTGGTTGTAATTTCATAAGTGGGGTCAGAGAATAATGATGTATAAACAGTCATATCCATACTTTGAAAAGGTAAAACGACTATTTTGTCTCACCCTCGTCTGAAGAAAATGTTTTCTCCATTTGAATCTAATTTTTGCTATTACTTCCATATTTCATTTTATAGTATAAAAGATATTTCTCTTTTCTTCTTTTTTTTTTTTTTTTAATTATTGGGGAAGAAAAGATATTTTCTTTTAAAAATGAGTACTAAAATGGGGGAATTGGACCAATTTGTTGATTTATGAATAGGGGAAATTTGGTAATTGTGGCTTAAAATAGGGGGGACAAAAACAAATATAGGGGAATAGTCATAGTGCTACTAGGCTTATAACCTTTTAATTGCAATGGGGCCCAAAACTTCATTTATTGAAGTATTAAAGCCCTTTAACATCTGTAAAAGTACAGAACAACCCAAATAGAAAGAGACAATTTATTATTCGTCAACTTTTTGCACAAGTCCTTATCATCTTTATTTATCTTTTCATGCATCATCGTTAACGTTCAATCGGGACGAATAAGATTTCTTTTTTTAAAGAGCACTTAATTTTCAAATATGAAATTTTTTGGTATGAATCTAAATTTAATTGAGCTTTAATGTGGTTAAGAAGCACCGTATGAAAAACCAAAAAAAATAAAAAAATCTCTTTTATCATTAATTAGAGATTTAATTTGAGCTCTTAGAATGATAAAATTATGCTTTAAAGTGCTTTATTTTTTATTGACTTTGCACGGCATGGATTCGTTTTAAACAAGGCGTAATGCGAGTATGGGACATTGAATGAAAAATCAACAACTCTAAATTATATGAATCTAAATAAATCGAGGCTTATGTGAGTATCAAATATCGGATGGAAACTCAAAAATACAACTAATAGATTAGGTTTAAAACATCAATCAAGATGTTACTAGTTTTGGTTTTAAATAACATATATAAATTATTAAAACTAGATAAAAATAAGTATTATTACATTTTTAAAATATTTGTTTTAAAAGAATATGATAATGAAAACGTAGCAACCTAAGAAAAATTGACTTTTCAAATAGTGAAAGTACAAATATATTAAAATATCAACAAATATTGCACAAACTTCGTCATTGATCCGTCACTATTTTGCTCATAGCTAATGAAAATATATCGCTAATTCGTCACTAAATAGGAATAGCTACGATTTTTGTTGTTCAGCTACAAAATTTGTCCATTCCTAAATCTAGTTTTTTTTTATTAGTGTTATATTCGATTCATATTATTTGTGTAAGGCTTTTAAACATCCCTAAAGAAAACATTCAACAACTTTAATCATAAGAGCATTCACTACACAATCTCATTTATAGTTTCTACTTGGTGTCTTTCTAAATTAACACACAATTTATTGAAACATTAAAGAAATTTTGAAGACAAAAAGCAAGTATATATTCTTGAAATTATAAAATATCCAATATTTGAAATAAATTTATTTTTCAAAACAATACATAGTTTGAACTAAAAGGAATATAGTATTTTACTGAATGTGTATCAGTGTATGAATGTCCCATATTCTTGAATTTTACGTAACATCCACCCCCACCCCATCCCATCCTGGTTTCTCTTGGGAAGGGGTAGAAGTGAGGACAAAATAATAATTATTTAAAATTTTCCAAAATTGTAAAAAATAATGGGAAAAATTCCTAGGGAACAGTATCCATATGGTGGAATTGTTTTCACTTTTCAATATATATTTGATGAAATGGGGAACACATTAAATTAAAACAACAAGATTTAATTTTTTTTGTTTCTTTTTATCAAAATTCATGCAATAATATACCTAATGTAGTTTTGAGGGGAATTTAGAAAAAAAATAGAAACTATTTCTTTCATAATCGACAAAGTAAAAGTTATTTCATCACATAAATACGCTTTTTTAATAGGTGTTAGCATATTTCAATCCAGATCTTTCTTTTTTTTTTTACTGAAATTATTTTTCGATCGCAATCAAAATAGTTAGTCGTGAAAGAGAAGGCCTTCCGTTGAAATAGGGCGTTATTTAATTAATCTTTTTGAAATAAAAAAAAAATTATTTTTGATATATTTTCGATTCAAATAAAATGCTATATAATTTTTTTTATGTGTTTCATTTGCAAATTGCTTCATGATATAGCTCTATATCTTCGAGCTTAATTTTATCTCTTTGTATATTTTATTTAACAAATAGATGCTGGAATAAACACATTATAATAAATAAACTTCAATTTGTTGAAATAAGTTATCTGATTTTTGTCATTCCTTTATTTTGAATGATTATCTATTTCAAAAATTTAGAAAATAATATGATAATCAAAGCAAATAATGAATATATTGTAATAGAAATCGAATGACAAGAAACTACTATAATACTATAACTAATATTGTTTAGAAATTAAAATCTTTGGGAAAACAAACCTAAGTAGAACCAGACAAAAAGAAAAAAGATCTTAGTTAAATTAAACTGAATATTCCTTATACTGATACCTTTTTTCCTTCTAATTTTGCACACTTTTGAAAACAAACCAATAAAGAATATACAAAGTAAAATGAAATATTATTGTAATATAAATAAATTAGACAATAATTGTTGGATTAGTCACCAAGACAATAAAAAGTTGTTAGCTTTAAAAACTAATCCATTAAGAATATGGACTTTTAATTTATTAATCTACTGATTACAAATGATTGGCCAAAAATAAACAGGTTGTCAATAGTATTAATAATCCTATTAATCTTCATTTGTTTGTTGGATCTACCAAATAAAATAATCAATATTTTTTTCAGACTGGCAACTCCTCCATCACCATATGTTGTTTTGAGTTGTTTTGAGATTTTGACCAAAATATCTTGTCCACTTATTTTATTTTTCTCAAAAAAAATTATTTTAAAGGGAATCTCAAACTTGAGATCCAAATCAAATATGGATCAGATTTAGAACTACTAAAAAAAAGATTGAATCAACACCAACCCCCCCACCCACTCACCCCCCGCCCAACAAATAATAATATCCTCTCCAATTAACAATATTTGAACCATTCAAGTATTTTAAAATATTTTGTTTTTGGTAGATAGGATAGAAAAATATCGAAGTTTCAAAAATTTGTCTCTAAGTGAGATGAAAAGAGCGAATTATCATGAAATTAATAAGCATAATATCAAAACTCTATATATAGTGTTTTTCATAATTAGTATTTCGATACGAATCAAGGTACTCATTATTGTAAAATACATAACTTTCTTATTGAGTGAGTCTATTACCTCAAGTGATGTAAAAATAGAGACAAGATCTATTAGAAATGATTCACAAATTATAGTTTTAATAAGAGGAAAAAAGAAGAAGTGTCAATTTAACCGAGAAAAAATAAATTTAAAATTTGAACTATATAAATTTGAATAAGATATTTCATTATAAACTATTTGACTTACAGAGTTTTAGATTTATTTTTGATAACTTGAAATTAGAATTATTGAGTTCAGACAAATTCGTAACTGATGCATGGATCAACCCATAGAGTGTCAAGGCTCGTCTTTGGCTCAACTTTTCAAGTGTCAAACTCAAATGAAAATGTGACACTCACTTTTAGAGGTCATTTTGGAACTTGTGAATATATATGAATGTGACACTATTCTTTTGTGACCACAATATTCCACAGCCCCCCTATCCCCCCTCCCCCACCCCACAAAGACACACATACAGAGACAAGAAGTAAAACATTACAGCCAATTTGACAAAGCTAAGATAATGGTGTCTTCTCAGACAATATGTTGTTGGTCCTTTAGGTCATAAGGCAAAACATACCTACATGTGTTATACACTTGATTTTGATGTGAGAATTGCAGGTGATCAGAGGTGGATTTAGGATTAGTTTCGTTGATTCAACTGTTATCTATATTGGGACTAAGGTAGTATATAACATGTGAATTACAACTTATATCGTGTTACAAAAATCACTAAACATGTATATATAAAAAGAGTTCAAAATAGGTTGTTAGTACTTGAGTTCGTGTTCTAGAATCTAAAACTTATAAGATATAAATCATCACCTCGCCTATGTATTTGTAGATATGCAAATAAAATATCTTAATTAAATATATATGCTTATAAAGGGAGGAGTCGAAATTGCTCAATTTTGATCTTCATACACTTTGGGTTTATTCATACCTTTTTGACATTCGCAAATCGCACCTTATATATGTCACTAAGAGAGCTCGAGCGTGAAATAAATGAACCCCACGTATCTAAATTCTTGAAGAAAAAAAAGGGTTCAATTTTATCCCTCTATTTCTCATTCTGGTTTAAATTTTACCCTTAGATTGAATCTGTGTCAAGAGTTGACGACAAAACCTAGATTGTTTCTTAACAACCAGAGTAAAGTTCAATGAAAGGAAAAGTTGCTCAAATTAAATAACACAAGGTAATTTAAACTATTTATGCATTATGAACTCGCTAAACATTAAATCATGAATTCGCCTTTATACCGAACAACAACACATTTGTATTAAAAGGCTAAACTACAACACATTTGTATTAAAAGGCTAAACTAAGAGGGGGGAAAAGGGGTTGTTTTCAAATGCCCCAACAACAACAATGACAAAAGCTATGATCTAATAGACAAAAACAAGATTTCATTAAAATTTTAAAAATATAGAAGACAAGAAAGAGCAGAGACTTCACTTGTTGTCTCAAATTTATATGGTCAAGATTCCATTTCTCTCAACATTATTCACCTAATTTAATTGCATGATTCCGACAGCCAGATCAATGTCGCGTTTCGAGGTACTATTATTTTTTTTCTTATTAAAAAAATATTAATGAAAATTACAAAAAAAAAAAAGTGGTCCAAAATTCCTATTTTTTTGTAATAATAATAAATCAATTGAGTCACACATGAATTTTCTAGAAAAAAGAAGGTATAATATGATTTGTAGAATAAATGGACTACTCTCAACTATCAAAATCCGACCTAATAAGTTAGTCTTTTAGGTTGGACTCTCTTATTCAACCTATAACAATTATAGTAACATAGGTTGGTCCACCGCGACCTAAAGTTGTGGATTATATTCAAGAGGAAAGTGAGTCGTGAACAATGAAGTTGATTATGAAGCAAGACAAGTAGAATAGGCCAAATGAGTCTTGCATGGATTTTATCGATAATTTGGTTGGAGGTTTTTAGATTGAACGGGTTCTGATCCTACTTAATAAGCTAGTTTTTGGATTGGGACACTTTGATTTAGTCTTTTAAGTTAGACTCTCCTATTCAACCTATAATAATTGTATCAAAATATATTTATCCAATGTGACTTAAAGACTTGAGTTATGGCCCATTTGAGCTAGAGTGTCAAGAGTGGTAACTTAGAATCAAAAGGTAAGTCAAATCGTGAATAACAAAGTCATTGATTCTTGAAAAAGTTAACTATAATGAACCAACTGAGTCTCACATGTATCTCTCTAACAAATCTGGTGAGAGGTTTATAGATTGAACGAGCTCTCCTACTTAATAAGCTAGTTGATTGGCTCATGTTCAGTTTTTTTGGTTTGTTGATTAGTTGCAATTTGAAATTGTGGACTATCTCGAGCGCAGGGTGTAAAGAAAAATTTCCTAGATGATCTAAGAAAAGTCAATCATGAATAATAGCAAGGTTCTTTTGCCCTCCAGTAGGAGAATTGCAATAAACCAACAGAGTCTCACATGAATTTCACAAAGAGTTGGTAAGAGGTTTAATTAGTAATCTAGTTTTTTAATTATCTCTTGTGTTCAGTTTTTAATGTTTGTTGATCACTCGCGACTTGAAGTTGTAGACTATCTCGATGCCAGAATGTAAAGAAAAATATCCTAGACTATCTAAGAGAAAGTCAATTGTGAATAATAATGAGGTTGTTCATCCCAAGCAAGAGAATTGCACTAAACCAACAGAGTCTGTTGTGATAAGAGGTTTAGAGATTGAACGAGTTCTCCTACTCAATAAGCTAGTGTTTTTATTGGCTCGTGTGTTCAATTTTTTTGGTTTGCTGATCACTCGTGACTTGAAGTTGTGGACTATCTCAAGCGAAGAGTGTGAATAAAAATACTTTAGACGATCTAACAGAATTTCAAATGTGCATAATAAAGAGTTTGTTCGCCCCAAATACAAAAATTACAGTGAACCAACAGTCTCACATGAATTTTACAAAGAGTTGGTAAGAGGTTTATAAATTAAATGCCCTCTCCTACCTAACAAGCAAATTGTCTAGTCTACAACTTTATGTGAGTGTTAACATCCTATGTTGTGTTAATAGACACCATATAAACATTAAGATGGGTATTTGTACCCTACTTGTATCCTATCAATGTCCTATATTACAAGTGTGTTTAGTTAGTATTGATATATACAAGGGGACTTGCTTTGGACAAAAAGTTATTTTTAGACCACAAAGACTAGAAATAGGAGAAAGTCTAAAAATTATTGGTCCCCTCTTTTCTTAATCTTGTTTTTTTTTTCAATTAGGTATTTACATTGTAGTTGACTCTATTTTCATTTTTTAAAAATAGTATTAATGAAAAGATTAAGATAATGAGGTTAAAGAAAAAGGGAACAATTTTAACTTCACTATATATATACATATAAATGTATAAGATCAACTTAGGGAAAAAATCTATCTAAAAAGAACTATGTTGTCTTTTCATTAAAAAAAAAATTGATCCTAAAAGATGCTGAAGCATAATACAAAGATTCCAAATCAAGATGGTTATTAGGTGGGCATTTAGACATACTTATTGTGAAATTTGAAGGAAAAAAAAGAAGAAAAAAGTAGTATTTGGAAAAAATATTAAAAATGATGAGTGTTTGGACAAGAATACAAATTAAAGTAGTTTTTAAATTTTTTGTGAATGATTTGAAATGAAAATTATGAAAATAACTTTTCGGAGTTTTTTGACTTCCAAAAAAAATTCATTAGTACTTTAAGAGTGGATTCAACATTTAAGGTTTTCATGGTGCTAGAAATTTCAGTAAGGATCTTCAAAGAAATAAAAAATATTGCAATTATATTATTAACCTATGTCAACGAAATTCTATTATGAAAATACTACACGTACAATGACATTTTTCGATGAAAAGGATTTAATTGAACCCCCTTCGTCAAAGCTAGCTACGATCCTGCGAGATTCTATTAGTAATATGTTTCCTCTTTAATTTGTTCCCCTATTTCCAATAGTGTCCTGGAAAAGCTTAGTATTTATGAAAGACATGCCTAGACATCAATTCTTATTGTGGGTTGCGCTATGTTGTTTGGACTACTCGAAAAATATCAATAGATTTGTACTTGGCTCTCTGAAAATAATACATTGTTTTTAAGAATACAATATGAGCACTACTCATAAATTATCGAAAAGTCCAAACAACATAGCTTGTGTGGGTCTCTGTTAACCTGGATATGTGAAAGAAGGAACATTGGTTGGTTAATATATGAAAAACTACATAATTAGACAGACTTCATTACCATATATACTATTATTATCTATATTTTCAAAATATTACGTATCTTACCTCTAATTAAGAGTTTTCTTCCATATTGAGGAATATACACTTAGATACATGTATTTTGCTAGCAGATACACCAAAATAGGGAGAGAGGTGAGAGAGATGGGAAGGGAGGCGAGCGAGATTCGTTATGTATCCCAGATACATGTGAATCCACTTGGATACAACGTATCTAGAATAAATTACACCTAATTTTGACCCATGTATCCCGAGATATATGTATTTGAACGTATTTGAACGCATCAAAATTTGATAAAATTCGTAATATTGCAAACTATAGTGTATCTAAATAATGATGAAGTGCAATGGGCCTCAAAGTAGCATCTTGGGCTTCTTATTTGCAATTGTTGTCTATCAAATTTGGGCTGAGAGGAACGCATGCAGGCTCATATTGTAAGACAAAGGAATTGTAATTGAAAGTTGAAACAATTAGATAGCTTGAAGATAAATCTTGAAGATAAATTTTAAAAATACGTCACTGATATTCTTTGCATCGAGAGTTAATCGGAAGCATATTCTCTACCTACAAGATAGAGGTAATATCTATGTGCACTCTATCTTCTTTAGATCCTATTTTCTAGAACTATATTGCGTATATATCTATCGTATGTTATTGTTATACCACATTGATATGGAGATGGAATTTTATTTTGAATAGTAGTAAAACAAGCTTAAAGAAGGGAGTAGATAAAATGTTTTGAGTTAATGGCTAAAAACATTGCTTTAGCCTAAACCATCACATTTTATGAGTCTTGTACTTAAATTATGTCCATGTTCTTAACCCTTATGAACTATAACTTCAAGCGTAAAATTTCTCCCATGCAATAGTTACTGGTGTTTATATTTCATGCTCCTAAAGTACTTAAAGATTTATAAAATAATATAGCACGTATCATTTAAATAAGTTAATACATTAAAGTTCTTAAATTATCACTATTTTGTATTAATTCCAATAGACTTTTTTTTGTTTAACTTGGCTAAAAATATAATTATTGTCACATGTAGTTTCACCAGGCGCATTGAGCAAAAGCCCTTTGAGTATTTCTAACCTTCAAAATTTAAAATTCAAGAATAACATTAAGTTTAAATCCAAACTTGCAAAATAGTGACAATGTACAAAGATTGTACGTACTAACTCTAAGTTTAAAATGTTCGTTTATAGGACTTAAAAGAACAACTCAGTACATAAAATATTCTACGTTTATGTAAAATTTGAGGAAAGACAACATAGATGATCTATTCGGATTCAAATTTATCGATTGCTTTCACCTATCACGATCCATTCTAATCGCAACAATTGGAGACAAACCCAAAACTGAGTTAAAAATAAAATTGTGGATATGTCTCCAATTGTTTCAATTTTAAGTCGTCCGAGCGACGTCAGAACAATTCTAAAGTCCATCGACTCCGAAACGTCAGTCTATGACAATCACTCGCCTAAACCTAGGCTAAGGCCAATAACAAGCTACCAAAGATCACAAACAACTGCGTACGATAATCACAAGGTAAAACACGATCACAACAAAAGAATAAAAATGCTAGTACTCTCGAAAATACCTGTGACATGATTTCCAATAAAGACTCACTCAAATTTATTAATTACTTTCACGTATCAATCAATTACCATTCAAAAAAAAAAATTATTGATTGCTTTCACGTATTGAACCTTGATCCATACTTTACCAAAGGAAAAAAAACGGAATTAGTCTTTATGCGTTGCCTCTCCCTCTAAAAATTTAATTTGCAATGGCGACCCTAATGTATCACATGTTGTCATCGTCTTCACTGCTATCTCTGGGATTCTACCACCTCATCTGCACCACCCGGAACCGCCTCAAATCCGCCGGAGACTACGTCGCCAAACCCTACCACCCTCTCTCCTTCATATCTCAACCTCATCTCCGCCGTCTACCTCTTTATCTCCTCCTCCTTTGCCTCCTCATTTCTCTGATCCATCAATCGCTCGTCTCTTTAGATGCCGATCCTCTCCTCAAAGGTCATACTCCGGTGCACCGTTTCACCTCACTTCAAGCCGCCGCCGTTGTTTTCTCGTTTCTAATACTCGTTGTTTTTCTCCTGATCTCCGAGTCAACTTCTCTTCTCCCGCTTCCTCCCGATCTGTTCTTCGCTTTAGCTGCTGCACTTTTCTACCTACAGTATTCGGTATCCGATTCTTCTGCTTCCGTTCAAACCTCCGATCTCCAGGCAAAATGTGATTCCGTTTCAGCTCGCATTTCTGCGCTCTCCGCGTTACTTTGTCTCGTGATTGCTGTTCAACCTAGGCTTTTCCTAGCTGATGTTGCTTTAGCTGCTTCTATCTGTCTCCAGGGACTATGGGTTCTACAGACGGGACTGTCGCTTTACGTTGATGCGTTCATACCTGAGGGTTGTCATAAGCTTTTGGATGTTGTTACTGGGGTAGAAGGTTCAACCAAGTGCGATTTGGAGGACTCTAAGCTCAGGGCTATTGCTATACTTGATTTGGCTTTTGTAGTTCATGTGATGTTTGTATTGCTCATTGTTACTGTCACTTATGCTGCCGTTGCTAAAACTATTGGTATCAGGAGATTTGGTTCTTATGAGGCTCTGCCCAACGCTGACTCGAGTCATATACAAATGAAGGCTATGACGGGAACTCAAGCTTGATTATCGTTGCATTAGGTATCATTCTCCCCTTAACTACTCAATGAAGGATATGTTAAGCTCTTAAGCAGAAGAATTGAAATGGTGAAATGTAAAGAGATGCATTGCTTAGTTATATAATGTCTTGTAAACACAATATATCGACCAAATTAATCGTCTACTTTCTGTTTTGTCCTCTGAGATTGTTGTGCAAGTATTTGTTACTGTTCATTCACTTGGTACATGCATTATTAATCTCTGTATTATCAGTGTGGACAGAAGCTCTTGCACATGGCAGAAAATGAGTCTCAGAGCAAAGGAATTAAGCACATTGCTCGATGTGATGACACAACATACTAATAATATAACGAGAGATGAAAGAAAACAACCACCTGGCTAATCAAAAATATCAAAAGAAGCTGGGTGGGTGTTAATATTAGTTGATTTGTGCTTTAGAATATAGTACCTAAATCACCTCCAGAATTGGAGGTAATAGTATTGTGCCCCGATAATAACTAAAGCCTACTCAAAACCAATAGCAGAGATCAATAAGGAGGAAAGGAAGTCTCTGTAGAAATTCACTTCCTCATATTTGGTTGTGCAAGTGTTTGTTACTGTTCATTCTCTGAGTAAGTGCATTATCAGATCCCCTAGGCTAGAGAGATTCCTAGCTTTGTATTGTAAGCTCTACTGTCACATACTTGGTTCATATTTTGCTGCTATTGTGCTTCCAGGACCCAGGCTGAAATAGACCTAATAGACCTATGATTGTGTTTTATGTGATTTATAAATCTTTTTTGGATAGTATTAACTAATTTGCTTAAGCCTCAAGTCCTTGATTTTGACCATTGTTTCTGCTTTCAAAATTCTTGGTCTGACCTGGATTATCCAAGATGGTGTCATTCTTACTCAGGAATTATTAAAAGCATTGGAGCCACTAGTGGTTATTCTTCTTTATTCCTTGCTTCTTTCAGAATTGATACTTGCAAAGTGGCAAGCCCTCTGATAGAATTAGCTAGGACTTCTTACAGTGTCCTTCTCAATACGGGCTCCTCTCCTGTAGCATTCTGGTTTATCATGTATCATAACTTCATCTCCATATATCCTTTTAAACGATTCACCTGTTGAACTCATTTATACTTGCTGTGGTGAATGGTCTTTGACAAGGGATCCTCTATCCCCATGCTTGTTCATTCGTTGTTGTGATGCCCTTTCTAGAGCCCATATTTAAGTACTATTTAAAGAATGCATAAGAGGGACCTTATCTTGGTTGAAGTATCTGAAGAATATAAACGTGCTTTCATTGAGTCTATTTTACTTCCCACTCTAGTTTACCATTTGGTTCATATTCTTCTGAGCTACATTCCCCACAAAGTTGATATGAAAATTATTCTTTTTCTTGACGTGTAAACCAACTCACCTGGGGAGGGGGATAATCAAAGAAAAGGACTCTTTAACATTACTCATCTTAAAAAAAGTAAGTTGAGTATCTGGTCTAGAGATGGTTCTCTTCTTTCTAGCAGTAAATGGAAAATATCATAAAACTAAGTCCTTTCTTAGTCTCTCTGCAAATAGGACAAGTCTTGATACCTGGAAATTGCATCTTAGTTGGTAGAGAAGGTTTCTATAAGTGTCTTGAATGGAAAATGGGTCATGTGAAAACAATTAAGGTCTTGGGTAGCTCTATCCCATTTACAACTGAAATGATCCATTTCCTCCATTTTCCTTTGAAACATTGCTCCTGAGATCCTAACCATTCCCACTTCGCCATTTTGCTATGGATTATCATATAATTGTGCTTGTTATTTGGATTTTGTGAGTCTAACTGATTCCATTCTTTCCAACAAGAGTTTAAAGATATTTACTCCAACATCTACACTCCTCCCTCAGCTGTTAGATTTTAAGTTTAGAGTGTTGCTTAGAAAATTCCTTCGCCTCTCTTAAGCTTTTGTTTCACTTGGAAATTTTTCGACAAACTTCCTACTAAAGCTGGGTTAGGTAAGAGAACTTCTGTTAATTTCTTGTGGGCTCATGGTTCATGGCCCACGTGTCATATATATAACTCATTAGATTAAAAATTGTTTGTGCTGAAAACTGGAATTCTCAGTGTAATCCCACAGGTGGGGTATGGGGAGGATTGAGTGTACGCAGACTTACCCCTACCTTGTGGAGGTAAGAGGGTTGTTTCCAAGAGACCTTGGCTTAAGGAATAAGGAGTGCCTTCTCTAGGATTATGAGATAGAGAAACTGTACACAATCTTTTCTTGAATTTGCCTTCACTTAGATTCACCTTCTTTCCACCTATTCTTTGAAGTTATCCTATTTAGTGTTCTAAAGCCTCTTTTCTAAAGTGTATAGACCATGGTCCTTACTCATTACTCAATTACTGTTTCTATTCTTCCATCAAGAACTTGGAAGCATGGAATGTAGTTCTGTTCCAGCGATTCACAGTTTTTAGCAGTAGCTAATAGTTAAGAAGCCTTTCAGGAGATGATGGTCAAGAATGTGATTGAAGCCAGGAAACTACTACAGCCTATATGCTCACACTCTTCAAAAATGTCAGAGTGTGTGTTGGATCCTCCAAAAGTACTGCATTTTTGGAAGATCTAACACGGCAACATTTTGGAGAGTCCGAGCAACATTGACTATAGCTTCTACATGGCAGCATCCTTTTAGCCTCACAAGAAGTGGTTATTTTTTTTTTTTTTGAGAAGGTAACAAACACAAGAAGTGGTTATTGAGAAAGTATTCTTAGTTCTTATCATCAGAAACTTGAGACCCTTGTGATCTCAGTTCCTACAATATTTCAAAAGTTTTTTCTCTGTATTGCTAAATTTTTTGACTTTTAAGTATTTGCTTTATTTCTAATCTTCTGTCTTTGTTGATCAGGTTATAGGAGGAAGGCGGCATTCCAATCAGATTAGTCCATCATTCTCAGCTTTCATATCTCAATCAAGAAGAAGAACAATCTAAAAACGAGCTAAGCCTGCCAAGAAGGCTTCCCAAAGCTGATTTATATAAGCTAAGTTCGGTTTTGTTTTTGCAGAGTTCAATCTTGTTGATGGAGTAGAAGCAGTTTCTTTTGTATGCACCCAATACTTTACATTAGACTGTATTTTATCTGGACAAAATGTTGTATGAAATGTCAAATGCAGTATAATTCAGGAGGAGGAAGCTTTGGTTCCTGCCTTTTTAATCATATATATGCAATACACACTGGTCAACTAAAATATCGTTTAGATATTTGTAATTTAAAGTTCAGCCATGGTTGCTTGGTACCAAATGAAGGATTCTCATCTTCTCTGGAAAATCTGTAAGCTCTCTTCTTTATGGCGGTAATACCAAAACATTAAATTGGTGTGTGGTCCGTCTTTATTTTGTTTTTGATACTTCCGGTGATTCGTGAATTCTAATTTGTTTTTGCATCTTATTTTATGTTTTTATTATTGATAAGAATTTTCTAGTTAAAACCCTATGAATCGATAAAGACCTCAAATTCATACTAAAACCATGCTTTCACAAGTCGTCCCCCCCGAACTAAGACAAGAAAGCAACAATTATTCAGGCTACCAACAAAGATGAATTTGAAATATCAAGTGGAAGAGCAAATGGAAACAAATAGAAAATATTACCCGTTTTAAGCAGTTCTCAATATAATACAGGGTTTCTAAACAACCGAGCATTTTCTGGGATTGTGTTTCGACGAATCACCCCTTGTAGCTTATTAATCAAGTACAGTACTAATTTAAGCTCAAAAAAGAAGAAAGAGCAATTAGCTTGCTCTTCAGCATTCGAATCTAGCAAACAACAAAAACTGAAAAATACACAAAAAAGAAGTTGCATCAAAGCAAAGTGTGCTTAGTAGGTGTAGCCCTTGACAAACATTCCCTTCTTCGCTTCCTCATTTTCACCTTCTGCGGAGTATTTTCCGAGCTGAGCCAAGGAGTTTGCTTTTGCACGAATCAAGAGTGCCCTCTGTGCAGCATCCACATTCTCAGGACGCCCTTGCCATGTCTTGAGCACTGTGTTCTGGAGTGCTCTTGCATACGAGAAAGATACATGCCATGGGTTGGGGCTCTGGTTCATTGCGTGGAGGTTGAGTGTCGCTTCCACTTCAGATTGTCCTCCGGACAGAAACTGACAAGTAGAAAAACACACGATTTTTAGCACAGTTGAACAAGAAAAAGAGCAAGAAGTAGCAACTTAACTAAAGTTTTTCTTTACTAAAGTTTTTCAAAGAAAAAAAGAGTCCAAGCGTGTAGTTTCCTCTAATCTTTCTATGGTTAATTTTGATTAAATGAGAAACAAATGAGCGAATCAAAGAAAAGTAAGTCATACCATGATTCCGGGAACCGCGGGAGGAACTCTTCTCTTCAACATGGTAAGTGTGTATTTAGCAATAGTATCTGGGGTCGCCTTTTCTTTGTGTTCAGCACCAGGAGTAACCATGCTAGGTTTGAGCAAAATACCTTCGAAAACAACATTGTTTTCTGCTAGGTAGTAGAAGACTTCTGCCCAAACACGTTCAGCAACTTCAAGGGTTCGTTCTATTGGGTGGTCTCCATCCAAAAGAATCTCAGGCTCTACTATTGGCACTAAACCATTGTCCTGTAGGGAAAAAAATGATCTTTAACCATCCATAAATAGGAAGACAAATTTCCATCGTTCCCCAGATCATGCAGATTCTTAAAGATTATCCTCCAATTCTGAAGATCGGAGGATATCCAAAAACAAGTGCAACCAACTAAGGAGGTGGGTCTGTTGACTTAGTTATCTCACATTTTCTTGTACAACTTCGGAAAGATAGAAAAAGTCCTAAAAGTTACCTGAGATATAGCAGCATATCGAGCAAGACCCCAAGCTGCTTCTTTTACAGCCAAAGCAGAAGGACCGCAAGGAATGCTAACAACTGTTCTCCTGAAAATTTCGAAGCCGCATATCATTTATGTTCCATAATTCTTCAGAAAAGTTAAATGCACTTTGATCTTCCAAGGAAAGAATAAGAGACAACATGAGAGAGGAATAGCAGTAGAAAAGTGCAAGGCCACAACGTACCACTTGGCAAAACGTGCCCCTTGCTTGTAGTATTCAGCAGACCTAGAAGCCAATCCATCCAATCCTTGGCACCAGGATTCATTGTTGGATCCTGGTAGGGGAACCAAACCCTGTAAGTAAAAAAAGAACGGTTAAAATTGGACGAAGTTCACCAACAAAAATATTTGCAACAAAAGATTAAGAAAGGTAGCAGCAAAATCCTAAAGCGCAGAAGAAGTTACACAAGGCATAGAAACAAGTTAAGAAGGACACCTTGTCAACTTTGATTCCAGGTACAATCTTCTGATCGCGCAAGACATCAACAAACTTCTTCCCATCGGTAGTGGACTGGAAAAGTGTCTCTTCAAATAGAATGGATCCAGAGATGTAATCACCTAGGCCAGGAGTGGTCAACAAGAGTTGACGGTAAGCTTGTCTATTTGCTTCTGTGTTGTCCAGACCAATTGACGCTAGTCTCTTTCCGGCAGTTGCATTCGATTCATCAATGGCGAGGATGCCCCTTCCAGGAGATGCAATAGTTTTCTACATCAAGTAAGCAATAGACAAAGGTTCAGGCGTTCAGCATTATTATATTTTGCAGAACATCTTTTACCCCGCATTCTCCAAGTTTACAAGAATGTTAGGCAAAGGTGAGTTTTAATAAGCGGGTGGATGTATCTAGCACTCCGTAGCATGTTGAAGCAAACACACTGATTGCGGCTCAGACCATGTTTGTATATGCAGAAAAAAACTTTTTATGTGCATACATGTAAAATAATAAACAATATAGTTGTTGCTTCGTACAAGAAAACCAATTTATAGATACAGGCATACAGCTGAACATATCAACATCAACATATCAAAACAAAGTTTACCAACTAAACCTTTTCCCAATCCACCGAATCCAAGTTATTAAATCCGATCAGAAAACATGCAAACAAATGAAGTGTGTGTGCCTGGGAGAGATATCACTTTCATATAGCTCTGGAAAACAAATTTTCAAATGATCAACCTAAAATTAAGATTCTGAAGTCCTTTTTAAATTAGGGGTAAGGTTTGTGTACACACTACCTTCCCAATGCCCCACTTGTGGGACTACACTGGGTATGTTGACATGTTGTAGTTGTTGTAAAATTAGAATGAACGATGTAGCTGTTTTAGCTGTTTATAACTACAGCCAAATTTATCAGCATCACTATAAACAATACAAACACAACAATTCTGACAAAAAAAGCAAACCTCTTAAACTTCCATCAACTCACTGAACAAAACAGCAGCACTTTCAAAATTCAGTAAATTAGCACACACCTCTAACCAAAAATTCAACTTAAAATGCATGATCTAAACTAAAAAGAAGCTTCTAGATCCAACTGATACTACATCCAAACATATCAACATCAGTATAGAAATTTAAATAAACAAAAAGTTGACCAAACTAAACCTTTTCAATTTCAATCAATCCAACGAACCAAGGCAGCACAGTTGCAAAAATTCAGTATTTTAGCGGAATTCTATACAATAAATCAACACAAAAATACATAATCTAAACCAAAAACATAAAACAAATCAAGTTGCACCGGAAAAAAACACTTTTAGATCCGATCATAAAGCATGCAAACACATAAAAGTGAGAAACACAAGCACACACATATATAGATATACAGAGAGAGAGAGAGAGAGAGAGAGAGAGTTACAGCGGTTTTGATGAGCTCATCGGTGTAAGATCCAGCAGCACGGACGACTGAAACACGGCGATTCGAAACAGGCAACCGGCAGGAAGATCCAGGTCGTTGATTGAACGATTGTTGACCGATCCACGAAGATGACGATGCGTTGAGCTTCACCAAACTAGAACTCGCCATTTTTTCTTCTGAAAATCGCCTCTTTTTTCTCTCTCTGCGAAAAGAAATATAGCTTTTTTTCCGTATAAAGCGTCGCTGTTAAACAATATATAGAAAATGAAGTTTGGGGGTTGGTAGCGACGGCTAACAGTGTTTTTTTTTTTTTTTTGTTATTTGGAGTTCTTGAAGAGTCCGCTAGTAAACAGTATGGACAATTCAAGCTACGGAGATACCAAATGAATAATAGGAAATTCGAGATTTCGAATTCGAGCCTTATATAATATGTATATATTCACAATTCAATTAAAAAGAAAATAAATTAATCAGATAGATTTTTTTTCCACAATACATTGAATGTGAAGTCCATTTCGAATGTTTTTATGATATGAAAGTTCTTGCTGTAGACGAAAAATGTTATTTAATATAAATATATTTTGTGAATAATTGTATATCGGTTGGTTCGGTTCGATTTCAAAATTTATTGATTTGATTTATTGATTAGGTTTGTAGATATACTAAACTGTTATAGAACTATTAAATATTGACTTATTGATTATTGATTTATTGGTTATTGATCATTATCAGTTTAATCGTTAAGATTTGACACTTTTTTTTTATATGTAAAATCTTGCTCAAAAACAAACATTATCACATTGTAAAATAACCAAGAGTTTGAGATAACGAAATAAAATATGAAACTAAACTCTTAGGGGTCGTTTGGTTGGAAACAAATTATCCCAGAATAAGTTATCATGGGTTAGATATCCTGGGATAACTTATCCCACCATGTATATAGGATAACTTATCCCATCACTATGATATAAATAGTGGGATAAGTTATCCCAAACATGACAACCAAACAACATAAATTTTTTTTATCCCATCACTATTATTTTTAATCCCTTACACCAAACGAGCCCTAAGTCTAGACTTTATATGTGAAAAATGGTACTCCCTCCGTTTCAAAAAGAGTGACATAATTTGACTTGACCCGGAATACAAGAAAATAAATAAGACTTTTGAATTTTGTGATTCTCAATTAAAGTTATGTCAAATGTACAAAATTGTCTTTTAATTTTGTGGCCTTAAACATGTCACATGAAAAGCTGAAATTAAAATGTTACCAAAAAAGGAAAGAAATTGTTCTTTTATAAACAAACTAAAAAGGAAAGTGGGTTATTTTTTTTTGAAATAGAGGGAGTGTAATAATGAGTAATTTTTAAAAACAAATTGTTAAGAACCAATAACCCAATAATAAAAAAAATCAAAATTATTATTAAAACCGCAAAACATTTAACCTTTTTTTCGATTCGAATTATCAGTTTTGAACCTAAAATCACACATTCTAATTATCTACCTATATTATAAAAAAATAAAATTAGAAAAATAAAAAAATAAATTAACAAAATAAAAAATGCTCAGAATTGACAAATCTAAACCCTAAAAAAGATCTTCATCACCCTCACCAAAATCCCAGCTGAAAAAAAACCCTAATCTCCATCTGATATAATGATCCTATAACATTCACAATTCTTCCCTTCTGCAAATCCCAAATTTCGAAAAATTTTGAACTGAATCAATGTCTCAAGATGGAGCAACAGCCATGGATTGGAAGAAGGATGGTCAATCAACAAACCCTACCGGCAACGGAATCGGGAATTGTATTCGAAATGGATCAAACGGCGTTGTTTACCCACCGTATTCTTCTCACCGGCTGCGATTGAATCCTAGCGTTGATCACAAACCAGATAACTATGATGACCTTCAATTGGATTTTAGTCCGTTGTTGTTTAGTTCCCTTGAACGTTATCTTCCGCCTGCTCTTCTCAACTCATCTCGTGACCAGAAGGTTCATTATATGCGTGAAATTCTCCTCCGTTACTTTCCTGAAGGCGAACGCACTCGGGTAAGTTATCAGATTTTCAATTCTGTATTTTGAGTTTTGCATGTGTCAAGTCCTTGTTTTTATGCGCATTTTGATTAGTGTGTATATATGATGTAAGCTTGTGTGTGAATTGAGCTGTGATAGAATGCTAAGAAGCTGGAAAGGGGAAAAAAATGGGATTTGTACTGCAATGTATTTAGCATCCTAGTTTTTTCTGCGCTTTTGATTTGTGTGTATATGATATGTTAGAATGTGTGTGAATTGAGCTGAGATAGAATGATAAGAAGCTGAAAATGGAAAACATTTGGGAGGTGTATTGCAAAATGTTGCAGGTAGTTTGCTTCCTTGGTTTTCTGCACACTTTGATTAGTGTCCATATCATATGAATTGAGCTATTGAGCTGTGATAGAACACTGAAGCTGAAAATGGAAATAAATTGGAAGATGGAATTCTTTTTTGGGCTTTGTATTGCAAAATTTTGTATGTATTTGGCTTCCTTGTTTTTTTCTGCACTGTTTGATTATGTTAGAATGTGAGGCTGTGAATTGACCTGTGATAGAATGTTGAGAAGCTGGAAAATTTTTGGGCTTTGCATTATAAGATTTTGCATGTATTTTGCCTTTATGTGAGTTTGCTGTACCCTCTAGGTACAGTTATTTTCAATGTGGATTCCGGTTTTCTAGTGCTTGTTTCTAATTTGAGTACATGAAAAATCCTTTGTTAGTTAGTGCTAGAAAAATGACAAAGGGAGGTTTTTGAGCTCAATTATGTGGGTACGCAGAGTTGTGAATTGAGATGTGATAGAATGCTGTTATGCTAAGAATAATTAAAAGAAGTTAAAAGATGAAAATTTCTGGGATTTTTGGTTGGTTATTACTGGAAATTTTAGGCGTTGTATTGCTTGTAGCTGCCTTATGCAAGTTGCTGTTAGATACTCAGGATTAGTGGTGAATAACTTGGAAACATAGTGTCTGCCTTTAACTATCAGTTGATCTTGTGTTCTGCAGAACTGTTTATGCTATTTTTTGGATTTTGATTTATCTTTTGTATAGTTTGAGAAGTAAAAATTTAAAAGACTATCTGAAGTGAATTAAAAAAATAGTAGATCTTTTAAAAGGATTGGAAATGCTTTTGTACAAATGAGGGGATGTCGTTTATTTCTCATGAAGTTTTGAAGCACTCACCAGTGATAGTTAGCATAGACGATTGGTGTTATTTGTAGAGAACCTTTCTTTGGTGTAGTTTCTTTACTTTTTTCTAAATACACACGGATCACAAAAATATTTTCCACAAATTCAATGCAATTATTACTTTTTCAAAGGGAAAAAAGATTAGTATGCTGAAGGTCCAATCTGATCTTTGAATTTGAGTACAATGAACATTTTGAAAGGGTTACAATTTTATTGCAAAACTGAGTAGTTGTTTACTTCAACAACTACTACTATCTTCAACCCCAAGATGGCAAGAAGAAGTTGGGGTTCACAATATGAATCCTTACTATGTCTTTCAATTCACACTTATCTCTGACCAATATTAAACCGTAAAAAATAAAAAAATAAGTTCTCTATTTTTTTTGTGGGCATATAATGAGAGTAGAAAATTATTTTTGAAAAATATATAAGCCAGTTGCTAATGGTTTGAAGGCTATTTAGATTTCAGATGGATTGGATCCTGATTAAAAATGCAGTGACTAGATATATGATTTCTATCTTATGATGACTATAATGTTGTGTCCCTTTTGTCATTTTCTACATACTAAGCTTTTTTCTTGTTGGACATAGCATTTTACTTTTTTTCTTTTAAATAATTCAGGGGAGATGTGACCCCAGTATAGATGAATATATGAACAACCAAAATTTTGGTTTAAAAGAACTGATAACGTAAGTTAAACCTACATGGTTAATTTGGTTATAATGTGGTGGAATAGTTGAGCAAATCATTCCAGTCTCCTAGTGAAAGCCTTGTTTACACGCGAATTATTTGGAATGCTGTCTGCTGGTAAAGTCTTCTCTGCATGTTCTTGGTTTCAAAAAAATTTCCCTGCTATTTGTGAAATTCACACTCTCTCTTTCGTAACTCTATCAATATTATATTGTTTCATCTCCTCTGCTTTAACAGGTCCAGAAGCATAGAGAATACAGACAGAAGATTATATCAAACTATCAGGTATTTACATTTTGCTGAAGGGATTTGGGGTTAATATTTTAATTATGAATGTAAATAAAAAGATCAATTGTATGTCTTTTTATGTCAAGCCTATTGAAGTGAAGTATGAAAGTTTACATCACTTTGCTTGTATTTTCTCTAGAGAGAAATGCTTTTGCATTTGACGAATTAGAAGTATAGGAATGTAACAGCCATTGATCTTTGTTGAATCAGGGTTGATCACCTTCTTTTTCTAATTTGCTTGCCTTCTATTCCAGCCTCTACACAGGGAATTATATACGATGCATGCTCAAAATTTCTTTGTGCCATCATTTCTCAAGGCAATTAGTGAGAACTCAGAGGAAAGTTTCAGGAACATAATGTGTGAACCCTCTCCTGGAGTATTTACATTCGAAATGCTTCAACCACGATTTTGTGAGATGTTGTTGGCTGAGGTATTAGCTGCCTCGCTGCTTCTATTTGCAATCAATCTACTTCTTCTTTGTAGTTTAGCTTTTCTGTTTTCTTATCAGGCTCTGATTGATTAGGTAGAAAACTTTGAGAGGTGGGTCCGTGAGACGAAATTCAGAATAATGCGTCCTAATACGATGAACAGATTTGGTGCCGTTCTTGATGACTTTGGCCTTGACGCCATGCTGGAGAAGTTGATGGAAGATTTCATTCGTCCCATTTCAAGAGGTAAGAACTTGTGTATTTTTTTTAGGATACAGCAAAGAAAACAAAGAGGAGCTTATTGAGATGATTACCTGGATCTCTTTTGATCTTCTTCTTTGAATTTTTGTGCAGTTTTCTTTACTGAAGTTGGTGGATCCACACTTGATTCCCATCATGGCTTTGTTGTTGAGTATGGTATGGATAGAGACGTTGACTTGGGTGAGTTGCTTCTATTTAGTAATTATACGGTGCAAACTATTGCTCGGGTGCCGCAAACCTTATTTGGTTCTTTGAGTTACTGCCTTGCTTCTAAACAACTTATTTTTCAGGTTTCCATGTCGATGATTCAGAAGTGACTTTAAATGTGTGCTTGGGTAAGCAATTCTCGGGTGGAGAGCTGTTCTTCCGTGGAGTGCGGTGTGAGAAGCATGTGAATGTTGAAACACAACCAGAGGTAATTATTTGTCCATTGTATGAGTTTAGTAATTGTGCATGTGGAATCTCTATACTCTGATAGGAAGTCATGTTTCCATTATTTTTTATTTATAAAAAGAAGTTCCATTCTTTCATACTTCCGTTTCTTTCACGTGGTGGTTATTGTGTTGTTGAAAGTAGTAGCCTGTCATTTTCCATTACAATAAAAAGTTAGTAGCTTATCAAAGTGCGTTACTGTCAACAACTTCATAAGTAACGTTTAGCAACTTTTTTGTGATAAGTAAGTAATTAAACAACTTTTTCTGATAAAAAAGCTTACTGTTGATTATATTTACCAAAATAGAGGCTTACTGTTCATTTTGATTATATGAAGTCATGATTCTCAAAACTGGATCTTTCTTCAAAAGAAAAGGTTCTTTCTTTTTTTGATAACTAACTCAAAGTTGGATCTATGACCATCTGTTCATGGTTCAGAATGGAAACGGGATCCTTTCTTTTACAAGTCAAAATGACTCCATTGATATCCACCAAGTTGGTGTCAACATACCATAACGATATACTTCAGGATAAAAAAGGGACCTTCCAACGAGTATATGATATGTACTCTTTACACCAAAAATACAAATGACACAGATTGTAGCTTTTAACTCTCTGACAATGGACCCTCAACTCCTTCAAGCATTCTTCTATTCCTCCAATTAGCCAACTAAAAGAGGGACAACTACCTATACTCCCTCGGACTGGCATCCAATTTGTGGGACATTTATTGACACCTTATTTTGAAGGGAAAATTTGCCTTGTATTTATCTTTTCATTTAAAGCATAGGATAACGAATACACACTGTGTTTGCTTGCTCACCAAGTGTATCAGCTGATACTTGTTGTCTACTATGGTGTAAATAATGAAGAAAGTTATCAACTCCACCTTAGATATGTGTTAGAGTAGCAATCATCAAATTCAGAATACAGCTTAATCATGTCAACTGTATGAACATTCACTACTGTATCTGTCTTTAATATTATAACAGGAAATCTTCGATTATGCCCATGCCATGGGGCGTGCAGTGCTGCACCGTGGTCGCCATCGCCATGGTGCTAGGGCAACAACATCAGGGCAGAGGATCAACTTGTTGTTGTGGTGCAGAAGGTATTAGATACTTTTGCCTTCCAATTTTGGTCATGCACTTGACAATCTGTTCCAAACGTGATCGTGGAAAAATTCTTGTTGTTGGAATATCCTGTTATTGCTGCATTTATAGTCTGTTGGAAGTGTTAAGCCGACATAGTGCTTTTTGATTGTTTAAATATGCAATATTGATACTTAATTATGACCTCCTTTTCATCTATACAGCCCACTTGATGCAGGCATTCTGAACTTTTTATCAGCCATTGCTAGTGGCTGGTCATGCATACATTGTACTTTGATTCCTCTTTCATGTTCCAACTGAATAAATTTGTTTCACTTGTCAATAAAAATTGTCGATATTTGTTTAGCACATTTCTGCTGCAACTCAATTATAGCAGATAACAAACTTTTCATTCTCGTCTACTAGAATTCTTGAATACCTAAATGATTGTTATCTTTCCCTTCCAGTTCTGTCTTTAGAGAGATAAGGAAGCACCAGAAGGACACCTCCAGCTGGTGTGCAGAGTGCCAGCGCAATAAGAAGGAAAGGCAACGGCAGGCTATTGCTGCTACTAAATTGGTATGCAGCAAATTGTTTCCCTCATGATATGCAGCGAGCAGTTGACAAGCTCTACTTATGCAATACGACATTAAAAGCTGAAATCTAAATTATTTTGTCCTGTATGTTTTTCAGGAGCTACTGAAAAGAGGAGCAACTGCTATATAACTATTCGTTCTGTTTTACTTTTATATATCCTCTTCTGGACTTTGCTCCCATGTAATATATAGCTGAAACCCTCATATTCAAGGCAGATGCACTTTTTTGTTCGATATAATATTAAAGGGTGTTGTTCGTGTTACTGAAATAGCTATACATGTAAATCGAGTAGGTACCTCCTATTTGTGCACCTGAGATGGTATCAGTACAAAAGGAGCGATCGTGTAAACATTGTTTTGCAGTCGTGTTTGTTAATGGAGGCAATTTCTTTCTCAGGATAGACTATACAATTGTGTTTGTCAATATTTCCTCTTTTTCTTTATCGAGTAGATAGTTTCTTCGTTGGCCAATTGAATAGATCGAAAGTTCTGGTTGTGGTACACCAATTGGTTATATACTATAGTCCCTTCAGGGACATCTGATAAAATTGGAACGATACATAGAAGATTAACATGGCCCCTATTCAAGGATGACACACACAAATCAAGAAGTGGTCCAAATTTGACAAGAGGAAGTTGTTCCTATGGTAAGCATCATTTACTTCCAACCTTAAGGTTGAGTTCGAGTCACCAAGAGAGCAAAAGTGGGAGCTCTCAGGGAGGGGTGAAAAAAAAGAGTTATGCACCGTATTCAATACTATTCTTATACATAGTAAATCATGACATTACTAATACATGATATTATTCCTATTTTAATACACCCTAATCATTTAATACAACAAATCAAACAGTCGATGAAAAAATAATGTCAAGTTACTAATACACCCTATTCAATACTATTTTTATACACCGCACGAAAGAAGTTGAAGTAGAAGTTGGAAGGAAATGCAAATCTCATTGAATAGCAAAATAGATACAACAACACATCTTCACATTCAGTAGGAGTGATCATAAATGTTTCAAGTACATAAACTCATTCAACGGGTTTCCTCTTTCTCCCAAGTACAGAAGCTTTCTGCAGTCTAGGACCTCCCATTCTCCACTTCTTAAATGCAGCTGTTGAGGATTGACCAGCTTCATACACTTCACCATTGATAAAATAAAAACAAAAATATTAATATAGTCAAACCTTGTTATAACAACATTTCACTATAATCTAGATAAATACTATAGGGCGTTGGGGGGTGAAGGACACGATGAACATGGAATGCTACTTGTGGAACTCATTTGTTCCTGATTTTTTAATAGATAAGTTTTTCTAGTTGAGTTGGGAATGCCAAACACACCCTAAATCTTATAAGTATTTGGAATCATTTTCAAAAAAGGTTCTTTAGGAAACTGTCCAAAAGCCCCTAATCACAAGATGGTTTATGTTTTTGGAGCTATGTTGCTCAGACTCTCTAAAAATCTTGTTGCACCCATATCAGATCGCCAAAAAATGCGCTACATTTGAAGGATCCGACGCGCACCTTGTGGCATTTTTGAAGAGTCCGAGCAACATATTTTTGGAGGGGCAGGGGGATAATTATGGTAGAGAATCAATAGTTTGGTAGAATTTTCTCACATTTAGTCTCTTCTTTTGTAAGAAGAGATAAGTGCTTGGGTGCCACAATTGATGCTGCAGTATGAGCCTTGATGAGGACTTCTCTATATCTTGTTCGAAATGCAACCAGAAGTAGAGGTCCAATGGTTTTTTCACCAATCCTGTTCCAATAAGAAAGATGTTGAACATGAGATAACGCTGACCTGAAGAAAACCAAATTAAGCATCTATGTTGATATCAATTGACTAATCTGCAACGAAAAGGACAAGAAAATCAGGATCATTATATGCATAAAATCATCATTCCTCCCTTGTGAGTTGTCATTTAGTAGGTTCAAAGCAGTTAAAATTGATATATTAAAAACACAAAGATTGATATATGAATTTATAATTGCATGAACAGGTTAATAACAAGAACTATCCCACTACACTGAGAAAAATAGAGAGAAAGAAAGAGCCTCTCCAGAACAAGAAACAAAGGAGCCACCTGTTACATGCATGCATTTAAATTTCCCTTACTTTTTTTCCTTGAAGGGAAAATATAGGATAGCAATCAGAAGATTCAAGACTTTAATGTGCTTAAATCATTTTGAATGCAGGATGCAACCAGGTATGAGTATAAACCAATACTTGTCTAAGTACACTTCATAAAAGT
The DNA here is from genome assembly GCA_035578085.1 of Solanum pinnatisectum. Classification (NCBI taxonomy): domain Eukaryota; kingdom Viridiplantae; phylum Streptophyta; class Magnoliopsida; order Solanales; family Solanaceae; genus Solanum; species Solanum pinnatisectum. The sequence continues at coordinate 2,965,086 of CM069080.1, read as the reverse complement.
AGACTTGAATAACACTGACAAGATTAGAATTGAGAATCTGCCATGTCAAGATTAAAGATTACAAACAAGGTATTGTAATCCAGTTGACAAAAAACCTGTCTGGATCAAGTATACTTAATAAAGTAGCCTGGAAATATGCAAACCATATGATCCTCATTTTCAAAATATGCTTTTATGAAGTCAAGAATCCCACTAGACTCATCCTCATGTTCAAGGAAGAGCTGATATTCTCTTCCCAATCGATGTACACATTTAATATAGCAACTCAGATAGAAATAGATTATAGGTGAAGAAGGAACAATAAAATCAATCTTTCTAGAAGCAAAGCTTCCAATCTCCTAATCTCAATAATGCACCAAAGAAATGCAAACCGCATTGAGCATTAACTGACAAATAGAGTGCTTAATATAAAGTACCATAAACTGCACGAGTTTCAGGTTAAAAATTCATGCTTCTCATAAAGTACTATGAACTACATCCATATTAGGTCAAAATCTCTCCTCCCTGGCAGCATTCTGGTCCAGTCTTCTCAATTTGTTGGAGCTTTTTCAGTCAAGAACTATTATAACTTATAGAGGAAGAAAACTGGGAAGTGGGATTATGCTTGGCCCTGGGAAATGTTGCAGAAAAATTATGCACCTTTTATGGTTGCTTGCTTTGGTGGGGTTGCTGCAAAGAATGCTTGTTTGATCCATGATATTTGTGAAAAAGAGGTTCTCGATATGTAGTAGATGTATTCTATGTGAAACATCAGTAGAATCTACAAACCATCTACTATTGCATTGCAAAAGTAGCTGGCAGATTTGGACACTGTTCTTCAGTGATTTTGGAGTGCACTTAGGCAAGAAATTAGAAGATGATGGCAATATTTTAGACAGGGAAAAAGAAACTGAAACAGTATATCACACTTTTGGCCAAGTGAGAGGAGGGGATGGAGGGGGTGATGCAAGGGACAATGGTGCTAAGGCAAATTGGAATCCACTCCTTTCAAGATAGCAGCAAAATGGGTTTTGCATATCTTTGCTGATGGGTGCATTCTGTAAAATAAAACTTCAAAAGATGGGGTGACACCATCTCCACATTAGCTGTAAAATTATTCGCCCATCAAACCAGACAATCAAATGAGATTACTTATACCTCTCAAATAATTTAAAGACGCTGACAGCCTGACAGCATGATAACACACTAAAAGAGTTTTTTTAAACCATTGATGATTCAGACCAGTTAGAATATAATGCTACACTAGAAATGACAATTGTAAGTACAAGTGATTATTTTGTAATCATCAAGATATCAAATGAATGTAGTGATGCTTAGAATTAAATAACCAGCTAAAAGTCGAAGCAGCAAGGTTTTGTCTTGCATTAATCATTCTACATCAGTTCCCTTACCAGGGGCATTGGGGGTTCTTGCAATAGAGGAAACAGCTATAAGGTGATAAGAAGAATAACAAAAGTTGCAGGCAGAAGGAAACATAGTCAAGAAGAACTCACAGGCGTGCTATCTTGCATCCAAAATCATAAAAGTAGGGGCATAAACTTCTTAGATCAACATGTGCTGCATCAGCTCCTATTTCATTCCTCGTTTTGGCTCTGGTAAATTATCATATAATAAATAAACAGGTTTCTACTCTCAGATCTACAAAACAAGTACAACTTGTGTACCAAGAACTTTAATACTGAGATAAGACACTCATACTTTTGCAACCCCAGAGAGAAAAGTTAGAATTGAGATTCGAATTATCATTTGAGCTACGACATGTTCTATACAAAGCAGAAAAGAATCAGAGCATTTTCATCAGGCCAAAAAGAACACCAAGTGACTTACAATCCTTTGATCGACTTCTAAAATATACTACAATAAATTGATGTTGGCACAAGTAAGACCAAGTGTCCACACATATCCGACATCTTGTCCAATAACTGCCACTTTTCGCATTCTTAACTAATTCCACTCATGTTTAAAATAGAGGAGAGCATGAAACTATAAGGAGAAACACCAGGATCGTTACTTGGTATCAAAATATGGAGGAACTTTGATGGATACCGCTTGTCTCACATATAGCTCCTGCGCAAGCCAAAAGGGCATTTCCACATGTGTACCCGCTTCCACCTGGATTTCAAAGAGGAAATAACCATCAATCTTTGGTCACGAAAAATGAAACAGATTCGACAGATAGTAACCCTCAGTATTTTACCTTGTTAGTGTCATCAGCACAATCAAATATCCCAACTTCATTAGCTGTTTGCAAGAACACAGCTGGAACCATCTGAATTGCAAAACTAGTATCAAACCCATAAATATATTTACACCAAATACCTTATTACAATCATTTTTAACCCAAAAAAAAACAAAAAAAATCATGAACTAGAAATTACCTCTTCCTCAGCTAATATATCATCAATATCATAATAACTTGTCATTTTCAATGGTAAAAAAGAGAACTTCACCACAATCTTGGCTGCGACTCGCTGAAATCGAAAACCCAGAAGCAACAAATTATGAACATTTCAAATCTATCTGGTTGTTTTCAGAGATTCAACCATATTGACTTCATTGATTCAGAAAAATCAAGGAAACATAAATTATATCTAAAAATTACTGATTTTATTTGAAATTTGACAAAAATAGAGCAAATGCTGCACAAAATTAGCAGTAAAATACTCGCCCAGATGCTCAGAGTGGAAGAGAGAGAATGAGATCGAAACCCTACCCCGCCATTTTTGCGCGAATATATATATTTTTTTAAAAATTGAGATAAAAATGGCGCTAATATTAAAGTAGAGGAATTTGTACATGGAGCCCTTTAGTTTACCCTTATTTCATTCATGCCCGTATGTTTTGGGAAAATATTAAAATTGGTTTCCCACATTCGACATCCATTTTTGGGATATCGACTAATTCATATTCGAGTTGCGTAAAGCTTGTACTTATGTTTTAAGCTTGCTTCTTGATAGAAGAGGAAGCGTCCTTGCATTTAAGTCTCGATAAAATTCATAGAGTTGATATCGACAGATAGTTGCATTCAGTCGAAAGTACTGAATTCAGATAAACTCGATAGCTTAGTGATAGATTCGTTCTTACATATAAGTCTTGATAGATTTCATATAACTGACACACTCACATTTGTGTTCACTTATGTATATTTTTTAGAATTATAGTATCCAAAACAATTTACACGCATCTTTACTAAATTCATAAAATATTTGTGACCTACTCAATTATAAAGTTTCAAAGTAGCATAAGTGTGATATCACCATATTCCACAATTATTAGCTTTAATTAATTTTTTAAATATTAAGGACCTAAAACTTTAACTAATTAGTGAGTTGGAAAGCATCATCTTCCACCTTTATGTGACTTTGTGTCAATTATATTTGCTCATTGCACTACACTTATATTGACTAATTATTTTTCTAAATTTGATTTGTTGTGATAATTTATTACTATTTTTTTTTTTAATTCTAACTTATATTTGTGCAAATTATCGTACACTAATCACCAGTGAAATCGTGACCATACAAGAACTTGATAAAGTTTGTAGCACAAGAACAAATCTTTTTTGTAATGGATGGTATGTAAAACTAAATTACTTATTACTTTCCTATATATATCAACAATATTATTGAAAAAAACTTATGACTATTCAAACACATTTTTTCTAATCTTTAGTTAAACTTTCTTGATTTTAAATTAATTTTTCTTTCACGAAAGTATTACTTGTTCATTTTCTTTTTGATCTTTAGGTGTCTTTTTTAAAATAAAATTCATTTTTTCATCTCGTTCTTAATTGCCGTAATTATTATGCAAGTACAGTAAAGGTTTTTTCCCTGTGTAACTATAAACTTTCTTATATTTGTATTTATAGATTAGCTACCAAAAGTCCAAAACTAAGCTATATAATGTACATTTTATTTAGTTTCTAATTTGTGTTTGTATTATTGAAAAAAAGAGACCACAATATTATTGAAGAGAAACTATGACTATTCAAATAGTTTTTTTTCTTTTAGTCAAATTTTCTTGATTCTAAATTAATTTTCTTTCCACGAAAGTATCACTTGTTCATTTTCTTTTTAATTTTTGTGTCACTTTTAAAATAAAATTCAATACATTCTTTTCTCATACAATAATTTTTTTTCTGGTTCTTAATTTTCATAATTATTATACAAGTAAACTAAAAATCTTTTTTTCCTTTATAACTATACACGTTTTTTTTTTTTGTTTATAACTACCAAAACTAAGCTATATAAAGTGAATCTTATTTAATTTCTAATAAATTTAAATTTTTATAAAAAATAAGATATTATATTGGTAATTCATATTTTATTAGTCAAAATTTGATCTCATTAATATTTTGACGAGATAAATGAGATGTATCTGCACTTACGGACTTACTTATAGGCTATAGGTTACAAGTTCAAGCAATGAGAATATAAATATTATTTAAATGAAATATTTTCATTTAATCACATTTTAAGTATAAATTAGTCGAATGGTAGTCATAAATATATGTATGTAATTTTTTTTTTTTAATATGTATTTGGTATCTACATTTGTGTTCAATTAATTTTGATTCATATCGTGTAGTATACTATTTGGGAGACAACACTCTCTACTAAAATTTTTTGTATATATTTAAGAAAGAGTCGAATCATAAGTATCATATAAGAATCTATTATAAATAGTCTTATGATATTATTTTTGTGGCTCGAAATAAAAAAGACCGTACCACAATAGTCTATAATAAGTCGTTTGAATATGTATTTTTGTAACATGTTTTTTCACGACTCGAACTCGTAAGGTTGTAATCTACTTCCCCTATTTATTAAGCAGTGGAGTATTTATTTATACAAAAAATAAAATAAAAATAAAAATATTTCTCCATTATTTACTGCTTTTCAGTGCCCTCTTCCTCTGTGTTCCTCATTCGTCGACCAGTGGCTCCGCCTCGTCTCTCTCCGGTAAGCTTCATCTTCAATTTCTCCTCTTTTTTTTTTTTTTTTTTCTATCTACATATATTTGCATATATAATTTCAATTTCAATCGGTTTATTTTTTCTGATTTTTTTTTTTTTTTTGATTTTTTTGGGGTTAAATTCTAGGGTTTCGATCCTGCGAAGAACGAAGCTTTAATCGAGCAAAAATCGGCGTCAATTGAGAGAATAGCACAGTTTCTAAGGCTTTATTTTGCAAAATTCGAGCAGCTACGGTAGCTTTGTTGGTGGTTTGATGGTTGTATTAGAGAAAAAAAGAAAAAAAAATCGAGAAAGTTAGGGTTTTTAGTTGTTGGTGTTTGTTTATTGTATTTCGTTTGATTGTAGCTTCTCTCAATTTAATGAGAATTTGTCTGAAGTATAATACTCAATAGATTTTCTTTTTTCCCTTTTCAGTTTTGATTTTGCCCTTTTTTGTTTCTCCAGTTACATTCGATTGTTGTAAGTGGATTTATGAAAAAAAGAGAAAACAATTTGTGATTCAAGGTTTATTTTGTTATTATATGCAAAAAAGATAAGAGCTTTATAGAGTTTTGCTGTGTTTTTTCAATTGAGTAAAAAAGAAAAAAAAGAAGAGAAATAGTTATTTGTGTTCTCTGGAGAGGATGAGTAACACTGCATATGGAATATCTGAACCAATTTCAACTGGTGGACCCTCTGAATTGGATGTTGTTAGAAACCGCGAACTGGAAAAGGTTTGTTCTTGATTTTCCTTATGCTTTTGATTGGAATTTTTTTTTTTCTGCTGTGTTTGTGATGGGTTTTCAGATTATGTATAAAGAATACCATGGTTTAACAAGTTAAGGAGTTTCCCCTGAATTTGAATTCATGGTAGAGTTGATTTTGCATAATTCAAAGGTTATAAACTGTGAGGTTGTGTGTCGTCCACTTTGTTTGTTGAGCTGATTTGTAAGTTAAAAGTTCCATTGTATACTTGTTAAATACTGAGTATATCAGTTGGAACATATGGATCTTCAAAGAGATTTGCTGTTCAACTCCAAAATAACCAAACCCGTATATCTATGAGTATGAGTAATTATAAATACTGTTTTTAAGTAACCTGCAAATGTGGCTGAGTTGGTTGAGCAGGGATCTCCCTAATGGGGGGTCTCTGGTTTGAAACCCATGCATGCCTTCTCATTCGAGCTCGTCGCACGAGGCTTGCCTAGTGTGGTTTAACCCTCCTGTGTTGTTGCGGTCTATTACACTATAGCTGGGCTATGACACTAGAGCGGGGTTGACCTTGTGCACTGCAGGTCCATTGTCATCATAGTTGCTGTTTTAACGTAGCGGTGATAATAAAAGTTTTAAGCCAAGCAAATTAAGCTAAGGTCTTAACTAAATACTTGTATAGGTAGGTTAATACTTCACATAGATACCTTTCAGTAGGCTTGTCAACTATAAGCCTATACCGAGCCTAAACTAGTGTTTTGTAGAAATGTTTTGTATTTGCTTGATTAATAAGATAGGATATTCAATTTTGAAGTTAACCAGACATAACCATGCTTTCTACTTATGGCATTGAGAGGGTGCTTTAAAAATCAATCTAAGCTGTGATTTAAAATCAAGCTAAGTTTTCCTCCTCAACCATGTTTTGTTTTGCCATTGAATGATTAAACTGACACAAACTAGTTTCCCAAGGAAATGATGTCTGGTTCAAGAGAGAACAATGTTTGAACCTAAATATGATGTCTGAGATACTGACATATATATATATATATATATACACACACGCACGCGTCCACATGTTTGTGTGCGTGAGAGAGAGAGATTGTATTTCTTAAAAAATATCTGATGAGGACTGCACTTTTTCAGTTTCTTGCAGATGCAGGCTTATATGAAAGTCATGAAGAGGCCATTAAAAGGGAAGAAGTGCTAGGGAGATTAGACCAGGTTTTTCATATTTTTGAAATTAAGAATTTCCAGTCTTCTATAACAAAGTCATTAATTACTGATTTTGGAGTGAAACAGATTGTGAAGACGTGGGTGAAAAATGTCTGTCGTGCTAAAGGCTTCAATGATGACCTGGTGCATGAGGCAAATGCAAAAATTTTCACATTTGGTTCATATCGGCTTGGTGTATGTCTCTCTTTTGTCTTGTTTATTCCCTTTGTTGGATTCAACTTGTAGCATATAGTCTGACGCTTTTGTTTGTCTATGACTCAGTACTGTAACAACTTAAATTGAAGATTTTTTTTTGGGGGTCGGGGGTATCTATATTTGTTAAATCTAATATAGAAATTGATTGAGGAGTGGGCATTTGGTCCAAAACTTGTCGGCAAGCCCTTGCAGACCTTTTAATTTATAGCGATCTTGTGACAACTTCAGTAAGCAAGAATAATTAGGTGTTTTACTTCTCCATCAATTGGATACAACCTCTCTTCCCTTGAGGTAGGGGTAAGGTCTGCATACACTCTACCTTCCCCGAATCCCACAAAGTGGGGCTACACTGGGTATATGGTTGTTGTCATGTCAATTCTATTTTGTTATTTATTACTCTCTCTGTCCCAATTTATGTGACACATTTCGTTTTTCGAGAGTCAAACAATTTAAGTTTGATCGAGAATTTGCTCATGAAATTTTCAAATTTTTTAAAATAAAATTTATATATACATAAAATTTATATGTTTGAATCTCGATATCCGAAATGTGTCACATAAATTGGGACAGAGGGAGTAGTTGGTTTTCCAACTTGACCCTTTTTCATCATTCTTTTTTATAACCATAGTGTTTTGGGCCAACTTGCATGCAACTCGACCAATTTTGAATGTGGTATTTGCCATATCCTATTAGCAGGTATCATGCAACTCTGACTACCACCGTTGGGATTCAAACTTGAAGCCTCATGGTTCTCAGTCTGCATAATTAACCACTAGGCCTCACCCTTTGGGTTCCTTGGTCTTTTTTCTCATCATTGTGATGCTTAGCTTTTCAAATTTGGGAAATTATGGGGAAGAATTATGTTGTGATACTTTGTAGTAGCTGTCACCCTTTTTTGAGGCGGGAGTCGGGACTTAAAATTGGAAGGAGAAACTGTAGATAGTGAACATATTACATTCTAGTATTGTGATTATATGTGTACTTTACACAAAAGGTGACTTAAGTCTATAAAGACAAAAGGAGTATTTTCTACATTTATATTGCTTGTCTATTTTGTATATTATATTGCTTGGCTTATCTTGCTTGTCGGGTAATTTTTACCCCTTTACTTTATCAAGTTGAACTTTTTTGTGTCATTTTTAACAGGTACATGGCCCTGGTGCTGATATAGACACACTATGTGTAGGACCTAGACATGCAATGCGTGAGGTAGGATGACAACCTTTTCAGTTTACATCCTATAATTTTAGGATTCTGTGCTGAAGGTTGATGCATGTAATATTCCTCTTTACATTGCAGGACTTCTTTGGTGAACTTCATAGAATGCTTGAAGAGATGCCTGAAATACAAGAACTTCATCCTGTTCCTGACGCTCACGTTCCTGTTATGAAGTTCAAGTTCAATGGGGTTTCTATAGACCTTCTTTATGCGAATGTATCACTCTGGGTTATTCCTGAGGTATGATTCTCTTGTATGTGATTCGTTATACTCTTGCTTTGAGATGCACCATCCTTGGTAGTTTTAGAAAATCTGTCTTCTGATGTGCATTTGTGATTTGACTTTGTTATACGCTTCTGCATATTGTCTTCATAATTGGTTGAATTGGTGAACCTAGCATGGTGGGTTCAGCACCTCACGTTGGTGTTTTTACTTTTTCATTTTCCTGATTAAATTCCAAAGTAGCCAAGGAAATGCGCGATATGTTTTACAACTTAGTTGGGATGATGTAGGTCGTGTGGCATATCCTTTAGTTTGCTTATTGCAGTGGTATGCAAAGAGACAAAAGTGGAAGTAGAAAAATAGTATTGCAGCCTTTATTACAGTTTGTGGATTTTTTGGAGATAGAGGATGTTTGAAGGGAATTTGTCTCCTACTTAGAAACTTGCGGGTATTCGGCTTTTTGGTGTTGAATGTCACTTGCAAATGACATGGATGGCTCGATAGATTTTATTAGCTCCCTTCATTTTTTATTTGGATGCAAGTAGTAGCTGGTCAAGGGAAAACTACTATGGTTTTGCTGTATCTTTAAGTATCCACTTGATGCTTATGAAATAACAATGTATAGGTATTGAGAACTGCACCTGGTCATCTTATGAGAATATATGTTTGCTTTAGGCTCTTAATACTAATTGAACATCTGAAAGGGGGCAGGGGAGTGAAATCTTATTACTATACTATATACTTTGTGCATAGTTACTTGCTACTTCTCCTGGCTCTTGGTTGTAAAATGCAAATTAGTATGTTTTTTCTGCAATTGCACGAGGACTTCTGGAACTCTTGACAGCTTCAAAGTATCTAAAAAGTTTTTTTTTTTCTCAAGAGAGGTTTATTAGTTTCTTGTTTACTTTTTATAAATCTGAAATATACACTTGCCCATTCCTACTTATCTTTGTAGTCACTAATGTTATCCGTTATCAGTAGTGTTCAGTTATCTTCTGTCCTGTCGTGTGCTGATGACTATACTGTTTTACTTGTATTTGTAAGATCATAATTCTCACTAGTGTTATTGTCATACTATTATTCATCTGTAACTTGGGTATGCTGTTGCATAAATATTTTAATGTTTGAACTTCTCAAGGTGCACTGTATTACATTTTAATCCCATTTTTCTGTCGCAGGACTTGGATGTTTCTCAGGAGTCTATACTACAGAATGTGGATGATCAGACTGTTCGTAGTCTTAATGGATGCAGAGTAACAGATCAAGTTTTGCTTTTAGTACCTAATATTCAGGTTTTTGCCTTACAATTGTGTAAATATATATGATTTGAAACTTTATACTTAATCCCCCCCCTTTGGTCCCTGTAGAGTTTCCGCACCGCACTGAGATGCATGAGATTGTGGGCAAAACGGCGTGGAGTTTACTCAAATGTAAGAATCCGTCATGGCCCTTGTATAATTTTATTCGTCCTTAAAAGGTGCAGTACCTGCCATCTTAGTGAAAGACAGTTCACCTCTCTTAAACTTGTGTCACTTCTATTTTGACCAGGTTACCGGATTTCTAGGCGGTATAAATTGGGCACTGCTTGTTGCTAGGATTTGCCAGCTTTATCCTAATGCAGCTCCTAGCATGTTGGTCTCTCGGTTTTTCAGAGTCTACAGTTTGTGGCGCTGGCCAAACCCAGTTTTGCTGTGTCCAATAAATGAAGGATCTCTAGGGCTGGCCTATTGGGATCCTCGGAGGAATTTCAAAGATAGGCAGCATTTAATGCCGATAATAACTCCAGCATACCCCTGCATGAATTCGAGTTACAATGTTTCAACGAGTACCTTGCGTGTCATGATGGAAGAATTCCTTAGAGGGAATGAAATTTGTGAGGTATTTATGTGTGCTCAGTTATTTGGGGTTTACTGCTATTTCTATTATACTGAATGCAATCATTTTGATCTGCAGGTTTATCTTCTTATTGGTTCTATTAATTGAACCCATTTAGTTTCTATTATCTAATACAACATCAAAAACAAAACTATGATTTAGGAATGTTTGTCAATCATGTTTTTGAATTGAGGTGTGGCATTCTGTGGGAGTACCATCTTTGGTTTAGTAGAACCATTTGCTCAACTGTCTTTTTCACATGATAAATCACCTTCTGCTTACTTAAGTTTCAGTTTTCCATGTTTTCGTTGCTTTATGCATGTCACAATTGTTGTAGTTTGGTAGAGTCGGATTGAAGTAGCCTGCAATTATGTAGCTCCATATGATTCAGAATTTTCCTTAATGACTATATTTACCTTACGTCTCTTACATCCCTGGCAACAAGGGTGGCATAAATTAGAGCTATATATGTCCTTCACTCTCTCTCTATTTTTTCAATATACAAAGTAAAATTACCAGTTTAAAAAAAAGAACAAAAAAAATATTCAAAGTAGGCATAATATCCCTAATGTGATCCCTATGGAATGCTACATCTTAACCCTAGCACCCGAGATAGTAGCAGCAGAATTTAAGTTGGTGAGTATGCGTGATTCTAATAAACCCTGGGAGAAACTAAGCTCCGCTATTGAGACAAATGTCTACGGTTATATAGTCTTAGTATTTTAGTCTTGATTCATACCCCAGTTGAATTGTAAGCATTCAACTGTAGTCTCTAGTGCATGCTGCAATCTAGGAAGGGGCGCTCTTACCCCCTAGAAAATTTTAAACAGCCCTTCCTATACATATAAGTAAAATTAGAATTTGTGTCATATGAAGGTTAGAAGCTCTGCTGTCACCAAAGATTACTTCATCTCAGCTCTTTACTGAATTTCATTCAGTTTTTGCTCAATTGATGTTTGCATTTTCCATAATTTAAGGCTTAAATGCTTGCTTTGGAGGTTCAAGCATGTGTATCTATTGAATTTGGTGTTCATGGTTATTGTTACCATTCTTTTAAAGAAAGAATTTGGTGCTCATGGTTAAAATACTTGATCTCCTAATGTCTTTTTAGACTGTTCATTTGATTTTTGTGGCACTGATGCTCTACAGTTGTGACTTCTATTCTAATCCTATTGCTGTTATCTTCCAATTGTTATTCCTATTTTAATCAATTTTGAGGTTTTCTTTCACTCACTTTTGTGTGTATACAGGCAATAGAAGCTAACAAAGCTAGCTGGGGAAGTCTATTTGAGCCTTTCCCTTTCTTTGAAGCCTATAAAAACTACTTGCGAATAGACATAGCTACAGAAAGTGACGATGACATGAGGCAATGGAAAGGATGGGTTGAATCTAGGATACGCCTGCTTACTCTAAAGGTGATGTTTTTTTTTCTTCTGCTTCACATTTTGATGGCTTCAGCTCTACTGCTTCGCCAAAGGAACTGATTGTTGAAGCTTCCTTTCTCTATTCATTCAGATTGAGAGAGACACAGTCGGTGTACTTCAGTGCCATCCACATCCGGGTGAATTCTCAGATAAATCTAAGCCATTTCACCATTCTTATTTTATGGGATTGCGCAGAAAACAAGGTGTTAATCCTCAACAAGGTGAACAATTTGATATAAGGTCGACAGTTGAGGATTTTAAGCGAGATGTATATGCATATTCTTTTTGGAAATCTAGCATGTGGATTCATGTGTGTCATGTACGACGAAAGGATCTTCCTGACTTTGTCTTCTCGGGAGGAGTACGTCCTGTTCAGCCTGCAAAAAGTGAAAGCCGTTCAGGCTCAAGATCGCTTGGTTCTGCTAAAACAACATCTCCAGATGCTGCTTCTAGCAGAAAGAGAAAACATGACGAAGTTAATACAGGTTTTAGCCCAAAAGGCAGTGATGCCAGCTCACCAGGTGAAACTAGAGAGTTGAAGCGCTTTGAAGCCGATATTGGTGATACTTCGAGTACTACACTTGTTGATAACCAAGTTGAAGTTTCTATCAAAAGCACATTGCCTGTGCCTGTGCCTGTGCCCACGCCTGCATCTGGTGCAGCTGTAGCAGAGACAATTACAGTCATGCAATCTGCAGAACTGACTGTGGGCCAGCAAAGTGGACCCCATGGTGTTGTAGATCTTGGGTATGTGGAGTTGACAAATGGAGTTAAGCATTTTGATGGGGCTAATGAGCTGCAGACAGAGTGCCCTACACCAGAGCAAATTGTTGGGGCAGCAACATCAGAGGAAAAGGATAGAATTGGTGGTTCTAGCAATAATGTCCTGCAAAGCGAGGGCTTGGAAGAACTTGAGGTTGTTTTCTAACTTGATAGACTTCAATTTTAATCCCAAACATGTCGAATACTTGTCTTTTGAGATCCTGATTTTGTGCACCCTCAGTCTCTCCATACACAGTTGCATTATACAAATATCCTCACTTTTCAACTTTTTGGCTGCATCATACCTAGACTATTTTTTGTATGGATAATGTCTCTTACAGAGACCAACATAGTGAGCCTTACAGAATTTTAACAAACCAGTTGATTGTGCTTTTCTTTGATTTCTTTGATGTGACTTGTCCCTCCATCGCACTCTTACTCAAGCTGTGAAAAGCTCCAAATAGGCACACAGTAGTTTAGAGTAGAAGGAGTGAAAGCCACTTGACTGTAAGGAAAGGAGCTCTAAGTTGGAATTCAATAGTGACAGAAATGGTCATCTGCGCGCTTTTCTTTGATTTCTTTGATGTGACTTGTCCCTCCATCGCACTCTTACTCAAGCTGTCATATTACGAAAAATTATCTTATTCTTTTTGGCCCTACATTATTAGTTCTGTTGGTCTTTTTGGAATTGATTGTAAAAATTGGCAGCATTTTGTTGCTGTGATTTGTTGAAATCAAATAGTGTCTCAGACTAAATTATTAGTACTGTTGGTCTTTTTGGGATTCAAAGACATAAATTTGGTCAAATATAGAAGCTTGGTATGTTCGAAGTTGCTTTCCTGAATAAGGCTTTAGCTCATGTTTTCCTCCACCTCTTTTGTTTCCCTTTTTCAATTAGTCTTCGCACTGAAGAATATTTCAGGAGCTTTAATAAAGAGCTCTTTGTTAGACCACTCTATTTCTCTGTGACTCGATTGTCTGCTTTAATAAGCTTGCCTGCTACATCATATGAGTAAATGTTGTATGCAAACTTCTAATCTTTTGCCTCTTTCCCCTTACCCCTTGAAGCCGATTGAGCCAGCACCGTCCTCCAGCATAGCATCTGCTGCATTTGTGGTTCCTCAGAAGCCTCTCATTAGGTATTGTATCTACTACTACTACTACCACCAAATTGAATGAGTGAACATTTAGATTTGTGATCTATGCACTTCTTTGCAGGTTCAATTTTACTTCTTTGCGGAAAACAACTGAGAGCACATGAAGAAATGTGCAGTGACCAGATGCTGGAGAGTTCGAAAGACATCAATTACTCCTTTACATGAAGCATTGGAGCTATGTGAAAGACGCATGACAAAAAAAATGGAATAAAGAAAAAAGAGAGCTGGAATCCAATTTTGGCTTGGAGGTGCAAGTACATCTTGGAATTTCTTAGGCTAAGCCATGAATGTTTTTAAAGCAAAAAAAGAAAAGAAGAAAAAAAGAAAGAACCAATTTTGACTGAAATTGGATTTCTTGTAAATTATATCAGTTGTTTAATACTCAATACCTACCTTTCATTTGGACAACAGACTCATCCTCAAGTGCCTTTTGGGTGCTTATTGTAAATTAAATGGATAATATCTTATCTAAATAATATGTACTTGAATGTTATGGTTTCTGTAATTCAATTTTGAAAAAATTTAAGCAAAAAATAATCATTTGCATTGTTAATATGTAGAATTTGGAAGTATTAGATAGGCTTTCGGAAACAGCTTCTCTACCTCTATGAGATGGTGGTAAGGTTTGCGTACACTCTATCCTCTCAGATTCTGTTTAGTGGGACTTCACAGGTATGATGATGTTGGAAGTATTAGATAAGCTTCTTGTGTACATCTTGCAGCCTATTGATGCCACTAATCTTGTCATAAGACAACCTTTTCTTCTATGTTTTTGTTAACATGGATTTAAGTAAGTATGTTGCTTTGTGTGGTTAAATCATTTGGTATTTGGAATTCATTGGTTTGATAGATTTAGAATTATGTCGAGTTTGCACACTAATTCTTTTGAGTTGATGGTCTATCATAAATAAGATCTCTACCTTTCACGAGGTAGGGTAAGGTCTACATACGTTTCATTTTTTAGATCTCATTTATGGGATAATGTTGCGTATGAGGTTGAATATAGTCAATTTTTGTTGTTGTATGGAGGAATTCTAATCATTATATTAATCCCTTTAGTTGGCATAGTCAAGGATGGATAGATTCTAACCATTATATCAATTCTCTTAGTAAGCATACTTTGTATTGAATATGGAGATAATTGCAAACTAATTACTCTTGTTGTTCGAAGATGTTCAATTTTCACTTTTTTCGAAATTAAATAAAGTGAATTTTGACTTGCGTTTAGGGATGGATTATTATTCATTTAGTTTGGAATCGTGCACCACTAATTTTATCCGAGTTTTGAATCGTTCGCTACTGATCTTCGAAAATTTCTATCATCAAATTCTTTTCTTTTCTTGACATGCGTTCTTAACGTGGCTTTTAGCCACTCGTACCAAAATAATTGTCACATTTAGCTTCTTGAGAGTTAACTCATTTTCAAAGCTAAATTTGATTAGATTAATTCAATAATTAAAATTAAGATTTAGCTATTCAAAAACTATATGAAAACTATTATAAGTTGCAATTTTCCTCATATCATCAATATGATTAAAAATATGTCTTAACCAAATTGGTCAAAATATTTAAGTCTTGGAAGGAATAGAATTTTAAGTTATTTTGTTTTACTTACTTTTTTTTGGTCTTTGAAAGAACAAGGAAACACACTAAAATTGGTGAAAAGTCATCATTAAGGGTTGAAATTCAAACATATTCGTTCTTTCTTGTCTTAAATGGAGCATGTCCAATTCAGGTCGGTAAATTTAGGTATTTGTGTTCAATGGACCTGTCAATTTTGCACTTGGTATTTCATACCCTTGGCTTTCTTTTTTTGTCTTTGTATTGGTTTTCGAGATATTTGTATTGAAGTCTCGATTAATTTGAATTAGTGTCCCATGAGGTGATCATTAAAATTTTTTCATAACCAAATACTAACTCGAAGCCTAAGTTAGGATGGAAGGAGAGTCAAGTAGGTTCAAATTCTTTTCGGCAGAAAATTATACTATATATACATAGTTAAAATTAGTTGTGATGTATATATTAGTAGATATTGAACCTTTTTTTTGGCTTCTTTGTGTGTGTGTGTATATATATATATATATATATTCATATTTAAAATTCCTAAATAAAAATTCTGATTCCGCTATTGAATAGAAGGAATTTCATTGATCTCACCACAATTATTGGGGGAGATTGTTTTGACTACTCATCTTTAAATTTTGTCATTAGCAAAATGCAGACAAAATAGCAACAATCAATCAACTTTCCAAATGCTGAAATTCATCTATCATTTTTCTCTCATGTTTTTTCAACTTAAAATGTTGTCCTACCGATTCTAATTTGCTCGGATTTTCTAAAAATATTATTGCTCTCGTGCCACATTATTCAAAAGACATGTATTTAGATTTGTTGCTCCATCCTTTTTCCTTTCTCCTTTTTTTTTTTTTTTTTAACATGGAGGGATTATTTGACCTTTTATTAAAATGATTAATTAACATGATAACAAATTGTTATTCCTCAAAAGTATTTGTTCGAAAAGCTTTCTTGAAAAAAGGAATATTTCTCAAAATAAGTATATTTGAAGAGCTTAGTCGAACATGCTATAAACATATTATCAAATAAATTTTCAAAAGTTAATTTTCATGATCAAATTGAAAATCTTGGTGAATCTCTTAAGACAAATATATTTTTGAGGTAAAGTATGTGACATATAGGTCATGAATTCGAACGATAGAAATAACCATTAATACTAATCTTAAGATAAAATATCTATATCATATCTCTTAAAATGCAATTCTTTCTCAAATCATGTATAAAACGAGATGCTTTAAACACTAAACTTTCGATGCTTTATTTTGAGGTAAATACCCTTGTACAAGGCAACAAGGAATTCTAGTTCAAGATGCAATCCCATGTGATAATAGTGACTAGTGTCTTTTTGTTTTTATTTTATTTAAATCTTACACATATCATTGAAAGTGATTTGACATTTTTGTACTTTTTCAAGGTCAAATTTGATTATTGGGCTTAATCTTTGACTTATCATTTTAAGTTTAATTCATCGGTAGCCTTCTAAAATTGACACGATATTTTATTTAGATATCTTAACTAGATAATGTTTATTTTAGATATCTGATGTAAAATTTTGTTATGTCATTTTGACACTTTTTTTTTACATGGCATAATGAGCGTGATACACTCATTGGACCAGCGCGTGAAATAGCTTTTTAGTTAATTTTTAATTATTTTTTCTTTTTCTTCTTCTTCTTCCCACCATTTTTCGCCACCATTTTACCCAAGTTAAATTTCATCCATTATAGATGAAGGTTTCGACAAAAATGACGAAAAATATTTTTAAAATTTAAAAATAAATCCATTTACGAAATTTTTCTTGGAAGAATTTAATATTAATTTCTTTAAACTAAACTAAAATTTGTTTGAGATAGGATTGGGGAGGTTTTTATTTTTGGGGCATTAGAGAAGACGATTTTGTGGGTGGAGGGGGATGGAGAAGACGACTGGGGGTGGGCTCTTTTATTTATTTTTTAAAAATTATTTGGATAAAAATATTATGTGTCATTAATTTATTGGTCAGTTTTTATTTTTATTCAAAAATAATTATTTAATAATTACTTTTGATACAAATGACAAATGTCATCATTTAATTCGTCACTTTACACATCATTCACGAGTGTAACACACACACCTTATATATTTTTGCTGATATTAAAAAATGTCAAAATGACATAGCGGGACTCTACATCATGTGTCTAAAATAAACATTGTCTAGTTAAGGTGTCTGAATGAAACATCGTGCCAAATTTAGGGGGTTACCGATGGATTAGGCCTCATTTTAATGGTGTTGTGGTTACCATCTTAAATTGTTGGTACTCTCCCCGTCCATATTTGTTGTTATGTTTCGCGTCTTGAAAGTCAAATTATATGAAAACTTTTATTAACATTTAAAAATATATATTTTTTAATCAACTTAACATGAAAAAAACTATAATTTATTGTATTTATTATATAATTTTTAAATATTTAAATTTTAAATATACATATAATTTGATCTAAATTAAATTTAACTTCAAAATAAGTCAAAATGACTTTAAATAAAGGAAACATGACAAATTAATTTGGAACGAAAGAAGTATTTATTTATTTTGTTTATTTTTAATTCCCAACAAAGTGTGAATTCTCTAAAAATTTTGAAAATTTTTGTTGTTTCAGTGCTTCTCCACATTAAAATGAAAATATTAGCTATATATGTCTACCTACCACTATCTTCACATTCTTTTTTAAGTATTAAAATAGAGTCAAATTGCCATTATGGTGTGATTTTATTTTTATCTTTTATTAAAAAAGTTGACCTTAATCACAACACAATATGTGGATCATCATACAAGTGTATAGATGCCAATAATTTTTTATTTTTGAATTTAAGTTATATATACATTCAATATAATATATAAAGTTCCTAATTTAATTAGTAACTAATTTTTCTAGATATTCATTTTTTGATGTTATGTTATATTATATGACAATACAGTATTCCCTCCGTTTCATAAAGAATGGTCTAATAATTTAACTTGGCATGAAGTTTAAGAAAATAGAAAAGAATTTTGAATCTTGTGGTCCTAAATTAAAGTTATGTCAAATGTACAAAATTGTCCTTTAATCTTGTGGCCTTCAACATGCCACGTGGAAAACTGAAATTAAAATGTTACCAAAAAAGGAAAGAGGTCATTCTTTTTGAAACAGATTAAAGAGGAAAGGAGCTCATTCTTTTTGAAACGGAGGGAATAATATTTACTACATCAATAAAATATTCAGATAAACAACGTCATTATAAAGAGTTTTCACTAATATAAATAAATATAAATTACTATCATTTACAATTATCTTTAAAATCACTATCATTATCAACTCTAATTGAATTCTATTAAGATAGTGTCATTGACCTCCACATTTTCCAACTTAAACAATTGCAATTAACAAATCAAATTCCTATTATTCAAAAGATTAAGTGGAACAGGAAGTGATTAGGCATTTACAATTATTAAAATATTATATTAGAGTGTTTTGCTGTCAAATTTTCAAGCAATTTCTAATTAAGAACATTCTTGAACATTCAAAGTTGGTATAGGCTTTCCCCTCCCTAAGATATCCTCGAGTTTAAGTTATGCACACAGTAATTATATAAAATATTTATTGTATCGTGAAAAAAATATTTTCTAAAATAATATATTTGTTACCGTAAACTTGATATGGTAACTTGAAAGATAACCTTAAACGCGTTGTTTCAATTGCACCTTTATTATTTCTAATGTAACAAGGTTTTAGTTTTTCCGAGGACACGATCCTAACCAGATTCAATCCTCTATAGTGAATTTAAATTGCAATAATAGCATAGATTTTAACACTATCAACACATATAATCTAAATTTAATCTCATGATTATTAAAAAAAAACAATCCAATTTAATATTAATGTCTTTTTGCTTAATTAACTATTATGACTTCCTCACCTGTTTTAGGAGTTTCTAGAGATAATAATAGTTGTTGAATCTGATATTATTCTGCTGTACTTGTGCCTAACTTTGAACAACCATTATTAATTTAGTATAATATAGCATGTTAGAACTTGTACTAGACTCATTAAAATAATGTTTAGCTTGCTAATTAAGGACCACTAATATGAGGCTAAACTGCACAGATGATGACCTAATTTTGAGATTATTATTTAAGTCATATCGATAGCGCGTAAAAAAATTACATAGTCTACCTAGGTATTTTGAAATAATTTAATATGCGGTATTAAAATTTTTATATGGTTGAAATTTCAATTTAGCTAAAGTTTAGTGATTTTGCCTGAACTTCAAGTATACATGATTGAAGTTCGATCATTTTTACACTAACTTAATTCTAACATAAACATTTTATCTGAAGCTAAGTCTGGGAAAACTTAATTTCAAACATCATATATCTGAAGTTTTTAAAGAATTGTTAACATTATAACATACAATTTTTTTAATACAAACATGGTTAACTTTTTGAGTATAAAAAATAATACCTCCTTCGCTATTTAGTTATTTAATTTTTTTTTTACTTTTTGAATGAGATAGTGAACTTCCTTAAATCTTAAATTAAAGACAATATCATATTTAGTGTAGTTTTAAAGAGTTTAGGGAAGGTTGGGGGTGTACACGACCGTATTCTTATTCGATAACGATAAATAAAACACATCAAAATCTAATCAAGTATTGAAGGAAAATATAATATCATACTAAATATAAAGGAGAAAGAGAATAAATAACAACACATGAATAGTTCGATAATCGAAATATAGGAAGGACAGGAGGGAAGAAAATGATAGGTAATAATAAATAGAAGACTAATATTACTAGAGTAATAATTTTTTATTTTGGTTTTCCATCCGGTATTTGTTATCTACATTAGAGGCCGACTATATCCAGATTCACGCCGGAAAATCCTACATTGGCGGTAAAGCGCTCCTAAGTCCTAACAAAGGTGATTCCGTACCCAGCGGACTCGAACTCGAGATCTCTAATTAATAATAAAAGATTAAAAAAGTACTTACCATTTCACCACAGAGTAATAGATTAAAGGCAAACAATGAAATATAATTGGTCAATATAAGCATTTTCAAAATGTGAAAAATAATGTTTATGGATAACTATATTCCATAAATTATTTATTTATTTTTTTTGTGTATCAAGTGGTTTTTTTTAAAGGTGATTAATAGTGCAGTCGGTGGATATGCAAATCTTCATAGAACTTTGACAATTAATATTCTTCTCCCTAATAAACTATACCATAACATTAATTAATCATAATTAATTAACTAATTAGTTCTCTTGGTTCTCTTTACTCAGTTTCAGTTCATCAATTATTTTAATTTTTATTTATAGAGTATTGTGTGGTTGATCCAAAAACAGCCGACTTAGTCTACTGTTTAATTAATTAATTAGTAATGGGACATTTTTTGATTATCAATAAATAAATAAATAAATTTAATGGGACATTTTTATCCACTTTTTTTTTCTGTGAAATAAATAAATAGAATATTGATTTGACACCCACAAAACGACACGCTTTTGCCTTAGCCAAAAATAAAAAGAAAATTGTAGAAAGAAGGAAGAAATTACACATTACAATCTAGTGATCTACTATTTTATTTCATTTTTTTTGAAAAAATCACAGTTTTTATGTCCAAACGCTTGCTGATAAAAGTTGTACATGTGTATAAAACATGCCACATAAAGATTATAGTAATTCTATTAATATTGACTCAATATCATAATTCGACGAATATTGACTCAATTTATATTATTATCTTACATAATAATTTGATATTTTATTTAAAATATATATAATCAAACATTAATTCGAGGTAAACGTTATTCAAAAGAATAATTTTTAAGAGTTATATTTGCATGATTTTTAAAAATAAAGACAAAATCTAAATAGAGACTTGAAAAAGAGATATTTGTGAGATACGTAATATCTTTAAATCACAAGCATTAAATGTTTTTAATTTTTTCTTTTTAATTTATAAATATTAAATTATTTTACATAAATTAAAACGTACAAAGCAATATTTTGTAAAGGAAGTTGACTCTAGAATTGTTCTCTTTACATGTTATTCACGATCCAACTCACTAATTTCATCACATTTAATTGATGGAATATTTGGTTAAGGATATTACTATTGGGTACAATTAAATATCATAATATAAAGTTTTTTCCTCATTTATTTGTGTGGACAGACTAAAAATCAAATCTTTGTAAAAAGCAAAAAGCAAAAAACTAAGATACGTATGTTTGTAAATAGAGAATACAGCTGGTGGTTTGGTTGAGAATCTTCAAAAAAATAATAATAGAATAATGGAATATTATTCTTTGTATTTATGGATAAAATTATTTGATATTTATATGAATAAATTTATTTGATACTTATATGAACGAGAAATAATATATATTGCTTATATTTTGGTGGGAGATATTTCATCTGTCTCAAATTAAGTGATGTAATTTGATTAGATATAAAATTTGAGAAACAAAGAACTTTTTGTTTGAATCTTTTAATCTTAAATTAAATATGTATATGATCTTTTAAATCTTGCGGTTTTAAACTTGTTAAGTAGAATATTGAAATTTAAAAACTTACAAAATATAATAAATAATAACATTCTTTTTAGGACATACTAAATAAAAAAATACGCTTAAATCAAAACAAAGAGAATAACATATATTGTCTAATTATGGGAGATAACATATACTGCCTAGACCTTATAGTGGCAAAACATGTATCACCTAATGAAATCTTGATGAACAGAGTTACTCGATATTTATATATCGGTAAATAGTAACAAATACTTAATAATGAGAAATATCATGTATTGGTGAAAGATAACAAATTTCGATAAGATAATCGAAGTCCGAACAAACTAATTTAGAAATCAAAGCTATATACTTTTGTTATTCATTTTTACTTGTTCATTATTCTAAAAATAGATATTCAGTTTTAATTGTCACTTTTTACATATCAAAACCTAATACTATATATCAAATAATATGCATATGGTAATAAACTATTCGTATTAATCGTTATATCATAAGAAATCTGCAAAATCAATGTAAATAAAGAGACATAACGAACATATCAACAAAATAACATTTTTTTCCTTTCTATTTTACTCTCAATATTAGTTACTTATTTATCGACTCATTTTCTAAGATCTAAGACTATATATCTACTTGTAATACACTATTCATATTAATAGTTATATCTTAAAAAATCTACAAAATTCAGTGTGAACTGTGAACAAGTAAAGTTACCGGATAGAAACTAACTTCACAAACTTAACTAACCACCCCCGCTCATCCCACCACCCTCCTCCCACCCCAACCCCCCAACCAATCAAGTCCCACAAAATAACACTATATATATATATATCCACTCATCCTTTTCCATTTGGAAGAAAGAAAAAAGTGTTAAGCAAATTCTAAAACCATATTAATAGTATTATCCCAAAATATGGGATTACAAAACCAGCTTAGTGACATTTCTACTGAATCAATTCCAATATTAATGATAACCCTTTTTGCTAATTCTCTTAATTATCTCCGTTCCTTAATCTACACTTTCCTTCAATTTTTTGGCATCTCTTCTTCCCGATTTACCCCTCATCAAATCGACGATTCGTTCTACGAAGCGGTCGGGTCCGGTTTAACTGGCGTTATTTTCCTCGCCGATCATCTCAATCTGAACCGGTTGTTATCGTATCATCATCAACAGCAAAAGGATGAAAAAACCGGTGCCGGTTCAAGTACTTGTGTGGTTTGCTTGAACCGGTTGGGTGATGGGGACCGGGTTCGCAAGTTAGCCTGCCGGCACGTGTTTCACACGGAGTGTTTAGATGGGTGGTTCAATACGCTTAATTTCGACTGTCCAATTTGCCGGTCGACTTCGGTCTCCGGTGAGCGCGTGGTGAGAGCGCGGCGGCGCGTTGCTGGTGATTTACTAGCTTGGTTCTCGTTGAACTGAGTGTTAACGGTCGACGATGAAAATTAGACTCTTTTTCTTTCTTTTTTATTTTTCTTTTCGTTTTTGTGGGAATACTTTTAGTTTTTTTTTTTTAGGAAATTAATATTTTTTTCCTTTTTGTTTTGTTTTTGAAGGGCATTGATAAGAAGCTCTTTTCTACCACTTGATAATGATGTAAAAAGGTTTTTGCTTTTGTTAGTATTACTACATCTTAATATGATTTCCTTTTTCATTTCTTTTTAACTTTCGGGTTTGAGTTTTACTCGAGCTTAGTCAATCAGCTTCGTGATTTTGCATAGTTTTCACCATTTTCTTTTAGAAAAACAACCTCTCGCTATCTAGGCTTCCTCGATGGAATGGTCCCATGGGCCTCTTCTTCCTAGAAGGTCATGCCCTAAAAAATGGGCTATTTCTCCTTTGGTAATTACTTTCTTCATTCATTTTTACTTAATATTTTCGGAGATAGACACGCTCATTAAGAAATAGTGATTGACATGATTATTTACCATAATATCTCTTCTATTAATTGAATTTTAGTATTAGGTGTAGTAAAATAATTTGCATAAGTAATTAATGCTAAAGCTAAGACATGAAAAAAATATTTATCTTTTGTTGATATATTAAAAATGAACAAACTTATTAAAATTTTGAAATAGTGGACAAGTAAAAAGGTGAACAGAGGAAGTAAATAGAAGTAGTAATTTTGCTAATCAATTGAGTTATTAAATTGTTGAAACCTTTTGGTAATGAGCTCTTTCTTTAATTTATTTAATCAAGATAAATACTTTAATTTGAAACACAATATTCTACTTCAATGATGAGGAGATCGAGAGTTGGTACTGTAAGACAAACAAATTGATTATATGTGGTTATCTTAAGAGTCAAGTTGCATGTTTCTGGTGCACAATCTTATCAAATGGATTTTGAATATGTACATAACCAAGTACATGACTATTTTCTAATATTACCTCTAATGGTTGTTGCATTGCTTCATCATATTTTTTCTTAATCTTAGTCTTATTTGTAGGACGATACTGAATATGTTGATGCTGTACTTATATCTTAAGCTATCTAAGTTGATGCGAATTCTCCTTCAAATTGTAAGGACAACCATAATGATGGTATAAGATCCAATAAATGATTAGTAGGATTAGTAGTTAAAAACCATCAAGTATAATTTTATTTTAACAAGGTAATGAATAGTGATGAAACCTAATCAACATTTGAATTACAATCAAAGATATATGGTTGGAGGAATTAATCATTCATTACTAAAGGAGTCTTTATCTAGGCATTGGAAGAGACAAACAAACAAAACACTTCCATAGAAGTATCATTATGTATCAACAAATGTACCACATTAACGTAAACAGAATTACAAGAAAATAATTTGCCTTTTTACCATTTCACCTTGTATGCAATCTAAAGAACCATCCTCCTCTCTTGAGTACTTGTGACGTAATTATTCTTTTACTTACAGAGTCAATTTAATTCTCAATGTGCATTCATTCAATTATTTTACTTTGTTATAAACACATAATTCAATTTAAGCCTCAAATTATTACTATTAGTTTGATCTCATTTTACTGTTGAGTGATCTCATGAGTTTCTCCTGGTCAGTAAGACTGTGGCGGAAATGGCAGCGATGGCCGTAAGGACAAGGATCACCATTAAGGATCATACGGCATACCTCAGTCTTGTAGCGTGGGTGGCGTAGGACAGGACGAAGCTCTTCAATGCCATGAGCAAATTGGCAGTTGTCTCCATATGGACATGCCCCTGTTTCTTGCCATTTGTTGCACAGTTCAGTCTTGAACATGCCCTGATTGTAAACATCTAATTCAAGTGGTTCCTCTTCCTTCTTACTTCCTCCTTTCACATATACCCTTTGCTGTGTTATCACCACAAAAACATGCGATTTAGGCCTTGAACAAATTAATACCATGTCAATTTTCTTGGGCTGAAAATGTGATTCTAAACAATTTCAACAGGGTAAAAAGTTGAAGAGCACAAGTAAATAAATGCACTTTGTGGTATGCTATCTTTATGATATAGCCTAGAAAACTTATTGGCTAGATAGAAGGTAAGCATTCCTTTTTATTCAAATTTTGTTAATGCAATGTAACCATCTACAACAACAACAAACCCAGTGTAATCCTACAAAGTAGGGTCTGAGAAGGTAGAATGTACACAGATCTTACCACTACATTAAAAGTGGAATCTTTGTCTATGGGCATAATGTATTTGTACTATATGCTGAATACTTTCCCTTTCTTTCTTTTATTTGAGTTGAGGGTCTATTAAAAACAAACTCTATCTTTACGATATAAAGTTAGATTTGTGTACATATTAGCTTCCCAAACTACACTTGTGATTTGAATTTGGTATTATTGACTTATTGTTATTGGACTATATTGCTCACTATATGAATCATCAATAAGGTTGCAATATAGAAGAAATATGTACCACAGTGTTGACTGATGATGATTTGGTCCGATTATTTGGCCTACTTCCACCAGCAGCATGATTTGTTTTCAAGTAACCATTAGAACGTACTGAAATACTCTTGGGTAATAGTACCCGATCCACACCATCTGCCCGACCCGAGTCCATCACGCTTGTTGGGCTTAGATGACGATCCGCAACTACGTCTTCCCATGAATGTCCATCACTGGATGTTTCCTCTTCATGTCCAACACCAACATGCATCCTCCTCAGCCCATTATCCAGGCCCAAACCCGATGAAGGCCCATACTCAGAAGAAGCTTTCAGCAGCAAGGACAGTCGATTGTTCAAATTGAAATTCACCATTTTCAAATTGATGTTCTCTTGACGAAGAGCTAGAGTTTTCTTCTCTGTTTCAAGTAGCTGAGATAACACTCTGTTGTGACGATCCATTAGATCTTGTTGATAATGCTGGTCGATAAGCAATTGAGAGCTGTGATTTTGACGGAATCGAGGTGTTAGTACCGGCGTCACTGTAGTCTCTGTTGACGGTTGACTGTCGTCGAGTAACAGTCCGGTAGGTGGGAACAACATCGATGAGTAGAGTGAGGTTAGATCGAAGGTGGTAGGCTGGCTGAGCACCGACGGCGATGGCAGTCCGTTGTCATAGCTGAATGCGCCTCCGCGGCCGGCGGTTGAGATTTCCCTCTGCATTCTCGCCTGCTTCAAAATCAACGTGTTTCGTTACACGCCGATTTTTTGCAAGTTGCTGCAGATGTAAAACGTAGAAAACGTTTTCAATTCAGTTCTTCGAAAATAAGCAATTCGTTTTCTATATACAAGCATTTGAATATGAAAAAATCAGTAAAAAGTCCTCCCTTTTTCCTACTGAAATTCAGAGTGAAACTGATTTCACAATTCGAATCCAACAGAGTAATCGAAACAAGTTCAAGCCGGTTGTTTTCGTTCTAATTTTGTAAAAATCGCATCAATTCGATAACAACAATCCGAACAGAGATTCAACAATATCGCTTCGAAATTTCTCTTTTTCTTCTCATTACACAGTAAACAAAAACTCAAACGTACTTCTAAAAGTTGCTATGAAAATTAACAATACTTCACTGTTCTGATGTAAACAGAGCAAATCATTTCAATTTTAAACAGTTCTTCCTCCTATTTATGCGCGAACACTGATGAAAATTCACGATCATTCTATTACTCCAACTCTCTAAAAGCTCTCACTTTTCTAGCAAGTTCGAATAAACATTAATTACATAGAACTGGATCTATCATCATAGCGAAAAATGAAATCAGGAGCAAATAAGCACACAGAATCGAGCACGAAAACACGTAACTGAAATCTACAAACATTCAGAATCAGAAATTCAATGAGCAAATTGAAGAAGATACCTGATGAAACAGCAACGAGCAGCTTGAAGTGAGCTGCGAATACTGATTATTCTTCCACCAATTCTTCTAGAGAGAGAAAGAGTAAAATCATAGAGAGAGAAATTATGAGCTCTGCTATAATGGAAGATGAAAGAGCTTCATATATATATATATATACTTGTAAGATAGATTTCTCGTGATCACTGATCAAAGACAGGGAGCGGTAATTTGGGAAAAAAGAAAATACTAACCGTTTTTAGTGTATGTATAGCTCTGTTTCTGGTAACTGTAACAGAATCGTAATTTAGTTATTTGACACTATTTGCCCTTGAAATCAGTATACATGTAGCAAGTTTCCGAGGGTATTAACGTCATTTCATTAAGCTAACTCTAATGAACTCAGGGATATGAAGTGGACATCGAATTGATTTATAGCGGGAATAATATCAAGACTTAAATACCCTCATCTATAATATATATATATATATATATATATATATATATATATATATCACATATTTGTGGTTTATATTATTGGTTTGACTTATTTAAATTTACACTGGGTAGATCAATAGAGGGGTAAATTACACCATATGTTCGATTTATTTGAATTCACACTGAGTAGACCAATATAAGGATAAAACGCTCTTTATTGGCTCGATTTATATGCGTTTATACCGGACAAAAGGTTTACTACTTGCTTGATTCAGATAAACCAATAAAGGATAAAGGGTTTACTACTTGCTTGATTTATTTGTATTTGCATCGGGTAGACCAATAAAGAGATCAAAGGATCCCTACATAAAAATTCTCTATTTTTCAGAATTTGAACTCGAAATCTCTAGTTAATTATGGGAGGAAGACATTAACCATCCTACTCTATTCCTTTCATTTATATATTTTAAGTGCGATTGCTATAATGTATACTTGCTTGACCATTTTAAGATAGATGGATCTTAAGAAGATCATTGCTTACTCCTCAATAGCTCATATGAATCTGATGACTATTTGTACGTTTGATCGGGCTTCAACCATTATCTTTTTTTCTTTGTTTCTTTGAGCATTTTCAAGATATATTCATTTGGTTTACTATTTATTCTGCTGATTATATCGTTTGTTAGAAATGTAACTACTAATAGTGTACATACCAATGTTTATGTTCTTTCTATTTTTCTTACATCACACTACTTTAAATTACAATCCTTTCCTCCAATCTGCTAACGCGAAATGCCTTAGACATCGAACTACACTATTATGTAAACAAAAGAAGGCAACTTGTACTATGTTTTGTTTTCTAGAAGTGATCAAATTCAAGAACTTTATGTAGTTTGATTTGATTTTATTAAGTTATTTGAAAAATTATATATCCTAGTAATTGGATCTACAAGTAGTTAGCCTAATAAAATTGCGTTTCAAAAGTTTACCAACTCTATTTTTGGATAGAGATGAAGTTCCAATTGATGAATTTGTGTTCTTTTTCCCTTCTAAATTTGGGTAATATTTTTTATTTTTTAGTGTGTGGGTGGGGGAGGCTCATGAGTATAAGACTAAATTAATTTATGTATTTTCTTACTTTGTGACAATTATATTTATAGATTATAAGAATTATAAATTCTTAGAGTAAAGTACATCTTTTAATGGAAAGAGATAATGATTGAAAGTTGATGAAAAAGGTGTAAGCTGCAAGTTAGTGCAAATACATTAGTTCATTACATTCTTGAATTTGAAATGTGATCATTTGATTCTTTGAATCAATACTTTAATATATTTTTCTTACCAAAAACTATGTTAACACATAATAGATATAGCAAGTCACTTATTGTTTTTACCACATTACCAATCAATACTTCTCAACTACCCCCCCCCCCCCCCCGCCCCTCTTATTACCTAATAAGTGATTAGATCGTGTAAATATTTTTTTCACAGTCAATTTATACAAAGTAATTAATTTAGCATGTAAAATGAATCATGCAAGTTAATAGTGCAAAGTGTGAATACTACTAATAAAAATACAAATTTCAGCGGGATCCCTTGTAAAATGGCTTATTGGTAACATTTCAGACGGATTTTTCATCGAAAATCTCATATTTTTCATTGTGTTTAAGTAGAGATTGCTGTAAATTCATATCTTTTAGTAATAAATTATTACTACACAATTTATGCAAAGTACAATCCATCATAAAATTTTACTAACAAGCAACAATAGTAGTAAATAATAATTAATCTTTAATTAGGTGATTAATTATGTCACACCCCTCACTATCACTTATAATGCCTTTGTTACTCAATCATCAAGTTAATAATCAATAAAAAAGGAAAAGAAGATTTAACACTTCCATTCAATTATTATCTAAATTATTTCACAGTGAAGAAACTTTAGAAAGACAATAAATAGGGTCCCATCATTTATCTGCTTTTTACTTCACAAAATCTAATCTAACTTATTTTTCTCCATTATTTTCTTAAATTAAAAATAATAAGATTTGGTTACAACAAAATTCTCATTATAGCTTGCTGTTAGGGAAGACTATATGTTGATTGCTTGTGTTTGCTTGTTATAGAAGATTATCAAGATTGTTGTTTGGTGGTTTTTGTTTTTCCAATTTTTTAAAATTTAATTTATATACACTAATAATATTGTACATTACTATTTACATTATCAATATATTTTAATTTAACCTGTCATAACAGTTACACATCTTATTTTTCAGATTACTACATTTAGTTATTTTTAATTTATAAGACATTTAAATTGATGTATAAGTTAAATTCTTTCTCTTTTGGTTGTTATGGAAGATTATCAAAAATGCTGTTTGTGGTTTTAGTTTTCCAAATTTCTTTTTGGACTTTAATTTAGGTTAAAGATATTATATTATCACTATATTTTAACTTGTTATAACTGATTTAATTTTAGGTTACTAATCTCACTTTTTATTTACAATTTCTTTAGTTATGTTTTACGAGACCTGACAATGCAAAAAATCATTTTACACTATCAACGCATAATAGCTAAACTCATTTCTTTCTGAGTTTAACTTTTATATACTATTAGATTATTCAAATGTTATTTACAAATAAGCTTTCTAGAAAAATAATATTTGAAATCTTTTAAAATGAAATATATTATTTGCTATAACAAATAAAAACAATCTAAGAGTATAAAAATTATTTGTACGACTAACATGTATATCACTTAAATACTTTGTCCTCTAAGAGTCATGGCATAAAGAGGTGGTTAAAGAGATTTGCCATTTAAGAAGGAAACAATGATTTTCTTTAGGGGAAAAAATGAAGTTTGCTTCTTTATCACAGCTTTTAACTAACTAACAATTAATTTTATTTTCAATTTTTTCATATCTCTCCAATCACAATTTAATTTGCATCATGTGTTGTTTGGTGTAAATAAAACCAATATGATTATTCAACCTCCAACTTACACACATATTTTTCTTCTAAAGTAATTGTCAAGGTTGTTAAGCTAGCTATCACACATATAATATTATAAGATATAGTTTTAACTTCCTTTTCATTACAGTCTGCAATTTTCACACACATAGGCCCTACCATACAAACACAAATATTACTCAATGAGCCTAATATCAACTCGTGTACATATATATATTCCATTTGTTTACTTCTTTTAGTTTTATCACGAAACTATTTTTATTTGTATTTTTTTTATTTGAACTATATATTACCATCTATATATTAAAACATATTTCAAAATTGAATATTAGTGATTTCCTTTTACTACTTTAACTATCACCGTCTACTCAACTAGATGTATGTTAATACATAGATGACAATAATTCAGGTAGAAAAAGTGAATGTATAACTGATAGTTAAAATGTGAAATTCGCGAAAATGTAATAATTCAAACATATTTTTTATCGTTAATTCTTAACATCACCTATTACGTGCACCTTGACTATTTCACTAGTTAATTACGTGTTTCCTCCCATCAACATATATAGGTAGTACCAATAAACTTAGGTGGATGGAGATTTTTTTTCACACAAACTGACTCAAACATTGCCGATATTTAAAAAAATAATCGAAAGAAGTTGTTGCTTTCATGCTATCCATTTTAGGCTCGTAGAATCAATTGAAAAATTATGTGTTAATTCTACTATAACGATATTGAATATTGATACTTCCATGACATTTAGTTGTATTGACTGATAATTTAAGGCATTATTATGCCATTAAGCAAATTAAATGGTTGAACAAACTGGGGTCCCTGAAAACTCAATTTAGCCAAGAACATTTTGTAAAATATGATGCACATCTTGAACATATTGTCATGTTGAAATGATAGACATTAATTGCATATTCATTTTGTTGGAGGGTAGAGATGGCAATGGGTGTGGAGCATATCGACTAATGCAGTGCTGCAGCTAACTCGTTAATTAATTATAAGTATCCTCTGCTGAGGGAGTACACTAACAAGAATGAAACTCAGAGGAATTGACCGACACATGCGGCAAAGTGTATGATTTAATTTAATTAGATGGAAAGTGAAAAACCTTAATTATATGAGGAATTAGGAAGATGAAAGAACGAAATACTAAAAAGGGATAAGATCCAAGAAAATACATACAACATAAGAGGATAACCTTTAGTAGATTGTTTTTAGGTTGAAATCACAAACAAGGTGGCTTAGAGGGTTAAAATAAATCCGAAATCAAAAGCAGGACAGGACAGGGCAGAGCAAGTTAAAATTTTTGTTGGGTAACATTTCACCCCCTCTATCCCATTTGCCATCCCTACCTATGTTGCATAGACCCTCCAAAAATGCCATTGTAACTTGTATTCGTGTCGAATCCTCAAAAAATGCATAACTTTTGAAGAATATGACATACTTAGAGGTATTTTTGAAGAGTCCGAGCAGCATAATTCTCTACGGAAGGAGAGATGAAGGTTGGGGGGGGGGGGTATGCTATTGATTTCATTACTAACACAAGTCTACATGTCAATGGGTAATGTTTATCACAAAAAAATTACTTACTGCGAACTATGTAACATCAACAACCAACATAGCATAATAGGTAAAAGGTCAATATCTAGGAATGTTAAGATTTAGAATCAAACAAACCTTCATTTCAGATGGACTATCACAATAAGTCTGTCTTGTCCTATTGAGCAAAAATGCACAATCCAATCTCCACAACATAAATACAGTAAAATACTCTCTACAATGATATTTGTTTGAATATTTTTTTAAATTTTGTTACAGAGAACATACGATATATAGCATAACATGAAAAATTGGTTCCACAGAAACTTAGATGGTTATTGTGTAATTTTGTTATAGAGAGGTCCAATTATAGTTTATAAATTGAAGTGTTAATCTTATGATCTATACATTGAAGTATTATGAAGTGTTGATCGTTACACAAAATAAAATGTGATTCTTCATCATTTTGATATAGTGACAAAACATTTATATATTTTAATTGTTACTTAAGTTTTATTATATCGTATTATTAAATGAGGAAAAATCACATTTTATTTTGGGTAACTATCAACACATAAAATAATTGGATCCATATTTTGTGGAACAGTATAACATGTTCCCTAGTTTTAGGATATGCAGTAACATAAAATTAGGAAAAAAAAATTTGAAATTTCCAGTTATGCGATTATAAAATTTTAGCTATATGTACTGCCATTTTTTAGACCTATTTTTGCTAAATCAATTAAATTTGGTTCAAAATTTACATAACACTTGTAATATACACATGTTAATTCCCCTTATAAATTAGATGTACATGATTAATGTACAAACAATTAATTAATTTATACACATTTATCTAATTAAAAACTCGAAATATTTTACTAGGGTGACAATTTCCATTATTATTTGAAAATTAGGTATTAAATAATCCAACCTTAAAAGTACTTAAACCTAGTCAAAACCCTATTAATTAGCACTCGAATTAGTATTCTTTTCAATAATAAAATAAATCACACGAGAAAAAGTCATTTTTTTAATACTCAAATTGTTCCTTTTGCTACGCTATTATTGTTATGTAAAATCTCACCATAAAAACACTTCATTTCTCACTCTCACTTCTATTCTCACACTGTTTTTTTTGTTTCTAAATTCACTTTTATAATCCAATGGAATTTTTTAAGGAATTACTTACTATTTTTTGTACCACCACCCTTCTTTTCGGTGGTGGATTTTGTTATTTCACTTTCCTTTTTGGCTCTGCTGAGCAGAAGGGTAAAAGGGCAGTTCAACTTTCTGGTGGTTCTCTACCTAAAGAGAAAGTTCAAGAAGGGTATGATCGATATTCGTCATTTTTCGAGCGTGGCCCTAATGGAAATGAAATGGACTCCTCCGATAAAGTCCCCGCCCTTGTTGACACATTTTATGATCTCGTCACCGATATATACGAGTGGGGTTGGGGCCAGTCTTTCCACTTCTCTCCTTGTATCCCAGGAAAATCCAATCGCGATGCCACGCGTATTCATGAGGAAGTGGCGGTTAATCTCTTGAATGTGGAGCCCGGAGCCCGCATCCTTGATGTTGGTTGTGGGGTTGGTGGCCCAATGCGGGCCATCGCGGCCCACTCAGGTGCTAATGTTGTTGGTATCACCATTAATGAGTATCAAGTGGAACGGGCCCGGGCTCACAACAAGAAGGCAGGGCTAGACTCATGTGAGGTTGTTTGTGGCAATTTCCTAAAAATGCCCTTTGATGACAATAGTTTCGAGGGAGCTTACTCCATCGAAGCTACATGTCATGCACCTAAGCTCGAAGAAGTATACGGAGAAATCTATCGGGTATTAAAGCCTGGATCATTCTACGTCTCCTATGAGTGGGTTACAACTGAATTATACAATTCGGACGATCCTGAACATGTGGAGATAATTCGAGGGATTGAAAGGGGAGATGCATTGCCCGGGTTGAGAAGCTACAAGGACATTGCTAAAATCGCGAACAAAGTAGGTTTTGAGGTTATTAAAGAGAGCGATTTGGCTAAGCCACCCGCAGAACCATGGTGGACACGGCTCAAAATGGGGAGAATTGCCTATTGGAGGAATCATGTCGTAGTAACGATACTTTCTTGGCTCGGGATCGCCCCTAAGGGCGTCGTCGATGTCCACGATATGTTGTTAGTGACAGCTGATTATTTGGCTAAAGGAGGTGACACTGGCATTTTCACTCCTATGCATATGATTCTATGTAGGAAGCCTGAATAAGTACATGTACGATTATAGCGATAAATCGCGATGAATGGGTATTAATTAGTTACGAAGATAATATCGACGAATTAGCGATAAAAATCATGCCTAGTCATAGAATTAATCAGTTTAGCACTAGTATCGATTTTTAATTTTTTGTAGTGGCATTATTAGTATCTACATATCTACATATGTTTTTCGGCCTTATAATGATTTTTTTTTTTTGTCTTTCTAACCTTTTTATAACAACTTCGTTTGTTTTAATCTTCTTTTTGACTTTTATAGGGATAGACTTTCATACAATTATAACAACATTTGATAATTAAATCTTATTTACCAATCATCTATAACAAGATTAATAAAGATAGCTAACACATCATTAATAAACTTTGATCCTTCAAACTTTTGTCCAATGAAATACAAATATATGTGCATCTTTTTCTAAGGAAATTAAATCCTCTGTATTTCTCTTCTCACCTCTTCTCTGTTTCTTCTTATTTCTTTACTGTTTCACTGCATTTTCGAGTTGTTGTAACTCTTTCGAGTAACTATATTAGCGATCGATTGGTTGTTATTGTGTTTTTTCTATACATATCTA
Organism: Solanum pinnatisectum; assembly: GCA_035578085.1. Classification (NCBI taxonomy): domain Eukaryota; kingdom Viridiplantae; phylum Streptophyta; class Magnoliopsida; order Solanales; family Solanaceae; genus Solanum; species Solanum pinnatisectum. The sequence goes on along the minus strand of CM069080.1, from coordinate 2,930,157 downwards.
GATATTCTCGTAGACATTCACATGTAGCTCTAAGGAAGACGCGTAGAAACTAGAAAATTATGTAACAAAACATTGTTGAAGTGCATATTATGTATGATATTGTCACTCTTGTTTGCACAAAACAAAAGAAGGTTACATTCCATTGTGCACTCATTGGGGATCAAGAAATTGCACGTCTCTTTTCTTCAGCTGGTCATGTTTTAACAAAAGTAAAGCTCCAGGCACTAAACATCAACGACATCTCTCTAGATATTATTGTACATTATGGAATTACAGTGATAAATATAGTTTTTGGATGGATCGACTTGGATTTGTATTCAACTCCATCAACTAAGACTCTTGCTCTATACTTTGGGATATGTACAAACCTTCATTCATGGATTGGTAACTTGGGGGAGCTCTTTCGCAACTTTTGGATCAAGCATCATCTATTGCATTGACAACGGGGATCAATATCTTCTCTTAACCTTGTGAGACATCATAGTCCACAACAAACTCGTATTGATTGGGATGAAGAATCAGTCTGTATATGCTCTCCACCAGTGGAAGATCAAGCAAGAGAATCTATCTCAGTGATATACCGACCTTTCAGAATTCAAATTCTCAAGTTGTAGCAACTGAACCTCCCGAGGCAGTCGCTCCATCAGGTCCAGTTAACATCAACAGGCTTAGTACGGCTGCACTGCCAGACTCAACAGTCTCACCTTCAGAGAGGCTTCGGGAACACCCAGATCTGATACCAGACTGATGAACAAACAGATCGTCAATGAACCACTTAACCGTTCCCTTAGCCCTCTGTCCATTCTCCCTCACAAGCCCTTTGTCTGTTCCCTTTGGAACTGTCACCGCGACAAGGAAATATGTTGTTGAGATGAGAAAGAAGGAAATATGTTGTTGAGATGAGAAAGAAGGACATTCATTCATATCAATGAGCAATACCGATCCCCGTTGTCAATGCAATAGATGATGCTTCATCAAAGAGTTGCGAAAGATTTCCCAAGTAACCAATCCATGAATAAAGGTTTCATACATATCCCAAATTAAAACGCCAGAGTCTTCATGGATGGTGTTGAATACAAATCCAAGTTGACCCATTCAAGTTAAAAACAAAATCAATTATGCAGTCAGAGTTTGTTGTGGACTATGATGTCTCACAAGGAGAGTTTGTTGTGGACTATGATGTCTCGCAAGGAAAAGAGAAGATACCAATCCCCTCTATCAATGCAACAGATGATGCTTCGTCAAAAAGTTGCGAAAGAGCTCCCAAGTAACCAATCCATGAATAAAGGTTCTGTACATATCCTAAAGTAAAAAAAACTAGAGTCTTGGTGGATGGTGTTGAATACAAATCCAAGTTGACCCATTCAAGTTAAAAACAAAACCGATTATGCAGTCAGAGTTTATTATGGACTATGATGTCTTGCAAGGAGAGTTTGTTATGGACTACGATGTCTTGCAAGGAGAGTTTGTTATGGACTATGATGTCTCGTAAGGAGAGTTTGTTATGGACAATAATGTCTCGCAAGGAGAGTTTGTTATGGACTATGATGTCTCGCAAGGAAAGTTTGTTATGGACTATGATGTCTCGCAAGGAGAGTTTGTTATGGACTATGATGTCTCGCAAGGAGAGTTTGTTGTGGACCATGATGTCTCGCAAGGAAAAGAGAAGATAACAATCCCCGCTATCAATGCAATAGATGATGCTTCATCAAAAAGTTGCGATAGAGCTCCCAAGTAACCAATCCATGACTAAAGGTTCTGTACATATCCCAAAGTATAAAAACTAGAGTCTTGGTGGATGGTGTTGAATACAAATCCAAGTTGACCTATTCAAGTTAAAAACAAAACCGATTATGCAGTCAGAGTTTATTATGGACTATGATGTCTCGCAAGGAGAGTTTGTTATAAACTATGATGTCTCGCAAGGAGAGTTTGTTATGGACTATGATCTCTTGCAATGAGAATTTGTTATAGACTATGATGTCGTGCAAGGAGAGTTTGTTATGGACTATGATGTCTCGCAAGGAAAGTTTGTTATGGACTATGATGTCTCACAAGGAGAGTTTGTTATGGACTATGATGTCTCGCAAGGAGAGTTTGTTACGGACTATGATGTCTCGCAAGGAGAGTTTGTTATGGACTATGATGTCTCGCAAGGAGATTTTGTTGTGGACTATGATTTCTTGCAAAGAAAAGAGAAGATACCAATCCCCGCTATCAATGCAATAGATGATGCTTCATCAAAAAGTTGCGAAAGAGCTCCCAAGAAACCAATCCATGACTAAAGGTTCTATACATATCCCAAAGTAAAAAGCCAGAGTCTTGGTGGATGGTGTTGAATACAAATCCAAGTTGACCTATTCAAGTTAAAAACAAAACCAATTATGCAGTCAGATTTTATTATGGACTATGATGTCTCGCAAGGAGAGTTTGATTTGGACTACAATGTCTTGCAAGGAGAGTTTGTTATGGACTATGATGTCTCGCAAGGAGAGTTTGTTATGGACTATGATGTCTCGCAAGGAGATTTTGTTGTGGACTATGATGTCTTGCAATGAGAGTTTGTTAAGGACCATGATGTATCGCAATGAGAGTTTGTTATGGACTATGATGTCTCGCAAGGAGAGTTTGTTATGGACTATGATGTCTCGCAAGGAGAGTTTGTTATGGACCATGATGTCTCGCAAGGAGAGTTTGTTATGGACTATGATGTCTCGCAAGGAGAGTTTGTTATGGACTATGATGTCTCGCAAGGAGATTTTGTTATGGACTATGATGTCTTGCAAGGAGAGTTTGTTAAGGACCATGATGTATCACAATGAGAGTTTGTTATGGACTATGATGTCTCGCAAGGAGAGTTTGTTATGGACTATGATGTCTCGCAAGGAGAGTTTGTTGTGGACCATGATGTCTCACAAGGAAAAGAGAAGATACCAATCCCCGCTATCAATGCAATAGATGATGCTTCATCAAAAAGTTGCGAAAGAGCTCCCAAGTAACCAATCCATGACTAAAGGTTCTGTACATATCCCAAAGTAAAAAGCCAGAGTCTTGGTGAATGGTGTTGAATACAAATCCAAGTTGACCCATTCAAGTTAAAAACAAAATGCATAGTTTATGTCTTTCACACCAAAGCAGTCCACTATATGAAAGGACAATACTTTTTCGCACACAAAGCAACTTTAGATTTTGGCAACCTTTACAGATAACTTGAAGACCCAAGAGCTAGATTTGCTAGTGCAATTCCATATTGCCCAATAATATCTAGGGAGATGTCGTTCATGTATAGTGCCCGGAGCTTTACTTTTGTTTAAACATGACCAAGCTGAAGAAAAGAGACTCACAATTCCTTAATCCCAAATGAGTGCACAGTTTTCAATTTGGGTTCAGACAGTATTGACCCACAACTTCGACTTTAGCCTATGCATTAGGCCTCAAGAAAATTTAGGCCCCAAAATTTTTATCTTATAATATGATGTAATCAATATGCAGTAGGAGTAATCAATAAACAAAAATGCCTAATTTTTACAATGTTTTTTTTTTCTTCGTCATTATTTTTATATTTAAAAATTATGCAAATATAAACTTTGGGGAATTATCTTTCTGGATAACATTAAATTATCATTTGATGTTTGTTCATATATAAATCTAATTTATAAAAAAATAATTACTCTATCGCCCAACATTTGTAATAACTTACAAAATTGTAGATCATGGTCTTACATTTTTTCCATACTATTTCATTTTTCCAGAAGGGATATTTAGACAGTGGTCTATAGGTTCATAAACCGTAAGAAAAATAAAAAGATATCATTTACTAAACAGTTACTCCATTTTAAAACAATTGATGAAAAATATTCCAAAAAAAAGTGAATGTCAACTTAAAGAAGCTAGAGAATAAATTTGTTTATTCAGAAATTAATATACATATTAAAAATTATATTATAGAAGTAATAATATATAGTTTTACAACTTAAGAAGCTAGAAAATAAATCCTGAATGGAAATAAGTATAATTTTTATTTAAATAACTTTAAAGCCTCTTTTTAAGATTTGGCTTTTAGGCCACAAGATTTGTTGAGCCGCCTCTGCCTTCTGAGCGACTCATTCCCAATGTTTGAACAAGAATTTCTCAATGGGCTACTTTCCAATAGTTTTATCAGTTACTTCGACTTCACAAACTGTAGTATTTTGATTGTAGTTTGAGAGAATCATATTGATGAAATGAGAATTTTCGAAATGATAAGAACTTAAAATGAAACGATTACTTCGAAAAGATTTATGTTTAGAAAAGATTTGAAAATCAATAAATTCACTTGATAATATTGGTATATAATATCTCATATTTTACACATATCTCTGATTTCACTTGATAATATTGGTATATAATATCTCATATTTTACACAATTCTCTGATTTCAAGAATAAATTGCTTATTGCTAATACAATTATATTTGTCTCACTGAGAAATAATCAAACTAATAACATTCCGTGAGGTTATGTAAATTAATTGATATATAACTAGGGATGATTAAACTGAAATAATTTTTTTTGCCTGAATGGAGCTGAAAAATAGTAAGAATTTTTTTTAAATCATAAACTTGTTGAATTTTACTTATACTATGTCATGGACAACTAGTTTTATTGTGGGGTAGTGGTTTGTTTGTTGCTATTGTTTGGGCGTCAAATAAGTTGTTTCCTAGTCTTTCAGTTATAGGATTAATGGAGTAAGTTTAGATCAGAATAATTTGGAGTAATAGACGCGTTCTGTTATAAATAGTTTTTATCAAAATAAAAAAAGATCTACTGCTTACTGCTCACGGAAACATCCGACCTATACTATAGTCAAGTCGTTTGAGGAAAGAGTCTTCAGTTTCTACTCTAGGACAATTGCGAATAGCCAAAGATTGAAAACAAAAGGCATAGTTGATGTCTTTCACACCAAAGTAGTTCACTGAATCAGGCCACCCTTTGCTTTGAATGAATTCACACGCGGCCACCAGCTTTCTCAAAATAAAAAGAAATCTACTCCTTACTGCTCATGGAAATATCCGATCTATACTATAGTCAAGTCGTTTGAGGAGAGAGTCTTCAGTTTCTACTCTAGGACAATTGCGAATAGCCAAGATTGAGAACAAAAGGCATTGTTGATGTCTTTGAAACAAAAGCAGTTTAGGATTATTTTTCTAAATTTTAAATGGGAGAAAAATGCAAAATTATCATAAATACTTAAATAAGTGTTTGTAATGGTAATTCTTGTATACACTATTGATGTAAATATACTTATATAGGTTGATTAATAACCAAAAATTAGTTATTAAATGAGTTTCTACAAATAGAATAAATGTTTGTTACTCGTTTATTTTTACTTTTTTTCATTATTTTAAAAATAATTTTTTTATTTTTTATTTTTCGCTTTTTATATTATAAGAAAAGATAATTTTTTTTTTTATTTTATCTTCAACATTAATCACTTATTTCCCAAATCATTTTTCAAGACTTAACACGATACATCAATTAATATAGATATTATAGTAAACTATTAATATTAATTATTATTTCTTAAAGAGTGTACAAAATTCAAAGTTGACAAATTAAAATGAACAGATGGAGTATACAGTAAAACCTCACAAAATTAATATAGGTGGGATAATAAAATATTATTATTTATTTAATCAATAAATTAATATTTATTAATTTAAAGTGTGTTCAATTCGTTCGAGAATGCTTAGAATTAATGATCTCGGTTAACACAATAAAATGGATGTTAATAACAGTGAAAATGACGCATAAGAATGAAATATGCCTCTTGTGCCCACACTGTTTGTCTCTTAATAACTGGTGGCATCAATGATTAATCAGTACGAAAACAACATTCAGGTTGGGTATGATATCAAGTGCGAGTTGATGAAGCCAGAATAGGCCTCGTTGTCTTTCAGGCAAGAGATAGTGGAGACGAACCAAGACAGCTATTGTCTCTTGGAGGGACATAACCACATATTCGGAGTCCATAAATCCACCTCCATTTTAATCATCACCTAAACTAATTATGCTAGTAAAATGAACTTTTTTTTTACTAAAATCAATAATCTTGCTAAGTATGTATATTAATTTTTGGATCTCAAATACAATGTTAGTTGGCAACTAGCTAATTTGTGACTTAGTGGTTTGTTTGTTGCTATTGTTTAGGATGATTAGTGGATTAAGTTTATATATTAGAATAATTAGGAGTAACAGACGCGTTCTGTTATTAGTAGTTTTTATCTATTTAAGTACTTGTAATCGAGAAATAAAGAACACTTCCCCTTGTAAATTACTTTCCTTTATTGATGTTTTCGATTTCTATCTATGTCATCACAGGGAGATGAAATCCTCTCTAATAGCACTTTATATTGTCAAACCATCAACTCTTGTGTTTTGGAACGTCTAGAGGAGGAAGTTGTTCCTCATGCGGGGTTACTGTTTGATCCAAAAGGTGAACAATATGTTCATGTCCTTCTTTCTCATCTCAAAAACTCACTAGACAAATTTAAGTTGCTACACCCTATATTCACAGTGACCAACTTGTGAACTGCACGGGTCTAAGCCACCACCTGCTTAGGAAAGGATATCACAGGTCTAGTGTTGCTCTACAAGCACGTCAACAGCACTAGCGCTGATTCCGGGACAGTATTGTATGTTCAATCAGTGAAGGTCCTGACCCCCAACTCATGCAACAAGGGTAAGCTTTTGTCCGACACCAAAAGGCAACCGGATAGTGAGATGATCTGCAAATGGAGCTGTACAGCACTGGCCGAAGTTGAGATCCCTGAATCACTTGGAAACATCGAGTTCATTTAGAAACCAGTAAGAGTTTGAAATTTCTACTAAAGGTTGCATCAGTAACATGTATGCAACCATCTACGATCAGAGACTCCAGAGATTCCACATGTAGCTCAACCGATTTGTCTGTAACCGTGTAATTGAAGGAGATGTGTTGGTCTTCCAATTGATTCAGCCCTGCAAATTTAAGGTAACACTTTTAAAGTGCTTATTAATCAAGATGACAAAAAAGAAAATAGTCATGTTGTTACCAAACTCGGACCTTTTCAATGTTATCTTGAAGATCTTGAAGTGGAGTGTGATGGATACCTTACTAGGTGTTTAGAAGGGAAGAAAGCTACATTTATTAGCAGTTGGAACTTCCAGCCGTGGGGGTCTTGGAAAGCTCTCAGTTTGGGGGAGCAACACCGTTCGTGGTATTACTAATGTTGGTCTATCAGCAGCCCACGGTTGTCCGTCTCTTAGGGGGTTTTGGGTTATGGGTACTGCTCAGGGTCTGCAATCTCTGGCTTCTTTGACAGTCACTTCGTGCGGAGTTACCAATCTGAGTCTTGAAGCAGTGGGAAAGGGCTGCACAAATATTAAAAGCATGTGCCTTCGCGAGTGCTTTGTTTCTGACAATTCCAAAGGGAACACACAAAGGGTTTTTAGGATTTATGTTTGTGAGAACGAATGGACAGAGGGCTAAGGGAACCGTCAAATGGTTCAGTGATGATCTCTTTGTTCACCAGTCTGGTATCAGATATGAGTGTTTCCGTAGCCTATCTGCTGGTGAGGCCGTCGAGTTCAAGGTTGAGTCATACTGTGATGGCGGTACTAAGGCTGTTGACGTGACCGGCCCTGATGGAGCGGCTGTCTAAGGAGGTTCAGTTGCTAAAACTTCAGATATAAGCTTTTGTCCAACACGAAAGGGCAACCGGACAGTGAGATGATCTGCAAATGGAGCTGTATAGCACTGGCCAAAGTTGCAACCCCTGAATCACTTGTAAACATCGAGTTCATTAAGCAACCAGCAAGAGTTTGAAATTTCTACTAAGGTTGCATCAGTAGCATGTCTGCAACAATCTATGGTCAGAGACTCCAGATATTCCCTATGCAGCTCAGCTAATTTGCCTGTAACATTGACACATCCGCTTAAATTAGCTCGGAAAAAACGAGACATACAGTTACAACAAAGAACCAGACATTGAATGTCATTGCAAGAAGGATAAACTTTTGTCAGACACCAAAGGGCAACCGGACAGTGAGATGATCTGCAAATGGAGCTGTACAGCACTAGACAAAGTTGCAATCCCTGAATCACTTCGAAACATCGAGTTCATTAAGTAACCTGCAAGAGTTTGAAATTTCTACTAAAGGTTGCATCAGTAAGATGTCTGCAACCATCTACGATCAGAGACTCCAGAGTTCCCCATGCAGCCCAGCTAATTTGTCCGTAATATTGACACACCCGCTTAAATTCACCGCCACCAAATTAGTTGCACAGCTCTGAACAAGAGAGGACATTCAGTTACAACAAAGAACCATACACTGAATGCCATTGCAAGAAGTCTAAGTATGCGAAATGTTGATCAGTACGAACAGGAGTCAGGTTGGATATGATCAAGTGCGAGTTGATGAAGCCAAAAATAGGCCAGGTTGTCTTTGATAGTAGACCAAAGAGAGACAAGCGCAGACATTTGGCACTGGAACTGGTACGCTGTAACAATCAAATGTCTGATTTGGACTTATAAACACTTGACTCTAGTTGAGCGATGCTTGACCTGCAGACTTCAGTTGCTGCTGCTCATATCTGCTGTGGCTGAAACTGATTTGTCCGTAACATTGACACACCTGCTTAATTTCACCGCCACAAAATTAGCTACACAGCTCCAGATGAGTCAGTTTGTGACACAGTCTACTTACTACAACAATGGTAACATTGCCTACTCCAGGACAGTTGCGAATAGCCAAAGATTACAAAGGAAATGCATAGTTTAAGTGTTTCACACCAAAGCAGTTCACCAAGGAAAGCGTCTTCAGTTTCTTACCACAGTTCAAAACTATGCCAAAAAATCCTGCCTTGGTAATCATGTGGCATTCCTCTAACTGAAGCTTTGACACAAGCAGCCAATCCATTATCTGAAAGGAAGCATTTTTTCGGACTCATAACAGCTTCAGATAACTTGAAGACCCAAATCACTGTCTCCATTGCAACCACTTACAGAGTTAGATTTGTCACTGCAATTTTACAGCTAGAGAGTTCAGTGCCTGGAGCTTTACTTTTGTTAAAACATGACCAGCTGAAGAAACGAGACCCCCAATTCCTTGAGTGGACAGTTTTTTAATACAACAACCTTCAGGTTCAGGCAGTATTGACCCACAGCTTCGAGAGATTCATTCCCAATGTTCGAACAAGAATCTATTTTTAAAGAGGTCAGAGGTCTACAATCTTACGGATGCAATTGTCACTCCGCCACTGCTTTGTTTTGGAACTTCTAGAGAAGGAAGTTGCTCCTCGCGTGGTTTTTTTTTAACTTGATCCAAAAGGTGAAAAAATATTCATGTCCTTTCTCATCTCCGCAACATATCGACTGTATCCCTCAATTGGTTTAGCTGAGAACGCCAAAAAGGAGTACCTTCAACCATACAGATAAAATCCATTACTCGAAATACTTTTCACCCTTTAGAAGATTGCAGTTCTCTGGTGATTAGCAGCATAGTATGCCAGAACCTTCCTATTCAAGTTATGCATGCCCTCCTCCATGAAAGTAACTTGCAAAAATCGATCTAAAACATGTTTATACTTCTCGAGGACTCTATTGGATAGTTCCATAGTCAGCAGAAGACAGTATGCTTTGGTTGGGGTAATAACCAACCTTCTAACCTCTACAACATCAAACTGTCCAGTTCTCTCGAGAACTATTCAATAATGGGGATCGGAGTTGCTAACAAGAGAGAACAAGGATTGGCATGATGTCCTTTGTGCCCCTACTTCTTCACCATTTCTCTCTTAATCTGACTGAAAACCAGATCAGCACTGATTACGTTTAATCACTTTCTGGACAATGGAAATCATTTCCATGTACTTAATTCAAATGAGTTCCCTATGAACGTCAATGAACCAATTCAAGAAGCATACTTACCTCAACCACCTGCAGTACCTTCATTAGTTCCACCAAATGATTTCTTTGTATCCCGTTACTCAAAGAGAATGGCTTTGATCTCCTTCTGATGACATTATATTAGTAAACTCGATAACTTCATGTATAAAAGCAAACAAGGTCATTGCAATGATTTCAGCAGATAGTGAGTGATCCTTCCTCTGTCTAAATAACAAAGAGGCGCAAGTTGTAAAGAAAATGTAGGCAAAAACATATGTCGTAAAGATGATAGAAGCTTAGAAGGAAGAATATACAGTCCAAACAATAGGTGGATGGCTGAGGTACAATAACGTGCATGAGAACGAGCAATGTGAGACTTGACAAAGTTGGGATTGTGTCGTACCAAAGTGTTCCAAGCTCAACAAACACACTTGAGTCTCATGAGAAACTTGACAGGGAGCCATGTGAGTATTTCAAACGCTGTGTCATCTCCGAGCTGATCCTTGAAACCGCGCTGGAAGACTAATTATTTGACTGTTTTTTGTGGGGTGGAGGAAAAACTACACCATGATTAAAATAACTTTTTATGTATTTATAGTACATGTTGAACCACTTTGGCTACTTCATGCGTTTACTTCTTCATATTTTAAACGCTTTTAGTGAAAATCCTGGCTCATGACTTTGTCACGGGATAAAGATCCTTGCTTCATATCTAAATAATGTGCAATCACAGGGGAAATCAATTGCTTTGAAGCTTTTGGGGGTTTTGGTATTCTTCTTAAGTTGGCTCTTTTATGAAAATCTTGAAAAAACACAGCTGAAATTGCTTCCAGGCAAAATGTGCTTACATTTCATTTGGATGGTTGGTACATATTATTTTGTAATATATCGTATTATATTGTATCATGGTGTATGTATTAGACCATATTGTTTTAATGAATACGATGCTAAACTTGATTGTATTGTTTCCGTTGTTACCTAATATCACACATCAACAATGGATAAACCTACCAGAAAAGTAGCGTATTGGGGTAAAGCTATTATAAGAAGGCAAGTTAAGGATAAAATATGATTATGAGTTAATATACAGAGACAAAATAAGAAAATAAAATGGAAATAATTCGATCACATCAAATTAATTGTTACAATCAAAACAAACATCATATTTAAACTAATGAGACAATTGATTTTGAACTTTTTCTCTCTAATAAAACACAACACAACTATAGTAAAGAATTCAATGAGTTAGTGACTTGGGATTGGTGGTGTGCGACCCACTTCTATTGGAGAGATATTTACACAATAATCTTTTTCTAAGGTCAACATTTAGATTTTGTCCCTATTTTCAAAAGTTACACAAAATAAGACTGTTGTTAACACTTAAAAAATCGGAATTCAATTTTGCGATTTTAAAAAAATAAATACCAAAAGAGAAATGATTTTGTAGTACTTTCCAAATTTGTTTTTAATTTTATGTTCATTTTTATACGTAAGAAATTTAAATCAGTCATTTTCTTCTATTCAACGATAGGCTACTGCATGTGACCTATATTTTACCGCAAATATAATCTTTTAGATAATGTTAGATTCGGGTTTAGTAGTTGCATAACTGTACAAGTAAATTATTAGACTATAGTTAAACTTTTGTAAATAATTTACAAAATTTTATACCATAGCCTAACATAAATCTTTCTTTATTCGGATATATTAAGGATTATTTTGTATATCAAATACACTCTCGCATCAATTTATATAACACCGTTAAAAGTTGATACCTTGTATATTTAAAAATTAAGTAAAAAAGTATAAACTCGCAATTTCAAGGATGTACCAGTACTTGTAGTAACAAATTTGCTGAGTAGCAAAACAGGAAGACAAGTTTCTGCGCAAAAATGGGTAGCGATAGGAAGAGGAAGGAGGAGAAGATCAAGCATAAGAGAAGTTCGCCTTCTTCTCCACAAGGTAAAATTTTCACTTTTCTTTATCTCTACCAAACTGATAATTGCTCAAATTTATATTCATATATATGTGTGTGTGTGTGTGTGTGTGTTTGTGCTTATATAACAGATGAAGGGAGAAGCAAAAGGCAGAAGATCAAAGTAGATGAAGAACGTAGTAAAGACAAATCTAGAAAGGAGAAACACAAATCGAAACGCCGTTCTAATGAAGGTAAAGTTGAGAAATTTACTGATTTTTAGTTTGAAAATTTAGGGATTTTGTAAATCAATTGGTATTTGAGTATTAAGGATTTGGGTGTTGTTACTGTTGTTAGGGTTTGCTTTGCTTAATTAGTGTAGTGAGTTTGAAATTGAATTGAGAAGTATTTTGCTGCTCCCAGAGACCTTTTTTCTTTCTTTTTTCACTTTAATTATTTTTTACATGTGGGTTAGAAGATTTTGTCATTCGTTAAGTAACTAAGCGAGAAATTACGGGGCAAACATATACACTAAAGGAAAAAAGAAACAAAAAGGTTAACTTCTTGCAAGTAGCTTTATTGGTATTATGTAGGATTTTGTTTTGTTCCTTATTTGTACGAGAAAATAGTTCTATAGGGTGGTGGTTAGACTGGCTATGGCTATGTTATATGGGGCGGAGTGTTGGTCAATCAAAAACTCTTATCTCAAAAAGATGAGAGTGATAGAGATGAGGATGTTGAGGTAGTGTATGAGCATATTAGACGAGATAAGAGTAGGAATAAAGGGACAAGGTGGGAGGGAACCCCGTGGAGGATAAGATGTGGGAAGTGAGGCTGACGATTCGGACATGTGGAGGAGATGTGTAGATGTCCCAGTAAGGAGGTGTGAGAGGTTGGCCTTAGTGGACTTGAGGAGGGGTAGAGGTGTGGGCAAAAAAGTATTGGGGTGAGGTGATTAGGCAAAATAGTGCAACTTCACTTCACTGAGGACATGACCCTTGATAGGAAGGTGTGCATGTCGAGAATTAGGGTAAAAGATTAGTAGGTAGTCAGGCACATTATTTCTTTTCCTTTCTCTGAGTATTAGTATTATTGTTCTTTCTTATTATTTTTAGATTTCTATAACTACATGTTGTTTCTTTAGTCTCGGTTATCTTATTATCTTGTTGTTTCTGCTTGTTGCTACTACAACTTTTTATCGTTCATCGAGAGTCTGTCGGAAATAGACTTTCTATCTTCTCAAGGTAAGGGTAAAGTTTGTGTACACTCTACCCTCTCCAGACCTCAGGATTACACTAGGGTTGTTGTACAAGAAAATTCTTAGAGGTAAGGATGGATTATTTTATCTCGCATTTGTTTATGGGTGTTAATTATTCCCGAGAACCATTTTATATTGAAACAGTGGGATTAGCTACCCATATAGAAGGTGGGATAAGCTAATCCCATGGGATATTCTTGTTTATACCATCCCAATAACCAAACGACCCATAGAATTCTGTTAGCTTTGGAAATGCTGGGTACTTCCTAGCTTCTTCTTGGAAACCAAGTTCTCTGTTCCGATCTTCCATTTAGAATGGTAGTGTTTAGAATGGTAGTGTTTACTGAACTATAAGATCTTAGAGTGCAATCAATGTACTGATGTACGCTAGGATATCTTTGACTAATAATTGAAAAGGTCTTTGATTGTTGTGCACATTTTCTTCAAATAGAGATTGGGTCCCTGCAGTATTGTGATGGAGAGACTAATAGACCCAGAGATAAGAGTTATGATTTGTCAGTGATGATCTCATAGATTTTAGTCAATCTCTTCCAATGAAGACAAGTTCTAAGGCTGGATCACTGGTTCTACTTGATATTACTAACCTCTGCTCTTTGTATTGTTAGGTCTCCCTTCAGTGTTTTGTGTATTTCATGGTGATATCGAGGGTAGCTTTACAGATCCATTGTATATGATTATTATAGCAAGTGTGGATTTCTGATTTTATGTTATTATGTATGTTTCTACATAGGGACATGTGTACCCTTAAATTGAATGGTTTCCCTGTATGTTACTGGTTTGGTGCTTGAAGCTATGTTAGACACACTGACTCACTGATATTGCTTCAGAGAAGGAGTCGGGGGAAAAGCACAAAAGCAAGAGCCACAAACATAAGGATAAGTTGGTGAGTGCTTCTAGGTTAACACCTATATCTTTCTTTTATTTCGAAAAGAGGTTTCTCAAGCTAATCCATTTACTGCCGATAAACCTCCAAGTAGTTTGTCCTTCTTCCTCACTTGATTACTCTGTATAATATGTCATGGAAGAAATATTTGTTCTCTGCTTATGTAGTTTTTATCCTTCACACTAATTTGTAGCTGTATGTAAGTAGTATTGGTTTAAATTGGTGCTGAATAGGTTGCTGCTTGTTTGGCTTGAATTTATAGTTAGATATAGTTTTCTGTCTGGTATGAGCTTTCAGCTAGCCTATGTTCATTCTTGTAGTGAGTCTGCATTAAAAACGTTACAGGTCGATGCTTAGAAGTATGTTGTGAAAAGAAGACTTAACGTTTCATTTTCTTCAGTCATGATATCTGAAATCTTGGTTGGACCATGACTGTTTTTGATTGCAAATAGATAAACCATGTCATACAAACCAAGTTATTCATATATATATGGAGGAATCATGCGGTTAAAAGAACCTATTGATGAGTATTGTGGTGCAATCAGACTTACTCAGGTTCATGGAAAGGTGATATTATTGACTTATTGTATGTTGGATGTCGTCCGCACTATTGGAGCTCTAAATGCTTGAAAAATCTGTTAGACTGTGTGCATTACAGTAACGTAACTATTTCCCCTCACGTTCCTTCCCATGACTTTCTTTATGAAAATAAGTAGGACATCCATTTCCATGTTTGATCTTTTATATGGTTTTGCTTTATCATCTCTCACAGAAAATCAAGTTTGAAGAGCTATCAAAGGATGATTATTTCTCTAAGAACAATGAATTTGCTACTTGGCTGAAAGAGAAGAAGAAATTGTTCTTCTCAGATCTTTCATCTGAGGCTGCTCGTGATTTATTTTCTGACTTTGTCAAAGAATGGAACAAGGGAAAGCTCGACCTCCAATACTACGAAGGAATCACAACAGCACCACGGTCATCCCATGCTTGGAACATAAAAAGGTAGCGGAATTCCATGTCTCTTCTACTTAAGTAGCAGTAGCAGCGACTCTATCCCAGTTGTCCCATGGTTACGCCTTAGGCACCTTTTTTTTCTTTGGTAAACCCGTCATCTTTCTGTTGTAACAACTTTTCTGCTTGTTGATTCTGAATGCATAGAAGCCTTTTCGTTCAGTCTGTTGTTTCATAACATGGGCAGTTTTAAACCAGAACACTCAAATTTGCCTCAGCAGGCAAATAAGCACTCCAACTATGAGAGTGCATGTTTAGACACATCAACTTAGTTCTCAACTAGCAACTAAACACTGTAATTTGTCCTCATTGTGTTCAGATATGCAAACATTTGTATCAAAACGATAAAACGAGGGAGAATGTACATCGGAACTTAGGAAGTATATACAGTATACGCTACAACAACATTACGATATATGCCATATTTTGAGTTTTTTTTAAAAAAATAATCAAATATTAGGTAGGATTCTTAGTTCTGTTCTATATTATAATTTGCTCCTTTTAAATGAGATTTTTATTTATTTATTTTTCAAGTTGCATTTTATGTATACATACATGTGTCCATTTAATTGACATCATTACAATTTCTTTGACACAAATAAAATGAGTTGGGGTAGAATCTCAAACTTGAATTCATAAAGTTTAAATCTTGAATCCGCCATCGACATTGTCTAATTACAAAAGAATTCTCTCTACTTATGCTTCTTCACTAGAGTTACCTATATTGGTAATAGGACCTTTAAACCAATGCCTAGCACTGAAGATCCATGAAGAAAAAACAAGAACGACAAGGCCACCGACCGCGACTGGAGTATAGTTGAGAGTTTGATCTGTAATAGGGTAGGCAACAGGCAAAGAGAAGAGCACAGAGATGAGCGCGACCCAAAATACTGCAACCCAACCTACAACGATCCCGTAGCTTCCCAAGTTAAAAGGACCTGGAGTGAAGGACTTTCGAGCTAGAGTCACTCGAAACAGGATTGGCAAGGCATAAGCAATGTAAAGCCCGATTGTCGCTATAGATGTCATGGCTTGAAATGCTACCAAGCTTCCGAGAGACTATAGTTCAAATAGACGAAAAAAAGAGTATTAGTAACTGGAAGGGCAAGAAACAAGCAAATTGATGAATCAAGAAAGCATATTAAGTAATAGGCATGCTGACAAGTAGGCATTCCAACTTTGAGAGTGCAGATTTAGACACCTCAACTTGGTTTCAACTGACAACTAAACACTCCAACTTGTCCCCGTTGTGTTTCATTGACAATTGACACTGACGTGACACAATGGAGACAAGTTGAGGGTTTAATTGTGTATACTCAAACTTGGAGTGTTTACTTGCCAGCCGAGACCAAGTTTGAGCATCTGTTTATGTATTATGCCTAGGTAATAAGTAGAGTAATTTTTTATATGAATCATATGTTCTTATTTTGCTCGGTTTTCTTTTTTTAAGGGTATTGCCGGTGGAGGGGAGGTTTAATATGGTCTTTCAAGATGCAAAAGTACGAAAGTTTGTACCGTCAATGCCATGCAAAATGCTATAAAGGCCGACGTCCAGACTGCATTTAGCGGAACCTCATGCTTGTTTACTTTATGCCAGAACGACGAATATGGCATTGCTCCATCTCTGGAGAATGCATAAGCCATCCTGCAAAAGATATTTTCCATCAGTGGTTCTTCTAAAGAATCTTGAGTTATAGAAGGAGAATCTCCGATCAAGCATATTTACCTCGAGTTGCTAGTTAATGAGCTCATACCACAAAAGAATACGGCAACAGCAATAACACCTAAGCAAACAATTCCACCAACACCACTTCCATATCTACTCTTGAATACATCATATAAGATTTGAGCAATAGCATAGCCGCCAGAATCATTGTTTTTATTTAACAGATGTGGGATATCTGTAACTGCAAAGGTTATACCAAGTATGTAAGCCCAGCCAGCAAGAATTGATATGCCAATAGCACTTACAATTCCTTTTGGCCCATTCTTATCTGCATCTTTGGTTTCTTCCGTCTGCAAAACAGCGTCAGTGGATAAGAACAGAAAATTTTTTTTACTCACAATCACTTTGAACGAGAAGTTCCTAGTTTCACTAGGCCTAACGGAAGAGGAAATTAAGTTTCAAGTAACATTCAGTTGAGTTGCTGCTATATGTAATCTGCTCCTGATATTTTCTAAGACGAGCAAAGTTCTATTGTATTCTCAGCTATCTGAGCCTCGTCTCGTTACAAATCCATAACTTCACAATGTCACAATAGTTTAAAAGGAACAGTATTTTTTCATCAATTCTTGTGGAATTTGAAGGGCCTCTGTAATTAATAATTTTAAAAGAGTAACCAGCAAAATAAGTTCACACCACGGCCTCCAGTCGACATACTTTAGCAAATACAGGAAAACAATTAGTATTGCAGAGGAAAAGTATGCAGAACTCACCATATGGGCAGAAGCGTCATAACCTGTCAATGTATACTGGCTCATGAGAAGTCCGAGGACGAAGATGTAGAGTTTATTGTTGATTCCATCCTCATTGTCAGTATTGAAGTTAGTAAACACAAATTTAGCGCTAGCTCTTTCTGTTGCGACCATTGGGATCAAAATCATAAGAAGAAAGACACCTGTAATCATTAATTCAGAGCTGAGCAAACGCACAATTACATAATTGTGAGGTCGAATAGACAAAGATTTACTCCAATGTACCTAAAACATTCCATGCAGCAGCTAGTTGTCCAATGAAGGACAACCATGAAATCGGAAGACTGTTTAATAAAGCATGTAAAAGCAGAATTACAGCGTGGAGGGCGATAACCACATATTTGGAGGCCTGATATCCGCCACCATTTAATCCACCAGTGCTAAGAAGAATTATCACCTGAACTAACTGAGCCAATGAATAATCTACACTTGTTGTGACAGCCCACTGCAATCAGATTTTCCGTTGTGGATTAGAGTTATTTTATACGGTGAAGCAGCTAATCCCAATTAGACACTAAAAATTGTGAACGGTAATACGAGTAATTCTTCACGATACCTGACCAACAATGTTGAACCTGCAACATGAAAAGGAATGAAATTTTACTGAGAAAGAAGCAATATGAATATAGAAGCCATTAGTTTTGTCAAAAAATAACTTATGACAGCTGAATGTTGCACAACCGATTGAGGCATGAACTAACAGAAGATAGCTCAATATTTTATATTCCGTTAAGTCTAATATTGAAAGTCAGTATAGGATAAAAGATACCGAGTAAAGAATTAAAAAGAGGTCAGCATCCCAGAGAGTTCAATATTTTCATTTTTTGTGTTTCCTCCTGTTTTAACTTCTCTTTGTTTGCTCTACCCAATGAATATATTCCTTCTAAGGAACTTAATGTCTAGGGGCCTTGAACTGAAACTAGCACGTACAGTTAAGGAACTTATTGACAATGTAGGTCGTCCTAGAGCGGCTGCAATTTTTCAGGAATATTCACTCTCATTTTCAAAAGTCAAAAACCATATTCTGATTGTGCATTTCTCACACTACGAACTGCGGATGAACAGTGTTTTTGCCGAAATGCCATAACTATGAATCAAGTTATTGTCTCCAAAATGCACAGTTGGTTAAGCAAATCAGCATCAACCAGATATGCTACAAACCTAAACTAGTACGGGCCAACAACATGAATCCTCCATGTTTTCGGCTCCATCGAATCCTCCATGTTTTCGGCTCCATCTGGACCCATTTCATTTCAATACATAAAGGATTCATTACTACAAAGATTCTCATAATTTGAGTATTTAACGTTGAACGTCAACTGACTGTAAGTCTGTAAATCTCCTCCTTTATCCGCACTAGGACCGGTAATGTGGAGCTCACATACGAGTTCACATACTTGTAAGATTAATAAAATCATGCTAATGAAAAGGATTGAGCTTCAATAAATACAAAAAGCTAATCCAGGCTAACATATCACCAGCTAAGGGTGGAATGTCAGTCCCGTGCTTGAATATTTCTCTTTGATATCTGAGACCCTGGGGACCAGTCGCGCACGGTTCAAAACTTGTTAGATAACGGGCTGCTGACTGATTAACACAACGAATACTTGTAAGGAAAGTGAAACTATTTAGAGCTCAGAAAACTGTCTTTCCTAGAATCCAAAACTCATAAACTCAAAGTCCTAACTTTGCCTCTGACTGTTCCAAAATACTACAAACTCCAAATATTACAAACTAACTCAACAGAAACTTTGAGGGAGTTCTTGTATTACTATAATTTGATAAATGACTTCTCTAAAAAGTCATTATTTTCACAAACAGATGATATGACTGTTCCAAGGGGCAGAGCTACAAGCCGGTCTACGAGTTCGGCAGAATCCAATAGCTTCGATCTAGATCCAATAATTGTGTTTAAAAATCCACTTAATATGTACAAATAAATTATCCAGAACTCAGTCAACTGTCTTTCCTAGAATTCAGAACTCATATACTCAAAAGTCCTAACTCTGCCTCTAACTGTTCCAAAACACTATGAACTCCAAACATAACAAACTAACTAAAAAGAAAGAATGTAAAGACTAAACAAGAAAAGCAAAAAGAATTACCAGCCAGTGATCCAAGAAGCAAAAGATGCCCCATTTGGACCAGCAAGCATAGCACTCCAATAATAGAATTCAGACCTCACAAAGTCAAAATCCTTAACTCCGCCTCAACTATTCCAAAATACTCTAAACTCCAAACATCACAAACTAACTCAACAGAAACAATTTAAAGACTAAACAAGAAAAGCAAAAAAAATAAAAAATCAAGCCAGTGATCAAAGAAGCAAAAGGTGCCCCACTTGGACCAGTAAGCTTAGCATTCCAATAATAGAGTTCACAACTCATATTCTCAAAATTCTAACTGTTCCAAAATACTATTAACTCCAAACACCACAAACCAACTCAAACAGAAACAATGTAAAGACTAAACAAGAAAAGCAAAAATATTTACCAGCCAGTGATCCAAGAAGCAAAAGGTGCCCAGCTTGGACCAGCAAGCTTAGCACTCCAATAATAAAGACCCCCAGAAGTTGGATAAGAAGAACAAATCTCAGCCATTGACATTCCAACAAACAGTGTGAATGCACCAGCAATTAGCCATCCATAAACATAAGAAACAGGTCCACCAAAATTCAAACCAGTACCCATCAATGTATTCAAACCAGTAAGCACTGATACAACAGAAAACGAAAACGCAAAATTCGACAACACCCTGCAATAAAACAAAACCCCAACAACCCAAAAAAACCCAATAAGCAAATAAATTCAACAAATCAAAAAAGATTGAATTTTTTTAACTTTTTTCAAGAAATTAAGAAATGGGTATTTACGAAAGGTCTCTTTTGAGTTCTTGTTTGTATCCTAGTTCATGTAGCCTTGCATGGCCTGAATCAATTTCTTCTCCATAACCCATTCTTGATTTTTTTTTCCTCTGCAACTTTGCCTTCTTGAAATTCCCTTTTTCTTCACTGTAAATGGCTGGCTTTCAACAAAGATTTTAGACTCACATAGAAAAATCAGAACTTTCTGCTAAAGATTGATTGTTTAAATGTGTTTTTTGGTGGTATTTTAATGGAGTTTTGTGAGTGACAAAAGCACAGTATGGTTAAAGAAAGCAATTGGAAGGTAGTGTGAATAAATAGGCAAAGATTTGAACTTTGGAAGGCCAGAAGTTGACCGATAAGAGTCAGACACATGGGGACTGTATTATATTAGTAGTAATAAAAAGCTCATAATTGCATATGCAAATTGAAAGATTAGAAAAATCTGAATTATTGGAAGTTGGTATTTTTATAGTATTAAAATATGATGAAAATTCTTTTAAGTCCTAGTTGTCTTTGATAGATTAATAACGGTTAATTTGTCTCTGTGTAATCTATAAGTTACGAGTTTAAGTAATAGAAGCAGTTATTAATGTTTGTATTAGTCATCTATATCAAATCCCTTGAACTGTGGTGCTTGTAGTAATCGTCTATGTCACACTCCTTGAGATGTGGTCCTTCATCAGACGCCATTATCACACCCTTTGAGGTTTGATTTTTCTCCGAACCTACTAGCATGGAATGTTTTGTACGTCAGATTATTTTTTTTACTTTTTCTTTTTTTTTTTTATATCAAGCTACTAATACGAGTAGAATTGTTAGGGATAAGTGGATGGGTTGCTTGCTCAACCAATTTATGGTCCGCTCAATGTCGTGTTGATGTGGGAGAATGTCACTATTGATGCGAGATAGGAGAGAGGTGAGAGTTATTTGGGCCAATTTTTTTAATCAATCTCCAATTTTTTAATGTTTTTATTAGTGTGAGTTGTAAGGAATTTTAAATATTGAATCAATCTATGATATTACTTCATTCTTATTACCAAAAATGAGGTTAGCACAAGACAAGACAAGTTGCTCATTTGTCTCATAGCGCAAAGTCTAAGAGAAGAAATTTTATACGTAACTTATCATAAACGATATTTTTGTTATATGTATTACATTTTTCATAAGATATCAATAAAAACTAGAATGCAAAAATTTATAAATAAAATATACATGATTTTTGTAAGATAGATTTTTTTCTGGAAAATCATTTTATCTATATTTTTAAATATATCATAATATCCATGTGATTATAAGAATATTGAAATACCTTTATCAACATACATAACTATGAATCTTTTTGAAATAATGCAAAAGATACCAATGATATTAAATTCTCAATTGGAGGTTATTGGCATGTGGAAAAGTCAAGAGGGACGGCTGTTTCTAATATTATTTTATTCAATGACACGTGCAAAATTATATTTAAATATATATTTTATAATCATAAAATCAAATCAAATTGATACACTACATATGTTTCTCCTTATAATCATAATTTTAAAAAATAATCAAATCAAATTGGTACACTATATTTAATACTCTTTTTTAGTATCAACAGTATTTTCTCGTAGTTTCTTGACTTTTAATATACGTTGTTTTTTGTTATTTTGTGTTTTGTACTATTTCTTTTCCATGAACGTTATGTACTTGGACTATATCTCAACTAATTAATATATCATAATCATCATATAAATATTATCAAAATTCTGTTTATTTTAGTTAAAGAAAATCCATCCATCTGACTTTAGTACTCCTAAGAATTATTACCATAAAGTCAATATTTCATATCATTCTCTCTGTGGTTAAACCCAAAAGAAGTACAAGTGGTACCATGTGTTTAGATATTTTTAAAATGAATGAACCACAAAAAATGCATGTTTTTTAATGTAAAAAAAAAGGTTTTCTGATATGCTAGTGATATCTTTTTCTATTTTCTCATATTTCGGGAGAAGTGTTTCGTAATAAGATTTTTTTTTATATTCATGATTCGAATTCGAAATTGTTAAGTTGATTGAATTAATATACTTAGTTTAATGATCTGAACACGAAAGTATACAATTTCACCTCATTTTTACATTGTGAGTCACTAATAACACCCAAAAAAAACAAAAAACAAAAAACAAAAAGTCAAAGAGAAAAAAAAGATATCTACCGTCCAAACGTGTCTACACCAATCTATTTGTTTGATCCTTTCACAATTTTTGTACCACAAAAAACATGAGTAATCAATTAAATATCAAAGTATTTAGCAAACAACCACTATCTTAAAATGACATTAAATTGTTCACTTTAAAAGTCATTATCATATAAAATGTGAAAGCTATAGATTGTCGACTCTACATTATTATAATTTGGAATTATATTTATGTGTGTACTTTATGATATTATATAAGTAACCTGTCCTCTAGGACACATCTTTAAGGTGAGACAACAACTAATTTAAATATGTTATCAAACGGGAAAAATTATTTATTTAGATAAATAATTACTTTTCAGCTTTTGCAATTGAAAAGTCATTACCGTGAGGTTTTAAATTTAACATATAAAACTTCATGATAATAACTATTTTTCAATTACAAGATCGAAAAGTGATTCGTAGCTCGCGTTATTACTATTCTGTTAACTATGTCTCAATCGCCCAAATAATATAGATTTGCACCACATACGGAGCCATTAAGATCAATATAATCGCTCTTTATCAACAAAACAAATATTTCTCGAGCTCGATTGAACTCAAAATTTCTGACTAAGGGACAAAGAGATCCCACCGCATCCTTTGGTGGTCCCTAAAACATTTCAATCAATATAGCCAGGCTAACATGTTAATGGTTTTACCATCCATGTCCCTAGGCTTGATTACTATATTTACCTAATGATATTAATTTTCGTTTAAGTTAATATAATTGAGAGGTTAAATACAAGATTCAACTAATACTGTCTATCATAATTTTGTGTTTTGATTAATTAGGATGAACATATATATTTCATACTCATGCACAATTCTCACACGAACTATCAATTGTTCACTACATACTGATCATTTAAAAAATATATGAAAATTGAAAAAATAGCTATTAGTATAGAGTTTCAAATTTCACAAGTGAAACTCCACGATTTGCATAATTCCATGCAAATTATCAATTTTTTACTACATACCAAGAAATAGTGTCTGCAGGTCACTTTTCAATTCTATCTTTGAAAAATAGTCACTATTATAAAATTTCACAAGTGTTATGTGATGGAGTTCCTATGGAACGTCAAACTCCATGACATTGTCTATTTTTCAATGACAAAGGTTGAAAATGGGGTCACAAGAGAATAGAATGTACACAGACACTACTTCTCCCCCCCTCCCCCCAAACACACACCCCTTGATAATCCACTAGCTAAAAATCAAAGCATCAGGATTAGAAAAAAAATAACAACAAAATAGCAAGATATACAAATCAAATAAGGCAACAAATACTAAAGAATAAGATACAACACGAATACCAAATAATACTATTGTAGACATTGAAAATTTGTGGGACTCTACAAGACACGTTCAATTCTTATTGGACTCTACAAGATGTGTTCAATTTCCAAATAAGGTACTTGGAGGCTACTCAATCATAAACCCTAGTTCATGCCTATATAAATGGTATCATATTCTCTTAAAGAGACAACTCAAATATTCCACAAATTCATGAAATATTTCTAAGGAGATCAAATTCAAATCATCCTAATTCGAGAAATACGCCACAAACAGTCCTCAAATCATGGATAAATATCAATAAAGTTATGTTTCTTCATATTTTATTTGTGATAGCAATTTATTTTCTGTCACTTTAAAATTTATTACAAACAACTATTATAAACAATGAGAAGATGAGACTAGCCCCCTCCTCTCCCATGAGAAAATCTGATAACACTCGACTACCTACTACCCTTCTACCCTCCCTCGAACTCCGTACCTTCCTATCTTCTCAAATTTATTACTAAAAAATATGAAAATAGAAAATGTGAAATGAACATCAACTAGAGTGGAGAAGGAAATGGGCACATACCAGCCAGTAATCCAAGCAGCAAATGGGCCAATCTTGTTTCCAGCCAATTTAGCACTCCAATAATAAAGCCCAGCTGAAGTTGGATAAGCAGAACATATTTCAGCCATAGAAAGGCCCACTATGAGTGTCATTAAGCCAATTATGGGCCATCCACAAACAATAGTAACAGGCCCACCAAAAGTTAGGGCCTGATTATACAATGTTGATATACCAGTAAGAACTGATACAATGGAGAATGTCAAAGAAAAGTTTGAAATGAACCTGTTCATAAAGCCCAAAACAAAAGGAACATGTGAGTTAGGATCTTTACACAAATAGTCGGTCAGATTACATGATAGGTCATCTGAATCTAGAAGCTTTGGTTTGAACCCCATGTACCATCATAGTATGTTAAATACTAGATCTTTTATGTTGTGATAGAAATTCTAAACTCGAACTCATAATATTCAATCTACTTGAGCTTATATATATTCGGAGTGAAGATGAAGAATTAAAATTTATAACCAACAACATATCTCGTGTAATTCCAAAGGATCTGGGGAGGATAGAGTGTATGCAGGTCTTATCATTAATATATCACTACGTAGCTAGGGAGGTTGTTTTCAATAGACTATCGGCTTAGGAAAAATAGTCCCAAAGGTAGTATTGAGAAAAAAATAACGGAAATGAAGACCGTCAAAGCAAAATACTATAAACAACCTGTCAAATCATCCTAAACAGTAGTCATAACAAGCTACAACGATAATCAAAGTGTCAAAACCCCACAAAAATAACCATACTCAATGGACAAGAAACTACAAGAGTAAGCGAGACAACACTGAACTATCTGCCCTAATATGTGTCCTCCATAACCTCCTATCTAAGGTCATCATGTTCTCCGTCAAATTAAATAGATGAACAAAAAAGAAAGAAAGAATGACTTACGAAAGACCACGATAGAGTTCTTGCTTGTAACCCAATTCTCTAAGTCTAGAATCATCATTTGAAGAAGTAATTTTGTTTTCATTTTCATCAAGGAGATGATAAGAACCAGTTGACGATTCTGCTTCCATATAATTTCTCATATTTTGCTTTGATTAGTTGCTTGGACAAACTAACACAAACAAGTAATAAGAAGTGAAAAGGACAGAAAGCAAAGTCCCCACTAAAAATAATACTAATATGTTTGCTTATATAAAAAAAAAATGTACATATTTTTCTATGTTTGTTATGACTTTTTTGAGGAATATATAAATGCCCACCTAAGTCCTAATTGTCATAAAAGACCTAACAAAAGCATGGGTAATATTTAATAACTTTGGGAGCTAGCGCCACCACAAATAATGCATCTTGTCGTACGCTATTTGGATTTTGTTGAAGTTTTAGTATAGATGTTAAATATCGAATAAGAAAATAAAAAATAATAGTAATAACTTCAGATTTGTATAAAGAGTGTGTTTGATTAGGGAGGAAAATATGTTAATTAGTAGAAATATTTTGAAATTATTTTTACTTTTTTTTAAGAAAAAGATGATTTATTGAAAATTAGAAAAATGTTTCTTCTTGTGTGAGTAGAGCAAAAAAAAAAAAAAAAAGAATTGTTTACAAAGAAACTTTTATTTTCTAAAAGTATATATAGTATAAAACATCAAAAATTGAAAAGAATCTAAATGCTCGTGGATTTTCACAAAAAACGACACAATCCGCTCCATTAATGGTATGAAGATGCCAAGTTGATTATTATATATTGACAAGTGATTTGCTGTAAAGTGATTTTATAATTTAAAAAATAAGGAATTTCCTGTTAAGTGATCTTATAGTATTAAAAAAAAAAGTGTGAATCTCTGTGTTGTGTGGTTTGTATTCTTCTTTATGTCAACTTCTCTTCATTTCAAAATCTGGCATTTTTTTATCCATAATTGTATACCATAAAGATTCTCCTAGATTAATATTATTTGGGTGTCCATGTTCATCAGAATGAAGGTGGCATTTATTACCTAAAAAATGAAAAATGAAAGGGTCAATAGACAATGTAATATTTTTTATCACTGAATAAGCAAAATTATTGGTTGTAACTTGTATGTATTGATTACAACTAGGGGTAGGCATGGTCCCATATTCAGTATAATAGATATATAGATAGATTGATTAGGCCGAAAAGAGTATTTTGTTTGAATATTATTAGATGAGTACAATAGGAGGCTCGAGAGACCTCTCAGTGTAATGTACGCTAGGAAGACTTTAGCTACATCTTAACCTGAATGTTCGAGAAACCTCTGAACGCAATGTACGCTACCATCAGGGAGACTTTAACCACATCTTAACCCGATTGAGGCGAGATGTGAAAACACCCAATCTCATTCCGATTGATATGAAATCGTCTTGTACTGAGATCATTCGGTGATAGATATGACTAATCACATCCCGACTCTCCTATTCTAAATTTTCATCGAGACATATCAACTAGATCAAAACAAGTTTCTAAACCATGTCTGATCAACTAGATCAAAACAAGTTTCTAAACCATGTCTAACCGTTGATCGAGCTTGTGTGGCATTAATATGGCTAAGCTAGACAAAATGTGTGCAAGTAGTTTATGAAGCTATTAAGCCATTTTATTATTAGGAATATATTACTATAACACATTGGGCGAAGGGGGGCAATAAAATAAAGAGAAATGATTTTTAACAAAGGTCATTGAATGGTAAAAACAACAACTAACATACAGTGTAATCCTAGGGAAGATATCGAGTACGCAACCTTGCCCCTACCTTGTGAAGATAGAGAAGTTGCTTCCGATACACCCTCAACTCAAGTAAAGCATAATAATAGCAACAACAAACACCATGGTAACTTAAACAAAGGAAACAACCGGTAATAATAATATTGAAAAACTAGTCGACACTCGACAACATATTGGATAATACTTTACCATTAAACACAATAACAACAATAGGATTATTAAGTATCTGTTTTTTTTTTTTTTTGTAGTAAAGTAATAAATACCAATATTATGTTCTATGTTGCTTAAAAAACATCTGATCACTCTACTAAGAACCAAAATGTTCAAAACTATGATGAACCAACAAATTATGTTATGTATATATATAGAACGAAAGAATGGTCTCTCCTCTCTTCATCTGTAAGATATAAAACAAACCTGTCGTCTTCACTCCAAGCCAAATCTAACAAGGTAATGACCCTAATATCCAGGGTTTTTTGGTGGCCTCAGATGGGAGAAGAAGCCAATGTTTCCTAGGAAGAACAGAGCAATGACGACTGCGCAAGAAAGAAATAACCAAAGCCATTGCTGCCATTTCCTTTTACCTTTGATGCGAGGCGGGGGAGGAATGGATTTAGTCTTCATTTGTTTTGTATATTGAGACGATTTCTGTTTTCTCCTAGTGATTGTTTGAGAATTCTCAGTAGCCTCGGGCTCCTTGACAGTTTCTCTTAGGCTGGTGGAAATCAAAGCAGTTTCACCATCATTAGTTTCGCTCTGTGTTTCACCGACAGAGCCCTTCTTCCTTTCCCTTTTCCTCAGTTTTTTCTCCTTCTCCTGTATTAAACAAGATATGATTTTAAAATTAGTGCATATAAAACCATAATTTATTGAGAGAGAGAAACCAATCTGCTTTGAAAGAGCTGAAGATTTACCTTCAGTCTCTGTTCTTCTTCCTTCTGGGCACGCATTTCAGCTCTCTGTTGCGCCTTCTCTGCATTGCGTTTTTTCCTTTCTAATGCCTCCTTAGCCTTTGCAATCTCCTCCAACCGCCGTTGCTCTTTCAACTTGACTTCCTCCTCACGCTTCCTCAGTTCCTCCTCCTTTCTAGCAGCCTCTAGCTCCTCAGCAGTTTGCAGAGGCTCGGCCTCTTTTGGTTCATCAACCGTACTCTCTCTTTCAATTGGTTTGCGAGCCTCTTTCGTTTTCTCAACCTGTTTCATCCCTTCCACTGCTGGCAGAACAACATTATCATCCTTAATTTCATCCTTAAGAACTACCACTTGTTTTACTTGCTGAGAGATCGGACGTTGTGACACACTATTGACTTTATCTACACTAGTTACCATCCTATTAACTCTATCCACCCGGTAACTGGGAAGAACAGCTGGCTCCTCATCAGGACCAAGTGAACGACCATCCAAGGTCCCAAATCTCCTTACTGTACTCCTTGTATTACATCTGATGTAATCCTTTCTGAACTCATCATTCTTGTTCCAAAGATCCATGTACCTTTCAACCTGACAGAGAGTAAAGATTAGACACAAGCAAGCGTGAAATTTCTCTGGAAGACATCGAAGAGTGAAGTTGCTGACCAACCTGATTCACACAGAGATGATTAAGAGTCTCCATTTCTCTCTTTCGTGCATGATCACTAGCCAAAGTCGCTTCATCCTTGTATGTCCGGAAATGAATATTCTGCATGTTCAGGCATTATTAGATCCAGTAAAATTTTCTCAGTCAAACATAATTTATGGTTTATAGTTGAACAGTTAATTAACCAGCCTCCAGAATTATGCAACCATAGAAAATAAAAAAAATAAATGACAGGACTAGAGACTTTTACTAACCAACAAAATTACATGTAAAAGAAAGAAAGAAATTAAGAAGTCTGCCAGCTTCAAGCATTTGTAAGAGTACAGACTAACCCAGTGTACAAATAATTTGGGAAGGAAAAATGTTTGAGACTGTATCGTGAAGTAAAAACTGTAGAAAGAAGTTTTTCTATCAATAGAGGGCAGGAGAGCGAGTAAGGAATCTTCAAAAGGAGAACAGATTATAACAGATTAAGGTTCAATACTCTGATGTGATTACAAACCTTCTCATACAGTCCCTTTTTTAAATTCCGCAATTCTTCATATGCTTCTTGGCGAATATCATCTGCAGCTTTAAACTGGGCTTGCAATTCTTTGAGCTTTCGACTCTCATCTTCAAATTTTCGGCTTGCTGCCATCGCAATTGTTTCAGCTTTTGAGACCTTGACTTTGAGGCTATCAAGCTCTTTCTTCAAGGCCTGCACACATTTGGCTCCAGGTTAAGGAAAATTAGAAGGAAAAGAAAATCATAACACAAAGTATCAAAAAGTGACAGCATGTTCCAATAAGTGCTGCTGCCGAACGTTCATAATTACTCTTCAATGAACAATGTTAATGACACCAGTTGATAACAATCAATTATAATTATGATAAGCAGCAGAAGGTAATATTCAGAGGAATATTAAAGCATCTTAGTGGGCCCACCCTCAATCGCTCTTCATTTACTTCTCTCTCATCCAGAGACTTCTGCACTTCATCCTGGCTGCCAATGTTAGAGGAAAGCTGTCCACGAAGCTGCTTCAGTTGCTTGATTTCACGAATTAGAAGCTTTTCCTCCTTTAGAGGTACAGTTTCATGTCCAATGATGTGCTCCATATTACAAATCTGCAGGTCATAGATCAGGCAACATAAAAACAAATTCATAAAAAGAAACAAAACACTCCAGTTGCTGATTAGAATTTTTTACAGTAGAGAAGTGAGACATTGTCACAAATCCATACCCTATTATCAATCTCAGTAACGGCAACTGCATTCTTCGCCTTATCAATTATATCTTGAAGTGTCGAGATATCTGCACGCTTTGTCCTGACTTGCTTTCTAGCATCTCTCTCTTGAGCTTTGGCAGCTTCAAATTCAGCACCATGGGTTTGGCAATTGGCCTGCTCATTGAAAAAACATTTCCTACTAAGGTTTATGAAGAAAGCCACAACAAAGAGATTAAAATATATTGAATCTAGGAGGCATACTCTTTTATTTCTGATTTTTTGTCTAAAGGCATCCCTATGCTGTGTCTTCTCATCAACATTTTGCTCAGCAACTTTGATGCATTCTCGGATTTTTTCATCATCAAATCTTGGCATCCTGATCAGGAAGTAAAATCCCTTTGCTGCAATCTGATTCATATCCTTTAGAGCCGCAACATCCACAGAGGAACATTCAGCCGAAGTGGCCAACACTTCGTTAGTGTTTGAAATTTCAGCATTCCCACTTTGTTCACATATTAGTTTGTCATCATTACTCCTGTCTGAACCACCTGTCATTTCTTCAGTGCCTGCGATCTCTATGCTCGTGTTGGCTGACTCTTGATCAATTTCAATTGGGCAAGTCAAAGTCTCATTTTCAAATGTCACAGTATCAAAGCTAGAAACATCTCTACTGCTTGAAGTGTTTCCCGCTTCAGATAACTCTAAATCAGCCAAAGTAGCCTGATCCTGGCTACTTTCGTCATTGCAAGACATCCTACAATCAGAGATCATATGAAATTTTCTAACCTTGATAATCAATTGATAAACAACCCATCAGTTAAGAAGATCACACATATTAAAAGAAACGTAAGTAAACAAGCAGATAAAAGTAAAACTTATAACTACTGCAATTAACATTAACAACACTAAAAAGTGAGAAGAAATTGACCTTCATCACTGAAAACTAAAAGGTAACAACAAGGCAGCCAAAAGTACATTGCTAGTCTACCTCAATGTGCTGCTGCAAAATTAAGCACTGAAATCATGACTGACATTGCTGCCACGACCATTTGATAAGTGCTCAGAGCATCAACTATTTCAACCACAAAACTCAGGGGAAAAAAAGTTTACAAGCATGAGAAACAGATTTCCTCTCCTGAGAGGAACACTAGTTGAGTAGCTGATGAACATTTTTCACCAAAATCACTAGAACTGCAAGAGTTTTATTTTTACGGAAAAAAAAATTCTATTTCTTTTATTTTTTGAGAAGAGCTGTGAGTTCTATTTTTAATGAAGTAAACTGAAAGCTTTTATTCCAGAACCATGGTTGACTCAGAAATTCAATCAATCTAAACTTATACCACACATGGACATAAATTTCTTGTTTAATAAGTAATTAAGATAACATTTTTTCGGGTGGACACGGAAAATGGAAAGGGGGTGACAAGAAACAGTTTGCTTTTTCGAAATAGTTTCACCAGCCAAACAGGATTAATTAACTTTCTCAAGGAAATAAATGATTCATCAAACTGTGCAAGTTTTTAGAACAGCAACCATGTCATATTTAGTAATCCAATTAATCTAAACTTCAATTCCCCACCTGGATATAAGTAAGATTAAGTTTCTTAATTGCCAAACTCATAAAAATGGAAGGTACTGTGAAACCAAAAACATTTGGCTTTCGTTCCAGATAGTTTACTCAGCAAAGGGTGATTATCTTTGCTTTCTGAGGGAAATCCTCTGCTTAGTGTAAAGATTATCAGGTGCTTTTACCTTTCGTCAATACTTATGCTCAGTGATTTTTCAGCATCCACACTTCCATGTATGAATTTGTCATCGCTGGTTTGGTCCACAACACTAGATTCACCTTCCTTCTTAATGTCAGTTAACTCTATAGCCATATCGGGGACCATTTTACATTCACGAATGGGGTCATTCAAAGTATTTCCACATACAACATCGCGGCACGCATCTTTAATGCTTGAAGCAGAAAAATTTCCAGCTTTGCACAATTCCACATCAGCTAAAACAGACTGATCGATAGAAAATTCAGCATCACTATGCGCCCTAGAAGACAAGAATAACAAACAGCTTACTTAATTGTGTCGATAGAGCAAGGCAAATTCTGATACTACAAAATGACAAAATTACATGCAAAAGCAACCAGATAACATGATAAACTAACTAATGATTCTATTCCAGGACATAACAAATCCAACAACTCATTAGCATCAACCACCAAATCATCAAAGGAAATTAGAATAGACTAAGATCATAAGACTAAAGAAAACTTCCCTATATAGGAACCTAATTATAAATATAAGTAAAACTTCTAGTGAAAATGAAAAGTGACTAATGGGAGCAAATCCCCTCAGATTAAGAAGTGGAAAATTTACAATATTATTGTGAATACTTGGTTTAATATAAGAACAATACATTGTGGGCGCATCAACAAGGACAGTACCTATTTGTCAAAAGATATGATTGCATTAAGAAAGAAGGATTGTAAAAGCTTATAATACAATTAAAGCATATTGAGTTCTCCAAAAGAAAAAAACATTTTTCCACATAAATAGATGAATCAAAAAGCACACACTATAAAATGTTTGAAACTTGAAGGTATATTTCAGAGAACTTGCATTTGGTTGCTGTGCTATTTGCCAACTTTGGTATTGGTAGAGAAGATGAACACTATAAATGCAAATAATTCACAGGACTGTATATGGTAATCATTATATGCCGATCAATAAAAGAACATCCTTGAGACAACTAATATTACACCAGTGATCTATTTGTTTTTCACATTTCGAACAAGAGGAAAGTGATCCACCATACAATATATCAACCATAATTGCCTGTGTAACCATCCATAATTGTTTTTTAAATATAAATGAAGAATAAAAAAGAATAAGCCATAAACAAATTTCTTCTTCCAACAGGAGCATTTATGAAATAATGTATGAATGATACTTGGCTTGATTAACTAGAAAACAAAGGTTTATATCTAAATCATGAAGATTCCAGCTAACATATACGTCACGCCACCTCATTAATATTCAAAACTACTGCAGGGACACTCGAGTGAGTGGATATGTTTGAAAATAATCAATTTTATCTTTTTTATCAAATATAAATTGCTAAATAATTTCGAAAACCAATATTTCTTTATTAAAAATAGAAGACATAGGAGATACCCATACGGGTTTCATAACTATATGAATTACTTGTATAACTGATAGGGAACTTAATGGAGCTCTTTTACAAGTAATAGCTCTTGGATTTATAGTAGCCACAATTTTTTCTTAGAGGTAACAACTAACAACTAATGATAGAATCCACCTTATTTATCTTGACGAGATGGCGTAATAGTTAGTCCAATGGCAAAAGTATCACAATATTCAAAAGCTTTTCGGGATTTGGAAAGTGGAGTATGGTAGAAAGACCAATTTAGCCCGTGTAATTAAAATTAAAAGTGGAACTTGAGAGCAATTGAAAATTAAAATATACAGGAGAGACCAAGAGATCAACTTAGTTATGCACAAAGATTGAGGTTATTAAAAGTTAAGGCACACAAGAAACAGACATTCCATTTTGAAATTTTCTTATTCAAATCAGAGGAACAGATAAGACAGCAAAAAGAGGAATAACAATATAGATTACACTAGGATAGCCTCTTCTATCTGCACAGATTTATATCCTTAATTGCTTGAATAATATAGGTTTAGATAGTTCGAAACGTACCCCACATTATCTGAATTTTTGTCTGATTTTTCAGGATCCTCACATTGTTTGTTAAGTATTCCCTTGTTTATACTGTTATCACCACCATTTAATTCACCTTCCAAAATTTCAACTCCACTACCCTCTCTGATCAAGTTAGGTTCCAGAAGTTGGGGGTCATCAGTAGAGCTATTCAAATCTGCATTTTCAGCCCCAACAGTGTCGTTGCTAGACTCTTCAGTATTTGACGCACAATAATTACCCACTTCAGAAATTTTTGAATCAACGGAAGTAGATAGGCCTTGGGAAAACTCAGCATTACAAGACATCCTACATCACAGGAGCAAATAGTCAAAGACTCAAATTTTTTTACTCCAAACAGCTATTTGAAAATGAAGACAATTTTAAACGAGCAAGAGTGGATTCTTCTTCAAAGAGCATTAACTAGAACACAATACATTTATCTGCCAATTACACCGGGAATAAGTTGAGAATTCAGAGATTGAATTGCAATCCAAAATTTTGTTTCTTTTCTTGCTCAACTAGGATTGAGGGAAATTTAGAATACCTCAGAGCCTTGGACTATAGTCTATGTGAATTATTCATCACGGATGAGGGATGGCCTCAAGCTTTAATGGTGTGACAATGTGGTAGTATATGCACTTATCGCATTAACCTATCTACATATACACACAGGAACAATGCACACTCACCCTTGATTGTATTCTTCCTTGCAGAAACCATCAAATTCATCAACCCTCACGAGACATCGAGCTTTAATGGTGTGACAATGTGGTAGTATATGCACTTCTCTTTTTTGGTTTTGGGCAGTCATTCTTTTTAACTTGCCTTTTTCTAGTTCGTTCATGTCTAATTTGACATGTAACAGCCATCATTGAATATACTCATTCACCAATCTGAACCTAATTACTAATTTGCACATCAATCATATATACATACCATGTTTATACGTGCATTAAAGACTTTAAGTTGCATGACTACAGATAAACAACAGATTCAATTTGTTAGTTAATACTTCTCTAATTGCATGAGATGGACTGTTCCGAGCAGAAAAAGGAGGAAAGAATTTACTTACTGGCTTATATACATCAAGTCACCATTGAACCAGAAAGATTTATTCTATAAAGATGTGTCTTTATTTGGTGAGTTTCTATCCTCAACCATATAGTACAATTGAAGTAAACAAAGTTAATTTTTTAAAATCCATATACTCACCCTTCAGCAGCTGGACTACTGCATTTGAAACTTTTGTCATCCTCAAAGTCTTCACACATCAAATTGTCATTGCTACTTCTGTCCACATCATTAGATTCACTTCCTACTGCTTTACCAATGATCTCTTGAACCATATCAGCTGGACTTTGACCATGAGAAATACAGCTATCAGTAGCTTCATTTCCCAATGCAATAGCATCATTGCTAGACATATCTCTGCTGAACGAAATAAAAGAATTCTCTACTTCAGATAACCTTGCATCAGCCAAAACAGAGGGGCCATGTGAAAGTTCAGCATCACTGGACATCCTACAGTCATAATACAAACGGATCTTCAGATAGCTATCCAGAAATCTACCAATTAGGTGAAGCATAGATGATCACAAGATGTAAAAGCAGCAAGATAACATATTCCTAACTTCATAACCATTTGATTAGGGCAACCAAAATTAATCAACAGTAGCAGGACCCAACTCTTGGAAGGAGTGCTAGAGTGTAGATAGTGACAAGGAACCAGACTAGAGACACAGTTTTGCCTCCTCCAAGATTTGAACACTGGTTTCCAATGAGCTATTCTAGGTTCATGGTAACATCCTTGGATGCGCGTCATGTCGAAATTCGAGAAGAACTTTGCTTTAGCGAGGAGAAAAAAAAATTGTCTTCAGGGAAGAGCACTGACTGGAATACTCAATTTAATTTTTTTTTAAACTGAAATACTCAATTTAAATTGAGTTTTCTCAATAACTGCTAACCCATAAAAGCTATATCTACTTGACTCAATCTAGATCTCACTTTAAGTTAACTTGGATTTCAATTTTATGTCTAATAACAAGTGGAGACCGTACACATTAAATACAAAGGGAATTAATTTCCTTCCATCCAAAATGTGGTTGAGATATTTTCAGGTTAATTGTCTCATCCTTAACAAAGGGCAGACTGGAACTTCAGAAGTTAGGAACTCACCCTTCACTAGCTAGACTATCAGAATGCAGTCTTGCGGAATCCTCATCACTTTGGCGCACCGCTTTGTCATCTATATCTTTGTCACCATCAAATTTACTTCCAACTTCTTCATTGCATTTAGTGTCGAAGACTGTGTTGCACACATTTTGAACATCATCATCCAAGCTATTTACGCTCTCCTTTCCAGATGTGACAGCATCAATGCTGCAAAGGATTTCACTGTTAGAAGCAGAATTTAGGTTAGAAAATAGAAGAGACATGGGAAAATTCAGCATCACTATGTTTTCCTAGTCAATAGAGTCACTTCTACAGCATTCGGACAAATTGACGTGAAGCCCTTCAAGTTGGTTAATCAGTTTAATATCTTAACTCAATTTGGAAAAGATAAAAAATCAATGCATTCAGAATATCAAGTTGCTGAACAAACATCAAGTCTATATTTCAAGTTATACTGATCCATATACATTTCTATAATGAAAACAATGCCGCCACTAAATGCAAGATAAGATATAAGTCACATACATCCAATAGCATATGATCGTTAAGGAAGAAACATAAATGGGAATGTCGCATATTCATTCTGCCTCCCTGCACACATACGTCTCTTAATAGAAAATGTGATTGAGGATAGAACCATAATTATCTGTCTGCAGACTATGAAACCTCTCACTAAGAAATCAGAAATGAATCAGACAAATATTGTGTTCAAGACAGAGAAGAGAAAATATATGAGTTCTTCATAATAAAACATGAGGACATAGGTTACAGTTGCATATCTACTAGAATCATGGCAGAGCAAAAAAAAAGTAAAGGTATTGATTTGAACAATGTTCTTTTCAATTGGACCACAGATCTCTCTTTAGCAGCAAAAGGAACAGATGTTTTCCTGCTCATATAAATCTGCTCACAACTATACTTATCAACTACATTAAGTCTAATTAAATCACCTACAAAAAAAATTAAGACTTAAGGAAATATTTTTGGCCCTTTTGTGTGGGGGATCTGGAGACTACTTTCACTAAGTCATGCCAAAAGAAGGATAAAGGAGAAATAATAGCATTTAGATTTTTAGGAACACACCCTTTATGAACTGGAGTGCTATCATTCGCCACTTCACCATCCTTTCTATCTTCAGATGTTGAGTTTCCATCAGTCCTTTTGTTTGCGACATTAGATTCACTTTCCATATCTTCAATTTCTTTGATTTCACTTATGATATTGGAAATCTTTTGACCTTGGCTGTCTGCTTTTTCAATGTTTGTGCTCTCTTGGTGTACTAATTCATCATTACTTATTTCCTCTGCACCATTAGACTCAACATCTATTCCAGTAATCTCAGACATAATGTTAATTTTCTCTACACCAATAGACTGACCTTCTAATCCACTGATCTCAGTAACAATGTTGGTAGCCATTGAATTGTTGCCACTAGCCTTTTCAGCATCTGCTCTCTCATCAATTTTACTTGAACCATTAGATTCAAACCTAATTTCTCCAATCTCTGTAAGAGTGCTAGGTGCACTTTGGCCATTGATCTCTACCTTCTCAGCATCCACACTTTCTTCACATACTAATTTGACATCACAGTTAGAATCACCTCCTATTTCACTGATGCCTTTGATTTTTGTGATCATGTTGGGTGCCGATTGACTGTTACTGTCTTCATTTCCAGCATTCTCACGTTGGTCACATATTGACTTGTCTTCACTGCTGTCTGCTTTTTCAGCTCCTGCACTTTCTTCACTTAATCTTTTGTCATCATTGCTTCTGTGAGGGCCACTAGATTCACCTCTCATTTCTTCCATGCCTACTGTCTCAGTAACAGGGTTGATAGCCATTGAACTGTTGATATCCCCCTTTTCATCATCCACACTCTTATCATTTTTACTTGAACCATTAGATTCACCGCTAATTTCTTCAACGGCTTTAATTTCTGTCACAGTAATAGGTTTCCTCTGGCCATCGCTCTCTACCTTTTCAGTATCTGCACTTTCTTCACTTAATCTTCTGTCATCATTACTTCTGTGAGGACCAGTAGATTCACCTCTCATTCCTTCCATGCCTACCATCGTCTCAGTAACAGGGTCGATATCCATTGAATTGTTGATATCCCCTTTTTCAGCATCCGCACTCTTATCATTTTTCCATGAACCATTAGATTCACCCATAATTTCTTCAATGGCTTTAATCTCTGTGCTAGATACCTTTTGGCCATTGCTCTCTACCTTATCAGCATCTGCACTTTCTTCACATATCAAATTAACACCACCATTAAAATCGCCTCCGCTTTCATTCACCCCTTTGAATTCAGCGACCATGCTCAGTGCCACTTGACCACTGTCAGTGTCTGCATTTTCAGTCTTCACACTTTGGTCACATTGTAACTTGTCTCCACTGCTGCCTGCATTTGCAGCTTCTGCACTTACGTTTCTTAATTTTTCGTCATCATTTCCTTTGTCTGAACCACCAGATTCGCCACTCATTTCTTCAATGCCTGTTATCTCTGAGGCTGGATTATGTTCCATTTGACCCTTATCAGCAGGGCAGGTCAAAATTTCATTTGTAGACACAAGAGTGCCACTGCTAGATGCAATTTCACATGCAATAGCTGAATTCGCCACTTCGGGCAATTTTTCATCGGTCAAGATGGATGGGCCATTGGAAAACTCCGCATCAACAGACATCCTACAACCACAACAATTATGTTAGGCTTAAATCCTTTTATCCCCCAGAATAAACTATCCAAGATGTAAACCATCGACAAAGTTAAAGATGCAGAAGAGAAAATGAAAGATTATAAATAAAAATAAGTGAGAGAGACTGAATGAGCTAAATAACCAGTGCATTCCGAGGTACTAGAAATGCTCAGATTCATTGACAAAGGTTTCCTTAGGCTTTTTTGGCTGTCTAAATTGATTCACCCAAGTGAAAAATTAAACTTGTATCCTACTAGTTACAATTTCATGATCGAATTCGTAGTGAAATGGATGTTCCTGCGGCGCCAACAACACATGATTTACAAAAAATTAACTCTTTTTCAAGCCTAAAACAAATGAAATATTAAAATTAAATGCAAAATTAACCTCTCGCATCAACTTCATAAAGCACAGATCATAAGTAAACTGATCTGACATCACAAACAACAACAAAACCAAAAAGAACTAGATAATCAATAAAAACACATCTACTAAACATTCTACTCAGACCATCTCTTGGAGCCTTTTTTTACTGCTAAATTGGCATGTAAATTATATAACTCTTACATGTCGAAGTCGAACTTCAAACCAATGCAATTAACTTAAAATCATATCTTTCAATTTCATGATCAAATTCACAATGGAGTAGCTTTTATAGCGGCACGAGCAACACATGACTAACCAAAAATTCACTCTTTTTCACACCTATAGCAAATGAAATACTAAAACTAACTCCAATTAAACTCTCGCGTCAACTTCACGAAGCATAGATCATACATAAATAGATCTGAGATCACACATAACAACAAAAAAAGAACTACATTTACTAAATCATTCTACTCAAACCATCTTAACTTCATTTCCTGCTAAATCAACATCTAAATTATATAACTCTTCGTAGTCGAAATCAAACTTCGAACCAATGCTATTAACTTAAAATCACATCCTCCAGTTTCATGATCGAATTCACAGTGAATTAGGCTTTTCTACCACGCCAGCAACACATGATTTACCCAAAAATCACTCGTTTTCACGCTTAAAACAAATGAAATGCTAAAATTAAATCCAATTCACCTCTCGCATCAACTTCAAAAAACACAGATCATAAGTGAACACACACACACACGGATCACCAATCTCCACCAGTTCAAACACAAAAAAACTACACCGACAACTGAGTAAAACAATGCATGTACCAAATTCAACATCAAAAAACGCGATTTCTGATACATTCACATTCACTTAAACTAAATTAACTTCAGATCGATGTAACGGATCAAAATCTCAACGAAATCACAAAAAAAAAAAAAAAAGTTCACCTTGAGAGAGAATGAAAGCGTTCAAGCGGCAATGTTGTTAGGCACCGCCGTGTTCCGCCGTAAGCGCGTAATCCGATCTGTAACTCACGGTGCGTTGTTGTTGTTGTGATGCATGAATTTGAAGAAGGAAAGAGAATTTGGGAATAATGAATTGTATGTATTCAGTCCCGTTGAGGTTTAACCGTAAAAATAAGTCCAAGTTACAAATCTCCTAAAATGAAGAAAATTCTGGATCTAAAATGGGAACATAGATGTAAGGGCATTTTGGACCTTTTGTATAATATATGTACACTTGATCTAGGTGGGTAGATGTGAGGGTGTTTTTGACTTTTCGAGTACTAAAAATTTGTAATTTATCATTTGATCTACGATCGTTAAGAGGTTGTTTGGCAGAGTGTAGAAGAGTATGGATCTAAATAGGAACACACGTGTAGGGGTATTTTTGATTTTTTTCTTATAATGTATGTACAATTGATCTAGGTGGGATAGATGTGAGAGTGTTTTTGATTTTTTGAGTACTAAATTATGTAATAGATCAAATTTGTCTACGACTATTAGGAGGTTGTTTGCAACGTTAATAAGAGTAGTAATACATAAAGTGTATTAGTACGTTGGAACAAATAATTCTGAAATTAGTTATGTCAAGACAATGTCTTAACCACTATTTCGGTTGATGTATTAAGGGTGATTATGTTTTTATTCATGTTTATCCATGTATTAATACTATCCGTATTGAACCTGATTATATTTAGATTTGTAACTAAATTTTTTTATAATGGAGTTAAAATGCTCTCTATTAAAGATGACTCAATACTCAAGGCTCGAATTCAATTCATATGATTAAGAATGAATGGTATTTACTATTTGATCAAAATTCCTATTTGTCGAAGTTAAACTATATGCACTTATTGAATAGTCGAAAAGATTTCTCATGTTATTTTAATAATATCAAGTTAGTTAACTATTTTTATCATGCTACCAAGTAGAAGTTTGTTATTACTCTCTTCAATCTTTGTTTTAATTTACGTGATACTTTTTAATATTTTTTTGCGATTTAAACTATTAAATTTTCTCAAGCATTTTATAATGTATTTCTTTGTTATATCAACATGATAAAAATTGCAATGAATAATACTTTTGTATAATTTTGAATATTTAAATTTTTTAAGATACTAAATTGATCTAATTTGATTTAACTTCAAAAAGTTATTCAAATTAACTCTCGAAGAAAGTAAAAAAATACCATATAAATTAAAACAAAAAAAATACATAGTGCACCACTTGAACTCTTTTTTCTCCTTTTTTAAGTTTAAAAAAAACAAAAAAACAAAAAAACAAAAAAAAACAGGAATTGGTCTAGGAAAAGGTAAGAAAATATCATCAAATCTTCTACCTTCTAGAAGATAAATTGCTAATGTTAGTTGAAAAGACAAAAATATTCTTCACCCACCTTTATATATTAATTGTGAATTTTATTATAAAGTCAAAAATATTCAAAGATTTACCAAATCTAGAGCATTAATAACCAATGACCAATATAATTTTCTAGTAAATTTGTATAAAAGCATAATTAAAAGCAAGTGTAATAAATTCAAAATCCAATTTCAATTACCGAAATGTCAATAATACCCCTATTTTAATTAACTGAAGTGATGCACTCGAATCTTTATTTTGGTGGCTCTTTACGTGAGGTAACTTTAGCTTATTGTAGACATGATATTAGATAGAAAGTTACGATAACAAGAACTAATATGACTAACTAGGTAGTTAAGAGTTGTCTCACTTTTTTCTAGCATACTAATAATCGTAGTATTACTTAGGGAGTTCTTGTTATTTTGTTTCTGTTACTATCTAATACTTCTTGGGCTATTATTATCGTATAATTTTGTTGTAATTGTTTCTTTTTAGTATGTCATGCGTTCTTTAGCATTTTGTCTTGATTTTCTTTATTTCGGTGTTATATCATTTTCTAAACTGCTTTATATTAATTTTACTTGAGCCAAATCCATCGAAAATAATTTTTCTATCTCTCGGGGTAAGAGTTAGGTTTACATATACACTACTCTCCCCAAACCTTATACCCCACTTGTAAAATTATACAAAATATATTATTATTATACTATACTTAATTATCCATATGTCATGTTAAATTTAAATTGACACTCGTTAATTAAAGAGAACATAGTTCTAAAATAGTCCTAATGTAATATCTTTCTTACCTAAAAAAATGTAAAAAATACATATTTTTATTATTAAAGATTAAATATTCTAAAACATATATTATAACATAACTAGAATAAAAATTCAATAATTTCTTTTTTCCTTTTTCCACTTATGGAAAACTTGCTCGGATAAACTTTAAAAGAAAATGTTAGGAGTATAATTTAGGGGTAAAAAAATGTATTTATTTTGATATCAGATTAATTAACATCAATCATCAAACAAATTAGTATCAATATTATAACTGTACTATTTTTGGAAAACATTAAAGGGGGGAAAAGATCATATATGATTTGGTTTTCCTTTTAAAGAAGAAGTGGGAAGCTCTCACTTGCTTCAAATTACTTATCTATAGCATTTTTAAATTTGAAATAGCAGATCTAGAAACATGTTTACGTAAAATTAGTAACTTTTATTTATATTTCGTATGATATATATATTTATAAATATTTAGTTGAAAATTTAATTATTATTAAAATTATACTTTTGAACATAAAAGTTTATAACCCGCAAATTTTAAATTTGTTTTTATATACTAGTATTTTAATGTTAGTAAATATCAATCGATAAAAAATGATATATGTGGATTCACAATATTTACTTTCTATATGCATAGAGTACAGAAAAGGTGAAAAATCCAAACAATCATCTATATTATATAAAATATAACTTATATTTTATCTCCCCTCACTTATACTTTATATTATATATTTTTATTTTATTAAATATTATATATAAGAAATTTCTTCTAACTAAGAATCCTGTCATAATCAACTAATAATTTGATTTGAAATATGATGGGAATACATCTTTCTAAGAATGCAAAAAAGGAAACAATTGAAACAATCAAACTTCAAATCATCACATGCAAGATATGTTAAACGTTAATCATACTTTTAAATCTTTTTTGAATATATAATACTGTAATATTTATATTAATTTATTTTTGGAAAGAATGATTAAATTATCAACAAATTATGTGATTGAATATATCATTATATTTTAGGCGTGAAAAATTTTCACGAATAATTAATGGATCATATTATTGAATATTATACAACATGTCAAAAGGTTAACCTTTTAAAAATTAAATTTGTCCGAATTTGAACATCTTGGACTACAAATAAACATACTAATTAGTCAATTTAAATGATATTAGCTGATTTCATTCATCCTTAGTTGAAATTGATGGATTCGAATTACATGAATACCCTTAGTTGAAATTGAAGAATACTTGGCAAAAACTAAGATAAAGGATTTGGCTCCTCTCCATTTTCCCCCAAGTTCTCGCTTGAATGTGAGACATATGACATAGATAAAAATCAATGGCTAAGATTTAATTGATTAAAATAATATTTTAATTATGATTTAGATAATTAATATTTCATAAGAAAAATAATAATACCATAATCATAAGTCATAACAATATAATATCTTGTCCATAAATATATTATTTCTTTTTCTTACTAGTATTATCTTCTGCTTTTGTCCATAAATATATTATAAAATAATTTCTCTTTTTCTAAGTATTTTTTCCCGGCGAGTATTTTTTCTATTAATTATTTGTAAACTAATTTCAAAGAGAAAGTTCAAAGTTGCTTTCTAAGACTTACTCTTTTTTTTTTAAAAAAAAAAAGGAAGATAAATACTCGTAGGAATTTTTTTTTAGAAAAGAGAACCGTTTTTATAATATATTTATGGACAAGATATTATATTGTTATGACTTATGATTATGGTATTATTTTTTTTCTTATGAAATATTAATTATCTAAATCATAATTAGAATATTATTTTAATCTATTAAATCTTAGCCATTGATTTTTATCTATGCCATGTGTCTCACATCCAAGTAAGAACTTGGGGAAAATAGAGGGAAGGGAAATGGAGAGGAGTCGGATCCTAAGATAAATTCCTTTTTAATAATTTCATTTAGTCTTGCAAAAAGGAATGGAAAATTTGTGTTTTAGTTTGAATTTAATACAGTAACAATAATATATTCATATAATCTTTAAAGTTGTCAAAAAGGGTCGGCCCAGCCCCACCCGACCCAAGCCTCGCGCGCCAAGGAATTTGAAGGGCTAGGGTGGGCCGACCCTTCATTTGGAAGGCCTGAAAATACTCAACCTAACCCAATCATAGAATGGCTGAGGGCTGGGATGGGCTAGCCCTCTTTTTTATCATTTTTTGCTTTTCAAACTTAAAATTTTATAACATCAAGAAAATGAGAATATTTTCAAATCAAAAATGGCGAGCAATGATGTTGTTTCAATAACACTAGCAAAAAATCTAGTGTAATTAGCATATATCTAGGATACTAAATATACAAGATACATGTATCTATTATGATGCATCCCAGATACGCGAGCGAGATAAGAGATTGGCAAACGAGATGGAGGGAAGCTAGGGCGCGAGATTTGTTTATGTATCCTAGATACGTGTGAATCCACTTAGTTAAAATGTATCTAGAACAAATTAACCTAATTTTGAGTATCAAAATCTGGTAAAATTCATAATATTATAACATAATATGCATTTAAGTAATTAGCTCATATAATAGAGAGATAATTGTAAGTTGACCTTAAATAAATAATTTTGGCTCATGAGCCGACTCTGGTCCAGCTCCAATCAAGCCTCAAGGGCCAATGACTTATATGGGTTGGGCATATAAGCACTAGTTTTAAATGGGCTTAAAAAATCCTATCACAATCCTACCCCAATAACAGGTTGGGTTGGCCCAATGGGCTAACCCCATTTTGACGGCTCTATATTAATCTCATAAGTGAAATCTACATAAGATAGTACATATAGATCTTAACCCTACTTTAATGAGGTAGAGACGTGATTTACTATGGAAAATAGGACAAATATACCTCTGAACTATCGTAAATGGTATGCAAATACCCTCCGTCATACTTT
The DNA here is from genome assembly GCA_035578085.1 of Solanum pinnatisectum. Lineage (NCBI taxonomy): Eukaryota > Viridiplantae > Streptophyta > Magnoliopsida > Solanales > Solanaceae > Solanum > Solanum pinnatisectum. The sequence continues at coordinate 2,885,186 of CM069080.1, read as the reverse complement.
TGGGACATTGGTGCCCCTGCCGTCCAAAAACTAGAGCATATATATCCTTTATACTAACGGACATACACGCGTCATAATCTTATCCATCGACCTGACATTTATTAAATTTCGGATTGACGTATAAGATTGTGTCACGTGTCCATATTTCGTATTCCGTTAGAGTGAAGGGCATATGTGCTCTAGTTTTTGGATGACAAGGACACCAATATCCCAAAAGTATAACGGATGATATCTACATGCTATTTACGATAGTTTGAGGATATATTTGTTCTTTTTTTCGATTTACAATAAACTAGCAGCTCAAAATAAATGTAGTATTTGAAGGAGGATTACATAAATAATACGACAACAAATTAAAAACTATGAAGTAAACGAAATAACAAGAAGTAATGCACAACAAAGAAATGAGAGATGATATAATCACTGAATAGCACCGACGCTTACCTCTCCCACATAAAGTGCGACCACCCTCGACTACTTACTAGTCCCATCTCTACTAGGCATTGGACTAATTGGGTCAACTTTCCAAATATGATCAAGTTTTAAAATCTTTTTTTTATTGTTGGATCACTTTCCTACTTCAATAATATGGACCTTCAGCAATCCAGTGTAGCAACACAAATACATATCCCCAAGTAAAATGAAATTATATTGTATCAACACTAATCATGCCAACAAATCATAAAAATTATACCAAACTCACATAAAATTCATAGAGATAAATCACAAGTCATAAACTTTCACCCGAATAAATTTTACAAATTGAATCATAACCTATTTGTTAATATATTACCCATCCAAATTTAATGCAACCCTTCAATTTATTCGATCTACCCAAAAAAAATTCATTTGCCCACCACAAATCACGCTGGTTCACGGGGACATGGAGGAAAATGTAAAGTTCTTCGAAAGACTTTTATAAGATTTTAATAATAATAATAATTAAAAAAAAAAATCTGAATTTTCAGTTGTACAAAAAACCAAAAAAAAACAAAAAAAAAACAAAGGAAACAAAAAACAGAATTCCAAAAAGAAAAAAAATTGTTCAGCTTCTGGATCACTCTCATAACAAACAAATTCATATCCCCCCAAATAAAATGAAATTATATTGTGTCCTATCTAACCATCTTCCTCAAAATTCAACTCTAATCATGCCAACAAATCATAAAATTTATACTTATATAAATTTCATTCAGATAAATCACAAGTCATAAATTTTACAAGTTGAATCATAACCTCTTTATTAATATATTACTCATCCAAATTTAATTCAACCGGTCAATTTCATTATTCTATCTGCCCCAAAAAAATCCATTACCCCACCACACATCAGCAGTCTTAATAGACTTTTATAAGATTTTAATAATAATAATAATAATAGTAATTAAAAAAAAAAAACTGAATTTTCAGTTGTACAAAAAACCAAAAAAAAAATAGCATCCCGAAAAGAAAAAAAGTTGTTCAGCTTCTGGAAAATTTTGATGACCAAATTGAAATTTTTTTTGAGTATTTTGATGAAATGGGTATTTTTATTAGAGGTTGCATTTTTGGATTAACCAATAGGGTTCTTCATTGAAGATTTTTTTTTTCTAAATCAAGAAAATTTTGGGTGATTTTTTTTCTTTTTAATGATGGAGAGAAGAACCCAAAATGAAAATAATCCTCCAGAAAATATACCCTTTAATGTTGAAGATTCAATTTTTAGCTCAAATTTGTTCTTGGATGGTGATGGAGAAGTTATTCTTACTCAAACTTCTGATAGATTGTCTTGGAAATCTGTTGAATCTGTACTTAATGTAAGTTTTTTTTATGTTTTCTTTTGCTATAAAATTCCCATTATTTTGATTGTGAGCATGTTAAGCTTAATGGTGTTCTACCCATTTCCTCATATTTTGTGTGTTTTTTTGGCTCTGTGTTCCAACTTTTGCTTTTCTATGATTAGTTTTTGAGATTTTTGTTGTTCTAGTTAATCTGTTGGATTTGTTAGTTATTGGTGAATTGGGTTGTTGGTATAATGTTTAGGTATATATGCCATTTTATAGTTTGGTTGACATGAAAGAGTTTGGAGGTTGAAGCTTTGGGAGCTCAAAGTTTCCTTTTTTACAAATAAAAACACCTAAAATAATCGCACAAGTGAGGTCTGGGGAGGTTAGGATGTATGCAACAGACCTTATCCCTACCTTTGTGCGGTAGAGAGACTATTTTCGACAGACCCTCTGCTCAAAGTTTCCTTTTTTACGAAAACAAACGCCTAATGTAATCACACAAGTGAGGTCTGGGAAGGGTAGGATGTATGCAACAGACCTTACCCCTACCTTTGTGAGGCAAAGAGAGTGTTTTCAATACACCCTCGGCACAAAGATTCTTTTTTTACAACATCATACCTAGTGTAATCCCACTACTGGGGTCTAGGGAGGGTAGGATGTACGCAAACCTTACCTTACCTTTGTGAGGTAGAAAGACTGGTTCCGATAGTCTCTCGGCACAAAGATTCCCTTTTTATTGTTTAGTTTCACTTGTCATTCCTTTTCTTTCTTTTTTTGCTTTTATGTGCATTAAGCAATTAGCAAACTCACTTGAAGTGGGGTTTGATATATTTGTAACTGATTAAATTGAACTATGCTGTAGTTTAAAGGTACCTGCATCTTGTTCTGGCCAGCTTTTTGCAAAGATCACCTGAAATATATGTTTGAGATAATCGTCACGGGAGAGTCATATCTTATCATTTAACATTGAAAAATAGTGGTAATAAAGAGGAAGTAGTGTGAGCTGGCATGAAAACTTCAGCACTTCTTCAAGAAAAATGGTGGTATTAGATTAAGGTGCTAAAATTAGTGTATAGAAAGCTAACATACTCAGAGAAGAGATAATTTTGTATCACGTATGACATTTTAAAAAAGGATGCTTTGTTACGTTTTTCGCTTTAGTTCCCTTTAGTGTATAGAAAGCTAACAGACTCATGTTCACTTTTTTTTCGCTTTCTTTAATCTTTACGTTTTGATTATTGCTACTACCTATTGTTTCTTGTGTTTTGTTTATCACATTATTCTGCTCTGTATGGTCTGTTACACTCTCTCTATTATTTGCTATGCCTTGTTATGTGTTACTTGAGCCGAGGTCCTTTCGGAAACAACCTTTCTATCTCCACGAGGTAGGAGGTAAGGTTTGTGTACACTATACCCTCCCCAGACCCCACCTGTGGGAATACAGTGTATGTTGTTGTTGTTGTTCTTTAATCCTTACTTCCTTTGATATGTTGATACTATAGATGTTTTGCCGACCTTGAGGAAATGGGTGCTGACTGTTCAATGTATGGCAGGGGCAGGATCCGTCATCTTGTTTCGGCATAGAACTTGTTTCTAAAAGTGAAACCACATATTGTTTTAGTGATGTATACTCTGCAGAGTTCATTGATTGGGGGTTGGTACATGAAGCTGCCTTTTTGGGCCAGTCATTTGAGGTTATAATTATTTAACAAAAGTTAAGGATCTAAATATGTCTACTTTGATCAAGAGGTAATAATATGTATATGTGGATACAGATGTACCGATTTACAATGCGCGGAGTCCAGAAATCAAAGACACAACCTTCTGTTTTGGTTCCATCTTTTTATACTTTTGGACATAAGGATTCACAAACATGTCAGATGTGGGTTAATCGGATTAATGATCTTCTAAACATGGATGCTGAGCGGCCAAAGAACCTTCTGGTAAGTTTAGTATGTTATCAATTACCAGTTAACATGTATGTTAGTTGCTAAAGCTCTGATAGTGCCTGTACTCTCTAACTGGTTACAGAAATTGACTTCAGATTGAAGTTTAAGTTTCTTCAGACTTTTTCCTTTGTGATTAGTAGGTTTTTGTTAACCCAAAGAGTGGGAAAGGACTCGGATGTAAAGTTTGGGAAACAGTGGCTCCGACATTTTCTCAAGCGAAAGTGAAAGTGAAGGTAAACTTTTCTGGTAGCTTGTGTTTCATTATTAAAGGATGTTCTGAATGTGCATTTCATTCTAGATTGTCTATGAGAATGATGATATGCTGTTGTAGATTTTTGTCCAATATCTGTTACTATCTAATGTTTCTTGTACTTCGATTATCGTATTATTTGGCTGTAGTTACTATTTAGTTGCTTTGTGATGGTTTCACTTCCGTTTATTCTCTGTATGGACTGCTTTGGACTATTGAGGTTCTATTGGAAACAATCTCTCTACCTCTGAGGTAGGGGTAAGGTCTGCGTACACTACCCTCCCCAGACCCCGTGAGACTATACTGGGTATGTTGTTGTTGTCTTGTTTCCCTTTCCAACCCTCGACCAATTAAGGTCTTAGGAAAAAGAGAAATGTAGATGAAGTTTGCTACTCTATGGACACTAACCAATCAACATTAATAATTTTTCTTTTTCTTTTTTCCTAAAAGTACTATTTGGTATTCACCTTTGCTTTTTATCCTTATAGTAAAAAGAACTAGTGCAACAGAGGAATAAAAAAGCATGACTGATTTTAGGATCTATCTTCATTTAAATTCTGTGTAAAATTTACTCAAGATAAGAGTTTCTGAAAATGCTACAAATATAAACACCGTTATTTTATAGCATTTCTTTCAAGTAATGCTAAATAAAAATTGACCAAAATGTTGGCCTCTGTTGTTAAATGGCATTATCACTCTCTTCAAAAGGCTACTTAGTATATCAGCTTTATATACTCTTAGGGGTCGTTTGGTGTGAGGGATAAAAATAAATAGTGATGGGATAAAATTTTTGTATCTTGTTTGGTTGCCATGTTTGGGATAACTTATCCCACTATTTATATCATAGTGATAGGATAAGTCATCCCATATACATGGTGTGATAAGTTATCCCGAATAGCTAACCCCAGGATAACTAATCCTGGGATAACTTGTTTCCAACCAAACGACCCCTTACATCTTAAAATATGTCTCCTAATTCAAAACCCACATCTTTTTATTTTTCTGACTAAACAGCACCAAGAAAGTGCAGAGTATTCAGTGTGTAAAAGCTCAGTTGCCCCCTTTTTTTTTTTATTAGTACTCAATTGTCCCTTATAAATGTCGGGAACTGAGGAATTCTGGTGATGCATCCATGTCATATACATCTTGTCTGTAATAGTACAAAGCCAAAAAGTTCAAACATTTGTATTTGAAACTACACACATGTACAGTACCCTCAAAACATCTTTTATTTCTCTCTGGGCAAATTTCTATCTGGCTATTGCACCAAAAGGTGATTGACATCTTCCACAATAGCAGCACACATAGAACATCTACTGCGTAAAATGATGCATCATTTCTGTAGGCTTATTTATCTCAGACACACTTCGCTTGCTGCAACGTAGCAAAATCCCTTACCTTTAAGAGAATCATAATATCTCTAGGTACTGAAAACCTGAAACTCATTCAAGCTTTCTTCTGTTATCTGCAAAATAGTCAACCGGGTCAATTAAAATTCGTTGTTTCATTGCGTCCAGGCTTAGTTCGAGTGGCTAAGGTTGAGGGATTTGTGACTTTTAGGTCACAGGTTCAAGCCCTATGCCATGCAAACTAAACATGGTATTTAATTGGACAAGGCTAGAGGGTAGACCCATTATCCCTGAGTTTTAAAGACTGCAGTTGGTTCTAAGAGTTGTCCCTAGACAAATTTCTCTGTCATCAAAACAGAAAAGAATCGTTGTTTCATTATGTTAGTTTGAAGATTATCATTCTTCGACTTCAATATATTATGGCTGTGATATATCAGTGAATAGTCAACATATGAGGACTTTTTTGAGTTTTTCTCAATGCCCTTTGTGGTTTCCTAAAGGAAAACTATGAATTCTATCCAGATTTATCGTGCTTCGTGAGTTTTGTATTGGAATGACTAGATTGTTATATGAGTAGTGGCTATTGAATACAAACAGTTTCGTGGGGGTTACTTTTCAATCTTGTAGTAATAGGATTTAATTCCCTAACTTTTCTATCCGCTATCTCCTAACTAAACTTGGATAAATCAGCTTTGAAAGTGGATACTGTTATTGTTTACGTTCCAGTTTGTACTCTTTTTAAGTTCGCTGTATTCTTTTCATCAGGTTACTGTGACAGAAAGGGCAGGACAAGCTATTGATATGATGTCTTCCATTACAAGTAGAGAGCTCAGTTCATACGATGGCGTGGTAGCAGTTGTAAGTACTAAGTAGTGACAGATATCTATGTGTTTTTTTGGGTGCGTGGGTCGGTAATTTTCGACCATGAAGTTTTTCTATTTGGTGCCAAAGTTGAACACTCTTTTGAAGTGTATAAATATCACTAACAAGATACTTGAGGATTGCAACTTTTGTCTCTAATTTGCTATATGAGATGCGTAGAGGAAAGTAAATCAGTCCATTGATAAAAAAAAGTACTTGTCTAATGCTTCAAATCTTTTTTCATAGACATTTGATGAGTTTAAGAGAGAATTAAATGTGTCAGGTTTTCTCCTTGTTAATGTTGATAAAACTTTGTTTTGATGCGTTTGTTCTCGTTTTACCAATATGGTGGAGTTGCAAGGGATTTCACGGCTTTTGATAGTTCTTGCTTTTCTTTACGTGGGGATTGGAAATCTTGCGTTGTTCCCTTCAAACAATAAAGGGGTGAAGGGGGCAAAGATGCTAAGGGTGTACTTATACACGGTAGTAATGCTTCAGTTCTCGCATGTCAGTAATGCATATATATCGAAGAAGAATAGGTACATCTTTAGCAAATAAGAGTGTCTTAAAAGATCCATATGATCCTTTTGTTTCCATCAAAACATGGGTAGACATGTATGCATCAACACAAGATACATAACATAGCCATTTTGGCAGCTTATATTGTAGTTCTTCTAAAAATTTTACCACCAAGTTGCTTGAGCTTCTTAGGTCTTTTACTATCTGACATCATTTCAGGGCGGTGATGGATTCTTCAACGAAATACTGAACGGTCTTCTCTTGTCGAGGCACAAATGTTCATATCCACCAAGTCCTACTGAACTTAACCATCCCGTTGAGAATAATGGTGATGGGCCTGTTCTTGATACCAATGTGGATATCAAAGACCCATCTGATAGCGGTGAGGATGAATCTCCTCTTCTAAAGCAATCAACAGATCTCAGTATGTAAACACATAAATTCTCTCCATAAATTGTTTTCTTTGCATAATCAATATTTGTGAAGTGTGCTTATGAACAGTGTATCCGGAATTACAGGAACCGGAGATGATTCCTGCCAAACAGGTTAGTTAATTTTATAATCATGATTAATAATCTTAAGAATTTGTATCTTGTGTGTTGCAAGCCTAAAATAGATCTGTAAAGATGCCCATCCTCTAAAAGTTTTAAACTTTTAGATGACGGTTCACACATTCAATATGATATTGCTGTATTAGCTTTTGTAGAGGTTCTAGGTTCCAGTCCCGTTATCACACACTTCAAAATATTTCCATGTGCTTGACCCAAGAAAATGAATCGGCCTGCATGTGAGGGGGAGTGTTGTGATAAATAAATAAATAAATAAAAGCATCGCATTTCTGATAGTTTAAGCATTTTCATGAGGCGATACACTCAATTCAACAATATTCTAAAACTATATTTGGATGTACATAATCACAATGATAGGAAGGAAAGGGGACAAATATGATTGATAACATTGTATTTGAAAACATTATCATTTCTTTCCTTTCCTTTTCCTCCCCTTTGACGCTAACCTAAGTGCATTAGTTTTTTCCTCTCGCGAGTAACTTTTTTTTAAATGATACAACATCTTTGATTTACCCTTTTGCCATCTCAGAAGCAGAAGATGTTGACTTTTCTTTCCCAAATGAAAAGTTCAGATTTGGACTTATTCCAGCAGGATCAACAGATGCCATTGTAATTTGGTAAGGTCCTATATTGATTCTTGTTAGCGTAGTTGAATGGTAACTTTGTCCAATGTAGAGGCTTCCTGTATGGAAAGGAAGAGATGATCTCCTTGCATTCATTTTTATGATGGTGTCTTTCATATCTATTATATTAAGGTGTGGAGGTCGAGAATTATGGTAGAAGGTTAGTAGGTAGCTGAGTGTAGTCGCCCGTTAGGTGAGAGAGGCAGGGGGCTGGTCTCATATCCTCTTGTCTTTATTTAGTAGTAGTTTCTTTTCCTTCTATATTTTTTGCTATCTGTTGTTCCTTTTTCTCTGTCATTTCTTTTTCTTCCTGCAACCCTTATCTGAATAACTTCACTTTTTGAGCCAAGGGTCTATCGGAACAATCTCTCTACCCCACAAAGGTAGGGGCAAGGTCTGCATACATCTTATCCTCCCCAGACCCCACTTGTGGGATTACACTGGGTATGTTGTTGTCTTTCATATCTACTCTCTGAGTATTGGACGTTCAGGATTATTAAGGTACAAACAGAATGACGAGTAGTTGTCCTTGTGCATAATTGCTAATCACACTCTACAAGATTAACTTAAGTATCTTTCACCTTCCAGATACACAGACCGCAAAACGTAAGGTACATTTTGCTACTAGAACCAAATTGTATGGTAAGAAAACCACTGTAAAATGTTTTAAATTTAATCATCAAAATATCATCTGTGAAGATTCTAGTATGAACTGAAGCAGGATTGTCGTAAGTTTCTTGATTGGTATATTTTACCAGCCATGAATGTTGTAGACCTCGTTGATGTTTTCTACTCCCTCTATCCCACTTTATGTGATACACTTTCCTTTTTAGTCTGTCTCAAAAAGAATGACACATTTCTTATTTGACAAATGTTTAATGGTACTATCAATATTTTACCGATGTTGGGGTCCACTTATTTGGCAAAAAGTCCAGAAAGGTGTACTCTTTTTTTTTTGAAACTGGTAATGTTGTATTCCTCAGCATTAAGGTATGCTGGAGACCTCCAGAAAGGTAGTAACAAGCTAGAACAAGAGACTAATTACAGTTTTGGAACATTGCAAGAAACTAATTACAGTTTTAGAAGACTTTGGAGGTCTTCTATTAAACAAATTTGTTTTAAGGGTAGTTTTGGAACATTGCAAAGTCTTCTCATATAGCTTAAACTCTCTACCCAGTCAAACTACATCACATAAATTGGGATAGAGTGTGGATTTCATTTTTAAAATCCTATGTAATGCTTAGCATTTAGCAACTTTTTATACGTTGCTAGCTGCATTATCCTTTTGAAAAGCTAGTTGACTTTCATTTTTGCAGTACTACAGGGGCTAGGGATGCTATGACTTCTGCATTGCAGATCATTCTTGGTAAAGCAGTGTGCCTTGATATAGCTCAAGTTGTAAGATGGAAAAAGACTTCTACATCTAAGGATGAACCCTGTGTACGTTATGCAGCTTCTTTCGCTGGGTAATTTTCATCTATTATTGGTTAACTCATATGCTATTCCGAAACCAGTGTTCTCTAAATGTTTTTGTTTTAGCGGATAACTCACTGTTAGTGTGTGGTGCACTTTTCTGCCTTTCTTTCTCCTTTATTTCGAATCCATTATATCCAGTAGTCGTAATATTACTCAGGTAGTTCTTGTTATTCCATTTCTGCTACTATTTAATGTTTCTTGCACTTCTGTTATCGTATCATTTTGTTGTAGGGATTGTTCCTCTTTAGTATGCTTTGTCATGCGTTCTTTAGTATTTTTTTCTTGGCTTCTTCACCCCCGTTGTTTTTGTTTTTCGAACTGCTTCAAAATGCTTTTACTTGAGACGGGAGTTTTATCAAAAACAACCTTTCTACCTTCGTCTGGTACACACTACCCTACCTCATTTGTGGGATTACACTGGTTATGCTGTTGTATATCCAGGGGTACCAGCCTACTTTTTTTTTAACTTATTGGTAAATATGTGGCATTTAGTTGAAAAATGAGCAATACATAATCAAATTTGCAGGCTTTGTTCTACTGAATCCTTTAATTCTTTGCTTTGCTATTCCTATAATAATATATGGTTTTATGTCATGGATTTGAGCTCTACTGTGCACCAAAACCTGATTTAAAATTGAGAAGGGTAGAAGGAGGAGGGCATTATTCACCGAATTTTGAACCTTGCGCTACTGGCCCTCGGGGATTTCACAGTTATAAATAAAAAGATAAACCTATGGTATTGTTTTATTTACTAGCTCAATGTTTTCATTATGTGGGACATATTCCGTTTGGTCATGAGAGCTTTTTAAACTTTTGCATTGGTAAATGGCTTTCTTCTTATACTCTGTTCAGGAGATCGTATTATTTCCCGCACCCGGTTATTGTGTTAACCGTCTGCCTATTTTTAAACTCTTGCATTGCATGCTCTTTTTTAAATTTTTTTATAACCGTGGTGTCTGGGCCAGCTTGCGCGCACCTCGACTAATTCCACGGGATACCGTCACCTACCACCAGCAACAGGTACCAGGTGATTCTATCCACCAAGGCTAGGACGGATGGGACACCTAGTATTTTTTTGTCTCTGCTAAGATTTGAACATGAGACCTCATGGTTCTCACCCACTTCACTGACCATAGGTCACACCCTTGGTGCAATGCATGCGTCGTTGTGAACTTAAGATTATATTCTACTCCTCCTTCGTAATCATTCGCTTACTTATCAGGTATGGGTTTTATGGAGATGTAATCACTGAGAGTGAAAAGTACAGGTGGATGGGCCCCAAGCGCTATGATTATGCTGGAACAAAGGTGTTTCTTCGTCACAGGTATGGCTTGTGGACCAAATTTGTTGGTGCAAAATTTTTTTCACAGTTGGTTCAATTTGCCATTTTGCCCACTGGTGACTGTCTTAATGAGCATCCCTACTGCTTTGCTCACGGATAGTGCTGTCACTAATGAGGTTTTCAATTAGTAATGTTGGGAGGCTAGAGTAGATGCGTGATTGTACCTGTGTGAAAACATGTGCTCGACCTTCTGTGGTTGAGCTGGTTGGATGGTGATCATAGGGCCTTGATGGGTCTGGTGCCAAAATAGTCACTGCTCGTGATACTCTATTTTTTCCTCCACTGCCCCTCCCAGGGCAGTGGTAAGGTCTATCAGAAACAACTTCTCTATCTCATTGAGGTAGGGGTAAGGTCTGCATACACTCTACCCTTCCATAGATCCCACTTGCGGTTACACTAGGTATGTTGTCGTTGCCCCTCCCAGGGCATGTCCAACCTCCCAGATGGAGGATGGAATCGACTTTATTATAAGCATTGGCGGATCCACTGTAGAAGTTACGGGTTCAGCAGAAACCTGTAGTTTTGGTCCAGACTCTAGACCTTGTATTTGTGTTAAAAGTTTCACTTAAAATGTAGAAATAATGTAACAAGAACCTAGTAAACAGAACCATAAAACATAAGATTATGGATCCACCTCTGATTATAAGACCAACTTGAACTTGGATCCATGTCTTGTACTACGTCTTGGGCGTGGCAATGATCTCACATTCTACTATACTTCCTCTAAGCTTAATTCCGTTGATCACTCAATTTCATATACTTCTTACTGATGTAGTATATTTACAACTTCATGTTTTTTTGTAGATCATATGAAGCAGAAGTTGCATACTTGGAAGTTGAATCAGAAAAGAAAAACATAGGTCCTGAGAAAGAGTCGACAGGCAGCTGGACAAAGGGATTGTGGTCCCTTCTCAAAAAGTCCGAAAGAGTAGCTTGTCGTGCAAACTGCAATATTTGCAAAACGAAAGCAGGCCACACATCGGCAAAATGTCCCAGCTTGCAGCCCTATTCAAAAGATTCAAGATGGTTAAAGTCCAAAGGACGGTTTCTTAGTGTTGGAGCTGCTGTAATCTCTTGCAGAAATGAAAAAGCGCCTGATGGTCTGGTGGCTGATGCACACCTTTCAGATGGTTTTCTACATCTTATATTAATTAAGGAATGCCCTCACGCATATTATTTGTGGTAATCGTCTCTCTCTCTCTCTCTCCTCACTGTTTTAACCTAGAAGCTTAAGGTCTAAACTCATGGCCAGAGCTAGCGTATAGGTGCAGGCTTGGACTAGTAACTTTTGGTTATACCCTGTATTTATATTAGAAAATCCATTAAATATGTATAAATATTTAATTGCAAACCTAGAAACTAAAATGAGCTATGAATTCAATGGCAAGTTCAGAATCCATAAACTTCAAATATGTATGCTTAGTCGTTGGATATTAATGACTTGAAAACGTAGAAATAAACCAACATGGCTCGACTTGGATGTGTCCATATTCTTAGCACGGTATTACCTATCTTAGCCCTGCTGACATCCACACGATGTTTGTCTATTTTATGCAGTCACCTTCTCCAGCTAGCAAAAAAGGATGGCAACCCACTAGATTTTGAATTCGTCGAGCACCACAAGGTAAGAATCCCCCCTAAAACACTTTTCCTCCTGCTAATCTTTATATGAAGCTATTCTTTCATGACATTTTCTGTATTCTGCTAAGCAGACTCCAGCATTCACATTCACTTCTTTCGGCAAGGAGAGTATATGGAATGTTGATGGCGAGCTCTTTCAAGCTCATCAACTTTCAGCTCAAGTATTTCGCGGGCTTATTAACTTATTTGCTAGTGGCCCTGAAGCCTAAAGTGTCTGAATCTCTTCATATAGGTTATGTTGCTTTGACTCTCCGAAAATGGGGCCACACCCATGTTGAATCCTCCAAATATGCTCTATTTTTGGAGGATCTAACGCACATCTGATGATATTTTTGAAGAGTCCGAGCAACATAACATATAGGTGTTGTTTCTTGTTGGAAAGCTATTGAATATTCCATCAATTGATTTATGACTAGTCATAAAAACTTTGTATTTGACAGCAGGGGGAAGCCAGTGACTGTTTAGAGAACTGCTAAATTTTCTCATAAATTAGATAGGAAATGTTGTATAGGTAAAAATAAGTGCACCTTATAGATATAATAAAAATATATTCTATGGTATTTCATGAGGTCGGTTAAAGTGTGTGACCGTCTCATGTAAAAATTTATGTTACTAGAGAGCATATTTAGGTATTTGATTATGTTTTTTAGTATGCGTCTTCATGTGCCACTCTGATTCTTTCTCATGAGTCAAATATATGATTTTTTTTCTTTCTTGATAATGGGGAGCGGTGATGTGAGATTCAAAATCAAAGTCGTTGCATATTCTGCTATCATGTTGAAGTATGTGGTTCTCGTATAAGAAAACACACTCTGATTATTTCTTCAATTAGTTTTGATTCTTTCTTTTCTATTAGGATAGTGTGAAGTACTATTTTTTTTAGGTTGAGTATATCAAATAGTTTCATAAATTTGTCGGTGAGTTTTATTTAAGAAACTCGAATTGTGGTGTGTTTCAATTGAGTATCTAAATACGTGATAAAAAGTTTCTATTAGATACTTCTTACTCATATTTTGAAAACGTTACCATGTGTGTAGAGACTATCATTACATAAATAAGTTGATCACATAAAATAAGTCTTGTGATAATTAACGTGAGATGCTTTATGCACTAGACTTTCTTTTTTAGTTTTTGGCAATTAAACTCACCCCTTAAGAATGAAACAAAACTCATACTAATAAAACAGCGTTTTGGATTGGATCAAAACAGAAATCAACTTGCAAGAAAGGAGTTTGAGATTGAACATACCCATTTTCTAAAAATCAAAATCAAAACAATTTGAAGATAACAAACCAAGTAGTGTACTAATTCTCTGAAAAAGGACAGCTCGATACACAAAGCATTCTGCATTCACACAGGATTCGAGTTACAACAGTTCGATACACAAAACATTCTGCATTTACACAGGATTCGAGGAACCATTGAATCCTAAGGGGTGTGCTAGTTCCCTAGAAGACATTATATTTTTATAAATTTCCAAAACCATCCTATAATCAACCACATCAGTGGTTGAAGAATCCACAATTGGAATTGATTTTCCAATTGCAACTTTTTTAGCTTCACAAATAGTACCATTTTTCTTGTAACCTTCTAAACTCAACATTTTATTAACATAAACATTGTGAAACTTTGTCATTAGCTTCAATGGTGAAAATAGCTTCCAATGGAGCTTAATCCGGACTTGTTTAATCTTCGAAAAAATCATCTTTCTCTTGTTTCCGAGCCTAAGAACTCGTATTTTCCTCTTGTTGTTATCCTTTTTTGCATCTCCTAATCTATGGTACTTTTGCGTCCCCACAAATTTCTTTAGGTAATGCAAATATGAAAAACCAAGATTTCCCATCAATGGGGTTTTGTTAACAAAGATAGATCAAACAAGAACTTGATGAACGAATAAACAAAAAAGAACTTTTTTGATGAGCTAGTTAAGTGGAGTGTAAAAGAATTTGTGTGGATTTTCTAGGTGTGAGAAGGGACACTTTATATAGAAAAAGAATGACATGATAAGGATAGAGTTAATTGGATAAAGACAATGCTAAAGTTCATTTGATTTATGTTTTTAAGGTACAAACATTAACAAAATGATAAAATTAATGATGTATTTATAGTTTTAAGTTTAAAACACTATAATATTTAACTTTACTACTCTAATAGAGTAGAAGAAGTTAAACTTGACTATTACTGTGGATCCTATTTGAAAGTATCAAATTAGATGATTGCTTATTCATATTTGACTGTTTCAAACAAACTATGAAATTTTGGTAGTATATCAAAGAAACATATTAGCATTGATAATTTGTAGCAACAACAAAATATAATAATCATTTTTCCAAACAGTTTTGAAAAAATTAAACTAGACCTCAATTATTAATAGCCGTTTTGTGTGAGGTATAAGGTATAATAATCTTTGGATAAAATGCAAGATTATTTTATCCTGCGTTTGGTTGGAGGTATTAGACAATTCTGGAGATTATTTATCCCACCATTTATGTCTTAGTGATGGGATAAATTATCTCATATACATGATGCAATAACTCATCTCGAAATAACTTGTTCCTAACTAATTACAAGGCTGTATGTTGTTAAGCCAATTGAAAAAGGTCCAAGTATAATCAGTACCACTTGCTGCCAAGATTGCCGTCTCTTACACCTTATGTGCAAAAGGTGAGTATTACATTACAATTAAAACAAAACAAAAATGATTGCAGGGTTCAGGAAAGGGTCACACCTTAAGGGAGCGTGTTGTAGATAGCCTATCATGACACAAGCATCAATAGTTGATTCCATGAATCAAACATGTTACCTATAAATCACATCAAAACAATTTTACTGTTGCGAAAAGACTCCCCTTTAAGTTTTACATTCCAATTGAGAGTTGAAATTCAAATAACTTCTTTTCCACTAAAAAGAATGGGTTTGGGATGAGAAACGGGGAGGGGATTACAAGGTAGGGAATCGAACCCTCACCAACAAGATGAAAGTTAGGTAGTCAACCAACCAAGCTACTAAGATTCCTCGTTCCAATAAGTTCCAATCAGAACCTGAAATGAATTTTTCAAAGAAACTATAGACAATAGTACACACTGAAAAACTCCACAATTTCAGTAAAAAGGTATACTCATGAACTATTAACAAAAGGACTTCAGCCTTTATCTCTTTAAACCAATGCTCATAAACACAGGCCATAAGGCCGTCATAATAGTTTCGCAATGTCATGTCTACACATCACATTTTATCTCGTCTATTAATGAATGAAATCACGGAAATTACTTGAGATGTTGGTACTAACCAGTTAGCACATCAAGTTCTTGAAGTCAAATCTAACAAATGAACGTAAACTTACAAAGGTAGAAATTCACAAAAGTGGAAAAACAAGCAACCCCTGAAAAAATCTACCTGTTTGATAAGAGGACTAACAGAGTGCAGAATACCTATTCTGTTCTATACAGTAAATGCACAAATGATGTAACATTTAGTCAATGCCTCCATCTGCCACTTTCAACGTCGTCATCAAAGATTGGTCCGGTCTCACGGGCACTGTGTTCTGATACGGCAATGCCATGTTCAGGTTGAACATACATACTATCAACTTCGGGTTGCCTTATAGTAAGACAACCTGGATTATTCGACATAGATTGTGTACCAGTTCGCTGTTCCGCCAGCCTTTGTAAATGCACATGGGGCATCCTACCTGGACATGGAATACGCAGAGTATCAAAATTTCTGTAACGAGTTCGATCAACTAAAATACATGTCATGTCAACTTCTTCTTTCGAGTCTTCAGATATAAACTGAGGACTTTCTAGTAACAGTGAAAATGTGAATCTTTCAACTCAGAAAAATAAACAGCAATAAGGCAGGGAATTATTTAGAAAATGCAAGAGAAATTGCTAATATAAGAATGTAAGGACTATAAAGCTTGTAAACCTTCAACAAAATACCCGGTGAAATCCCACAAGTGGGGTCTAGGTAGATAGATGTACCCAAACCTTACCCCTACCCCGTGGAGGTAGAGATGTTCCCAAGGACCCTCACCTCGAGTGCAGCAAAGCTAAGTAGTTATGAAAAGGAAAAACGATAGTGAAGAAAACATAGCAACTAAAAAGGAAAGCAGTGAAGAGCACTCATAAAAGGAACAGTAACAACAACGAAATAGCCTTGTAAGCTTTCATGGTTTGCACAAACCCAACCATGAAATATCAGCAATAGCTAAGTTATATTGGGCCCTTAAACTTTTTCATTTACAGATTCTTTTCCCTTCAGCTGGGAAAACGCTGCATCCAACAACATTTGAAAAGCGAAAATAATTTAGCACTCAGTGGGCCGGCTTACCTCTATTAGATGCTGGTGTGTAGGATAAAACAACAGAAGAGAAAACAAGACCTTTCTCAAAAGTGCTCTGCCATGTGTTCACCATTGCACATTTCTAGATGTTCCCATCCCCCCAAACAATAGACGCAACAACAGAAAATGTGTAATGACTAAGCAATATTCACCCATTAACATTTTCTTCTGTTTCTTTCTCCTTCTTCAGCTAGGCAAGGACTCGAAACTTACAGCATTTGGAAACCATAAACAGAACTTAGTATTCAAAGCAACAGAGAGAAAAGACAAACAACCAAAGGTAGTGCTCCCTCATGTTTTCCCTTTTAAGTGCTAAAATTTCAGGGAAACACTGACAAAATCATCAACCAATTGAACTAATTATGCAACAATTTACACACAAAAAAAAAAAAAAAGAAGACTTAACACTGATTAAACAATTTCAGTACTCAAATAGGTTCCTAAAGCTAAAGTAATTAACATTTAGAAAATAAACAGCAATAACGCAGGGCATCATTTAGAAATGCAAGAGAAAATGCTAATTTAGAATGAAAGGACTATTAAGCTTGTAAACCTTCAACAACAACATACCCAGAGAAATCCCACAAGTGGGGTCTGGGAGGTGTAGAGTCTACGCAAACCTTACCCCTACCTCGTGGAGGTAGAGAAACAGTTTCTGAAGGACCCTTGGCTCAAGTGCAACAAATCAAAGTAGTATTGAAGAAAAAACAATAGTGAAGAAAACATAGCAACTAAAAAGGAAAACAGTGAAGAGTATTCAGAAAAAGAACAGTAACAACAAGAAAATAGCCTTGTAAGCCTTCGTGGTTTGCATAAACCAACCATGAAATATCAGCAATAGGCTAAGTTATATTGGGCCCTTAAACTTTTTCATTTACATATGGCGTTCCTTCAGCAGGGCAAATGCTGCATCTAACAACATTTGGAAAGCCAAAATAGTTTAGCACACAGTGGGCCGGCTTTCCTCTATTAGATGCTGGTGTATAAGATAAAAAAACACAAGAGAAAACAAGACCTTTCACAAAGGTGCTATACCATGTGTTCGCCATTGCACATTTCTAGATGTTCCCATTCCCCCCAAACAATAGACGCAACAACAGAAAATGTGCAATGACTAAGCAATATTTGCCCATTAATATTTTCCTTTGTTTCTTTCTCCTTCTTCAGCTAGGCAAGGACTCGAAACTTACAGCATTTGGAAACCATAACAGAACTTAGTATTCAAAGCAACAGAGAGGAAAAGATAAACAACCAAAGGTAGTGCTCCCTCACGTTTCATGCCATTGCCTAATTCTAACCTACTCACTCTGGAATAGCTGGCGAAAAGGGAAGCACCCATTTACCCCCACCCTTGAGGATGGAGAGGCAATCTAATAGGAGAAAGTATGCAATCCTGCAACAGTAGAATTTGAAGGTATCTACTATCCTCCAGAAAACTTCATTTATGTATTATGCACTTCTGCAAGAAAGTGAGAATTAAACTGAGGAACTCATTTACATAGTTTTCATATTATCTTTCAGCCATCAGATACAAACTCACTACACATGTGGCAGTAGTTGATTTACTATTTACCATCATAAAAATCACAATGCCCTACCATTAACGATTTTAACTAGTGAACTGGCTAATTCTTTGTTTTTGTTGATTCCAAGTTGGATTACTGTTCACTAGTAAAGAGATACTGAAGAAAGTGAGCAAGTACCATCTATATCATACGGTGGGGGAAAGAATTGTAAGTAACAAATTGAAGCCACAGTCAATCCTGCATAAATGGCACAAAGAAAATAAACAATAAGTTCTCTATACAAGGCAACAAGAAAACTAGAAAAGAGTACATGATCATCCATAATTTACAGACCTAAGAGACCTCCAGCAAATACATCTTCCCAATGGTGCCAGTAATCATCAACCCGGGAAACTGCGACTAATGCCGCCATCAGTAAGGGCAAGAAAACAAGGCAGAGCTTAGCAACATGGCCTCTTCGATCAAATACCTTGATTTTCCCTGACAGGTACCAAGCGAGGAAGCCAAGACCAGCAAAAGACCCTATTCACATGATACCAACAAATGCCAACAAGCTTCAGTTTTCTCTAAGAACTCAATTTACTCAAAGCAAGCCAAGATCTTAGATAAAACAGCCAAACACCCACACAGACACATAAAGAAACATAATATTTCATATTGTCAAATCTGGTTGAAAATTGAAGCATAAGCCAGTCACCTAAGAATCGGCTAACTAATATGGCCGAACTATTTGAGGTGAAAACTTAACTATTAAAACGTTATAGGTTAAGCATATGGGAAAAAGGAGTGATAGGGTAGTGATAAACAGAAAAATCTATTATTTGGATTTTTAACAAATCGTTAGACAAATTCGGCAGGTACTTGACTGGATTGTACCGGACAACACAGCACAGATGTTTCATTCTTCCAGTATTTTATAAATAATTATTTAAAGAACAGTTGTACTAATTACAAGGAAAAGCAATCTAAAATCTTGCAGTGAAATCCTATGTTGAATGGGAGAAGAATAAAATATCAATACAGTGGAAAAGGAAACAGTTCACATCACTAAGAAAGTTTCATTGGAAGAAGGAATGGAAGTGAACCGTAGCTCATTTGGTTTAAAGGGTCAAGTACAAAAAAGGAAATAATCACAAATTTCTGATGCCAACAATGCAATTGATAGGGAATAGTTATACTCACAAGAACTATGTCCGCTTGGGAAACTCTTATGTCCTTCTTTGATAACACTTTTCAAGCCAGTACATTTGACATTGCTTGTGATTGGATCAAACACCTAAACACAGAATATTATAATCGGAAGTTGCAAATGATGTCATATCAGTTTCTAATACAGAAAGGTTATTCCAAGATGAATAAACATACCCCTTTTCCATCAGGGAAACACCGCCAAAAGAAGTCTGGACGGGGTCGACCAACGGCATCTTTTATTGCATCAGTAAGAACAGAGGTGATGAGTACAGAGTACAACAATCCTGAACAAAGCACACGAAGTAATCAATCTGATCCATTTATATATACTTGCCAATATAACTTGCTACCAGGCAAAAGCTGATAGTCACATAAGGGACAAAGAATACCTAATATAGCTTGATGCACGTCGTAGACATCCTTTCTGATGAAGTAAAAGACAAGTATGACTAGCAAAGGTAAGATAATAGCAATAATCTGTTTACAAGGAAAAGACATGGATTATAAAATGCCTACTTAGAAGTACAAAAAACACACATACTTCTTTGAAACTATGTAATGTCTCAAACCAATTTGTCTTAGAGATTGCACTTACTGGAACAGCCCAAAAGGGAATGGTATTGTCTTTCAAAGGGTATCTTAAATCTGTCATCATGTCAGATCCAACAAAACGATGAAACGGCTCTATCACATTTAAAACTATATCTATCACCACAAGTAGGAAGAGAATAAGCCAGTCATGCATGTGAAATCTTGCTACTTCCACTCCCTGGTTTCTGAATGTATGGGCGCCCAACTGAATCTCTGGCATTTTACCAACTAACAGAACAATAATAGGGGTTAGTAAAACTTGCATGATGTTGATAAATAAGAAACAGAAACAGAGATAGCCTTTGGTACCATATTACAGAAAGGCAATATAAGATTCATCATGTTCACTTTATAATCAGTGAGACTCAATGTATTCTATGTTGCATTTAAGACAGATCCAAGGGGCACTTTTGAGAAAAGAAAGAAATGATGACATGGCTACAACAAAATCACTAGAAGAAGAGATAATGTCTGCAGTGTTTTAAGATTTGATGGCAAGCACATACAAATACAAAAAACAACAACAACAACTAAGCCTCATGCAATAGAACATTTCGAATATAAATTAATAATTTAGGTTCTCCAACCCTAGAAGCACATATAGATACATTTAGGGTCCGCTGTATAAATCCTTACAATCCATTTCCCTCCATTTAGTCCCGTATCATACCAATAATAAGTAATTTAGGCTCTCCAACACTACAAGCACATATAAATACAAACAGTGAAGATTAACCTAAAATTAAAAGTTAGTAAATGGTCATGCTAATTAATCTTTTTGTAGCATGAGTGCCAAAAGGTAATATTAGATCAATTCTAAAAAATATACACATAAAATATCTAGTTTTGCAGAAACACCATGAGTTCACATACACCATAACTACCTACTAAATTCTCCCCCGCCAACAACATGCTTCAATTTAAACTCTATCCACTATAAACCAGTACGAAAAAATCTACAAATTTTTTTTTAAAAAAGAAATTAATAAATCCGGCTAATACAATGTCTTCACAAATTACTCTATAATTTCATCACTTAGCACTTCATATCCTCATTTTCCTTACAATAATTTTTTTCGTTTTTTTTTTTTAGAATTTGTCCTTATCACTTAATGCCCTCACTTGAGTTACAAGCTTACGTTACCAAGCTCAGCATTTTCCAAACCATAACACTCACGTATACTCAAATTTTCACAAATCTCGACAATCCTTCGTACTGTTCCCACTAAACCAACCACATACACCAGAAAATTCACAAGTTACTTTTTCCACACACATACACCAGCAGTCAGTCAGCACCTCATCTTCTAAAATACCAACAACATGCTTCAATTTAAACTCTATGTACTATAAACCAGTTCGAAAAAAACTCTACAGAAAATAATACATAAAAAAAATTAGCTTATGAAAGTGTTTTTTAACCATAAAAATCACCTAATACAATGTCTTCACAAATTACTCTCCAATTTCATCACTTAACACTTCAATTCGAACATCAAATCCTCATTTTCCTAACAATAACACTTACCTATACTTAAAATTTCACATAACTCACACTATTCCAAATAAACCAAAACACAAACACCAGCAAAATCACAGGCTACTCCTCCTCCTCCTCCGCTACGCCGCCTCAGTAACCAAACCGAACTGCTTAAAAAACTGTTATACTAATATTAAACCACAATAATCAACGGAAAAAGAAACAAAAACTTCGCCGTCGCGAAAACTGAGCAGACTACAAAAAGTACATTGATAAAAATACCGAAAACTGAAAAAAAAAAATCACCTGAAAAAGGATCTCGAGAAGAGAATGCGAAGGAGAAAACGCTTTCGTTTTGCTTCAGGAAATTCAAATAATTGGAGAGATAAAGGTGAAGAGGAAAAGCAAAAGCAAAGGAAGCGTCAAAAATGCAGAGAGTGATAAAATAAGTGAAACGGAATTTGAACTGAGATTTTTGGTAAAATAGGAAAGAGTCAAGTAAGATAGAGCCAAAAAGGGTCTATTATTAAAATCAATTTCGCATTTATTATTATTCCCTATTCCGGGTCCACATTTGAGCTTCGATAAAATTCGAATCACACATTATTGGGTTCATTTTAATAAAAGGTTTAGTATTTAATATAATAATGACTATTGGTGAGGTCTGAGGAAGGTAATGTGTACGCAGTGTTACTTCTAATTTGCAAAGGTAGAAGTTGTTTTAATCGACGTTAGTGTCTCAAGTAAAACGTATCAAAATTAAGAGTAAAGAAAATACGAGTTTGATTATGACTCATTATTTAGCTCAATTCAGTGCAAGTAATATTTGATCATTGACTCGACTATTTATTAGAGACTCAACTCATTTTCACTTATCTAAATTCAGCACCCATTTGAAATTCTTAGTATCTAGTTTACAAACTCAACAACAATCCAAAAAAAAACATAATTTCATAAGTGGGATTTGTACGCTGTCTTACTCCAACATTTATGGAATAAAGAGAGATTATATTGACCTTCAGCAATCCTCAATCTTTATTCAGACTTTAGAATCAATAATATGAACAAACTTATAGATGTTGATTAGAAAATAATAATCTCAACTAGTCGAGTAATAATCTAACGTTACCTAACAAAATTAAGCAAGTATATTGATCAAAAATTAACAATCTCAATCAGTCGAGTAATAATCTACCATTACCTAATTAAGTATTCGTGTTCAATCAAATATCTTCATATAATAAGAATTTGATGTGTAAACAAATCATGTTATTGTCAAGGACCACTTCTCGATTCTTTGCTTATTCTTGGTGTGTTTAGCCTTTCTACTCTACGATACGCTTGTCCCTTTTTCCAGTATAAGAATCATCATAAAATCAAAATTTGAAATTTATGAATTCAAACTATAGTTTTTTTTGAGTTATTTGATTTTAAGTTAATATTTTACGTATATTAAATAAATTTCTTAAAATAAATATAAAACTAAAATATACTTCATATATTCTAATTTCTAGCTCTGCCCTAATAGTAGTGTTTGTCCAAAGAGAATATTATCGTCCTATGTAAGTATCGATAATCTGTCCATCAAGGATAAGGCAGACGAAAGAAATAACATACTACTATATTTTGGCTTTTTGCTTCTGCTAGTATTCTAAGTTGAAATCCCACAATTTTCTTCAAGTTTTATTGACCACTTGGCTACACCGTTAGGTGCATAAACAAACATTATATATTTGTCGATTGTATATTTGCATTTGATATGAATGTGACATTGAAAGTGAAGAGTCGGCACAACTTAGGTTATAGCGCCTTCATTTTCCCTTTTCAAGTACTAAAATTTCAAGGAATCATTGAGATGAGTTGAGTCAATTCCAGATTAACAAAGTGATCTTTAGCTCAAAAAAAGAAATAATTACAAAATCATCTACCAATTGAACTAATTATGCAACAAATTACACATAAAAAAATAGAACTTAACACTGATTAAACAATTTCAGTAATCAAATAGTTCCCTAAAGCTAAAATACTTGACAAAAAGAGACTTAAATATTCACAAGAAAATAACAAACTGAGCCAATTAAAATACTTTGAACAAATATAAGCACAAGTTTATAGTGTCTTATGTCTCACATTCTGCCATACTCCACATCCTCAAATGGATTGGGAGTTGTACCGGATCGCTGATTCAGTTGTACCTCGGGACGTTCTACCTCTAATCCTCCGTTAGTAGGGTGGACGTGCTGTCTGCTACTACGGACCTCCTCCACTGCACGGAAATATGCATATGGTCCCCATCCTGAGAACAGCGAAAAAAATGAACATTTCGGGTTAATTTTAGAATTGTGTCCACTATAACAGTAAAGTCACGGAGAAGAGATTTTGTGCAATGCCTTCTCCTAGATCATTAGCAACAAAAAGGAAAATCCGTGGGGGATTAGATGAACACGCGATTGGAATATATGATCAGATCACACTAAGATGATTGAATCTTCTTTGTTTAAAGAACTGAGTTGAGAAAAGGCAGATGTATAGAACCTTTCAACGAGATAGAGCTCTCTCGAAATGGAATATATGCCAAACGTAAGACAGATTAGTCAACACTGACAAGATTTTATTTGTAACGGGTGGTTTGTTGGTTGGTGGATTGGTCACATTTTTGTCATGAAATGGTGTAATTAACTTGGTATTAGTCTGGATACGGAATATTTTGAAGTACTAAGGAGCTAACAAGATCGAAAAGAATGGAGAAAGGTTTGTTTAAGCGCAAGGTATTACTATACAAAATATAATAAAAGCGGGAGGAGATTAGTGAAGAACCTACCTTCAGTATGGTATGGAGCAGGGAAGAACTGCAGGTAACTGAATGTTGCAACAAAAAGGCCTGAAATGTGAAACACATGGAGTTAGTATTTAACAAATGAAGCGCAGCCCTCGTTTAATGCTAAATGTAGAATTTCAAGACGAACCTATCATTCCTCCAGTGAACACGTCTTGCCAATGATGCCAGTAGTCATCCACACGTGAGACACCAACAAGAGATGCCATTAGGAGTGGAAGAAGAACTATGCATAGTTTTGCCACATGCCCTCGGCGATCAAATGCTTTAATCTTCCCTGCTAAATACAACGATAGAAACCCGAGACCAGCAAATGACCCTGCAAAAGAAGAACTCAAATTTGCTTAGTATCTCGGAAATCCTGATTTAATGTACATGGCTAGTGGAAACGGAGAAAGTTGAGCTACATACATGAGGTATGCCCGCTTGGGAAGCTCTTATGTCCTTCCTTAATATCACTTTCTTTACCATGGCATTTCACATCTCCCCACTGATCGTACTCCTGAAAAGAGAACAACAAAATAAATCAATCGAATAACGATAGAGTTGAGCACCAATTTAAGCAATACGCTTCTAAGTGTATTACAGTTACGATCATTAAGAAAAGTGCTTTCACTATCAGATAAACGTACGGATACTCTTATTGAATCAAACAGACAAGCACTAAGAAGCTGGTCCTTTGTTAGGAAAAAGGTAAAACATTTCCAATTAGGGAGAGTAAGATACATACATCTTTACCATCAGGGAAGCAACGCCAGAAAAAGTCCGGTCGGGGACGGCCTACTCCATTCTTGATGGCATCCGTGATTACAGCCGTAATTAGTACAGCAAATAAGAGACCTGCAATTTTTGGACAAGTCTAGTGCAGTTAGTAAAGTTACTTGGCAAACCAAATACTACAACAATGAAAACAAAGTCACAGAGACAAAATTCACTTCGAGTCATATTTCAATCCGTACTAAGGGGAAAATAACTCTGAAATGGAAATTACCTAGAATGCTGTGGTGCAGATCATAGACATCCCTCCTCCGAAGATAAACGAAAAGGAAGATGATAATAGGTAATACAACTGCATATAGCTGTTCATAAAAGAAATCTGTTAATAACACTAGAAACTCCGGGATTTGATTACAAAAAATTGAACTTTTTGAAATTTGCAAGCACAGTATAATCAGCACTCCGCCCACACCTCTATTATATAGTAGAATAGAAGCTTCAATGTCCTATTAGAGCAATTAATTGAACTTTCCGTACATTACATTGATACTCAACTCAATATGTTAAAAAAGAAAAGGAATACTCACGGGAACAGACCACACTGGAACCGTATTATCTTTCATGGGATATTTCAGATCAGTCATCATATCCTTTCCAACATACCGGTAAAATGGACCGACGACATAAAGGACTACTTCTATTACTACAAGCAGTAGCAATATAAGCCAGTCATGCATGTGAATTCTTGCAACTGATGATCCATGAGACTTGATAGTATGTCCACATCCGAGCTCAATCTCATTTGTATTGCCCTGTTCCATTTGAAACAGAAATATCAATACGTACTGTTGCAAATACAAACTAGTATACAAATTGATAGTTCATTTGATAAAACATTCTAAAAAGCAAAAGTACTTTGAAGTTAGCAAAGCCAGAATGAATAAGCACTTCGTTTTGAACCACACGACATAATCTTCAGAAATGGGAATACAGCAACAACAAACATATATGACTCAAAAACAAGCAAGTTGGGGTCGGCTATCAATCCTCACTGTCCATATCAGTCCATTTAAGCTAATCTTGGTCCAGTTTTGTATAGGAGAAGAATTAAGAATAAACAAAGTTTTTTTATATATTTTCAACTGGCAAATCAACAGAAATGGGAATGAGTAACAAAAATTTGTTAATCAAATGTGATGTTCAAACGTTTTCAGGAGAAAACAAGACCTCTTTGACCACAACATGCTGAAATTTCTAGAAACTATAATCCTGCAGAAAGAAATAGTTGTAGAAATGCCAATGAAATAAACAGTATCATCACTAAAAGATCTTCCAATATCACTACAGATTTCGTTCATTATCTTACTGGAGCACTAAATTGCACTGAATGAATCTACATCAAGAACCCCACAGTTCAATCCTCCCAATTCTTCTCATCCCATACAAAATTTGGATTTTTCATCATAACATCCACAGATTGCTGCTAAACAAGACAGTCAAAACAATTAAGTACCATACGCCATACGAGTAAAGGACAATTGCAACAACAACACACCTAGTGTAATCCCACGAGTGGGATCTGGGGAAGGTAGAGTCAACACCCCTACCTTGAGATAGAGAGGTTGTTTCCAATAGACCCTTGGCTAAACGACAATTGCAAGAGAATGAAAATAGAAACAGCATTGATAAGCAGAACCAGAAATCAAAAACTAAAAAAAATATAGATATCATGAAAAATGGGAAAAGAACACAGCAAAAAGGCCAACAAACCTGAAACACAGTCCTAATCTTGTCTTTCCAACCCATTTAAGCACTGCTGATACTTCAATTATAAAGAACAGAATCCAACCTCACAGAGAATCTTGGGACCTAAAATCCAAAAACCCACCAAAATTAACAAAAAGGACAAGATTTTTAAATGAGTTCCCACAAGTTTATGCCTTAAAGCTTCAACTTTTCAGTCACAGAAGAAAATTGAGAAAAAAAAATACAGTATGAAGTAGCAAGACTTTAAAAGAGCAGAAACCCAAAAACCAACAAAAATTAAGAAAGGAAACATGATTTATCAGCAATGAATCCTTCTAAATTATACCAAGACTGACTACTTCTGTCATTAAGAACAATTTTGACTTTTCAAAAGAAATTAATGGTACTAAATCAAACATTAAGCACTGAAAGGTACCCTTTTGGCAGATATTTTCTAAGAAAACAAAAGAATAATTCAAATGGGTCCCCACAAGATAAAGCTTCAAACTTTAGCAATGGAAGAACATAAGGCAAGAAAAGAAGAAAATTGAGAGACAATACAGTATGAAATAAAAGACTTTTAAGATAAAAAAGACGACGACAACAACATATCCCGTGAACTCCTACAGGTGGGGTTGGGGGAAAGTAGAACGTACCCTTATCCCTATCTCATGAAGGTAGAGAGGCTGAAAGACTGTCGATTCAGGTAACACATATCAAAGTAGAAACCCAAGACCCCACCATTTATAAGGGGGAAAAATCCTTCTAGATATGACACCAAGACTGACTCTTAGCCTCATCATAAGAACAATAATGACTTTTAAAAGGTAATTAATGGTGTTAAATCAAACATTGAACAGTTCCCTATTTAGCAGATATTTTCTAAAGAAGCAAAATAATAATCAATTGGGTCCCCCACAAGTTAAAGCTTCAATATTTAGCAATGGCAGTACATAAGGCAAGAAAGAACCACCACACATGGAGCAGCGGATGAGACTGCTCTTTCAGGCCTTGGATATGGAAAGAGCCCAAAAATGAGCCCTAAGTCATGCGGAATCCGGATTAGTAGACTCCAATGCAGGTATCAAACACTAGATGGAAAACCAAAAAAAAAAAAAAAAAAAAAAGAAGAAAGAATAAAATGGAGAATCCAAACTCACAGAGAATCTTGGGACCTAAATTCCACAGACAAGATTTATCAGCAAAGAATCCTTCTAGAAATGACTAATACTATCATCATAACTCATAAGATCAATTTTGACTAATTAAAGATTCAATTTTTCATCAAGTTTCTGATTAAAGATTCAATTTTTCAACAATAAAATGGAGAAAAAAAACACACTACACTTCAAAAGAAGCAAAAACAACAAAATTAATAAACAATACAAGATTTATCAACCAAAAAAATCCTTCCAGAAATGATATCAAGACTGACAAATATACATCATAATAAGAACAAATTTGACTTTTAAAAAGGAAATTAATAGTGTCAAATCAAAGATTAAGCACTGAAAGGTACCTTTTTTAGCAGATATATTTACTGGGGAAGCAAAACAATAGTTCAAATGGGTCCCCAAAAGAAGATAAAGCTTCAATCTTTAGCAATGGCAGACCATAACTACACAAGACAAAGATGGGAAAGAAAAAGTATGAAAAGAATTTTTGTATAATGGATTTTTCTTCTTTAGGAGACAGTTTTTAAGACTTTCAAAAAAATTTAAAAAATTCAACAACTATGCAAAATATGGTGCCGAGGTACATGGAAAGTGCACAATCTTTTATTTTTGAAAAATTGAGATTTGAAAATAGGGATGGGAGATTCCAAAGGCCAAGCCTTTTTTTTTCTGAGATTATTATTAAAGTCTAATTAAATTTAAATTTCAGTATTGCAAGGCCTATTTTAAAAGATGTTGATTTCAATTCGAGGCTTTGATTAAGAATAGATCAACCCCAATCATCCTAGTACGATTCATGTCGATGAGTATTAAATTATTCGATCAGAGTCGTTGATATTGTCAAATATGTTAAATTATTTGGTCAGATAATGATGGCTTGGTTGGTTATTATGGGTTTCCAGGCTACAACTGTCGACGTGTAGGACCTACACAAGATGAATGATATTTTCTGTTTAAAAGGCCAAATTTATTTACCATTTTGCTAAAAATTTAAAAAGTTTATAATATTCTTTTTATTTATAAATTAGATTTTTTTTATTTTTTAATTAAAAAGTATTAAAGTTAAAAGGGTAAATATATTTAAAAAAAGTAAAATAACATAGTATAAAATATGTTATTTTACCATTCTGGCCAAAAAGATTGTTCCAAAAAAAGTGAATAGTTTGACTTAATACGAAATTTAAGAAAATAAAAAATAATTTAATGTTATAATCCTAAATTAACTTGTGTCGAATATACTAAAATATTTTTTAATTCGTATAGCCTTACACATACTATATGAAAATTTGAAAAAGTGTTGCCAAAAAATAAAAAAGGTTGTTGTTTTTAAAATAGAGGGAATTCTTGTAAAACTTAAGAACAATATAAAAAGGAAGAGAAGAAGAATATAAGACAAGAGGAACAATATAAACAAACTTTCTTTCAAGTGTTCACCAAATCTTAAGTGTATACAATATGAACCCTTATGCCTCTATTTATAATGTAACATAGAAGCATACAAAAGGTTAGTCATAAACATGACATTAACATGAATATAATTGAGAGGTTATGGAAGTGAAATGTTACAAGAATAATGATTATAAATGTGGAGGTTATGGTTATCTTCATAATGGAGGAAAGTAATGGAGTAATTTCTTGATGTAGTGGACATCCACAATATATTATTTTATAATAGGAATTTTTTTTTAGAGTTTATTGAGTAAATATTATTTCATCTAGTCTTAAATTATGTCGTGTTTTTCTTTTACACGCTTAAAAATATTAATGAAGAGAAGTTTAGACTTTTTTTTTTTTACCTTTATTTGTGTTGTAAAATGTATTCTTTTTTCGTTAAATATTTACTTTATTTATGTGTTATATTGCCTCATAATTGAAGTGTTTGTAGTTTCCAACATAAATTACACGATTTAAGGTATTAATTTTATCTTAAATCTCTAAAATGATTAATAATTGCAATAACTAGTCTTAAAAAAACATGATAGATAAATTGAGACACAAAAAGTAATTACATATCAATTTATTTTTGAATTTTATGATTTTGACACCAAATTTCTAAGAAAAATGAAATCTTTTAACCCCCAATTTTTCTAAAGTGTGTCTACATGGACTGAACCAAAAAAATAGTGTGATTAGCTCATTGAAATTCAGTAATTTATAATTTTTATAAAAATTCTCAGATTAAGGAATTATAAAAGGTGAAATCGATTCTTTAACAACAAAAAGGTAAGAAATTCACATAGTTAATCAACCAAACTAACATTAGAATAATGGGACTTCCTTCAAATATAAGTTTTGTGGCTAACATATATTGATTTAACTTTTATAAAATCCAAACTAAATCATGTATATAATTGAATTTGAATAAGTTCTAGAACAATTGCTTTAGTCAACAAAAATCTTATGGCCTTTTCTGTTTAATTTATTTGACTAATCTAGAAAAAATAAAATAGTAAAAGGTTAGGTAGAGAATTTTGAAACTTATTTATTAGTTTTGTTGCTCGAGGTCATCACGTAGTTGATTTTTAATTTTTATATTAAAGTAAAAAATAATTATTTCCTTAATATATGTATTTCGATTTTTAATTAGTTGTCTTTAAGTTACTGAAAATAATACTCCTATATTATGAAAAAAAATCTACCCAAAAAGAAATGCCAAAAAAGTTTAAAGATTTTGTGTCAAATATTTGGATTTTGAAATAATATTTGCAAATACTTTTATCTATAATATGAACTAACGATTTTTTTTTTTTTAAAAAAAATTATATTAGTAAGAAAAAAAAATCACATAATAGATGTAAAAATAAATTCTTTAAAAAATAAATAAATAAATTATAGTTTGGTGTTCCTTATCTTTCTCTTTAAATATTAGTAGTATTAGCATTATGCGTTGTGAGTTGCAATTCTTTTCGAAACAATTACTTTACCTCCAAAAGATATGATAAGCCTCCGTATATTCTATTATCCTTTAATTTGACTCGTAAAATTATACTGGATATATAATTATTATCGGTGTAAAGGTTGGGGCCTGACTCTATTAATTAAGCCATTGGAGTAGGTCAAACAGAACACATGCTAAAAGTTTGGCACAATGTTGGTGGGATATTATTAATGAATAATTTGCAGTAATTTTCTAAAAATAAATAAATAAATATATGATGCCAACAAATTAAAATCATGTTGCGTTTATAAAATCTAATCAGAGAATCAAATACAAGTTGGATATATATATATATATATATATATATATAAACTGTATTGATACTTTTAAATAGTTGAGCCAGGTTTGCTAGAAATAAAAACGAACTCTTTGTTATATATAAATGAAGTTCATACCCTTAATATCATGACGTGTTGTTTATTATAATTCATATCAGAATTCTATTGTGATCTCATTTTTTTTAATTAGTTTCTATTTAAGTTTACTCGTTCAAAATTCTGATTTTGCCTCGAATTAAGATATAACGTAGTTGAAAATGTTAAGCATTTTGAATCAAAATTCATTGATTTTACATAGAAAATGATGATAGGAAATAAATGCAATGAATAAACAAAGAGCTTTGAAAAATTATTTATTCTTTAATTTTCTTCCTTCTTATAATTTCCCACTTCAAAATTGACAAGAAAAATATATCGCAGAACATAAATTAATGAAATTGGTTGACCAAAAATAATGGCATATCCTTTACTAGCTTTCTCAGTATTTTCACATAATAGTTTACAAATAAAATAATCGTACTCCTCCTCTATGTTTGTTGGTTTCAATAATTATTTGAATCACAATTTTACTGGATCGACTAATTTAAATTCGCATCGCATGAAAGCAATTAAAGGTGAAAACGTTCCTTACCATGTCCTTTTCATTTCTAATGCTCAAACTCGATGCATCTGATTAAGTGTGAAGAAATTTAATGCGGATCTAGAGGGTCGATTACGAGTTCACCAAATATAAAAAAATTGACTAACTATATATAAATATTTAACTATAAATTCATTTATTATCATAGTATAGCTCGAGATTGTTATAGAAATTTATAAACTTTAAATTTAAATCCGCATTTAAAAAGACCATTTCCATCCTATCATCATGAATCATGATCCTCGATTGTATGTTATTTTTTATGTTTGAAAGTAACATGTGACATGTATTAAACTTTAGTAACATAATTATAAGCAATTTCTTCTTACAATTTAATTCTTGTGTTTGTAATTTGCTTATTGTGGCCTTTTGATTTCTTTTTTTTTTTTTTTTGTAATTACAAATGCCAATGACTCATCATGCATCAAGGATGATAAAAAGATGGAACATCAATTATTAATATGGGCGGATCTAGCTAGAAGTTTTGATACGTGTTCAATTGAATTAAGTAACTTTTGTTTATATAGTATATTTGTCTTAATACATACATTAAGCATGTATAATTATTAAATTTAGAATCAATTTTTTACCTCACGGAATCGCCATTCTAAAATTTAAAATTTATTAAGCTGAAATCATTATTCCGTCTCCGATTATTAAAATAAAGTAGCTATCTGTCTCCAATAGGTAAAACAGCTCAGATGCCACCTGCCCTAAACTTTCTTATCCAATAATTTCTCAACTATAAATACAATTTTCTCATGTTAAATGATGGATTTCCAAGTGGTTAAATATATAAATATCAATTAATTATATTTATAGCTAAACAGAAGAATCAATTGAATAATTAGGAAAATGTCATAGTTTCTTAATTTGGGATTATGATCTTCATTTTTTGACATTTAAAATTGATAAGTGATTTTAAGGTTATCATCTTATATTTAAACATTATTGGGATCATCACCCAAACAAAACAATGAGCCTTACAACTCATAAATCAAGATTTAATCGAGCTTTAATATGAATATCTAGAGAGGTGAGAGGGTGTTCACTCGAACCTTCACTAAAATAAACTCGTAAATTAGGATTTAATCGAGCTCTTATATGAATATTTAGGGAGGTGAGAGGTTGTTCACTCGAATCCATCACTAAAATATTACAACCTCTGTTTCATATTAATTAAATTTGTGAGACAATATAATGTACACTTATTAAGAAAAACATTCTAGGACATAATTTAAATCATACTTTCCACTATTATTCTTTATGAAATCATAAATGTAACTTGGAAATGAGAAAAAAATTTCAAACATACAACTTCAACTTTGAACAGTTTAATTATTTTGAACAGTGAAAAAAGGCCCAAAAATTTAATTAATATAGAATAGACAGAGTACACTATTCTATATTAATTACAAAAAAAATGAGTTCAATTAATAGGACATTAATTTAGTTAAGATGCTTCTATGGAATATCGATCATAGTCCATAATACTTGTGCCTTATCCCTGTATATATATATTTCTTTTATTTGGATAAGTGATTCATGTAATCCAAAATTCCATTTGACTAGTGTTCTGCCATTGCTAAAGTTTGAAACTCCAAAAGGAAAATTCAAAAGGGTGCTTAATTTTCATTGCTTAATGTTTAATTTAACACCATTAATTTCTTTCTTGAAAAGTCAAATTTGTTCTTATTATGATTATATATTAGTCATTCTTGATATCATATCATATCATATTTGCTAAAAAAATATTGTTTCTTTTACTATTTTTGGTGATTTTTTTGGATTTAGGTCCTCAGGATTCTCTGTAATTGAAGTATTAGCGGTGCTTAAATGGGCTGGAAAGATAAGATTAGGACTGTATTTCAGGTTTGTTAGCCTTTTTTGCTTTGGTTGATTTTTAGTTTTTGATTTCTTGTTCTGTTTATGAATTGTTGTTTCTATTTTCATTCTCTTGCAATTGTCCTTTACTCATATGGTGTATAACAACAACAACATACTCCGTGGGGTCTGGGAAGGGTAGTGTGTACGCAATCTTACTCGTATATTGTAAAGAGACTGTTTCCAATAGACACATCAAAATAGTAAGAAAAGGAAATATAGTAGTGAAGAAGTCATGCAGAAAATAATAGAGAAACGAACAATAGGAACAACAAATAATACGTTCATCGAAGCAAAGGAAACAACCGGTAATAATAAAACTGAAGAATAAGATAGTAGGAGAAGTAATATAATAATCTGCAGATTTTAGGATGAAAAAATCCACTTTTTTTTATGGGGTGAGAAGAATTGGGGGCATTGAACTATGGTGTTATTGATCTAGATTCAATCAGTGCAATTTAGTGCTCTAGTAAGATAATCCGAAATTATATGGATGAACTCTGTAGAAGGGGAGGGGAGACTTAATGTAACTGGTAAAGTAGTTGTTATGTGACGAGGTTACTCGTTCTAGCTGTGGAAATAGCCTCTGACAGAAATGCAGGGTAAGATTGCCTACAATAGACTCTTGTGGTTTAACACTTAATCTTTATTCATTATTCTTCTCCTATATAAAACCCGACTATGATTAGCTTAAATCGATTGATATTGACAGTGAGGATTCACATAGCCGACCCCAACTTGATTGTTTTTGAGGCATAGATGTTTGTTGCTGCTATATTCCCAATATTTCTGATGATTAATACTTCGTGTGGTTCAACACGAAGTGCTTGTTCATTCTGTGGTTTTGCTAACTTTGCTAACTTCAAAGTACTTTTGGTTGTTAGAATGTTTTCATCAAATGAACTATCAATTCGAATACTAATTTGGTTTTGCAACAACGCGTATTTATATTTCTGTTTCAAATGAAACAGGGTAATACAAATGAGATTGAGCGCGGATGTGGACATACTATTAAGTCTCATGGTTTATCAGTTGCAAGAATTCACATCCATGACTGGCTTATATTGCTACTACTTGTTGTTATAGTTATAGTTCTTTATGTCATCGGTCCATTTCATCGGTTTGTTGGGAAGGATATGATGACGGATCTGAAATATCCAATGAAAGATAATACAGTTCCAGGGTGGTCTATTCCTGTGAGTATTGAAGCTTCACGAGTGTTGGCGGAGTGCTGATTACACTTGCAAATTTCAATAAGTTCAAATTTTTGTAATCAAGCGGAGTTTGTAGTGTTTTTCTTAACGGATTTCTCTAATGAACAGCTATATGCAGTGTTATTGCCTATTATCATCTTCGTTTTCATCTATCTTCGGAGGAAGGACGTTTATGATCTGCACCACAGCATTTTAGGTAATTCCCATTTTAGAGTTGGTACGGATTGGAACATCAAGTAGATGTAACTTTACTAATTACGCCTAGCTTGTCCAAAATTTGCAGGCATCTTATTTGCTATACTAATTACAGCTGTAATTACTGAAGCCATCAAGAATGGAGTAGGACGTCCTCGACCAGACTTTTTCTGGCGTTGCTTTCCTGATGGTAAAGATGTATGTATCTGTTACGTTTATCTGATATGATAGTGAAAGCCATCAAGAATGCATATTGCTTAAGTTGATGCTCAATTCTATTGTAATTTTCGATTGATTTATTTCGTTGTTCTCGTTTTAGGAGTATGATCGGTGGGGAAACGTGAAATGTCATGGTAAAGAAAGTGATATTAAGGAAGGACATAAGAGTTTCCCAAGCGGACATACAAGTGGTCTGAATTCTCGTGAAACCTTTCTTTCTTTAGTGGGATGACAAAGAGTTTGATGTAACGAAATATGGCTTCTTCTTTCAGCATCATTTGCTGGTCTCGGGTTTCTATCGTTGTATTTGGCTGGGAAGATTAAAGCATTTGATCGACGAGGGCATGTGGCTAAACTATGCATAGTTCTTCTTCCTCTCCTAATGGCATCTCTTGTCGGGGTCTCACGTGTGGATGACTACTGGCATCATTGGCAAGACGTGTTTGCCGGAGGACTGATAGGTTCGTCTTGATCAAATTCAACATTTTGAAGTAAACGAAGGCTACGTTTTATTTGATAAGTACTAACTCCATGTCGTTTCACATTTCAGGTCTTTTCGTTGCAACATTCTGTTATCTGCAGTTCTTCCCAGCTCCATACCATACTAAAGGTACTTCGAATTATTTTGTCGTATCCAGACTAATACCATGTTAAGTCGCCAACCAACAAAACCACTCGTTACAAATAAGATCTTTTTAACGTTGACTAATCTAGCTTATGTTCGACTTATATTCCATTTTGGGAGAGTTGAAAAAGCACTATCTCGTAGAAAGGTTCTATAGTACATGATCTCTTTCTCAACACACTTCCTTAAACAAAGAAGATCCGATCATCTTGGCATGATCCTTTTGTCGACAGATGCTCTTATTACACTCGTAGTCAATATGTAGCCTGATCCTTTGGTTACATATTGTATCAGTAGAAATCCCAAAGCACAATCACGTTTTCTTCTAATTTCCTACAATTTTTCCCCCCTTTTGTTGCTAATGGTCTTGGAGAAGGCATTGCACAAAATTCTGAAATCAACTCGATACGTTCATTTTTTTCGTTGCTCTCAGGATGGGGACCATATGCATATTTCCGGGCAGTGGAGGAGGTCCGTGTAAGCAGACAACACGTCTCCCCTACTAACGGAGAAGTAGAGGAAGAACGTCCCGAGGTACAACTGAATCAGCAATCTGGTACAACTACCATTGCTTTTGAGGATGTGGAGAATGGCAGAATGTGAGACATAAGACACTGTACACTTCTGTTTATATAACAAAGTTCTATTAGGTATTTGGAAATTTGTAAAAGAACAAACAAAGAAACTGAAATTTAGTAAGAATAGATCGAATTGAGTTATGATCCGCTTTTTAGCTCAAAGTATTTCAGCTCAAATAACTTCTATAATTGACTGCCTAACGTGTTTTGATCAGATCAAATTCAATTTAACCCGTCCATTACGCCTAAAACTTGTTAGTTGAGATCAAAATCAAGTAATGTTGGTTATTATCCTTAGTGGGCCCAATCTATATGGGCCTCATACCAACCTCCAACATGAAATGTCTATATTAAATAAAAATGTGTATGGACAACTAATGTATGAATTTCTTAGAGCCCGTTTGGATTGGCTTAAAAGTCGATCAAACCTACTTTTAAGTCAGTTTTTTATTACTGAAAGTGTTTGACAAATATAATAAATAACTTAAAATAAGTCAAAAATGACTTAAAATAAGTTTCGAAGTGTTTGGCAAGGTAAAAAATAATTTAAAATAAGTTAAAAATGACTTAAAATAAGTCAGAAATCAAAAGTAGGTCTCCTCCTACTTTTTATTTTTTGATTTAAAAGTCATTTCAGTTTGATTTTTTATTTTTGATTTAAAAGCTACTTTTTTTAAGTCAATCCAAACGGGCTCTTAATATTATCGATGCACGTAAATTAAATTTTTATAGGTCAAGGAGTTGTTGGAGACACTAAAAATACAAGAAACTATAATTTTAACGGGAAGTTTATTGCTTTAGTTTCTTTATAAACTATACTACATTTTTTCTGATTTTTCTTTGTGAGAATTCATATAGTTGATTTCGATTTGAAAACTTGGTCAATCAAAAGTTATTAATCTAATATTGACAAACATGATTTTTAAATTGATTAGTCAAAGATGTTTTTTAAAAGTACTTATAGCGACAAATACTTTTCAAAATAATTTTAAAAAGTTAATAAAATTAATTATAATTCAGATTCTTATCGTTTAAAACTTTCAACACTCTTTAAGTTAACTTCAAATTTCTAAATTAAAAATGAAGAAATTTTATTTATTTCGTTACGATCCGATTAGTAAATTAGGTTTTTACACGATTAATATTTTTATAACTTATATTATTAAACTTTTTATATAGGTATATATACTGCCAAGTCTAAACATGCAAGTTGCAAGTTGTCTTTGTGCTAATTTAGAGACTAGAAAGTAGGACCCACATGGTAGGGGCAAAAGAAAAAAATATATATGTGGGTCCACAAATAACATACATTCATATTTTTGACTAGATTTTAGTATAATATAATTCCAATTTTAAATTTGTCAATAAATTTTATTTAAATTCTTAAATTATTTCTTATATTTCAATTAAGTATCTTAACCTATAATAAAGTATTTTTATTGGTTCAGTTTCAATTCAATACTTTTAAAAATTATATCTGTAATTTAAATATACATTACATAAATAAGTTAACTATTTAAAATATATCATTTTTCTTTAATTATATGCACTAGTCTCAGCAACTTGTAAAATTTAAAATTTGTTTCAATTGAGGTTAACGCGTATAACTAATGGAGATGACATGTTTATTGTGGTTAACTTAGCTACCTATCAGACATTTGTGATTAACTTAAAAACATTTTTAAATTTGAATTGAAATAATCTAATAGAAGGATTCAGCAGCAGTTCGAAAAGTTGTCCTATTCGGGAATCTCCGAATTTATGCTTATTTTCAACTGTCCGAAGTATTTCGTCGATTATTGTGCCCTTTCTCATCTCTGAGTCCCTAGGTATCAACCGTAAGCCTTTTCTCATTTGAACCTCGCCATTTATTATGTATTTAGATATTCAATTAAAATAAATAGTAATTCAAGTATCTAAATAAAATTTAAATGAATTATTCATTATATATATGGATTAAGCCTACTAAAATAATATCAAAATATATTATTTTAAAAATCATTTTTTTTTCTTTTTAGCACAACAGCTGTGAGAACTATAAAGGAAAAAACAGCTTTCTCTGGCAAAACTATCTTTTTTTTTTCTCCTCCCTTTTTTTCAAGTCTCTTTCCTATATGGACCCTCCACCGTTTTCCGGCGGACCAATCACGGCGGCGACGGCTGCCGTGCCACCGTCGGGAACCATCAATTATGCTGACTCAGCAGATTCCTCACCGGGATCCCGCCACACTGATTCCTGGGACGAGCAGCAGCAGGCGTCACACACCGCCGCCGCCACCACCGGCGGAAAACTCCGGTTAATGTGCAGCTATGGAGGACACATATTCCCTCGTCCCCACGACAAAACTCTCTGCTACGTCGGCGGCGACACCCGTATTTTCGTCGCCGATCGTAACAGCTCGTTGGCTGAGCTGTCTGCTCGGCTCTCTAAAACCCTTCTCGGAGGCCAACCCTTTTGCCTCAAGTATCAGCTTCAGAACGAGGACCTCGATTCACTTATCTCCGTTACATCCGATGAGGATCTGGAAAACATGATCGATGAATACGATCGTATGAGTTCGTCTTCTAAAATTACTCGGCTTCGTTTGTTTCTGTTTCCGAGTAAAATTGATTCGTGGAATCCTTCAATTGGGATGATTAGAGATGGTTCAGTGAGATCTGAAGATTGGTTTGTTAATATTTTAAATGGGGCAAATTCTACTGCTTCAACAAAGGTATTTTCTGAGTCTTCTTCAGTGAATTGCCTTCTGGGTTTAGACGATGATTTAGGAAATGCGAATATTAAAGAAGTAGAAGCACAATTAGAAGTAAAAAATGGTGGGACTAGTGTGAAAGGTACTATACATGATGTTCAATCGGTTCCGGATTCTCCGATGGTTGAAACGACGTCGTCTTTTGGGTCGGGATCGTCTATGCCGTCGCTGGCGAATTTGCCGCCGATAAGGGTTCATGTTGAGGAGAGTCAAAAGGGAGGTGGAATTGAGGAGCAGTTTGCACAAATGACTGTTGGGGTTAAGCAGAAGAATGAGGAAGGGGGATTTTTGGGTTTAGCTTCACCGCCGGCGCCGGCTGTTGTAGTGCCGACGACTGTTGTTTCCGGCGTGCCGGTAGTTGAGCAGATGATGCAACAGCAGCAACAGATACAGCAGCCTCAGCAATTGATGCCAAAGCCTGCTATTCCATCTGATTTGCCTTCCCCTGATTCAGTTTCAAGGTAAAATTCTCTACAAAAATCTGATCTTTTTGCAAGAATCATAATATATCTGTTTGTTGAAACATATTAATTTTCTAAGACTGAGAAATGGAGTATTTACAAGATAACCAATGTAGTCCCACAAAGTGAGGTCGGGAATGGTAGAGTATATGCAAACCTTAGGAGCCTTAGAGGTAGATAGTAGTAGTATTGCTGCTGCAGTTTCTCGTCCCCGGAGACAAGAGTAGAAGGTTAGTAGGAAGCAGGGCGTTGTCTTGTTGTCTGTTCATATTAGTAGTAGTATTGCTCCTGCAGTTTCTTGTCTTCAGAGCTTAGAGTAGAAGGTTAGTAGGAAGCAGGACGTTGTCTTGTTGTCTGTTCATATTAGTAGTAGTATTGCTCTTGCAAATTTCTTGTCCTCGGAGCTCAGAGTAGAAGGTTAGTAGGAGTCAGGGTGTTGTCTAATCATATTAGTAGTAGTAGTATTGCTCCTGTAGTTTCTTGTACCTTGATTATTGTATCATGTTCTGTTATAGTTTTTGTTTAGTTACTATTTGATATTTTTGTTATTATGTGTTGTTTCTTGTACTTCTGTTATGTCTTTTACCGGGACTGGTTTGGACTGTTTTTAAGATCTTGATTTAATTTGGTGCAGTGAGGGTAGTGGTAGGCAAAGACATTACTTTTATCAAGATCCAGGGGTTCATTTCCAGTCGGGGAGCGGTAGGATTTCAGGTAATTCAGTTGATCTGAATATGAGTGATTCGATGGGAAGGGTTCAGGTGAAACAACAAGTTCAGGATGGTGGTGGTGGATATGCATTGCCAGTACAATATGAGCAGCACCCACAAATGCTCCAACCCCAACAATATGTTCATGCTGGGCAGTATATACAACATACACCTTCGGGGCATGTGCCTATGACGTCTTACTATCCTATGTACCCTTCACAGCACCAAACACATATGCAACACCCGAATCTTGAGCACCAGTATCCCGTTTACTTTATTCCTGCTAGACCTGGCCAAGGTTACAGTTTGCCATTGCAACAAACAAATTATACTGAGCCTGCTCAAACAGTCCCTCCTATTCATTCCCAAACACCTCCTACTATGGTCAATCCGGCATCAGCTTATAATCCGGCTAGAAATCCTCCGTCATCTAATCCTGAAATGGTTGCTGGTACATACAGAACTTCAGCTTCAGCGGCTCCACAATTAGTTCAGATCACTCCTGGCCAGCATCAGCCACAATATGTGAACTACTCTCAGATTCAACATCCTTCTCAGTCAATTCCTCCTACTTCAGCCACTACCACCAATTATGCTTATGAATTTGCTGATCCACATGCTAAGATGTACTACAGTCAGCCTCTTGCTCCCCAATTGGTTGCGCAATATCAAACCATGACATCCGCCCCTGCAGTAAGTTTTGCAGAAAATTCCTCTCAGCTCCCCATGGAGAATTCGAAGCAGCAAAATTAGAACTTTGCAGGCATGAAACTGTGAGTTGATCGTAAAGAAGCAATTTTGAAACGTTGGTTCAGTTTGTCTTGAATATTCTGTTTAAATGTTTGAATTCTTATTGTTGTTGGTTTGTCGAATGTGTAAGTTATAGGTAATAAGAAAGTCGGAGTCTTTCTTTTCTTTTCTTCTGTAAGTAATGCTGCATGAAAGCATAATGGTACAAGATCTTGCTGTAAAATTTCAAACTTATATGGTACATACTCAGTTCTATGTATGGTTTTCGGAACAAATATAAAGTCATGATTTGAGGGATTTCCAAAGTTATCGCTATGTTGCCCTGCATATATTTGTTAATTTCACTCCTCTGAATCTTGTTGTTTCTTTGTTCATGGAGGATGAGATAACTCGTTCTACAATATACAGTCAAACCTTGTCCGGATAATGTTTTGCTACTATAGTGAAATGTTCTTATATTGAGAACATATATTTTAACGGCTCCAAAAAGAACTTGTTCGTTACAGTGAAATGTTGTTATAGAGAGATCTGACTGTATTTTCTCGAGATTTGTGATTTCTGCAACTTCATTCCCAGTCTGTTGTTTACAAAGTTGGTATTTGAATCCTGGGGCTTCTAAAGTCTGTATTCATTAGTATGGTTTTGTAAATATTCTGTACACTCTGATTTTCATGTTATGGTAGTAAGAACCAAATTAGCATCAATATTCTGTTTAATTACAGTGAGTTAATTCTTTTGATAATAACTGCAGTGTCGTGGCCAAGTCAGTTTGCGCGCACCTTGACTAACCTCATGTGGTACTTGCTATCTCCGAAAGCATAGGTACCAGAGAACTCTATTCCCCAATGCTTAGTCAGATGAGAAGAAAAAACCTAGTATTTTCTTTGCCTCCATTGAGATTTTGTATCCGAGACTTGATGGTTCTTAATTCACTTCTTTGATTACAAGATCACAATCTTGTATTTAACATTTCTAGTTGTAAGAGGCACATGACTTCGGTCAAGCAATAAGAGCGCAACAAATGATGTGGCACATCACATATCCGAGCTTTTGCCACAAACAAAAGTCTGATATTTAAGTAGAGAAAAGTAAAGTAGAAGGACGAGTTTATCATTCATCGAGTTTCGAACCGTGCACTATAGTTCCTCTTATGCTACCAAACAACCTACTCCAAATGAATCACATAAAAGTAATATTTGTTCACTAATTATCATGTCATTTTTCATTAGGTTTCTTTAATCTTCATTAACAAAGTTAATTAAGATTATATTATATACTTTAAAAGGTACGAGGTTTATGACAAAATTGTCTGTTTAATACCAATCAGTTCCCAATGTTTATGTCAAAAGCTGGCAATTTTATTTTATTTTAGTTTAATTTGCTGAGTCCTTGCCATGTCATAGCCAGCACATGTTTATGTCTCATTTTGAAACTGCAATTATAACAAATTTTGACCTTCTTGGGAATCTTCATTTATGGCTCTTTTATTTTTCTCAACTATTGTTACTAATTATAGAAATATATTATTCTTTTTAAGATTGATTAACAAAAAGTGAGTTATATAAACTGAAGCAGAGGGAGTATAGTAAGTGTCTTTTGGTGTAAAAATATCTGATGTGAATGTGTTTTTATTTTAAAGCTAGAATTGAATTTAGAATTTGAAATTTATGAATTTTTGTAACGATCTTAAGTTAATATACAATAATAACTAGTTTCTAGCTAACTCTTTATATATGTATGCACTTCCAACACATCCATCTTCCGATCTTAACTATAAATTACTCTTTTTCGTTTCAGTTTATGTGATTCTATTTACTTTTTAAAAATTGAAAATATGTTAATACAAATTAATATAAGTATTTGTTTCTTTTTAAAACTCCTTTTCCAATCAAATAAGTTTACAAATGGAGTACATGAAAATAACAAACTAGGGCATAATGAATGAGGATTACGACGTGATGGATATGATTTTTTTATCTTTAATCAGAACTCTAATCTCATATTTTGAGTTCTAAATATCAAAAAGATTCTAGTAGGAAGCGATTTTTCCTTTAATGGATCTTAACTAATACAAAATTCAAATTAATCAAATTCCTAATATAAATACTGAACACGATATGAGAAATTAAAAATATAATAATTTGGACATGAGATAGTTAGGTGAAGTTC
The DNA here is from genome assembly GCA_035578085.1 of Solanum pinnatisectum. Taxonomy (NCBI): domain Eukaryota; kingdom Viridiplantae; phylum Streptophyta; class Magnoliopsida; order Solanales; family Solanaceae; genus Solanum; species Solanum pinnatisectum. The sequence continues at coordinate 2,841,821 of CM069080.1, read as the reverse complement.
CAATTTTTGAGTTTGGTGAGCAGTCAGCTTGATCTTTTAGCTTCAACCAAAGGACATAATACTAATTAAGAACATTTATTCCTCAAGCCATTATTATTAATCAAAGGAGTTAAATTTACTAATATATGTCACAAGTTAATTAATCCATGCTTCAAAGTTTCTCTTTCCCTTTTAAATTTTTTTTTTTTATAATTAACTTAATTATGTTTTTATCTTAATCTACATGTAATTCTTTTGATTTCTAAATAGACCTGACATCATATATATATATATATATATATATATATATATATATATATATATATATATATATATATATATATATATATAAATTTTTACAACATTCTCAACTCTTAACAATGATTTCTAAATAGTCCTAACAAAGGTAATAAAATGAAAACAAAATTAAAAATAAATAAATTATAATGTAAACTTGGTAAAAGAACAAGGAATAAACAAAAACCAAACAATGGATAGTTATCAAAAGAATATAGTTATATGAATAATATTTACTACTTTCTCTGTTTCAATTTATTGGATCTACTTTTCTTTTAAGTCAATTTTTTTTGGCAATTCTTCCAATTTTCCATCTGACATGTTTACGATCACAAAATTAAATATTAGTAGTACATGACATATCTAGCGATAGAAAAGTCCCTTGCGCGAACTCTCGCTCGATTCAAAAAAAAAGAAAGAGTTTATAACTACAAGGTTTAAAAATCTACTTTACTTTCTTAAAATTTGTGTCAAGTTAAAATTAAAGGAAAAATTCTTTTGGCCAGAAAATTTGGCTAGAATGATAAAATAACATATTTCACTTTTTACCATTTTGAACATTTTACCCTTTTAACTTTAATATCTTTTAATTAAAAATGAAAAAAAATATCAGTTTATTTTAAAATAAAAAAAATATTATAATTTTTTTAAATTTTTGAGCATTTAGTTTTATCCAGAACTAAATAAACAAATTAAAATAGAAGAAATATTTCGATTCAGAGAAAAAAGAAAGAGAAAAAGGATCTTAGATGGTGATGGAGGATAAGTAGGGAATATTCAAAGAATTGCCGCAAAGTGAGAATTGGGAATAGTATTCGAGTAACTAGGTATCGTGAGATGAATAAAATTTCTTCGTTATTAATGAGAAATCTTAAATCCGATATATAAGAAGATCAAAATACTAATATAAACTATAAAGTGATGTCCTTGTGGTTTTTTTTTTTTTTTTTTTTGTCTACTTCCATTTTACTTAGGCTAGTGAAAATTCAAGACATTAGGAGTAATAAAATTCTATTCAATATGAATTTGAATTAATCCAGCTTAGCAAATTTAAATAACATATGATTATATTGCAGAAAAAATTCAAATATATACGAATTCCTAACAGGACAAATCTTTGGTATTCTTTTCATATTTATATTAAAGTTTTGCGGCCAATTTGAAATTCTCTTCTCTTCTCTTGCTTTATCGTTATCATAATTTATTAAGCGTTATTTGATTTGAAAATATAATAAATTAATTTAATATAATATTTTATATAAAATAATATAATATTTGGTTGTACAGGAAACAAATAATTGATGCATCACTCATGCAATGATTGGACGTTAGAGGTATTAAATAAAAATTATATATTATATTTCATAACCTTATCATCAACGATGTTGAACTGAATTTTCTTAATTTCTTCGCATATTACTTCTTCATATTATGAATCTTCTTTGTTAAAATCTTCGTAAACCAATGGCTACAACCCGCTCCCCCCATCCTTCTAAAAAAAATAAAAGGATCTTTATTTGAAATATGAGGGGCTAAACCCCTTTTGGAGAAAACAATATTTTTATGTGACATTATAAATGGTCCAACATTGAACAAGTCATGTCTATGTATTAAAATGTTCAGAACTGTGGCCAGTGCAGATCATCATGTGGTAAATCTGACTCACTAGCCCATAGAGTTTTCCTATTATTTAATTTATATCTGCATTAGAATTTGATTATATCGCAAAGTCTATATCTAAGGAGGCGTTTTTAATAGAATTTTTTCATTCTATAAGAAGCTCAAATTTGAATATTTGATTAGGATAAAGAGATTACAATTATCTCGTTATAATACATGTTGATATCATTCCATATGATTTCTTTTTAGTTTTTCATCTGGTATCTATAATATAGCCTGACTAAATTTGAATTTGTGCATTGCAATATTTATGACAGCTCGACTAAATTTGAATTTGTGCATTACAACATTTCTGGAATATTTATGACAGCTCGACTAAATTTGAATTTGTGCATTACAACATTTCTGGAGTCGACGACGCTCCCAACATGTTTTTTTCTTTAATTTCATGAAGTTTGAACCTGATATCTCTGGTTAATGGTGAAGATGAAGATCACAATCATCCTACTATAACTCATGTTGTTATCAACACATAGTGTTTCTATTTGTTTTTTTTATCCGGTATTCACAATGGAGTTCGACATAATCAAACTTCGTGCATTGTAAAACTCATTTCTAGAGAGAACGACACTCTCCACGTGATTTTTTTTATTTTCTGAGACTCGAATCCAAATTCTCTGGTTAAGGGTGAAGATCAGGATCACGATATCTCCACTATAATCCATATTGGTTTCATCCCATTGAGTTTCTTTGTGTTTTCTCATTCAGTTTTTGCATTAGAGTTCAACTAAATCCGAATTCATGCATCACAAAGGCTAGTTCTAGAGGTAGTGACACTCTCAATATGATTTTTTCTATTTTCAAAGACTCGAACTCAAAACCTCAGATTAAAAGTGAAAAAATCAAAATCATCCCACCACAAATCATGTCAATATCAACACATAGAGTTTTGGTTTACATAAAACACTGAGAAGCACCTTGGTTTAAACTACTACAATTCTAGTCCACCGCCTTTCCTTTTCTTGAAAAAAGATACACATGTTGAGTCACCATCAATTGTACATTTAACATTTCTACATTTTTTTCCTGTTAAATTCAAACATATGGTTATTCAACTTTTATTTTAGTGGACCCAAATCATAAAACTAAATATTTGTAACCAAAAAAATAAAAAAAGATCGACAAATAATCTACGATAAGAATTCTTAAAATGTGAGACTTATAATTTTAAAAGTAAAACATGTTATTTTCTATAATACGTAAATACAACTTTATAATGATACAAAAAATATTTACACTGACCGTATATATTACTTAAACAATCTTACCTGAGGTAAATTTTTTAAAATTTATGTCTAAAAGTGAAACATAAAATATCAATTAAAAGATTCTCGACACATTTGATATGGTACAATGTGCTATTAATTCAATTGCACCCCACCTTTAATTAATCTCTAGTATATAGAGCCAATTAAAAGTTCTATTTTACCATAAAAAAAGTACGAGGTTTTTGTAACTTTGTGATTGGTATCAAGTAGTTTTTGACGGAGATAAATTCAGAATTTGAAGTTTATAAATCTTTAATCATAAATTAAGTTACTATTAATTCAATTGCACCCCACCTTTAATCATAAATTTAATTAAATTCAGAATTTAAAATTTATAAATTTTTATATTAATCTTAAGTTAATATATAGGAATAGTAACTTGACAATTCAACACATTGTCAGCGATATTTTACCTATAAAAATTCATTAATGAATCGGTATCTCCTTTACTTGAACACGAGTTTTGACTTCCCCTCCGGAGGACCGGTGTAGCTCGCTTTGCTTACCGTCTTCGTCTTTCGCCACGATTAAATAATTATAAATAAAATTTAATTTAAAAATTTAATTTCAAATCAATAATTTTAAAATCCTGAATTCAATCTCTGATTATACGTTTTGCAAACCTTAACCATGCAAAGTGTCCTTGTTGCTGGCTCCTTGCCTTCGCACAGCCAGCACCGTTTTCTTTTGTCTTTTGCATCAACTTCTTTTGAATTGCAATTATGATAAATATGACTTTCTTGTTATCTTCATTTCTTTTTTAAAAGATATCACTCGATACTCATTAAGTTTGATTAATTTAAATTCCTATTGAAAATTTTCACTTTAAAAGGTAAAATATTTTTTTATTAAAGACGACTCTATACTTCGCATTTGAGACCTCTAATTAAGAATTGATACACGCTTATAATCACTTCACTACTTTGGTGATCTTTGATGTGCATTAAGAAATATCGTAATTAAATGATACTTAAATATTTATTCATTCTTAACAAGAATGAGTTCGGATTCTATACATAATTATCTTTATTTAACTTAAAATCTTCTCAACTCGAATCTTAATCCAATATTTTACAGATATCAGACACTAAATAAAAAAATGGAAAAAAATAAAGTAGTATTGTACATGTTGTGAATATCAATATCAACAATTAAATCTTCATGTACTAATTAGTTTTGCTTTTATTGCCATAGTAGCATAGATACTATCATGTGATTTGGACTTCAAACCTGCACCCAGACCCCCACCATGAAAAATATATTATATTATTAAATCATTTTTACCTGTTATATTAATAATTTAGTTGTTTGGCTGCTTGTAATTGTTCGATTTTCCATCTTGTGATTTCCTTCTCAATTTCTCTTTCCCCTATTCCATTATTTTATTTTAATAAAAAAAACCGTGTTATATATAGCAAGTAATTATGTTACTTTAAAATTATAAAATTTATATTTTAAGAAGGTTTACTTATAAATATCTTAGGATAATTTGATGGTGCATGTAAAAAATAATTGCCCCTAGAATTTGGTTCGGGGAAAAAGCTCATCGCACGTAATGTACGAATCAGGTTTATACTTGCTAGTCGATACAACAATTTAGAAAATTTAATATGCTTTTTGTTTTTCCGAAATGGAGCATTACTCGCCTCACTTGTGGGATTATAACGGGTATGTTGTTGATGGACCATTACTCTTTGCATTCCTTAGAGCTTACCATTCTTATTTTAAAAAGCCCAATAGGCCCAAAACTGAGAATTGTATGTAAGCCCAATTATTTTGTGGACCATTGGCTTTTGACTGGATGATTTACATATATAATCACTTTAGGACTATTATTTAGAATATAAACCAATGCTTGAAAGAGCACCTCCCTCTTTAATGGTCTTACGTGGTGCGGATATAAATTAATCAGGACTAATAAATGAGTATCGTACACTAGGTGAAAACAAACGATACATTAAGTGACGAGATGATGAAGTAGTATGAGGTAGGTGTTTGGCTAAGAATTTTCTAGCTTATCTACGTGTTTGGTAAATAATAAAAAGAAAAAGTCTTTTACTATTTTATCCCTAATATCTTTTTGTAATATTTTGAAATACTATTCCTAAGACATAGCAACTCCTAAGTGAATAAGGGTAATTTCAATAACAAACTTATTAATACAAAAATTTCCAAAACCAAACATATATGATTGAAGTAGAGAAACATCATTCAATCTCACTCCTAACAAACCAAAAATAGGAAAAATTAAAACCAAAAATCAATTTATGCCTCTGAAATTTAATGTTCTTGACTATATAATATAAATAGAGTAAAGTGAAAGAAATTTTTGTCAAGAATTAATTTTCATGGATTGCTGAAATTTTGCAAATAGGACATGCATTTTTATGCATTAGCCATTTCTTTATGCACTCAATGTGATGGTAGTGTCCACATTCTAGTTTTCCAATTTCATCGTCAACTTTGTATCCTTCCTGCAAATATGATATTGTAAATGAGAATGTTAATATTAGTAATATTTTGTTATTGTGTACTAAACTTTTTGAGGAAAAAAAAGGGGCGGTTCGGTGTACTAAGTTCCCGCTTTGTATGAGATCGGGGAAGGTTGGACTACATTGGATCTATTGTACGTAATCTTATCTTGTATTTTTTGGAAGAGGTTGTATCTATGACCTCCTAGTCACATGCCAACAACTCTTATTTATGTGTATTTTTTTTATTTTTTTTAAAAAGGTAGCTCAGTGCACTAAGCTCCCATTATATGTAGAGTCTAGGAAAGGGAGGGACTACACTAGGTCAATTATACACCACCTTACCTTGCATTTGTTCAAGAGGCTATTTCCACTATTTGAACATGTGTCCCATGATCGCATGATGACAACTCTCATCATTGCATTAAAATAAAAATAAAAAGGCAGCTAGGTGCATTAAGCTCTTGTTATGTGCGGAGTTTAGAGAAGGTTTGAACTATATCAGGTCTATACTATGCAGCCTTACCTTGCATTTCTGCAAAAAGTTATTTTCACAGCTTGAACTAATGACCTCCCGGTCACACGACGACGATACTTATCATTACGTTAAAAAAAAAAAGGTAACCTAATACATTAAGTTCCTGCTATGCACGAGATTCCAGGAAAGGCCAGACCATATATATCAGGTTTAATGTATGCAACCTTACTTAGCATACATGCAAGAGACAATTTCCTCAACTCGAACACCTTGACCTCCTAGTCACACGACGTCAACTCTTATCTCTCCAATAAAACATAAAAATAAATAAAAAGAAGTGTAGTAGTGAACTCACTTGGCAAATGGTACATCTCCAACTTTTATCAGTAGATATTACCATTGAATATGAGTCAATTGTTGAGAGCTTAAATTTTCTTATATATTCAACTATCTTCTCTTCTTCTAAACCTGTTCCCACATACCCAATTTTATCACTTAGTTCAACCAATTGCTGCAAAAAAAAAAAAAAAAAAGTAAATTGTAAAGAGAAATTAACTTATATATATATATCGTGTAAAGAATTTTTACACTATCAGTATATTTAAAAGACAAACCTCGTATGACATATCATCTACATCTAGTCTCCAAGATCCATATTGATCATCCCCTTCTACATCTCTAGCATATTGCAAGTTGTGTCTGAGGATCATAATCTACAACGATAACGAAAAATGTTCAAGATAGTAAATAAGAACAGGATTGATGTAAACATCAAGTGCGGATAAGTTTTTTTACTTACATGAGGACGATGATGAGAACGAGGGCAATGATGTCTTGTATTAGACGTATGAGACCTAGAAATTGCTTCACCATTTGTAGTTCTCCTTGCGATACGAGAGTTCTATTCGATTGCATTAATCAAAAACATACTCAATTTAGTAAGTTTTTATTAGTGAATTGTGACATTGTGATGAACTTAATCTTACAAAAACAGAGGAATTTTATGGAACAATATGGTCTTACTGGAAAGAAAATGGGATGCAATGTTGCTCAGAGTCTTCAAAAATGTCATCAGATTCTCTAAAAGTAGTGTATTTTTGAAGGATCTGACACATATGTGGTAGTATTTTTGTAGAGTGTTGAGTGATATAGATAGGATCTAGTGTATATGTTACGGGTTCATGATCACAAGTCAGTAGCTTTGACTCAGACCTTACATATGTGTTAAAAAATTCACCAAACAAATACAAATAGTCGATATCGAATCTAGTAAATCAAATGGAGTGTGATAAAAAATCCATAAAGTTCAAATTATAAACCGCACAGGACTTTTATATACCTGTAACCAGGGACAACAGGGGAGACAATATCACTCCTTTTAAACAAGTCACATTTACTATAGGTAAAGTAAACGAATTTAAGTTCTATACATTGACGATGTAAATAAAAAAAAATACTTGCACAATCAAGTCCTTTGAAATTTAACTAGTAATAACTCTATTAAATGGGTCAAATTTTTCACCGCTATCGGTCTCTCAACCGTTTTTAGCCTTGGACGGAATTCATTTGCCTGATTTGGGCTACATTCCCAAACTACTCGACTCTAAAGCAATGCCTCGTCGTGCAACAGGGTCCGAACATAACGGGGGCTCTCACTCTCTCTCTTGTATCCCTTTTTAGGGAACTTAAACTCGATTCCCCTTTGAGAACACTTCTCCATACTACAATGGTAAGTAACCTACTATAACATATACTCCTTCCGTCCCAAAATAAGTGTTGCTTTACAAATTCAAGACACAAATAGTAATTCTTTCCAACTATACCCTTGTATTAAAAAACTTTTTCTCATTAATAGTGCTCAATTCTCAAGAAATATCTAGTAAATAAAAGTAACTTAGTAAACTATGCCTTATATTTATTCTTTTTTTTTAGTGGTCCTGAAATGAGCTAAAGCGACACTTATTTTGAAACGAAGATGATTAGTATATATAACTTAAATCTATAATAAAAAGGTCATTTACCTCTCTATTATTTGATCTTGTTTTTTTGCCTAGGAGAAACATCAAAAGCAGAACAATTCTAAAAAAACATCTACTAACTAATAGTTGTAACATACTAAACTATACCTCATATATATTGTTAGCGACACTTATTTTGAAACGAAGCAAGTAAATTACACTGATCCGTATATATAACTTAAATCCATTTACCTCTTTGTTATTTGATCTTGTTTTTGGCCTAGGAGCAACATCAAAAGCAGAACCAATACCAGGAGGAGCACAACAAACAACATTAGTTGAATTCCTAGTACTTGTTGACAATGTTGTCATCTTTTTTCTTCTATTTTTCCTCATTTGCTTACTACTACTCTCCCATTGTGCTGCTGATCTAATAACTTCCGGCGTCGACGCGGCCGGTGAGTTTAATTTTCCCTTACATCCTAGTCCTCCAAAGCTCATAGACATAAATTTCTTCTTGTTTTTAGATACGTAGTTGTTTGTGTTGGAAAATTGATGATTAGGGGTAGAATGAGTTTTGTTTTTTGGATTTTTGAATCTTGAATATTGATGATCAATTGTTGATATTGGCATTGTGTTAAAGAAATAATGAAATTTAGAGAGATCACAAAGTAGAAGAAGAAGAGAGCAAATGAATTATTGTTTCAAAGGTTTTTGTTCATTTGTATATGGTTTTGAAATTAGGTGCCTCCCTTTGTCCTATTAGGAAATTTTTCGTCGGTCAGCTGTTTAGTAAATGATTTTCGTTTTTTTTTTTTAAAAAAAAGTTATGATGATTTAAATATCTTATTGAGCGAATTGAATGAGGAAACGTTAGATCGTAGGTTTTGTAGACGTTAGATGACAGTATAATATATTTTGTTCACGTAAATCGTAACCTAAAATGATCATTTGCATAAATGGTGGTTCAATTAATGTGAAGACGTTCAGACTACTTAAGTATTTATTTATTTTTAATGTGAATTTTGATATATTTGAAAACTATATAAATATTACTACAAGTCAATATTGTTAACAACTAAAATCGTCATATTTAAAGAAATTTTTTTTATGTAAAAACAGTAATATTGTCACATGAATTGGGACGAAGGTATACATGTAACTGTTGATTTTTATTGAAAGTTGTTCTTCATATTTTGGATCTGTTGGAGGATGGCAAAATTATTGATTTTTTCAAAATACAGTTGTTTTCTGTCTTTTTCTTTGTGCTGTTTTTAAGTTGCAAACAAAATACTTGGTGTCTTATTGTTAGTACTTTTATTTTGTAAATATTCCTTTTGTACTTTTTTACCTTCCCTTTTACCTTTTCTAATAATTATAATTATTTGAGAGACATTTTGTCTAAGCCTTTAGGTAAATTTGAATTCTGGGGGAAATAAAAAGTTATTTACCTATATACAATATTAATAATAATAATAATAATAAATTAATAGTTTTCACTACTAAAAGATCACTCTTTTGGCTCTCAAAAAATGTTCAATGACTATTTTCATAGATTTTTTTATTGAATCGGTGAGAAAATAAAAAATAGTCATATTTTCATATAAAAAAAAAATAGAATTTTCTTCAATATTTCAGCGAAAATCTGTTTTCTATCATGTTTTTTTTCAATGAGTTGGTTAGGTAGAAAAATCATATTTTATAGTTTAAATTTCTCACGTGGCAGATTCAAAATTTCCATTAAGGGGTTTGGAAAAAAAAAGCAGTGCTTAAGATTTGAACTTACAACCTCAAGGTGAATTTTGAATCTCTCAATCACAAAGTCAACCTCCAATCTTACATTTAGAAAGTTCAAAATCAATACATAAACATAAGAATTCTTTAAAATACCTTATATATACAAATATACAACGTAATTTTACCAAGGTGAACCTCCTCAACTATCTCTAGGTCCGCCCCTGAATGATAGTAAATATCTTATGAAATTAGTTGCGCATAAATTAAATATCACGATTATAAAAGAAATTAACCTATGATTATATTTTTCTTTATCCTTTTGGCTTTGCTGTCAACAACTTTAATCAATTTAGTCATTGTTCAGTACTATTTTGGAGTTGAATTCATAATTATAATAAATAACTTTTAAGTCATTTCACTCCTTTATATGAGCTAACATCATTTGAGCATGGTTAAATCCACATATCAAATTATATAGGGAAAATGGTCAAAAATGTCCTTAAATTATGCAAAAGGAACAAAAATGTCCTTCGTTTGTAGTTTAGTCCAAAACTTTTAAGTCAATTTACTCCTTTATGAGCTAACATCATTTTAGCATGGTTAAATCCACTAATCATATATACTGTACAATTTTTTTTACACCCCTTTATATATATTCTCTGAGTGAGGTTCGAAAATGGTGGTGTATATAGGATCATATTTTTATTCTGTGAAGTATTGAAAGAAAAATAATAGTGAAAAACTAATGTACTTTCTTCGTTTCAGTTTGTTGTCTTATTTTCTTTCTTAGTAACTTTCTAATTTTAACTTTCCACATTACATGCCACAATGTTAAACATATTTTGATGCATTTTACATATATATATTTAGTTTAAGACCATACGATTCAATCTTTTTTTTTTACTTTCTAAAAATTTGTGTCAAGTAAAAATCAGACAAATAAATTAAAAAGAGAGAGTAGAAAAAAAGCCTCTATCAAAAAGAGTACATAGTCGAAGCAACAAAAACAACAAGTAATAATAAAATCGAAGACTTAATAATGCTCAATTACCTACACTATTAACCTTCTATTTTAATTTTCGATCTTGATAAATTTTAGGCATGTCATGTCGGACCTACCTTTACCTTTCCTGAAAACCATCATAAGTCTTATATGTAAAAAAAATGAGACTTAAGAAGAATTAAAAAAAATAAAAATAAAAATCTGAGACTTGAAATCGCATGTGTTTTAACTTCTACCTACCATAAGGACATATTTGGTATTTACTCTGGTTACTGCTAAATAAGTCTTGTAAATGAGCCATCAAAAGTTGTACCCTTATTCTAATCGACGGAAAAAACAAATGACATTTTATTAATCACATTTATGTCCCCACTGTACAGTACCACAATTTGCATGTATTGAGCTAAATTTGTCAGCTCTAAGTAGGCGTTTGGCCAAGCGATATCCTATCACGTATAAAATCGTGAGATAGAATCAGCGTTCGGACATGCAATTTTATGCTGATTCCATATCATGATTTCATATCATGAGATGTGCTTCCATATTCTCTAAAAACCATGATATGAGAATTTCATATCATGATTTGAGATATTTTTACTACAAAAATTGACCCACAAGTTTATATTTTGTTAAAACAACCCCACATTTATATCTACTTAACCATTTATTTCATATATAAATAAAATTTATAATCACATCATTACTTTTTAAAATTTATTATTCTCATAGACATAAAATTTATTATTCTCACTACATATAGTCACATTAACTCACACCAATCGATTGTTGAGTAATAAATTTGTTCTCTCCATTTACTCCAAAACCTAATTTATCACTTCTACCGTTTTGTATTTATTACAACTCAAAGTAACAATGTTGATTCATCTTCTTGATCACATGATCGAGAAATGCAAGTTCAACATGAGGAAATTGTCCGTACTATGTAGGAGGATTATATTAAAAACTAGTACACTACAATTAATGTTCAATTTTTTTTTATTGAATTAAAGTTAGATGAAACAATTACTTAAATGGAGAACAAATAGCTTTGTAATAATTTATTATGCGATTTTTATAAATTTTTATTTATTTGGTAAGATTGAATAAACAATTGGAGTTATTTTAATAGTTTTACAACTTATGAGATTCTTATGTTTATGAGAAAATATACAACACAAAAATTTCATATCGCATGTCCAAACAAAACTTCAATTTCATCTCATGATTCCATATTATAATATCATATCATGATACCTTATCGCATGCCCAAATGGGCCGTAAGTTTAATATAACACCCATAGAATAATTTCCCTAGATAGTCACCCATGATTGAGAAATTACGTAATAATATCACTTTTGTTTGTTTTAGGATTACCATATCACCTAACTTTGTATATTTTCCTCAAAATATACTTCACACGAAAAAACATCTTTCTCTCTCCTAATGAATGTCATGTCATATTATTCCCTTTTTACTAATAATTAAAAAAAATAACTTTTAAATCAACCCATATGATATACTCGGTAAAAAACTAATTACATAACACAAAGTGAACATTTTTAAACAAACTGATATTTATTTTCTGTTATTATGATTAACACTAATTATTTATGCGAAATCATTTTTCCAATCATTCATTCTTTAAGTTCTTATAGAATGCGCAAGGTGAACATTAAAAACAAGTAAAAGTGAACGAAAAAAAAGAAACAAAAAGTGATGTTAGAGAACAATTTTCACGTACTGATAAAAAAATCAAAAGTATTATATCAACTAACTCTTTTTATGGATTTTTTTCTAGCCACTATTCCCTCTGTCCATTTTTATTTATTCATTACATTATAAATAATTATTCATTTGTTACTTGTTTATTTTAGAAAATCAAGTGATAATTTATTACTTAATTCCTCATTCACTGTTATTATTAATTATAGTCATTTGCTGATGCATTTTTTAAAATATAAAATTTATTATTTTCAAAGATGATATTGTAAAATTATCTTTATTATTCCTTAAGAGATATGTCAAATTCATACTAAACAAGTAAAGATGTAAAGATGGACTAAAGGAGTAGAAACTAAATTTCCCAATTTTTTTTTTTAAAAAGAAACAGTATTAAAAAAAAAAAATTATATTACATTCCATTAAAAGTGTGCACTTTGCATATTCTTTAAGAAATTAATGAATGAATGAATTGAGAAATGGTTTTAGAAAAATAATTAATGTTAAATGTAATAATAGAATAAAAAATGTCTTACTCCCTCCGTTTCACAAAGAGTGACCTGGTTTGATATGACACGAAGTTTTAGAAAATAAAGAAGACTTTTTAATCTTGTGGTTCTAAATTAAAGTTATGTCAAATGTACTAAATTGCCCTTCAATCTTGTGGCTTTAAACATGTCACGTGGAAAACTGAAATTAAAATGTTACCAAAAAAAGAAAGAGGTCATTCTTTTTGAAACAGACTAAAAAGGAAAGGAGGTCATTCTTTTTGAAATGGAGGGAGTATCTCTTAATTTGCTAAAGTAAAAAACTAAAAATGATAAATAATCAAGAATTTTTTTATTTTTTTTACTGAATATAAAATATGTGTTATTTTAAAAAGTTAATTTTTTAATTAAAAAATGAATAATATGACATGACATCTCAATAGGAGAGACAATAATGTTTTTATGTGTCATGTATATTTTGAGAAAATATGCAAAGTTGAATGATATTGTAGTCCTAAAACAAACATAAATGATATTACTAAATAATTTATCAAACATAGGTGACTATCAATGGAAATTACTCAACACTCATATAATTGGTTCATCTTATATTAAAATTTTCTTGTAATTGTGAATTACTTTTTCACTGCACATCACATGGTACTGTAATGTTTCACGAGCAGTACGGTCTTTGTAAATATTCTTAAAGTATGACCGCTTATGAAAGTAAATCGAAGCAATAAAAAGGATCTAAGTAACAATGGAAAACAAAAATGTCGACGACTATTGTGAGAAAGAAAACAAGAAGGAAAAGAAGGACTGAAAACTAAGTAATACAACGGAAAACAAAACTATCGACGTCGATTGTGAGATAGAAAAGAAGAAGAAAAAGAAGAACCAAAAACTAAATAACAACTAAAAACAAAACTATCGACAACAATTGTGAGATAGAAAAGAAGAAGAACCGAAAACTAAGTAACAACGGAAAACAAAACTATCGACGGCGATTGTGAGATAGAAAAGAAGAAGGAAAAGAAGAACTGAAGACTAAGCAACAACGTAAAACAAAACTATCGACGACTATTGTGAGATAGGAAAGAAGAAGGAAAAGAAGAACCGAAAACTAAGTAATAACAGGAAACAAAACTGTCGACGGCGATAGTGAGATAGAAAAGAAGAAGGAAAAGAAGAACCGAAAACTAAGTAACAACAGAAAACAAAACTATCGACGGTGATTGTGAGATAGAAAAGAAGAAGAAAAAGAAGAACCAAAGACTAAGTAACAATGGAAAACAAAACTATCAACAACGATTGTGAGATAGAAAAGAAGAAGAAAAAGAAGAACCAAAGACTAAGTAACAATGGAAAACAAAACTATCAACAACGATTGTGAGATAGAAAAGAAGAAGGAAAAGAGAACCGAAAACTAAGTAACAACGGAAACAGAACTATCGACGGCGATTGTGAGATAGAAAATAAGAAGGAAAAGAAGAATCGAAAACTAAGTAACAATAGAAAACAGAACTATCGACTACGATTGTGACATAGAAAAGAAGAAGGCAAAGAAGAATCGAAGACTAAGTAACAACGGAAAACAAAACTATCGACGGTGATTGTGAGATGGAAAAGAAGAAGGAAAAAAAGAACCGATAACTAAGTAACAACGGAAAACAAAACTATCTGTCACACCCCCAAACTCGAGGGGTGCAATTGGCTTCTAATGCCAAAACTCAAGCCCGAGCCGACCCTGCTGAACCATTTGCTACTAGCGCATGGCAGCCACACGCAATCAAGAAAACAAACAAGTATATCTCGGCTTAAAACTAAGTCCTCTGCCGGCAAGGCCCTTGTCAACTGATCTATAAAAGATTCATCTACTCCCAGGAGATCATATAAATAAATAGTCAACTAGCACAGAAAACCTGATTGGACCGTCGAGGCCACCATGATATCTATACCAAAACTGAAAGCAGGTATATATCAAGACAATACATCAAGTAGCTCACAAGCTTCAGCAAACCAACAAACTAGGCTAGTATGGCCATAATGTAGCAATACACCCCACACACTAGGCTGCAAGCCTTTAAGAGTAGTAAAGATTGGCGGGACAGGGCCTAGCCTACCTATAAAGATATACAACAAAGGGTAACAAACCTCCCAACTCTGGCAGCTCCGGAGGAAAGGGGCTAGCCAATCGGATAGAAGTGAATCCTGCTGCTGAGGAGGTCTACTGGGTCGTCTGTCGGGACCTGCATGGGGCGTCAATACAAAATAATGTACAAAGTATGAAAGGCAATACACTAAGTGAACAAGTATCATAATATACCAAAAGAAATCATGGAAGGAAATGAAAATTTTAGATAAGCATGCTAACCCGCTACTGAATAAAAAAATACAAAAATGATCAAACATCAACCTAACCAAGCCCCTATAAGCTCGGCAGGTACAAACAACATACCACCTACCTAGGTCCCATAAGCCCAGAAGGTGCCAAATCAATCTGCATATCGGTAACCCCTTGTCTTTGTAAGAAGTCACATAGCCCTTTTTGGCAACGATATAGCCCCGTAGGCAGCACATAGCCCTCTTAGGCAACGTCATAGCTCTGTGGGCTACACATAGCCCTCTTTTGCATCAACATAGCCTTGTAGGCAACACATAGCCCTCTTTGGTGTCAAAATAGCCCCGTAGGCAACACAAAACACTCTTTGGCATCAATATTGCCTCGTGGGCAACACATAGCCTCTTTGGAAATAACATAGTCCTATTAAACAACATCATAGCCCCCATAGGCAGTTCATAGCTCAACAACTAACCACAATAGCCCCAGGGGCGACAACAAACAATTGAATAGGCTAAAGGCGAGCAATTTAGCTATAAGCAATACATATGAATAATCTCCAAGTCGTTCCTAACTTAGGGTCGTTCTTAACATATTATGAATCCCTAAAATGAGGGTTTATAACCATTTAATCAACCAACCACTCACAATTACATCTACAAGATCACCAACATTAACTACCTTTAAGGAAACATGTCGAACCAGGGAATAGCCTTAACATACCTTTTCAATGAACGCTCGAAAGACCGTAGTTCCTTTACAAAAGTTGTTCCTTATGTCCTAAACTTCACAAACACTATATATACACAGCTGGTACGCACCTATAAATAATTTATAATTAATCTTAAATCGGCAGATTTGCCATATTGCCCCAACTTGTGGAAACGTCCGTAGAAATTCATAAAAACAATCATAAAAGAGTCCCGAGATGATTACCTTAGTTAACCAAGTTTAAACCTTGAAGAAACACCAATAACTACAGATTTATATCTTCGAAAACCAGCTCCAAACGCAGCTAATAGAAGGGAAAAACTATTGCCACGTGTAGAGATCACGTTTCTAGGCACGGGGGCAACATTTAATGGTAGAAATTGTCAAAAACTAACCTTCATCATGCAAGAACTCCATAGGAACCCTCTCTTAAGCTTTGTCTCTAGTTTGGAAGTGAAAAGAAATGTTTTCGTGGCTTAAAACGTTGAGTAAGCCGACATACCACATTTTTTACCCGACCCAGATTCTGCCCCGACAGTAAGTAGTGAAACCCTCATAAATTTTTACTCAGATGTCGGTTGGATACTGGGTTTTGTGTGTTGCAAACTAGATTCGTAGGCCTTCTAACTCTTTATATATTGGGAGAAAACATCCAAGACATTTGACCCAAATTTCAGAAAAATCTTTAAAAAGGAACTTATGATAACTTTCGTCAACTT
Source organism: Solanum pinnatisectum (assembly GCA_035578085.1). Classification (NCBI taxonomy): domain Eukaryota; kingdom Viridiplantae; phylum Streptophyta; class Magnoliopsida; order Solanales; family Solanaceae; genus Solanum; species Solanum pinnatisectum. The sequence goes on along the minus strand of CM069080.1, from coordinate 2,824,971 downwards.
TTATTTTTCCACTTACCTAACTTCAAAACTTGAGATACATCCCTTGAACACTTAAAATATGACATACCACATCATTCTTAATTTATTACCCACCCTCGTCTTTACACGAAAATACGAGTTAATTTAGACGTTTTGAAAAGTTGGGGTGTTACACTATCGACGACGATTGTCAGATAGAAAAGAAGAAGAAAGAGAATAACCGAAAACTAAGTAACAACGGAAAACAAAACTATCGACGACGATTGTGATCTAGAAAAGAAGAAGGAAAAGAAGAACCGAAAAATAAGTAACAACGTAAAACAAAACTATCGACGACGATTGTGAGATAGAAAAGAAGAAGGAAAAAAAGAACCGAAGACTAAGTAACAACGGAAAACAATACTATCGACGGTGATTGTGAGATAGAAAAGAAGAAGGAAAAGAAGAACCGAAAACTAAGTAACCACGGAAAACAAAATTATCGACGGTGATTGTGAGATAGATTAGAAGAAAGAAAAGAAGAATCGAAGACTAAGTAACAATGGAAAACAAAACTATCGACGGCGATTGTGAGATAGATTAGAAGAAGGAAAAGAAGAACTGAAAACTAAGTAACAATGGAAAACAAAACTATCGACGACGATTGTGAGATAGAAAAGAAGAAGGAAAAGAATAACCGAAAACTAAGTAACAATGGAAAACAAAACTATCGACGGTGATTGTGAGATAGAAAAGAATAAGAAAAAGAAGAATCGAAAACTAAGTAACAATGGAAAACAAAACTATCGACGACGATTGTGAGATAGAAAAGAAGAAGAACTGAAAACTAAGTAACGACAGAAAACAAAACTATTGACGGCGATTGTAAGATAGAAAAGAAGAAGGAAAAGAAGAATCGAAGACTAAGTAACAACGGAAAACAAAACTATCGACGGCTATTGTGAGATAGAAAAGAAGAACAGAAAACCAAGTAACAACGGAAAACAAAACTATTCACGGAGATTGTGAGATATAAAAGAAGAAGGAAAAGAAGAACCGAAGACTAAGTAACAACGAAAAACAAAACTATCGACGTCGATTGTGAGATAGAAAAGAAGAAGATAAAGAAGAATCGAAAACTAAATAACATGGGAAAACAAAACTATCGACAGCGATTGTGAGATAGAAAAAAAGAAAGAACCGAAAACTAAGTAACAACATAAAACAAAATTATCGACGGCGATTGTGAGATAAAAAGAAGAAGAACCGAAAATTAAGTAACAACGGAAAACAAAACTATCGACGATGATTGTGCTATAGAAAAGAAGAAGAACCGAAAACTAAGTAACAACGGAAAATAAAACTATCAACAATGAAAGCAGTGATGGTGCAATGCCACCGCCGTCTGATACCTGGAATAACATCTCCCACACGCAAAATGCCAGTTCCGGTGGACAGTCTGATTGTGGTTTACTAATCCGGCATTATTACGAAAATTCTTTCGACAACGATGGCAAGTCGGCATTGCAATTTTTTTTGATAGAGATGAAAAATTGAGATGAAGGAAAATTTCACTATTCACTAGTATTTAAGTAAGTACGGCGTGTGTGACATTATTTTAACCGTCCTTTAGGCTCCACTATAGCCACAGTCCAAATTGTTAGGGTTTTGCCTGATTTCCTTACCTTATTGAAGTTTATTTTTTCCTTAAAAGAAAGTCAAAGTATTATTATAAATGTTTGAACTTTTTTTTGAAAGGAAAATATAATTTTTTTTCCATATTTGGTTTATTCTTTCCTTAGAGAAAAAATTTGGAGATCTATAAATTGAAAATCTCTATTTTCATAGCAGAATACAATAGAATCCACAATGTAATCATTTAGAGATTTTAGTTTATGGGGAGATTTATTCTTTCAATAGTTTTAGTATTTTCTTTTATATTAGATTTTCATACAATAATATTATGTTTTTAGTTAAGTTTTTGTCATCTAATTTATTATCTTGTGATTTGCAATTATAAGCTTTCACATGAAATCCTAATCACCTTCATAACCCAACACAAATCTCATGTCATTGGAGCAGTGAGATTTCATGTCCAGCTTAATTTTCTGTTAGGAAAAATCGTTTTATTATTATTTTGAATGTATGAGTTTAGCAGTTTTAGTTAAAAAATATCAGATAATTGCATGTTAGTGATATTTCAAGTGTTCAAGGTTTTATTTAATTAATTCAAATTGTGTAACATAAGTGACCAAGTTATAATTTTTCGTTAAGAGGATTTAGAATTCACAAAAAAAAAAAAATATACAAAGAAGCTAAGAATAACAAATATTTAATATATGTATGTACATTACAAAAATAAATTGATAATTTTTTGGATGAAAAATTGAAAAGGTGGTTCTCTTTAAAACAGAAATGGAAAGCTGCAGTAGCTGCAGAACTTTAAATGACGAAATTACTGATTTCTCTTCTTAAACAGAAAAAACAAACAAACATATTAGGGGCCATTTGGTCTTTGACAAAAATAAATAGTCATGATCGATAGAAATTTTTGTTTTGCTAGCACATTAAAGGATAATACCTAAATTACTTAATTTGAGATAAAATAATAATTAAAAACAACATATATTCAATAAAATTTCACAATGAGATTTGAGGATTGATTGGTTCGGTTTAATTTTGACGAAGTTTAACAGTTATCAGTCTGTTAAATATGCAAAATCGTTACAGAACCATTAAGATATTGATTTATCAATTATTAGCTTAACGCTTATTGATCATTATCGGTTCGGTTATTAGTTTATCCATCAAAATTTGACACACAAAAAAAATCACTTAGAAACAAGATGACAGACCAAATAAATTATGGACATGAATTGACAGATGACATCTTGTTCAAAAGCAAACACTGTCACATTATAAAAGGGAAAAGGTAGAAGTACCTCTCTAGGCTATGAATCAAATTCCAGCAATACCAGAAAATTTGACACAATCACAAATAAAAATATGAAATTAAATCCTAAGTTATCTAATTTTAAAATATTATCGTATCTAACTTTTAGTACTATTATTTTTGTGATATTTCATTGTTTCCCAACAGAAACGAATTTTGCTATGAAACTTAAATGAATTGGACAAGTTAGATTTAATGCAAGGGAAGCTCAAAAAATTGGACCAAGACCATACATTACAATTTACATGACATTACAAAAGAGAAGCAGCAGACCGACCCAAAGTTTTATTAAAAGCCTTTCAAAAAAAGGACTCAAATGTCTCTTTTCCCTTTACTTTTAAAATTAATTGTTCAAGTTAGTCAAACAGTACTAGTTAAATTGTTACTTATTAGTTAAATTATTGGATAATAGCATGTTAGCAGATATTTCTAGTGTTCATACCTGATGAAGATAATATGGACGAGTTCAACTATGTCTTGGTTTCTTCTTATATCCTAGTTTTAGGTTTTGTTGTGTATGTACCTTAATCAACTAGGACTCTTGGTTAGTTGTAACATCTCGCAATTTGAAATAGCTAGGAAGGAGTAAGAACTGAAAATAGTCATTTTTGGAAATAATAAAAAAATCTGGAAATTTGTTTAAGTTAGGAAAAGTGAGTTTTTGGTCAACTTCAAACGGTCATAACTCCTAGATCAGGATGATTTAGGTGTACTTCTAGATATGGTTGGAAAGCTCTTGGAATAATCTTACCAACACTGCTAAGTTTGAGCGATTCCGAGTTCTTATGAGTGAGTTATACCCTTTGGAAGTTGGGCTGTTCAAATAAGGAAATGTCCAATCCGAATTTTTAAAGGGCGTTTTGGTCTTTTCCATACCCTATTATTTTAATTCCTTTTTGGTGAATTAATTACGGGTCAAAATTGAATTGGTTCAGTTTAGGCAATTGGAGATTTACGCTAGGGTTTTCGGAGAAAGAATGCAAGAGGAGAAAGAGCAAAGCTCGTCGTTCTTGAAGGTTTAACTTGTGGATTTCGACAAAGGTGATCCCTACGAGGTATGTGAGTCTTTCATAGCGTTGGGTTCATTCACCCACGCGCCAATCATGTTTATTTCAGCGAAGTTTGTGCTAGAAAGTTGAGAATTGATGAATCTTGAATGGTGTTATTTAAATTTGTTTTTCGTTCTTGAATTGGGCTGAATTGAGAACTTCTTGAGATCTTTATGTCGAGTTTTAAAGTTGCTTTGATTTAGGTTCATGGGTACAAATGTTGGGTATCTGAATCTAAAGAGAATTTGAGAAAAATAGTCGAATTTAGGCGAATTGGGGCTGGAAAAACGAAGAAGGAAAAAGTCGGGCAAAATCTGGTGTCCAAGCCGCGTGCGAACCCACCCCATAGTTTTGATAAATTCATCCTCGCGTTGCGGAGTGGTCACGGACCGTTCTACCTCAAAAGTTAATTCGCGACCTAAGATTTTAAATCACTTCCGCGTCGTGGAGCAGTTCCCCATAATCGATTCTTGAACATTTTCTCATATTTAGCTATCTAAAATCATTCATAAACATCATAAGATCTTCGCAATGACTAATCACAATCCTTGAATCCATAATTCAATTCAAGGACCAGTTAAGAGTTAAGTCAAGAGCAGTTAAGCTCAGAGTCAAGAGAAGTTCTTAGAGTTTTCCAAAAGTCTTTTTCTCAAATGTTTTAACTTTGTTTTAAGACTTGAGTTTGAGTTGAGTAAAGAGTAAAGTTGAAGTTCATTTATTCAAAAGTATATGGGGACTATGTATTCCCAAAAGAGTTTAAAATGTTTTCACATTTAAATAAAAACGGAAACTGAGATTTCCAAAAGAGCCTTTGAGCTAGTTTTTCAGTAAAGAGCCTTTGAGCTAGTTTTTCAGTAAAGAGCCTTTGGGCTAGTTTTCAGTTTAAGAGTAAATGCTTTCACAATAAAGCAAGAGAGGAAACCTTGATTTTCAAGATAGCCATTGAGCTAAGTTTTTGAGCAATTATCTCAAACCACAGAAAGAAGTATGTTTTTAAACATAAAGAGCTAGTATCATATTTTGAAAGTAGTATTGAGCACCGATATAGGGGTGCGTTCAGAAAACCCACAGCCCCTATAAACCATGTAGCCACCATGGGTAGAAAAGGGTCATATTTTTTAGATGAATCTTTTAATGCTTTTTAGCATAGATTAGTGGATCCACTGAGTGAGTTAGGTCCTATACCCTTGGCAAGGTATAGGATGGTCCTTGGCAGCATGAGGTAAAGTACTGTATCATCACTATAGCTCTTAAGTGATGATTGTCGGTTAGAGAAACTTCCACAACAGCATTTTGTATTTTTATATACATCAGTAGTATTTTGTATTTTTGTATACAAACAAAGTTCATATTGTATCTTTGCATACATATAGAGTTATTATTGTATTTCTAAATACACAGGGTTGACATTATGTCTTAATAGTTTCTCCTTATATTGCACTTGTTTTAAACTGCTTTATATTGAAATGAGTTCAGTTATGTTGAGTTGAGTTGAGCCAGGTAAGTTCTTCAGTTCCTTTCTGATTTTTTTTCAAGCTTAAGTTGTGTTTAGCATTTCAACTCACATACTCGTACATTCAATGTACTGATGCCAATTGGCCTGCATCGTTTTATGATGCAGACGCAGGTAACCAGGATCAGCATCCAGTGCGTCGTTGATCCAGTTGAGCTTCAGAGTTGTTGGTGAGCCTCCGTGCATTCCGGAGGATCCCCTTTTTCATCACTTTATCATTTTAGTTCATTAGAATGTCGTGGGCCTGTTCCGACATCTATCTCAGTTGTTTTAGAGGCTTCATATATAGTCAGTCAGATGTTAGTTCATTCGTCATCATTTTGTTATTGGCTTATGTTCATATTTGAGTTGCCATTTTAGCTAAGTTAAATGTTTATTTTTTTAAAACATTATGAGTTCAGTTTGAGACATGTTGAGTTATCTTGTATTTGGAATCTTTTTCTTATGTCTAAGTCTTCTGCTGAGTAAGCAATCCAGGCCAAGGGTTCGCTTGGGGCCAGCAATGGTTCTCGAGTGCCAGTCTCGCCCAGGGTGTAGACTCGAGGCATGACATTAGTAATCTTTTCATATATATATATATATATATATATATCATCATGTAAGTTGAATGCTATATTATCGAAGAAGAGCTTTTTACCTTGTACCAGGTCCCTAAGAGGTTAAAACAATCACATATTAAAAAGAAAAATAGAGAATTGACACCAATGGCAAAGGACGATAATATCTGCACCGTCTTTGAATCGCTAGGAACAAATGTGCTTGCAACAACACAAACCTCATCCACTAATATATTTTACCGTCATCAAATTTTGCACAACAATTACTAGTTAAACTTACATCCTCTAAATTTTTTATTGTGAAAGACGCAATTACCGTTTTAAAATGAAAATAGAAATCTCTTACTCGATATTTGAAAATAATCTATCTGTTAGAATCATTTGTAAAAATTAAGCGGGACTTTGTTTTGAATATTTTTATTTAATTGATTTATGACAATGTTTATGTTAGGGTTTTACCCCCTTTTTATTTGTCTTATTTGAGTTTTATTTTTTTTTTTAAGAAAAATTCATGTATTATCATAAATACTTTAACTTTTCATGAAAGAAAAATATAATTTTCTTCTATATTTGAGTTATTCTTTCCTCATAGGAAAAAATTGAAATTCTATAAATTGAAGACCATTTTCTCATGCCAAAAGAACTCAATAGCATCTACAATGTAATTGTTTAGAGAGTTTTGTTTTTGGGGAGATTTTCTCCTAACATGCATGTTTATGTTTTTTCAATATTAGCTTTATAATATGTAGGTTGTTTGGCCAAATCATATAATAATGTGCTTTTAGTATGCTTTTATTTGTCATCTTATTAATCACCTCCATAATTTGTAATTGTAAGTTTCCGCTTGACGTCATTATCACTTTTGAACCCAACGGTTTAAACACTTCAAAGTGGTTTTCTTTTGAAGGACAAGTAAAAACTACACATCATAAAAGGCTGCTCTATCAATTTTCATGGGAATCTTAATAATTTAGTTGGCTAGCTACCTGAACACCCACTTTGTTGGCGAGTGTTCGATTCCCCACATTGTAATCCCCTCCTATAATTCCCCACCCCCAATTTTTATTTTTTATTTATTTTTTATTTTTTTTTTTTTAAAAAAAACTCTATCAATGTGCAGAAGACTTTAGAGGAAATTTGCACATATAGGCCATTTTAGGATCTTTATTAAACAGAATCAAAATTTTATAATTTTTTGTAAATTTAAATTTAAATTAAATTTGTCTAAATCAAACTTCAAATAATTTGACATTATGTTTGTGCTTCGGCAGTCCCAAATTTTTTAGATTTATCAAGCTTTGTTTCATATTCCAAACTATATAATTCTTTTCAAATTTTACCATATATTATTTTCTTTTGAATAGTGTGTACATAGCTTTAATATTCAATATATCTAGATAATACATATAAGTTTAAACTGAATTTTTTTATGTATCTAAGTGAGGATCAATCACTATTTCTTTGAACAAATAACTCAACAATAAACTACGTGAATTAATAAATAATATTATATCAATTCTTTAAAATCATGAATTCATGTGAATCATAATTTCGAGAGTAAATTCGTTCACGTGCATTATTTAAAAAAATATTTTTAAAATAAACAAAGTATGAAAATCATGCTAGGAGTGATGATATCTACTATTCCATCAACTTTTAAGTGTCATAGTTTCCCTTTTTAGAGTCAAACTATATAAACTTTGAGTAACATTTTATGATGTATTTTTTCATCATATTGATACGCAAAAATTACAATTTATAGTACTTTTCATATAGTTTTTGAATATCTAAAATTTTTGTTTAAAATATCGAATTAATATAATCTAATTTAACTTGTTAATTAGTCAAATTAACTTTTAAAAATGTAATATAACAAATAAAAATGGACAGAAGGAATATGTGTATGATAGGCTTGGCATATAATCAGGCGAACCTAGCCACCTAGGAATTAGGATTTATTAAATTTTATGGGTTTTGGATTGTGGAAACGATGACTTCAAAGTCATATTAAGTCGATTCTAAATTTAATAATTATACATATTTTAATGAATTTCTTCACATAAAATATACAATTATGTTTTAATCAAGGAACTCGAAAAAAAATTGGAAAATTCAAAAAAAAATATTTTCTAACTCTAAAAATTTTAAAAGCAAAAGCTATTGAGTTCAACTGATCTTATCTGTAGGTTCGGTCTTGTACACACATTCATGACATGTCACGAAATCAATGGTCATACAATATGGGTTGTGATTCACAAGATAAAGAAGAAAATAACAAGGATTAAAAGGAAGAATATATATATATATATATATATATATATATATAATGAGAAAATTAAAATCTAAAGTCAGATGATTTCTGGAATTAATTGATTTAGTTTATCCTTTTCTGAAATTTTGCATAATATCTGAGTCAATTATGATGATGTTTGTAGGTCCTGTTGAGCCATAGACATACATATGTATTTAGTTGTGTCAGATGTGTCAAAAATTTAACACTCAAAAGACCATTCGGTAAATTTAATTATCAAAAAATTGATTATAAATATTAAATTTCGAATCTATTAATTTAAACTGTATATAATATGAGTGGAGAAGCTATAATTTTCACTAAGAGGATTCAGAATATAAAAAAAAGTAAAAACATAATCAGTAAGTCAAGAATATTCTTATATACGTGAAGACACACATCAAGAAAATAAATTGACTTATATCTACAAAGTATAAATATTCGATGAATAATGAAAATGATGATTTCACCACTGATCAATAGGTTCAACAGCAATCTGAATACAAATAATTTAAAATTTTAATTCGTGATCCCTCAATTATGTATACACACACGTCCAAACAATAAATTGACTTATATCTACAAGTATAATTTTTTTATGAACAATGGAAAAGATGATTTCACCACTGATCAATAGATTTAGTGACGATCTGAATACAAACAATTTAAATTTTAAATCCGCCTCGGTGGACATTAATTTAACATATTGCAAAGATCTTTGTAGTGTTGGAAGTATACAGCATATGAACCCTACTTTTGTTGGATTTTTTGTGCCCATATCTTGTTTTTTTTCTGTTATCCATTGAGATTTTCCATGTTATAAATGTCAGAAAATTAAAAATTACAAAATTAACTAACACTACAATGATTGATTATGGGAAATAATTTCTTTTTCTTTCTATATCCACCACTCATGTTTGCATTTTTCTTAACCTAGATAGATTCATTTCTTTTCTTGCAACAAGTGTGTTTTGTTTTGCATGGACATGAAAAGTACTATAGTAGTACGCGTTCTATGAGTTCAACTAGATTTATTATTTTTTTGCGTAAATTATACACGTATAAAAGGGGTAGCTCAGAATACGAAACATGAGTCCAGGGAAGGGATATGATATCGTACAGTCTACTTTGACGCAAGCAATAATTCTATATTGCTGTTTCAAATATTATTCCTTTCTCGAATTGTACATGTATATATATGAAAATAATGAATATATATAAAAGGTTTAAACTAATTTTGAACCCGATATATTTAAATTCTGAATTTATGACTGAACAATATAATATATAGAGCTTAATTATATGTCTCTTTGTTTCAAGCATATAGCTCTATTCTTGCGAGAAGTATGTTTTGTTTTGCATGGACATGAAAAGTACAAGGGAGAATGGGACGTGTTATGACTTCAACTGAATTCATTACTTTATTATTTTTCCTTCGAATTGTAGGCACATAAAAAGGGATATTTTGGTGCACGAAATATAATACGTTCACACAGGGTTATCGAAAAGGCTAGTTGCATGCACCCCAATAAAGTGTGATATAGACAGTCTATCCAGACGCAAACATCAACAATTGATTTTATCGCTCGAACTCATGACCTATATAACTGATAACTTTATTACCATTACTTCAAGACTCCCCTCTCAAAAAATTTAATTGCATATATATAATAAGTCCAAACTTATTTTAGTCTCAAACGTCTAAATTCTGAATACACCACTAAACAACTAATACTACTATATAGAGCTTATATGTCTCTTTAATTTATTTCAATCATATATCTTGCTTCTATTTATCTCTACATTGACATAGCAAAATATTTATTTTGTGAAAGAGTCAAATATGGATTCAAATTCTTCTGAATATCCTCTAAACCATGCAACAACTCTTCCTTCTGTTTATTATCAAGCCAATAATAAGGAGAATGGTAATTTTATTGATTTGGGACTAAGTCTTAGAGCTTTGCAGCCTGAGGCTTATTATCCATCTACTCATGGTATGTTTGTGTTTCCATCTTTTATTTCTAAAGTTTTTTCTTCAATCTATTTTTTGGTTCCACTCGGGGTGTTTGGTATTTGTATTATGGTTCGACTTATTCAGATTTGTGTTGTATAAGACCTATTTAAGAGAGAAGCACTCCTTATATCAGATTTTTTTCATACCTCGAGACTCTGATTAAGGGTGGAACATCCCCGAGTCTTAACCTTAATCATTGTATACTAATGAGAAGTTATAAGATTCATGAGTATAATTTTACTTGAGAACAATTAAATTTTGGATTTTTTTTTTTTGAATTAATGGCATGTTTTTATAGTCATAGAAGTGATATGACAAGTTTAAAGTTCGTTTGACCAAGCTTTAGGAAGTCAAAAGTGCTATGTCAAAATTCATTGATATTATTAGTGAAACTAATACTTAATGGACTTAATCTATGTTGTTTGGACCTTCAAAAATGTCATCAGGTATGTGTTAGACTCTTCAAAAATACTTCATTTTTGAAGGATTCGACACGGATGTGGCAACATTCTGGAGAATCTGGGAAACTTAGGACTTAATTGTTAAGTACTAATTCATGCAGGTGGCTATGATGAGTTGATAGATTGGCAACATTTGCATCCACAATTAAGCAAGAATTCAAGAAGTGAATATCCTACAAATTTTATGGAAATTAATAATTATGATGATGAAAGTGAAGGAATTCAAAGCAAAGAGAGATGGGAATATGTGAAAGTTAATATGGATGGAGTTATTGTTGGAAGGAAAATTTGCATTCTTGAACATTCAAGCTATCCTAGCCTTGCAATACAACTTGAAGACATGTTTGGTATGTTCCAAAATATCAAAATTATCATTTATTATTACACTATTATTAGGTCATTTTAAATGTAGTTGTAGGTAGGTAGGGGTGTCAAATAAGTAGATTGCGCTGAATTTGACAAGGTCAAAACTGAATTAATGAATGAGCAAGTGAATTAATGACCCCCCAAACATTATTGGGTTGAGATAGATCTAGACTGAGTTTGGTCATAGCCTAACTCATCCAACTCTTACCAAATTTTATATTTTATTCGTTTTTTTAAATAATATGTTTAATTACCTTATAATTTATTTAATTACCTCATAATTTGTTTCTTTTATTTATAAATGGTATAAAGGAAAACAAATTATGGATGGGCTAAGGCTATTCCAAGATGGTTCAGAGTTTTCATTATTTTACAAAGACAGGAATGACCAATGGAGGATTGTTGGTGATGTTCCATGGAAGTGAGTATTTTTTTTAATCATTAAGTACTTTTTGATATTATTAATACATGTAGGTAGGTAGGGACGATAAAATTAACCTATGCAAATATAATTTGCTTGATCGGTCCAAGTTCAACCGAACTAATGATTGGACAATAAAATTAACCTATGGAAATATAATTTGCCTGATTGGTTTAAGTTCAACTGAACTAATGATTCATTCATTTGTCTATTTTGTTGTGTGCTTTATTCTATGAAATTTAAAAATTGAACTATTTGAACTAGGTCTAGATGATTAATTCAAAATAATTCGTGAGAAATATTTTTGTAAAATATATTTTTGTTGGGTAAAGGGATTAAATTAAACCCCTTTTCTTGAGTTTACATGATTTAACATGTGATTACTGGTTGTTATCATTTAATAAAGTTCCAATTAATGTTATCATCATATAGATTCATCTTACTTTATAAATAACTTGATTGTTTAAAAATTTTTGGTACCGTTAATGTATAAAATTTAAATTCTCATTGTTTATACAGCGAATTCGCAGATCGAGTGAAGAGGCTAAGAATTATGAGGAAAGATGAAGCATTCTTCCCCAATTGATCATCTTTTACTAAGTTCTATTTGATAATTTCTGACTTATTTTAGTTGTATTAATATTTCTATTAATTGAGTGACCATATTAATTAGGTCCATGGTATGTAATATATTGCTTCTGTGGTATTGTATTAAGAGTTAATTGTTAATTTCTACATCTTAAATAGATCAATGCTTTTTTTTCACTTCAAAATATTTGTCCATTAAACTTGATTATAAATTTGAAGATTATAAGATGATAGGAATTTTTTTAAAATAACTTTATCGTAAACCAAAATATTTATCAGATAATTATTTATAGCTGGTGAGGTCGAACTTAATAGCGGGCTTGTAACCCAAATAAAGGCATTGGGGTCATTGGATCGATATTGGGCCAATCCATAAGGTTGGGCTTCCCTAGCCTACCCTATCCAGGAACAAAAAAAGGATTTGTAAAAAGTCAAGTTACTCGATACCTTTTCTGATGATGAGATGAATAGTGAAAGTGCGTGTAAAATGACAAAAATCTAAACAAACATGAACAAGTTTTAGTGAATAATTTTTTAAACTTCCTATTATTAAGATTTGGTTTTAGCCTTTAGGCCATACATGTTATAGGCAAGGGCAAAACTAAAGTTTTGCTTACAATTCGATTACAGAGAATGAAACTCCTAAATTTACATTTAAAAATTCATCTAACATGTATGACTAAATTATCAGAAGACCAATAAATTATATTTTTCTAAAATTCAATATCTATAAACTTAAAAACCTAATTTTACTTTTTGATGCAATATATTAGTATTGTAGGATCCTTTAATTAATGTAAAAGACCTTTCACCTTTATATTCTTGCCTGTCCATGATCCAACCACAAAGACAACTAAAACTAAATGAACTTTAGACATTCAAAAGGAAAGAAAAGAAAAAGAAAAAGGCATGGGCTAAGATTTATTTATTAGTTTCACACTCGATATTCAGTACTCGTGTTGGAGTCCGACTAAATTCAGATTTACGCTTTGTAATGCTCATTTCTAGAGGACAGTCATCCCAACAAAAGTTTTTCATTTCTAGGAGCTCAAACTCGAGATCTTTAGTTAAAGATGAAGTGATCTCAACCATTGCACTACAATCCACCATGCTAATTTGGTACTTTTATTTGAGCCTGACTAAATTCATATTCGCTCATTGTAATGCACTTGATTTCTGGGGGGGGGGGGGGGCAATAATCCCAACAGAATTTGTTCATTTCTAAGAGCTCAACCCCAAAATCTTTAATTAAAGATAAAGTGATCACTATCATCTCACCACAGTCCACATGTTGATGGCTAATATATTATTATCACTAGGGGATAAGCCACAAGTACCTCCCTAGACTATGACCGAAATTTCAGAGACACACCTTAACTAAACTAAGGTCCTATTACCCCGCCCCCTAACTTTTTTTTTTTTTGTAATTTTATATACCTTTTTGGCCTACGTGGCCTCCAAACATCTCTCACGCGCCTCACCTAAGTGGAGTCACGGAGTGTTACCACATAAGCCAAAAGGTGTACAAAATTACACGAAAAATGAGTTCAGGGGGGTAATAGAACCTTAGATTAGTTAAAATGTGTCTCTGAGATTTCGATCATAGTCTAGGATACTTGTCACTTATCCCTTATCACTAGGATGCTAAGAACTATTTGTACTAAAAAAAAATGTACATTTACAATCATTAAGTCAACAATGATGAATGAATTATGTATATAATTTTAACTATGAAAGCTAGCTAGCTAGCTAATATTGTGTATTAAAGGAGTAACAACAAAGGACAATGCCCATGAGAAGCAAGCTGTAGCATATCCAAGTCTTTGATTGATTCTTTAATTTGTTGCCCTAATTTTCTAATACAAGAAAAATATAGCAATTGAAGTCATTTGAGGGGACGCTTTCCCAATTTGAATATGGCCCATTATTTGTGGACTTTCCACTACTATATATCAAAGTATGGTGACATCTACTCTTCTTTTTAACTACAAAAGAATCATTACCGCAAGACATAAAGGAGGAGGTCATAACTATTTATATAGTGAAATTGATTTTCAACAGAATGAAAAAGATATGTAATAGAATCGTAATCATGTGTTGCTTTGTGTAAAGATAGTCAAACAAAGAAAGAAATATCTGAAATACACAATTTTAAAGTCGGATTTTTCTTTTACTATAAATTTCATTGTTATCAATATTGACATGTAGAACGGGACTCTATCAGGCTATGGAGTGAATGATTGTGTTACTAATTTGTAGCTAAATAGATTGTAACTAACAAAAAAATTATAATTCTTCGATAATCCATCATTAAATAGAATACTAACATTTTCTATTTGTCGCCGAGGGTGTGGATGGTTATAATGTCCCATTTTTAATCAGAGGTCTCCGATTTGAGTTAAGAGTATGGAAATATCCTAATAGGTAAGATATTCCTCGAGTTAATATCTTGGTCACTCAACTTATACTTCTTTTCACAAATTAAGTCACTCAACTTTCATTTATAACCTCAAAGTCATTCAACTATGAATTTTTCTAACAGAAAGTCACTCAACTAATAGTTATTTTCATAGAAAGTCACTCAGCTTTATTTTATAACTTCAAAATCACTCAACTATGAATATTTTACCTACAAAGTCACTCAACTATTTATATTTCTTTTAGAAAGTCACCCAACCAATTTAAATATATTTTCATTAAATTTTGTTAAAATATAATTTTTGTTTTAAAGTAATTTTTAGAGAAATAATAACTATTGTGAACCTAATACAAAAATAATAAGATTTACACGGTAGCATTTTTTTAATCGAAAATGATGTATTGCACTGCATCCACCGTTAATAGTGCTGGTGCCTGGCAGCATAACATTTTTATTAAAAAAATCGTTTTAATAAATTGGTATTTAAACGAAATTAAATAAAATAATTAAAATGAGTATCTTACTATTTGTTTTTGTTAAGAAATCAGTTTAAAATAAAAATTGTGTTTCAATAAATTTAATAAAATAATTAAAATGAGAATCTGATTATTTTTAAGAAATTAGTTAAAAACAAAAATTATGTGTTAATAAATTTAATAAAATAATTAAAATGAGCATCTTATTATTATTTTTTTAAAAAATATTTTTCAACAAAATTTAATGAAAACATATTTAAATTGGTTGGGTGACTTTCTAAATGAAATATCAATAGTTGAGTGACTTTGTAAGTAAAATATTCATAGTTGAGTGATTTTGGGGTTATAAAAGAAAATTAAGTGACTTTCTGTGAAAAGAACTATTAGTTGAGTGATTTTTTGTGAAAAAAATCCATAATTGAGTGACTTTGAGTTATAAATGAAAGTTGATTGATTTTATGTGAAAAGAAGTATTAGTTGAGTGATCAATTTTTATGTATTAAAAATGATTACTGCATCTGCCCAAAAAATTAATAACTTCTTAATGTAATTAGTTGGTGAATCGTATCTACTATTCTTGACTAGGAATATTAAAATTCTAAAATATTGGGAAAAAAGTTGTTGATTGATCCTAATTAATTATACACGAGATCAATTTTTAATGCTTCTTTTTATTGGTTAAAACTATATGTTGGAAAAAATATTGGCAAAATTCAACTTTTATTCTAACCTTTAATCAGTTAAAACAGATGTTTTTGATCCCTTCATGCATAAAAGTTGTTTTATTTGACAATTTATAAAATTATATTACAATACAAATTTAACGATAACACGTGAATAATTAAATGGTATATCAATAAATGATTATAATAGACGAAAAATTTATTTTTAAGAAAGACAAAGTTAACCTTTTGACAATTTCTTCAATAATTTTAACGATTATTAGTTTATATTTATTATTAATTAATAGGTACATAATTATTATTTATGTTATTGAATTAATCTTTCAAGTAGGTATACTAAAATTCTCCCATTGTAGTTGGCATGAATGGCGCAATTATTATTACATTCCGACAATAAAGTTTTATTTAAAAAAGTCAAATATTATGCAATTAAAGTAAAAATAAATTAAGACCAAGAATATGTCAAGCTTTATACACACACAAAAAAAAGATAAATTTATTTAATGGTGTACAGCCATAAAGTTTCAACCATATCCAAATAAAAACCCTTTAGATTTTTATTTTTTTTTTGCATTTTCATACATAGTCATTAAGGGTGTGTTTGGTAGTTGGAAAATATTTTTCTTAAAAAAACGTGTTTTTTCACTTTTTTTTTTAATATTTGATAAGTAAATAAAAAATATTGTCTCAAAAACAAGTTTACATTTATAGTTTAGGCAAATATTATGCGGTTGACAGTTGAGGTCGAGCTAATGGGTATGGGTGTGGGGTTTATGTAATAGCGAAGCTAAGAATTTCGATAAAAGTGTTCAAGATTTTAATGTATATATATAACTTTCCAACGAAAGGTGTTTGGCAGACAATCCTTCAATTTATATAGCTACGCTACTAGGGCGATGGGGTGGGGGGTGGAGGGTGGGGGGTTGGTGATTGAGATGAGATAATCAATATGAAATGTTACTTATTATGAAATTTATTTTTTCTATCTTTAACAAAAAAGTCATTTTCTCGTTTCTAAGATTGTCTTGTTATTTTGAAGTAAATATTTTCTTAAAAAATTGACCAATCAACATGAAAAAAAATATATATTTTTCTCCATACCAAACATACCATAAAAATACTATTACTTCTAAAAGTTGCCATACTTTTATGTCTCTATGCATAGCTACCTACTAAAATGTCAATAAGTTTCAATGTACCTGTAACACATTATTGTCTTTTGGCCAAAGTTCATGTGCTCTATGGACTATGATAGCTTGCTTTATAGTCATCACCAAGAGTTGATCATTGTATGGAATATGAAAAAGTTAGATTTGAAAAATAATAAGAGGTTCATTTTCATAAACATAATTTAATTTTGTTCCTTGGGTTACATTATCATCGAACTTAAAAGCGTATGTATCATATAACTTGTGTTACGTTTAGTTATAAAATCCTTTGCTTTTCTCTATCATGTATCATGTGAATACCTTTTCTAGAAGGTTGTCAGCTTAGAACCCTATCAGTCCTTCTTTTATGTGACTCACCCTCATTGGTCAACCCTTCATCACGAGCGTCACATCTGACGTTGTTGGATCTTGTTTAATGACATCATGTATGTGATGAC
Source organism: Solanum pinnatisectum (assembly GCA_035578085.1). NCBI lineage: Eukaryota > Viridiplantae > Streptophyta > Magnoliopsida > Solanales > Solanaceae > Solanum > Solanum pinnatisectum. Next base: position 2,807,614 of record CM069080.1, on the reverse strand, counting down.
CACACCGATCTTTTTCAATATATGTGTGTGCGCGAAAAAAAAAACATGAAAAACTTTATAGATGTATAATTTTGAACACATTAACTCTAAATACAAAACAATGATATTACAACCAAGAATGCAAATGTATATTACTTCCTTTGTTTTAATTTATTTGTTTGGTTTTGACTTGACATAGGGTTTAAGAAAATAAAGAAGATTTTTGAATTTTGTGGTCTTAACTAAAAATTTGTAGAACGTATTAATGTCTATTAATCTTATGATCTTAAACATGATCTTAAACATGTCACGTAGAAAATTAGAATTAAAGAATTGCTCAAAAATGGAAAAGACACTTTTTTTACATGGACTACAAATAAAATTAAGACACATAAATTGAAACGGAGAAAGTATTTTGAGATATACTAGTTGTGTGAAATCTTTTCATATCAACATGCTCCTTTTAAGAGATTGGTAGTATGACACAACCCAGAATCAATAAAATTGTTTGATGTAACTATAAAGGGAAAAGATCAATAGTCAAACAGATTTATTTTTTATACAGAAATAAATGTACTAAAAGTATCTGAAAAAAGGTCCACAAGTTTTTATTTGCAATAGTTTATCACTTTTTTTTTTAAAAAAAAAAAAGTTTTTATTTGCATTTTATTCTCATGATTAAATTTAGCCTCTTTTTTCCTTCAAGAAACATTTTTAGATGGCATCCTAGGTGCATGCATTAAAATAATTATTCCATTCATGTCTTTTTCAAGGTTATTGATAAAAAATTTATGGATACTTGTCTGTAATTATCTTTTAAATGATTATTTGATTGCACAGATATTTTTGTATACTGTCAATAAATAGATAATTGATGCATTAAAGTGATGAGCTCGATCATATGCTCTTCTAGGTTACTAATCTCGATTTTCAATGAACGATTATCTATAGTTATCTTTTAGATAACTTGATAGCATAAATATTTATACACTATCATCATAATAGAAGTTAAGATTGGGAGTTGGGTTGCAGCGTGACATTTAACGTTGACACCATGTGATTAGGATGTCACTTTTTCGAGTCGAGAAATAACCTTTTACAAAAATATAAGATAAAGTTGTGTACATAAGATCCAATGTGGTTAAATCCTTCCTTAAACTCCATGCATAGCAGAAAGCTTAATGCATCAAAATTACCCTTTAGCTTGACCTCAACTTGCATAATATCCTCCAACTTTGAATGTGCATAAATTTGTATAAAGTTAACAAGTAACATATGCATTCTACATGACGACCTATGTCAGTGGCGAAGCCAGAAATTTCACAAAGGATGTCCATAAATAGCACAATAAAAACTCTTTTCAAAAATAGAACTAGTGAGATTTGAATACACGAGCACTGCTTCATTCCAAGGAGGTGGAACCACTGGACTACAATAGCTTGTTGTGTATTAAAGGTGTCCAAAATTTGTTATTTAATTATTTCGTGTATTATTTTACTTGTATAAACGATATTTTTTTCCAACGAAACACCACATGGCTACGCCACTGACCTATGTGACAATTTACATTCTATGTAGCATCTTACGTGTATTATGATATATAGTGTACCATCTACTTGTAGTGTTCAAAGTTACCGTAAGCAAACCACCAATAACTGAAGATAAAATTCAGATAAGGGTAGATGACAAAATCATGCAGCTGTCACAAAATGCATTTATTAGTAGTACTACAAGACATTAATATCTTATTGTTAAAAGAATTTCACTTACTGACAAAGAATATTGACAAAAATAGACCCAACACTTGCAGACTCACAACAGACGTATAGTTATTGCTTACACCTATCTTATTTATTATTTTGACAATCATTTTTATTTACATATACTCATTTGTGACACACAAAGATGAATAGTAATAGTAATAAAGAGAAAAACAAATACTTTATGTTCTTAATCAAATAGACACAACAAAAAGCTTGCAATTAGAGAGCAAGAAGGCCAATATTCAAACAGACATTCCTTCACAAACAAGTGCAGATTACTACTGTTAGTCAATATGTATCGCGCGCCAAGCAGTGATCGTGCTTCATAGTTATCAGTTAGATGCTGTGATCCTTCCTGCAATGTGAAGCTTTCAGGTTCTGTTTCGATCGTTCATTCAGAGGAAGCTTGCAGTCTTTCTAATGCATCAGATATGTGTCTCATTGAAGGTCTCCTCTCCGGGCTGCTGTGAACACACGCCATTGCAATCTTCAAAACCGAGATCATTTCCTCTTCTTTATCAGCATCTTGAGCTAAATATGAGTCCAATACATCTGAAAGTGGCTTCTTCTCTTCAATGCACCAGTGAATCCAGTTTACTAGATCCATTTCTGTAGAACCTACTTGGATAATCGGGGTTCTTCCCGTGATCATTTCAAGCAAGATAACTCCATACGAGTAAATGTCCCATTTTTGTGATGGTTTCACCACTTTTAACGCCTCGGGAGCTTGATAGCAAGAACCAGAAGTTGTAGTTGATGTAACTATCCCGGACTCTGATGGTGCACTGCCCTGCTTACTTTGTTGTGGTTTCTCAGAGGTCATGTGGTTGGATTGCAACGTAGGGGATGCTCCAGCTATATTAGCAAGACGTCCAAGTCCAAAGTCGGAGATTTTGGGCTCCATGTCGTGCCCAAGTAATATATTAGATGGCTTTAGATCACCATGAACATATTTCTTGGGACTGTACTCGTGTAAATAAACCAAACCTTTTGCAGTTCCCTTCATTATTTTCAGTCGAATGGACCACGAAAGCGGTGTAAATGACACCATACCAGGTTTTCCTAAGAATTGATCACACAAGCGAAAAGACAAGTTAATAACTTAATAATCATGAAAGCTTAAAACAGTTGTGGAAATCAAAGAAAAAACGATAAACGAGAATGCAACAGCCTAAGTTTGAAGCGTACCGTGAATTGCAGTGGTAAGGTTTCCATTTGGAATGAAGTCATATATCAGGAGCTTCTCGTCGACAGACCAATAATAGGCACGAAGAGTCACAATATTTCGATGTCTCAGTTTTCCAATTGCTTCGACCTCCGTCTGGAATTCCTTAAATCTTTGCGAACCACCCTCGCCTAATCTCCTTACGGCCAAGTTAAGCCCGTCTTCAAGCACAACTTTGTACACAATACCGATACCACTTTTACCAAGGACAAAAGCAGATGCCTTGAGAAGTTCATCAAGATCAAATGCCACTTGATTATCTAGTGCCACTAGATCATATTGTTCAACATTTTCCGATAACGTCTCCGACTCATCCTTCCTAAAACATAAACACTCTTTCCTTCCTTTCCCTCCCCCCTTTTGAAAACCAAAACCGGATTCATCCTTTTTCCTCCCACAACCACATATTCTCGAATAACAATACGAGAATAACAACCCAATAACACAAATTCCAACCACATCCCCCACTATTATCGCGATTACAGCACCTTTACTCAAACCTCTACCATTCCCATCCCCTCCAGAACCATCTAAGGGAGGTAAGTTATTAGGCAAGAAAGGTTCCGAGGACGGTGAACTCGCGTCACTTTGCCCAGAACACGGGTTTTTCAACGGAGGTCCACAAAGCCCAGGATTTCCAATAAAAGCAGTAGGTCCTCTGTTAATCAGAGCACCATTTTGTGGAATTGGACCACTCAAATTGTTATAAGTCAAATCAATATACACCTTCTCAGGAAGATTACCAAGACTAGCCGGAATCGAACCATTAAACATATTATGAGACAAATCAACAGTTCCTTGCAAATTAGACAAATTTCCCAAATCACTTGGAATTTTACCATCAAATTTGTTGAATCCAAGATCAAGTTCTTCCAATGCAGACAAATTACCCCCAAACCCCTCAGGTACAACACCAGTAAAGTTATTATGACTTAAATCAAGAACCTTCAATCTCTTACACTGAAGTAATGTTATAGGCACAGACCCATTCAAGAAATTTTGTGATAAATCCAAAGTTTGAAGATAATTTAGCTTCCCAACCTCAAAAGGTATAACCCCAGAAAAGGAATTCCCATAAAGAACCAAACTTTGCAAACCTTGAACCTCAAAAAGCTCAACAGGTAAACTACCCGAAAACAAATTACTTCTTAAATTAACATGTCTAAGCTCGGTAAGAGATCCAAGACTAGAAGAAAGAAACCCAGTGAGTTTCTTTTTAGGTATACTAACAGATACAACTTTTAGGTCTTTGCATGTAACACCATTCCAAGAACAAGGGGTTTCATCAGAAAAGTTCCAATTTTTAAGAGACCCTTCAGGGTCTTGTCCAATACCTTTTTTGAATGACCAAAGAGCTATCCCTTCATCATTCAAAGAAGTAACAAAAACACAACTACTACACAGAATCAAGAAAATGCAAAAACATAAACAAGATTGCATTTTTATCTACAAATATGATGAAATCAAGAACAGTGACAGCTGAAAAATGAAAAATGAGCAATAGGGTGTCTCAAAGACCTTAGCTTTTGTACATCAGATAACCTAGATTGGAGCTTAAGAGAGAAAAAAGAGTGTGAAAGGTGAGACTTTTGAGAGTGAGAAAAGGTGAAGTTGATTTCCGTAAAGCAAATAAAGAGACGTTGGGAAAATAGATTAATGTTTTTTCTCAACTTTGGGGAAAAACAAACAGAAGAAAGAACTAAAATGAAGCTTTAATGTAGTATATCAATGTAGTGGGGTTGTAAGGATAATATGGGACAATTTTAGGACCCATTAAGCCAATAATATTAGGTAAATGTAGAAAAAACAAGATTTTTGAAACAGTTGAAATAATAACAAATCGCAAGAGGTGTGGTGGAGTGGTAACTATTCGTTTATTCTTAACAGAGATCTCGTGTTTAAGTCATCTCGGATATGGAATTCCTTTTGTTAACAATAACAATAGACAACGATAAAGTTCTCGGGTACGGAGTCGCTATGGTAAAACATAATTCAAAACATTTATGAAAGGAACAAATAGACAATAAATGATACCAGATATCAAAAGCAAGAAACTATATGAATAGAGTTAATACTATGATAGACACGATGCTCTACCACCAAGACTAATCACGTTAAAAAATGTTCAACTATCTGTTAAGCTTCTATTCTAATCATAACCTTCATACCTTCCTATTTAAGGTGGAAAAAAAATAAAAAAATATTACGCCGATATTATTTTTATTTTTACGTAAACTTTAATCACATTTTGGGTACTGAAGTAATGCATGCTTAGATGGATACCTTCCGATGAAATTTGTATTATAAGAATTTATCATGAATCAATAAAATTTATGTTGATTTTTGGTTACCATAATTCTTCTCTTTTATTGGATTTGAGATAGACAATTTAAAGTTTCTAGTATAGGCGTCAAATCTGATTGAATCAACAACACTATAAATTAATTAGAATCAATGAATGATCTAGTCTTTGAAACCTTTTCTAACTTCATGATGTGATGAATTTATATTCAGAAGTCAAATTTAATTGATTAAATTAAAATAATAATAATAAGAATTTTGTATCTATCAATCTAATCCAACAAAATGAACAATTATCACCATCTAGTCGTTTCCCTATCTTTTACAATCAATATTACTACAACACTCCCTTTCATAATTAATGATTCACGATTCTATGAATAGAAGCTCTTAAGAGTCATTTATCTATAATCCACGATATATTTTAATCCACTAACCGAGAGCCTTTTAATCTTCACATATTTGTATAGTCATTAAAATTTCATTAGGATATATCTTACATCTTCTTTCATCTTTCCTCTATATATATATATATACTAATTAAATATCTTTATATAAATTAAAAAATAAATTATTATTTTTCTTTCTAGAAATTGGAAATATGTACCAAGTGATGGACTATGCCTTATGAAAAGATATAAATTAAAGAAATGACAACTCAGAACAAGTTAGGTTTGGGGTAACACTATTATCTTATCAACAAAATGGTAAAAGTACAAACTAGCTAATTTTGTAATAATAAACAAAATTTGAGGACCACTTTTTTTGTTTTTTTTTTTTGTTTTTTGAGGGGTTAGAATTACAAGAAAAGATGTAGGGTCAAGATTTAAAGTTGGTAAAAAAGTTTCCACACATGACAGTGAGGATTGTCTTTATATTGTTGGACAATTGAGTTAAAAATAATCTATTGTTAATTAGCAAAATTAAATATAATAATTAGTAACAGATTTCTATAAAAGCATGCACTTTGACTGACTAATTAATCAGTCTACAAGCTTTATTTGACCTAAAAATCTTCTTCATGCCTTAGGTGGAGTGGTTTCTAAATGTCTTGAGATGATTTTGGAATTAAAGTCTTACGTGATTAACACTTTAATAAATAGAAGATTTATCAGAAATAACATTTCTATTCCTCACAAAGATAAAGTTTACGTATAATATAACCTTTTTCATATTATGAGAATATTATCCTGATATGTTATTATTATATAAAAGATTGTATTCTCAATACTAAGCCTCAAAAGAGAACATTTTTTTTTTAATTTGCTATGGTTAATTGGTAAAAAAGTATAATATAGAGTACATGTGGATCCAATTATTTTGTCTAAGAAATTCTTCCTATTTTTGTTTTGTTTTTCTTTGATTTACTTTTAAAATTGCCTCTATTATATACAAGTTGGTCCCAATATTACATAATAATCATAGCCCAAATGAAATAGATGCCACGTCCACTTTATTTTATATATATATATATATATATAAAGCATATCTAAGTAAATTTGGATAATATCAATCAATCAACTATTGCTTTATTCTCTCAAAACAATGCCAAATTAGTTGATGTACATAGGACTTGATATGTGATGAGACAATATTTTGGAATAGCGAAAGTTTAGTATATCAAACAGTTCGTTAGAAGTTCTACGTAATATAAAAATAGCAAAAATTTAGTATATCAAATAGTTTGTTAGAAGTATTATACAATTGTCGCAATAGTAAGATGTTGTTATATGGTAGAAGACAGTGATGAACTCAAGATTTTCACTAAGAAGGTCCAAAATATAAAAAAGTAAACACATGAAAAATTGAAGAGAGTTCAAAATACATACATATATATAAGAATTTTTTTTTTTAACAACTTCACATATAGCAAACATAAAAATCATATTTGTATGTTATAGCTATAGTTTGCATAATTGCGTTCCATGACAAATTTTATGTTTGCTATGGAGCTTTTGATTTGTATAATTCGCTAGATACATCCAATTGTATACAAATTGTTCAGTTTTGTATAAATTCATTAATACATTGTAATTTGTATAATAATGTAACACCCCAGAAATTTTTGAGCTAAGACTCGAACCGTTCTTAGTAGTAAGTGAGGGTTTTGCAAGGAATTTAAAATTTCTTGAATGTTAAGGTCACTAGAAGTAGCACCTTAAGTTCCAAGAAGAACCAAAGAGAAAAGCATTCAAGTCATTCCTAAGTTTTTCGTAAGTTTTGGGTCAACTTCACACGACCATAACTCCTAGCACAAGATGAGTTAGGTGAGCTATAAGATAGAAAATTAAAACCCTTTGAGCCCTCTTTCCAACGTCACCGAGTTTCCTAAATTCCGAGCTTTGAGTAAAAAGTTATGAGTGATTTACTAACGACGCTCAAATTTAGCAGCAGCTCTGCGATGACTTCGCGCCACGGAGCCAATACAGACCTCACTGCCTAGTGAAAAATCATTCCGACTCCTAGCTCATTTTAATTATTTCTTTAAGGGTATTTTAGTACTGAAAACCCTTAGAAGGTCATCTAAATTGCCCTAAACGAGTAGAAAATCAATTTTCTTAAATCAAACCCTCTCATCCACTCCAAAAATTCTACGCTCAAGGGAATCAAGAAACGCTAAGGCTAAGTTAATCTTCCCAGATTTTCCTTCAAGTTCTTCAAGAAGATGATTCTTTTAGGTATGTAAGCTTTCATAGTGTTGGGTTTGTTCGCCCTCACGCCAATCATGTTTAATTATATCCTTAAATTCGTGTTTGAGATTGAATTATTTAGTTCTTGAGAAATTCTGGAGTTTTAGCCAATATTGATAACCTTATTAAGTTCTTGGTGCTTCGTTCTTTGATAATGAAGTTCTCATTGAGTACTAGAGGCGAGGGTTTGTGAATAAGATGAGTTAATTGATAGTTCCTTGTGTAGGTTTCACTGAAATTGTTTTGGATTAAAAGAATTCGTGAAATTTGACCTTAGAATTGCAGTAGGTGTGAGTTGATTCGAGTTTGAGAGAGGAAGAAAAGATCGGGCAAAAATATGTGCCTAGCTCTGCGTCGCAGAGGTGTTTTAAACATTCAGTCCCCCAAAAAATACCCCCTCTCTGCGTTGCGAAGAGGATACGGAGTCCACTGTCCCAAAATTTATTTTTGCGATCAAATATTTGATTCCATCTCCGCGTCACGCCAGTGTTCTTTAATTTGGGTCTTCTCCCGTTCTTGTGATCAACTATCTTAACCCTCCTAAAACATTGAGAGGTCCTACATTCCGAAGCATAACCCTTGAATCCATAATTCAAATTCAAGATAGAGTTAAAGATTAAGTTTTGAAAATTCATTCAAACATTCTAAGAAAGTCTCTTTGAGCCCTTTTGAGGAGTCTTCTATAACTTCTAGTAATTTGTTTCAAGGCTCGAGTAAGTGAGTAAGAGGTTGAGGAAAATATGTTCATGAGTGTACTTTGTCATCACGAGATCTTTCCTATAATGAACAATAACTCTTGAATTCATAATTCACATTCAAGAGAGAGTTAAGAGTAGAGTTCAAGAAAACCTTTGAGTTCAACTGTGAATTCTTTGAGATCAACTATCGAATTGAACTAAGTTTTGAGGAAGTAAGTTAGAGAATAAGAAAAGTCGTATACATGAGTTCCATATTGTTATGTAGACCATCCAGTCGAGTTGTTTCATGCCCATAATTCCGCATGAACTTCGTAAGTTGAGCATCCTTCAGAGAAGTGGTATCTTCAAGTTCTAAGCCTTTAAGTGTTGAGTTCCTAATCCCTTTTGAGAAGTATCTTTGCGTCCTTGAGTTGAACATTTCATGCCCATAATCCCGCATGAACACTATAATTCGAACAGTCTTGAGATGAGTAGTATCATTGAAGTTCTTGAGTTCCAACTATTGAGTTTTATCTATGGTTATTGAAAACCTTGCATTGAGTTGTTCACGTCCATAATTCGGCATGAACCATATTTTAAAAAGTCTTTTACAAATGTTTTAACTTTGTTTTAAAACTTAAGCTTTGAAGTTGAGTAAAGAGTAAGAGTAAAGTTCATTTTATTTAAAATGTTATATGGGAACTAAGTATTCCCAAGAGTAAATGTTTTCACATTTAAGATGAGAGGAAACTGAGATTTCCAAAAGAGTTTTGAGCAAGAAAGGGAACATCGATTCCAAGAGAGCTTTAAGCTAAGTTTTGAGTAATTATCTTAAACCAAAGAAAGAGTTTTGTTTTTACAAACACATGAGCTAGCTAAGTATATTTTGGGAGTAGTATTGAGCACCGGTATGGGGGTGCGAGTTCATATTAACTCAAGTCTCCATAAACCATGTAGCCATCATGGGTAGAAAATGGTCATACTTTTTAGATGATTCCTTAGTGCTTTTAAGCATAGACTAGTGGATTCACTTAGTGAGTTAGGTTCTATACCCCGGCAAGGTATAGGTCGGTCCTTGGCAGCATGAGGTAGGACGTTGTATCACCACTTAGACTCATAGTGGTGGTTGTCAGTTAGAGAAACTCCGACAGAAACTATATTACTTTATTATATAAGTAAAGTTAAGTTTGTTATTGCATTTTCTTTAACGAACTAAGTTGTTTTTACTGTTTTATAAAGCTTTCCATATATTGCATGTGTATTGTTGCTTTATATTGAGTTGAGTATCCAGAGTTGAGTACCCAGAGTCGAATATCATATCTTTGAGTTGAGTATCTAATCTCTGAGTTGAGTATCTTATCCTTGAGTACTTCTGAGTTGAGTAAGTTGAGTATTTTTTAGTATCCTTGAGTATTCCTTGAGTTGAGTAAGTATGAGAAGAGATAAGTATGTTTTTTTTTTTATCAAGTTTCAAGCTTATATTTATGTTTTAGAATTCCCCTTACATGCTCGTACATTCCACGTACTGAGTCATTTGGCCTGCATCTTTTCATGATGCAGACACAGGTATTCGGGATCATCAACAGGAGATTCGTTGATATATTCGGGAGTTCGAGTTAGCTATGGTGAGCCTCCTTGTTTTCGGAGGATTTCATTTACTTTTCAGTTTAGTCAGGATGTCGTGGGTCTTGTCCCGACTTCCATCTTTATCAGTTAGAGGCTTCATAGATAGTCAGTATAGTTGAGAAGTATGTATTATTCATTTACTTTATTAAATGTTTTAAAGACTTAAGTTGCCTATTTTATGACGAGTCGAATATATTACTTTTATTCTAAGTTGTTCATTTGAGTTAAAGTTTTGAAAAGTTGAGTTTATTGAATTTTATGCAGTTTTAAGCTTTTGCATGCTTAAGTTAGTCTTCCGCTTATAGTCAGCCAAGATGAGGCTTCGCTTGGAGACCAACAATGGTTCTTGAGTGCCGGCCACGTCCAGAGTGTAGACTCGGGTCGTGACAAATAAGATCTGTATTTGTATAATTATAAGTGTATATGACAAAAATATATGTATTTATATTTGTATATATAGTTTTCTTTCTCTTTATACAAACAGAAACACATTTTATACCGAAATGTATAAAATGGCTAATTGTATAACAAAAATGGGTAATTGTATACCGAATCAGATGGCAAAAAAATGGGATGTTTGCTGCGAATTACAAATAAAATAAACTGTAGCTATAATATTTAATATGAATTAATAGTTTGTTATTTCATACAATTTTCCCTTTTTTTTTAAACTACTAGATAAGTGAAGCCCGTGCTACATATTGGTTCATGAAATATATTGATACACCTTAATTTTACCTAGTAAAATAGTGACAAACTCGTGTAAATGTAGATATGTAAAATAGTGAAGAACTCATGTAAGCAATACAAGAACTAATAAAAGTAACAAATAAATATCGGAATTAAGGGATTTCATTGAGTAAATGTGCATTGGAGTAGACAAAGCACCCAAAGTATATGTTATGTTCAATTTAAACTGCACAACACAATATCATAGATATCAATAACTCCAATTCAGTACATGATATGTTGGCATCATCACTCTGTGTCAATTTTCCTGCAAAATATTTTAAAACATATAAATTGTTCATTCTTTTGATTATCAATCTTTATTAGCTAAAACTACATGAAAACCTTAAACATTTTTATATTTATAATGTATTCCGCAGTTTTCCAAGTCTCATGTAGTCCATCTTCATCTATTGAACACAATTTCCTTTTTGAAAGCGAAAGATTTCACTTTTTTTTACCATGTCTCATTGCAAATGTAAGTTTCTTTTGAGTACCCATATGTTTTTAAAAAGTACAAGAATTCTAATGTTGCTCCATTTGGAAATGCATTATTTTTGTTTATGGAAATATTACCTCACACCTATTCTAGATGTTGAAGAATGAAGAAAGCCTCACATTAGTAGTTAATGAGATAGATAATCTTTCTACAAGGCAATCCTCCTTCCTTTGAGCTAGCTTTTTGGGGTGTCAGTTAGGTCGAAGACCTAATCTTATATGGTATCAAAGCAGGACCCTTATCGATGTTGAGCCCCATATTAAATACTGGACGTGAGATGGGGTTTTGAATGGTCCCACATCGAATAGAAAAGAGGTGAGTAGTCTCCTTATACGGACTTGTTCAATCCTTTCCTCAAGAACTAGCTTTTGGAGTTGAGTTAGGCTCAAAATCCATTTGTCAATACTATATATATTCAAAGTATAAGGAGTCAAAAAGCTATATAAGCTATTTGATATGAAAATTAGATTAAGCTTTGAATGGAGATATTGAAGTCGCAAACTCCCTCAATATATATAGCTGACTGATCAACAAAGCCTCCACACAAACATATCCTAATCTTTTGTAGGAAATTGCCACGACCTCCCGACAACATGTAGTTGTGTATAATATATAGTATCAAATATCTTGGAACACTATATGGTCAGGCCTTGTCATTAAGTTGTTAGATATCATGCCGCATATTAATTTTGTCAATTTCATATGATGGACTTTTAACACACCAATGCAGTTGAAGCTCTAAAAATAATTCATTATCTCTAAACAATCATAAGAAAAAAGAGAAAAATTAGGATAAGAAAAGTGTGCATCATTAGACCATATTTATCAATTAGTTACACTTGCACACAATACAATACAAACAAAGGAAGCAACCTCCAATTTTTTACCCATTACTAACAAAAACTGCTTAGGCTTTGATTGGGGATTGTAAAACAGAAATGAATTTTTGTCAATTTTCTGCTTAATGCCCCTAAAGATCCGTCATTCCCTATCCCTAAAGATCAGATATTCTATCTCTATAAATCTGATATTCAATCCCTCTAAATCTGCCTTGCTATCCCTCCAAATCAGCTATTCTATCACAATATTTATTCCTTTGATTCTACAACAAATGTATATGATCATGCTAATTTATATCACTATATAATTACATTAATATATACAATCATTTAACTGTCCATCAAGCTAACATCCCCCCTCAAATTGATGTTGGTGGATCAAGAAGCATCAATTTGCCTACTAGAAACTGATGGCGTTGTCGTGCCATGGATTTTGTAAACGCATCAGCTATTTGAAGATCGTTGGACATGTGTGGAAGAGTAAGGGCTCCTTTATCTACAGTTTCTCTTATATAATGACAATCCACTTCAATGTGTTTGGTCCTCTCATGAAAAACTGGATTAGTAGCAATCTGAATAGCACTTGTATTATCAGCATGGAGAGGAGTAGGATGAGATTGAGGAAATCCAATCTCATCGAGTAATCCACGAAGCCATACAACCTCAGAGCAAGCAGTAGACATGGATCGATATTTAGCCTTTGTTGAAGATTTTGACATACGATCTTGCTTTTTACTCTTCCAAGATATCAATGCCTCTCCAAGAAACATGCACCAACCAGAGACTGAACGACAAGTATCAGGACATCCCGCCAATCAGAATCACTAAAAGCATTAAGACGAATAGGAGAACCACTTGGAAAGAACAATCCACGATTAGATGTTCCTAGAATAATCATGTAACTTATGGAGGAAATTCAGTCACTTGAAAAAATATTTTTACAAATTTAAAAATAGAATTTATAGTATTTTAAAATGAATATATATATGAAAAAACCATAATATCCTTGATCATCCTCAACTTCATATTTCTATATAATAGAAAAATATCAAATTTTGGCCCGAAAACATTAAATTTAAATCAAACTTACATTAATTCACTATTCAAATAAATATGCTTGAAATCAAATAAAGTAAAAATTTGATTATATAATTTAATGAAGAACTACTATTTTATAATCTAGTAAACATTTTTAGTTTACTTTAAATGCAAATAGACCATCCTATTCATTTTATTTGTAAAATTACTTTTTAACATCTTTTAAAATATATTTTTTTTAAATATTGAAACTAATTTTATTTATTCTTTAATTTCAATCTAATATATATTATTAATTTATCACACTTATTTCTTTTCACGTATATTAATTAGAGCCAAAATAAAAGTTAAAATAATTAATTATACTTTTAAATAATGAATTTTTATTTTAAAGTAGGCATTTTTAGTAAGTATAATGAATAGAAAAAATATTAAGAATTAAATTAAAGTAAAAGTAAAATAGAGTAATGAGTAGATATCACAATAACTCATAAAAAAATGAAGTAATAACAAAATGAGTTTATAGTAATAACAATAACTAAAGGTGTTTCTAGAACTATTTAGTTTTCTTGTTATCATTCTTGGTAGATTTTTGTTTGTATGAAGTTACATTTTACCTTTGACCATCATTCACTTCATATATAGAAAGATGTTTCTAGAATTATTTACTATCATTCTTAATAGGTTTTTATTAGAATAAAATTACATTATTACCCTTGATCGTCCTACCATTTCACTCTTCTATATAATAGAAATATATAACTAATGCAATTATCTATTGAATGGAGTTCAGATGAACGACCTCAATTCTACCTGTCTCAGACTCTGAGCCACTAATAAGAAGTAACTTGGTTAAAGCAAAAAAAAAAGAAGAAAATTACAAGAAAATTAAGATTGACTATTAAATTCTACGTTATTTGATTCTTTCTTAAATTTTGTGCATAATAATTCTAAGCTACATGCAAATAATCACAAATGATCTATTCAAAATTCATAATCTAGCGTGATTAAAGGAGCAGTCACGGCAAATAGTCAAATAGACCTAAATTCTAAGTCATTTTTTTTATTAAAATATATCTTTACTAACTGACTAAAATTTCAAGTTATTGAATTGTTTTCAATTAATTGATGATATAGTATTTTTGATGTATTATATTATCAACCAAAACGTCATTTGAAATATTAACATTATCATGTTGAATTACTAGCTCAAATTATTTATCGTCTCAAATTATTTGTCATTTTAAATTTAAGATGAAAGCATGATCGACAAATTAATTATCGAAAGTGATTTGAATGCTTTCATCAAATGACGTATGCATTCTTTTCTCATTTATCTTTAATAGTAATGGTTCTTGAATATGACACATACTTTAATTATAGTTGATAATACATAAATAGAGTCAATATTTAATGAAAAAAATCTTTAGAAAATAAATAAGAGTAAAATATTAAAATACATTTTCTTAATTAATATTTTATTAAAAAGTGTGAAAAAGAGAAAAACAATACTTTATCTGAGAGTAAAATCTGCTTATATATATATATATATATATATATTTTTTTTTTTTTATTATTATTATTATTATTTTTTTCTTTATAGTTTACTTGTGAAATTACATCGGTGTGTAGTTATTGTAGTAAGTAGTAACTAATTTGGCAATTAAGTATTTTAATTTGATTTTCTAGTATTTTATATTCATATTTTTTTAAAAAAATTAAGAGGTAATTTAGTGATGCAATTAATTAACGAGCTTTACTAATCACATTATGGTAAATTTCTAAATTTCTGGTAGTGCAACCAACGACGCCGTTTCGATGCAATCAATTTAACAAAAAATCTAGCGAACTGATCGTATTCGTCCATTGACGGCGACGGCGACGGCGACGATGACCGATAGTTGCCGCCGAGCTCTTGTGGAAGCTATACATTCATCTCCTACTCAAGCTGTTATTTATCTCTCCGGCGGAGCCTCTCAGGTCTCTAGATTTGTTGTGCTCAGTTTGTTGTTTTAGCTGAATTTAACTGTTAACATCACGTTATGTTATGAATTTGTACAGGCGCTGGGGTGGTTGATGTCAGTTCCGGGAGCATCGAACACTGTGCTTGAATCTGTAGTTACATATTCCAGAATGTCTATGATTCAATTACTTGGCAAGGTAGTTTGATTTTCAAGTTTAATCATTGATTTTGCAATTATAGCGATTTCACTGCTAAGAAATTGTGTTTTTCGTTGTTTTCTGGAACAGGTTCCTGCTCAAGCTGCTAGTTCGCAAACGGCGGAGGAAATGGCATTGTTGGCTTATAATAGAGCATTAAAGCTTTCTAAACCAGGTAGTGATCTTGAATCTATTGGAATTTTGTGTTTGATTGTGGATTTTATGGTGTTATCTTGTACATTTATCTTTTAGCTAAACGAATTTGGCCATACATTTCTAGAAATTTTCTAGTTTAGTTAAGAGATTTGAGAAAACTGTGTCTATGTGAGCTCAAAAAATAGTCAGTTCCAAGCAAAAAGGAGGTAGGTAAATAGTTTAAATATGCTAGGGATGTGATCATACTAACAATAAGGCAAAAGATCTCATCAGAACTCGGAAGTTAAGCATGCTTAGGCAAGCGTAATACTAGTGTGAAACCTCAGGGGAAGTCCTCATGTTGCATCTTTTGCTGAACCTTACTAGTTTAGGGCCGATTTTACTTGATTGATAGTTAATCATGTAGAGAACGATTAGAAAGATAAAACTTTCTAGTGTCAAATTGATGTCGTTGGAAGACAATGAACGGACGTTCATATCCTAGATGACTGCTTGATTAATCAGGAGTGATTTATTTGATATATGTGTATGTAATAATTTGTATGCCATGCATAAATGATGAAGGTTTTCGGTTTTCCTATTATGACAAGCTATAATGACATTCTAGTGTGTGAAACTTGTGCTTGCTACTGAAGATGTATAAAGGCAATAGGTACAACCGAGAAGCCATCCGCATATTATTCTATCTAATAAATATTCTCTCTCACAAAAAGGAGGCACCCTAATTTTATCGTTCTTCCTCATTTTTATATTGGATTGTGTGCATGGTTGTAAAACAGTGAGGTCACTTTGATTCAAAGTCATCTGACTATTTTACACCTAGATGTGTATTACAAAGTTTCACCATTTATTATTAAGTAGCTTTTTATTCCTTGATATGTGTTGTCTTATTTAAATGACGTGATTTCAATTTGTTTGATTGTACAGGTTCACCAGTTCTAGGTGTGGGTTTTACTGGTGCCTTGGCTAGTGCACAACCAAAACGTGGAGATCATAGGTATTCTCATAGCATCAGTCAGTCTGTCCTGATATATCTTTTCAGATTCTTATTCCCTTAGGAGCAACTTGCATTCAGGAATTATCATTTTTGTTTCCTATGTTCACTAGGAGGGGAATAAACTGGTTTTCTTTTAATGATTCACGTGAGATTTCTATTCTATAAGAAGAGATGACTATCCTGATTACCATTTGCTTTTACGACAACATGAAATGGATCAGATTAAGGCAAACCATAATATATGCTAAGATGTATTTGTTTATGCCTCTTTGAAAAATGGAGCTGGTCGACTAAAGGGTAGTCATTCAAGCACAAGATAATATTATTGACAGCAGTTTCCTGCTTGATCTTGATGTCTAGAATGTCGTGAAAATAACTGCTTTTCTTGTTGGTTGAAGACATGCCAAAAGATTCTGCAGTCAGGAATAATATATTTGTCTGTGTTGATGAACCTTATGCTAATATTTCATGCACATCCTACTTTTTAAGTTGTATTCAACTAAGCACAAATTTTGTTGACATCTTATATGTATGGACGTTAAGAACAAGGATTCTTCTTTCTGAAAATGTGTTTGAGTTGTGTTCATATTAGAATCATTTCATCTGTCAGCTGTATTCCCTAAAGGGAAGAATAAAAGCACCAAACTTTGCCTTTTTAATCAAGTTTGAAAGATCTGTATCCCTTCAAAGACACTTGTGGACCATGTTTGGATCTCTACAAAGATGCCTTTTTCCCAATTAATTGGTATTCCTAGCATTGGAATTTTGATTTGAGAACTTATTCCTCATTCAGTTGTACTTCAAAATTTGGATCTCTTTCTGAGCCTTAGTAGTGCTTTATGAATAGGTTTCACGTGTCAACCAGAACATCTGACCGGTTTTGGACCTCGACGGTTACTTTGACTAAGGTATTATTCATGCATGTTTCTCCTTGAGTCATCTTTACCTTCTTTATATTAGGGTCTTTGGATTTCAATGACTGAAGTTCTGCTTTTGCTTAAACTGACTGGATGGATACAGGGTCTGCGAACTCGTGAGCAGGAAGATGGAGTCTCGAGTCAATACTTAATCAAGGTGTGTATAAAATTTTGATAGAATTTCTAAAAGAGGAATCAGAACATTTCATACTTCCATTTGGGTAATTAAACAAGTTCAACATACAACTGCGCTGGTTAAATCAACTAAATGTACATAACCTAAACGAAATGCATAGTGCATGGCCAATTTGGAAATTCAAAGGTTCCAATTCTTTTTAGGTATTTCTCTATTTTCATAGCCAATGCTAGATGCTACTTATTATAGTGTTCTGATGGGATCCGGGGCATTATGCTGCTTATTGTAGTGTTCGATGAATGTGTATATTATATAACTGTGCTCCTTAACATAAATAATCAAAACTTAAAACATTTCCAGTTTTTCAGTCAAAGTTTTTAATTCTGCCTTTTAGGTATTTCCCCAATTATCAAAACCAAAGCTAGATGCTACTTATTAGAGTATATAATGAATGTTATAATACTAGGCTCCTTAATGTATTATATATACAAAATAATCAAAACTTAAACATTCGCAGATAGTATTCGTTAGTAGAAGCCATACTTTATTGCATTATCTTGATATTGGGTGGGTTAAAGTTAAATGTGTTATGGAAGGTTACATTGAATGGGCTTATTTCCTCTATCATTTATCCATGCTTGTTTGTCCGGGGAGATAATAATATTTTCTCTTAGGTTTTGCAGCTATATATTTGTGTATCTTACAACTGAATGAGTCTATTAAGTGGATACGTTTTTTGCTTGTTTGAGCACCATTGAGACTTTAAGACAATCGCCGATAACCAGTAGAGTTTTAGTTCGAAGTGTGGGTTTGTAGATGCCTAAAATGTAACTGTCTGCAGTTGAAATTTTCTGTAGATCCTCTTTGACTCATTATTCAGTAGTATTTGCTAATCCTTCTATGCTGGAACTTTCATCAAATCCATCCCGTAGATTATTATATTAGCTTCTGTCTTCTGGTTCAGGCAATTGCAAATGCTAGCAAGGTTCCAGGAACTTTTGTTCCAGACTTGACTGAATCAGAAGTTCCAGATGAATATGAAAAGAAATTTGATGAAGAAGAAGAGCTAAATCAACTTCTCAGTGGGATTATATGCTTCAAAGTGTATCCTTTCTCAAGTGGTATGTGTTAATGCAACCAACAGAGTCACATTCAGAAGCCAACAATTCACTGCATTTGTTGATACAGGAATTTTGCAGACACGTCTAATGTAGAGAGGAAAATAATCCTGTCTGGTTCCTTTAATCCATTGCATGGTGGTCACCTTAAGCTCTTGGAAATTGCAACTAGGTACACATCTCTAACATCAAACATGGTTTTCAACTATTGAAAAGATTGATTTTTTGTAAGCATCACGAAAGATCTGTTTATCACTTAAGGAATTACATCTTATAGCAGAATGCCAAATTTTTTCATGCAGTATTTGCGGTGGTGGATATCCATGTTTTGAGTTGTCAGCTGTCAATGCAGACAAACCTCCATTGGAAGTACCTCAAATCAATGATCGTGTTAAACAATTTGAAAAAGTTGGTAAGATTCTAAAATATGATACTTTACACACAGATAGTAAGAGTTGAAAAGTTGGTAAGATTCTAAAATATGATACTTTACACACACAGATAGTAAGAATTGAAAAACGGCTACAATGACCTGTTTTTTAAATTCTTTGTCAAGCTTCTCAAAGGCTTAGAATGCTAAACTGTACTTTGAGGTTATTTCCTTCCAGAAACTAATCTATAAATCGCCACTCAGTCTTTGATGCAATACAAATAGGAAAACAAGAAAAGGAAATTCGAGAGAAGTATATGCATTCACTACAGTTTATCCATAGTGGTTTCATATCTAAGTATTATTACTAATAGAATAGGAATAGGTATACACAATCCTACTTAGAATAGGAATAGGAATGTAAATAGTATATAGTATCCTACTTGATGAAAAAGGATTATAATGTAGTGTCTTAGTAGGAAAAGGAGTCTAATTTAATGTCTATAAATAGGGTTTCAATGTAATAATGTAGACACACAATTCAATAATACTCCTCTCCGATATTTCTCACATGGTTTCAGAGCTTGTACTCAATTAAGTATAAACATATTGTGAGTTGTGACATATTGCCGATTTTCACATATCTGCAAATCCCAATATGGATCTCTTACAATCCTACCCCGACGATGAAATCGCTGAATCGCCGCCACAAAACCTTAATTCCCAATTTTCTGACCCAAATCCTTCGCCTGATTCTTCCCCAATCCGAATGCTTCCGTCTAACTCCGCTGCCCCTAAAGTTGACGACACCATGCTAGCCCTAACAGTCACCAGCGAAGCTGCCAAAGCTCAATCCAAACCCCTTGACCCGACCCAACACCTCGTTGGATTCAACTCGATGTACGAATAACTATGGGCACCAATTTACGGCCCAGCTCACCCTTACACAAAGAACGGGTTAGCTCAAGGACTCAGAAATCACAAGCTAGGGTTCGTTGAGGACGCGTCCATTGAATCCTTTGTATTTGACGAGCAGTACAATACCTTTCAGAAGTATGAGTATGCCGTTGATACCTCTCAAAATAGCTACATCGGTGATTTGGAAAAAATGATGGGATGTGATGCTATTTCTGTGTATAACATACCACAGCATGAACAGAAGAAGAGGAAGTTAGAGAAAAAGAAGGAAAAAATGGAGGAGGAGGGTGATGAGCAGGACGTGGATATGACGGAAGTTGATAATCCGTCCACAGACATGGGGTTGATGAAGAACAGGAAGAGTCCATGGGCTGGAAAGAAAGAAGGGTTACAAGTGGAATTATCTGAGGAGCAGAAAAAGTATGCTGAAGAATATGCTAAGAAGAAGGGTGAAGAAAGAGGTGGTGATAAAGATAAGGCGGAGCCTATGGTTGAAAAGAGCACATTTCATGGTAAAGAGTAAAAGGATTATCAGGGCAGGTTTTGGATCGCTCCACCGAAGGATGCAAAGGCTGCTAATGATCATTGTTTTATACCAAAGAGATTAGTTCATACTTGGAGTGGACACACGAAAGGGGTTTCAGCTATTAGGTTTTTCCCTAAGCATGGTCATTTGATTTTGTCAGCTGGGATGGATACAAAGGTGAAGATTTGGGATGTTTACAATTCTGGTAAATGTATGAGGACTTACATGGGGCACACAAAGGCAGTGAGGGATAATTGGTTTAGCAATGACGGGTCAAAGTTTTTGACAGCTGGATATGATAAGCACATTAAGTATTGGGATACAGAAACAGGACAAGTAATTCAAACGTTCTCGACGGGTAAGATACCCTATGTGGTGAGGCTTAATCCTGATGAGGATAAGCAGAATGTGCTTTTGGCTGGTATGAGTGATAAGAAGATTGTGCAGTGGGATAAAAACAGTGGACAGATTACACAAGAGTACGATCAACATCTGGGGGCAGTTAATACAATTACCTTTGTGGATAATAATAGGAGGTTTGTGACCTCTAGTGATGATAAATCACTACGTGTTTGGGAATATGGTATTCCGGTTGTTATTAAGTATATAAGTGAACCCATATGCATTCCATGCCATCTATTTCGCCCCATCCAAATGGGAATTGGATTGCAGCACAAAGTCTGGATAACCAGATTCTTATTTATAGTACGCAAGAGAGATTTCAGCTGAATAAAAAGAAAAGATTTGCCGGACACATTGTCGCTGGTTATGCGGTCAATTTCTCACCAGATGGACGGTTTGTCTTGTCAGGAGATGGTGAAGGCAGATGCTGGTTTTGGGATTGGAAATCGTGTAAGGTATTCAGAACTCTTAAGTGTCATGAAGGGGTCTGTATTGGTGCAGAGTGGCATCCTCTGGAACAAAGTAAAGTTGCTACATGTGGTTGGGATGGTTTGATCAAGTTCTGGGACTAGTTTTTGGGCAGCCATTTCTGTCTCTGCATTTATTGCGAGGGCAACTTGTTCAATATCAGTTGGTTAGAGGAATCAAGACTCTTATATGCAGTGGGTGGTCAACTCGTCTGGGACACGTTGTCTAGCGGGACCAAGCTATGAATGAATTTGTTCGTCAATGTTAGTCTTTACCTCTGTAGAACAGGTTTTCTTCTTAGATGGTTTTCTTTGGTTGAGGTTGTACCAGTAGTTACTAACAGAGGACACATGTAACTTTCAGTCAAGTTATGATTTTCCATAAGACAAGTTAGTTGGAAAATCAGTTGCATTTTCCTATGTCAATGTCATGCACGAATGAAGTTTATTTTGTATATTGTTTTCGTTATTTCAATCTCTTTTTTCCGCCCTGGCCTTCCAACATAGGATTGTGTATACCTATTCCTATTCTAACAATTACATTCTTACCCTGTTTTCATATTCAAAATATGCTGATGTTTGAATGGTTTCTGTTGGTGTTTTTTAAAATGGGGCAGCAAAAAGAGTTGATAGAAATATCTCTCAAATGACTTTTAATAGCTTTCAATAATTTTATCAAGCATTGAGGACTTTAAATAGCCAACATAAAATACATAATCTACATAATTTGAAATTTAAAAAAACAATCTAAAATATCTCAACAACTCAAACAACTGAACTAAAATTCGAAATTCAAATTATCCTAAACTAAACAACTTATTTTGCTAAAAAATACTGCAGTGACTTAAAGCAAATTTCAACAGTTTCAGCCTTTGAAAATGCAGGAAAGACGGTCATAGTGTCTAACCAGCCATATTTTTACAAGAAAGCAGAACTTTTTCCTGGGAGTGCTTTTGTCATTGGTGCAGACACAGTTGCAAGACTTGTACATGTAAGGTTCTTTCATTTGCTTCTACAATATTGAGATTACATTAGATCAAGAATTTAGTAAATTCAATAAAGCTCCAACCTTTTTCTGAATGGCAAACATGTTGTCTTCCAAGAACACAGGGAAAGTGTACTTCATATTTTGTTCTTTTGATGATAGTGAGCAAAAACGCTGCATTGCTGGCGGTAGTTGAAAGTCTGGTGGTGTATTTTCTTAAACTATTCATGTGTTCTCGTCTATTACAATTCATGGTCTTGTCCACTAAGTTCGGTAATACAATTATTGGGAGGAAGAGAATTTTCCCAAGAAAGGTCGAAGAGGCCAGCGTAAAAGCACAGAAAGGGAAGCAACTTGTCCACAAGCTTGATGTTCAAATAGTGGTCTTATTTTCCTAGTAGCTGGTTTTGAGTTCCCCTAGTTCAGCTACTCGAGGGCAAATCAATGTTCATAAGGCACTAAGCTACTGACGCTTAGTTAGGCGAGAAAGAGTTTCAAGTCAGGTTTTGAATTTGTGATAGAAAATCCAGCTGTACCGCTGGTTTATAAGAGTATTTCCTAACCAACACCTGATGCAAGTTATATTCATGTATAGAAACACTAGCACTCAAATATAAGATTAAGTGTATACGAAGGAGAAGAAACAAAAGTACGTACTCGGAAATACCAAAAGTTTTCCTTATTTGTGATTTAAGTCTGAATTTTGCATAATCAACTTTGCTGATAAATGGGGTGATAACCTGCTATATAAATAGGAAGGTTCCCGAAAGTGTATGTACTGATCTTTGCAAGTTGCTCTTTCCAGCCAAAGTACTATGGTAATGACTACGGAAAGATGTTGGAGATACTTCTGGGATGTAAAAACACGGGATGTACTTTCCTAGTGGGTGGTCGAAATGTTGATGGAACTTTCAAGGTACACTAACAAACTCTCTGCAGCCTTCATGTATCATAACCCTTCATCTTTTCGGAACTCTTATGAATTCTATATCATGTCTATTTCTCTAGGTTCTTGAGGATTTCGACATTCCAGCAGAGCTAAAAGACATGTTTGTGCCTATACCAGTCGAGAAATTCCGTATGGATATATCATCCACTGAAATTCGAAAGACTCAAGGACTCTTGTAAGCCCGTTTGCGTCATTTTCACTCAGGTATCTGCATTGGTACTTCGCTTCGTTTAAACAATTAGTTCTATCTATGTAACATGAAAAGAAGCGCCAAAAAGGAAAAAAACAGAAAGCTTTATCCATTTTCATCGTTTGCTCTTTCCAGTCTCAACAGAACTGAGAATGTGTGGAATTGTTGTTCTCTGAGTTGAGTTTCCTTACTAACATATGTATATTAAACAGTTCTTGGTTTTAAACATAATCAGATTCTGTCGATTTTACACCCAAATCGTTGATTTAACCTTTTTTTTTCTTCATTATGACGTTTGCTGGGGTATTGTTTACAGTCTACTCAGAAAAAATAGCTAAGAATTGTACAATTGAACATTGCCATCGAAGTATTACAATGACATGTAATCGAGCTATCACTCGCCCCCTCCCCCATTACAAGTAGAGCATATGCAGAAGGAAAGAAATTTCTCAGCAAGACTTATAGTCTAGTGGTATCAGTGAGAGTCATCTTCCACGTAATAGGCATGGATTTGATTCTCACTATTTCCTTTCTCCTCCCTTTCCCTTTTTCACTAGTCAGGCCCCACAGGCAGCACCACAGCCTGCACCACATCCGGCCCCATAGTTATCGGTATGAGTTGTTGCTTCTTTCTCTTTAGAAACACCATCTGCACAAGAGAAAATGATTGTTGAAATGACACACAAGCAAACCAAAATCATCAACCACAGACTCCAAATGCCAACATTTGTTATATCTTCAACACTCCTTATTCCTGTTGCTCTCAATTCCCTAACCATATTTTGTCTATTTTGTCTGAGTGGTTTATAAGGGGTGATATTTTCAAGTGTGTTATGATAAGAGCAGTTTGACAAGACTTTCTTATCACAAAAAAATGAGTTTCTCTTATCAAGTGATGGCTTTTAAAGATGGTTGGAGACTTGATAATGAGTGGTTAAAATAAACTTCCTTGTGTTTTAGGTAAAGTGTTCTGATTTTTTTAGGTAGTGCTTATCCAAATGGTAGAATACTTGGGCACATGGCTAAATGTAGTTTGAACAGATTCTTGTTTGTGATTCACACAATGGCAAAGTTGTTGAGCTTGATAGGAAAGTTTGAGAGATTAGGGGGCGTTTGGCCATGAAAATTCCACCTTCAACTTCAACTTCAACTTCAACGTCAAATATTATTATTTTTCTTAAATCTCAACCACATCATGTCCAAACGCCTTCTAAGCATCGCAACTACCTATTTTATAGTAATTGATTAATGAGCATTCACATTTATGGGATTATCCACTATTTAATTGACCCTTCATGAAACTTAGGGGTTCAACAACTTGATTTCTATATACTCTTGGGATTATCTGTTAATAACTTTAGTTAGGTCGTTGCCTCGAAAAAGTTCAAGTAACTCATGCACAACCATCACAAAATAATAATAATAATATGTCTTGAATTTATTTATTAATTCATATTTGACACAGTTATTTACTGTCAACTTGTTTCTAAATATGTTACAACTTGGAGTGAGTTGTTGTACAATTTTATGTGAATTCCAATCCAGTACTAATACAACAAATTTATCAAGTTGGAAATTTAGTGTTTGGTGAAGAATCCTCTCTATGAATAGACATTTCGTTTTCAGTGTCTAGCTATGACATGGTGGTGGAGTGTAAGTACTCCTTCATCCTTAACCAGAGGTCTCGGGTTTGAGTCCCTTTAGGTACGGAGTTTCTTTTGTTAGGGAGTGTTTTACTCCTTATGTGGGACTTTCCAGCTTGGATCCGAATTTAGTCGAACTCCAATATAGGTATCGGACATCGAATGAGAAATCGAAAAAAAAAAGATATCTGAGGTGGATCTAATACATATATATTTATATGAACGCTTAACCCCTTTAAATGTGATATAATTCAGTGATAAGAATATATCGAAAATTAAATTTATGAAGTTCATATCTTGAATGCATCAAATAATAAAAAAATATATGTATATGAGTGACTAATATGATAACTATCTGAGGGTTGAGAACAAAGGTAGAAAGAATAAAAAAAATTGATGGAAGTTTGATCCTTCCATATACATCAAAAATGTTATAAGTTCTAATTTTTCTTATATTAATACGATAAAAAGTACATTTTAAAATATTAATCACAATTCATACCATTTTAATTTCGAAAAAGTTTTTGAATCTCAAAAAGTAAAATATGACAAGTTATAATTCTAAGTCTGAAAATGGGAAACATGAATAGAAGCCAGTGGCATGTGGACACTTGGTTTAAATTGTAACCACTTGCATGCAAAAGATATAGAAACTTCTAGATTTTCACATTCTTGCATATATAATAAAATTAATAATAATTATGCTATTATTGTAATGAAAATAGATGACACCTTGACACTTACTCATGAACCTTAATATACATGGAATTTAATTTATTTTGTCCAATCATAAAGAAGTAAATATATACACATAATTAAAGCTGATATCAAAACAGAAATCTCAAATTTAAACTTTAAAAATAACTTTTGATAAGCTTTGCTTTACCTCCCAAGTAAGATTTTCAATATAAATTTGAACAAATCGAATCTTAATACCAAAATCTGAATGAAAGTCATTTGGTTTTTCTAGTATGGATGTTAAGTTTGTAACCTAATTCTTTTAGTTTCCCTAAATTATTTTACTTTTTATAGTTCATTTTTTTAATTAAAAATATTGATGGAATAATTGGCTCTTTGCTATATTGAAGGGACAAGTAAATATGTAAAGGGTAATTTTAGCATCAAAGAGCATGTTCAGCTGTATTAATAATTACTCATAATTTAGAGGACAATTCGAAGAGTATCAATCTACGTCAAATCAATAGATGTTCATGTATTAGTAATTGAATATGTACATTATTTTAGCTAAAATAACGAAGTTCAAACTGTGAATTTATTTCATCTTATTTATATGCAATAACTATTTATTTCAATCATAAATTCTTTTTCTAGGTGAAATGTACGAATAAATTGGCCTGAGCTCATCATTTTAACGTTGATCGCATGTTCAAAACGCCTAATAAATATAAAGTTCCAATCATACACGTGTAATAATGACAATTTCTTATTACTTTTATGCAATGATGTACTAAAAATACAAGTAATTACAATAACAACAGAATTTCTTCATCATTACATAAATCACAATTACATTTTTCATAATTTATACACAATCCACAGCCAATTTTCTTGAACTTTTTTTTTATTATTTATTTTTAATTTTGAGAAATGACTCAAAACTTTTTCTTTTGCTTGGCAGGTCCTCTTGGAATCTTATTGAGCACTTCAGTATCAAATTTATTGTATAGTTTCTTCATGTCTTGGTTACCTTGCCTTACTAAATAATCCACCTCATTCTGATACCTTTCATATAAAGCTGGTAATGTTGCTAGGCAAACAAATCCTACAAACCAATTCAAAATAAATCAAGGAATTCAGATCTCTTGGCCACTTATAAAATCAATATTAATAAAAAAAAAAAAAAAACTTCATAATTCGAATCATAATGTCATGAGTTGGGGGGAGGGGGTGCTTGTTGAATTTGTGATTTTTGAATGTCATGACGTTTCTGAGATGGTAAGGATTGAAATCATGAGAAATCTAGAAGATATAAGAATGTGTCATTTTTTTTTTGAGATTATTTCATTTCTTCTTAGTTTGTCTTGAAAAGAGTGACATTTCTATATTTGAAAAAGATCTAACTTTACTCATTTTACCCGTTGATGACATGATTTTACCATCACACAATTATCATGACATATTTAAAATCATGTCTAATCGAATATGTACATATAAAATGAAACGGAGGGAGTATATTATAAAAGAAAAATAAAATGTCCAAATTCCAAAACTTACCTAGGTACAATAAATTCAGAGAGCTGAAGTAACTTCCAATAACTGATAATATCCATAGGAAAGTGATTGCCTAAGTCCAAATAAACCCAAAAAAAAAAAATGGAGTTACAACAAAATTTTCAATAGAAAATAAAAATAAAAGAATTAAATGAAATTGCATATGATAATAAAGTACCAAGAAAAAATTTCTGAAATCTTTTCCAGAAGAAATTTCAAAGAATTTCACTAACATAGAGTTGAATTTCCCACATAACCATCTAAATGTTGAATCTGATATCATAAATGCTCGAAAATCGGGAGGATTCCTGAAAAATTAAGACTTTTTCACACTATCAGATCATCAAATAGCCCTTCATAAAAATAGATGAATCTCTATACTCAAATTGAAATTTCCAACGTTATACCAATAATTATGATGGGGTGAATAAGACAAGTTATCGTTACAATAGGTAAAATCAATCTGATGATGTAACAATTTTGTATACTATTGATGTATATAAGTTAAATTCGAGAATATATTGTGAAAAATAATTACCAATCAACAAATCCAGCTCCCATAGACCAAATGAAGAGAATTAACATGATGTTCATGGAAATGTGACACAAAAGAGTCACAATATTATACTCCATAACTTCAAAAAGGGACCAAATTAGTGTGAATCCAATTAAAATTGATCCTGTTATTGTCTTGTCTCTCCATAACAATATGTCAGCAACTGCCAAAATTAAAAAAAAAAACAAAAAAATAACAAGTTATAATCAATAAGAACAAAGAAGTAACATGCGACATAGGCTTATATACTGGTTTGCGAATAAAGTCTCATAACTTCGAAACTGAAAAAAGAAGAAGCTACATGTAAAGTATAGGGATAATCTTAATAGTGTATATGTTGTTTTTGAAGAAAATTATGAGTTTAACCCAAAACAGACGTTATCACACTATATTAAGAATTTATTTAGGATATACGAGCTAATTCATGAGAAAATTATACGCAGTATTTCAATGGTTGCAGATGAGATTATTGTCTACGTCTTATTATTTGGGGTGTACCAACAAAGTCTCACATTAAAAATTAATGAGAAAAAATAAGTGTTAAAATTCACAAATTACCACTTTTAGCCGTCCCAATAATTGAAAAATAGTCATTGTCTTCAAGTTTAAAAATTTCCAATAGTGAACCACCCAAGATCATGTCCTAGATCAGTATTTTCACTCGTGAAATTTGAAACTCATGTGACAATGTGTTTATTTTTCAAAAACAAGGCCGAAAAGTAACAAGGAGCTATTTTTACAGTGTTGGAATAAGCTTAATGATTTTAAACTTCTTGGTGAAGATTATACAGATTTTACACAAAACGAACAATATCACACCATATTAAGAATTTCTTCGTGCTAATTAGCCCAACATGCCTCAATATATATATATATATATATATATATCTTGAATCCGCCTCTCTTCTAAACAAAATGAAGAAAAATTAAATGAATATTACCTTTTCCTCCTCCAAGAATTGCATGCATTGGCCTATTATGAGCCAAAAATCTTCTTGTAGGTACTAAATGTGAAGGGTGTGGATCATCAGAATCAGAAGAATAAATTGGCATGTTGTTTTTATAAATTTTATGAACAATATTGAATTATTATGAGCAATAATATTGTTGAAACTTGTTGGAGTTTGAATATAGTAGAAAAGTAGTATGGTTTTAATTTTATATATAGTTTGTTGTAATTCTAAATTTTGGAAGACAAGTATACATACAATACAACAAGCAAAGAAAGGAATAGCTTTAGCATGGCATTGAAGTTTTGCTTCACCTGAGAAATCTAAGCTAGCTAGCTTCTTTGTTGTTATAGCATTATATTACTAATTCATCTTTCTTTGGCATGTGTGTGAGTTTTAACATGTAGGTTACCATCGAAGGTTGTGGTGGGATGGATAAAATATCTCTTCATCGTTACTTAGAGGTCTCAGATAATTACTTATTCATCTTTTTTGGCATGTGTGTGTTTAACGTATAGGTTACCACCGAAGGTTGTGGTGGGATGAATAGGATATCTCTTCATCGTTACTTAGAGGTCTCAAATTTACTAATTCACCTTCTTTGGCATTTGTGTGTGTTTTAACATATAACTTACCACCGAGGGTTGTGGTGGGATGGATAGGATATCTCTTCATCGTTACTTAGAGGTTCAGATTCAAATTTTCACAATGAAAAAAACCCTGATAAGAAGTAGTGGCGGAACCATTTTATGTATAAATTACATTGATTAGTCAGGTTCAATTTTACGTGTGTCTCTATTGTTTTATATTTTGACACAGTAAAATTTCTCATTTTGCCACTAATAAAAAGTGCTTGTCTTTTTAATTGGTCATATGCAACACAAATTTGAATTAGTCTAGACCTCCAAAGAGATATCAAACACTAGATGAAATTACGTTAGTACCCTACTGGCTATAATTACACGATTTAGCCTTTAAATGGATTACTCTTTAGTTTTTGTTCTCTAATTGGGCTGATATTTAACTTTTACCCCTAGAAATCGAACTTATACTTAGGGAAACATAAATTCTTTAAAGGCGTGAAGCATAACTATGGAATATTATGATGCAGAAATTTAAGCCTATACTCCATAAAAAAATTATTTACCTTAAGGGTAAAAATTAAAGACCAACACAAAATAGGACAAAAGTGCAAATGACCCAAATTATGATTTAATTAACTAGGCTCAATTTCTTTTGCAGGCCCATTTAAAATCAAACGGATCATACCAGGCAGAAATTGCATTAGGTAGCCACAGTTTAAACTTCAGTCTTTCGATTAGAATTGGACATTTGGACTGCACTAATGTTAAATACATTATAAATTTGGTTATTTTTTAAACGGAGGTCCTAAAAGCGTTATTTCGCTCGTAACTAACAGAACTATGTTGTTAATTCGTCATTAAATAAAGTTAGCAATGAATTGTGTTGTTTAATTATGAAATTTGTCCATCACTAAATCTTATTTTTTTCTTAAGTAGTGCTAGCTTTATTTTTGTATAATTTGTTGGTAAATTTTAATTTAAAGCAATTGAGTTAAAGACATGTATCAATGTCATGTCATTTTCCAATTTATTTATGCAATCTGAACATTAGACTTAAATGTCAACTTTTTGCAATAAAAGTTTCCATATTTATTGGCTTTTTTTATTTATGAAATATATAATCAAAGATTTAGATAAGATCTTTGACCACTAAATTGTCTTAACAAAAAACATTTTTACTTTACCTTGATGTGGTGATCTTATTAATCATCAAAAGTTATAGGGTATCAAAATTCTACTATGAAGTAATCATTAATGACTCTTATTATTTATGGTACATTTTAGGTCCTGTGAAAAACTATTTGCATAGACTAATCATTACCAAAATTAATTAAAAGCATTTGTTTATACATTGAATTTCAACACAAGTTTTGGGGTGGGGTGGGGGGTGGGTTGAAGTTATGTTTTTTCAACATAAGATCGCTAATTCAGATTCGCGTCGTGCAGATTTCATAAAGAAAAAAATATTGTTTATCGGGAGTTTCTTCATTTTCAGTACTCGAACTCAAACTCAAAATCTTATCATACCCCTTGATATTATATAATGATATATTGTCACATGTTAGTCATAAAAATTTTTACCAACATTAACGATTAAGTCTCATCGAAGGGGATCGTCAAAGCTATGGCAAAGGTGTATTCGTGCGACCTATATATGTGTCACAGGTTTGTTTCAGAATAGACTATATATGTACCTAACATTATGTTTTCCTCTTAGGATGCGATCTTTTCTCATCATGCAACACAAGATACTTCATGCATTATAAAGTCATATATACTACTAAAGGTTACGGATCTTTTCACATCCTACATGGACACAAAATGCTTTGTGCATTTAAATCGTATATATACTATATAGTATATTTTTAATGTTGAAAGAATTTTTGTACGTAATGCATGCCAAGATTGGGCCCTTCATATAATGATGAAATCATATTTGATGTTGACTTAAAATAAAATAGGACAGCAATAAAGTGTTATATTATATAGTAGGCGCATGCCATGCCCAAAAGTTAATGGATTGGATCACATCACCGAAAAAAAATGACTTCTTCATGATTAGGAGACGCTACAAATATTTATTTGCGCTCGATGTTAATATCACATGAATATATATATATATATATATATATATATATATATATATATATATATATATATATATAATCATTTGGACTATTAAGTTTTTTTTTATGTCGATAGCGTTTCTCATCTTTTAAATATTGAATCATTGAAATATAATCCACTGTTAGAGTTCTAAGGATTATAAATCGAAGTTAAAAATAGATCAAGAATAATTTTCTCGCTAAAAAATGTTTTCTTTCTAGAGGTCTCAGGTAGTGGAAGATAAATAATCACTAAGGAATAGTTTTAACTATGACCAAGAAGTAAAACAATACTTGGGAGACATATATCTCGTTGACTCAGACTTTTTAATCACAATATAAAGAAAACTGTTACATATCATCAAATATTGACGCCTATAAATGTTTTATACATTTCATTTTATATATCTTTCTTTCCTTTTTAATCTGTTTATAAAATCATGGCATTTTAGAAAGAGCAAATAATTGTCACATGCTCTACAATGTATATAATTTTTTTATTGGGTTACAACTTTATTATTTGTATTTATTTTTGATGATTTTTTACAAAATATATATAGAGAGTCTTAATCAAAAGTTATTAAGATCGGATGAACTCATACGTTATTAATTAATTTTTTCATCTATCTGAATAAAGATTAAAATATAAACCTCAGGTGT
The DNA here is from genome assembly GCA_035578085.1 of Solanum pinnatisectum. Lineage (NCBI taxonomy): Eukaryota > Viridiplantae > Streptophyta > Magnoliopsida > Solanales > Solanaceae > Solanum > Solanum pinnatisectum. Next base: position 2,775,227 of record CM069080.1, on the reverse strand, counting down.
TAATAATTTTATATCGTGCAACACTTGCATCAAATAACCTTTCAATACAATTCCATATGTATATATATAAGGGATTTCGATATAACACAATATTTTAAATTCAAGTATTATATTTGTATTAAAATATAATAACTTTAAAGAATTAGAATTCAAAATTCATAAATTTTAAATTTTAACTTCGTCTCTAATTCCGCTCGGCCAGAGAATAGGACCACATAAAAAAGGGTGAAAATAAAAAGCTTTTATTGATTCATAATATTTGCTCATAACTCATGATTGTTATGATAGCTTCAACTAATGGTAAGCATGCCGATATTATTACTAATAATGTGTGAATAACTTTAAAATCTCTATCGACATCTTCTCAGTTGAGTTTGTCATGTCAAATTTATCTAATAAAATTTACCTTTCTTAGGTGATTCGCAAATTATTGTACATGAGCGAGTTTATGTAATGCACACGAATTTTTGTTGATTTCCAAAAAATAACTTTAAAGCCCTTCATTTTCTAAAATATCAAACTACTTATTTACTTGGCTAAATGTAGTCCACTTTCTACTTATAGATATACATATATTCAGGTATGGAAATTAACTACGAAATTCATCGTTTATTTATTGCTTTAATATTTAATAGCTATCATATTTTTTTCTTAAATTGTCGCTAAAAGAGGATTAACGACAACGCTATCCATCGCTAATTCTTATTTTCTTTTTATACTGTAAATCCACAAAACCAAAAAATTAAAAATAAAAAAATTCAAGAAAAGTATATTATATTGTTTTTATATAATATACTCTTTGTTAGCATAAAATGTGGAAAGGATCAAATGGGTTTTAAAAAATAAATCCTTAGTTTACTTTAATTAACCCAGCACATGATTAAGGGAAAAAAAGGTAGAGGGGAGAAAAAGAAAATCTTCTTTTTATTTTGCTTTTTGGGTATATATTTAACTTATATGACTTAATATATTTTACACGAAACATAGATATAAATGTGAAAACTCATTAAGTTTGGATTAATATAAAATTATGAACCTATAAATTTTAAAAATACGAATTCCATCTGTACTAAAAGCCTTAAAACTTGAACTCGTCAAACATAAAAACTTCACTACTAGAAACAAAGGGTTTTTTCATAGATCAATGGAAAAAATTATACTATAAAACATGATTTTCCCACTTATTTCTCATCAAAACAGCTCACTGGTAAAACACATGGTGGAAAACAGATTCTCACTTAAATGTCGGGAAACTTCCGAATTTTGTCGTAGAAAAACACTACTATTTTTTTTTTCTTTTCTCACTGATTCAATCAAAATATTTGTGAAAATAGTCACTGAACATTTTTCGGTGGAAAATTTCAATGTGAAAATAGTGATTTTCTTAGTAGTGTTTGGATGCCTATGACCTTCCCCTTCTATAAATAGAGCTTACATGTCAATGTATTCATCACAACACACACAACAACATAGTAATACTCTCATCACTTACAACACAAACACACACACTAGATCATCCAAAATGACAATGAGGTTTGTGGCTATTTTTGCAATTGTACTTTTTTTGGTTTTTGTTCAAGAAACTAAGGTAACAAAAGCATATGTGAGTTGCAATCCATTGCAACTAAGTCCGTGTGCAAATGCCATAACATCATCCACAACTCCAAGTTCAATTTGTTGTTCAAAGTTGAAAGAACAAAGGCCATGTCTTTGCAAATACATGAAGGATCCAAAACTTCAAAAGATGATTTCTTCTCCTAATGCCAAGAAAGTTGCTACTACTTGTGGTTCCCCTTTCCCAAATTGCTAAGAAAATTAATGTCCCATTTCTATATTATTAGCCTTTTAATATTGGCCTAAGACGAGTTTATATGGAGTAACATGGTACGACCAGTGCTGAAAGTCATATAGTCGACCCTACTTGTTTATGTAGTAGTTGTTTGTTGTCTTCTATAATTAGCCTTTAATGTTGGGCTAAGATGATTTTATATGGAGTAACATGGTCAGTGAGGAGTACTCATATAGTCAGTTCCGACTTATTTGGGACTGAGGCGTATGTAGTTGTTACATTGTTGTATTCTATAATTAGCTTTTATGTTTAAGATATAACTAAGATGTGTATTTTCTTGTTGTTGAAGAGTGTAATATATCCTTAATGTTGTTCTTCAATTAGTAATATATTAATGTTGGTATTAATGTTTGGAGTTAATTATCTTGAACATGTTACTCTTAGGTAATATAATATAAGTTTACCAATGTTGGTTGTTGTAATACTAGTTTTCTTCAAGAAAAATGTGTTTGATCAATAGTAAATGTGCTTTTTAATGATGTCTTCTATATGAATTATTTCATTCATTTTTTGCCTCTAACCAACTAATTAAAGCTTTGTTAACCCATGATTAATGGTACAAATTACAATAGTTGATCCAACATAAAGAAGGATAATTTCATATTTATCTCCTCCAGGTTAACTTTATAACACTAATCCCTTGACCTAATTGACTCGACTAATCTAAATTCACATTGTATAGGGTTGTAGGCCTTATTAATGGAGAAATGTTGCCTACCAGGAGTTTTCCATTCTCCAAGTTTGAACCCGAGATGTATGGTTAAGAGTAAAGATATCTTATCCATCGAACAATTAATATCGAACAAGTTAGATGAAACTGATTTGTAGAAAGACAATTAGCATGTACAAACCAAGCTAGGAATATAATTTGAGAAGATTTGAGCAAGAAATTTATATTTTGTGACTAAGACATGTTTTTCAAACGGATTATATGATTATTATTTTTTCGAGATGGTTAACCACGAGGGAGATTATTCAGAACCCGCTGGCTTGGTGAAACATCTAAATACTTATAAAAGTATTCTTCACAAAAAAATTTGCCATTTTATACAACAAACACAAATATTATGAGAATTCATCATGAATTGACAAATTTTACGCTGGTTGTCAGCCTACCGCAACCTTCCTCCTTTATTCAAACAAACTAAAGACCAGTAATGTAAGCAAGCTCATACAAATGGAGTTAAATTGGGTCCTTACATCTGAAACAAACATTGTAGCACTCAAAATCTACACAAAGTAATGTACATTCTATCGAAAGAAATTCGAAAAAACTAATCTTTTCACACTTAATAAGGAAACTGATACCATTCTTTCATTCCATAGTTTGTTCACTTACATAGAATTACAAAATAAACTGCAGAAAATTGTACCCTTTTTCAAGTTAACTACCAACAAAATCATAGAGATCATAATCTATAATAACCTCCTCAGAAAAGCTATTACAGACACGACGTGGACATGGACGCGGATGCTGCTTAATACGAATTTACTTAAATTCCTACGAACTACGTTCATATATAATATATATTATGTATGTAACTATGGATGGTAGAAAACCAAACCAAGAACTAGAACTCTTCATGTTTAAGTTCCTCATCAAAACATCTTGTTCGATTTGTAAATGTGACGGACCTTTTAGAAGAAACACGGATTCAGCCCTTTCTTTCAGTAGATTCGGTATAGTTAGATGCTGCCATTCCAAGTCCTTCGTTTTGGTGTTTTTGCCATCCACCGGTATCAGCCTTTGAGTGTTTCCAGTAGTAGAAAATGGATCCGATCATTGATAGTAAGGTCAGGGCAGCGCCAGCAGCAAATACACCTTTTCGGAGGGTGGCACATGACAAGCTTTCAACTTGGAAAACCGCGCGATACTTTGTATGGTATGCATTCTTTGCTGATCCTGCCAATAAGCAAGCTTCTGCTCCTAAAAAGCTAACCCTGTTTGTCATTCAAAAGAGGAAGTAAGCAATAGATTTTTATAATCCTACTGCCATCAAGTTTCCGTGGCTGTTTTAAATAGGGAGGTTAAGCAGGGGGATTAAAAAAAGATCAACAGCTTTGCTAAATGAATTTACTGAAAAAGTAACTATCGTGGCGATGGCCATAGACTGTGGGAGACGAAAGGTAAAAAGAACGTGATAGAGAAGAAATGTGTATAAAGTAATGAAAGTATATATCTCTGAGAACTTCGCTAGTGTTCTCACTCCCCTCTCCCTTGCTCCCTCCTCATTTTTTCCGCTAGCGTTTGGCAATAGATTTTGGGAGTAGTTTTTGATATTTATCTTCAAATATCTGTTTGGCCATGAAATTTGACGACATATTCAAGTATTTTTCAAGTTTCCAAAAGTGGCTCGACTAGTTTTTGGATTTTCGGAACTTCTACAACTTCAAATTCCAAAAATTACACCATCAAAAACTCAAATTTTCAAGTTTCAACTTCAAAAACTATGGCCAAACAAGAGCGAATCATTTTCTGGGGAACAAAGTTGAATGTGTTCTTATTTCTTCATATGTTTATTTAACAGGTCTTTTGCCTATTGTTTGCATTTTAACTTGCATCTTCATCATTTCAATTTTCAAGTAATGGATTATTAATTTCAATTTGGCATCTTAATATCACTTTATGTTCTTTAACATACAAATGTTCATTAAATCTTTTGTTGCTTTTATCCACTACCGAGAACACCATGTCAACATCGAAACCAATGAGAATAGCCTCATGCACTAGCCAACTATCTAAACGAGATATCACCTATCATCATCACATTCAATCATCGCCATCAAAACCATCCGTGTTTATGCTAGGGCAGTGTCTATGCTAGTTGTCTAAAACAAACTGTTTTACTTGTCTCTTAAGTCTATTAAACAACAATATTACTACACCTTACTCCCAAAGAAAGTAGGGGTCGAAGGTATGAATCAATTCTGCTCTAATCAGACCTAAATTATTCGTGCTAACTCCATCAAACTAGTGGTAGAATCTACTTGAGCCGAGGTTCTTTCGGAAACAGTTTCTATGTCTTCACAAGGTAGGGGTAAGGTGTGCGTACACACCACTCTCCCAGATCCCACGTGTGGAATTAGATTTGGTATGTTGTTGTTGTCATCTCTCTCCTAATTTAGAGACACTAACCGACAAAGGTGGAGCCAGGTTTTACAGCTTATGGGTTCGGAATTCTAATTCTTTCAAGTTAATGGGTTCTAAGCTAAATAATTTGTACATATTTAACATATTTCTTAAGAAAAAAATACAAAATTTGAACTAAAGCTATTGGAATTGGCTGAACCCGCACGCTCCACACTAGCTCCACCCCTGCCTAACTGAACACAAAAGCAAAGCAAACACTAAGCAGAACTGGCTGAAAGTTACACGTGTATACTTCCGAAAGACAAAAAACCATCATCACAGATTGTTGAAGTTTCCTCTTTCAAATTCAGTTACAATATATATGGAAATTACTTTTCATGGTTCTTCTTAATTAACTTGTGTATACATACATCATGAGATAACCAGACTAACTGTTGTACAAAAAAAGAAGTCAAAACACCCTTCGGGGTGGCCCAGTGGTTTGGGCTTGGGACTTCTATGTTGGAGGTCTCAAGTTCGAAACCCCTTGCCAGAGAAAGCAAGGGGTTTGCCTTCTGGGTCGAGCTCGTCACACTGGGCTTGCCTAGTGCGAGTTACCTCTCCTATGTGGTTTGCGAGCTATTGCATATGAGCGGGAGTTTTACCCTGTGCACACCCAAAGGGTAGCGGCGGCGGGTTTCCCTTGTCATAAAAAAAAAAAAAAAGAAGTCAAAACTCACCTCAGTGGAACTCCAAAATATTTTCATTATTTTTATCTATTCAACCACTTATTTTAGTGCCGGTAAGATTGGGCAAGTGGCAATTCAAAGATCCATTAAGGGTTTGCACCTGTGACAGGTGTCACAGCTACTCGCAAATAACTTAATGAATCAATTTCCTCGGTGAAAAAGACCTTTATAGCGTCACACTAAGTTGTGATCGTACTTGTGCAATAGGTAAAGAAATGCTCAAAACCGATATTGGTTTTGAGCATTTCTTTACCTATTGCACAAGTACGATCACACCTTAATGCATGCTATAAAGATCAGAATTTATCTAGTGGCACCATTTTGGCTCAAACAAAATGAAATCTAAACCGTGAAAGAAAGGAAGGGGTACAGAACTTCATTAAATGGTGCAAACAGACAGGAAGAGTAAGGTGACCAATGAAACTCTGGAATACTGAGCACCCAACTACGGAGAAAAAGGTTAAATGGATTTTGTGCCTTTCAGACAACACAAAGTATACAAAAAATATACTACACGAGACTTTCTAGTTTTTTTTTTTAGTTCTGTTTTTCCATCTGTAAATTACAGTTGAACCTTTTTCATTCTTCTTTGTCACAAAATCATCCTCGGGCTTCTTCACCTATGAGTCTCCAATAAATCCAACATACGGTTACTCTATGGCAAGATTAAGTTTCAACAAGGTATGATGCCTTCATTAGTTTATAATTGCAGAAGTATCAATCTTAAACTAACAAATAACAATTAAGCCAATCAACAAAAACAATCTCATTGCCTAAATCACGTGAATATTTTGTTAACTTAAGTGGCTAAGCGCACTACAACCAGACAAAAGAATGTAAATAAACTAAAAGTAAGAGAGAGAACAGTAACTATGTTCTTACCAAGAGAAAACAAAGAAGAAAATGGCACAAGTAGTAGAACTACCACCCATCATTCCTCTTCCAAAACACAAGCACTTGGTAATGCCGTTGACCAACGTTTGGCTAATCAGAAGCAACCCAAATGCCGCCAATCCATAGGCTGTAGAAGCATCCGTTCCATACACACAGAACGTCTTTTCATCATACTCATCCGGTACAACTTTCGCCTTCACAAACACAAAACAACATTCAAAACTCCATCTTTGCCTACAAAAAAAAAACCATAAAAGGGAAACTAACTACAGAGAAACAACAATTACTACTACTACGCCTCAATCCCAACTCGAACAACAACAACAATTACTTTGCCTCAAATTCCAAGCAAGTTGGGGTTGGCTATATGATCCTTACTAACCATGCAACTATATTCAAAAACCAAAAGAAGTTCAAATCTTAACTATACCCCTAAAAACAGATCACCAAAAACATTTGATCTTCAACTAGACTCATTAGAAACAACAACAACATACCTCTGCAATCCCACTATGGGGAGAGTAGAGCTATGTTGCTTGGACTCTTCATGAATGCCGATGGTGCGTGTCAGATCCTTCCAAAGTAGTGCATCTTTGGAGGATACGACATGGTGCAGCAACATTTATGGAGAGTACGAGCAACATAGGAGTAGAGTGTACGCAGACCTTACCCCCCACCTTGGGAGATAGAGAGGTGGTCTCCGATAGACCCTTAGCTCAAGGAAGACTCATTAGCAAATAAAACCAAAAACTCAATCTTTACAACACCAAAAAACAAAAACCAAAAAATTTAATTTTTAACTATTCAACACCATCCAGAAATACCAAACACCCCAAAGAAACAAATCAATCCTTAGCAACACAAGAAACCAAAAACATCCAACAAAATCCAAGCTTTAACTATAACCAGATAAACAAAACACACTAACACAAAAACTATATCCAAAAACTAAGAACCAAAAAACCAATCTTTAACTATACCCAGAAACACCAAACACCCAAAAAAAAAAAAAATCAATCTTTAGCAACACAAGAAACCAAAAACATCCATGAAAATCCAATCTTTAACTATACCCAGAAACAAAAAACACCCAAAAATTCAATCTTTAACAACACAAGAAACCAAAAGCATCCAACACAATCCCAATCTTTAACTAAACCGAGCAACAAAAACACACTAACACACCAAAAAAACAATCTTCACCTAATTCCAACAACCAAAGAACCAAAAAGACTCCATCTTTAACTATACCCACAAGCAAAAAAAAGCAAAAAACATAGAAAATATAAGATAAGCTCAAAAGGGTACCGTGCTACGACGTCGTTCAGCACCGACAGCAAGAACAAAAGCAATGAGATGAAGTGCAATAACAATTACAAGAACAGGAATAGAAACCGCCATTACTGGCCAAACTGGAAAAAACAAATTCTCAAATTCACTATACTTTTTTTGTGTTAAGTAGAGAGCTTTTACTTTACTTTTATTCGAATATAATTAGCACTTAGCAGCTGTTTTTTTGAAGCTTTGAGTTTCTATAACACAAGTGTATATCATTTTTGTAACTTTATGAGAAAAATGATTAATCAAATAGTGTTTTTGGATGGTAGGGTCCTCCTCCTTCTTTGTTTGATAGTGACTGTGTACACTAATGAGTCCGAGTTGCGAATTAAGTAGCGTTTAGCCATAGATTTTTAAATATTATTTGGGTGAAAATTTGGGTAAAATTTCACCATGTGTTTGGTCATATTATTTGAAAACATATTTCATTTTTTTAGAAAAATATGATTTATATTCATAAGTTTTAAAAACTATCAAAACTAACCATAAGTTTGTAGACACGATTGGATGATCTACGACAAATAACAGTAGTGTCCATGAGACTGGAGCAATGTGGTAGTTTGGAGTTAGTCACAAGATCATTCCATATATCGCAAGAGAGACAAAGATACGACTTTGTTAAATTTGCCCGATTGTTTATCATTTTCATCAACAACCATATCATCACTTTCAAATTCACTGAAAATTTCATCACTATTTTGGTGTTCACATAAAAAATTATGTAATACAACGCAAACAATTACTATAGAGGGTGATTTTGTAAAAGATAAAAGTTTGGTGTAAAATTTTAATTTTTAAAAGATCCCAAATAATGATATTTGGCTCAAATACTAGAAAAAACTAGTATTTGAAAATTTGGGATATTTGCCAAAAATATTTACCAAATAATGACAAATTGTATGGACAAACACTATTTGTCCTCAAATATTACTTGGAAAATCTATAACCAAACGGGTCCAAATTATCTCGAGATTATTGTTCACAACAGAAAGTCGAATAGAATAAGTGAGATATTTAAAAAAAAAAAATAGCAAAATTTTCACTTTCTTTAGATGAAATATATATTTATTTCAAATTTAATTTTAAATATCTCATCTTATCTCGAGAATCGACCAACTTTTTTCTTTAAGCAAAGAAAGTGAAATGTGAAAAGTTGAAAGAGAATAAATGTAGAGCTGGAGTTTGGGTGGCTGCCGGTTATCCGGTTGTTCTTCACCGGCTTTACTGCAATTTTTTTCCTTTTCGGGTGATTTCGTATTAAAAAAAAATTTTCAAGAAACTATTTTTGAGAAAAATATTTTAAAATCTTTTAAACTAATTGAATAGGTCATTTGGAGGTGGTGCTTTCAATATAATTTTCTTTATACTTAGGATACTCAAAACTTGAACTCGAGACTTAATTAAGGACAGAACAGTCCTATCGTAACTCAATTTACATGATGCACTTTCTATTATAATTTGTCTTAAAAATATTTTAGCAACTTTCATATATAGCAAACACAAACAATTATATTTGTATACTATAGTTATAGTTTGCATAATTGCGCTTCATAGCAAAATTTATGTTTGCTATACATATATACAAAAGAAGCAATTGTATAATATGTTTCGGTATACATATACAGAGAATCAATTGTATAATATGTGTTTGTATAAAGCGAGAAAGAGAGAAAGACAAACGAAAACTGGGCAGGGGGCGATCGTATTTGTATAATCATAAGTGTATAGGACAAAAACATATGCATTTGTATTTGTATATACAAATTTCTCTCACTTTATACAAACACAAACGCAATGTATACATTTGTGTTTGTATAAAGTTAGAGAGGCGAGTGAGAGTGGCGAACGAGATCTGGGAGAGTGGCCAGCGAGAACTAGGAGAGGGGAGAGAGGGGAACAAAAATATATGTATATATATAATTTTCTCTCGCTTTATACAAACACAAACGCATTTTATACATTTGTGTTTGTATAAAAGTGAGCGAGATTGCCCAGCGAGAACGAGAGTGGCGAGCGAGATTCCACCAGGGAGAGAGGCGAAATAGCAACAGTTTGCTATGGGGCACAATTAAATCAAACTATGTTTATTGCATTTAATTTGAATTAATAGTTTGCTATTATATACAATTTTCCCAAAATATTTTTTATATTTAAAAATAATTTAAAGTTTAAATTTATTATTGCTCATATATATATTAACATGGGTCCAAGCAAAGCCCAATCCTCTTATTGGGTTGTCTAGTTCATGGCCCAATAGCTTAGCATGTTAGGTAGCCTCTGTCTATACAAATGGCCCATAAACTTCATACAAATTGATCTTTTGAAGGAAGTTCACTTCAAGCTATCATGGCAATATGATCCACCAACCTTAGGTGGGGGTGGGGGTGGGGGTGGGGTGGCGTGGGTGGGTGTAAATTATCTCTATTACATATGTTTATTTTATTTTCACTATTTGATTCTTGTACATAAAAAATGAGATCAAGGGTATGTTCGGTATAATAAAAATGTTTTCTTCTATACTAAACACATCTTAAGTGATGCTATTACACGCTTTTTCAGAAAAGGTTGTTTTTAGAAAACCCTTCTTGCTTCGAGCTACTATTTCAGCTATCATATAATCTTCCAACATGCTCATGAACCTAAAGTCATTGGAATCGCTAGCTTGGTTGACCAATTCAAAAGCAAATTTTACTGAATTTAGCCGAATTTGATTCTTGGTAATTTCTAACTCTACACCGTTTTACTTCTCAAAGAGAGATCTTTTAGTGTTAATATATGAAGTTCAAAACATATATCGAACCTCGAGTAGGAAAAAAAAGTTGTTTGATACACGCCTGTAATTTAGGATGAATTCAAATCCATAAAAAAAATAACTTGTTAATTATTAAATCACTTCTTAGTTAGGATCAAGATAATTAGTACTCTAGTTTATAACTTTATATATCATGATCTAATCCACATTAAATTTTATAACAGGAAGAATCTTATCTTGATTGACCTTTTGCTTTATTATTAGTTATAATATAATTCTATGACAAAACAAGAAAATAGAGAAAATTTAAAGTTATCTTTAATGTTCAAAATGTGATTATGCCAAATTAGAACATGGCTACATTCAAAGCACCAATTGGTTAACAGTAGAGATTATAAATAACCAACTATTAAGAAATTAATATACTACTAGTTGTGTCTATTAATAGGTGGTTGTGAAATTTTTAATTTTTGGTTGTACCTTATCTTAAGTTGAAAATTTATTGATATTAAAAGGAAACATACAACTACATTATAATCAGTATTAATACATCAATAATCTCTTAAATTTATCATCAAATTTTATTTAGACGTTCAACTACAACTTGATTCAGTTGAAGTACATTTGAACATAGATAATGGAAACCGTAGGGAAATCCACAACTTGTGCCTCTGTTTTTTGGGTGAACACTCTATGGTGAGAACTTTGTGGTAACCTACTCATTACGCAATAACTCGCAAACCACACAGCAGATGTAAATCGCACCAGACAAGCCTCATACGACCAACTCATAGCTAAGTAATAACGAGGCTGAATTTGATCCTAGGTCTCCGACATGGAGACCCACCTCCCAACCACTCAACCAAAATTTTGAAAGACAGATGAAAAGAAAGATAAAAATTTATCTGCATCCAATGAATACTTGACATGTATTTTATATATATTTATCATTAATTCATAATTAATCAATTATTCTCGTCTTTATTTGTAACTTCACCAAGATAAATTTATTTGACACTGATGTAAATAATTTTTTACACAAAAGTTATGTAAAATATCTATTTTCTAATCTCGAATGATCGTCATCCCATTTTATTGACCGTTAGGTCACACCAAAAAAAAATTGAAATATAAAATTATAAATATTATCCAAAATAAAGCACCTCTAAAATCCAGGTGGCATATTCGTCAAGATGCGTTTTAAGTTTTAATACACTCATTAGCACGTCAGCAATATTATCAAGCCGTTTGACTTCTAATTTAATTTTTAGATAATGTTAAAAAAAAGATTTACAATATTGAAATATAAATTAATAATTATTAAAAACAACATTCTTTAATCTCGAGAAAAAACTAGAATTTTGAGTTTCTAAATTTTACATAAACTACTATACATACAAATACAAAATTTGAGTCAAAACTATTAAATTTTGTGATATAGAGTTGCAGTATCAAGGCTCATTTGAATCCTCTATTTTCGATACAACTCATAATTTATATATAAAAGTTCAATAAATAATCAATATAAATCCATAAATTTAAAAATAGATAAGAACCTCAAAAATCAAACCCCCAAACCCTAAATTCCGACTTTTCTTATGACTAAACTTGTAGCTGAACTGTAGCTCCGCTCACCAACCAATCAAACCCACTATATTTATTTTATGCGGCAACTCGACTACGCCTATCCCTTAATTAATATTTTTAATATCTTTATTTGCATGATTTACCCCTATATATATCTTTCTAATATAACCATAAATTAGTAACACATACATAAACTTGGTTGCGGTCACGACCTTATTCATAGTCTTAAATATTTCAAAAAGAATATTTTGAAAGATTTATATATATTCATTAAGATATATATATATATAATTTTCTTAATTTATTTTTATCTCTATAAATTAATTTTTTTTTCTTGGATTTTGAAGTATAGAGAAATTAAAGATGGCTCCAGATCTATCAATGATTCTTCCTAGGGTTCTAATTGTTTCTAGAAGAACTGTTCGTAAGAACAAATTTGTTGATTTTGTTGGTAAGTAGTCGATCGATTTCTCTCTTTGTTTTAATTTTATATGTGAAATTAAATTCGTAGTTAATTTCATGTTTTTTTATTAGAGTTGTTCTTTGGATAACTAAAAAGTGTAGCATGACTGAATCTAATTGAGGTTCGTGTTAGTGGAGGAATTGGGTTGGGGATAAAAGAGGGATTTTTGTTGTAAGATGTTTTATGAATAAAAAAATATTAATTGTGACATTTTTGAAAAATTGTTACATTAATTGTTGTGATGGTTTTTACTTTTCTATTTTTTATTTTCTTTAAATTCTTGTTGATAATTGATAAGCAAAAAGATCTATCAAACATATATATGGGTAATGAATTGTATGATTGACTTATCTGAATTGTCTAAAGGGCATATTTGAATTTACTTGATTATATGTTCTACATCTGTATGCAGGTGAATATCACTTAGATCTTATCGTGAGTTATGGAGCAGTGCCTGTTATAGTACCGCGAGTTAGTGGTGTACACGTGTTACTAGAAAGTTTTCAACCAATTCATGGAGTTCTTTTATGTGAAGGAGAAGACATTGATCCATCACTTTATGATAGTGATGAATTATCTGGATTATCACAAGAAGAACTTGAAGAAATAAAAAAATTACATTCAAGTGACACAACAATTGATAGAGAAAAAGATTCAATTGAATTAGCACTTGCAAAACTATGTCTTGAGAGAAATATACCTTATTTGGGAATTTGTAGAGGTTCACAAGTCCTTAATGTTGCTTGTGGTGGCACCCTATATCAAGATTTAGAGAAAGAATTGTCCAAGAATTATCAAACGTTATCTCGTTCAGACTCTCCAGAAATGTCATCGTTGATGTTGCACCCATGTCTTATTGGAGAATCAGACATGAACCCGTTGGGGTTATTGAAGTGCTTGAACACCATAGAGAAAGAATTGTCCAAGAACTGCAAAAACCTATGCTGCTCAGACTCTTCAGAAATGTCAGACATGCAACCATCGACAATATTGAAGTCTTGTTCGAGTGATATAGAGAAAGAATTGTCCAAGGATTGCAAAAACCTACGTTGCTCTGACTCTTCAGAAATGTTATTGAAGTCATGTCCGAGTGATAATGAGAAAGAATTGTCTAAAAGTTGTGAGAAGCTATGTTGTTCGGACACTCCAGAAATGTTGTCACATCGGTCAACATTGAAGAGTCAAAGTCAGAGTCAGAGTCCGAGCAACATAGGTAAAAAGTATGAAAAAGTTGTACACATGAACTATGAAAACTATGATGGACATAGACATGTGGTGAAAATAGTTGCAAATACACCATTACACAAATGGTTTAAAGAGTCATTAGAAGATGATAATAATGATGAAAAAATGGAGATTTGGGTTAATAGTTATCATCATCAAGGAGTTAAGAGATTAGCACAAAGATTTGTGCCAATGGCATTTGCTAATGATGGATTAATTGAAGGTTTTTATGATCCAGATGCATATAATCCTCAAGAAGGTAAATTTATTATGGGATTACAATTTCATCCTGAACGTATGCGTGGACAAGATAACGGTGATTTTGATTATCCAGGTTGTGCTATGGCTTACCAGGTACTTAATTAAACTCTCAACTTGCTAATTAATTTTATCGAGTTAAGAAGATGTTTTGAGTTTGAGTCCTAGGAATGGTGACAATTTGTCGCAATCCAAGCTCATGTTATGCGTGTTTTTGGGCTCAATGATGGTGTAGTTTATACGTGTCATGCATGAGCTTGGGTGGTGACAAATCTGTGAGGTCTGTTGGGTCAAAGCAGATAATACGTGTCATGAATTTCATGATAAATATATTGTCTTGCTTTTGAGTTCAATGATGGTGTAGTATTCTAAGGAATAAATTTGTGAGGTTTGGTGGACCAAAGCGTATATTAATATGTGTTATGAGCTTGGTAGGGGTTACGAGTGTTGAATATGAATTAGTCAGGCCGATAGATATTGAATACCATATAATGATACAATAAAGAGTATAAAAAGAGACTTTTTATAGTTTGATATTATTATTGGCCACTTGTCTATGAAATCATGTGATTGATCACCTATAAAGTGTTAGAAAATTTAATGAAAAGAAAGTAAGAAAGAATTTCAATTTTTTTTTTTGTGTAATTTAGAGAAATACACACTTTTTCAGAATACATAAAAAAGAAATGTGTCAAATCAACTTAATCGTAATGATTAGTATTAAAAACCTAATATTTCGACTAATTTAAATTTGTGCCATAAAAAAAAGAATATAGGGGATTTTAGCGCGAGGATTCCACTTTCAAGACTCGAAGTTGTGACTCTTGATTAAATGTGAAAGAACATTTATCATTCCACCACATCCTTTAGCAAGTGCTCTGAACAGAGTACTTAAATTACTTGATATTACTATTAATATTATTTTTTTCATATTTTATACTGACAGAACATAGAACTTGACGGCGTTTTAAATGTATTTGATTGGTTTTGTAGGAATTTGTTAAAGCAGTAATTGCATATGCAAAGAAGCTTAATGGTTGTGGAAATATACCGAGTAGAGGTCCAAAATTCAACCATGAATTAGAGAGCAAAAGAAAAAGCATTGTTAAAAGTTTTTCAATTGCAAAAAATATGTATAGCTCTGGAGTTGGCAGAATTTCAGAAAAAGAATCTGAACTTGAACCTGGAGCTGAATTTCTTGAGGTACAATTTTTTTTTTCTTATATATATATATATATATATATATATATATATATATATATATATATATATATATTTTGTAACTTCTTCGTGAGCAACAGTAAAGTTGTCTCTGCATAACCTATAGGTCACAAGTTTGAGCAGTCACTAATACCCCTTGAGGTGCGACCCTTTCCCAAACCCTACTAATGCGCGGATATAAACATGTTTTTCATGGTTGACCCTACTACATCATGAAAGTCCGTGTACATCATCTTACCCTCACTAGACCTAGCCACTTGTAGGATTACATTGGGTATGTTGTTTTATGTGCATATGCCTGAAGGGAATTCTTACGCTTTTAGTTGACTAACTGAACTTTCAACTTTGTTGGTGAGGGTTTGATTCTCCGACCACTTTGTAACCTTTTCCTTCATTTCCCTTTCCCGTACCCAAAAAAATGAATACGTATAATAAAACCACGCTCATTTGGAAGAATTTGAACCTACTAACTCTAGATTATGAACGATTTTGCGTATAACATGTAGGCAAACACAGCATTGAGTGTACAACAAGAGAATAGGTTGAAGCAAATGGGAGCAACAGTGAGGAATGCATCAACATACATGAACAGATTGAAGATGAATGAAGAAAGAGAAAAAATGGCTAGGGCTATTCTTGCAAAAATGTCAATTGAACAACTCTCAGATATGGTTAGTTTTTATCATAAAATGGGACAACTCTGTTCTGAGGCTTTAGACAAAAAGTTCAATGACATGGAATTAGCTTGAACTAAAAAGCAGCTCGGTGTACTGAGCTCACGTTATACGTGAGGTTTAGAGAAAGATCGAACCAAAAGGGTCTATTGAACTCTACATTATCTCTTTCCATTGCAAAATTGTGTTTTTTGTTCTATAAAATCTCTCTTCATGTTAATGATATAAAATCAAGTTTTTTTCTTTTTGTTGGTTGCAAAATTAGCGCATAGATTAGCGTTACTTACACATGAATTTTTCATCTAACAACTACAACTACGTTTCAATTTCAAACAAATTAGGATAGCTTTCATCGACATTCATATTTTATTTTTTTGCTAAGACAAAAAAACCTCATAATAAATTGACTTATTTTACGTTGATTGCCTACGAGCTATATCAGCAAGATCACAAAGACAAAGAACTACTTGAATTGCTACTAAGTACCTAGTAGCATATTATCTTTCCTTATGTGACACATCAACCTCACACCTATGTTGCTCAGACTCGTTAAAAATCGCCGCCAAGTGCATGTCAGATCTTAGCAAATTAGTAAATTTTTTAAGGATCTGACACAAGTGTGACAACATTATTAAAAAGTTCAAACCTAGCCTCACAGTGATAAGAAGGCAGCCAATATTTCAATCAATTCATTCACACTGCAACACCGATGGATGACTAATCCTCTAGATATAACAACATACACAGTGCAATACCACGAGGGGATTCTAGGAAGGGTAGGTTGTACGCAGACCTTACCCCTACCTTTGTGGGGGTAGAAATGTGGTTTCCGATAGACTGATACTGGAATAAAGGTGCCACGAAATGTTAACCAGCAGTCCAGCACCAAGAACACACACCAATAAGTCAATAGCTCAGTTTTAGCACCAAGAACAGATCAGAAAGAAAAAATATAAATACTGAACTGCCCAGAAAAACAACAAAAGAAAAGGCATGAGACAGAATTATACCTAAATAGTCTATTATTACTAAATAGAGTCAAATAAAAAGTAATGTACATGACATGGGGAAGCTACATTTTACCACCATATATAGTAGCTCTATCAAAATATGCTAGAATACTAGTATAAATAACACCACCAACAAATTCAAGGCAGTAAAAACAGCCAGCTCTCTCTACTATAAAGCGAAAATGAGGAGCATTATGGTGCCATCTTAATATTATACTGGTTCTTTTCTTTCAGTCATTCGATCACCTGCACAAGCATTGTTACTCATCAGCTCATCTGTTACCTTATCTTTTATTTGTAACTTCCCTCGAACTTCTGTTTCGTTACTAAGTTTCCACTCCTTTCCCAACAATATTCAGCCCTTGCCTGAGGGCTGGTTTTCCATTTACGGTTTCTTTTTCTTTTTTTTCCTTTTCTTTTTTTTTTTTTTTTTTTAATTTTGTTTTGCCTCGTAGTATAGATAACAGCATTGTAACTAAAGGTTAGAGCGAATCCTTAAGTCTTAACCCATTTTTCCTTGGAAAATCAACAGCTGTATCAACCACAGAGTAGTTCTCTAACCACAAACAGAAGAGAGTATCTCGTTTTCACCTCTGGCAGAAGAAACTGAAATCAGGGTGATTGACCTGAAGAAGTGTTAGCCAGTTATCAGCAGCCTGTAAGAGCGAGCTCATTAACTGTCTTCCAGGTCCACCATTTGGAGTCCAAAGTGACGCTTTAAACTTGTATGAAGCAAGGCCAAAAGCAGGTAGTGGAATCTTAGGGGCCGCATCCGTATCAGTTGGACATGCAACAACCGCAGTATGACCACTTTGATTTCCTGCAGAAAGTCCATGTAAAATTTCAAAAACACATTTGCAACAGAACAATTTAGTTAAATGCTATAAGCAACCCACGTTAGGCTACTGTAATACACACTCTTAACACATACTTCGCCAGATTTGTTCACCGGGACATACATGAATAACAAAACCAAAACTCAAGGAGAGGTTTGCTTCCAAGTTCCAACATGCTAGCAAAGAGCTAATGAACTTAGGGTGGACATCTTTTCACAACAAACTCTTTTTTACCATACTAATGCCCCATTTATAGCCAGGACAACATGCTAAACTCGACAGAAGACAACATTGCAATTTTGGAGGATATCAGATTTAAGGCTCCATAAGTCATTCAAACCAAACAACACTGCATGACACAAACTAAGTCTTGGGCTAACTTCACTACTGATGATACCAAACTCCAAAAGCTCTGCCATTCTATTCCATTAAGATTATATCTTTCAAGAAAAATAACAAAGTGAAAAAAATAAGTTAGCTTCTTATTCCTATTAAAAAGGACTGAGACAAGCCTTGGGACTCGGTTCAAGTGGCAAAAGTTGAGGGTCTTGTGTAAGGCCAGAAGTTCAAGCTCTGCACCATGCAAACTATGCCTGGTATTTAAGTGGAGAAGGGTAGAGGAGAAGGCCTATTATCCCGAGTTTCAAAGGCTGTGATTGGTCCTAACAATTAGCCAGACGGATTTTCTGTCAACAAAAAAAGAAGAGGAAACCTCGCTACACAACTTCCACATAGGTTATATTTATGTTTCTCTTATAGAACTATTTTGGAGGCTTCTTATAAATCCTTATTCCCATGTGAGATGAGTTTAATATATTGATTGCAATGGATCTATGAAATTGATGCAGTCAAAAATTCTTCGTTTGACAGCGATTAGTTCTCTTCTTCTTTTTTTTCTCGAATAGATTAAGGAAATAAATGAATACCAACATACTAGTACAGATGAACATACGTATGCAAAACACATTATGAAAAGAATAAACATGGAAAATTGTGAAAGGGAACAGAAGAAGCCACAGTTGTAATATTCACCGAAAAAAACAAAAGCAATTTAGGGTGGAAAATGTCAAATACCTGGCATGGGTGTATGAAGAAAATGAAATGTCAGAAAACAAGCATCCAGAGCTTTTAAAGTAGGTCCGGTAGGTATCCGGTAAATTGGATACCTGCATGAGAGACATCAGAACATTAAAATTCAGGGGAAAAACAAGTATACATCCTGATATGAAATGGGTAAGAAAAGCAAAAATACCAGGCTACAGAAATCCAACTGGAAGGAAGGAGATCACAACTTCTCATTGTTTTTAATTCCGGGAAACGTTGAGCAAGATCAGATATCTACAGAACACGAAACATAATGATAATATGAGATAAAACAAAAACACAAGAAGAGTAACTTATCCAGTACTCCCTATCAATGAAATAAACAAAAGATGACTATACTTTGAGGGAGAGGGAGGGAAAAGACCAACAATCTTACTTATCAAACAAAAAAAAGACCAACCTTGTCTGCCAAAGGTTCACGACCATAAGGCTGATCGTGCGCAAAATACTCAAACAGCAAGGCACCTTGAGAAGACCCAGATTCACCTTCATCGCTTGAAAATCCTTCTTGGAAGGTAGCATTACTGTCTCTTAATGATAACCCATCGATACTAAGAGAGCTTTCACTTGCTTGGCTATGATACATCCGTTGCTCCCTTGAATAATTCAAGCAACGTCTCTCGTGTTCAGAGTCACTACTTCCATCACTACTAGAATCCCGAAAATAGTCACTATCACTCTCCTCACCTGGTCGCC
The DNA here is from genome assembly GCA_035578085.1 of Solanum pinnatisectum. NCBI lineage: Eukaryota > Viridiplantae > Streptophyta > Magnoliopsida > Solanales > Solanaceae > Solanum > Solanum pinnatisectum. The sequence goes on along the minus strand of CM069080.1, from coordinate 2,755,502 downwards.
TACTATGCAAGAGAAAATGTCAATTCAATATCATTTGTTTCTTAAAGCCACTCAATCAAAATCTAAACAACATCAATTCAAGGTTTCAAACCCTTTCAGAAAACAGTAGGTGAGTAGTAGTATAGGACAATCTTTGAGACAGAATCATGAGCATTTACAACATACACACACGCATGAAACATGAGATCTAGCTGTATGCCACATGACCATCCATATACTAGCTAAAGAAGTGCATTGAGATCAACAATATTTCAGGAAAGCGCAGGATGATATAAATGATACATCAGAAAGAAAGATGGATGTAGAAGAGAGGATGGAAAATAGCAATTCCATAGCATTTGACCAAATATTCTGCTCCTATTTTCGAAAGCAGAAAAGGCACATCGAGAATAGGGAAAGGCAGACTCAAGAAGAGGGAGAGGGAGAGCAAAGCAAAGTGCAAATGAGAAGCCAGGTTCAGTGCTTACCATTAAAATAGTTGGAAAGAATATATAGCATGTTTTTTGATTGGTAAAACAAAATAGCATTTATCATTCTTAGGGGTAGTTTGGTACATTGGATAATAATCCCGAGATAAAATGCATAATGATTTTATCTTGCGTTTGGTTAGTGCCTTAGGGGTATTAATAAGTCCCGGGATTATTTATCCCACCATGTATACTACAATGATGGGGTTATCTATATATATGGTGGAATAACTTATCCCATGGGATATCCCAATCATGGAATAACTTTGTTTATCCCATCCTACATACCAAAGAACCCCTTCGTACTCGGTTTTTTGGGTCTTCCTGGTAAGATGGAAGTGTTAAGCTCACTAGAGTACCAAGTCGAACAAGAAGTGTAAGCTAACATCAAGATAATCAGAATAGCATGCAATTCAATCATATAAATAATTATGTACATATTTTTAAAATCCTATATATATATATATATTGAATGTATGTATAAAAAATGGATATTTTAACAAATGCAGCACTAGAGGACAGAGGTTCTCTTATCAGCTAGCGGGGAGGAGGTGACAGAAAAGCAGAACATTTACTCCCTAAATAAGGAAATTAGTTGAACATTTACTAATATGATTGAGAGCTCATCAAAGAAGATCCTCAAAACGGTTAACAACCTCAAGTTTTGATTCATGTATTTTATTGGCTAGTTCCGGTATGTCAAGTCTGGTTTACCTATAAAAAGATCTATACCATGCATTCAGTTCAAGGAAGGACCAAAACTATTGTTCTCTACCAAACCTAAAATGCACAGCACAGCTAATCAAAACAACTTCTTTACCTCATATTATGGAACCCCAAAACATCATTTCTGTAAGCACTAAATTTTCTTAAAATATAGATGATTCTGCTAAACATAAGAGCAAGAACATAATTGTAATTTATCAGAACAAACTAAATAAAGAAAACAAAAAGTTGACTGGAGTCGCACTCGTAAAGTCAAGTCATACAAGGAGCAAATGGTGTTTCAAAACTCATAACACCGGGCAATTAATTTAGATAACATAGTGTAGCAACTTGCACTAGTATCATGTAACAGAGGATGACTGTAAGATATTGAATTCACTAAAGACATTGGAGGCAACTGTGTTTATAGAGACGAACTCCAAATTTACTCTAGAACTCTCCACCCTTTCCACTATTACCCTATGAAGAAATCCAAACCTACAATCAAATTATCCAACTTGGGGGGCATCATATTCCCAAAGGTAAATTAAAGAACTTATTGACTGACCGAAAATAAAGTGATAAACTATTTATTTATTTAACTTAATGGGAAAAATTATTTCTCTTCATATAGTAAGCATGAGATAGCATTCCCCTGAACAAGAAAAAGAACAACAACCAGTTTCTGTATCCACATCAGGCCCACACTTTCAGTTCCATCTATATAAAATATGGTGACAACTGGACGTGTTTTTGGACTCCTCAGATAGTGAGGTGCAATAGGTTTTGCATCTATCCGCAGAGACTAAGTGAGAAAGTAACCATTAGGTTTAAGAGCTGCCCAAGCAAAGGCTATGAAAGCTCTTACAGAAGCAGCAGCCTACTGGTCGACAAAGAAATGCACAATCACGGTAAGATACCATCTAAAAAGACGACTGAGGTACTAGGTTAAGAGCCACGTCTCCGAATCGGATACCGATTTGGATTCTTTGCAACCCACACATTCACCCAAAAGCTGATTCCAGATACAGTAAGTTAATGACATTATAAAAGCGGAATGAAGCAGGTCGACAATTTCTAGCCTCTATCTGTATGTCTTGAGAACTCTTTGCTTTCCACTTCTTCATTGAAACGATGCTGATAGAACTATCTTCTCTTATCAATATTATGTAGAATTTTTCCACCAAAAACCTATATTGCTCGAACTCTTCAAAAATGATGCCCCACCCAAGTTGGATACTTCAAAAATGCACACTGTCAACATATTTGAAGAGTCCGAGCAACATTGCCAAAAACATTATGCAGTAACGACAAACAGGAATTGGAAATGCACACAAAGAAAATATCATGCAAAAACTTTCTCCTTGCTGAGTCTCTGATAATGTACACCAAGATTATTATACACAATTTTGAATTAATGCCGCAACTATTCTGTATTCACACTTTATGTCAAAGCAGATGATCATTACTTACAAAACCTAAATACACCCAATAATAATCGTGGAGCTGAAATAAGCATCAAGGAGTATACAGAAAACCATAGATAAAACAAAAACAAGCACCTTCCGTGTGTGGTATTGAGACTATCAATTCATAAGGCCAGAAAAATAGGCTGTGCCATGAGTAACAAAAAACTGATTTTAAACATGGAAGGAAAAAACAAGCAAATATATACCTTGTTTTGACTGAAGCCTTTGAAGAGTCACCATACAACTGAATACCTGACAAATAAGGCACATAGTACTGAACTGCACTATCACCTTCATCCAAAACCAATGGAACTCCAGCTCCATATGCACTCCATTCTTTAAAAGACTCCCATAAGTCGCCAAGTACATAGTAAGGCAGAAACTCCACATCACACGTCCTCCAACCCCTAATAGTTGTCTGTTACAAACACAACCATTTTTCACTCAAAACTTGTAATATTAACAACAAACGAAAACTAATCTTTCTTTAACAGTTAAATTTTCAACCACAGCCAATAGACTACAGTAAAATTATCAATCATACCCAGTAAAAGATTTAAGTCTGTACATCAATAAAACCATTTTCCAATCAAAACATATAATCTTAACAATGAATGGCAGTTAAACTTTCATTCCAACCAAATTCCAGCAAGCTTTAAACCAATACAACCATTTTCAATCAAAACCTTATAAACTTAACAACAACAATATACCAAGTGTAATCCAACAAGTGCAGGCCTGAGGTGGGTAGAGTGTTCCCAGACATTACCTCTACCTAGTAGAATTAGAGAGGTGATTTCCGATAGACCCTCAGGCTAAATAAAGCATGACAGACAGTTTGAAAAAGAGATATAGATATGACAGCAATAACAACAACGAAATAATACGAAATAGAGACATTACACAGCGAAACGGAGAAAGAACGGTAACAACAACGAAATAACAGTATTATACTTTTTGTACTAATCCAATCAATTAAACTCTTGGAATAACTCATCAATAATACAAGCTCAAGTATTATAAAAAAAAAAAAAGAACCCATAAAAAAGAGTTTAAAAATCTAATTAAACAGCTAAATAACACAAAGCCATCATTTTTTTAAACCTTAGATAGATATTGAGCAGGAACTGAAGGAGTAACAGATTTCAAAAACCGCTGTAGATTACAAAGCGGCAAAACTTCCGATGTCGGCACGGCGGCAGCGACCGGCAACTCCTTCGTCGATTCATCGACGGCAGCCACCTTCATTTTCGTCTTCGCCGGAAAATTACTAACAGCAACATCACTCTTAGCTCTCCGTAAATTATCCTCACCATTAAAACTCCGATTAACATTCCGACGAGCCTTCGCAGCACTATAAAACCGATCTTCACCGTTAAAACTCCGATTAAACTGTAATCCACTACCCATCATCTCTTTATATGAAAAACCCCTAAAATCTCTATCTATATATATAAAAAAAATAGAAGTCCTTTTTTCCTCTATATATATCGATAAATTGCAATTTATATATCGATTATCTCAGAAATTCTTCAAGAAAACGATAAGGGGTTGATTAGGCTAATTGATTCTCGTAGAAATGAATCAAACGAGTAAAAATTAGCCACAACAAAAATTTTTTGGTAAAAATTCGATGACTTGAGAATTTATATAAACCCTAGCAAATATTGACTCAGATCAAAATATTACTAACAAATATATTAATCAAAGAGCATGTGGATTTGTATAAGAAGAGAATTTTTTTGGATTCAAATTGAAAAATTGCAGTTGAAAATGGAGGAGAGAGAGAAAGAAAAAAAAAGCAGAGTGACAGAATAAAATTATATGGGCAGGGGAAAGTGGGAAGAAGAAAACAATGTTATTTGAAAAAAATAGTTTTATCTTTTCATTTTGTTAAAATCTTGTTTTGAGCTGTATCTTCAAATGAGTCCTGCAATGCGTGATTTAAATATAATCGAAGCTCTAATACAGGCTCCAAAAAGGTGAGAAACCAAAAAAATATATTATTTTGTTGTTCTGTTTTTTATTTGGTGTCTGTTACTCATATATTTTTCATTGAATGTTTTGATATATGTGTTATGATTAGTATAAATTTGAATTTACATCAAAAAATTATATATGTATTAGGGATAAAACACTTTATGTATTGTGGATAGTATATATTTGAATTCACGTTAAAAAGTTATGTATTTAATATAAAATGTGTTTTTATTATCTTATAAGATACATGTATTTGTGAATAGTATAAATTTGAATTTATATTAAAAAGCTACGTAGTCAAGATAAAATGCTCTTTAACAAAAATGAATGTTATGTAGCTAGGATTTAAACTTAACCACAATACTTGTTGATATTTTTTATTTTGTTTGTTTGTTATTTTTATAGTTTATTTGAAGTAAAGCTATGATTTGAAAAAGAAAATTAACTTATTAAATTGTGGTCCATATAATATTTCCTTTTTGAAAATAAAGTCTCATTTTATGTTTGGAGATTGGAATATACTTGTGATGGAGAGATATTCTAATATGTTCATCTCATTAAAGTTTAATTATTTATCATAAATATTTTAATAAATCATAGTAGTAATTAGAATAAAACTTCTCCATCATTATGAACTATAACAATATCAATCTTATTTTTCTATTTTCATGTAAAAAATTATATATAGTTCAATATAAAGATTAATGTTTCAAAACAATTTCTTCACTCTCATTTTCATTTATTAATTTTTGGTAAATTCATAAAATTGTGTTAATAATTTTCCAAATACTTACCAACAAAATCATGGACCAAATTGGAAAAAATAGAAGTCTACCCAATCTAGTGAAGAGATTATGGAAAAGTGAGTTAATAATTCAATAAACTTTTAAAGTCACTGTGCACTTTATAATAATTAATAATTATTATTATAATTGCATTCAGTGTTCATATCATATCAAATAATACATTATATGGAAATTATTATCATGACTCATAATAGAATGAATGAAATTCCTTCATCCTTATTTAAAAAGTCTTGTGTTTAAATTCTAAATACAAAAAAATTACGATATGAAATATCTTTATCTTTTTAATAAATCTTATGCGATATAAATTTAAAGTAATTAAATCTTTATATGAATATTGAATACGAAATAAAAAATCAAAATGACCATATAGGAATTATGTGAAAAATGAAGGGTTTTTATAGGAATATAATTTGGACAAGTGGAATATGAAACATTATCTATTGGGGTTAGGCCAGAACAGCAAAATGGCTAAACCATAAAGTGATTGGCTAAAAGGGAAAACAATTGGATTTGTGAATGAAAATTAAAGAGACACGTGGCAATGAGATGTCAAACGTTGTCGTTTTGTTACCTCAGTTATCATCCCAACTCCCAAGACTAGTAGTATGAGGTGGCGATAACGGCGTTTGTTTGAACATGTTTTGACTCCTATCGTGAATAATATAATATGAGAAATTGAAAAAACCATCATTGTAACGAATGTCATTATAAAGATCAATACAAGTTTCAAGTACTTGATCGTAAAGTAAGTATTACTATTGAAGTTTAATTTTTGAATCTCCGTGAATTATGGTGGAATGAATAGAATCTTTAATTCTTAGACAGTTTTAACTCTATGCTTTGGTAGAAAGTTAGCGCCTTTGGTGTGAATAGAAAATGGAGGGTTGTGACTATGCCGAAGGGTTGTGACCTTTATGAAAAGGTTGTGTCCTTTCTAAAGGGTTGTGACCGTTTGAAAGGTTGTGCCTTTTCCAAAGTGTTGTAACCTTTCTGAAAGATTGTCTTCTTTCCAAAAGAGTTGTGACATTTACCCTTTGTTGGCTATAAATAGAGAGTTTTTCTCTCATTTTTCAGCATCGAATTCTTCCCTACTCTTGTATACATTTCTTACAAAACAAAATCGATCGATCGTGTCTGTGCGTGTGATTCGTTGCTGTCATTTTGAGTTCGTTGAAATTATTGAAGTTTGAGGTACCACTACTTCTTTAATGGTTAATCCGTTTTATCTTGAGAGGAATTAATCTACAACCTCGGATACTTGAGGGGATTAAATTTCTTAAGGACACACAGTGAGTTCCGTGGACTCGGATAGTTTTTTTGTTTTTTCTTTTCATCTTTTATTATTTCTTGTTTGTTAATCTGAATACAGGAGATAACAAGCTTAAGAAATTTAATGTTAGTATTTTTTGTGGTAAGGAAATTACTTCTATTTTCTGTGTTCTTTTTATTGAGGAAAAAAAAAAGAAAAAAAAGAGAATTATTTTATCATATGATAAAAGAGATTTGGGATGAATTAGTACTACTTTAATATGTTTGAGTATATTTTTTGTAGTAAGTTTTTCTTGGATGGGTAAGATTATTTTTATTTTCTTCCCAAGTGCATTCAAGCATTGCATCCCTTCAATTTTCTTTTCAATGAGAAAAGTTATTTTGTGCATAAAGGCTAAGATGAGCACTTTAATTTTTTCCCTATATTCTTGATTTTATATAACTATGAAAAGAAGTAAATGAACAAATGTTGTCTCCTAACAATATTTGAACATGAGTTTAGTTTCTTGTTGAAATTAAATGTCTTCTTGAGGAAAATAAAAAGATGATGGAAACTGAGAAAAGGAAAAAAAATTATTTGCATGGAATTATTGCTGACAGATAGAATATGATTCAATGAAAGTAAAAATCAGGTTCTATCTTTATTTTTCTTGATTATTATTTTCTTTTTCTATCCTTTATAAGTTATGAAATTTATTTCATAAATGTTAGGATAGATGGTCATTATGTGATGATCTCAGAATATGTCTTTATTATTATTAATATGTATTCTGTTTAGAGGAGAAAAAATAAAACTTTTGTAGTTTTCTACTCCATGTGAAATTTGATTGTGTTTGACTTTTGGAGATTTTTTTTTTACTCCTTTGGTTTGAAGAATATAAGAACTTCACGAACAAATTAGATTGTGCATTGGTTTGAAGAATATAGAAACTTCACCAATTTGTTAAATACTTTGTTTGAATGAATATTCTGACTTGAAGAGTACAAAATCTTAATCAGGAATATTAAGCTAAATAATTGAAAAAGATAAAATATTCATCGTTAGCTCAAAACAGTGTTGTATTTGAGGTTTCTGGAGATTAAAATCTTTTTGTTTACTACTCTGTCTAAATGTGAAACTGATTCGAAGAATATTAAAACTTCATCAGAATTCAAGGTTCATTAGGTTAACGATTAGAAAAATATAAGAACTTCATCGTTAAACTAGAAACAAGTTGTATAAAGATTGAATCTTTATTGTTAATATTCTAGATACTAAGTGGTTTCTCTAGTTGTGACAAAACGAAAAAAAAAAATACTAGTGACATAAAATTAGTGATTTGTGTGCTTGCAATGGGTGTTTATATGGATTAAATCTCCAAAAGAAGGCTTCGTGTTGCCAATGTGTAAGCATGGAAAAAAATATGTGGAAAATAATTTCAAATACTTGAAAAATATTTTGAGAACATATTTAAAATGTGGGGGGTTCTTTACTTGTGATAAAGACAAAATTAGACTTACTATCTAATTTAATTTGAAAGTACAAGCTATGAAATTTAATGACATTCTTGTATTAGATTAGACCCACAAAATTCTTGAAGTATATTTGATATTGTGGACGTTGAGTCTCTCTTTACTAGTATATGATATGATTAGTATAAAATCACAAAATTATATTACTCGTTCAAAAGAATTGTATTATTTAATGAAAAAGTTTCACTTAAAATATTGTGATTTTTCATGAAAAGATGTGTCTATTAAAATAATTTTTTTTTATAGACATGAACATTGGTGAAAAATGATCTATTATGTTTGTGTTGTAAAACAAACATTTGGGTCATATTGCCCTTACTAGACCGATGAGACTATGATCATGGGTAATTCTATAACAAATTGAATGTTATGGAAAGGTCCTTCTGAAAAGGACATATGGCAAAGTATTGACTCTAAAACAATGTCTGTATTTGAGAAAGTTATAAAAAGTAAAGAACAAAATATTTGTGGAAAAAGGTTAACTCACATAAGGTCTTTTCAAACTTAGTATTTCTATTTGTCCTTACTTGCTTAAATCAAATTGTTTGTGACATAAATGATTGTGACATGTCAATTACAAAACCTTGCAAAAACTGATCAACTTAGAAGTTTTGCCTAACTTCTAGTGCAATAAATCAAGATGTCAAGTATGTGTTGTTGAAAGGAAGTTTAATACCTTAGAATTGATTTACACTGACATTTATGATATGAAGTCAACACCATCTCGTGGTGGAAAAAAGTGTTTCATAAATTTTATTGATAATTGCACTAGATATTGTTATGTTTATTTGCTGAATGGTAAGGATGTAGCAATAGAAACATATAGACAATATAAAATTGAAGTTGAAAATCAGTTGGATAAAAAAAAATTATCATGATTAGAAGTGGTAGAAGTGGAGAATATGAATCTTCTTTTATAGAAATATATTTGGAAAATGGAATCATCCATCCAATTACTGCACATTCTCACCTCAATCTAATGAAATTGTTGACAGAAAAAAATCGAACTTCGAAGGAAATGTTGAATGTCCTATTTATAAGTTCAGGTTTACCACAAAATTTGTGGGGGGGAGGGGGGGTGTTATCATTATGGCAAAAGAGAACAACAAAAAGTTTGTCTGTTCAGAAAGAGAGAGAAAAAAAGTTTTGTTTGTTAGTAAAGGGAGTAACAAATTAAAAAAAAAAACTTTTGTTTGTTAAGAGAGAAAGCAACAAAAAGTTGTGTTTGTTCAGGCTTTGTTGTATCCTGATAGAGAATTGCTTGTCCTTCCTTAAAATATATACAAGCAATAACTCTTGAAAGATAGTGATCTAACAATTTCCAATACAATTTATTCCATATGAGAAATGGAAATGAGGGAACTATTCCCAAAAGGGTCAAAATAAGACCTAAGACTGTGAATTGTATGTTCATTGGATATGCTACAAATAGTAAAGCATGTCGATTTATGGTTCATAAGTCCGAACTACTGGATAGTCAAGTGAAGGGTCTAAACGACCTTGGAAAGAACCAAAGGAGAATATACTTAATAAAGAGATTCAGAGGCGTAGTAAATGTCAATGGACAAATTACTTCCTATGAGTTTGATTTTGTAATATTTCTTCTTGAAATGAGTCTCATATATTCTAAAAGTTATGTCCTTTGTGGACTCATTCTCTTTGAGAAAAGACTGTCACTAGTAAGACAGATTCAATCTTGAGCAACCATACTTGAGAGTTGATTAATCTTCCTCTAGGAAATAAACTTTTGGGTTCAAAGTAGATCTACAAAAAGAAAACAAAGTTGATGAAAATATTGACAAATACAAAGACAGACTTGTTGTCATAAGCTTTAGATAATAAGAAAGCCGTGTTTGACAGATAATAGCACTAACTAGGATTACATCAATTCAGATGTTAATTGCGCTAGTTGTGAAATATGGCCTTTAAATTTGTCAAAATGAATGTGAAAACATTTTTTTTGAATGAAAAATTGGAGGAAGAAATTTACATGGAACAGCCCAAGGGCTTTGTGGTTCTAGTAAAGAAAAGAAAGTTTATAAACCTGTTAAGTCACTCTATGGTCTAAAAACAAGCGCTCAAATAATGACATGTGAAGTTTGACCAAACTATGTTGGCAAATGAATTCATGATTAAAGAATGTGATAAATGTTTTTACATTAAAGACACTCCAAATCACAAGGTCATTGTTTGTTTTTATGTTGATGACATGTTGATCATCAAAAGAGATATTTTTGACATAAATGCTACTAAGCATATGCTAGAAAGTAACTTCGATATGAAAGACATTGAAGTTACTGATGTGATTGAAAATGTACTTGACAAGTTCAAGCATTTGGATTTCAATATTGTCAAGACTCCAATAAATGTGAGATTCGTACTTCAAAAGAATGAAGGCAAAAGTGACTCACAATTGAATTGTGCTAGAGTATTGAGAAGTATGATATATATCATGAAGTGTACGCGACCAAATATAGCATGTGTTATTAATAAACTAAGTCGGTTCACGAGTAATCTCAATCAAACTCATTAGATGACAAAGAAAAGAGTTTTGGAGTATTATTTAAAACATACTTAAAAACTATTGCTTTGCATTATAACTAACATTCAATAGTATTGGAAGAATATAGTGATGTAAATTGAATCACCTGGATATGTATTTACTCTTGGTGGAGGAGCAGTTTCTTGGAAATCTTTCAACAGAGATGTATCGCTCACTCTACTATGAAATCTGAGTTTATCACTCTAGATAAGGCTGGTAAATAAGTTGAATGACTCCAAAATCTCTTGAAAGATTTTTTGCCCAAACCTTTTAGCTCCAATATGCATACACTGTGAGAGTTAATCTGCAATAGGTAGGGCATGAAGCATGATGTATAATGAAAAGTCTCGTCATATATGACGTAGACATAATATCGTTAGAGAACTACTCTCTAGTGGAATTATCATAATTGACTATGTAAAATCAAAGGATAATGTGTCGGATCCACTTATAAAAGGCCTAACTAGAGAGGGAGTTGATAGATTATCAAAGGGAATGAGACTATGGCCGAGAACAAGTTATTGTGGCAGTAACTCTACCTAGAAGATTGGTGATCCCAAGATTTAGGTTCAAGGAGATCAAACAAAGTTATTGATGACGGTTCAACATTGTCAAAATATTTTTATGGTTCATTCTCATGATAAGACAATGTTCAGTAACAAGGATAAAGACATTAGGACTTTTTAATGATTTCTAAGTTTGATACAGGGTATATCAAATGGTGTATCTACGGAATAACACATTTAGAAATCACCTATGTAAGTGTGAAGTGTAAGCTGCTTCAAGGAGAATCCGGTAAGGCTAGTTCTCTACGCACTTATAAACCAAGACTTGTTCATGGCTAAAATGAAAAAACAATGAGAACCAAAAACAGTTCAAGGGTTGATTGTGTGACTTATGTTGTCTAGATATACACCAAAGCTCGACAGTTCAAAGATATCAAATCTACCGATTGACCGAGTATATCCGATATATGTTCACTATGGAAAGTTCATAGGAAAACCCACTTATCCAGAGGCAATCAATCCTTAATTACGAATCACACAGTTTTTTCATGCATATGTTTTAACAATAGTCATTCCCTATTCATGTGGAGAATTGTTGGGTTTTAAAGGTGTGAACAACAAATGAAGGGTCGTGACTCTCCTGAAAAGTTGTGACTATGCCGAAGAGTTGTGACCTTTATGAAAGGTTGTGTCCTTTCTAAAGGGTTGTGACCGTTTGAAAGGTTGTGCCTTTTTCAAAGTGTTGTAACCTTTCTAAAAGATTGTCTTCTTTCTGAAATGTTGTCTTCTTTCCAAAAGGGTTGTGACATTTACCCTTTGTTGGCTATAAATAGAGAGGTTTTCTCTCATTTTTCAACATCGAATTCTTCCCTTCTCTTGCATACATTTCTTACAAAACAAAATCGATCGATCATGTCTATGTGTGTGATTCGTTGCTGTCATTTTGAGTTCGTTGAAATTATTAAAGTTTGAGGTACTACTACTTCTTTAATGGTTAATCCGTTTTATCTTGGGAGGAATTAATCTACAACCCCGGGTACTTGAGGGGATTAAATTTCTTAAGGACATACAGTGGGTTCTGTGAACTCGAATAGTTCTTTGGTTTTTTCTTTTCATCTTTTATTATTTCTTGTTTGTTAATCTGAATACAGGAGATAACAGGATCTCCTTTAATTTGTCTCACGAAATACGAATTTGAATTAGTCAGAACTTTGCTATGAACATCACTCGGTGTAATAAATAAAAATAAAATTCGATTATGGAGTATGTACATTTATATTTTCAGTACGCGCAAAGGGCTTATTAGTTGAAAATTATTTTATTGCTACTAATATATGAAAGTTTATTCAAGAATGAAAAGTGTATCTAATATATTTAATACTATCATATAAAACTTGTGATGTTATTTTCGAGTTAGTATCTTAAAAGGTCACTCAACTTTAAAACTTTACTTAGCAAAGTCACTAAACTTTATTTTGTATCAATAAAATCACTCAACTTAGACATTTATATTACTAAACAGAAGGAGAAAAATAAGGGAACAAGAAATACTTTGGGATGCATACAATTACTTTGTTTCGTTGCCCTCTTGAGGTTCTGTGAATTTATTTTTCATATTGAAAAATTATATGATAATTCAAATAATGAGTTTTTTTATATAATATATTATCATGGTTATATATATATGATTAGTTTTCTCTTTAACTATCTTACATTTGATCTCTTATATATATATATCAAAGTAAGACACATCCAAGGAGGAATCAATCCTCCATTAGTGAAGGAGATTTTCTATATATGTCAGTATCCAATCAAAGAATACAATACGGGTGCAAATTACAATTATAGGTAACAATTATAATATTACCTATTACTATATATATATATATATATATATATATATATATATATATATATATATATATATATATATATATATATATATATATATATATATATATATATATATTACATTTACATAAATTTAAAAATATCACATATCATAATTTTTTAATTCTATGTAAAACTTCCCACGTTTTATATAGATAACTATCCTAATAATATTGCTAAAATTTAGGAATTACAATTTATGTTTATGTTTATATTTACATAAATTTAAAACACAAATTAATTTAATATGTAACTATATTTCCACAAAATATCTGGCAGATAATTGCATTTCCAAATAATGATGCTATAATTTAGGAATTAAAATATATAGCATGTACTAATGATGCTATAGTATAGAATTAAAATATATTTACATAAAATTAAATATATAATAGGAGAAATATTTATATAAAACAATTTAGCAAGGAAATACTTAAATTAAAATCAGAAAAGGAACAAAAAAATATTAACTAAGTAATCAACAAAATTAAGTTTAAAATCTGAAATAAAAATTAAAAACAATTTAAATCTTAAAATCTGTTTAAAGGAGAAGAATACTTATGCATGATAGAGTTTTTTAAAACATAATTCATATTCAATTAACAAAGTTAATTTATAATCTGAAATTAAAAATATTTTAAATCTGAAAATCATTTTAAATCTGAAAATATTTTCATTTTAAACAACAAAAAAAAAAGAAGAAGATAACTTTACCTTTTTAAAAAAAAAAAAAAAAATCTTCCCATGTTTTCCCATGTTTAAAAAAATAAGACGAATCTCTTCTTCTTTTCCTATTATATATTTTTTGTATCTATTGCTTTTTAATTTTTGATCGACTTTTAATAATTATATTATACCATCAAATTTTGCTCGATGTTGAGATAAAGAAAAAGTAGGAGTAAGTGGCCTATGAAAGTGAAAAATATCCTTTAAGTTTATGTATCATGGGGAAATTTTTTAGAGAATTAGAAAAATAAATGTAAGTTTTGACGCTTTTGATATTTTTGATATTTGGTATATTAGAAAGATAAAGTATAATGAATATTTTATTTAAGTTGAATATCTGAATAAAATAAGTATAATGCCTCTAATTATGATCCGTTAGCATCTCTGAAATAATTGGATTGTTACAAAAGATAATAGTTTTGCATCGATTTGGCCAAGAATGCATTCATATTATTTTTTTCAGTTTTCTGAGTGAAAGTTGGGAGGTTTAAATAAAAAAAATTTATCAATTAAATTTGTGTTTTTTCAAGAGAATCATATTAAAATTAATTATCATTAAAGTAAAAAATTAAATATTAAATATTAATTAAAAGTCGACATGCATCAAAAAAACCACTTGTTATTTTAGGATAAAATTAGTTGTCATTGTAATTTTAAGTTATTGGTATTATTAAGTGCATAATACATTTTATTACTTATTTTTAAGTATGAAATTATCATATTTTAAATTATCCGTGCAATGCGCGGGCATGTATATTAGTTTACTAAAAGTAAAAAAGATATTCCACTAAAATTTCTTTTTATTTAAAAGGTTCAAATTTAATTAAAGGATGAGTGATCATAATCATCCATTACAAAGTAATGGATAGCATGTACTCGTTGTCAATATGACTTCTGATGACAATCGTACAAAAAGTCTAATTTAATTTGTGTGTACGTTTCCAAAAATTTATTATAGTTTGAATCTAAAATTTATGTTATGCTTATTCCACCACAATAATGATAGGTTATTTGTACTCATTTAAAGTGTTTCCTACAAGTTGTATTTATAAAAATATTACTATAATTTTCAGCATATTGGATCTTCCAAAATATGCTTGGACGACTGATTAATTATAACAAAAAGATTAGTACTTTATTAGTTTATTTAATCACAAAAAGATAGTGCTGATTCTGCATGTGCATCATACTGGAACCCCACTTTGATATAAAAATGAAATAAAACATTTTTAGGGATTCTATTCACATATAATCAAAGGATTTATTAGTTACTTATTTTTTTAATTTAATAAAAAGAGTTATATGTAGTTTCCTTTTAGTCAAACACAAGATTTTTATATGTGAAAAATATTGTTAGGTTAACTTTTTTGATTTGATTATATATTTTTTTAATCGAGGGTTTATTAAAAATAAAATCTACTTTTAAACATATCATAAATATACAATCATCGTAATTAAAGGCGAAACTATGGATATAAACACATATTTATCCTCCAAACAAGCTAAGGGACAAGATTAATTAAAAAAAAATTAAAGATAAGATTTGACACTAATTGAAATGCCACTATAATTAGATAACACTCTTAAATTTTTTTTCTTTATATAATACATGAAAAGGAAATATGTCTTTATTAATAAAAACGCCAACTTACCCACAAAATATTTGGTATCCACAATTCTCACCTAATTGTTAGGATTTGTAGGTCCCTATAGTCCATTATACTCCCTCTATTTATTTTTAATTGTTATGTTGCGCTATTCGAAAGTCAGTTTGATTAATTTTCAAAGTTAAATTAGATCACATTAATTTGATATTTTAAACCAAAAAATTAGATATTCAAAAACTATACGAAAAGTATTATAAATTACGTATTTTTGCATATCAATATGATGAAAAATATTATCGTAAAATGTTAGTCAAAGTTCATATAGTTTGACTATGAAAAAGAAAACTATGACAATTAAAAGTAGACGAAGAGAGTATTTATAATTCCTCATTTAATTTGTAAAATGGATGGTTAACTAAAAATTAATTCATTTAATGTAGTAGGTGGACAATCAATAGCTAAAGAATAAAATATTTATATTTTTAATTAGAAATTTCAAATTCAAATTCAAAGGATAAAAAAAAAGTTATATATAGTCAATATTTTAATTTCATCTTTAAATGAATCTTATGCAACACAAATTTGAGTTATTCCGGGTCAAAATGGATTACAAGATGGCACATGGGATTTTTAAATAAAAAAATCTGTTTTCTATGTTATCTTTCTCTGAAAAAAGTTTTAAAATTTGTCTTAGGAGATAATATTATCATAGGATCTCTTCACCCTTATCTAGAGGCTCCGAGGTAGAGTATTGCTGGTAAAAAAAAATTCTAATAAAAAAGTTTTTTTTACCGACTAGAAATAATTGTGTGTGTATAAACTTCGAACATAGACAAAACTAGAGGGAGAAGAGGGTTCATTTGAACTTTCTTCATCCGAAAAATTAAACTATATATACAAGTTAAGATACTTTTGTGCTATATATATATATATATATATATATATATATATATATAGAGAGAGAGAGAGAGAGAGAGAGAGAGAGAGAGAGAGAGAGAGAGAGAAAGTAGGTATCATAAATGAACTACTGTAAAAAAAATTCAATCTTTGCCAGTTACTTTGACTACAAGATAATTAAATAAATAAAAACTTAGAAAATATTCAATTCAATATTCTTTTGTAAGTTGAAGTTGGAGTACCATTCAAAACTTTGAAACAAATAATGATATTAAAATGAAGCAATATTCATGACCAAACATTTAGAGGAAAAAAACAAGAATTATAATAACCAACAAAAAAGACAAAAAAGTTACTCCAATACCTCTTGTTGTGACATGTTGACACTTGTATTTTTTCGGAGTTGAGGTCCAGGCCTTTCTATTGTAAAAAATGACTCACATGTAAAAAAAATTAATTGAGAAGAAACAAAAAAAAATGATGAAAAGATTTAGTGATGGCTTAGCTCGATTGAAAGAAATTTGTATAATCAATAATATAAATTGACTATTTTTGATCGTTATTCGTAAGGTGATGATCGTAGTTGGGTCCAAAAGGATGATCAAGTATATTGAAATTGAGGCACAACCTAAACTTTTGCTGGAGTGAGCAATGAAATTTTTCTCGCAACGATCAAAAATTTATTTGAACAATGTTATATGAAAGTAGAGAGGTTATACATTTCGAAGAAAATATAATAATCATATGAAAATTAAGCATCAACTAATTTTATATAGTCTTCTAAGATTTAGTTTTTAGCTATTTGACCAAATTCATAAAATAATTGCTAGTGATTTCGGTGTTGACAGAAATTTTTGGACTCTCAAAGACGTCCTTTAAGTTTTGGTGAACCTAAACATTTAACGTTGTTAAAAAGATTTGTCTTAGCCCCACATTTTTTTTAATTAAAAAAGATAATTATAAGTTGTGTAATTTGACTTTTAAAATTTATATTATATCTTAGTCAGCTGATATTTTATATTTATGTCTCTCAAAAATAATGAAAAAGATTTTTTTTAATAAGTTCATAAATGTTTTAGAACTTTCAACATCTCCAATACGTTACGTTACAAAATTGGTTTCCCCAATTAGTTTTGTTTATAAAGACAATTATTTGATTTAAACATCAAAAGGTGTATTAAAACAAAAGTTGTGATGGAAGTGAGTGTAATCTTTTCATTCTTAATCAGAAATTTCAGATTCACGTTTTGAATATGAAATAAATCTTGATAGAGAGTACTTAATTGCCTCTTTAATTAGCGTTACACAATAGGAATATGAATTACTCCCTCTGTCCCTAATTACTTGTTCACATTTCTTTTTTAATTGTCCCTAATTATTTGTCCATTTTGACAAATCAAGAAAGGACAAAATTTTTTTACCCATTATACACTCAATTAATTACTTTAAAAATGGTAGAACTAATTTTTAATCCAACCACTTCATAATTAATAGGGGTAAAATGGTAAACTCATTATATCAATAATAATTTTTTTTAATAGGGGTGTCAATTCAAAAGTGGACAAGTAATTAGGGACAGAGGGAATAGTTAATATTCTAATACAAATAACATACCCCAGATGAAAAAATCAAAATAAATGAACGAAGAAGAAATCCACAATATTTATTTATTCATTTCTACTTGTTTTGAAATTTTCTAAATTTAATTTTGCTCTATCTTTCTCAAACGTGTGTTGTCATAATAACAACATCTCTCAAAAACTTCTTACTTAATTGCATACAAATAAAACAACAATTTTATAAGATTATTACAACAAAGCATATGAATTAATATCACTTCTTTAGTCACTTTTTATTTTAGTAAAAAAATATAATTTAGTAGAATAAATATAAGATTAAAATCATTCTTAAATAAATGCAAAATACAAATCGAACATGTAAAAAAAACAAATAAAATACTTATAACAATAATATCACATATAAAGGAAAATATGAAAAACGAACTAATAATTTTCTTACCAACCCTTACTATGGTAATCAAATCAATTTATTTTCACCTCAATTATTTTATCAGATATTTTTTTAATCTTTTACTAATATAAATAAATATAAAAAAGGAGCTGATAATTTTTCTTTTCCAATTGTACCCCACACGAGGGGGTTGTTGGTAGTTGGAATTTATTTTATGTCGAGGACAATATTAGAAGTTGAGAAAATTAATATATTTATAAAACATTATTTATTTAATAATTTATTTATTTTCATTAATTTAATAAAATTATGGGGGTCACATTCTCTGTTTCGACGCGGCGAAACAAGGAGGAAATGCATCTGTCGGATGCTATTTCCTTGGCGACACGCAATTCGAGGCGATTGAATATCGACAATCCTTTAAATTTATCAACTATAATATTTTCGATAATAAAATAATTTGTAGTATTAGTTAGAACATCTCAATATGCATTAATAAAAATCGTAATGGATTGATAAATCCTTATTTAATGTAGGGCTGATTAAATTTGATTTTGTGCATTGCAATGCTTATTTATGGAGGAACAATGCTTTTAATAGGACTTTTTCCATTCCGAGAAGTTCGAACTCGATATCTATGATTAAGAGTAGAGAAATCTCAGTTATCCTACCATAATCACATTGGTCCTACCACTAACTTTAATTTAGATACACACTTTTGAATAAAAATGAAACAATCAATATTTATTTAGTTTGTTAACTTCTAATTTTTCAGGAAAATATTATTCACTCATTGACAAATTACCAACTTCCCCCCTTCAAAAACTTATTTTCGAACGACATTATTTTGCAAAATAACTTTTGCTAGAGAAAATATGACCCATATAATGTCTTTCATTCACATTCCCATCGAACGAATCACATTATATGAAAACACAAGATATGAAATGTGAACTCAAAAAATTTAGTTGACTATATGGATACTGAGTCCAACAGTCTGTAAAAAATAATCGCAGTTAACATGATATTAAGTTCAACGATCTGCAAACAATTAATTAAAATGATACAACGTTAATTTTAGCTAACAACGACTTAATTGATTTGATTTCTTTATAGAGAAAAATCAATCCAAATCGAAACTCATACAAACAACAAAGAAAAAGAGAGAACCAAATATATTGGGCCAAAGCACTAATTGGGCTTTCTCTAAATGTTGCTAAATTCAGCTCACTATGGGCTACAGCCCAAATTACCAATTATTACTCTTAAGAAAGGAACAAAATCTTACCATTTTTAACCAATCGACTTAAAAAAAAAGGTTACTCACATAAACGTAATTCTAATAAGTTGATTAAAATTATAATCGTTTTGAAAATTGATTTTTTCATTTAGTTAAAGGGTCTACATCATTATAAATTATAAATCAAAATGAAATTACTGATTTAAAAGAAAATTATAATGCTTATTTGTATCACGTGTTTAATTGTTTATACTAAATTAGTGAAGTCAATTTTAATAATTAAAAGCGAAAAATGAAAAATACATATCACTTAATCATAGTCATAAAAAAACATAATATCTTATCTTTATTAATTTGATGTAAATAAATATTTTTGCCAAAAATAAAATCATTAATTTATTTGTGAAATGTCTCTGAATAAAACTATAGTAAATGTGGATATTTTTGAACCACTTCTTTCAAAAAGGGGAAAAATGAAACTTTGACAATAGAGTCCAATCGAGTGGCCATAAATGAAAGATCCATTGACATGTCGATCAAGATAATAAAGGTGATGTTGGCACCTATTATGGGTGTGGTCGAATCATCAATATAAATATATTCAAAATTTTAAATTTTTTAATTTTATCAAATTTGTAATTTTAATTATAGATTCACGATTAGTGAAGTTGTGTAATTTTTTTAAATTACTGTTCAAATTTCAACAAAAACAAAAGTTAATAAATAATTTTTTTCTCATCCATTTAAACCTTGGTGTAGAGTTATCAAATACTTGAACTGATTTACAAAAGCAGAGGTAGAGGTGATGACTTGATAATATGAATAAATTCATTAATTTTAGTTCAAAGTTTATATTTTATTTTTTAAAAAATTATTCATATATATGATTTATTAATTTAGAATGCAATAATTTAGAAAAGTAAAATCTTGGGATCTATAAAATTCAAATTTTGAATTAGCTATCTTTGTTGATGAAACATAACATGTACATAATAAAATGATCGAGGTAAGCCCAAGTTAATTCGACAATAAAATGATAAAGATGATTTTGACACACATATATACCTTGAATAATGATTGCAGCAATATTAGTTGAAATTTTGGCATTTAAGTCTTGTCTCAATCCTTCCTTAATCACAATACATCCCCTTTGGCTCATCAATATCTAAGTCTTTTCTATTTTGTATCACTTACTAATATTGCTTCATAATTTAGAAACACATTAATTATGTGTGAAATCAATTTTTTTTCCATGTTATAAAAGTCAATTTCTAACACTTGTACTTTAGCTTAAAGAAGATGACCTTTTAATTAAACTAATACTTACTATAATTTCATTTCTTTTTGTACATTAGTACTCTTCCTATGAAATAAAAGAAGAGGTACTAAACCAATTGAAATTTAAAAAATTGAATAGTGACTCACCAAAAATAGAAAATAAATAAATATCACTCCTTTTGAGGTTCACGAATCCTATTGAAGGGAGATGATTCAAAAAAGGTGATTCGATATAGCAATTCAGGTTCGTTTGTATTGAACGTTGCTATTAGATTTGACACGTGTTAGTTGTCGGATATATAATTCAAAAGTCATTTTGATTCGCTGGTTTAATATTTGCAAGGAATAAAAATATCATATAACTTGCATTTCAATTTTCTAGAGATTGATGAAGGAATATTTATTTTAAAAAAATGACTTCCAAACATTTCGCAATTGCTTTAAATTTGTAAAGTTGAAAAGAATGTGATGATCATCATGTATCAAGCACGGGACCGTTACAAGTGAGACAAAAATAAAAAGATCAAAGAAGGGACATATATTCTATCTTCTCTTATATACTTAAAAGATGCAACAATTTAATATGTTACATCATAGGAATATTAATGTGTACATTCCAAGATAAACTTCAATACTTAAAAAAATATGAAAGGTCAACAACAAGGAAGAGAAAAGTCAATGTTTGAATCTGAAAATAATAATAAATCAACTTAGTAAAATATAACTCAAACCTTAATCAGGGATATTGCTTAAAGAGAATCTAAGATCTTTGTTTAGGAGATTATTTTATATAAAAAGACGTGTGGAATAACAAAATTTATCTTTTGTATTTTTGATATAAAATTTCAGATATAAACTTTGGAAATTAATGAACGAATTTCTAAAAGGAAACGTTTTTTCTTTTAATGAATTCGCCTATAGATGACACAAATTTAAATTAATTAAATAAATTTTCTATATCATATAGATAACAAATCATCTCGTACTAATAATTAACATATACCTCCAATGACAAGCGGATGAATTTCATTCTTGGAAGAAAATGCAAAAAAATTACCATTCAACTTTTTATTATAATTTAAAATTACCTTCGAGTTGGAGCTTTCGAAGAAGTCAAATAAAAAAAAAACAATTTTTTTCTTTCACAAAGTGTAAGTAATGCTAGATAAAAAAATTCAAAAGTTTAATAGACAAGGATATTATTCATTTTTGAATAATACTAGAATAAATTTGACCCTTTTTCCTCTTTTAAAAAACCTTAGAATATTTAATCCTATATTGATACTCCAATTTTTTTAATGATTAAAGCCTTTTGAGCATAGAATTTGGTTTAATACAAATGGACAAAAATACCCTTCATAGATTAAGCTCTCGTTTGGGCATAAATTTTGACAATCAAACTTGAAAATTGAAAATTTGAGTTTTTGAATCTTAAAGTTTTGTTTGAACATGCATTTTACGTGAATTTTTTTTTATATAGTTTTATGAGTTAAAAGTGATTTTTCTTTCAAAAATGGTTATGAGCCGGTTCTTGAGAGCTTGAAAATACTAAAGATCACATCTTTTAATATCTGATCAAATTTTATAGTGAAACAAATATTTGAAGATAAATGTTAAAATTTGACCCAAAATCTATAATCAAACGTTTGCTCAAATTTTTGTAGCCAAACACACACATATATCATCATATAGTATTAAAAGTGGGAAGCATCAAACTACAATGTTGGATTACCATTTTACCCCTATATTAAATAAAAATGTTATAAAATATCATATTTTGGTTATTTTTCTCACGAAATTATATTAACTTTCTTTGCTTTAATTTTAGTTGATTATTTTAGTTATTTGAGCCATAGTTTATCCCTCCCTTTCTCCTTCAGAATTTATATTACTTATCACTCATATGTCGTAATATTATTTTTTATCATGTCTTTTTTTATTTTTGACAACATAAAACAATACATGTCTTTTTGTTTCTCAAGTACAATTTTAACAATACAGTCGACAAACTATAAATAAAATGCTGAATTCCTTTTCTAACTACAAAAAATATTATAATTGCGTTGAGTCACATCAAATGAAGTACGTTTAGAAATGTAATATTGATTTTGGAGGTAGGACAACGGTTAATTGATGATATGAGCATATTGAGCCTGTAATCTATGGATTTAATTAACTTAATTGTTTTTTAATCAAAACATAATATCTATATAAAAACTACTAAAATTTGACAAATTCATATTAAATTTTAACTCATAAATTTAAATTAAAATCAATTTAGTACTAATTAAGAATCTTCAAAATTGGACATTTTAGATATTGGATGTCATCAATTTTTAAATATATTTATCATATTGATGCAATTTTGAAAAATACTTATGCTCACTGGTAAGGGATATATGCGCAACGCGCGTGCCCAAATAGTATGTATATGTATAGTAGCTGCAAATTGCTGCGGACATATGAGCAAGAAACTCGTGTCCCTCTTTTATTGTAATATAATATGTCCTCTGTGAATATGACTAATGACTCTAAAAGCAGCCATTTTTATTGCCATTTCAAGCTTAATTAATCATCAGTTTTTATTGGTCAATAAATGCAACTTTTTTTTTTGGTTAAAAAATTATCTTGAAAATTCAATGTTTCTGAGATATGAGGTAGATACATAGTCAACCCTTCTGTCAGAGCCAGTTGCACAGAGCAAAGAAATCCATCTTTTTGCTTAAAAAATCAATCCTTCTTCTAAAGGAAAAAACCCAAGAAAACCCTTTTCTCTTTTTAGTATATTTTTCATTATCTACTTGTTTAGTTTGTATATTTTCAGCTGTTTTCAAGATTACAGATGAACCAAGAAAAAAGGTATTTCTTGATAGTATCATTAAACCTTTGTGTTTTATGCTTCATTCTGCAAATGGATAAATGTTCTGCTGTTGATCCACAGTTTGTAGTATGTAATAAATCAGTAAATTGTAGATATGGTCCAAGAATAAGCTTTCCATTTTATATTGAAGATGTTCAAAAATCTTATTGTGGGTACCCTGGATTTGGGCTAAATTGTAGTGAACAAGGGTTTCCTGTTGTACATATGGCTGGAAATGAGTATATAGTTGAAGATATTAGATATCAAGATCATACTTTTCAGCTTAAAAATTCAGTCTTTAACAGTAGTGTAAGCAATGGATGTGTTTCTGCTATCAAGAATGTGTCACTCGATAATCGCCCTTTTCACTTTGTTAAGAAATCAAAAATATACTTGTTGTCGAAGTGTAATGGTTCAATATCCCAGAATCTTTCGAAGCACATGATTGATTTTGGTTGTGGTGGAGAAAATGGGAATGATTGGGGTTATGCAATGATTGCTGAAGATGAGAGCTTTGAGTCTGCATTACAAGTTTGTGAAAAACATGTGATGGCACCAGTAGAAATGCTTGGAGATGAGGGAAGTAATCGAGATGTCGACTATCTAGTGCTTTTGAGAAGGGGGTTTAGATTGAAATGGACTGCTGCTAATTGCAGTGAATGTGCAGAAAGTAGAGGACATTGCGGATTTGATGTTAACAATTATCAATTCAAATGTTTCTGCACCGACAGGCCTCATGCGTTGAGTTGCAAACCTTCCAGTAAGCCCCTATGACCTTATCTACCAGTTAATTTTCCAGTTATGCTATAACTAGGCACCGTGCTTTAAAGTTTTTTTTCTTGTGGTAGCTTGATGATTTAGGCATCAAGATACAGCTGAATTAATCAAATGGATTAATCTGTGGATGATTAATATTGTGTTTACTACAAAGTGTCGCCAAGGAAATATCCTTATAGCTTCTATGTATAAGTTAAATTTCCAGTATAATTTTACAGCACCTTATGCTATATGGTTATGCTCCGTGCTTTAGGTTCTTTTCGTGTGATTACAAGCGCTTGAAAAATGTAACTTGATGATTTAGGCGTCATGATACAGCTGGATTAATCCATATTAGTAATATTATTTAGTACTCGCATAATTTGTTATTCTTTAATGTGTATTACTATTTGTTGCTTCATTTACTTTGGATCTTGCTATTTTGCTGTCATATTTTTCTTGCAATCATGCTTTGAAAACATTTCTTTGAGACGAGGGTCTATTGGAAACAACCTCTTACCCCAAAAAGGTAGGGGTAAAATTTGCGTACATCCTATCTTCCGTAGACCCCACTTGTGGGATTACACTGGGTATGTTGTTGTTGATACAATTGAATTGATCGTATGGATAATTAATAACGTGTTTACGACAAAATTTGTGCAGCCAAGGAAATATCCTTATAGCTGCTAATAACTTCTCTACTGAATGGTCTCTAGTTTTGTTTAATACAAGCATTTTGTGGTTTGATCTTTTGTCCTGTTAATCATTTGGTTACACCAGTATTATTTTGTTTAGTATATGAGGATGCCAATTAAAGACGATTTTAATTCTATTCTCAATCTAATAGGCCACTTAATCTCCTATTTCTTAACCAATTCACGTTTACACAAGTTTACATTTTGAATACAAAATTATAGACTCAAATGGCCGTTAAAGGAATACCGCTTGTGATCATTTGAGCTTTATCTATGATAATTCATGTCTAAGAAGCAATCTTTAATGATACTTATGAAGGACTAGGTTAATAGTTTGACATGATTTATTGAAGTAGGCCAATATGAACTCAGCAACCGGGCTGTTAACACACCACAGCTGTAATTAGTATGTATACATTGGCTGCTCATATTGAGCAGTTTCTTGTTTGACGGAATCAGAACTTATATTATTGACTTTAATATAGGTAGGGAACTGCAACATGTAGAACCTAGTCAAACTTAAATAAGAATAAGTAGAACATTTCAGAAGTATGTGATCAGGAGCTGACTTTTATCTTACTTTACTAACTTTAATATAGGTAGAAAATTGCAACAACAACTATGTTTTATACTTGGAATATGTTAATATTATTTTACTAGAGCCGAGGGTCTATCGGAAACAACCTCTCTACCTTCTCAAGGTAGGGGTAAGGTCTGCGTACACACCACCATCCCCAGACCCCACTTGTGGGATTACACTGGGTATGTTGTTGCTGTTTATGTTACATATTATTCCTTCTTCCTCATTAAGTACCCTTTTTATATCTTAGATATAAATCCATGTAATGTGGTTTTGGTTATTTACGCCATTGTACTAAACCTCCAGCAGTCACTACATTACCAAAATGATCTCCTATGGGAGCCAATCATTTCGGTTAGTGAATGTGACATAGTGAATTCTTCATGCATAGCTCCTCAGAGGCTTTTTGCTTTTGATTGATCTCCCTTCACATTTAGTTCAACTATATTATAGTAAATCTATAATTGTTTCAATAACTCCTTTCCCAAAAAGTAAGCTAAAAATCCAATTGGTTGTGCTTCAAATGATGTGAATCATCCCTTTCCTGTTTTAGACAACGGGAAAAACCAAGTCGATTGTAGTGCAATGCCCTGAGAGTCATATGTTGCTGCACCAGTTGAAATAGGAAAAAGAAAAGCAATAAGAAATGCCAATAGATTGACCATTTAAGGTTGTTGGAAAATGAATTAATACTACAATGGTCTGGAATAAGTTAGTGGCTGTGAAAGGACAGCAACCACTGTGGCTCTGAAAATGGTGAAACTGTTTGTTATTGTTCTGATCGGTTTTGCCAGAATCATTGATGTGATGATAACTACTACTACCAGCTGCAACTTTAAGATTCTAGGCATAAGATACTGATTATTTGCAGAGTAATAAAAGCTAACAACGATCGACAAGGCTTTCATGTGTATCATAAACATCCAAAACTCTTCTCTTATCTATTACTCCCTCCGTCCCAATTTAAGAGTCTTAGTTTGACTTGACACGGAGTTCAAGAAATAAAGGGAGACTTTTGAATCTTGTGGTCTTAAATTAAAGATGTGTGCAGTCCTTTAAATCTTGTGGTCTTAAACTTGCTTGGAAGAATGTTGGAATTGGAAAGTTTACTAAATATAGAAAGAGACACTCTTTTTGGGACAGACCAAAAAGGAAAGTAATACATTTAAATTGAGACGGAGGAAGTACTATAAACTGCATAATATGATTTGGAGAGGATTATATTCTTTTCCGTTCTTTTACTACCAGTTTGCATTGAGTATAGTTTGGCGATAGTGAGATTATAGGCGACTGTTCACTCATTCCACTGCCTTAATTCATGGCCATAGAGTGGTAACTTGTCTGAGATTGACCTATGCATTTTTCTCATATGGTGATTTTCGATGCTGTTCTCAATGTGGTGTTAAAGAAAACCAATGTCTTACCGACAATCTTTGGACATTTTTAAAGATCGTATAGCACATCCAGCAGCAGTTGCCTACTGGTACAAAACCAATAACTATAAATGCATGTCTCTGTATGTCCATTTCCATCCACTGAAACATTTTATAAGTTCTATTTTCTTCCTTGTCAGATGCAGATTATTATTTTTCGATACTACTTCCTCCATGATTTGTCTGACGTTACTTCATTTTCAGGGAAAAATAATTTGGGGTTGATTCTTGGCTCAGGTAAATCAGTACTATATTATTATTATCCCTGAATTTGACATTTCAACATAGTTCCACATCTTGTTAACTTCATTTGTGTCTTTTTCAGTTTTAGGTGGAGCTGTGTTAATAATCCTTGTGGTCACTGTCATTGTTTGTTGTTACAAGAAAGAACACAAAAGTTGTTTGTACTTCACCTCGAGAAAAAAATCTTGTGATCGTTCCTTCGCACATGATTTTGATGGAAGTAGTAATTACCATGGAGTCTCGGTCTTCTCCTATGTTGAACTTGAAGAAGCTACAAGTAACTTCGATTCCTCCAATGAACTAGGAGATGGAGGTTTTGGTGCTGTTTACTATGGTAAGTATCTTGAAAGCAAATCAGATGTTCAAATGACACGACTAGATAGCTAAATTTGTACTACCTTTCTTACTAGGTAAACTTAAGGATGGGAGAGAAGTTGCAGTGAAGCGACTTTACGAGCACAATTGCAAGAGAATGGAACAGTTTAAAAATGAAATTGAAATTCTCTCTCGCCTAAGGCATCGAAATCTTGTTACCCTTTATGGTTGCACATCAAAGCACAGCCGTGAACTCCTCCTTGTTTATGAATACATTCCCAATGGAACAGTGGCAGATCACCTGAATGGGGATAGAGCAAAGGACGGATTCCTCCCATGGCCTATCCGCATGAATATTGCTGTAGAAACGGCTTGTGCATTGGCTTACCTCCATGCTTCTGACACAATACATCGCGATGTGAAGACTAGCAACATACTCCTCGACAGCAATTGTTGTGTCAAAGTTGCAGATTTTGGGCTTTCAAGACTTTTTCCGAATGATGCTACTCATGTCTCAACTGCTCCTCAAGGGACTGCTGGATATGTTGATCCAGAGTATCATGAATGTTACCAGCTCACTGATAAAAGTGATGTTTATAGTTTTGGTGTTGTCCTTGTTGAACTCATCTCATCAATGCCTGCTGTTGATATTACTAGGCGTCGACATGAGATCAATTTGGCCAATTTAGCGATAAACAGGATTCAGAGATGCGCATTTGATGAGCTGATTGATCCATCTCTGGGATTTAAATCAGATGCACAGGTTATGAGAATGACTACTTCAGTAGCAGAGCTAGCATTTCAATGCTTGCAGCTTGAAACGGACTTGAGACCAAAAATGGATGAAGTACTAGAGACACTTAAACATATTCAAGGCACCTATACGGATCACATCAAAGATGATAAGACAAATGACTCAATTGTCGATAACACAGAATGTAATGGTGAAAAGGTCCCTACTTCTCCTACATCAGATAAAATAGTTTTGTTAAAGAAAATGCATTTGCCACCTTCACCTATTTCTGTAACTGAGAGCTGGGTTAGTAGCTGTGGCAGTAGTAATATTAGCGGGTGAAAGTCTTACACTCTATGCTTTCATTTCAACGTAAATGTCACAAATATGTACTCATTGATAATCTGTAAAGGAATAAGTTGCTGAGACCTTTCTTTTTATCTTTATTAGTTTTTACTTTTATTCGTTATTCGCAGTTTTCTGAACACAGTGGGGTGTAACTACTGAATATGGACATGCTTTCTGCACTAACGAGCATGCATATTTTTCATGGTATCCTGGATTTGAGGTTACTTAAATGATATCAGCCACTTTACTGGGACATTTGACTGCTACTATGTGCAGTTCTTATGACCAAATAATGCTGTGTGCATAATATTTCCTTTACAGAACATGATGATGGAGGTTTTAGAACAGTTTACCATGGTAAGAAGCATATCGACTTGAGCTACACAATGCATCAATCACAAAATTCAGGACATCAGCAGGTATTTGGCAGATTTTTCATTTAGGTAATAGTACTGTGGTTTAGTAACTCAATATATATACAGCAGCTAACAGTGCACATTCTTAGGTGAACTCAGCAATGGAAGAGACGTAGCAGTGAAACGTGCCTCTATGAACATAAAATGCTTCAGCTCACATGGCCAGGACATCATATCTTGTTACTCTATCGTTGCACATAGAGACACAACACTGAACTCCTGATTTATGAATATATTTCAGTGTAAAAGTTAGTTGCACATCACTTTCAGGATGAGAGAACGAAGAATTACCAAATTTGGTAAGTGTAGACATGGCAAAATTTTATGGGATTACGTCCATACGAAATTTGGACTAAGTTTTACAATGCCTCAGCTCTGGGAACAGGAAGGAACTGAGTGCCCCGAAAATGCTATCCATTTCTTCACCATATTCCTTGGATGATTGGTGGTAGTGCCTCTACTACAACCATTATCCGTCCAGCTTTAAAAAACCCCCCCCCCCCCCCCCCCCCCGACATTTTGATGTTTTACAAGTTTGTATATTTTATGCTCCATTTCTTCTCATCGTTTTGGTCTCTGATTGTATGTCGAGTACATTACCTAACCTATCAGGATGTACACTGTAAATGCATCTTTCTCCCATCAACCAGTGTGAGACACTCTGTGCTGGTTCTCTAATAAGAAAGAAATGCAGAAAGGACCAGAGCACATGTTATATCAAGAAAGCTTCACTAGCTTTGATCATTTAGCTATTGGACTAGCTATTCAAACAGTTTCTGATATGGAGACTGGAATTTTTTTGATTAAGATCATCGAGTTGATTTCTTCAATGATCTGATCATTCAACTATTGGAAATAAGTGAACAAAGTTACTTTTCTGATACAACGTTACTTTTCTGATACAATGAAGTTACTTTTCTTTCTTTTGTATCAGAAAAGTCCCTTATCTATTGTTATTTCACTCAAAAGGTCATTTTTCTTTCTCAAGTATCAGAAAAATCACTTGCCTTCTGCTATTTCACTCGAGAGGTCAGTCAAACCGGAGTGTGATATATCCGGCTACTTTTTAAAGCACTTTGTTCATCTATTCCAAAAGAAAGTGACCCATAACCAAAATACTTACTGTTCTTACCAACTTCCCTTTATCTTATGGAAACATGATGTGATCCAAAATACTTGCCTTCTGCTTAGGAAAGAAGGTACATACTTATTAAGACTGTGCATGAGATTTTCTTTAAAACAGAAAAAAAAAGAGTAGAAATATCTCATCTTAAGAGTCAATGATTCAAGTCTTTACATAGTACTTGGTCAATGAGGATGGAGAGTGGAAAAGTCTTTAATGTTTGCCCTCACTTGAGTCCTATTTCATTTTTCCAAGTCTTTGTAACAAAATTCCAAGTTCACATATAGAAAAATAAACCAAATAACAAGGTTAAATTCCAATTTTCTTGCTGTGTGAGACCACATAAAGTAAACAATATGGCTTCTGCTTTCTTGTTTTTGTGTTGTTTAGTGATCTTTAGCATACATCAAGTACTAGGCAACTCCAAATCCAACTGCACCGATGAATTTGAGTGTGGAGGCCTTGGAGCTATGAAGTTCCCTTTCACAAATTCCAGCAACACTGAGTGTGGATTATGCAGGTTTGATTGTCATACTAAACCATATCCTAAGATTGTACTTGGTGGACAAAAATATGATGTTTTAGTGAAGAAGGGTGATTTTTTCCTTATTTCAGATCCTAAACTTCAAGAGTACTTAGATAACAAAAGTTGCAAGTCTTTTAACAGAAACTTCTCATTTCCAAATTCCCCTTTGATTTCTTTCCAAATTGTTCCTTACTTAACCTTGTACAGATGCAAACATAGTCATGAAAACACCATCCAGAAGACAAATGATTCCTTTTTCAAAGATTTTGATTTATATACTAAGTGTGAAGGTTTAAATGTTTACTATCACCATCCCAATAAAACAAAATTGGGAAATACTAGTGCTAAGATAGGTGGTAAACTTCCAAAGCACTGTTCACTTGTACAACTGCCAATTCCATTGCCTACACCATCAAAACCATATGCAGGTGACTTGTTTGAACTGTTGACTTATAATTCTCTTCTAAACTGGGAGTTGTCCAAAGATTGTCATCTGTGTCTAGACAAAGGAGGGAAATGCCAGACGATCGATGAACACGAGTTTCATTGTTCCATTAAAGGTATATATAGTATTGTTAAGAAATAAATCTTGTTTTGCTTGTTTTCTATTGAGGTTTATCTAAAAAGATTTATCTTTTTTCCTTTACTGCAGGACAAAATGCACAAAGTGATTCGAGAATGATTATTATGGCCTCAGGTAATTATCTAGCCAATGACCACATTTTTATAGTAGTACACTTTCGAAAGGGGGATTTGGAGCAACGGTAAAGTTGTCTCAGGTTTTGAGCAGTGGGATCAGCCACTGAAGCTTGCATCAGGGTAGGCTGTTACATGACACCCCTTGGGGTGTGCCCCTTCCCCGGCCAGGCTCCCTTTTTTTGTAGTACACTTTCAAAGGATTAGATTTTGATTACTGTATCTTATGTTTTCTAGTTTTAGGTGGAGTTGGTTTGATCCTACTATCTTCCATTGTCGCCTTTTCTATCTGGTGTTGCAAGAGAGGGAAGAATGGTTCGACACAATTTCATCAGGATCTTGAGGTAGAGAGCAAATATTTTGGATTTCAGGTTCCAGTTTTCACCTATGCTGAACTTAAGGAAGTCACCAACAATTTTGATCCCTTGAATGAACTAGGAGATGGAGGTTTCGGAACTGTATATTATGGTAAGTTTTTCTTTGAACCTAAGAATTATGTTAAAAAGACAGCAATTTCCAAAAGGTGAAAAGTAGCTAGTGTTCATGCTCAGTGGCGAAACCAAGAATTTCGTTGAGGGTGTATAAACACTTTAACTTGGCCTCAACTGACACCTAAACACTCCAACTTTGAGCATGAACATCCAGGCACCTCAACCGTCTTGTGTCAGTTGAATACTCCAACTTACAAAATGATCATCTAGACACCTCCAAAATTTATGTGCCACGCCAATGTTGGATGTCTACGAGACATAGTGGGGACGAGTTGGAATGTTTAGTTGCCAATTGACACTAAGTTGAGGTATCTGGATGTGCACTCTCAAAATTGGAGTGCTTACTTGCTGTCTGAGTCCAAGTTTGAGTGTCTGTTTATGGATTATGCCTTCAATATATATTTATATAAAATCCTTCTCAAAAAAAGATATATATGTATAAAATGTAACTTTTGACCTTTATACTTGGTATAATTTTCGGTATACACCGTATAATTTTGACAAAGGGTGTTCAACTGATCACTTCTCACCATGTGTCGGAAAACTCAGTATCTCATTGTTATTTCACATTATGAATTAGGAAAACTATATGATGGAAGAGAAGTTGCAGTAAAATGCCTCTATGAGCACAACTGCAAGAGAATGCAGCAGTTCACAACCGAAATCGAGATTCTTACTCGTTTGAGGCACCAAAATCTTGTGTCCCTTTATGGCTGCACATCAAGACGCAGCCGTGAACTTCTCCTTGTTTACGAATACATTCCACATGGAACAGTTGCTGATCATCTCCATGGTGAAAGAGCAGCAGAGGGATCTCTCACGTGGCCCATCCGTATGAACATTGCAGTTGAAACAGCCAGTGCATTGGCTTACCTCCATGCTTCTGATGTGATACATCGCGATGTCAAGACTAACAACATCCTTCTCGACAACAACTTTCGTGTCAAAGTAGCAGATTTTGGACTCTCGAGACTTTTCCCCAACAACGTTTCTCACATATCAACAGCTCCTCAAGGAACGCTTGGGTACGTTGATCCTGAGTATCACGAATGTTATCAGCTTACTGACAAAAGTGACGTTTACAGTTTCGGGGTTGTCCTTATCGAGCTTGTATCATCAATGCCAGCTGTTGACTTAAATAGGCACAAGAACGAGGTCAATTTGGCTAACTTGGCGATAAACAGGATACAAAGATGTGCATTTGATGAACTGATTGATCCATCACTCGGGCGAAACTCAGATACGCTTGCTAAGAAAATGACTATCTCTGTCGCGGAGCTAGCTTTTCGATGCTTGCAACTTGATAAAGATATCAGGCCAACAATGGATGAAGTATTGGACATTTTAAGAAAGATTCAAGGCGGAGAGTTTCATCAAAATGAGAAGACATTTGACACTAGTGCTAGTTTTAATTTATCAAAGTCTAAGAGTGTTAATATCCCTCCATTTTCCCCTGAATCAGATCAAGTTGCACTGTTAAAGAAAGTTAAGTTCCTAAGTTCATCAGATACTAACAGTGAGGTATGGATTAGTGGCTCTACCACAACAAGCACTAGTGAGTGAGTGACTATCTATGTTGCTCGGACACTCAAAAAATGTTGCCGCACTCATGCCAGATCCTTAAAAAATGCGTGGCTTTTGAAGGATCTGGCACACACCTGATATTTTTGAAGAGTTCGAGCACCATAGGTGAATATCTTAGCTAATGTAGTTTTAGACTTCAGAATCTACTAACTCTTAGCTAAATCATTTGAGCTTATAGGAATGTACATATAATAAATTATGTTCTTGATGTTATGCTTCTTTGCTTTTTCAATTGTCAATGTTCATGAAATTACCTCCTTTTTCTGATTTTTTTCTGGTCCTAAGCTATGTTGCTCGGACCCTCAAAAAATGTTGCTCTGCACCCATATCAAATCCTTAAAAAATGCCTATCTTTTGAGGATCCAACACACACCGAATGATATTTTTGAAGAGTCTGAGCACCATAGGTCCAGAGTACAATGATAGTAATTTAACTTATACATGATATATCTATATCTAGAATTGACCATTTGAAGCGTGGATAATATAATATATAGGTCCAACATTGCATAAAGCAAGAACAAAGACGAGCCTCGTGCTAATACCATGTTGAATAAAATGGCGTTGGAGCCAACTCAGTCTAAAAACTAATTCTCGAGATGAGGACTATCCAAGATCATAAGACAACAGTTCATTCCGCCAATCAATATGTGACACTTGACACAATCCATTTGTGTATTTAGCGGTCCATAAGTTTTGTGGACAAATAAACTGATGGGACAAGTTCTATCTAGCATTCAAGTCACTAGAAACTTGAAATTAATAGGACATTTTGAGGTATATCATGCTTCAACAAAATTATAGAAATATTTTCGTTCCGCTGTAATTTGATTTGAAACGGAATTTAAGAAAGAAAACGACACTTTTGAAACTTGCGATCTTAAACATACCATAACATTTGTCAGGACTCTTGTTACAAGACTTTAAAACTAGTGATCTTAAGCATATCATAACATTTATGTGGCTATGAAGAGCTTTTTACAGCGAATAAAATGAAACGCTTTAAAATTTAATCATTTTCAATATAAGAGCAATTCACTCTCTTTGAAAAGAACTACTAAGAAAATAACGCCACATAAACAAAAACATAAGGAGTAACAAATAATCTCCGTGTCCACAATTTTATAGAGAAAATTATGTAGTAAAGCCTCATACAATGAAGGGTTATCAGTTGAACATCCTTCATCAAAAAATTATTTTGTGTATATATAAATATATATAAAATATACTCAATATACAAATCAAAATTATTTTTTATTACATGCATATTAAATCTTAAACACTTTTTTCATGAAATTCCTGGCTTCATGACCGAAAACAATCATTCTAAAATTGTACCACAACATATAATTTCCAAATAAAAACATAGAATGAACCAAATGGAAACCTCAATCAAAGATAAAAATAGACATGTTTGTTTTCACACGATAAAAACAATGAGAATTACTATATACTATATACTATATACTATATTCTATAAGACCAAGTCAATTATATAATATGAGTGGCAAATTTGTCCAATTTCTTAGTCTTGATGGACCCTTTTTTTTTTTGTCTGTTTATTCAAGACTTTGCTAATATGTTCCAAAGTCTAGTTGAGAGTGTTGGAAAAAATTGGAAGATCAATTATTTTCTTTGAATACAAGTTGGGTCAGAGCTAAAATTTTTATTAGAAGAGTCAATATATATAAAAAATAATATATAAAAAGCTAAGAAGGTTTAATATAAGGAGCATTTTTTCTTAAACAAGCTTTATAAAAGCGTGAATCTAACTTAGTTGGTTCAATGAATCACAAATTATATATAATTATAAAAAATAGAAAAATCACGAACCTTATAATTTAAGCAAATTATTATAGATTGAGTATTCACATTGATAGGCAAGTTTGGTGCAATAAATCGTAACTTATATTTAAGTTTAACAAACTCATAATTGGATATTGAGATGAGAGCGGAATTTTCCTATTTATACACGACCTTTTGTTTTTAGTTCTTAATCTCAATAAGTTGAATCGCGCCCCCAACATATTTACTTTAATGAAAGTAAAATTCTAGTTATGAACTTAATTTGATATCCATAACTCTTTAACTTTACGAGTTTTTAAATAGACTCTATTATTTATCGATTCTGATCGTTGACTTAAACTTATGTGCTATATTGTAAAAAATATATACAAGAGGGTGAAAATGATGATTTTGTTAAAAAAAGGGACTAAAGTTAGATGAAATACAAAATAGAAGTAAAAGACAAAAACACCATTGCCGCCGGGGGGGTCGCCGGTGTTTTGTTACCGGCGATTTGGGCTAGGGTTTGAATATGAAAAGAGTTTACGAACGAGGAGGAAGACGGAGATGAATGGAAATGGGAAAGGGGTTATTGAACCCTAGCTCGTCGGAAAATGTGAAGGGGATCACCGGAGTAATTTTTCCGGTAAATCATCCCATGTTCGAGATATTAGCTAATCCCGAGATTATTTTGTATTAAAATTAGTTGTTTGGTTTGCGGATTAAATTATCTTCGAACTAATTTAATTTATTCCACCTTAGAGATGAGATAAAATAATTTTAAATTGAATGGGATAAGGTGAGATATCAATGATTCTACTTTTGATTGATGGTATAATCGTGGGATATCCCATCTTATCCCGCGTACTTAACGACCCCATAGTGTCATGGATACTAAGGCGAGTGTTCTATAATCTAGAAATGACAACTAAGGATTGATTCTTTTTCAAAGATGATTACTTTGGTACATAGTTTGCTGACTCCGTGATGCACACCATTCGTTGCAAAATATGTGGTGTGCAGAGGTTAAATTTTAGCTATTATAAGTGTATTATTTAATTTTGCACACCTTTAAGGTAACTTAGAAGACAATTTATGCACCCTTCGCTAAATTTCTGGCTTTGTCACTGATCTTTAGAAACTTTCTTGGTAGTTTCTAGTGAGAAAATAAGCAAATGGATATGCAATGTTCTTTTTACATCATCTTACCATCTTTACGTATCTTTTAGGGTGTGAGTTGTGACTAGAACCATTTCATTTTTCGTTTTTGTGTTTTAGATGTATCTGCATACCATTTAAATTTCCGAAAACTGAAATGAGTGAAGTTGTTGTTAGTATACAGAGTCATGAAGTCAAGTCTTTCTACTTGTGTCAATGTGAAAGCTTCAATTTTTTTTTTCTTTGTATTGCCTTTCTTTTTCCTAACAAGTGTGACCCTTCTTATACGTTTGGTTTCTTTTTGACAAATTTTACAATTAAACAAAAGACTATTAATAGATCTAGGTAGAGTTAATACTGTATAATGAAAAAACCTTCAGCTAGTTTTCCTCTTCTTGCAATATGGATTTTGCTTCTTTATTTTGCTTCCTTTTATCTGTTTTTCTGATGTTAGTTCAGGCAATGGGAAGAAATGATTCAACTTGTCCAAAGTCCTTTTCATGTGGAAATCTTACTGACCTGAGCTTTCCTTTCTCTCTTTCCACACAACCTGACTGTGGAATAATGTTCTTATCTCGTTGTGATGCTAAACCATATCCAAGAATCCAATTGCTTCCTCGAGGAGATTCGTACTATGCTTTAGGAAAGCCGTTTAATTATACAGTTGAGCTAGGGGACCCCAAGCTTCATGCCAAGTTGAGGCAACACAAGTGCCAGGCTTTTAACGAAAAGTTCTCCTTACCAGACTCTCCTTCTATTTCTTTTGAAATCTTGAATATTTACAACTTTTTCAAATGTAACATCACTAGTAGTAACACTCCAAACATTACCCAGAAGAGGAGCGACTATTTTGCTGGTTATAAAATGTACAATGGTTGTAAAGGCTTTAGCATATACTACAAGCTTACTGAAGGTGATGGTGAAGATGTTCGAGCAAGCAATGTTCCTGCAAACTGTTCACTTATCAGACTGCCGATCCGCTCGAGATCAGAT
Source organism: Solanum pinnatisectum (assembly GCA_035578085.1). Lineage (NCBI taxonomy): Eukaryota > Viridiplantae > Streptophyta > Magnoliopsida > Solanales > Solanaceae > Solanum > Solanum pinnatisectum. Next base: position 2,717,899 of record CM069080.1, on the reverse strand, counting down.
AATGGTGGTTTGTTCAATATGTTAAGCGCCACTTTTCTTGTAGAATGGAAGCTGTCTGAGGACTGTTACAAATGTCACTATGGCGGAGGTCAATGTCAGACTGATATAACCAACAAATTTCATTGTACATATCCAAATAATCCACATGATCAAGATCATCAAAAAATTTCTTCACTTGAAAAAGGTTCAGTCAGTCGGTGCATATTTCTTAGTGTCCTTTCTTGTCTTCATATCACATATCTATAATGTTTCATAATATTTTCCCTCTTTTTCCTTTAGATGCAAAAACGGCTAGAAGAAAGTTCGGACTGACTCTGGGAGTAGGTAGTTAAATTTCCATTAACTGCAGTGTCCTTTCGATCTTTTCTATTACAGAATTTCCATGCATATCATTTGAGTTTCTTCTTCATTGTGGTAAAATCTCAAAACATTTCCTTAATGATAAAGGATGATAAGCGAGGTAAGTACTTTAGCTTACACAAAATGATTGGATAGTGGAGTTGAGAGGACACTTTTTTTTTTCCTTGTGATGTTTTCGTTTGTCTGAAAACGTCTGATTACTGATATTTTTTCCAGTTTTGGGTGGATTAGGATTGGTGATGATTTGTTTAGCTGTCTACTTTATCTGGTGTTGCAAGAGGAGGAAATTTAATCCGCCTCACTTCCTCTCAACAAGGAAACTGTCATATATATTTAAAAATGATGTTGAGGGAGGCAGTATATACTTTGGCATCCCAGTCTTCTCTTATTCAGAACTTGAAGAAGCCACAAATGATTTCAATTCCTCTCGAATCCTTGGAGATGGAGGTTTCGGAACTGTTTACTATGGTGAGAGACTTCCTAATCCAACTGAGCTATGCTTCAATTCTTTCTTCATGTGCCTAATACTTGTTCATTAATGACTAGGAAAACTTAAGGATGGACGAGAGGTTGCTGTGAAGCGCCTTTATGAGCACAACTGCAAACGAATGCAGCAGTTTGTTAATGAAATTGAGATCCTTACTAGGCTAAGGCACAACAATCTTGTCACTCTCTATGGCTGCACTTCAAGGCGTAGCCGTGAACTACTCCTTGTCTATGAATACATTCCTAAAGGAACTCTTGCTGATCACCTCCATGGTGACAGAGTGAAGGACGGATCATTCGCCTGGCCAGTCCGCATGAACATTGCCATAGAAACTGCTGGTGCATTGGCTTACCTGCATGCGTCTGACGTAATACACTGCGATGTGAAGACTAATAACATACTCCTTGATCACAACTTTAATGTTAAAGTTGCAGATTTTGGGATATCACGGCTTTTCCCAAATGATGTCTCTCATATTTCAACTGCACCCTGGGGGACCCCTGGTTATATCGATCCAAAGTATCATGAATGTTACCAGCTGACTAGTAAAAGTGATGTTTATAGCTTCGGGGTGGTCCTTGTCGAGCTCATTTCATCAATGCCAGCTGTGGATGTGACTAGGCATAGCCAAGAGATTAATTTGGCTAACTTTGCAATAAACAAGATTGTAAAATGTGCATTTAATGAGTTGATTGATCCATCCCTGGGGTTCGACTCAGATACCAAGATTTTGGAGATGACTACTTCAGTGGCAGAGTTGGCTTTTCTATGCTTACAGACAGATAGGGACATGAGGCCTACTATGGTTGAAGTTTTAGATACTCTAAAGGAGATTCAGATTAGTGAATTTGACAATGAGAAGAGAGCTGACTCGAATATCAATGGAGATGAATCTAAGATTGTTACAGCACCCCCTTTCCCTGAATCAGAAGATAAGTTTAAGCTAAAGCAAGTTAAATCACTACCTTCTCCAAATTCTGTTACTGATAAATGGGTTATTTGCTCTGATATAACTACTACAAAGTAGTTAAAAGGTCTATACTCCCTTTCTTTGTTATTGATGTGAATTTTGAGAGATTACGAATGTACAACTGTAAGAAGTTTCTTGAGCTATGTACCTATGAGTGAAAGTGATTCAATATTTGATTTCATTATATAAGAGCTGTCACGTATACTGGCAGGTCCTGCAAAGCAGTGGCTCTGTCCAAAGACCCTCTCTTTTTGTTGTCTTTTTTTATGGGAGAAATTAGGAAAAAAATTATTAGCTTAATTTGTTATGTGTTAGAAGTGCTTAAACTAACAAGCTGAGGTACTAATGGAACTCCTGGAATGGAGGGGCCATCATTAGAAATCTATGCAAGTACTAGTGTTAGTTTGAGTATTTGAACCTTAGCCATAAATTCATAGTCTTGGACTCTAAGGCGAGTGTTCCATAAGCTAGGGATGGCGATAATGATTTGAATCTTTTTTAAGACTTTGGAGAAGATGACATGAAACATAGCCTATATTTCTAGCTTATTTTGTGTATACTCCGTCAATCTTGAAAATACTTTCTTAGTAGTTGCTAATGAAAAAGTGAGCAAATGGAAGATTGCATTTTTGTATTTCCATACTATCTTTACGTGCCATTTAGGATGTGACTAGAACCATTTCCTTTGTCATTTTCACCTTTGGATCTATCTGTATACCAATTAAATTTCAGTCAACTGAAATGAATATTGCTTCTATTTTGTAAAGTTCAAGCGATCCATTTCCAAAGACTTAGAAGTTGCTGTTTTTTTGCAGACTTAAGAAGTCAAGTCTTACCACTGGTGTCAATGGCTAAAGGCCAATGTAAGAATTTCTTTTTCTCTTCAGCTTTTTTTCCCCCAATAAGTCTGACCCATCTTATACGTTTGGTTCCACATAGTGTTTCTTTTTGACAAATTTTACCAGTGAGAAAGACTTGTAATGATTACAGTGTTTAGAAGTTATGGAATTTGATCTTATAAGAGAGTTCTGGTGAGCTAGCTAGAATTACGATTCACAAACCTTCTACTTTTTCCTCTTCTTGTAGTATAGATTCAATATGGCTTTGGCTTCTTCTTTTATTTGCTTCCTTCTATCTCTTCTTCTGATTTTAGTTCAGGCAAAGGGAAGAAATGATTCAACTTGTCCAAAGTCCCTTTCATGTGGAAATCTTACTGACCTGAGCTTTCCTTTCTCTCTTTCCTCACGATCTGATTGCGGACTAATGACCATGTCTGGTTGTGATACTAAACCATATCCAAGAATCCAACTGCTTCCTGGAGGGGATTGGTACAATCCTATGGGAAAACCACATAATTTTACAGTTTGGCTCTTGGACCCGAAGCTTCATACCATGTTGAGGCAACACAAGTGCCAGACTTTTAGCAAAAGTTTCTCCCTTCAAGACTCTCCTTCTATTTCTTTCACTACCCCTACGCTTCACGACTTCTTCAAATGTAACAGCACCAGTCGTAATGCCCCAAACACTACCCAGAAGAAGAATGATCATTTTGCTGGTTTATAAAATATACAATGGTTGTAAAGACTTTAGCATATACTACAAGCTTTCTGGAGCTGGTGATGAAGATATTCGAGCAGGCAATTTTCCTGCCAATTGTTCACTTATCAGATTGCCAATTGACACGTTAGCATATGATAGGGATGTGTTCAAAATGTTAAGTCACGTTTTTCTGGTACAATGGGAACTGTCTTACGACTGTTACCAATGTCACCAAGGTGGAGGTTATTGCCAGACTGATAAAACAAACAAATTTCAATGTTCAGATGTAAATAATCCACATGCTCAAGGTCTAGTGCATATTTCTTACCCTTTCTTATTTTCATCTCACATATCGTTAATATTCATAGTATTTTCGCTCTTATTTTAGATGCAAAAACAACAAAAAGCAAGTTGGGAGTGACTCTGGGAGCAGGTAATTTAATATCCATTAACTTCAGAGTTCTTTCCTATTTCAGAATTTCCATGCATATCATTTAAACTTTATTACATAATGACAGAATGATAGGAAAGACAAGTACCTTAGGTTATGTAAATGTATGGATACTGGAGTTGAGGGAGATTACTGACTTCTCTTTCAGTTTTTGGTGGAATAGGATTGGTGATGATAACTTTAGTTGTCTCCTTTATCTGGTGTTACAAGGAGAAGAAATTTAATCCATCCCACTTCTTCTCAACGAGATGTTGAGGGAGGCAGTATATACTTTGGTGTCCCAGTCTTCTCTTATTTAGAACTTGAAGAAGCCACAAATGATTTCAGTTCTTCTAGAGTCCTTGGAGATGGAGGTTTTGGAACCGTTTGCTATGGTGAGAGACTTCCTAATCCAACTGCACTATGCTTCAACTCTTTCTTCATGTACCCAACTGTTGTTCATCGATGAACAGGAAAGCTTAAGGATGGAAGAGAGGTTGCTGTGAAGCGCCTCTACAAGCACAACTGCAAATGAATGCAGCAGTTTGTGAATGAAATTGAGATCCTTACTAGGCTAAGGCACAACAATCTTGTTACCCTCTATGGTTGCACTTCAAGGCGAAGCCGTGAACTACTCCTTGCCTATGAATATATTCCTAATGGAACTCTTGCTGATCACCTCCATGGTAATAAAGCGAAGGATGGATCACTCACGTGGCTGATTCGCATGAACATTGCCATAGAAACTGCTGGTGCATTGGCTTACCTGCATGCTTCTGATGTAATACACTGTGATGTGAAGACTAATAACATACTCCTTGACCACAACTTTAGTGTTAAAGTTGCAGATTTTGGGATTTCAAGGCTCTTCCCAAATGATGTCTCTCATATTTAAACTACACCCCGGGGTACTCCTGGCTATATTGATCCAAAGTATCACGAATGTTACCAGCTGACTAGTAAAAGTGATGTATATAGCTTCGGGGTGGTCCTTGTTGAGCTCATTTCATCAATGCCAGCTGTGGATATGAACAGGCATAGCCAAGAGATCAATTTGGCCAACTATGCAATAAACAAGATCATAAAATCTGCAGTTAATGAGTTGATTGATCCATCCCTGGGGTTCGATTCAGATACCAAAACTCGGGAAATGACTACTTCAGTGGCAGAGCTGTCTTTTCTGTGCTTGCAGACAGATAGGGACGTGAGGCCTACTATGGTTGAAGTTTTGGATACTCTAAAGGAGATTCAGACTAATCTCAATGCCAATGAAGCTAAAATAGTAGTTGCTCCTCCTTTCCCTGAATCAGAAGATATTTTCTCGTTGAAGAAAGTGAAATCACTACCTTCTCCTAATTCTCTGACTGATGAATGGATTACTTGCTCCGATATAACTTGTACAAAGTAGTTAAGATTTCTATACCCCTTGGGGTTCTTTGTTAATTTTATGGAAATTTTGGAAGACTGCAAATTTACTACTGTGAGAAGTTTCTTGAGCTATGTACTATGAGTAGAAGTGATCCAATTTTTAATTTCTATAAAAGTTTAAGTTGTATACACTGGCAATTTTAAGAACTTTTTAATCGAGAACTAATGGAGTTATTGAGGACCGGCATTAGAAATCTGTGCAAGTACAAGTGTTTATATAAGTATTATGTCATCGTTATATGCACTCTTGTTTCAATCTTTGTCATACACTCACGGTGTCTTGGATTTCTAGGTTGAGTGTTGCATAAGTTAGGGATGAAAATTAATGATTGATTCTTTTTCAGATGGCCTGGAACATAGCAAATATTTCTAGTGATGAAGGTTGGAAACATATTCTTGATAGTTTTTAGTGAGAAAAATGAACAAATGGAAGGTTGGTCCTGAAAATTTCATTATCATACTGTCTTTATGTGCCTTCGGATGTATCTGCAAACCATTTAACTTTCAGACAACTGAAATGAATATTGGTTTTATTTCTACAGTTGAAGTCTTCCATTTCCAGAGACGTTGGTCCTGAAAAATGACGAGAAGTCTCCGTTAGTATGCAGAGTCAACAAGTCAAGTCTTTCTACTGGTGTTGATGGCTAAGAAAAGGTAATGTGAAGATTTCCTATTCTTCTTCGCCTTTCTTTTTCCCCTATAAGTCTGACCCCTCTTATACGTTTGGTTGTTTACGAAAAGGTACTAGGGAAATTTCCTTTTTACTTTGCCTTTCTTTTGCTCAATAAGTCTGACACTTCTTATACGTTTGGTTGTACATAGTGTTTCCTTTTTTACAAATATATATGAATAAGATAACGACTAGTTATGGAACTTGATAGTCTATATAGCTAAAGTTGCAATTCACTAATTTTCAGCTCTCTTTCCTCTTCTTGCAGTATCTATTCAATATGGCTTTGGCTTCTTCTTTTGTTTGCTTTATTCTATCTCTTCTTCTGATTTTAGTTCAGGCAAAGGGGAGAAATGATTCAACTTGTCCAAAGTCCTTTTCATGTGGAAATCTTACTAAAATGAGCTTTCCTTTCACTCTTCTAACACAACCTGACTGTGGAATTATGTCCATTTCTGGTTGTGATGCTAAACCATATCCAAGAATCCAATTGCTTCCTGGTGGAGATTGGTATGATGCTATAAGCATGCCATTTAATTATACAGTTCGGCTCGTGGACCCGAAGCTTCAAACTATATTGAGGAAAAACAAGTGCCAGGCTTTTAACAAAAATATCTCCCTTCCAGATTCTCCTTCTATTTCTTTCAAAATTCTCCAAATATATACAAGAGATTTTTACAGATGCAACAGCGCTAGTAGTACCCCGAAGAACAACGAACATTTTTCTGGTTATAAAATGTACAATGGTTGTAAAGGCTTTAGCATATACTACAATCTTCCCGGAGATGATGATGAAGTCCTTCCAGCAGGCAATCTTACTACAAACTGTTCACTTCTCCAATTGCCAATTCGCCCAACATTAGATGACAACTTTTTTACTCCCGGATTTCTAGTAGAATGGAAACTCTCTGATGACTGTAACAAATGTCACTATGATGGAGGTCAATGTCGGACGGATACAACCAACAAATTTTTTTGTCAAAAAGGTAGACAGTTCCAAATAATCAACATGTTCAAAGTCTAGTGCATATTTCTTAGGGTCCTTTTTTGTTTTCATATCACATATCGATAATATGTCATAACATTTTCTCTTTTGTAGATGCAGCAACGACTAGAAGAAGTATGGTGGGGCTGGTTCTAGGCACAGGTAGTTTTGATATATATATATATATATTAAGCTGCAATGCTATTTGCTATTACAGTATTTCTATGCATATCATTTGAGTTTTCATCTTTATAGTGGTATATGTTCAACAACTTTCTCTAGAGATAAAGAAACAAGAAGAAGATGAAGCTTAAATTCTTTCCATTAGACAAAACATATGGATACTGGAGTTGAGGGAAAATTCTTTCTGGAATGACAAATGTTCTAATGATAGGAGAAACATACTTCATGTCAAATCTAGATGTTTGAAAAGTCTATACTTATGGTGTAGAGAAAGCATTGTATCGGATATGAACGCTATGTTATATATTTTGCATTCATTCAACATATAGAAGGAAATTTTGTAGTCTGTTCTCTTTCTTATACCTTCTTGGCACTCTTTAGTGAAATCTATTACCTTTTTTCATCAAAAAAAGAAATATTCCTTCTCCTTGCCATCTTTTTTTTTTTTTTTTTTTATTTGAGTGACCTGGTTTACTGACTTCTCTTTCAGTTTTTGGTGGAGTATTGGTGATGATAACTTGTTTAGCTGTCTACTTTATCTGGTGTTACAAGAAGAGGAAATTTAATCCACCCCACTTCCTCTCAACAAGGAAATTGTCATATATATTTAAAAATGATGTTGAGGGAGGCAGTATATACTTTGGCATCCCAGTCTTTTCTTATTCAGAACTTGAAGAAGCCACGAATGATTTCAAATCCTCTCGAGTTCTTGGAGATGGAGGTTTCGGAACTGTTTACTATGGTGAGAGACTTCCTAATCCTACTGAGATATGCATCAACTATATCCTCTTGTGGCTAATTCTTGTCCATCGATGACAGGAATACTTAAGGATGGACGAGAGGTTGCTGTGAAGCGCCTTTACGAGCACAACTCCAAACAAATGCAGCAGTTTGTAAATGAAATTGAGATCCTTACTAGGCTAAGGCACACCAATCTTGTCACCCTTTATGGCTGCACTTCAAGGCGAAGCTGTGAACTAATCCTTGTCTATGAATACATTCCTAATGGAACTCTTGCTGATCACCTCCATGGTGACAGAGCGAAGAACAGATCACTCACCTGGCCAGTCCGCTTGAACATTGCCACAGAAACTGCTGGTGCATTGGCTTACCTTCATGCTTCTGACATAATACACTGTGATGTCAAGACTAATAACATACTCCTTGATCAGAATTTCAGTGTCAAAGTTGCAGATTTTGGGATATCACGTCTCTTCCCAAATGATGTCTCTCATATTTCAACTGCTCCCCGGGGGACCCCTGGTTATATCGATCCAAAGTATCATGAATGTTACCAGCTGACTATAAAAAGTGATGTTTATAGCTTCGGGGTGGTCCTTGTTGAACTCATTTCATCAATGCCAGCTGTGGATGTGAAGAGGCATAGTCAAGAGATTAATTTGGCTAACTTTGCTATAAACAAGATTGTAAAATGTGCATTTAACGAGTTGATCGATCCATCCCTGGGGTTCGATTCAGATACCAAGATTTGGGAAATGGCTAGTTCAGTAGCAGAGTTGGCTTTTCTATGCTTACAGACAGATAGGGACATGAGGCCTACTATGGCTGAAGTTTTGGATACTCTAAAGGAGATTCAGACTTGTGAATTTGACAATGAGAAGAAAGTATCTCCTTTCCCTGAATCAGAAGATCAGTTATTGCTGAAACAAGTTAAATCACTACCTTCACCAAATTCTGTGACTGGTAAATGGATTACTTGCTCTAGTATAACTAGTACAAAGTAGTTGTGTACCCCCTTCCTTTGTTGTTGATGTGGATTTTGAGAGACTATGAATGTACTACTCTGAGAAGTTTCTTGAGCAATGTATCTATGAGTGAAAGTGATTCAATTTTTATTTCATTATATAAGAGCTGTTATATACTGGCAGGTCGGAAATTTTAAAGGGGATCACCGGAGTAACTTCCTGACAAAGCAGTGGCTCCGTCCAAAGACACATTTTTTGTTTCTTTTTGGGATCCAAAGCTGGTGTAACAGAAAATGATGGGAGAAGTTAGAGAAAATAGAGGAAGAGAAGGTTTGAGGGGCCTTCATTAGAAAGTTATGCAAGTACGAGTGTCTATTTGAGTATTTAGTCATAGTGATATGCACTATTGTTTCAATGTTAGTCATGGAATAGAGGGGCGAGCGTTCCATATGCTAGGATATCGATTGCTGATTTGTTTCTTTTTCAAAATTTTGAAGATGGCGTGGAACAATGCAAGTATTTCTAGCTTACACCGTATATACTCTGCTAAACTTGCAAAACTTTCTTGGTAATTTCTAGTGAGAAAATGAGACAATGGAAGACTGGATTTGTTAACCATAAGGAGGATATATGAAGCTACCTGCTAAGTATGCAGCATTCTTTCTACATTATCAAACTATCTTTAGTTTTGTTTTGGGGTGTGACTAGAACCTTTTCCTTTTCATATTTCTACAGGTTAAGTCAACCATTTTTGAAGACTTTGGTCCTGAAACTGATAAGAAGTTGCCTGGTATATTGCAGAGTCAAGAAGTCAAGTCTTTACTGATGTGAACGTTTCAATTTTTTCTAAGTCTTGCCTTTGTTTCCTCAATAAGTCTGATTATGTTTGGTTCCAGTTAGTATTTCTTTTTGACAAGTTTTACCAGTAAGATGGAGACTATTAATAGAGAAAGTGTTTAGAAGTTATGGCACTTCATCTTATTAGATACAAGTCTGGTGAGCTAGAGTTGCAATTCACAAAACTTCAGCTAGCTTTGCTCTTCTTGCAGTAGGATTCACAATATGTCTTTGGCTTCTTCATCTGTTTGCGTTATTCTATCTCTTCTTCTGATGTTAGTTCAGGCAAAGGGGAGAAATGATTCAACTTGTCCAAAGTCCTTTTCATGTGGAAATCTTACTGACCTGAGCTTTCCTTTCTCTCTTTCCACACAACCCGACTGCGGAATAGTTTTCATCTCTGGTTGTGATTCTAAACCATTTCCAAGAATCCAACTGGTTCCTGGTGGAGAATGGTACTATGCTATGGGCAAGGAGTATAGTTATACTATTGTACTTCTGGACCTGAAGCTTCAAACCACGTTGACACAACACAAGTGCCAGGCATTTAATGAAAATGTCTCCCTTTCAGGCTCTCCTTCTATTTCTTTCACTGCACTTGACCTACAGAACTTCTACAAATGCAACAGGACTAGTAGTAACAACCCATACATTAATCAGAAGATGAAAGATCATTTTAATGGTTATGACTCATACGATGGCTGTGATGGATTCACCATATACTACAAGTTTTATGGAGTTGATGATGAAGACATTCTAGCAGGCAATCATACTGCCAACTGTTCACTTATCAGATTGCCATATTACCAAACAGAACCTGGTGATGATAATTTGGTCAACTTCTTAAATCGTGCATTTCTAGTAGAATGGAAATTGTCTGATGACTGTAACGAATGTCACTATGGTGGAGGTCGATGTCAGACTGATAAGAACAATTTTCTTTGTTACAAAGGTAGACATCTCAAAATAATCTACATGTTCAAGGTCAAATCCTTTCTTGTTTCATGTCACATGTGATAATTTTCCCTCTTCTTTATTGATGCAAAAGCAAACAGAAGCAAGTTGGGACTGATACTTGGAACAGGTAGTTTAATATCCATTAACCTCATCTTTCTTTTCTATTTCAGAATTTCCATACATGTTCTTTGAAATTTCTTTTTCATTGTGCTCAAAACATATCCATAATGACAAAGTGGAGTTGAGAGATTGCTATGTTTTGCTGTTTTTTTTAGATAACCTTCGATTTTTTATTTATTTCCAGTTTTTGGTGGAGTATTGGTGATGATAACTTGTTTAGCTGTCTATTTTATCTGGTGTTACAAGAAGAGGAAATTTAATCCACCCCACTTCCTCTCAACAAGGAAATTGTCATATATATTTAAAAATGATGTTGAGGGAGGCAGTATATACTTTGGCATCCCAGTCTTTTCTTATTCAGAACTTGAAGAAGCCACGAATGATTTCAAATCCTCTCGAGTTCTTGGAGATGGAGGTTTCGGAACTGTTTACTATGGTGAGAGACTTCCTAATCCTACTGAGATATGCATCAACTATTTCCTCTTGTGGCTAATTCTTGTCCATCGATGACAGGAAAACTTAAGGATGGACGAGAGGTTGCTGTGAAGCGCCTTTACGAGCACAACTCCAAACAAATGCAGCAGTTTGTAAATGAAATTGAGATCCTTACTAGGCTAAGGCACAACAATCTTGTCACCCTCTATGGCTGCACTTCAAGGCGTAGCCGTGAACTACTCCTTGTCTATGAATACATTCCTAATGGAACTCTTGCTGATCACCTTCACGGTGACAGAGTGAAGGACGGACCACTTACCTGGCCAGTCCGCTTAAAAATTGCCATAGAAACTGCTGGTGCATTGGCTTACCTTCATGCTTCTGACATAATACACTGTGATGTCAAGACTAATAACATACTCCTTGATCAGAATTTCAGTGTCAAAGTTGCAGATTTTGGGATTTCACGTCTCTTCCCAAATGATGTCTCTCATATTTCAACTGCTCCCCGGGGGACCCCTGGCTATATCGATCCAAAGTATCATGAATGTTACCAGCTGACCATAAAAAGTGATGTTTATAGCTTCGGGGTGGTCCTTGTTGAACTCATTTCATCAATGCCAGCTGTGGATATGAAGAGGCATAGTCAAGAGATTAATTTAGCTAACTTTGCTATAAACAAGATTGTAAAATATGCATTCAACGAGTTGATCGATCCATCCCTGGGGTTCGATTCAGATACCCAGATTTGGGAAATGACTAGTTCAGTAGCAGAGTTGGCTTTTCTATGCTTACAGACAGATAGGGACATGAGGCCTACTATGGCTGAAGTTTTGGATACTCTAAAAGAGATTCAGACTAGTGAATTTGACAATGAGAAGAGAGCTAAGTTATTGCTGAATCAAGTTAAATCACAACCTTCACCAAATTCTGTGACTGATGAATGGATTACTTGCTCTAGTACTATAGTAGCTAATACAAAGTAGTAGCAGTGTTGTTGCTACTGTGAGAAGTTTCTTGCTATGTTGTTGCTCCGACTCTTCGAAAATATCCTATGGTGTGTCGGATACTCCAAAAGTAGTGAATTTTATCCAACACGGGTGCGACAAAAATTTTGAAGAGTCCGAGCAACATAGGTAATAGGTTTCTTGAACTATGTATCTTGGTATATCTAACTTTAATTCTAGCTTGTTATATCACATGTGTGTTATAAACGGTTACTCTTTTTGTCTTTTTTTTATTTATTTTTTATTTTTTATGATAGAGGTTTTTGTATCTATGAGTGGAAGTGATTTAATTACACTTCGATCCATTCATTCTTTATCGCTAGCAAATCATCTCATATTTGCCCTTGTATATTAATGGAGCTCCAACTTAAAATAGGTGAACTTCACGTGTCCAAATTCTTTGAGACAAAAGTCCATATTTGCCCCTCAACTTTTGACTATAGTTTAAAATTTTTTCTCAAGTTAGCGCTCCATTATGGTTAAGGGCACAATTGACTTTTCCTTAACTCCAACTTTAAAATGGATGGACCTCTATATTCCATGTTCTAGCTCTAGCCAATAGTTGACCTGCCAAATAAAAAAGGCAAAAACAAAAAAAGAATATTCCATTTCTATGTTCATTTATTTTATTAAAATTAAACAAATATATTTTGTGTTTGTCTTTGCTTTTATTCAATGGTTTAGTCTTAAGAGATCACATTCAAAGAAGTTTGCTCTCAAATTACACTAATCCCTCCGTCTCAATTTACGTTACACACTTTCCTTGTTAATCTATCTAAAAATATCATCTTCATATAATTAAATATAACTCAAGTTTAAAATTACGTTTTTACCCTTAATAAAATGAGTTTAAAGGTTGTTTTAAACCACAAATTTTAAAAGTTTGATTTTTTTTTTCAAATTTCACGTTAAGTCAAACTGTATCACGTAAATTATTATGACTTAATATTCTTAAGCAAAATGCATTTTAATACAATTAGCTGTCACCACTTGTTGTCAGAAAAGTACAATGGAGTAGAAACCCAGGCATAGACTAATTCAAAAGCATTTTATTTTTCTAGATTAATTATTAAATATATGATTATTTTTTTAATAGTCAAATTATATTGAAAGTCTTTTAATTCGGCTAAAGTTACAGTCAATGAAAAGTTGGTAAGCAAAATACTCAAAAATTTTCAGTTTCATATTTCCACTTGCAAACTTAATGGTCCCTACCATTTTGTTTTTATAATCTTTAGTGCTTGTTAATTGAATTATTGGTACAAGATAAGATAAAAAGTTTTGGAAATAACAAAAATAGTCCTTTATGTTTGGAAGTAGATTCAAAATAGTCCCTTAGTTTTCGTCTTTTTAGTTTGCCTAAAAACGAGCACCTTTTAGTCCTCCTTCAAATGTTTAACAAACTCTACATGTTCGGTTATACAAGAATGGTTAAAAAAAACCCAGATTAGGAATATAATAATCTTCAGGATTTGATGAGATTTTCCCTGATGTTTCTAGTTAAATCTTTCTTTTTTCATGGTTTTCGCTACGTCTAACTAGTAGAGTTTGCTAAATATTTAGCGTAGGACTAAACGTGTCTAATTTGACTACGTCTAACTAGTAGAGTTTGTTAAACATTTGACTGAGGACTCAAAATGTCTAATTTGACAAACTTAAAGGACCAAAACTTGCTTAGAAGATACTTAAGGAACTAATTTGAACATACCCCTAAACATAGGGGACCATTTTTGTCATTTTTTTTTCAAGAAAGTCCAAACTATAGTATAAAATGGATTGAGAGTGAACTAGAGAACATTTTTGGTAATACTAATATTTTGTCTTATAATAACTGTTTCTACTTGTGTATGTTATACTTAGTTGAAGTTTTTTTAGAGTTAGACTTATGGCTTTAGCCTTTTTTTTTGCTATGTTCTTTATGTTTCATGTTGTTATATTCAATTTAGTTGAAGTTGAGAGTAAATCTTGTCCAAAAGAGTTCAATTGTGGAAGACTTGGTAGCATGAGTTATCCTTTTTCAGAATTCAATAAACCATATTGTGGATTATCAAAGATTGATTGTAACAACACTTTTCAATATCCAAAAATTGAGATTGAAGGAGTAACATACAATGCTTACAAGAAGTGGCTATGGGTTAATGGTATCGATCTTTCAGACTCGATTCTTGAAGGTTATTTAGCTAATAGAAGTTGTAAATCCTTTGAAAGGAACTTATCTTTTCCTAATACACCTTCTGTTTCATTTGGTGTATTCAACAATATCACTTTGTTCAAATGTATGAATGCTAGTACTAGTACTAGTAGTAATGAGGAGATAGGTGGTTATTTTCGACGTTATGACAAGTACTTGAATTGTGATGGATTTAACTTGTACTATCATAAACCAAGAACAGATCATAGAAACTACAGTATTCCAGTTGATGAGGATGATCTTCCTGCAAACTGCTCGATTATTCGATTGCCTTTGAAGTATATTCCAACTTCAGTACCAGTTCCTTCTGATTTGTTTGAGTTGTTGAGTTCTAATTTCACATTGGATTGGGAAGTTTCTAAAGATTGTTCTAAGTGTTTTTATAGAGAAGGACAATGCCAAAGTGACAGCAAAAATAACTTCTTTTGCTCCAAAGGTATTTGTTGCTGTCCAAGATGTTAATGTGCATTGATTTCAATCTTATTTTGACTAATTGAACTGTCATTTGTGTGTTTTGCAGCAGCAAAAAAGAATTTGGGATTGATTCTAGGCTCAGGTACTTGACTATAATCAATAACTTTTGGCATAATGTATAAATAGACACTCACAACTTGGTCTCAACTGACAAGTAAACATTCCAACTTTGAGTATATTTGCACATCTAGACATCTAAACTTGTCTTCATTACAAAACGATCATTTGAACACCTCCAAAATATATGTGTCATGTCAGCATCGGGTGTCCATGAGACATAGTGAGGATGAGTTGGAGTGTTTAGTTGTCAGTTGAGACTAAGCTGAGGTGTTTAGATGTGCACACTCAAAGTCGGAGTGCTTACTTGTTAGCTGAGGCCAATACTATGCCATAACTTTTATTTGTAACTCTATGTTGCTCGGACTCTTCAAAAATGTTATCAGGTTCATGGCGGATCCTCGAAAAGTAGTGAATTTTTGGAGGGTCTGACACGTGTACGAGAGCATTTTGGGAGAGTCTGAGCAACATTGAGTAAAATGTAACCTGTTTAATATCTCATCTGCTCTGCAGTGCTTGGTGGAATTTTTATAATAGCAATCAGCATAGTGATCAATATAATCTGCTGTTGCAAGAAGGGTAATAGAAGTTTTACTAATGTTCTTCCAAGAAGCACCCCTTCAGAGCCCTCAACACAAAGCTACGAATTAGACAGCGGGTTCTTTGGGGTTCCCGTCTTCTCTTATGCTGAACTTCAACAAGCTACCATGAATTTCGATTCATCCAGAGAACTTGGGGATGGAGGATATGGAACAGTGTACTATGGTAAGAAACTTTTGACAATGCAGATGTCTAGCTATCACTTTCTTCTTTTTTCGTTGATTCTAATTCTTGTATGCTACAAAACTAGGAAAACTTCAGGATGGAAGAGAGGTTGCAGTAAAACGCCTCTACGACCACAATGCTAGGAGAAAGGAGCAGTTTGTAACTGAGATTGAAATTCTAACAAGGTTAAGACACAAAAATCTTGTCACTCTTTATGGTTGCACGTCTAAACTCAGCGATCAACTCTTACTTGTATATGAGTATGTCCCAAATGGAACGATTGCTGATCACTTACACGGTCATAAGGTGAAGGATGGTTCACTCACGTGGCCTATCCGGATGAAAATTGCTATTGAAGCTGCTACTGCTCTAGCATATCTGCATGCTTCTGATATAATCCACCGTGATGTGAAGAGTAACAACATACTACTTGATCAAAACTTCTGTGTCAAAGTTGGAGATTTTGGACTTTCAAGACTTCATCCAACTGATATTTCTCACATATCAACTGCACCACAAGGTACCCCTGGATACGTCGATCCAAAGTACCACGAATGTTACCAGCTTACTGATAAAAGTGATGTTTATAGCTTTGGGGTAGTCCTTGTTGAGCTGTTATCATCCATGCCTGCAGTAGACTTCAGTAGACGTAACGAAGAGATCAACTTATCTAACTATGCAATAAACAGGATTTTAAGGTGTGCATTCAATGAGTTGATAGACTCATCCCTCGGTTTTCAGTCTGATGCAGAAGTTAGGAGGATGACTACTTCAGTAGCCGAGATATCGTTTAGATGCTTGCAACATGACAAGGACATGAGACCTACTATGGTTGAAGTACTAGAAACATTGCAAGAAATTCAGCATGGTGAGTTTAAACATGATAAGAAAATCGATTGTGATGGAAACACGAAAGAGAGTGTACAAGTCCCTCTTTCACCTGAATCAGAAGTAGATGTATTATTGAAGAAACTCAACAACAAGTTTCCAACTTCACCAATTTCAGTAACTCAAGTGTGGATTAGTGACTCTAGCACAAGTACCACTAGTACATAATATTCATCTTTTTTTTGTTTCACAGTTCATGTAGATAAACAAAAATACACAGAAAATTGAGCCAAGCCATAACATTAACTGAGTATTATTGGGTACTTGTTTCATGCTCACTTCGTTCTAGTTATCGCCTCCAAGTCTCTTGCTCTTATAAAGACCGCCCGTAGTAGAAGTTGCTAGTGGCACTGAGTGAACAGTCTATCCTCCCTTAAGTGGTATTACTAACCATTCTAGAGGAGCAGTCGATTTAGCTATTTCTAGTCTTCATCAAGCCAGTGTTTCCATCCATTTTAGGTTGGACCGGAAAATTCAGAAGTTTTGCTGAATTTGTAAGTCGAACTGTAGCTCCGACCTAGCCTAGAATGACTATGCATAGATCACCTCTATTTATGTGGTCCGTTCTAAAGACAGCATTCAACATATGTAAAAATATTTCCTGTTCTGAAGTAGCTCATTCAAAAAGCACCATAGCTTCCATTACTTTATGAATAGCAATAGATAGGTCTTATGCAGTTTTTGAAAATGAGGCACACCAAATATAATTCTAGAGTATGGATTTGCTCAAAACATACTAAGTAGCAGAATCAAGATATTTAGGGATTCAAAATATAAAGAAATAAACACATGAAGAAGTCAAGGAGATTCAACATCTACTATAACCTATCCGTAAAAGGATAGTTTTAACATCATAAATTTTGTATCATTTTCAAAGGCCAGAGGGGGTTCAGATGAACCCCCTAACGCCCCTAGATCAGCCACGATACAAAGTAGTGGAGGCTACATTTTCTCCTTAATTGGCTTCACTACAAAAATTATAATGACCAAAGTCCAACAACAAAAATAATAATGAGAGTAAGAAAGATAACTATATAATTATGATGTTTAAGAATTCCACAATTCTAGATTTAGACTGGTCTTAAGAATTCCATCTCATTAATTGACTCAATTACCACATTTTAGAAGTAATATGAATAGATTTATTGAGTTTGGTTTAAAAAATAATTAAAAGAAAATTTCAAACTAAAAATGCAAGTTTAATATTACCAAAGTAGCAGCAAACCATATTAAACAGAATCTTTTGGTTAGAAAAAAATTCTGAAAAAAACTATAAGAACTTGTGGTCATATAAGAGAATCTTCAGTATATTATTTGATTTTCTTCATTTTTGTCCAATATGGCATGCTTCATCCAAAGAAACTGAAAAAAATACAAAATGAAAAAAAATTATTTTTTTATACCAAGAAGAGCCAAAAGTGAAAAGACTTATTATGCAGTGTCCTTTTCAACTTTTAATAGAGGGTACTCATTTTTTCCTAACTACTTTATGGGGTCATCTAATATGTGGAAGGAATGATTTGACATGTCTACTTTATAAGAAAGAGTCATATTTTAAAACTAGAACGGTTGAGAACCGTCTATCTTTAATAGGATATTTCAAATTTGAGTCTTGAGAAAAGAGAACTTTTTGAAAAGGAATGGTTTGCCTTCCTTAGTGGACCTACGTGGTTTGAATCTGAATTAGTTGGCTCAGTAAGTTTTGGACATCAGATGACGCGTTGAACCATTAATAAGACAGAACCAGATATCTCAGGTTTGAGTCTTGAGAAAAGAAAACCTCTTGATGAGGAACAATTTACCTTCCTTATAGAGCTTACATGACGTGAATCTAAATTAGTCAGATTAGTGAGTTTGGGACATCAGATACCTCTTTGAACCACTAATAAATGGAAGGAAGGTGAATAGAAAATTACCCACATTTTAAAAAGAGTGGGGTAGGATAGTTGAGAACCGTCTATCTTTAATTGGATGTCTCAAGCTCAAATATTGAAAAAAGAGAACTTCTTGATAAGGAACAGTTTACCTTACTTAACATGAATCTGAATTAGTCGGATCAGTAAGTTTCGGATGCTCGAAGAAAAGTTGTCTTTGAACCATTAATGAAGGGAAGGAAGGTGAATTGAAAATTCCCCATGTTGTAAAAGTCACAAAGGTCCCATACCCCATTTGGCCAATCTTCCATCAAATTGTGTTTCTTCAAAGTCTTGTTTCCCCATGTTTGAGTCAACTTAACGTGTCCAAAAGATAAACAACATTAACGCAATCCTATTGCCAAATAAATCCAAAAAAGCAATACAACAAACTCTGCAGAATTCAGTTTTTTTTTTTAAACTAACATTCTTGCTTATTCTTGTTGTTTTTTTAATCCAAAAGGGTTCATCATGGATATGTTCTCTTGTTTTTTCGTCTTCGTTTTGTTTCACTTTTGGTGCTTTGATTCAGCTCAAGGACAGAACACATCCTACCCAAACTGCACTAAAGAATTCCAGTGTGGGAAGTTAAGAAATTTGAGTTTTCCTTTCTACAAATCCACTGAACTTGATTGTGGATTGTCCAAAGTTTATTGTGAAGGTACTGAAAATCCTATAATTGAATTGAATGGAGTGAAATATCAAGCTATTGAAAAAAGTGATGTTTTTATCAAACTTAGGGACTCTAGTCTTGGAGAACTTTTGAAGAACAACAGTTGTGAGATTTTTGATAAAAATTTCTCGATCGCTATTTCTCCTTCAATAACATATAGATTTGATCCCTTACTCACTTTGTTCAAATGCAACAAAAGCCAAAAGAGTACACAAGAAAATTTTTTCAACTCCAGTTATCAAAGTTACAATGTCTGTGATAGTTTAATATTATACTATAACATCTCCATCCATTATTATCAAGTACCTATTCCTAGTAGCTGTTCATTTATTCAGTTGCCTTTGACATCAAATTCAGAAGCAAAAACAAATGGAAGTGACTTATTTCATCTGTTAACTGATGAAGTTGTACTAGGATGGACTGTGTCTGATGAGTGTAATCAGTGTTATTATACAGGAGGAAGGTGTCAAACAAATAATACTACTAACAACTTTCTTTGTTCTAATACGAACAATGGTAAAGAGAAGTCTTTTTCATGGTTCACATTAAAGATTTTAGTTCTTTCCTTTTCTTGGTTCATCTTACATTTTCATTTTTACTGTAATTGCAGGTCATCATAAACATGCAAAAGTGATTGTTGCAGGTACCTATCTTTTTAACATTTTGTCTGCAATTTTGTTGTTTACATTACAAGATTTTAGCTTTTATAGGTTTATTTCTACAATGACAATGATATAACAAGAAATAGAGTTTTCCACCGCTTGAGCCTGTGATCTCTTGGTCACATGAAGGAAACTCTTATTGTTGTATCAAGGCTCCCCTTATCAATAACAAAGATATAAAGAATCTAAAATATTTAACTTTAGTACATGTTTTATGTCCATTGAGCGGTTGTTGTTGTTTTTTGTTTCAGTTTCAGCATTTATCGGTTCTGTTGTTGGACTCTGTGCAATTGCCTGTGTTCTATGGTTTTACATGAGGAGGAGAAATGATTCTTCCCCATTTATTTCAAGAAATACATCTGGTATTTCAATGATTCATCACGAGCTTGAGGAACGTTGTGAGTACCTAGGGATTCCTGTATTCTCCTATGAAGAACTTGAAGAAGCCACCAACAAATTCAGCTCTTCTAGAGAACTTGGTGATGGAGGTTATGGAACTGTGTACTATGGTAAGAAGGATTTTTTTCATAGAAGTTACTCCCCCCGTTTCAATTTGTTTTTCTGATTTTGACTTGACACGGAGTTTAAGAAAGTAAAGAAGACTTGTGAGTCTTGTGGTATGTAGAATGTACCAAAATGTTCTTTGATCTTGTGATCTTAAACATGTCATGAGAAAAGTTAGTATTAAAGAGCTGCCAAAAAAAGAAGACGCGTTCTTTCTGAAACGGACTAAAAAGGAGAGTAAGACAAGCAAATTGAAACGGAGGGAGTAATAATCTAAAGACAATCCACAAAAGTCTTTTTTGTTTGTTTTGCTTTTTGAGGGGAAATGTACGTAGTAAGCATTTTGATCTAACAGCTATTTCTGTATGTTCTAAAATCAGGAAAACTTAAAGATGGAAAAGAAGTTGCAGTTAAGAGCCTTTATGAGAACAATCACAGGCAAATGCAGCAATTTATCAATGAAATTGAAATTCTCACTCGCCTTAGGCATCCAAATCTTGTTACCCTTTATGGATGTACATCAAGACGTAGCCGTGAACTCTTCCTTGTTTATGAGTACATTCCTAATGGAACAATTGCTGATCACCTGAACGGACATAGAGCGAAGGAAAAGTTACTAACATGGTCTATAAGGCTCAAAATCGCCATTGAAACTGCTAGCGCGTTGGCTTACCTTCATGCTTCTGACATCATACACCGTGATGTCAAAACAAATAACATTCTCCTGGACAATAAGTTTTGTGTCAAAGTAGCAGATTTTGGGCTGTCAAAATCCTTCCCTAATGATGTTACTCATATCTCAACCGCACCTCAGGGGACCCCAGGATATGTTGATCCTCAGTATCATGAATGTTACCAGCTCACTGATAAGAGTGATGTTTATAGCTTTGGGGTTGTCCTTGTTGAGCTCCTATCATCAAAGCGAGCTGTAGATATGAACAGACATATGCACGAGATTAATTTGGCAAACTACGCGATGAACAGGATACTAAAATCCGCGTTTGATGAGGTGATTGATCCATCTCTTGGATTCGAGACAGATGCTGAAGTTAGGAGGATGGCAACATCAGTGGCAGAGCTAGCTTTCCAGTGCTTGCAAGTTGTCAAGGACATGAGACCTACAATGGAAGAAGTACACGAAACGTTGAAGCTTATCAAATACAGTGAATGGAAAAATTATCAGAAAAAGGATATCAATAGCTGCAATACCAAGACAAGAACTGTAAAAGTTCATCGTTATCCTTCTGAAACGGACGATGCTGTGTTATTGAAGAAAATCATTCCAGTTTCACCTGATACTGTGATTGATACATGGGTTAGTAGTTCCACTACAACTAGTACTGGAGGGTGATATTTCATAAACTCATTTTTCCCCTTTATGTTAGATACATATCATGATATCATTTTTATAGAGTTTTTTCAGCTTGTTTCAGAATATAGTACATGAAACTTTCTTAAAGTGTTAGTTATAGTCACATATGTATATGATTCCCCTTTAGATAATGTTGCTCGGATTCTCCTAAAATGTTGCTGCACGTGTGTCTGATCCTCCAAAAATGCAGAGGATCCACACACACCTGTGAGCATTTTTGAAAATTTTCTCTATGGGTTATGCTGGCTTTAAAAATGTCTTTGCTACTTTCGGTGAATAACATACAAGCAATTTTGCACAATTTATGCAATCTCTCTTTGAAGCCAACACCAATACATGTTGCCTAATGGTTAATGAAGTGAAAATCATGGAAATTCACATTTAAATATCAGTAGAAACAAAAACGTTAGGTGATTTCTTCAATAAGTGTTGATTAACAAAGTTACCGAATACCTATACTCGTAGAAGGTAGCATGTACTGCCCATTTTGCAGAACTTTTCGTGTTCGTTTTCTCATTAATGAGTTGGAATATAATGGCTGTCAAGAAAAGTTCATACGATGGAATTTCAAACTATGACTAATTCTTTTTCCACCAAGAATTGGCCTGCAATTAATTGTCTGCAGACAAATCCTTTATTAGAAATTGCATTCAAGAATGTGTCAATAATCAAAGAATTAGACAATTATTTTACAAGGTGAAAAAAGGGACCCCAGTTTTGGAGCCTTCAGCTGTCACTATTTTTATACAAAAAGAAAGATGCAACAACAACATATCTAGCATAATCCCATAAAGAGAAAGATGCAGTAGAACAAATAATCAAGGATGTTGAAGAATGGAAACTATCCGCGCCGTTCTTTATTAGATCGAAATATAAGACTTCCTTCACCCGAAATAGTAAGTTACAAAAGAAAAAATTGTGCAACAGCAAACACTTGTTGCAAATTGCTTCCACGACGAAAAAAGAAAAAGAAGAACATCTCTAATCAATGTCTAGCAGTTAGATTATCAGAGTTACTCAATGGAATTAAAGGAGTTATCTTATTCGATGTGCTTTCTGATTGTTGCAATTTTTCGTCATTGTCTCCATGTTCTTCGGCTACCTTATGGGATTTACGTCTAGGATTTCGTTCTGAATCCTCTTCTGGAAGTATAGCTCGTTGAAGTATTCTGTGGATCATTTCATAGCTGGTAAATGTTATAACAGCAGAGGGTGTGGTCCTAAGAAGATTGGTTCCACAACCCCGGTAGAATGCGGTCAGACGTTCCTGTTTGAACATCTTTTTTACACAATCAACAACTCCATTATATGCTTTCTCTGAGTTTCTTACTTGCCCTTGTTCTTGAAGTTTAGAACGCACGACCTGGTCAAGAACGATAGATTAATAAGTAGGACTGTGATTCCAGGAAAGAACAAAGATGGTCTTGGTCCATTTCTTGCTTACCTCATGTGGATAAGTCATTACAGAAGCAACTACTTTTGCCATCGAAGAGGCAATTGCTACTTCACCAGGGTTCAGTTCATTGGTATGCTTATTGGCTGGCAGTTCGAGAAAGACATCACGTGATCAATCAGATAAGAGATAAATGAGCAACAAACTTCCACAACTGATAAAAGAGAATAGCTTCTCACCCCTTTTTGCTAAGTATGATTTCAGCTTTTCATATGCAGGAAATTGGATAGCAACATGACTAATCCCAGCCAATGACGGCAAGAGGCCACTGCAACCCAAAGGAAACGGAGATATCAAACCCAAAATAACTAACTAGAGTCAACATCAGGTGATGAAAATGGATATTGTTTTTTTCTTTTTTTTGGACAAGAGTAATTGCTTATTATCCTAAGAAGATGTTTTCCATCTTCACATAGTTGGTTAAGAGGATATGGAACTGAAGCGTCTCTACAAAGGATGAAACACACATAAGTAAAAAGTTTGTATATGACTATCTTCACTATATAACTAACCTGTACAATCCGCGGATCCCTTCTTCATGTGTTATTCGTATTAAAGCAGACAATATACCTTTATAAGGAACTACACCCTCCCTCATTCCCTGTGTCTAAAGAATGAGGAAAAGAAAATATCAGGAACACGCTACATAAGCAAATGCAAGTTGTTATTCCAATACTAATTAAGGACACCCTAACAATAAACTCTAATGGTATTAGAAACTTGTGCTTTAGCCTATGTTACGTGAACTCTTAACACGCTTATGTTGCACTAGGACGACAACTGTATTGGCACCATGTGCAGATGCTTACACCAATGGGTACTACAATTACACCTCAATTCCAAACAAATTAGGCTGAGCTATGAGAATCCTTACAATTTATGTGGGTCCATTTAAGTGGATCACCAATTTTAGAAGGGAAAAAAATAGTTTCTCTAGCAGCAGAAATTATCAACATTTTTTCAAGGAATACAAATCTCTTAGCAGACAAAGACTCTTAGCAAATATTGAATCTAAAGACAACATGAACATGACTAAATTAACACACACAAGTTTGGATTCTGATTCATTTTAGTGAAGAAGCATCTCCAGTTCCCCGGGCGTTAGTACTAATTAGAACTATTTATTGTTGTTACACCAGTTTCAGTTGCTAGAAATACAGCAAGCTGCAGCTGAACCAGACACCAATTATCCAACAAGAACACTTTTTTGATAAGTCGAAACGTTTCATTGATAATTCACCTACATGTTGTAGCTATCCAGGTATGGACCTATCTCAAATGTCCACATACTCAAATCAACTATCCACAAGAAGTGTATATCCATTTTTGAAAGAAGGTGAGTATTATATATATAGCACGAAATGTGCTTGAAATAATTATAAAAGGAATCCAAAAAGATGATATATCCTTTAATACACCAAAGGTATATCTGAAACACAAGGGAACTTTTACCCCAACGTTTTGATTCAACAACAAAAGAAGCACAACACAGGATGCGTAATTGGGTAACAAGTTTGAACTCTGCCAAGAACTAAAGCCCAACATTTAAGTGAGAGGAGGGTAGAGGAGTAGGCCCATGCTCCCTTGAGTTTCAAACCAGGGCCTCAACTGGACTGGATCAACTAACTCACAAGAGACTTCTCCCTTGAGAAGAGGAAAAAAAAAACATGGGAATTCTGAAAATGTTCATGAAGGGTTACCTACCCTCATAAAATTTTAGAATTTCTCTCCCCTATGCTGCTTATTGGATGTGATTCCAATCAAATGCCCCAAGTCAACTTTTCTACTACCCATGCATCGGTTGGAGGGTTCATGCATCTATCAGGATTTCTAAACTATGTGAAATCTGCATTCTTCTCTCTATTAAGAACTTTTGAAGTCTAAAAATATCTTCTGTTAAAGTTTGTCATCTGTTCAGGTATCACCCACATGATGAATACTATATTGAAGGTTCTCACCACATGATAGAAAAGTGAATATGCAACATGTGCACATGAGAAACTCCTTTTTGGTAAGGGGGAGGGCAGATAAACCAGAGGAATTTTTCTTTCACTCGCTATAGAGCAGCATAATCCTAACTATATTAACAGGCTTAGATACAGACAGTCGAAACTCTAATACTCAAATATCAACAGAGGCAAGAAACACTAGGTGATCTCTTCCCATCTGTCTAGGCGACTAGGCCTAGTTGGCAGAGCTACACGTGGTGGGAGATAGCATGTACCCAATAAAATAGTCGAGTTACACACAAGCTAACTTGGATGCCACCAACATAATAAAAATTCTTGATACCCCACATTTAAGCCCCCACAAGGTAAAAGATTGCATTTCACCTATTCCCATCCTTCTCTCTGATGATAGTTGATGAAGGAAAGCATACATGGATACGATAATAGCACAGTCATAAAGACTGCAGAAACTAGAGCAGGGCAAGGAAATATATAGAAAAATGGAAGTGCATGGATCATGGCTCCCTACCAACAACACCAATTACCCAAATTGAATGAAGCCAACTTAATCAAATTTTTCTGTGCATTTATGCACTTTAAGGCACAACAAGTGAGCACAGAAGAATAAATCTATGCTAACTATATGAGAACATGAAACCTACTTGGAGCCGGGTCTTAACAACCCACAATGGATTTGTTGTAATGGATGTTGCAGCCCCCGCTCCCGCAGCTGCAAGCATGTTTGCACCAATTGTAAGCTGCCCACTGCTATCCACTGCATTTACTGCACAAGAAAATTCTTTTGGTAAAGATAAGTGCTAAGTTTCCTTTTGTCTTCATAACAACTTCCAATAGTAAAAGGATTAACAAATATGATGGCATTCAAACAAACATTTAAAAAAGAAGTGATGAAAGCTAATAGTCCAAATAACTAATAGAGTAAAAGTTTACCATGTGAATGCAATGAATCCTTGAGATGTCCATAAACTGTGAAGTACACCTGCAGAAGATGTGAATGTTTTTTCTCAAAACGGTTACTTATGTGGAAATTTCACAAAAAAAAAAAGGTGGGTGGATTCAGCAATCAGCACATAGAAAATATATGCCAACATGGAGTCAGTTGTAAACAAAGCCGATAAGATTACAGCTAACACTGGTAAATCAACTTTTTACGTCCATTAAAAAGCTATCCAGGAGTTCAATACAGCAACACCTGCCCCCACCCTAAAGGAAAGCCTTATTCATTTTGATTCTTCATCAGCAATAAGAACACGTTTGTGGTGGTGTGCAAGGAAACCATAATCATTGCATTATTTAATAAGAAAGGATGCAGTTCCATAAGAGACCATATCTGAATATTATCTCATTCAATTTTGATGATTCATTTCATGAAGGAAGCTCAACTAATTGCAATCCACAGAAGTAGAAATTGAACAAGACAATGCTTACCGCCCAGTTCGGAAGAAGAGCTGTCAATGTTGGTGAAAGGCCTCGATAAAGTCCCCTGAAACCTTCTGTTCTTAGTATATTCTGTAAGCTTGTGACAATGACACTACCTGTTTGTTGCCCAAATAATTCAAGGAATAATAAGTGTGCCAGTAATATGGATTTGGACTTCTTTTTTTTCTTTGCCTCTTTTTCTAAGGTTACCATCTTAATAGGTTTAACAGAAGACCAAAAAAACAATATAGTCATCCAAAGAAGGAACAAGATGAAAGTCCAATTATCAGCCCCTCAAATTAACACTTGTTTAAATTAAGAAGAAAATAGAACTAGCCCTAGAGACCTTCATGAAAAAGTCGACAGCAACTCTCCTCTAAAATTCACCAAATTATACTCACTGTCAAAGGAAATTTCCCACAGAGATGCGATGAGCTTAGAGTGCAGAATGTACAGAATGTGGAAGTCCATTTAGGAAATGACTACATCAAATGTGGAAAGCAGAAATACAAGGAAAAGCACCAAAAGCAACACATTGGACATCCTACACTGGAGAAAATGGAAATTGGAGGAAGCAGAAGCCCTATGGGCAGCCTACTGAGGTGAACGCTGAAGGAACACGAAGATAGAGAAAAAATACAACAAAATAGCTCTTCATGCACTAAGGTGCAGTTTTGTGGGAAATAATTAAGCATCCAAGACAAGAAAATTCTTAAATCCAGAATGCATATTGTTTTTGTTGCTATTTTGGAGCTCAAAAAAGATCCAACCTGTGTATATTGGTTGGATACATGTTTTCGTAGTCACACATTTGTTTTGGATGAGGTAATTGTATAATTCTACTGTACAGCACCCCTATTTTATGCTAACAAATACCTTACTTAAAGAATTTAGAAGAACACAAAATATAAATAAATTACAAGGGGCAGTCAATCAGAATAGCTAATACGTCTACTTTGCCTGAGAAGATTGGTAAGAATTCAAAGCAACAGCCAGACTTCTTTTACCAGGGATATACTATAACTGGAAAAAGTTCAAATCCATTGTACTGTTGTAAAATCAGGGTAAAAGTTGTCTTTAGATTTTGACAATCTGTGTTAAATCAGGTCAACTAGGAGTGAGGAACAGGACCTGAAACGGTTTATCGTTGAAAATGAGGAAAGCTCAGGCCTGTCTTTTATGCTTTGTTGGATCAGATGAGCATTAATGATTCGCAGTCCATTTTCAGATATGTTGATCTGAGTGGTGTTTTGCTCACACAAAAGGCAAACAGGAATTCTCGTGGTTGTTAAGTTGTGAATAAGAAGTTATCTGTTATATATAGGACACCATTGACTTGTAATAAGGGATCTACAGATCATTACTAGAGCTATGAAATAATTCAATTACAAGATCACATTAATCTTAATATATCATTTTTGCATTTGTTCAATTGGAAGCACTTCGACTTAAGGTAGCAGTTCTTATCATTTCTAATATAAGAGACAACGACAAGCACAAACCTTGACGACCAGATTGAGAAACCTGAGGCAGACCATGTACTTGCAGTCTTGTCTTAATAACATCCAATGGACACATAAATGTAGCAGCAATAGCACCTACAAAAACACCCAATTAACTCAAATTCACATTCAAAAAACTCAAAGATCCAATGGACACATAAATGTAGCAGCAATAGCACCTAAAAGAACGTCCAAAGATACAAAAGTTTAGATTTTTACAACCCCCAATTAACTCAAATTTACATTCAAATAGGCAAAAAAACTCAAATATCCAATGGACACATAAATGCAGCAGCAATAGCACCTAAAAGAACATCCAAAGATACAAAAGAAAAGATTTTTACACCACCCCACCATCCCAACTAACTCAAATTCACATTCATATAGCTCAAAAAACTCAAAGATCCAATGTACACATAAATGTAGCAGCACTAGCACCTAAAAAAACCACCCAAAGATAACAAAAAAAAAGATTTTTACAATCCCCAATTAACTAAAAATCACATTCAAATAGCTCAAAAACCTCAAAGATCAACAAGCAACACAATGAATAAATCTCTTACCTTCTTTAACATTAAAACCTCAGATAACAGCAATTGACAAATTAAATTCAAAAGAATAAAAAGGAGGCCAGTACATACCTGCAGAAGCACCAGCACCAGCTTCACAAATGATACCTCTAACACTCCTAAGATCGCCGGCGCCGGCGGTGACCATTTTTAAAGATTCTTGCCGGAAAACTTTACCTCAACAACCCAAACAACAGCAAAAATATTGAAAAAAATCACCCTTTTTTCAAGAATTGGAAGAACCCTTGAAGATTTAGCAAAAACCCAGGTGGGGTTTCATCATATACATATACCCTTTTGGGTTTTCAAGAAGAATGACCGGTCCACTGACGTCTTGGACGAGTTAGGGGTTTGTGACATAGATGATGATTCCTTATTGCTTTTTGAATTGAATTTGAAGAAGAAAAAAAAAGTTCAGAATTTTGATATGGTCAAAAATACTTTCTTGGTAATTATTCTAAATTTGGAATGTATTATGTACTAGTAATAGTGAGATTAGAAACTTCACTTGTAACATGATAATGGTACCGAGAATTAGTAAATCTTAATATGATAATGAGTGTTATCATATGATAAACTATTGATTCGTGATAATGGAATGACGAGAATTAGTAAATCATAATATGATGATAAGTCATTGTCATACGATAAATTATTGATTCAACAATGATAAATTTTTACGTCACACTTTTTGATTAAAAAAAATTAAAGTTTTTATTAAAATAAAAAAATATTTTACTTAGTAATGTTATTTTCTTTTATCAGAATTTCAACTTATTTTTGTATGATCAAATGTGTTTTTTTTCTAAATAATTGCTCTAATGTAGAAACATAGGGGTATGTAAATATTGACGAGATTAAAAATTCAGATATAATAGTTGAATTTTTTATCAAGGTGTTGAATTATATGTCAAATTATTATATCAACTTATGATAAAAAAAAAATAAGAATACAGAACTTGAATATAATTCAATTCATGTTTAGTTCAGTAGAAAAATAAATTCAATATCAAGAAGCTTGAAAGAAAAGATGAGCTTTGTATATAAGCTATTTATATTTCATGTTAAAGGCGTCGACTTAAGCATTGACATCCACGCTTACTTTACTACCATTATTATGATCATAGTTATTCCTACTGAAATCAAAATCTTTAGTTAGATTATTACCATGTGAGAATCATACCCCTTGTATCACATTTTTTTTAATAGTTGCTTACTTTTAGTTAAGTATGATATTCATTTAATTCCTTTTATTAAAATGAAAAAGAATTTTACCTCTGTGGTGTTTGTTTCTTTTACTAGCATTTTAATTTTGTATATTGCTTATTTTAATTAACATTTAGTAGAATCGTTAATGTACTTTTAATAGCTTAGAAAAATGATCATTTGTGTTTCGAAAGGTATATTGATATCATTATCCTGCAAAAAAAAAAAAAGTGAAATTAACTTTGAATACTCACCTCTTTTCTATAAATAGGTTGGAATCGATTTTTTATTTTGAAGTGAACAATTCTACTAATTAGGAAGGAGTCAAAGCAATCTAATGAAGCCAATAAAATAGTTCATCTAATATTATTTTATTTCCTACTGGATCAAATATACATATCAATTGAGGATTGAAATGTACAAAAATTAAATATATAAAGACTAATATGTAAATTTTTTTGAAAAAAAAAAATCAATGACTTTGAACCAAAAGTGCTTTAAGATGTTTGGTCACAATTTGTATGAATTTGGACATAGTAGTTGTTTTATTTTTCCTCTTATTTTTGTGTTTTCCTTGTTTCATTCAATTATGTTTAAAATATATCCTATTTTTTAATTATATCTATCACTATCAAAGCAAAAAAAAAAAGTATTTATATGATTTTTAAATAGTTATGATTGAGATTATGTTATACATACATATATATATATATATATATATATATATATATATATATATATATATTCCTCTTTTTTAAACTATGGAAGGAATCAATTCTCCATTGTCTTCACACCTATCAATAAGGGAAAAATTCTCTCCTAGCTTTTTTTAGTTTCTCACTCGATGTTATCAATATTGAGACGATTAATTCAAATTTCTATTGTATATGACTTCATTAAAAGAAAAAGTATTTCCTAACAAGATTTTTATATGTTCAAAATTTAAATCCGAAACTTCTGATTAAAAGTGAAAGGATATTATATATCTCATCACAACATTTGGTGATTCTCCTAGTCATCAGACAAAAAAAATACATATTATATCTTTTATATGCACCTTTATTATTAATCATGATTAATTAATAGGAGCGTATATATCATCTTAATATTCACTTAACTATAATAAGTTTAAGTTAATGTGTCAACTTGGTATAAAATATAAAATCTCAAAGATACTGAACTTATATGTTTGGTTGAGATGTAAAGAGAGGAATGGAAAGGACTTGAAGTGAATCCTATATTGCTCGGACTCTCCAAAAATGTTATCGCACTAAAGTTAAATCCTTGATTGAAGTTGCAGAAATGATCTTTATAGGAAATTTGGCCAAAGATAGAAAGATAATATAGCAATAACAGCAATAATATTGGTCAACAATTGTTCCATTCCAGTTTTCCCTAGGTAAAAAAAAAAAAAAAATTTCATTGCCTTCCATGTTACAACAGAATAAAAAGGACAGCCCGATGCATAAAGCACCTCGTGGTCACATAGGGTCCAAGGGAAAGTAACGTAGGCAGTCTACCCTAATGCAAGCATTACCAGCTGATTCCACAACTTGAACTCGTGAAGACAACTTTAGTATTGCTCCAAGGTTCACTTCATGTTACAACAGGATAATGTCTCAAAAACATCAGAGAAAAGAATAGAGACGTTTAGGCTACGATACAACACTCAGCAATT
This sequence comes from Solanum pinnatisectum, assembly GCA_035578085.1. Taxonomy (NCBI): domain Eukaryota; kingdom Viridiplantae; phylum Streptophyta; class Magnoliopsida; order Solanales; family Solanaceae; genus Solanum; species Solanum pinnatisectum. Next base: position 2,686,489 of record CM069080.1, on the reverse strand, counting down.
TTGAATCCTTCAACCAGTTGCATAAATGGCAAAAATTATACTGACTGCAAATGCATCTGCCAAAAAGATCATTTGTTGAGGTCTCAAGGAAGCCTCCTCTTAAAAAAATTAAACAGCAGCAGGAGTTTTGCTGTCGATAGACTTGAGCACTTCTTCACCCATTTCCTTGCATCCGACCAATTTCTGAAAACAAGAGATTCAGCAGTTGTATAAGTGATAATGTTAGCTTCTAAAAAATTTCAGCATTCAAATTGATCCAAACTATGCATAGAGGTCTAGAATAATCTAATTTTTCTCGTTTGTTGGCCACATGACCAAATGTCGTTCAAGTGCAAGAGAATTAGAATCAGCTAAATCCCAAGGAGAAATATATTGGCAATTTAGTAATAGAGTTGTCTAATATAAGATAAAACTCACATGTCCTGCTGAGTGAATGTCACCAGTACGGAATCCTTGATTTAAGGTGTCTAAAACAGCTGCTTCAATTCTCTGAGCAGCCTTCTCTTCACCTAGGCCATACTTCAGAAGCATAGCAGCACTGAGCATTGTTGCCAAAGGGTTTGCTTTATCCTACATGTTTAAAGTCAGTGTTTAAGCATATGAGCATATGCAAATTTCCGGGAGGGAGGTTGGGGGTTGGGGGGCTGTCCGTACTTAAAGGAGAAGGGGAAGAGAAAAAGAGAGAGAAAGAAATACTAGAGCCAACCTGCCCAGCAATATCAGGAGCAGAACCATGTATAGGTTCAAACAATCCAGGTCCCTAGAGGTAACATGTGTCCAAAAGTAAGAGGAGATTAAAGAATTTGTAGTGAGGAAGAAAAAGAACCAATATTTCCAAAGAAATGAGATAATCCGGAAATACCGCTGCACCAAGACTGGCAGATGGAAGCATCCCGATACTTCCTGTAATCATTGATGCTTCATCGGACAGGATGTCACCAAATATGTTGTTTGTCACAATTGTATCAAACTGCATTATGATTGTTTCGAGGATCAATTCCATGGACGAGTGTGTCGTCATGTTCTAAGACCAAACTTGAGAAAAAAAAAAATTGTAAAGCCAAAGGTAAATGAAACCTGTTTTGGGTTGCGAACAAGTTGCATGGCTGCATTATCAACATACATGTGAGAGAGCTCTACATCAGGATACTCTGAGGCTAACGCTGTAACTATCTTCCTCCAAAGCATAGAGGCCTGGCAAATATCTCAAAATCATGAACTATAGAACAAGAAATTACCCTTAATGAACTCAATCTCAATGCTATCTTTATGGTCTCCCAGTTGCAGTTTTAAGTAGCGGCAAATTAGAGTAAACAAAGAAAATTTAGTCTATAGTACAATTCTTTTAAAGCGTCAACTGCTGAAGGGATAAACAAAAAACTTGCTTAAAGTAGAGTGGATTTTGTTGATTACTTGATCTTACACTTGCACACGAGTCACGAATTGTGGGTTTTTGTTTTTCCCTTATTTGTGCTGTATTTCCCATTAACAAATTCAGCAGCAGACAACCTTGGCAAGTGTGAGATTGGTGAAGATTCATGATTGAAGAAGAGTAGCATGAGAATGACTCCACTATGGCTTTTGCTGGATGATTTGCAAAGAAAGATTACATGAACCAGTTGAAGGATATTCTTGGAGAATAACGAGCTCCTTTCTAATTCTAGTCTACTTCTGGTATATAGAATAGATGCTTTTTTTGTATAGATAGTTGGGTAGTTACTAGATTCTCTTTTTTCCCAGGAGGTTAAAGAGAAATCATACATGTAGTGAAGACTATTCTGGCACCATGTTGGTGCAACTATTAATAGATTTACTAGTTTTACAAAAGAAATAGAATTAGACAAGAAAGTTGAAGGCAGATACAGAGGAGGAGAAAAGAAGGGTCGAGGAACGGGGAGAGAAAAATTAGCTTTTACCTCCAAAACATTTGCTTTATCCACGCTACATAGTTTTCCTCTACGCTTCCTTGCAGTTTCAAATGCAATACGAGCAATTCTGTCGATCTGAAAAGAAATTAAGCTGAATACTACTAATGTAAAGGTTGGAACAAATTTCAGGTAAAAAGTTTGATCCCAATCTGTCCTACTTTTCGCAACAGTAAGACATTACTCCTTGCAAATTTCAACAGTGATTGAATGACAAATAAAAAATTAAGTTAGATAAGCAAAGCTAATACAAAATGACGCTTGACAATAGTTCTAAGATAATAAATTCCTAAATGGATGTCAGTCCAGAGATAGTTTTCAGAAACTGCACATGTTATAACTAGCAGTTAATCATACTAAATATATAAAAGTAAACAGTACCAAACTCTCGAATAAAACAAAATCAACCAACATATCAGCTTCAAGCCAAGCAAACAGAAATGACCATAACAGAACTACTCTTCCAATCAAAACAAGAACGAAACAGAAAACTTCATCAAATTCTCCAATGTGATCTTAAGACATTCACTTGAAGCTGTCATGCAAAAGATCAAAAAAAAAAAAAAAAGAAGAGGGGGGGGGGGGGGGTTCCTTTTACTGGATAACATAATAGAAAGTTTGTCATATTTAGCAAGCACAGCAGGAAGCAATTTTTTAAGCAAATTACCTCATATGCTGCATACACTTCAGTGTTGAAACCTATTTCCTGACCATTTTCATTAGTGCTGAATCCTCTTGGTTTGCCAAAATAAATACCTAATTAACATGAGGAGAAAAACAGTAAGTCATCTTGAAAAAGAAAAGTCAAGAAACAACTTAAAGATGATGGAAGTTGATTTGAATATTATTGACCGTAACAATTCCAAACTAACCTCCTGTAAGTTCCCTAACAACCATTAGGTCTACACCTTCAGCAACTTCTTTCTTCAAAGTTGAAGCATCTACTAACTGCATTAAGTGAGGAATATGAATATGTGGGAACCCGCAGAAACTCAGAATGTAACTTATGCGGCAATGATTTGAAAGACAAGTCATGAAGAGTATGTTTCCTGTTTGGTAATAAATGATAGTGAATGATGGCTTTGCAGAAGAGAGACTAAATTTACAAAACTGCAGAGGTCAAAGATGCTTGCAGGTTGTAACAGTAACAAAAAAGGCTCATGTCTTCAAGAGCACATGCAGATCAAAAGAAAAGATAAATATTAGTGAAGGATGAAAAAAAGTTGAACTCATGAACACACAGCTTACAAGTATCCAATACATGTTAATAGACAATCCACTTCTAGCATATTTTGCCATGTGTAACTCATAATGGTTTCAACTAAAACATTTGATCCGAATACTTTTAAAACAAACTAACCAAAAGAAAAAAAGTCTTGAGGTGAAGAAGGAAAGAGGGAGGATGCTGGACAAAGATAGAGAGACGGACAGTCGTACAGGACAAGACTTCTGGATGCCATCATGAAATCCTCACATATGATACTTTCCTCCTCTCTGGTTGATCATATTACAAAGGATATATCCACTATTGACAAGTCACCAGCTTTTAAATGGGTATACACTGTATTTCTGCTGATTATGCGACAAAGCACCTTACAACGGTTGGAAACATACCACTGATCTTTCTCATATTTCTATTTTTTTTCTTTGAACAAGGAACATAACTGATCCTTGTAACACAAGTTAAAAGTAGGCGTAAAAAGAAGAGAGAGGTAGAGGCAGTTTAATATTGGACCAACTTTAACGATTAAGAGAAGTGCACTGGAACAATAGACAACATACTAGGGAAAACACCCATTTGGCCCTTTTTTATCAGTCCCATTCTAAGTACTTATGAACGTCTACTCCCCCAAAAAGCAAAAAGAAAGAAAGCTCTCTACTACATTGTGCTCTCTCTCTCTCTCTCTGTACCACTCAATGACAAACTAATCCTGCCAGCTCTATTATGCTCCAAACCCTATAGAACTCACTCGCTGACTCGCATGGGCCGTGGAGCTATTGCCCTTTCACCACATTCATGCACCACTTACTAGCTTGAAAGCATAACTCTTAGGTTTGTTGTACCCCACTCACAACCAATGTTGTAAGGAAATGTTGAAACTACACTCAACTGTATGTAGCTCCATGATGTAAATTTGGGATCCCAGCCTTCAGTGCTGAAGATTAATACACAAAACTGTTACCTTTGTCAAAAATGTTGAAACTCACCAGGACTCACCTTGAGGCAAGACAACCTCTAAACGCCTGAGGCAACCATTGAGGTCTAAAGTCGTATAGGATACGCTTGGATAAGAGGGGCATTCACATGCACAATTTACTTTACCCTTGTGTTGTTAACTTGATATGCTCCATGGATGCCTAGTAAAATACTTCCATCTCTTGAATCGTCCACCCAATACACATCAAATACTTCAGTTTTAACCTTTGTTTAAGTATTTGATCATAACTAATATGTTATTCTATAATTAGCATTTAGGTAACTTACAATTCTACAAACAAACAAAAAAGAACTTAAAATTCTACAAATTATTATGCGCACACAGCAACTTAATGTTGTGCATATTCTTCTAAAGAATTTAATGAAATTTTAAAAACATTTTCTACAGATTTTTATCTTTTAATCATTTTTTTATTGTCCATACATTTGTTGGGCTCACTCCCCTTTAAGAATTATTGGGCTTATGCCTCTTCCTTGGCGCTCACTCACTTACTCCCTTCCACATTATACGTTACATGCCTATCTTGTGCCTCCGCATTCTAAAACACATCTTCCAACAACAAAATTCAGTAACTTGCTTCCACACCCACTAGACTGCTCATACCCATTACCACTAGAACCCTCTACTCACACAAATCCTACAATACTTTAATTTTTTAATTAACATATATTAAAAAGTGGTGGTACGAGTCTTGTTTCAGAAATCATGTTAGCTTGCTGAAGGAGTACCAGTGGCTAATTTGTGCTGTAGGAGGTTACTCGTGTCAAAAGGTGTAGGGAGATGTACATGCCCTCAATGTGAACCTTTCTACTCATTTTCTGATTACATGAGTCCATATCTCTCATTACTCATTAAGCTCATGCAAAATCATTATTTTAAAACCCAAATAGGTGTGTCAAAAGAATTTTTAATCCAGAATTAAATTAGACAATTTCCCTTCTTATGCTATCTTTGAGATCATCAGTTGCAATTTTCATATGACAAAACTTGTAACTTGTAAGTCAAAAACACACCCCGTTAGCAGTTGAAAAATACTCTCAAAATGATATGACAGTCTTTTCTTTTTGTGATTAATACAATCTTAAGCATCTGAAAACAAAAATTACCTGTGGTAAAACAGTGGCTGGTCTCAAGTTAGCAAAGACCTGCAAGCCTTCTCGAAGTTGAAGCAATCCAGTCTCGGGCTTCAAATGTTTTTCATTTTTGTCCCATTTATATCTTTGAATTTAGATGCAAGAAAAATCCAGCACAAGAAACAAGAAATATGAGATTCAGTTAAAAAACAACAACCATGAAATATAACAAAATGTCAGAAGAAGATCCCATCATGTAATTACCCTCCAATTGCTCCAAGAAGAGTAGCATCAGATTTCTTTGCAGAATTAAGAGTCTCATCAGGCAATGGTACTCCTACAGCATCCAATGCAGCCCCTCCCATAGGCATCTCTTCGAATGCAACTTTAAATCCTGTTACGTTTCTAAGAGTTATATCCTTAACCATTGGACATACTTTTGCTGTTATTTGCAAATATTTTTGTTGTTCCTTCTTGGTGTTTTTTATTAATATATAATTACCAATTCTCAAACAGAATACTAAACTCAAAAAATTCAAATGAAGAGTGAAAATCACCACATAAAAATTAGTCCTTTTGCCCCAAAAGAAATAAAATGGAACCGTAAACCAAGGTCAACAAATCTAACTTCCAGTATGAACGACACCAACAGTGTCCAGGCCAGCTTGGGTGCTAAAAGGTGGCAGAGCCACACCCAAGGAAGGTTATTCCATTTTTTCTCCTTCTTAATCATACTGTGCAAATAGGACAAAAACAATTTCTTTCCCATATATATTAACTCTGAATCCCAGGAAGTTTTCATTGTAATGCCAAGGTAGTCCAAAAATTGCTTCAGGTCACAAGTTCAAATCTTTTGAATTCCCCAATTAAAATTCTTGGCTACGCCATCAAGTTAAACAGTATGAACTTGGACATCAAGTTACACGTTTTATACTCGTTAAAAGAATATTCTTAAAATCAATAAAATATTTAACTCCAAAAGAATAATAGTGCCACAACAAATTCAAATCAAGATGACAGTAACCACATATGAGTCACTCTCATCCCAAAAACAGTTTAAGACATCCATTTCTTAACATTTTCCAAAACAATTTAGCTATATACACTGACAGACAGTAAATTATACTCCCACCGTTTCAATTTTATTTTAGTCCATTTCAAAAAGAATGTCTTTTTCCTTTCCTCTAACTCTTTACTTCTTAACTTTCGACATGGCATATTTACGACCACAAGATTAAAGAATATTTCAACATATCTTTAGTTTAAGACCACAATATTCAAAAACCGTCTTCTACTTTCATAAACTTAGTGCAAAGTCAAAACAATACAAACAAATTGAAACAGAGAGAGTAACCTATAATAGCAGGTTACTTCTTAATTTTTACCAAATTACTACTTAATTATTATCAATAGATTTACCATATATCATGATTGTGTTATTGTTTACACCATCAGCATAAAAACTAAACCCGTTTCAAGATAAAATGGAGCTGATAAATCAGATGGTCACTCAACTAATAGTTATAATCGCAGAAAATCACTTTCTTTGTCAAGCGATTTACCATAAATCCTGATAGTGTAAACATTGTTTATGCTAGTCACCATAAAAATTAAACTCGCTTCAAGATAAAATGGAGTTAACTTCTCATATGGTAACGCAACCAATTATCTCAAAAAGTCACTTTCTTTGTCAAGCGATTTACCATAACTCCTGATCATGTTAACATTGTTGATGCTAGCCACCATAAAAATTAAACTTGCTTCAAGATAAAATGGAGTTGACTTCTCATATGGTCACGCAACCAATAGTTATTATCTCAAAAAGTCACATTCTTTGTCAAGCAATTTACCATAACTCCTGATCGTTTAAACATTGTTGATGCAAGTCACTATAAAAATTAAACTCGTTTCAAGATAAAATGGAGTTGACTTCTCATATGGTCACGCAACCAATAGTTATTATCTCAAAAAGTCGCTTTCTTTGTTGAAAAACAATGGAATCAAGACCAGGATTGACTTTCTGAGATAATAATTATTTGTGAAATCAACCCCATAAAATGCAAATATTCAACAACACATTAGAATCAAAGAAACAATCTTTTATATATATATATATATATATATATATATATATATATATAGAAACAAATATATTACCTTCGATGGAAGCGACAAGTTGGAGGGCATTTTTGGCAACAGAAATGACTTCAGGTCCAATACCATCGCCGGGAAGAAGAGTAATGTTGTAGCTTTTGCTGGGTGAAGCGGCGGAACAGCGAATAGTACCCCATTTAGTGGCGTATTTGGATACTTGTTTTGAATAGAATTGGTTAAAAGGTGTAGCAGTGAATTGTAAAGAAGAAGAAGAAGCCGCCATTGATGAAGAATGTGAGCTGAAGCAAACTGAATTTGGGGAATATTGAATTAAATCGGTTCATTAAACGGGTTTAGGCCCAATGGGTCCATCCTTAATAAAGGCCCTATTTGTTTAGAGTTTAGACTATTTAAGTTGTATACACAAATTAGTCAATAGTGGTCAATTAATACTATCTAATTACGCAAATATTTTTACTATTTAAAATAATTAGATATTGTCTCACTAATTAATAATTTCATACTAGATTTCAAGTCGGATATATGTATCAGAGATACTAGATACATGTATCTTTGATACAAATACATTTTTGAAATACATTTATATAGAGAGAGGGGCGAGTGAGAGAGGGAGAGAGTCAACATGTATCTTTTGATACTAGATATGTACATGTATATTTGATACTAGATACATTCTGAAATACAGATACATAGGGAGAGAAGCGAGAGAGATAGTGTATATCAGATAGTACATGTGAATCACGGTTGATTATGATGTATTTAAAGTAAATTACACTTAATTTTTGACTCCGCGTGTATCTCGAATGATTTCAAAAACTAAAGAAAAGGCATGTAATTAGACTATAAACAAGTAGTACCATTTGTGTTGGGTTTTTTTTTTTTTTTTTTAATCAAGATTAATTACTCTTTTTATCTCAATTTTGTGATACTTGTTAGAGTCAAACCTTCAATTTTGAACGTGTATTTGAATATGAAAGCTTAAACTTTTTTTGAAATAAAATTTACTATGTAAAAAGTACTATAAATTATAATAATTAACATTCTTAATTATAAGAATATAAAAAAAATCATGATTAAAGAAAAAATCGTTTAACTTTTAAAATTAAAAAATATCGCATAAATTTGATATGAAACCAATGATCTCAACGTAAAATTTCAGAACTCTTAAAATACAACAATAACTTGGATATGTCGTTAAATTAGTGAACATTTGGGCCAATATCGTGTTACTTTTGTTTTCGTTTAAAGTAATTTGTGTCAAACTAGCTCCGATACACTTCACAAATTATATTTGGTGGGGCATAATTTTAGTATAATTTTCATTATGTTTACCTTTTTAAATTACTAGTTCAAGGAATGTGTGTTGCACGTTTGACCTCTATTACCGTATAAAAATTATATAAGTCTGTAACATCAACTCAATTAATGTGAAAAAGCAATAAAATATAAACGTCATCATATCATACAAAATGAAAAAAGTTAAAGAAAGTAATATATTAACCAAATAAGAAAGATAACTAATAAATAAAAAATGACATTAAAACTATATGATGATAAAACACAAAAGTGCAATGAACTAACCTTTTATGCCCAATTTATAAAAAGAGAAATCGTGTACATCAAAAGCTATGAATTCATGCAAAAATAGAAAGAGCAAAAGATAAATACCTCATTCTATAGTTGGATATGGTTGTGTTGACATTTTGGAACCAAAAAAAATTGTTAATAAATTTTTCTCTTAATTTATCACTAATAGATGAAGAAGTGAAGAATATAAGAAACTAATTTTAAGAATGTATTGGAAACCGAAAGGAAATGCCATGTATTTCCTAGCAAAAGAAATTAAAAAAACATAAAGAAAAAAAAAATTTCAAAAAACATAACCTTCAAGTCTTCTACACATGTACCAAAATTGCATCCTCAAATAATTATAATTGATTAATGGGTAAAATTCTATTGAAAGTGAAATTATTATTTGACTTAAACACAAGTGAAAGGGATTATTCACAACCTTTCAAACCCAAAATAATGAAATAAAGCTGAGTAGATTTTTTTTAATAATGTGCAGTATAATAGTTAATCACTTAATAGTACATAATAATTTAGATGAAATGTCTGGCAAGATTATACATTTTCAGGAGCGCTGCATCTCTGCACAACGTTTTAACTGCAATCACATTAAGGTTTATTAGGAAAACAATCATAAAAATATTTGTGCTAAACACGCCAAATAGAAAAGTCTATCCAAAATAAAATCCAAAAAAGCTTAACTTTTGCGATGTTGCACATTGGCTACTGGAACCTAAACAATTTTTTCTTGTTGAACAGAACTTGTGATCATTTGAGATATTAAATAAATCTAAACAAAAATAAAAAGTTTACCTTTCAACCATGTTATCACCACAAAAGGCCCCAAAAAGTGTCAAACGCATTGGTTGAGCCAACAGGTTCCTTCTTCTTATTAATTGTGGGACAAGAGACTTTTGGACTTTCATCTTGAAACAGACAAAATTTATGAGTCTTTTCGGCTTATACTTAACAATAGTCTTTTTATTAACGTTTTTTAGGCATTTAATATTAAATTAAATAGAAAAAATATAAGAAAATTCCAAAAAGAATCAAAAAAAATAAAATTGTGTGAGTTGATGAGAGCTTGTTACCTTCTCAATATGAAGATTTATACAAATATATAAATTTTAAGAGGCTTTAAATATAAAAGAGTTACTAATTTAAACTCATTATAAAGTGGGAAGAAAAGTGAAAAATAATTAGTTGTAACATCTAATCATGTATTTGGTCTAGCTTAATTGTTATTATTGGTTTGATTTTAGAAGTTAATTATTAAAGGTATTAATAAATTATTCATGATGATTTACTATTTAGTATTTAATTTATTAATTAATATTTAATTTATTAAATAGTTTATAGCATTTTAATTTAATGTAGGGGCAAAATGGTAATCCAATTTTTGTCTAACATTCTTCCCACTTATAATAATACTAGTCTTGAGAACGTGCATCGCACGTTTGACCTCTACTGCCATATAAAATTTATATAAGCTTATCTCACGTATAAAAAGTAAAAGCAGTTGTAACATCAATCCAACTAATATGAAAAGCAATAAAATATACATATCATACAAAATGAAAAAAAGTTAAACAAAGCAATATATTGATCAGAATAAGAAAGAATAACCAATAAATAAAAAATTACATAAGAATTATATGATGATAAACACAAAAGTGCAGTGGATTAACATTTCATGTTCAATTCCTAAAGAGAGGAACTGTGTACCTCAGAAGTTATGAAAAAATGCAAATATAATATAGAAATAAAAGATAAATACCTAATTTTATAGATGAATATTGTTGTGTTGACAAAACGGATCCAAATAATTGTTAATAAATTTTCCTCCTAATTTTTCACTAATAGATGAAGAATGAAGAACATAAGAAGTTGCTAAGAATATATTGAAAACTGAAAAGAAGAGTCATTTATTCCATAATCAATTCAAATGAATATAGAAATGAGAGAAGTCAATTGGTTTGCCTTTTCATCTATTATGGCCTTACGTCTACCACTCTTCTATTTTTATTTATTTATTTATTATGTTTATAGAATTTATAATTATATTTTTTCACTTAAATGTTCTTAACATAATATTTGCTTGAAGGATAAAAGAATTATTCAATATTTCATGAGCTTTAAAATTTAGAAGGGTTAACAATTAAAACTCATTAAATTAAAACTCATTAAAAAGTGGAAAATGATAAGTTGTAACATCTAAATCATGTATTTAGTCTAGTTTAATTGTCATTGTTGATTTGATTTTAGAAGTTAGTAAAATATTTTTTTTTAATTAAAAAAATTAGTGAAGAGCATTTTCGTAATTTCAATTTGACCATAAAATCTTCCCACTTTTAATATATATATATATATATATATATATATATATATATATATGATTATATATACATTGTTTTATCAATCATAACTTTTCAAATTCTTCCGTTATGAGAATTATGATTATGATTAAAAGCAATATCAATGTACTCATTTATCAAGAAAATAATAATTTAATTATTAAAGGGCTTAAGGACTTAAATTCTACCATTATCTAATTAAAATATTTGTATTTAATTAAATAATTAATCAAATTTTAATTTAGTAAAAGGGCAAAATGATAATTCAACTTTTCACTTTGGAGCTTCCCACTTATAATAATACTAATTTCTAGGTACGTGCGATGCGCGTGTGGCCATATAAATAAAAATAAAGACCGTATATAAACAATATTTTAAAGTTATACTATGTGTTATAAAATAGAAAATACAAATTACATGTTCTTAAAAATGATAAGTATCGTATATGGGGTTTTGATTCTAAGATCCAAAATCCAAAAACTAATTGCAAATACCATTATTTATTCTTTTTTTTCTTGCTCTACTTTGAAGATGTTTTGTACTGCATAGAGCAATTTATGTGGTAAACAAATAAGCATTTTATTTTTCTCAAAATTAGCAATCATCATAAAATTATAGATATCTACTTTAACAAAAAAAAATTGAAATCATGATGTAACTTAATTTTTAAATTCAGTCAACTATAATTAGGAAGATCATTTATATTTTATAAAATATATACCTTGAAGGTAGATCATTTAATACTCTAGTTTTCCTTGAATTTTTTGTGTTTACTTAAAAAAAAATTTATAAAGAGACTCTGTCAATCATCATTCATTTGATAGGAATATCAACAATTACCAACATTACTAATTAATCAAACTTCTACGAGATATCTTCTTTTTGATAAAAAGAAAATGAAAGGTATATCAATCTACCCACATAATCTTATAAGTAAAATAACTAACTAAAGTACAACAACAATATTTAAATGAAAAGAGTGAAACATTATGTGCTACGTTAATGAAATATGTGTAAAACCAGTGATACATAGAGATCTTTTACCACAAAATTAATATTTTGCTGCACATCTTCAGCTCTAACAAGTAAATTAAATAATAAGTGCCATAAGTATATTCTTCAACTGAAAAAACTAATGCTCCTATGCACTAAGAAATTTCTTTGACGATATACTCTTCTTTAGAGCTCATAAAAATGGAGAGGGGGACTTGAGGGAAATGAAAAATATTCTTGGCTTTATATAAAACGTTCACTTTAAATGATTAATTAGTCTCTGTAGCTTTTTTTTCACATATTTATCATTGAAAATAACATATATTAACTATGGGATTCAATGTACTGAAATCTACAACTTTTAAGATTCTAGCAATGTAAAGGTAATGCTACTATATTTTGGTTAATGTGCAACTTAAACTCTACCTAATTGCTCTCATTAACTAACGTTTGTCTCTCCATTTTCTTTAACGTCTAGATTATTTAATTTTCATAACTGTTCAAATATTCTCAATTCATTTAATTTACTGCTCAATATTTTTTAAAAATAAAATAATCAAAGAATATGAATATAACATTTTTTATTTAGTATAAGGATAAAATGGTAATTCAACTTTGAGGTTAGGAGCTTCCCACTTATAGTATAATACTAGTTTTTCGACACGTGCGTTGCACGTGATTACAAATTCAGAATTATATGTTATAGTAAATAGTATTGCTTATTTAAGCGAAGATTTGAATAATAAGTTTTGTACAAAATAATATTGCAGATTCTTTTGTGAATGTTCAATGTGGATAATCATATATATCTCTTATTCACGAGAACCTATGACGATGACCTATGACGATGGTCAATGAAATGTTTTATTAGTTAAATGTAATACTCCGTAATGTATATATTTATTTCAAGTTGATGAGGTTCATCATGTAATTAGTCGTATCTTACTAATTTTACCTTATAGACAATATTTGTTGTGCATTTTTCTTGTCAAAATATTTTTAGTTTAGCAAAGATTCTTATCAAATCACAACAACAACAATAATATTATACTCAATGTAATTCCCCAAGTGAAGTCTGGTTCTTATCAAGTTGAATTATATAATATATAAACAAAGTTAATTCAGAAAGCAAGGTGAATTTTGAAGTTCTGATTTCGATATTCAGTTTCTTTATCTTCTTCCTTTTAACCACTTCCCTTTTTCTGATTTGTAAGCTAACTTTTCACTGAAAGGAATTTTGTAAATCCAAATATATTTACGCTCCAGTTACCTCACTTTTCTCAAGTGCAACATCCTCTATTGGCCTATCTGCTTCCAAATCAACATCTTAGAGTAATCACCGTGAATCTCTATCAAGAAACTCTCAGGAAAGGATCACAAATTCTTATTGTGTGATTCAATACGATAACGATATGAACAATCAAGCACATAGTGTTTCCACTATAATCAATCAACACCTATCATATATCTAATGTCATCCTAATAGCCACCCATTGTTATAAAATTTAATTAGCTGGAGTTTGGGATTTGACTAACCAACCTCTTGGTAAAAAGAGATTAGTTCTTGAGACCTTCTCTGTTAATCTTCGCTATAATCTAGGATGATTTTTCTACTAATTAGCTTGTGACTCCCTACTAATTAAAATAAAGGGCTTCAGAAAAATAGAAATTAAGATACTTTGGTAAATTAAGAAAGGGACGAATATCAACCGTTATGTTAAATTTTGGTAATGTTTATATATTTTTATCACAACCCATTCAAAATCATAACATAAAGATGTCATTAGAAAATGTTCATTTTCTTTATTAATCAAAAAAGATAAGTTACTATTTAGACTCAATCAATATCAGGAACATGCAGAAAGTAAGTTGGCTAGAACATCATGAAAAATCAGATAATTTGACGCAATTTCATAATTGAAGAGGAATTTTTTTTCAAGTTTTATTACTAAAAAAAAAAAAGAAGATAATTTTGTTCATCAAATATCCTAAATTTCACACGCGGCATTCAACCTAATATCTGCACCTATAAAAAATTCGACAAGAAATGATTTTAAAGAATAAAAATGATCACCTGTAAGTATTCAAAAGTATAAATTTAATAGAATAAAGGAGCAAACCTGAAAAATTGAAGGAGAAAAAAGGGGCAATATAGTTTAGGAGAACAAATATGGACTAAGAACGAAAACTTAAATTAAATCAAATTAGACTAAAGTAAGAAGTACCATAATCTTCACTTATATCAAACTGAAAATTATATTCACACGTTATTCTTCTAAAATCTTAATTAAATGCAAGATATTCCTGCAACAAAAATTTCTGAAAATGCAAATACACAAGGGGAAATACCAGTTCATCACTTATTTTGCGTGGGATCAGAGTGTTAGTTTCATGTCTATGATCATGTACAACGTTTGGGATGTCAAGCTCAAATTGTAATTTTTTGCACATAATAATTAATGAACTTTTATTTTTTTTTTTTAAAAAAGAGAAATTGAAGAGAGAAATACAATGCTTCCCAATTCTTTTTGAAGACACATGTTGAAGAGAGAAATACAATGCTTCCCAATTCTTTCTGAAGACGCATGCAAATAAAATGCTTAGATTTAAAGAAAAGTTCATCAAGAAAGCATATCCAAACCTAAAATTGAGAAATAGCATGCTAATTAGCTGGAAAATTTTATCAAATCGTGAAACTTTAAATTCTAAGTCATACAAAATGGAAAAGAAAAAAAATTATCTATAGAACCACATGAAGAAACTTCAATGTGACAATTCAAATATAGAAAATAAGTGAATAATGATGATTGAAGAGGAAGATTACCAAGTGTGAGGAGAGGATGAAAGAAAAATGAGAGGAAGCCCCTCTATTTATAGTAAACAAAGGGTAGTATGAACAAGTACTTTTTGTGTCTTATTTAAAAAGTCATGACCTTTTACAGAAGTCACAACCCTTTGGAAAAGTTACAACTCATTGAAAAAATCACAACTCTTTGGAAAAGTCACAACTCATCGAAAAATTACAATCCTTTTGAAAAAAGTCACGACTTATCAGAAAAGTCACAACTCATCGAAAAAGGCACAACCTAAGTTAGGGATATTATAGTAATTTAACATTCAAGTTAGAAGTTCATGCTTTTAAGGTAATATAGATTATGATATGATATGATGATATGATTTACAACTCTTGCCAAATTGGCTAATAATTTTTCCATGTTCACAAGTTATGCACGATGAACATATCTTTATTCTACCTATCTTGTTAATTAGATTATTGATACTATCTTTATTCCATATATATGTACGTCCTGTTATATCCTTCACAAGTTTTGCATGTGTTGTTCTAATTTAATTTATTTTCTTTTAGAATAATGTATCCACATAAAAGTGTAACACAAATCAATAAGTTCATCACATCCATGCCAAGTGAAATGCATTTCATAAAAATGTTAACATTACAAATGATCACCAACATAAATTACATATCAAAGAGATCTTGTTGGTTATAAATTGATATGATGACATGGAATCAAAAAAAAAAAACATGTGCCTCCATATATAAAGGCGCGATCAAAGAATAACCTCTTTGACTCCTCAAATAATAACAATTAGCCCAAATAAAATTGGATCATAACAGATCGATTGAGCGAGTGCAGCTAACTTGTTCTCGATACGTTGAAATCAAAATTAAACTTATGGTTGAGGAGGAGGAGGACTAAAAGTTGGGAATACAAATTTACCATGGTTATGGCACATGTCATAGCATTCTTGTTCAGCATATAATGGACTTCCTTCACCACCAAAAATACCTTTATAACAATTTACATAACATTGTTCATGTCCTTGTTCCATTTTAAATTTTCTTCCTGAAAATTCAAATACTGGTCCCTCAGGACCTTGGGGTGGGGGGTGGGGGTGGGCGTCGGGGTGGGCGTTGGGGTGAGGTGGGCAAGGTTGGGGGTGGGGGTGGGGTATTTCCTCATGTGCCCATGTAAGTTTGCTTGAAATAAAGATAGTAACAATGACAATTAAAAAGATTCTAGTAATATTTTTGTTAATTGCCATTATTTCTTTTAATTCCCTCTATGCTTTCCTATTTTTCAATGAGAAAAGTTAAAAAGAGGGAAGAAAAAGATAATATGAGAATGATAGGGACAAGGATGGTTTTTATAGGTGAAAAAATGATAATATTTTTGCTAAAAATTAGGTTTTGGTATAAGAGTATTTAGTGGATGTCCATTAAAAATTCTAAATGTAAGAGAAGGGATGTCCATCAAAAGTCCAATGTGGTAAAGAGAGAAATACGGAAGGAAAAGAGAAGGGAAATTATGAATTTTTTTCACGAGTTTTAATGTTATATGCTGATCGTATAAAAAATATTTATAAAGTTAGGTCATTTTATGAGTTAACACAAATTTCATGGTAACTGCGCTTTTGCACTTAATGATGGTGTAGCCTAAGAGACAAATCTATGAGGCCTGTTGGGCCAAAGCAAACGATAAATGCTATCGGCTTGGACCATGTCAAGGTTGTGGAATGCAGAATACAAACCTAATGTGCTTCAACTTTTTCCTGGACCTGAATATAGCAGAAGCTTAGTACATTGAACTTTGACATAAAATGCAATGTCATGTAGTGGCAATTGAAGTTTGAGACTGCATTTTCTTCAGTACCAACTTAGATTCTTAACACATTTTCCTTCATTATAGTGATAATAAAGTCTATTCTTGTGCACATCTGATGTAACTTAGAATATCAACAAAACTACTATAAAAATACCAAAACTGGATTCTAAAACCTACCATAAAAAAGTGAGACTACACAAATGATAGCTTAGATATCAGCAAATAAAGACTAGGTCAGTTCTACTACTGATGAATCTACCTCTGATCTTGAGGGAGAAAATAGATAAGGCTTGGGAGGCATTTGCAAAGAGTCTAGTTTCCCTTCTAACATTTCCAGAACCTTGCTCATCGATGGTCGATTTGAGGGATCAGTCTGTATGCACCATAAACTCGCTATCACCATTTTTTTTGCACATTCATTCTCCTCTTCATTCATTATCCCGACTAGTTGAAGCTCTTCGTCTAGTTCAAGTCGTTGATAAAGCCAATGTGGAAAGTAGATTTCACTCTTGCGATCAACTCCAACATCAACATTTTTTCTTCCTCCAACCATCTCTAGAACCATCATTCCATAGCTATAGACATCAGACTTGTGAGAGACACCTCCCAAGTTTCTACAAACAATTTCTGGAGCAATATAACCGATAGTCCCTCGTGGACCTAACATTGACACAATACTCTCCTGTTTCATGCACAACTTGGCAAGACCAAAATCAGAGATTTTAGGACAAAAGTTGTCATCAAGAAGGATATTATGAGGCTTTATATCAAAGTGCAAAATCCGAGTGTTACAACCACGGTGCAAGTACTCTAATCCTCGAGCAATGCCTAGTGCAATTTTGTATAATATTGGCCAACCTAATTGGCGAACACTATCGGATCTTTCCTCATAGATAAATTTTTCAAGAGATCCATTTGGCATGAACTCATATACAAGAGCTCTTTTGTGACCTTCAAAACAAAATCCCACAAGGCTCACAATGTTAACATGTGAAGTTCTGCTAATACTTGCCACCTCGTTAATGAAATCTTCACCACTGCCTTTTAGCTCATTCAGGACCTTTACTGCTACTTCACTCCCATTACTCAAACTTCCTCTGTACACATTACCAAATCCTCCTTGTCCTAGTTTGCTTCTGAAGCGACCGGTGATTCTTTTGATGTCTGTATAATTGTATCTGTTTGGAGCATATGATCCATAGTTCTTTAAGAATTTTTCAACTTTTTGGTGATCCTCAGCATTAGATTCCCAAAACCTAATGTATTTGTACCACAAAATCTCTTTTTTGAAGCAGAAGAGTAGAACCAAAAGCCCAATAGTAAACAGACTTGCACCTGTGGGAAAAAAATGAAGTCATGCCCCATCAAGGACTACAACAACATAATAGCCAGTGTAATTCCACAAAGTAGGGTCAGGGGAGGGTAGGTGTACACAGACCTTACCCCTACCTAAAAGGTAGAGAGACTGTTCCCAATAGAGGCCATTGGCTGATTAAAAAGAAAAGCAGTTCGGAAAAGGAAATAATAAAAATGAAGAAACCTGGGCAAAATACCTGTTTCTCTTCACTGTCATATTCCCTTTTTTGTGAAAAAAGCAGAAAAGTTACCTGTGGCCACCATGAACCAGATTATCCGAAGGGAACCCCTTTTTGATGTCCCTGCTGATAGCGTGCTATTATCTGCAACATCAACACTTGTGAATTTCGGATTATAAAACATATCTCCGATTAAGCAAAAAAGTCTATTGATGTTATAAGGAGAATAAGTGTCTAATTTAGAATGGAGACAAGTTTGCTCCCACATGGCTCCCCCCCTCCCCCCCCCCCCCAACCCTAACCTCAACTTTGCTCCCACATGGCTCCGCCCCTGCCCCTACCTCAATTTTCGGAAGAAAAAAAAAACCATCTAAAACTGGGGATAATGTTAACTTGACCTTGAAAATTAAGTACATATATGGAGATGTCTACCTTTGTGACAAGAAAATTTGTTGGTTTTATCAGTCTGGCATTGACCTCCACCATAATGACATTCATTACATTCATCAGACAGTTTCCATTCTACTAGAAATTCAGGACCTAACACGTCGAACAAATCACCATGACTTGAATGAATTGGCAATCTGATAAGTGAACAGTTGGTAGCAAGATTGTCTGCTTCTTTGGAAAGGTTGTAGTATATGTTAAAGCCTTCACAGCCATTGTGCATATTATAACCAACAAAATGATTGTTCTTCTTGTGCGTAATGTTACGGGCATTATTACTGGTACTGATGCATTTGAAGAAGTTATTAATATTAACCATACGGAAAGACATAGAATGAGAGTTTGGAAGGGAGAAATTTTTGTTAAAAGCCTGGCACTTGTGTTGCGTCAACGTTATTTGAAGCTTCGGGTCCCCAAGCCAAACTGATGAATTATGCATCTCTAAAGCATAGTACCATTCTCCTCCAGGAACTAGTTGGATTCTTGGATATGGTTTAGCATCACAACCAGACATGGACATGATTCCACAATCGGGTTGTGTGGAAAGAGAGAAAGGAAAGCTCAGGTCTGTAAAATTTCCACATGAAACGGACTTTGGACAAGTTGAAGCATTTCTGCCCTTTGCCTGAACTAAGATCAGAAGTAGAGATAGAAGAAAGCTTACAAATGAAATGATAGCCATATTAAATATCTCAAGAAGAGGAAGACTATATTATGAATTCATTTGTTCACTACACTTACATTTAAAAGCAGAGTTGATTTGGAAAATTTGTGAGAAACGTATATCTTGGTGTAAAGACTGGAAGTCTTGCATCAATATTTAGACTTAGTCGTCAAGCCTAGTGAAGAGACAACTATCATTTTTTTGTGAGTTTCATATATCAACTATCAATTGTTCCATTTACCTACTTAAACTATATATCACTCTCTTTGTATTAAAACACACCACGATGTTGAATTTGCCAAATATTATTCTGACTCGACAACAGGAGTGTGTAGGACAATTCAACATCGAAGGTATGTTTTAATACAGAGGGAGTGATAGTTTAAATGAGTAAGCGACAAATAGATAATTGAGCGTAAACTCGTAAAAAGGTGATAACAGTTAATGGTCTATTCTAACATTTTTGGGAGTGGAAAAGTCTCAGAATTATATATAGATATTTCCAAAGAGTTCTTCTTTTTTTTTGAGAATATTTCCAAAGAGTTCTGTCAACATCTAAAAGACTTTTCTCCTCTACTTATGCATCCTTTTCTCTTTTTTCAACGTTTGGTCACAATCTTTTTCCAAGTAGGACACTATATACCGTTCTATTCTAACATTTTTAGACATAAAATGCTAGAGAGACAAGAATTGAACTTAGAGACTTAATTTTCTTCACTATACACTGAAATTCCAAGAACATTTTGCTTCATAGTCTTTATATACAAAATATGTAGTTCTTGTGCACATTGAATGTCTCATACAATCTGAAACCACTATGAAAGAGGTACCTGAGAAAACCTATATAGTATGCTCTGATGCCAATGTTCAATAAAACACACAACTAAGAAATGAAGTCACACCCCACTTGTGGGACTATACTGGGTATGTTGTTGTTGTCAGTTCTATTATTGATGAATCTACCTTTGATCTTGAGGGAGAATATAGATAAGGCTTGGGAGGCATTTGCAAAGAGTCTAGTTTCCCTTCTAACATTTCCACAACCTTGCTCATCGATGGCCGATTTGCTGGATCAGTCTGTATGCACCACAAACTTGCTATCACCATCTTTCTTGCACATTCGTTCTCCTCTTCATTCATTATCCCGATTAGTTGAAGCTCTTCGTCTAGTTCAATTCGTCGATAGAGCCAATGTGGAAAGTAGATTTCACTGCACGATCAACTCCAACATCAACATTTTTTCTTCCTCCAACCATCTCTAGGACCATCATTCCATAGCTATAGACGTCAGACTTGTGAGAGACACCTCCCAAGTTTCTGCAAACAACTTCCGGAGCAATATAGCCTATAGTACCTCGTGGACCTAACATTGACACGATACTGTCCTTTTTTATGCATAATTTGGCAAGACCAAAGTCGGATATCTTTGGACAAAAATCCTCATCAAGTAGGATATTATGAGGCTTTATATCAAAATGCAAAATCCGAGTGTTACAACCACGGTGCAAGTACTCCAATCCTCGAGCAATGCCTAATGCAATTTTGTACAATATTGGCCAGCCTAATTGGCGAACTCCGTTAGATCTTTCCTCATAGATAAACTTATCAAGAGATCCATTTGGCATGAATTCATAAATGAGAGCTCTTTTGTGACCCTCAAAACAAAATCCCACAAGGCTCACAATGTTAACATGTGATGTCCTGCTAATACTTGCTACCTCATTAATGAAATCTTCACCATTGCCTTTTAGTTCATTCAGGACCTTCACTGCCACTTGACTCTCGTTACGCAAACTTCCTCTGTATACATTACCAAATCCTCCTTGGCCTAGTTTGTTTTTCAAGCGACTGGTAATTAGTTTGATGTCTGCGTAGTTGTATCTTTTTGGAGCATATGACCCAGAGTTCTTCAGAAATGCTTCAATATTTAGGTGATCCTCAGCTCTAGATTCCCAAAACCTGAGATTGTTGTGCCAGAAAATCTTTTTTCTCAAGGAGAAGAGCAAAATCACGACTCCGATGCAAGTGAAAACTGCAAATGAACCTGGTTTTGAGGCAACCCAACAATTACAACATTTGCAAAACATATATAGTAAAATAACTCTTAGTTTGATCAAGTCTAATTACAGATAAAAGTTAATGATAATAGACATGTACCTATGCCTAGAATCAGTCCCAAATATCTTTTCGCTGCTGCAAGAACAAGAAATGAATGATTTAATTATAGTCACAATAAGAGTAAAAGCAATTTTTACTTAAATTCACATTGACGTATTAAACATCTTGAAATGAATGAACCAATTCAAGCAACTGACAAAGCATCATATATGCTAAATACCTTTGGCTTTGGAGCAGAAGAAGTCATTTTTGCTGTCACTTTGGCATTGCCCCTCTCTATTGATACACGTGGAACAATCTTTAGAAACTTCCCAATCCAATGTGAAATTAGAACTCAACAACTCAAACAAATCAGAAGGAACTGGTACTGAAGTTGGAATATACTTCAAAGGCAATCGAATAATCGAGCAATTTGCAGGAAGATCATCCTCATCAACTGGAATACTATAGTTTCTATGATCTGTTCTTGGTTTATGATAGTATAAGTTAAATCCATCACAATTCAAGTACTTCTCATAACGTCGAAAATAACCACCTATCTCCTCATTAGTACTAGCATTCATACATTTGAACAAAGTGATATTGTTGAATACACCAAATGAAATAGAAGGTGTATCAGGGAAAGATAAGTTCCTTTCAAAGGATTTGCAACTCCTATTAGCTAAATAACTTTCAAGAATTGAGTCCGAAAGATCGATACCATTAACCCATTGCCACTTCTTGTAAGCATTGTATGTCACTCCTTCAATCTCTAAAGCATAGTACCATTCTCCTCCAGGAACTAGTTGGATTCTTGGATATGGTTTAGCATCACAACCAGACATGGACATGATTCCACAATCGGGTTGTGTGGAAAGAGAGAAAGGAAAGCTCAGGTCTGTAAAATTTCCACATGAAACGGACTTTGGACAAGTTGAAGCATTTCTGCCCTTTGCCTGAACTAAGATCAGAAGTAGAGATAGAAGAAAGCTTACAAATGAAATGATAGCCATATTAAATATCTCAAGAAGAGGAAGACTATATTATGAATTCATTTGTTCACTACACTTACATTTAAAAGCAGAGTTGATTTGGAAAATTTGTGAGAAACGTATATCTTGGTGTAAAGACTGGAAGTCTTGCATCAATATTTAGACTTAGTCGTCAAGCCTAGTGAAGAGACAACTATCATTTTTTTTGTGAGTTTCATATATCAACTATCAATTGTTCCATTTACCTACTTAAACTATATATCACTCTCTTTGTATTAAAACACACCACGATGTTGAATTTGCCAAATATTATTCTGACTCGACAACAGGAGTGTGTAGGACAATTCAACATCGAAGGTATGTTTTAATACAGAGGGAGTGATAGTTTAGGTAGGTAAAAGCGAACAATAGATAATTGAGGCATGAAACTCGTAAAAAGGTGATAACAGTTAATGGTCTATTCTAACATTTTTGGGAGTGGAAAAGTCTCAGAATTATATATAGATATTTCCAAAGAGTTCTTCTTTTTTTTTGAGAATATTTCCAAAGAGTTCTGTCAACATCTAAAAGACTTTTCTCCTCTACTTATGCATCCTTTTCTCTTTTTTCAACGTTTGGTCACAATCTTTTTCCAAGTAGGACACTATATACCGTTCTATTCTAACATTTTTAGACATAAAATGCTAGAGAGACAAGAATTGAACTTAGAGACTTAATTTTCTTCACTATACACTGAAATTCCAAGAACATTTTGCTTCATAGTCTTTATATACAAAATATGTAGTTCTTGTGCACATTGAATGTCTCATACAATCTGAAACCACTATGAAAGAGGTACCTGAGAAAACCTATATAGTATGCTCTGATGCCAATGTTCAATAAAACACACAACTAAGAAATGAAGTCACACCCCACTTGTGGGACTATACTGGGTATGTTGTTGTTGTCAGTTCTATTATTGATGAATCTACCTTTGATCTTGAGGGAGAATATAGATAAGGCTTGGGAGGCATTTGCAAAGAGTCTAGTTTCCCTTCTAACATTTCCACAACCTTGCTCATCGATGGCCGATTTGCTGGATCAGTCTGTATGCACCACAAACTTGCTATCACCATCTTTCTTGCACATTCGTTCTCCTCTTCATTCATTATCCCGATTAGTTGAAGCTCTTCGTCTAGTTCAATTCGTCGATAGAGCCAATGTGGAAAGTAGATTTCACTCGTACGATCAACTCCAACATCAACATTTTTTCTTCCTCCAACCATCTCTAGGACCATCATTCCATAGCTATAGACGTCAGACTTGTGAGAGACACCTCCCAAGTTTCTGCAAACAACTTCCGGAGCAATATAGCCTATAGTACCTCGTGGACCTAACATTGACACGATACTGTCCTTTTTTATGCATAATTTGGCAAGACCAAAGTCGGATATCTTTGGACAAAAATCCTCATCAAGTAGGATATTATGAGGCTTTATATCAAAATGCAAAATCCGAGTGTTACAACCACGGTGCAAGTACTCCAATCCTCGAGCAATGCCTAATGCAATTTTGTACAATATTGGCCAGCCTAATTGGCGAACTCCGTTAGATCTTTCCTCATAGATAAACTTATCAAGAGATCCATTTGGCATGAATTCATAAATGAGAGCTCTTTTGTGACCCTCAAAACAAAATCCCACAAGGCTCACAATGTTAACATGTGATGTCCTGCTAATACTTGCTACCTCGTTAATGAAATCTTCACCATTGCCTTTTAGTTCATTCAGGACCTTCACTGCCACTTGACTCTCGTTACGCAAACTTCCTCTGTATACATTACCAAATCCTCCTTGGCCTAGTTTGTTTTTCAAGCGACTGGTAATTAGTTTGATGTCTGCGTAGTTGTATCTTTTTGGAGCATATGACCCAGAGTTCTTCAGAAATGCTTCAATATTTAGGTGATCCTCAGCTCTAGATTCCCAAAACCTGAGATTATTGTGCCAGAAAATCTTTTTTCTCAAGGAGAAGAGCAAAATCACGACTCCGATGCAAGAGAAAACTGCTAATGTGGGGGGGAAAAGAAAAGTCAGGCACCGGAAAGAACCTGATGTTTAGGCAACACAACAGTTACAACATTTGCAAAACATATTAAATAGTTCTAAGTTTGTGCAAGGCAATAGGAGATGTTTGTGCAAGTCTAAGTACAGATGAAAGTTAATGATTATAGATATGTACCTATGCCTAGAATCAGTCCCAAATTTATTTTAGCTGCTGCAAGAACACAGAAATGAAAAATTAATTAGTCACAATAAGAGTGAAAGAAATTTAGTCATCACATTGACATATCTAATATCTTGGAATGAACCAATTAACACACATCTATATCCTTTCCAAAAATGAAACCAGACATACACAAGCAACTGACAAGCTTCTTATATCCAATACCTCTGGAGCAAAAGAAGTTGTTATCGATGTCACTTTGGAATTGCCCTTCTCTATGAAGACAGTTGGAATAATTTAACGACAATTCCGAATCTAATGTGAAACTAGGAGTCAATAGATCAAACAAATCAGTAGAATTTGGTTCAGAAGGTGAACGATACTGGAAAGGCAATCGAATAACCGAGGGATCACTAACTGGAATACTATGTCTTTGATCTGTTCTTAGTTTATGACAGAATAAGCTGATGGCATCACAACTCGAGTAGTTCTTATAACTTTGAAAATAACCATCAATCTGCATACTATTATTCTGTTCCTTTATTGCTAGAGAAAGGATTTGTGCTTATACAAAATGATGAAATTTTAAATGATATGCATGAATATTCTGTAATAAGAATACATGGCAGCAATTAAACATATTTTACTACCTGTTCCCACAATCAGCCCCACCATATTTCTTCCATTTCTTCCAGTTGTTTCTTTTCTTTGATAGGTAGTACTTGTAGGTGTTTTTGCATCTACAGAAGGGGGCAATAATATGAAATATATTATTTATGCGGCATGAAACAAAAAAGGGACTTTAGAAGCATGAACTTGACCTTGAAAGTATAGATTATTTTGGAGATGTCTACCTTTGTGACAAGAAAATTTGTTGGTTTTATCAGTCTGGCATTGACCTCCACCATAATGACATTCATTACATTCATCAGACAGTTTCCATTCTACTAGAAATTCAGGACCTAACATGTCGAACAAATCACCAGGACTTAAATGAATTGGCAATCTGATAAGTGAACAGTTGGTAGGAAGATTGTCTGCTCCTTTGGAAAGGTTGTAGTATATGTTAAAGCCTTCACAGTCATTGTACATATTATAACCAACAAAATGATCGTTCTTCTTGTGCGTAATGTTACGGGAATTATTACTGGTACTGATGCATTTGAAGAAGTTATTAATATTAACCATATGGAAAGACATAAAATGAGAGTTTGGAAGGGAGAAGTTTTTGTTAAAAGCCTGGCACTTTTGTTGCATCAACGTTGTTTGAAGCTTCGGGTCCCTAAGCCAAACTGATGAAGTATGCATCTCTAAAGCATAGTACCATTCTCCTCCAGGAACTAGTTGGATTCTTGGATATAGTTTAGCATCACAACCAGACATGGACATCATTCCACAATCGGGTTGTGTGGAAAGAGAGAAAGGAAAGCTCAGGTCTGTAAAATTTCCACATGAAAAGGACTTTGGACAAGTTGAAGCATGTGTGCCCTTTGCCTGAACTAAGATCAGATAGAAGGAAACAAATAAAAGAAGAAGCCAAATCCATACTGAATCTAACTGCAATAAGAGGAAAACTAACTGAAGCTTTGTGAATTGTGACTCTAGAAGTCTATATCTTATAAGACCTGAACAGTTTCTGCATAAGTTTATTGGTAATGTTTGTTAAAAAGAAAAATGTGCAACACAAACGTATAAGAAGGGTCAGATGTATTAAGAAGAAGTGATAGAAGAAAGCTTATATCTTGGTGTAAAGACTTGAAGTCTTGCATCAATATTTAGACTTAGTCGTCAAGCCTAGTGAAGAGACAACTATCATTTTTTTTTGTGAGTTTCATATATCAACTATCAATTGTTCCATCTACCTACTTAAACTATATACCACTCTCTTTGTATTAAAACACACCACAATGTTGAATTTGCCAAATATTATTCCGACTCAACAACAGGCGTGTGTAGGACAATTCAACATCGAAGGTATGTTTTAATACAGAGGGAGTGATAGTTTAGGTAGGTAAAAGAGAACAATAGATAATTGAGGTATGAAACTCGTAAAAAGGTGATAACAGTTAATGGTCTATTCTAAGATTTTTGGGAGTGGAAAAGTCTCAGAATTATGTATCGATATTCCAAAGAGTTCTGTCAACATCTTAAGGAATTTTCTCCCTCTACAGTCTACTTATGCATACTTTTCTCTTTTTTCTCCGTTTGGTCACAATCGTTTTCCAAGTAGGACACTATATACAGTTCTATTCTAACATTATTAGACATAAAATGCTAGAGAGACAAGAATTGAACTTAGAGACTAAATTTTCTTCACTATACACTGAGATTCCAGGAACATTTTCCTTCAGTCTTTATATACAAAATAAGTAGTTCTTGTGCATATTTGATGTCTCGTAGAATCTCATAACCACTATGAAAGAGGTATCCGAGAACACTTTTCATTTGACAGAACCTATGTAGTATGCTCTGATGGCAATGTTCAATAAAACACTCAACTAAGAAATGAAGCAGAAATCAGAAAGCATTGTAACAAAACTGTTGACATTCTTGGGAATGATGTACGAGTTAATCGTTTTCCTTCCATGGCATACTCGATTAAAGAAGTTTTTTTTTCTAGAAGAGAGATCTCTCTCTTAAAGGACTGACAACTCTTCTTCCTCAAGAAATTTTGAAGAACAGGGAATTTAAGGCTTTAATATTTAACTTCCATGTAGTAATATTACATCCTTGACAACTAATGAAAATCATAAAATAGAATCAAAAGATTTGGTTGGGGTCTATCGGGAACAACCTCTCTACCCCACAAAGATAGAGGTAAGGTCCGTGTACACTTCACCCTTCTCAGGCCCCACTTGTGGGACTATACTGGGTATGTTGTTGTTGTTGTTAGTTCTATTTTTTATGAATCTACCTTTGATCTTGAGGGAGAATATAGATAAGGCTTGGGAGGCATTTGCAAAGAGTCTAGTTTCCCTTCTAACATGTCCACAACCTTGCTCATCGATGGCCGATTTGCCGGATCAGTCTGTATGCACCACAAACTTGCTATCACCATCTTTCTTGCACATTCGTTCTCCTCTTCATTCATTATCCCGATTAGTTGAAGCTCTTCGTCTAGTTCAATTCGTCGATAGAGCCAATGTGGAAAGTAGATTTCACTCGTACGATCAACTCCAACATCAACATTTTTTCTTCCTCCAACCATCTCTAGGACCATCATTCCATAGCTATAGACGTCAGACTTGTGAGAGACACCTCCCAAGTTTCTGCAAACAACTTCCGGAGCAATATAGCCTATTGTACCTCGTGGGCCTAACATTGACACGATACTCTCCTTTTTTATGCATAGTTTGGCAAGACCAAAGTCGGAAACCTTAGGACAAAAATCCTCATCAAGCAAGATATTATGAGGCATTATATCAAAATGCAAAATTCGAGTGTTACAACCACTGTGCAAGTACTCCAATCCTCGAGCGACGCCTAGTGAGATTTCATATAATATTGGCCAGCCTAATTGGCGAACTCCGTTAGATCTTTCCTCATAGATAAACTTTTCAAGAGATCCATTTGGCATGAATTCATAAATAAGAGCTCTTTTGTGACCCTCAAAACAAAATCCCACAAGGCTCACAATGTTAACATGTGATGTCCTGCTAATACTTGCTACCTCATTAATGAAATCTTCACCATTGCCTTTTAGTTCATTCAGGACCTTCACTGCCACTTGACTCCCGTCACGCAAACTTCCTCTGTATACATTACCAAATCCTCCTTGGCCTAGTTTGATTTTGAAGTGACTGGTGATTCGTTTGATGTCTGCATAGTTGTATCTTTTTGGAGCATTGACCCAGAGTTCTTCAGAAATGCTTCAATATTTAGGTGATCCTCAGCTCTAGATTCCCAAAACCTGAGATTGTTGTGCCAGAAAATCTTTTTTCTCAAGCAGAAGAGCAAAATCACGACTCCGATGCAAGAGAAAACTGCAAATGTGGGGGGAAAAAGGAAAGTCATGCACCGGGAAGAGCCTGATGTTTAGGCAACACAACAGTTACAACATTTGCAAAACATATTAAATAGTTCTAAGTTTGTGCAAGGCAATAGGAGATGTTTGTGCAAGTCTAATTACAGACGAAAGTTAATGATTATAGATATGTACCTATGCCTAGAATCAGTCCCAAATTCATTTTAGCTGCTGCAAGAACACAGAAATGAAAAATTAATTAGTCACAATAAGAGTGAAAGAAATTTAGTTATCACATTGACATATCTAACATCTTGGAATGAACCAATTAACACACATCTATATCCTTTCCAAAAATGAAACCAGACATACACAAGCAACTGACAAGCTTCTTATATCTAATACCTCTGGAGCAAAAGAAGTTGTTATCGATGTCACTTTGGAATTGCCCTTCTCTATGAAGACAGTTGGAATAATTTAACGACAATTCCGAATCTAATGTGAAACTAGGAGTCAATAGATCAAACAAATCAGTAGAATTTGGTTCAGAAGGTGAACGATACTGGAAAGGCAATCGAATAACCGAGGGATCACTAACTGGAATACTATGTCTTTGATCTGTTCTTAGTTTATGACAGAATAAGCTTATGGCATCACAACTCGAGTAGTTCTTATAACTTTGAAAATAACCATCAATCTGCATACTATTATTTGTTCATTTGAATGTACAAAGTTATATTGTTGTAGACTCAAAATAGAACATGAGGTCTGAGAAGATAACTAATGGTTCCAGTTCTTCCACAATGTACAAAGTCAGATTTACTCTCTAATTGAACTATTGAAGATAAGCAGATGAAACATAAAGAACATAGCAGAAAAGGAGGCTGCGGTCATTAGTCTAAATCTAAACTTAAAAAAGTAACATACAGAAATATATAGGACAAATATGAGTACCCAAAATTAATGTTCTCTTGACTACCTCTGAATCCCTCCTATACTTGAGTTTGGACTATCTGACCTTCTACTATAATTCAAGAAACAGACATTAAGAGCTATAAAATAAAAATAATGTAAACGCCAAAGCGTCTGATCATAAAACTCAAACTTATCTTTTAAGAAAATAAGTTTAGGATTTTTTCTAGTGAAGTAAGGATTCTATTCATGATTCTTGACATTAAGATTGGTGATCTTCATAGATGTGTGTATCTTGACTTAGATTTTGTTAGTTGTCATTTCCAAATAGTTAGGCACTTCCTTAACTACAAGACTAGAAACTGACTTTTCGCTATGTCCTATTTGTTCCATAACCACAATGCTACTTGATTGATAAAGCTCAACAGAGAAGATCATAATTGTTATGATTTTAAAGGACTTTGAGTCAAAAAGGAGGAGATTAGGTGGCCTATTAGATTGAGAAAAGATTTAAACAAGTCTTCAATTAGTAGCACATGATTAACAGAACAAGAGGTTATCAGCCGCTATAAGGATATTTTCTTGATTGCGCAAATTTTGTGGTTCACACATTTTTTAATCATCCACAGCATAATCCAAATGCCTAATTCAGCTGTATCTTGATGCCTAGATCATCAAGTGATACTTCTTTGTGCACTTGGTAATCACACGAAAAGAACCTAAAACATGTGTAATCATAGCATAAGGTTCTGCATAATTATACTGGAACATTAACTGCTAGATAGGGGCTTACTGGAAGGTGGGCAACTCAACGCATGAGGCCTGTCGGTGCAGAAACATTTGAATTGATAAGTGTTAACATCAAATCCGCAATGTCCTCTACTTTCTGCACATTCACTGCAATTAGCAGCAGTCCATTTCAATCTAAACCCCCTTCTCAAAAGCACTAGATAGTCGACATCTCGACTACTTCCCTCATCTCCAAGCATTTCTACTGGTGCCATCACATGTTTTTCACACACTTGTAATGCAGACTCAAAGCTCTCATCTTCAACAATCATTGCATAACCCCAATCATTCCCATTTTCTCCACCACAACCAAAATCAATCATGTGCTTCGAAAGATTCTGGGATATTGAACCATTACACTTCGACAACAAGTATATTTTTGATTTCTTAACAAAGTCAAAAGGGCGATTATAGAGTGACACATTCTTGATAACAGAAACACATCCATTGCTTACACTACTGTTAAAGACTAAATTTTTAAGCTGAAAAGTATGATCTTGATATCTAATATCTTCAACTACATACTCATTTCCAGCAATATGTACAACAGGAAACCCTTGTTCACTACAATTTAGCCCAAATCCAGGGTACCCACAATAAGATTTTTGAACATCTTCAATATAAAATGGAAAGCTTATTCTTGGACCATATCTACAATTTACTGGATTCTTACATGCTACAAACTGTGGATCAACAGCACAACATTTATCTAGTTGCAGAATGAAGCAGAAAACACAAAGGTTTAATGATGCTATCAAGATATACCTTTTCTCTTGGCTCATCTTTAATCTTAAACAACTGAAAAATATACTACTAGACAAGTAGATAATGTAAAATATACTAAAAAGAGAAGAGGGATTTCTTGGATTTTTCCTCTTTTACTTTCTTGTTAGCAAAAAGTTGACTTCATTTAGTCTACATATTCTCTACAACTCTGTATCTACCACATTTATTAGAACATTGAATTTTCAAGATTAAACTTGACTGGGGTCAAGCTTCTTTTTTTTTTGTTTTTACAAGCATGGCTCACATACAACTTGCGTGCATCTTGACTAATTTCATGTGATATCTGTCAACTTTCATTTGCAACAAGTACCAGATAACTCTATCGGGCTCAAGTTTTTAACGAAGAAGTTGCAATTATTGACCAATAAACTCTTTGACTAAGCTTGAAATTGTAATAAAAATGTCTGCTTTTGAGACATAGTCCATATTCACACAGGATAAAGAAAATGTAGAAGATATCACTAAGGGAGGAGGATATTGTTCTTTTTTTTTTTCTCCCTTTTCACATACTTATGGGCTACATAAAATAGGTACTTGTCTAATATCAAGATGACTTCACTTGGTATTCATATTCTCTTGACTTTTCGAGTTAATTTCTTAAATGGTCGCTCAAAAAGTTAATTCCATCCCACAACCATTGGTGGAGGTGTGGAGCTAGAAAGCTACCTTACCTATAAGTTTGGCTAAACTCAACAGTTTTAGTCCAACTGTCACGTGGCGACTTCCTGAGATGTCTTGGAAGGGTGACATGAGGCAAAGTAACCAACTTGGGTGTGAATAGGTCCCTCCCTATGCTAGACTAGACTGTCAGTTACAACGTCAAAATCATAATATATTAACTTAGAATCGAATGAAAATTTGCTTGTATTAAAGAGAAACAATTGCAAGAAAGCCAACATGGTGCTGAGGGAGAGGAAACACCAATGCATTGCTTGCTGAAATTCTTCATTATATTCCGCTTCATTGTCCTAAAATTCAGAATTCACAGAGTTCAAATGATGATATCACTTGTTTTTTTTTTTGATAAATGAGCTTGTCTCGAGTTTTAGGTACGAATTCAAATTAGTCAGACTAATGAATTTCGATGCTCAATGGTTACATAACAACTTTATAATATATCATTGCAAGTGGACTGGATCATTTATTTAGATAATGGACTGTAGAACAAACAGGCCCAGACATGTAGGGCCCAAATGTACATCTTTAACAGCCTGTTAAAGAGTTACTGGAATTAACAAAAGGCAGAAGTGGAAAATATATGTCATAGAGTTAATAGTTATGAAGAAAAAAGATTTTTTTATCGATGTAAGAGAAATTAATTTCTTCCCTAGATGTTGAACTGTGTGATCATCTCTGATACCATATTAAAGTATGTGACTATCTCATTTAAAAACTTTAATCTGTTAGAAAAAACATACTTTTATTATTTAATTATATTCTCAACAAAAAGGTTCATACTACTATATATTTCTTAGTGATATACCATAGAAGTCGTTATCGCCAAAGCATATTAGTGCTTTACGAATATGTTGCAACAAATGCAATGATAATGGTACCTTACTCAGCTCCTTCCTTTCGTATCCAGAAGATCGGTAAAATATAACACAAAAAATAAGCACATGAAGTCTTCAATTTTTTATTCCATTTAAGTTGTAACTAATTATTGAAGATCATTTTCTTGATAGTGCATCGTACAAACATCATACATTGCTAAATAATGGACTAAAATTTAAGGGTATAAACTAGGTACAAGTCAATTTTGTTATATAAATGTTTCTATATATTGAAGCACTTGAAATCACACAAATCACCAAGTTGAGTAACAACATCAATTGTCTAGGCCAAAGTCATCTCAAGTCACTTTCAATTAAAAAAAACCTTATTATATTTTTCCAACTAAAATCCACTCACCTGCTTTTTCCTCTTTCATTAATGCATTGAAAAGTAAATACTTGTTACATCAACTTATTTTTGTGACTTGACATCTTAGAATTCTTGTTCAATTTCAAAGTACTTAACATATAATTTTGGAAAAGTTATTTGTAATATTTGAACATGAGTATCTTTCAAAATGGGAAGTAAATTGTAAAGCGTTTTCTATCAAAAATAATTCTATTCTCATGGCTTGGACGTGAGACTTCTAATTAGGCAAAACACCTAGTTTTGTTTTTTGCATTTGTTATTTTGATGCCTGGAATTCACTATAAGCCTGATTAATTTGAATTTACATCAAATCCATTAAAGCGGGAAATGCCCCTTAACATGATAATTTTTTATTTCATTCATAGTTTTCCCATTTAATCTTGTATTAAAATTTCCTATGTGATTTGCTTCTTTTCCAAGCATATAAAAGGGCAATAGCTCTAAAATCATTGAAGGAGAAAAAAAAAACTACATGAACTTATTTTAATGTTGAAAAAGTTTTAGGCAAAGTCCTTCCACTTGAAGAAAATATATTGAGTATACTTTAAAAAGTATTTACATGTATTATTATTCAATGATAACTTATAATTCCTATAATGAGTAGCAAATAATAGGTTTCAATTTTCAATTGGATAAATACCAATTGGAAGCCATAATTATTTCATTATTAGTCTTGTAAAGTAAACTTCCTTTTTGAGTATTAAAGTACACTCAAAATTTGTTATCATATCAAGAATTATTGTGAGATGAATATATACATATTTTTTTCAATCACTCGGTTCAAATCTTAGAAAGCATTTTTTATACCACGCTAATTCGAATTAATCAAACTAGATTTCTTTTATATGTTTATAAAATATATTTTTTCCAATTCGATGTTCGATATCTGCATTGGAGTCTGATTAAACATGAATTCACGTCAAGAAGTCCCACATTAATTGAAAGGTAAAACTCTCTCTAACAAAAGCAATTTCATACTAGAACTCAAACTCGAGACGTCTGATTAAGAACGTACCAATACTCATAAAATATAATTTATGGAGAGGTTGTGACTTGTGATGTATACTTAAGTTTTTATTGGATGTCCACTTGCTTTAAGTCTTATTCCTTAGAATTTAACCTAATAATCTTTTAACATTCCTTTGGTCCTATGACATTCACTTTTTCATATCCTACTTGCTTCTTAAGGCTTCAAACTACAACCACAATTATGAAGAAAAAAAAATCAACATCACTTTCTTTTTGCTCAATTTATTGAATACAATTCTACTTTTCTGTTTCAAAAAAGTATCGATTTAACCTATTTCACGTCCAACAAAATTGATAATTAATAATTAGTCACTTGGTCTAGAGACAATGAAGGAACTTGCTTATGCTTAATTAGATGATCCATCTCAATAGGGGTTCGATTCTCCTTAGACACATATCAAGAAGCTTACACAGAGTATGTTATTGTTATTTGTTTGTTTGTATAATTTACCCTTATTTATTAAATGTTTCTTAAGAATTGAACGTTATTAGAAGTAGTTTTTCAATACAATGATATAGGAACAATTATTATTTCTTTTTTTGAATTTCTAAAACGACAATCATTTTAGGATATCTTTTCTTGCTAAAAAGGATGAGGGAGTTTTTTTTTTATTTAGAAAATATATTTTTTTTAAATGATTATATTTCAGAAAATATTTTTCAATCATACAAATAACCACAATTATATTTCCATTTTGTTCTAAACTTATTTTATTTTTTAAAAATAAAAGTACATGGCAAAAGGTGTCAAAATCCAAGCTCGTGTCTGATGTTTCATATCACATGCATTTTACCAATAGTTTACCTTATTCTATTTTTTAAAATTTGATATTTCGTGCCCGCTTCAAATCAAATATATATAAATAACTAATATTTTCATTATGAGATTGTAAAATAATCACCTATTACATAATTTCAAGACATTTAACTAAGGTTTCACATGTAAAAAGTGACTACCCCACATTATTACTATATTAAAAACACTTTACAAAAATTATGACTTTGATTCAAGAAATTTCAAAGCATAACATAAAGTCCCACATGTGAAAAGTGGCTAATCCATGCTATTATACTATATTAAAAACACTAATGTACACAAGGACGATTCGGTTTTAACGTTCGATCTGCTAGCTTTTGCTATTAGTTTCGATCTTCAGATTCGATTAGTCCATAAATATGTCCTAAAATATTGTATTTTCTAAGGAAAATGACCAAATATATTGTTGAATTCTTCAAAATGAATTTAGTTTTACCCTCTATTACCTTTTTTTTGTTACAAAAATAGTTGACAAATACACGTATTATAAAGTTTAAATGTTAAATTTATCTCGTTAAATAGATAAAGCTTATATCTGTAACAGAAAGTCGGTAAAACGAACAGAAAATACATACACAAAAAAAAGTTCATAGTACCTCAGAGTGTCAGCTCTTTCACTTTCCATTGTCTTTCTTCAACAAAAAAAGGGTCAGTGTTTTTTGAAAAGATTATATTTTTATGTAATTTATTTGTTAATTACTCTTAAAAGATTATATCTTTGTTTAATTTGATAGCATTTGTTTATTCATGTGAGATTTATGTATATAATGTTCAAGAATGTTTGTTTATTTTGAGGAAAAAAAATACTTTTTTAAGTAATGGGTATTTTGATGGTGATTTATTACAGTTCATATCTTGTCAGCAATCCGCGTTTCTTTTTTTTTTTTTAGTTTTTTGTATTAAATTTGTTAACTTGGAGTGAAGTTCTTTGTCTCTGTAGTCACTATCAGATCTGCATTTTGGTTTTGTCTGTGGGGGAAAACATAGTACGTTAAAAAAGCATTGTCTTTACAAGGTAATATCCAAAGTATTTTGGTGTGTGTGTGTGTGGTGGAATTTGGGCTATTTTAAAACAGGAGTTTAATGGAATGAAATTGTTTGGAGATTCTTGAAGTTTTGGTGTGATGGGATTTGGGGATCAAGTTTTGAGCTTTGGGAGAGTGCTTATTTGGGAATGAAAATGTTAAGGGGTTCTTGAAGTTTCATGTTGTTTGTGTGTTTGCTTTGGTGTTTTTGTTGTGTGTGATTGGATTTGGGGATAAAGTTTGAAACTTTGGGAGGGTTCTTATTTGGGAATGAAATTGTTTGGAGGTTCTTGAAGTTTTATGTTGTTTATGTATTTGTTGTAGGTGTTTTTGTGGTTGAATTCGGGGATCGAGTTTGGAACTTTGGGAGAGTTCTTGGGAGTGGAAGTGTTAGGAGCTTCGTGAAGTTCCATGTTGTTTATGCATTTGTTCTAGGTGTTTTTGTGGTTGAATTGGGGGATCAAGTTTGAAACTTTGGGAGAGTTCTTCTTGGGGAATGAAACTGTTTGTTTGTATGTTTGTTCTGGTGTTTTTGTTGTGTGTGATTGGATTTGGGCATCAAGTTTGAAACTTTGGGAGAGTTATTATTTGGGAATGGAGTTAGGAGGTTCTTGAAGTTTCATGTTGTTTATATACTTGTTCTAGGTGTTTTTGTGGTTGAATTTGGGGATCAAGTTCGAAACTTCGGGAATGAAATTGTTTGGAAGTTCTTGAAGTTTCATGTTGTTTATGTGGTGTATGATTGGATTTGGGGTTCAAGTTTGAAGCTTTGGGAGAGTTCTT
Source organism: Solanum pinnatisectum (assembly GCA_035578085.1). Taxonomy (NCBI): domain Eukaryota; kingdom Viridiplantae; phylum Streptophyta; class Magnoliopsida; order Solanales; family Solanaceae; genus Solanum; species Solanum pinnatisectum. The sequence continues at coordinate 2,649,651 of CM069080.1, read as the reverse complement.
ATTTGGGAACTTTGAGGTTGTCAGGGAGTAAATATTTGTTGGATCGAATAGACTGATTAAGAGCTCTATTCTTGACTATTGTACAGCTCTTCTGATAAGCTGAGATGTGAAAAAAATAGAATTGATCTCAGGATTAAAAGAAAAGAAGAACGTGGGAGGCTCATATTCTCCGGATTCGACTATAAGAAGGTATAAGTTTCAACGTCGTGGTGGAATTAGGGAGATTTAACTTGGAATAGTTTGTAGGTCGAAAATGGGGTCAAGAGAAGAGAGGCATAGATTTGATCATGATCTTGTGCCATTAGCAGCACTGATAAGCAGAGAATTGCGGAATGAAAAAATGGAGAAGCCAACTGTAAGATATGGATGTGCAGCTCAGTCTAAGAAAGGTGAGGATTATTATCTGATGACGACAGATTGCCAGAGAGTTCAAGGCAATCCTTCATCCACCTTCTCTGTGTTTGCGGTATGTATTTCTCCATTTTTTTCCCCATCAAACTCCATCTTTCACCACATTATCAGGTTCATTGCACCCTGATACATTTATCCATTTCTCCATCTTTCTACCAGACAAACTTGTCGTCTTAATCAATCGATTACATGTAAAACTTTCAGTCTTTCTTGCATTGGTTCCATACACCTATTAATCCAGTCTGATGTCACCCATTCTAGCTATAGGCCATTTACAATCATTATTTGGATTTATTCAGTAGAATTGTTTTTTAAAGTTGGACTAGTGACTGAAGGTTGATGGTCTTGTCACTGTATTTGTTTTGTATGTTCCATAGTGTTTCCATTTTATTCAAGCTATTGATATGGTTCAATATTACTTTTGGGACCAAAATTGTGTGCTGGTCAAATTTTATTTGAGGTTCAGCTGATATGATGGTCCTTGCAGCTAGATTCTTCAGTTGATTAATTTTCCATTGTAATTCTTCTTTCCGTCAGATCTTTGATGGACATAATGGGACAGCAGCAGCAGTGTTCTCAAGGGATCATTTACTAAATCATGTTTTGGGTGCTATTCCTTGTGGACTCGGAAGGGATGAGTGGCTTCATGCTTTGCCTCGTGCACTAGTTGCAGGGTTTGTGAAAACTGATAAGGAGTTCCAGAGTAAAGGCATGAAATTTGTGCTTTCTGCATTTCACTTTCTAGTTATTATTTTCATTTTATGCTTCAATAGTGCTAATTTTATATGACTTCATTTGTCACTGCAGGACAAACATCTGGAACTACAGCTACATTTGTGATAGTTGATAGATGGACTGTGACAGTTGCATCTGTTGGAGATTCACGCTGCATTTTGGATGCTCAGGGTGGTGCTGTTTCAGAATTAACTGTAGATCATAGGCTTGAAGAAAATGCGGAGGAGTAAGTGTCCATCTTCTAAATCTTTCCATCTGGCGTGTTGATCAGAAAATGTTCATCATCTCTTAATTAATTGCAGAAGGGAACGTGTCACAGCAAGTGGAGGCGAAGTAGGAAGACTTAGTATATTTGGTGGTACTGAGGTGTGTTGTAAATTTGCATCTCCGATATCATATCATAGGTGTGAAATAAAACTTTCATTTTGCGTCTGCAGATTGGTCCTCTTCGCTGTTGGCCAGGAGGTTTATGCCTTTCAAGATCAATCGGAGATATGGATGTTGGGGAATTCATTGTTCCAATACCATTTGTCAAACAAGTGAAAGTAATACCTTGCTTTTCTTTTCTTTTCTTACTCTCTTTTAAACCATCTTAAGATTTACCCTCCTACCAAATCCCGGTGTACTCTTTTCTGTTCTATAACTGATGTCTCGTGTACAGACAAGTAAATTCATGAATGGCTCACGCCCTTACCTTTTCAACATTGTGAAGCTATCAGCTGTAGGTGGAAGGCTAATTATTGCATCTGATGGAGTTTGGGATGCCATATCATCAGACATGGCTGCCAAGTCTTGTCGTGGCTTGCCTGCTGAGCTTGCTGCTAGACAAGTTATGAAGGTAGTGGAACTCACACGAATCTTTGCATCTATAACAAGTGTTTAGGATGATGTCTTTAACTCATTTATGTCATTGATTGTCTAGGAAGCTTTGAGGACACGAGGGTTGAAGGATGACACAACATGCATAGTTGTTGACATAATACCTCCTGATAACACTGTACAGCCTGCAACTCCGCCCAAGAAGTATAACAAGCTCCGATCTCTTTTCTTCAGAAGAAAGTCGCATAAATCTGCTGCTAAACTATCGAAAAAGCTGTCAGCTGTAGGCATTGTAGAGGAACTGTTTGAAGAAGGCTCAGCAATTCTTGCTGAAAGGTCAGAATTCTCTTGAACTTTGAAGCCTTCTTGCTTTAGTTTAATACTTCATGAAACTTTTTGTTTCTGTTGATTTTGAATTGAATAAATTAGACAAGATTGATTGTTAAATACCATAACTATTTAACCATGTTGTTACGTTGATAAGCATTGAGATTTAGCCTAAATGTGGTCTCCTTACATAGATACAAGGTGGTTGGCATGTTTCCCTCTACCTGGATCTCAGTATTCTTGACTTTTTTTTCTCAATTTTCTATGAATATTTCCAAGAAGAAGAGTTTGATCATTGTGTTATTATGTGGATTGCAGATTGGGGAGTGAGGATTCAAATGGTCCATCAATGTCCGGTCTCTTCATCTGTGCTGTTTGCCAGGATGACCTGGCTGCAAGTGAAGGCATATCAGTACATGCTGGTTCAATTTTCTCGACAAGCTCAAAGCCTTGGCAAGGTCCATTTCTATGTGCTGACTGTTGTAATAAGAAGGATGCCATGGAAGGAAAACGACCAAGTGGTGTTAAAGTCACTTAACTCGTGCATCGTTGCCAAGTGTGTCTACAATTTTGTTATAGTAATTCTTTCTGATATCTGCCTCATATCTTAGTTAATTAAAAAGTGGTTTATTGAACATTGGCATCAGAGCATAATATATGTCAGCCAATAATGTAAATAGGTTCTATCAAATGAAGAAGTGTGATAGTAGTTACGAGATTAATCTAAAAGATTAAATTTGCACTAGAACTACTTATTTTGTACTTAAAGATAGTGAAGGAAAATGTGCTGAAATGTCAGTTGATTCTGAAGCAAGTTTAGTCAATGAGTACAATTGTTGCCTCTGTATGTCATCATTTCACAGAGTTTCTAATCTGTATCTACATTAGCCCTCTGAGAAATTTCTAAGTCTACTAACAACCTTGACCTCAAATATCATATTTTGAAACCTGCAGTGTGAGACTGACTGGAGAACTGCGTGTACTAGGAGTAGTTAGGATTGTAATAATATTAACAATGTTGTTGACTCTTTATATCAGTTGATTCTTCATTCTCGACTATTGTATTTTCTTGTTGTTGTTCCTGCTTGTTGCTACGTCATTTTTTCATCCGTGTTTGAGCGGTGGGTCTATGGAAACAACCCCTCTACCTTCTCAAGGTAGGGACAGGGTCTGCATACACACTTGACACTACTCTCCTAGACTCCACTTGTGGGATTTCACTGAGTTTGTTGTTGTTGTAATAATCACAAAAAGGAATTCAACTGAACAATTAAATTAATATCTACTCTTCATTTTCTTGAGCTATTATCTTTTTCTTTTAGCATGAGAGAATTCCACCATGGCTCGGTCTTTTTTCTTTTGTTTGCTTCTTCATATCTTGAATTCTTCAAATGCAACACTAGTGTCAGTCGGTATCCAAAATAGTATACTATAAGATCAATTATTGGGAGGAGTTCTTATGCTCTCGATATTTAAACCAAATCAATAGATGCACACCATGTATTTGTTTGGACATAAATTTTCCGTAACTGAATAGATACAAGACTTTAATACATCTAATTGTGACCAAAAGGAGAAAGGAAAAGTCAGTTTGAATAAAAAAGAAAGGAGGAAAATTCTTAGCTTCTTATCAATTCACAATAATGCATAGACTTTTCCAATCCCAAGTCTTTGCAGTACAGTTCTTAGTCTTCTGCTTTTTTGGAAAATCAAGAATTGTTTCAGATCTTAATATTTTAGTTTAAATAAATCCAGTTATATGTTTTGCTGCTATTGATGTTTCTTTGTACAAAAGGGTTCATCATGGATTTGTTTTCTTGGTTTTTTGTCTACATTTTTTTTCATTTTTTGTGCTTTGATTCAGCACAAGGACAGACCACATCCCACTCAAGTTGCACAGAGGAATTCCAGTGTGGAAATTTAAGTAGTTTGAGTTTTCCTTTCTACAAATCCACTGAACTTGATTGTGGATTGTCCAAAGTTTATTGTGAAGATACTGAAAATCCTATAATTGAATTGAATGGAGTGAAATATCAAGCTCTTGAAAAAGCTGATGTTTATATCAGACTTAAGGACTCTAGTCTTGGAGAACTTTTGAAGAAGAACAGTTGTGAGATTTTTGATAAAAATTTCTCGAACGCTATTTCTCCTTCAATAACATATAGATTTGATCCCTTACTCACTTTGTTCAAATGCAACAAAAGCCAAAAGAGTACACAAGAAAAAATTTTCAACTCCAGTTATCAAAGTTACAATGTCTGTGATGGTTTCATATTATACTATAACATCTCCACCCATTATTATCAAGTATCTATTCCTAGTAGCTGTTCATTTATTCAGTTGCCTTTGACATCAAATTCAGAAGCAAAATCAAATGGCAGTGGCTTATTTCATCTGTTAACAGATGAAGTTGTACTAGGATGGACTGTGTCTGATAAGTGTAATCAGTGTTATAATGCAGGAGGAAGGTGTCAAACTGATAATACTACTAACAAGTTTCATTGTGCTTATACCTTTGTCCTAGGTAAATAACTATTTTCTTGGTTTACATTAAAGGCTTTGGTTCTCTTTTCCCTTGGTTTAACTTAGATTTGCATTGTTTACTATAGATGCAGGAAATAGAAAGACGAAAGTGATTGTCACAGGTATTTACCTACAAATTTGTTGTTGTCCATCACAAGATTTTAGCCTTTATAGGTTTATTTCTTCAATAATAATAATAAAAAAAGCTTAATACTTTTATCCCTTGTGCTCTTTCCAAATCTTTCTTTTGTAAATAACACTTGTACTAGTTGAATTGCCCTAATAACAGACTATCTTAGTGAATGACTTCAATTTTTTCCACAGTTGCAGTTTTCTTAAGCTGTAGTGCTGGAATCTTGATTTTATTCTTCTGCTTTAGAAAAAGAACTTTCTGGTACAAGTGCCTCATGTTTTGGGAAACTAAAACTGAGGATCACCGAAATATTGAAGCATTTCTGAAGAACAATGGGTCATATGCTCCAAAGAGATACACCTACTCAGAGGTCAAAGAGATGACCACTCGGTTCAAAAACAAACTAGGCCAAGGAGGATATGGTAATGTATACAGAGGAAGTTTGCAGAATGGGAAACACGTGGCAGTGAAGGTCCTGAATGAGCTAAAAGGAAGTGGTGAAGAATTCATTAATGAGGTGGCGAGTATTAGTAGGACATCACATGTTAACATTGTGAGCCTTGTGGGATTTTGCTTTGAGGGTCGCAAAAGAGCTCTAATTTATGAATTCATGCCAAATGGATCTCTTGAAAAGTTTATCTATGAGGAAAGATCCGACAGAGTTCGCCAATTGGATTGGCCAATACTATACCAAATTGCACTAGGCATTGCTCGAGGATTGGAGTACTTGCATCGTGGTTGTACCACTCGGATTTTGCATTTTGATATAAAGCCTCATAATATCCTGCTTGATGAAGATTTTTGTCCTAAGATCTCTGACTTTGGACTAGCCAAACTGTGCATGAAAAAGGAGAGCATTGTGTCAATGTTAGGTGCACGAGGGACTATCGGTTATATTGCTCCAGAAATTATTTGCAGAAACTTGGGAGGTGTCTCTCACAAGTCTGACGTCTATAGCTATGGAATGATGGTCCTAGAGATGGTTGGAGGAAGAAAAAATGTTGATGTTGGAGTTGATCGTACGAGTGAAATCTACTTTCCACATTGGCTATATCGACGAATTGAGCTTGACGAAGAGCTTCAATTAATTGGGATAATGAATGAAGAGGAGAAAGAATGTGCAAGAAAGATGGTGATGGCGAGTTTGTGGTGCATACAGACTGATCCCTCAAGTCGACCATCGATGAGCAAGGTTGTGGAAATGTTAGAAGGGAACCTAGACTTTCTGCAAATTCCTCCAAAGCCTTACCTATATTCCTCAAGAACAGAGGTAATTTCATCGGAAGTCGAACCGGCCTAGTCTTATTTTGTTGTGAACTTTTAGCAAAAGCTGTATTTTTCTTCGACAACTGAATTTATTACTAGTTTCTCTGTCCTATTTTATGAGACACGCTTTCCTTTGTAATCTGTTTTCTACTGTATCCAGTTGAAGTTCAAATAATCAAGTACTTCCTTCATCCCTTTTAGTTTTGTCTCTTTTTTCCTTACTTCTTTGAATATAATTAGCTAATTGTTGTGGTGGATTGTGATTAAATGGGATCATGCCAGCCCTTGAGGCTGGGTTGGGCTAGCCCATGGGCCAAATGAATATTTTGAAAGCCCTTTTGGGTCTGAGGGGATATCTTAAAATGAAGTTATCCTGGATACATATCAAGTCATGTTCTTTCACTAGGCTTGAAAATGTAGTCTTGTTATTTCTGCAGGAGTTCAAGTCTTTCTGTTGACAATAAGGTGCTTTGAAGATTCCCTCACAGCCCTTAATATACGTTTAAACAACTTTTCCACCTTCACTATGCTCTTAAGCATAAGTACAGTGAACAACTGAATTCATAATTTTTCCTCTTCTCGATATAGGAGGAGACTTTTGCTTGATCAGTGGGAGGATTTAATATGACTTACACTTCTTTTATATGCTTTCTTCTGATCAGTTAGTTCAGGCAAAGGGCAGAAATGATTCAACTTGTCCAAAGTCCTTTACATGTGGAAATCTTACTGACCTGAGCTTTCCTTTCTCTCTTTCCACACAACCTGACTGTGGAATAATGTTCTTATCTGGTTGTGATGCTAAACCATATCCAAGAATCCAACTGCTTCCTGGAGGAGATTCGTACTATGCTTTAGTAAATCCATTTAATTATACATTTGGGCTAGGGGACCCCAAGCTTCATGCCAAGTTGAGGCAACACAAGTGCCAGGCTTTTAACAAGAAGTTCTCCTTACCAGACTCTCCTTCTATTTCTTTCAAAATCATCACAGTGAATTTTCTCAACTTCTTCAAATGCAACAGCACTAGTAGTAGCACCCCAAGCATTACCCAGAAGATGAAAGATTATTTTTATGGCTATAGAATGTATAATGGTTGTAAAGGTTTTAGCATATACTACAAGCTTCCTACAGGTGATCGTGAAGACGTTCGAGCAGGCAATATTCCTGCCAACAGTTCACTTATCAGATTGCCGATCCGCTTGCTATCAGATGATGGTGGTTTGTTCAATATGTTAAGTGCTGCTTTTACAGTAGAATGGAAACCGTCTGAGGACTGTTACAAATGTCACTATGGCGGAGGTCAATGCCAGACTGATATAACCAACAAATTTCATTGTTCATATCCAAATAATCCACATGATCATCAAGGTCATCAAGAAAATGATCTAAATGCTCACGGTCTAGTGCATATTTCGTAATTTTCTTTCTCATTTTCGTATCAAATATTGATAATATTTCATAGAATTTTTCCTCTTTTTTTAGATGCTAAAATGACTAGACGCAAGTTGGGACCGACTCTGGGAGCAGGTAGTTAAATATCTATTAACTGCAGGGTTCTTTCTTATTTCAGCATTTCCATGCATATCATTTAAATTTCTTCTTCATTGTAGCAAAATTTCAAAAAATTGAGGAGACATGTACTTCAGATTACAGAACGTATGGATAGTGGAGTTGAGTGGACATTCTTTCTCCTTGCGATGTTTTCCTTTCTTTCTTTTTTCTGAAAACCTTGATAACTGACTGCATTTTTTGTAGATATCTGCTATTTGCATGGTCCCCAAAGCAAACTATACTTCCCTGATAGTGCATAAGACATTCATAATTAGTTATATTTATATTCTCTGATGGTGCATGACTTCATTTTTGCTTTCCACAGGTGCAATTCTGTTTACAGTTGGACTGTTGGTTTTACTCTTTTACTTCAGAGAGAAGATTTTGTGGTACAAATACATCAGGTTTTGGGAATCTAATGCTGAGGATCACCAAAATATTGAAGCATTTTTAAAGAACTATGGATCGTGTTCTCCAAAGAGATACAACTATTTAGAAGTCAAAAGAATCACCAGTGTCTTCAAAAATAAACTTGGTCAAGGAGGATATGGTTCTGTATACAAAGGATGTCTGCATAATGGAAGTCATGTGGCTGTGAAGGTCCTGAAGAAACTAAAAGGCAGTGGTGAAGAATTCATTAATGAGGTAGCAAGTATAAGCAAGACCTCGCATGTTAACGTCGTGAGCCTTGTGGGATTTTGTTTTGAGGGTCACAAAAGAGCTCTCGTATATGAGTTCATGCCAAATGGATCTCTTGAAAAGTTTATCTATGAGGAAGGATCCGACAGTGTTCGCCAATTGGGTTGGCCAATACTGTACTAAATCACACTAGGCATTGCTCGAGGATTGGAGTACTTGCATCGTGGTTGTACCACTCGGATTCTGCATTTTGATATAAAGCCTCATAATATCCTGCTTGATGAAGATTTTTGTCCGAAGATCTGTGACTTTGGTCTTGCCAAACTGTGCATGAAACAGGAGAGTATCGTGTCAATGTTAGGTCCACGAGGGACTATCGGCTATATTGCTCCAGAAATTGTTTGCAGAAACTTGGGAGGTGTGTCTCACAAGTCTGACGTCTATAGCTATGGAATGATGGTCCTAGAGATGGTTGGAGGAAGAAAAAATGTTGACGTTGGAGTTGATCGCACTAGTGAAATCTACTTTCCACATTGGCTCTATCAGCGAATTGAACTAGACGAAGAGCTTCAACTAATCGGGATAATGAATGAAAAGGAGAAAGAATGTGCAAGAAAGATGGTGATGGTGAGTTTATGGTGTATACAGACTGATACCTCAAATCGACCATCAATGAGCAAGGTTGTGGAAATGTTAGAAGGGAAACTAAACTCTTTGCCAATGCCTCCCAAGCCTTACCTATATTCTCCCTCATGAACAGAAGTAGACTCATCAGTGCTAGAGCTTGCCTAGTCTTTATGTGTTCATATCTCAGCTAATATAACTGTAGTCACATTTTGTTATGTAATTGTAGCAAAAGCTGGTATTGTTACTGGTTCGGTTTCTGATGTGTTTAGATGTCCTTGAATGTAAGAAGCTATAAATTCATGTTTTTCTTTATGATAATGCTAAAAGAACAGTGATTTGCCTAGCTGAATTCCATAATTGTCAGCATACTAAGGAGACCTAATTAGAGCTTTTCATTTTACCTGTTCAGTAATTGTCTAGTTGCAAGATTATTTCCAGACAATTTGAGAATGGTATTGCCTTATTGGTTAGCCCAATTGTGGTCTTTTTCTACAGATATGTGGTGGTTGGCATGTCCCTAATCATTGTTAAGATAAACCCCAAATGTTAGCATATAAGATGAAGTCTGTCCAAGACCAAATAAGGAGACTACAACTGATATCCTCAACCACTGTGAGACCGTTAAAATGGGTATCACCTAGTCTTATATATCCCTCTTTCTGGAATTTAGTATTCTTGACTTATTGTTCTCATTTTTCTACTGAGTTATATATTCAAGAAGAAAAGTTTGATCAAGGTGTTCTTATGTGAATTGCAGACTAGGTAGTGAGGACCCAAATGGTCCATCGATATCCGATCTCTTCATCTATGCTACTTACCAGATTGAACTTGTTGCAAGCTAAGTGAAATGTTATGATAATGGAGCTGCATTATGATATACAAGAGAAACAAACATCCCTTTTGACGTTCTTGGGAGTGATAAGGTAATTGTCTGAGAAACCATGCTATCTTGTATCCCTTTTCTATTTCCTTGTCATTCATTTCTTTTTCCCATCACTTTATATTTTGGATAAAGAAAGAAAACTCATTTTTTTGTTTTACATTTTTATGAAAAAAAAAAGCAAAAGCTGCTAAGATTCTATCTTTGAGCGTTGCATTGAAATAAAATTAGCAATTAGAAAGTAGTAAGTGAATTGTTTACATGATTCTTCTCTAAGAAAAAAATACAAAAGGGATCATTGAGAAGAATGTTATATCAAGACAGCATAACATTCTAGTGTTGGGAATTCTAAGTAAATAAAAGTGTGTTCTCTTTAATAGTTAAAGCTTTTAGATGAGATGGTCACACACTTTCACATGGTATTAAAACAGGCACGGGTCCTCTTCAACGTCTAGTTTTGGCCATTTAGTTAATCAGGAGACGGGAAGGTTTTTTATTGCGAGCACTATCTCAGATCAGTTGATCACAAAATACCTTTATAGTTCACAGGAAAATGACCATAACCAAAACACTTACCAACTTCCCTTTCTTTCATGGATATATGATGTGAGTCAAAATGCTGCACCTTTTTTCTTCGTAAAGACACTACCTTTCTATATTAGATTATGCTTAACACAAAAGGAGAAGAAGTATCTTATAGGTTAAGAATCAACAATTCAAGTCAATGAGGAAGGAGAGTGGAAAAATCTTCCATCCTGGCCCTCACTTGAAGCTTGTTTCCATTTTTTCTCAGTCTTTGTGACAAGTTCCAAATCAGCATCATAGAAAACCAGATTACAAGTTCGATATTGCATAAGAAACTATAGCTCCAGCTTTCTTGCTTTTTAGGTCCATGTAGAGTACAGGGTATGGCTTCTGCTTTCTTGTTTCTGTGTTGTTTAATGATATTTCACCTAGCTCAAGCAGAAGGTAACACCAAATCCAATTGCAATGATGAATTCGAGTGTGGAGGCCTTGGAGCTATGAAGTTTCCTTTCACAAATTCCAGCAACCCCAAGTGTGGATTATGCAAGTTTGATTGTCATACTAAACCATATCCTAAGATTGTACTTGGTGGAAACAAATATGATGCTGTAGTGAAGAAGGTGTGATTCTTTCCTTATTTCAGATCCTAAACTTCAAGAGTACTTAGATAACAAAAGTTGCAAGTCTTTTAACAGAAACTTCTCATTTCCAAAGTCCCCTTTGATTTATTTCCAAATTGTTCCTAACTTAACCTTGTACAGATGCAAACATAGTCATGACAACACCATCCAGAAGACAAATGATTCCTTTTTCAAAAATTATGATAGATATACTGAGTGTGAAGGTTTTAATGTTTACTATCACCATCCCAAGAAAGCAATATTGGGAAATACTAGTGCTAAGATAAGTGGCAAACTTCCAGAGCACTGTTCACTTGTACAACTGCCAATTCCATTGCCTACACCATCAAAACCATATGCAGGTGACTTGTTTGAACTGTTGACTTCTAATTCTCTTCTAAACTGGGAGCTTTCCAAAAATTGTCTTGAGTGTCTTGCCGAAGGAGGGAAATGCTCGGTTGGTGGTGAACATGAATATAGTTGTTTCAAAGGTATGAGCAACTGAAACTTAATATCGTATCAACCAACTTCGTGGAAAGAATCCTGGCTCTGCTGTTCTCTATTGAGGTTTATTTGAAAGATCTTTAAAGTTTTGTTTTGAAAGTATTGCATATGTTAGAAATTTAACAACAATCTGGTTCATGGTGGCGACAGGTAACTCATCTTGTTTTTTCTTCTCTGTAACTGCCACTGCAGTTTCATAGATACCATTGCTTCCCTTTTGCTCTTTCGACTTGTATTTCTTGTCTCTGTACGTATCTACTATATGATTTTTCCAAAACATAGACTGTTCCCCAAATAGTTCATAGGACTTCCAGACTGAATTTAATTTATATTCTCTGATGGTGCATGACTTCATTTTGCTTTCCACAGGTGCAGTTTTGTTTACAGTTGGACTGTTGGTTTTACTCTTCTGCTTCAGAGAGAAGATTTTGTGGTACAAATACATCAGGTTTTGGGAATCTAATGTTCAGGATCACCAAAAAGTTGAAGAATTCTTAAAGAACTATGGTTCTTACGCTCCAAACAGATACAATAATACAGACATCAAAAGAATCACCAGTCACTTCAGAAGCAAACTAGGCCAAGGAGGATTTGGTAATGTATACAGAGGAAGTTTGCGTAACGGGAGTCAAGTGGCAGTGAAGATCCTGAATAAACTAAAAGGCAGCGATGAAGATTTCTTTAACGAGGTGGCAAGTATTAGCAGAACATCGCATGTTAATATAGTGAGTCTTGTGGGATTTTGTTTTGAGGCTCACAAAAGAGCTCTCGTATATGAGTTCATGCCAAATGGATCTCTTGAAAAGTTTATCTATGAGGAAAGATCCGACAGTGTTCGCCAATTGGGTTGGCCAATACTGTACAAAATCACACTAGGCATTGCTCGAGGATTGGAGTACTTGCATCGTGGTTGTACCACTCGGATTTTGCATTTTGATATAAAGCCTCATAATATCCTACTTGATGAAGATTTTTGTCCGAAGATCTTTGACTTTGGTCTAGCCAATTTGTGCTTGAAAAAGGAGAGCATTGTGTCAATGTTAGGTGCACGAGGGACTATCGGTTGTATTGCTCCAGAAATTGTTTGCAGAGACATGGGAGGTGTCTCTCACAAGTCTGACATCTATAGCTACGGAATGATGGTCCTAGAGATGGTTGGAGGAAGAAAAAATGTTGATGTTGGAGTTGATCGCACAAGTGAAATCTACTTTCCACATTGGCTCTATCAGCGAATTGAACTAGACGAAGAGCTTCAACTCATTGGAATAATGAATGAAGAGGAGAAAGAATGTGCAAAAAAGATGGTGATGGTGAGTTTATGGTGCATACAGACTGATCCCTCAAATCGACCATCAATGAGCAAGGTTGTGGAAATGCTAGAAGGGAAACTAAACTCTTTGCCAATGCCTCCCAAGCCTTACCTATATTCTCCCTCAAGAACTGAGGTAATTTCATCGGAAGTCGAACTGGCCTAGTCTTATTTTGTTGTGAACTTTTAGCAAAAGCTGTATTTTTCTTCGACAACTGAATTTATTACTAGTTTCTCTGTCCTATTTTATGAGACACACTTTCCTTTGTAATCCGTTTTGTACTATATCCAGTTGAAGTTCAAATAATCAAGTACTTCCTTCATCCCTTTTAGTTTTGTCTCTTTTTTGCTTACTTTATTGAGTTTAATTAGCTAATTGTTGTGGTGGATTGTGATTAAATGGGATCAATCCAGCCCTCAAGGCTTGACCGAGGCTGGGTTGGGCTGGCCCATGGGCCAAATGAATATTTTGAAAGCCCTTTTTGGTCTGAGGGGATATCTTATAATGTGGTTTTGTTATTTCTACATGACTTCAAGTCTTTCTGTTGACAAATAGGTCTTTAACAGCCCTTCATATACGTTTTAACAACTTTTCCACATCCACTATGCTTTAAATGCAAGGGTAGTGAACAACTGAATTCATAATTTTTCCTCTTCTTGGTATAAGAGGAGAGTTTTGCTGGATCAGTGGGAGGATTTAATATGACTTACACTTCTTTTATATGCTTTCTTCTGATCAGTTACTTAGTTCAGGCAAAGGGCAGAAATGATTCAACTTGTCCAAAGTCCTTCACATGTGGAAATCTTACTGACCTGAGCTTTCCTTTCTCTCTTTCCACTCAACCTGACTGTGGAATAATGTTCTTATCTGGTTGTGATGCTAAACCATATCCAAGAATCCAATTGCTTCCTCGAGGAGATTCGTACTATGCTTTAGGAAAGCCGTTAAATTATTCAGTTGTGCTAGGGGACCCCAAGCTTCATGCCAAGTTGAGGCAACACATGTGCCAGGCTTTTAACAAAAACTTATCATTGCCAGACTCTCCTTCTATTTCTTTCGAAATTCTCTCAGTGAAGTTTCTCAACTTCTTCAAATGCAACAGCACTAGTAGTAGCACCCCAAACATTACCCATAAGATGAAAGATCATTTTGCTGGTTATAGAATGTACAGTGGCTGTAAAGACTTTAGCATATTCTACAAGCTTCCTAGAGGCGGTGATGAAGACGTGCAAGCAGGCAATCATTCTGCAAACTGTTCACTTATCAGACTGCCGATCCACTCGAGATCAGATGAAGGTGGTTTGCTTAATATGTTAAGCGCCGCTTTTCTTGTAGAATGGAAGCTGTCTGAGGACTGTTACAAATGTTACTATGGCGGAGGTCAATGTCAGACTGATATAACAAACAAATTTCATTGTACATATCCAAATAATCCACATGATCATCAAGGTCATCAAGAAAATGATCTAAATGCTCAAGGTCTAGTGCATATTTCGTAATTTTCTTTCTCATTTTCGTATCAAATATTGATAATATTTCATAGAATTTTTCCTCTTTTTTCAGATGCAAAAATGACTAGAAGCAAGTTGGGACCGACTCTGGGAGCAGGTAGTTAAATATCTATTAACTGCAGGGTTCTTTCTTAATTCAGCATTTCCATGCATATCATTTAAATTTCTTCTTCATTGTGGCAAAATTTCAAAAAATTGAGGAGACGTGTACTTCAGATTACAGAACGTATGGATAGTGGAGTTGAGTGGACATTCTTTCTCCTTGCGATGTTTTCCTTTCTTTCCTTTTTCTGAAAACCTTGATAACTGACTGCATTTTTTGTAGATATCTGCTATTTGCATAGTCCCTAAAGCAAACTATACTTCCCTGATGGTGCATAAGACATTCAGAATTAGTTATATTTATATTCTCTGATGGTGCATGACTTCATTTTTGCTTTCCACAGGTGCAGTTCTGTTTACAGTTGGACTGTTGGTTTTACTCCTTTACTTCAGAGAGAAGATTTTGTGGTACAAATACATCAGGTTTTGGGAATCTAATGCTGAGGATCACCAAAATATTGAAGCATTTTTAAAGAACTATGGATCGTGTTCTCCAAAGAGATACAACTATTTAGAAGTCAAAAGAATCACCAGTGTCTTCAAAAATAAACTTGGTCAAGGAGGATATGGTTCTGTATACAAAGGATGTCTGCATAATGGAAGTCATGTGGCTGTGAAGGTCCTGAAGAAACTAAAAGGCAGTGGTGAAGAATTCATTAACGAGGTAGCAAGTATAAGCAAGACCTCACATGTTAACGTCGTGAGCCTTGTGGGATTTTGTTTTGAGGGACGTAAAAGGGCTCTCGTATATGAATTTATGCCAAATGGATCTCTTGAAAAATTTATCTATGAGGAAAGATCCGACAGTGTTCGTCAGTTGGGTTGGCCAATACTGTACAAAATCGCACTAGGCATTGCTCGAGGATTGGAGTACTTGCATCGTGGTTGT
This sequence comes from Solanum pinnatisectum, assembly GCA_035578085.1. Classification (NCBI taxonomy): domain Eukaryota; kingdom Viridiplantae; phylum Streptophyta; class Magnoliopsida; order Solanales; family Solanaceae; genus Solanum; species Solanum pinnatisectum. The sequence continues at coordinate 2,634,279 of CM069080.1, read as the reverse complement.
ACCACTCGGATTCTGCATTTTGATATAAAGCCTCATAATATCCTGCTTGATGAAGATTTTTGTCCTAAGATCTCTGACTTTGGTCTTGCCAAACTGTGCATGAAACAGGAGAGTATCGTGTCAATGTTAGGTCCACGAGGGACTATCGGCTATATTGCTCCAGAAATTGTTTGCAGAAACTTGGGAGGTGTGTCTCACAAGTCTGACGTCTATAGCTATGGAATGATGGTCCTAGAGATGGTTGGAGGAAGAAAAAATGTTGACGTTGGAGTTGATCGCACTAGTGAAATCTACTTTCCACATTGGCTTTATCAGCGAATTGAACTAGACGAAGAGCTTCAACTAATCGGGATAATGAATGAAAAGGAGAAAGAATGTGCAAGAAAGATGGTGATGGTGAGTTTATGGTGTATACAGACTGATCCCTCAAATCGACCATCAATGAGCAAGGTTGTGGAAATGTTAGAAGGGAAACTAAACTCTTTGCCAATGCCTCCCAAGCCTTACCTATATTCTCCCTCAAGAACAGAAGTAGATTCATCAGTACTAGAGCTGGCCTAGTCTTTATGTGTTCATATCTCAGCTAATATCACTGTAGTCACATTTAGTTATGTAATTGTAGCAAAAACTGGTATTGTTACAGGTTCGGTTTCTGATGTGTTTAGATGTCCTTGAATGTAAGAAGCTATAAATTCATGTTTTTCTTTATGATTTAATGCTAAAAGAAGAGTGATTTGCCTAGCTGAATTCCATAATTGTCAGCATAATAAGGAGACCTAATTAGAGCTTTTCATTTTACCTGTTCAGTAATTGTCTAGTTACAAGATTATTTCCAGACAATTTGAGAATGGTATTGCCTTATTGGTTAGCCCAATTGTGGTCTCTTTCTACAGATATGTGGTGGTTGGCATGTCCCTAATCATTGTTAAGATAAACCCCAAATGTTAGCATATTATATGAAGTCTGTCCAAGACCAAATTAGGAGACTACAACTGATATCCTCGACCACTGTGAGACCGTTAAAATGGGTATCACCTAGTCTTATATATCCCTCTTTCTGGAATTTAGTATTCTTGACTTATTGTTCTCATTTTTCTACTGAGTTATATTTTCAAGAAGAAAAGTTTGATCAAGGAGTTCTTATGTGAATTGCAGACTAGGTAGTGAGGACCCAAATGGTCCATCGATATCCGATCTCTTCATCTATGCTATTTACCAGATTGAACTTGTTGCAAGCTAAGTAAGATGTTATGATAATGGAGCTGCATTATGATATACAAGAGAAACAAACATCCCTTTCGACGTTCTTGGGAGTGATAGGGTAATTGTCTGAGAAACCATGCTATCTTGTATCCCTTTTCTATTTCCTTGTCATTCATTTCTTTTTCCCATCACTTTATATTTTGGATAAAGAGAGAAAACTCATTTTTTTGTTTTACATTTTTATGAAAAAAAAGCAAAAACTGCTAAGACTCTATCTTTGAGCATTGCATTGAAATAAAATTAGCAATTAGAAAGTAGTAAGTGAATTGTTTACATGATGCTTCTCTAAGAAAAAAAATACAAAAGGGATCATTGAGAAGAATGTTATATCAAGATAGCATAGCATTCTAGTGTTGGGAATTCTAAATAAATAAAAGTGTGTTCTCTTTAATAGTTAAAGCTTTTAGATGAGATGGTCACACACTTTTACATGGTATTAAAACAGGCACGGGTCCTCTTCAACGTCTAGTTTTGGCCATTTAGTTAATCAGGAGACGGGAAGGTTTTTTATTGCGAGCACTATCTCAGATCAGTTGATCACAAAATACCTTTATAGTTCACAGGAAAATGACCATAACCGAAACACTTACCAACTTCCCTTTCTTTCATGGATATATAATGTGAGCCAAAATGCTGCACCTTTTTCTTCGTAAAGACTTTACCTTTCTATATTAGATTATGCTTAACACAAAAGGAGAAGAAGTATCTCATAGGTTAAGAGTCAACAATTCAAGTCAATGAGGAAGGAGAGTGGAAAAGTCTTCCATCCTGGCCCTCACTTGAAGCTTGTTTCCAATTTTTCTGAGTCTTTGTGACAAGTTCCAAATCAGCATCATAGAAAACCAGATTACAAGTTTGATATAGCATAAGAAACTATAGCTCCAGCTTTCTTGCTTTTTAGGTCCATATAGATTACAGGATATGGCTTCTGCTTTCTTGTTTCTGTGTTGTTTAATGATATTTCACCTAGCTCAAGCAGAAGGTAACACCAAATCCAATTGCACTGATGAGTTCGAGTGTGGAGACCTTGGAGCTATGAAGTTTCCTTTCACAAATTCCAGCAACCCTGAGTGTGGATTATGCAGGTTTGATTGTCATACTAAACCATATCCTAAGATTGTACTTGGTGAACAAAAATATGATGCTTTAGTGAAGAAGGGTGATTTTTTCCTTATTTCAGATCCTAAACTTCAAGAGTACTTAGATAGCAGAAGTTGCAAGTCTTTTTACAGAAACTTCTCATTTCCAAACTCCCCTTTGATCTCTTTCCAAATTGTTCCTAACTTAACCTTGTACAGATGCAAACATAGTCATGACAACACCATCCAGAAGACAAATGATTCCTTTTTCAAAAATTTTGATAGATGTACTTACTGTGAAGGTTTTAATGTTTACTATCACCATCCCAATAAAACAATATTGGGAAATACTAGTGCTAAGATAAGTGGCAAGCTTCCAGAGCACTGTTCACTTGCACAACTGCCAATTCCATTGCCTACACCATCAAAACCATATGCAGGTGACTTGTTTGAACTGTTGACTTCTAATTCTCTTCTAAACTGGGAGCTTTCCATAAATTGTCTTGAGTGTCATGCCAAAGGAGGGAAATGCTCAGTTGGTGGTGAACATGAATATAGTTGTTTCAAAGGTATGAGCAACTGAAACTTAATATCGTATCAACCAACTTCGTGGGAAGAATTCTGGCTCTGCTGTTCTCTATTGAGGTTTATTTAAAAGATCTTTAAAGTTTTGCTTTTAATGTATTGCAGATGTTAGAAAGTTAACTCATCTTCGGACAACCTGGTTCATGGTGGTGACAGGTAACTCATCTTCTTTTTTCTTCTCTGTAACTGCCACTGCAGTTTCATAGATACCATTGCTTCCCTTTTGCTCTTTCGACTTGTATTTCTTGTCTCTCTACGTATCTTCTATATGAATTGCCCAAAACACAGACTGTTCCCCAAATAGTTCATAGGACTTCCAGACTGAATTTAATTTATATTCTCTGATGGTGCATGACTTCATTTTGCTTTCCACAGGTGCAGTTTTGTTTACAGTTGGACTGTTGGTTTTACTTTTCTGCTTCAGTAAGAAGATTTTGTGGTACAAACGCCTCAGGTTTTGGGAATCTAATGCTGAGGATCACCAAAAAGTTGAAGAATTCTTAAAGAACTATGGATCATATGCTCTAAACAGATACAATTATACAGACATCAAAAAAATCACCAGTCACTTCAGAAGCAAACTAGGCCAAGGAGGATTTGGTAATGTATACAAAGGAAGTTTGCGTAACGGGAGTCAAGTGGCAGTGAAGATCCTGAATAAACTAAAAGGCAGTGGTGAAGATTTCATTAACGAGGTGGCAAGTATTAGCAGAACATCGCATGTTAACATCGTGAGCCTTGTGGGATTTTGTTTTGAGGGTCACAAAAGAGCTCTCGTGTATGAGTTCATGCCAAATGGATCTCTTGAAAAGTTTATCTACGAGGAAAGATCCGACAATGTTCGCCAATTGGGTTGGCCAATACTGTACAAAATCACACTAGGCATTGCTCGAGGATTGGAGTACTTGCACAGTGGTTGTAATACTCGGATTTTGCATTTTGATATAAAGCCTCATAATATCCTACTTGATGAAGAGTTTTGTACTTGATGAAGAGTTTTGTCCGAAGATCTCTGACTTTGGTCTAGCCAAACTGTGCATGAAAAAGGAGAGCATTGTGTCAATGTTAGGTGCACGAGGAACTATCGGTTATATTGCTCCAGAAATTGTTTGCAGAAACTTGGGAGGTATCTCTCACAAGTCTGACGTCTATAGCTACGGAATGATGGTCCTAGAGATGGTTGGAGGAAGAAAAAATGTTGATGTTGGAGTTGATTGCACAAGTGAAATCTACTTTCCACATTGGCTCTATCAGCGAATTGAACTAGGTGAAGAGCTTCAACTCACTGGAATAATGAATGAAGAGGAGAATCAATGTGCAAGAAAGATGCTTATAGCAAGTTTATGGTGCATACAGACTGATCCCTCAAATCGACCATCGATGAGCAAGGTTCTAGACTCTTTACAAATGCCTCCCAAGCCTTACCTATATTCTCCCTCAAGAACTGAGGTAGATTCATCAGTACTAGAGCTGGCCTAGTCTTAATGTGTTCATATCAGTGTAGTAGATCAAACATTAAGACAACTACCAAGAGAAGTTTGGTTCAACCAAGATAGTTGTAATAATATGTCTTGATCTTCAAAGAAACGGATATATTTAACGAAGATTTAAATTTCTGTTGCAATTATCTTTAGTAAAATTGTTACATGTAAATTGAAAGGATCTAATGACTTTACATAGTCAAAATGCAAAGTTTCCCAGATTTCCATGACAAAGAAGAAGGAAAAGAGAAGTTTAAAAAGAACTCTCAGACTCTTAATCTTGATTTCTGAGAAATTTTCAAATCCACTAGGTTGACTGGAAAATAGTAATCACAAAAAATAATTCCACTGAACAATTAATTTGATATCTAGTATTCCTTTTTCTTGAGGTAGAAATTATTGTTTGAGCATGGGATAATTCCATATGGCTTTTAGTCTTCTTCTTTTGTTTTCTTCCTCATTATTATTCTTCCTCTTTTGTTTGCTTCCTCAATTATTAGTATTTTGCCATGATTTCTTCATCTCCGTTAAATTTTTTCGATCAACTTAGAGATGCTTTTCCTAGTGCCGAGGGTCTATCGGAAACAACTTCTGTAGCTTCCAAGGTAAGGGTAAGGTCTACATACACTATACCCTCCCAAACTCTACCTGTGAGATTACACTAGGTATGTTGTTCTTCTTCTTCTTTTGTTTGTTTCCTTAATCATGTTTCATGTAGTCTTTGGCTTTTGGTATTTGATTTCATTTGTGGTTTACCATGTTTAAGTGACCTCACCTTGTTGTTGTTGTTACGGTTCCTTGCATAATAGTAATAATTTTACTATTCACACATTGGCAGAATGTATATATGGTACCTGATGGCCTTCAATCAAAATGATTTGTTCTGCATTCATTTTTTATGCAGCAGCAAAGACATGAAGAATGATGGTCTATATCGTCTATCTGTCAGTATCCAGAAGCTGAAGTAGATGATGAAAACTAACTTCGACTAAGTCATTGAAAGTGAGTCTATTTTTCAGTTATAAAAGCATAAAGCAGAAGGTAACTCGAACTAGTTTGGAATTGAAACAAATTTGATTGATATATGTACACTTGATACAATTAGATGTTGTCATGCTTTTAGAAGAGAAGTATAGTGAGACAAAACTCAATACTCATTCCACCCAATTTATGTCCAAGTCCTTGAGTTTCATGAGCCATTTTTTTGCATCTTGTGCAACAAAAGGTTTAGACGATGTCGTTTCACAATTTACATCATTAGCTAATAATTCACCTTTCTTCTCTTTGGCTAGGTTTGCTTGTCTGTTAGGATGCCTTACCTTAAGTGACAGAAGACGCGAAACTTCATGAAGGCCACCCCATTTTTCTAATGCACGAGCAATATCATAGCGACCTGGAGGAGATAACTTGAAATAATCAGAACCATTTGTGAGGTAAAGAACTAGGGCAACTCTAGGCCTGGGAAACATTGTGTCTTGTGGCACACAGATGGGATCCACATATCTGATTGTCCCAATGTCAACCACCATTGTTGGTCTGGGACCATCAAACTTCCTAAAGATGAGTAACACTTTCAAAACACGTACTCCCTACGTCCCAATTCATGTGACACTCTTTCCTTTTTAGTCCGTCCCAAAAAGAATGACATATTTCTATATTTGGTAAAAGTTTAGCTTCAAACTTCTCATTTACTCTTACAACAAAAATTTCTATCTTATTTTAGACCATAAGTTTCAGAAGTCTTCTTTTTTTCTCTTAAAACTCCTTACCCAGTCAAACACCTTCATATAAAATAGGACGGATGAAGTAGTACCATAACCAAAACTATGGAACCCTATGACGTTTGGTACTCATCAAAGTTACAGAGTGTAGTTTTCTGATCTTAATTATTTTGATTGAGCTCGGAAGTAGCACATTTTCTTATTCTGTTTTCCATCCATTTTGTAAGTGGCTACTAGAAAGGAAAGATGGTTGTTTTTTCTTGTATAGAAAAATCGTTCCAGTAATTGATAGTGAAGGTGTGTTTTGATAAAAAGTTGGTGATAGTTCAGGTAGGAACCTCGGAAAACCGGGATACTTTAGGCATGTTTTTGACTTTTCACTCTTATTTCTTCCAATTTTTGTAGGGCAGTGAGAGGGGAGGAGTGAATTATACCAGAAAAGGAACAAAATATCGTAATCTAGTTCCATACCTGCTCGTTCGAAGGACTTTCTACTAGGCATATACGACAGATCCATTCCCCAGTTCTTCTGGAAGCGACTGATCTGAGAAATTGCAAATCATTTCCAAGCTTAATCAAAATAATCATGAAAATATGAAATGCAACAAGAAGGTTGGTTAAATCTCCGAAAACTCAATTTTTTCCTGCATTGGTCAGTATCTTATGCTGGTTATATTTTTTGCATGTATTCATAGTTTTTGCAGGAAATGTGAAGTTGATAACTAGTACGAAGAACCGTTAACTAACCTCCTCTTGTAAATTTTCTAAGCTATCCCAATAACCTTTTGGTTTGCGGTGTTTGTAAGCAAGAGATAGATTCATCAATGAAGAAATTCTTCTAAAACCTCCCATACGTGTAATCGCCTTTTCAATGTCTACTCTCCCATGTTTCCGGAGTTGCTTTCTCATAGGCATAAATCCTTCTTGTCCATGTTCGGAGATAAAAGCCAAGAGCTCAGCTTTAAGAACTTCAATATCCCTCTGCAATCCTGGAACTTTCGGCCTTTGTCTAGGTGAATGTAAACTACTACTATCTGAATTCTGCCCAGCTTGCCTATCATAACAAACAGATGAATCCTTCATTGATGAACTAACCGATGCCTCTCGGAATTCATCATGGTTAAATTTCTCAAGAGGTTTCTCAGTCTCTCGTTCCTCAATGTAATCTCGGATTGCACATAAGTTTGAGGGAAGGTCCTCATATATGACCTGAAAATGACAGAATAAAAGCAGAAGAAAGCAAATTTATTGTCTTCAACTTATGCGAGTTAGGCTCAAGATCTGCTTAACATAAATTTCGATGTTGAGTGGATGATGAATAGAGTAGACATGGATACAAACCTCTTCCATAATTGCTTCGGAAAGAAAAGAATTCTTGTGCATTTTTGACTCCACACTATACTTCAATAGAGTATGATGACTGCCTAATTGCTCTAAGATCCATTTTCCTTCAAAAGAATCGAAATCTCCTTCCACCTGCTCAAAGCTAATTTCTTGTTCTATGAGTTCAGATAAGTCTAGGACGACACGTGCATGGAGTACCATGTATAGAAGACCCTTGCATCCTTCCTGGATATGGACAAGAAGAAGCATCACCTAATATTCGAGAAACATATCTCGTTGCAATACACAACATATTCATTTCACAGTTACTCCCAAAATTATTCAATTCTGTCATTTACCTGAAGAATGCGAACTTTGTTGTTGTCTCGTGATAAGATCTTACTGATCGCTAAATTTGGAACTATCCTGCAACAATTTGGGATGAATTACCATTAGTATGATGACCAAGCCAGAAATTATATTAGAAGACAGCCCTGAAAACTTACTCAGGAAGACGTTCATAAGCAGTCAAAACATTCCATACTTCGCGAACTGGTGCCTTTACTGTAATACTAGCAACAACGCAACGATGAACACCTCCATTTTCCTTCACCCCAAAATCAATATATCAAAGGGACTACCAAAACAATACAGCTTCACAGGAAAAGGTAAGTCACAGTATACACTCTATTAATTACCAGTAGACCATCAAATCTTCGGAGATGGACTTCATCCACCACACATGGCTTGTCAAGTCTGCAAGTTTTCCCAAATATTCCCCAATTATTACTCACATCACTTGTAACTGGTGTCGACGGGCCAAAGGTGGCTTTGACAAACTTGTCCTTTAAGTGTTCAGAGGAAGATTTATTTTCGTGGGATATGACATGATCAATGTCTCTCTTAGTGGAAATAAGGTAAGAACCAGGTTCCTCTTTGGTAACACTCTGATAACCTTGATAACTGTTTTCAGCTCTACAGGACAATGCTTGAAGATTTACCGGGAGGTCAGACCTGATAATCCTCTCCAAGAAAATGGCAGGAAAGTTGAACCTTGGTATGACACTAACTTCATAACTTAGTATAGCTGTTGAAGACCTGAAAAGAAAAGGCATTTGCAGGTCTCTACATTATTCTTGAAGACAACATAAATGGAAAATTAGGAATAACAAAGTTTGCTTTGATAAAGATTGTACCTTGTTCCAACTCTCACAGACCATTTGCCTTCAAACTTCTTGAAGTCACCGTCAACCATAGAGAAATGAAGCTCGCGAACATTATCCTAAATTTGTGAAAGAGCAATATAAAACACAGCTCTTGGTTTAGATAAGCATGGACTGTAGACATATATTAGAATGTCACATCTCAGAGATTTCATATGCTTACTGATTTAATGAATTCTTGGAGATCCAATACAACACGAGCTTCTATGTGCCAATAGAGTGATCGTTGGATACCTCTTTGCTCCAACCAAATACGTCCAGGACGTGGACAAGGGATTCTCCTACTGTGATTAACAAGTGATTCAATCATCAGTATGTAATGCAAAGTATATTCCTAAATCATCATAAACAAATATATGCAATACGAATATCACGATGATTTGACAGACAGAAAACTTTCGAGATTATATGGATGTTAGCAAAGACTCCAGAGACGCCCAATGCAGATATCCATCTCTACTGTTAGTACTGAATGTGTTTATTCCAAAATTGTACCAGAAGAACAAAGTTTCAAAGACAGCCTCTCATTGCAGTAAGTTGTAGGCATGTCTCTGATTCCAGTGAATGGCTCACAAGTCACAACCCATAGATGATTATATGCTCAAAGTACAAACTTCACGACAAACAAAATGTGGTGTTTGAGCTAGCTTGCCCGCACTTGACCATTCCACTAGGTACCTGTTAGCTCCTCACTATAATATAGATACCAAGTAACTCTATCTATCAATGCCATAGGAAGAAATCACGTAGCATTTTTTGTGCCTCTGTAATAATTTAAGCATGAGACCTCATGGTTCTCCTCCCACTTCATTGACCACTAGATCACACCCCTCAATAACAAGGTCGAATGTAGAGTGTAGGATGCTGGTTTGGCAAAACCAGTAGTTTTGGTTCAAATCCTACATTTGTTTTAAGAAATACATTCAACATTTAAAAAGTCATACATAAATACACACTCAAACTTGGCCTCAACTCACACATAAGCACTATAACTTTGAGAGTACACATCTAGACACCTCAACCAATGGCGGAGTCATGATTTTCACTAAATGGGTTCAAAAAAATGAATAAGTAAACACAGAAAGAAGCCGAAAGGAGTTCAACATATACTATACATAAAAAAATAATAATTAACGATGTATACCTAGTGTAATTTTTCGACAAAGGGGATATGGTTGAACCCCTCGACCCTACCTAGCTTCACCCCTAAGTTCAACTTAGTCTCAACTGGCAACTAACCACTCCAACCAACTCCCCCCCTAAAATCCCAAACTCATAAGCTTCAAATCCTCGCTCCGTTTAACAACACAAGTATTACCTGCTAACAAGATTTGGGACAAAATCAGCAAGCCTTTCATAATCAGTAAGAGCACTCCAAACAGAATCAACATCAGCATTCACCAAAATCTCAGCTTTAATCTTTCGTTCTCTCCACGAAACAACTTCCACTTCACACCCAACATTTTTCTCTACTCCCATTGCATCTCCTCCTAAAAAATCCCCTTTTCTGTAATAATAAGGTTTAAAATTCTCATTCTTCGAATCGAATTTAACGTATGCCGAAGACGAGAAACTCGATTTCCATGAACAAATTGATGATAATTTGTTGTTGATTTCATAGTTTTTTGGTCTGATTGTGAAATGGAAATGCAGTGAATACATAGAGTGAAGTGAAAGTGAAGAACTTTGGGTTAAAATTGAAAATTATTTACAGAAGTGGTTATTTCTGTTATATATATTGATATTTGATTAACAGTTAATTATTGACCACATATATGTTTGGATAAAGGGGACCATAAATGAGTGGTCACAACTCACAAGCTTATGAATTTCTTTTACTTTTTTTTCTTTCGTCTAGAAATTATAGCGTTATTTTTAATCCACATAGAGGGTGAGATAGTTAATATTGGGAAAACTTGTTTTCGAGGGGTTGTTTTGTAGATGGTTTAGATGTGAGTTATGGAGGTATTAGATTTCGCATAAGTAAAATTATGTTTGGTAGTTGATTAGAAGGTACATTATTCATGTATAAAATTAATACAATGTTTGGTTTGCAATTTAAACCAAACATGAATAAAATTATTTTATGCATGATAGAAAGTGGAATAACTAATACTTGAATAAATTAAGCATGCATAACTAATAACTAATATTTATAGAATACAATACATAGATTCACTTATAATTAATCATATCCTACTAATATTTGTATACCTCTAACCAGATATCAAACGACCACTAAGTGCTAATAATTGAATTTTAAATTTAATGTGTATATTATTTACTAAATTTTTAAATATATGGTTATTCAATCTTAACTTTCTATATAATATATTTAAGACCACAAGATTGAAAGATATTTTGGTGTATTCTACGTATCTTTAATTTAAAACCACAAGACTCAAAAAAAAAAACTTTTTTTCTTATATTTTTCGTTAAGTTAAAATTATATAAACAAATTGAAATCGGTAGAATAATAAAAATTTCTAGATGATTTCTTTTTTCTTTAGCTATTTTGACGTATATGAATTATGAGCTATCTATGAAAAGTCTTTGAAAAACACCACTTTTGTCATTTTTATAAGTTTCAATCAACAAAAAAAAAAAAGTCACAAATCACACCTAGAACATGTGTAACAATATTATACTCCATAGTCCAAATATCTAGCAAACAAACAATTCAAAGCTCCACGTTTCCATCAAAATCAAACTTAAATCACCAAACAATTAACATATTTTGCACTAAAATATCTAATAAGAAAAATATTACAAAAGTTGTAACTATTACAACAACAACAACATAGCCCAAGTCGGGAAGGGCCGAGTGTACGACTGTATGTAGACCTTACCTCTGCCTTAGAGAAGAGGTCAAGTTGTTAGTTTCTACCATAAAGGAAAGACTCCGAACTATATAAGGCGATAAGCTCATTAAGCCAAATGTTAATAGCTTTGTTATGCTTCTCTACCCTACAAAGGTAGGGGTAAGATCTGCATACGTTTTGTCTTCCCCAGAACCCCAATTGTGGAATTACGAAAGCGTTTAATGAAGCTTTGATAGATGTGGTTCCCCCTTATTGTTAATCATGATCTTATCATATACCACTTCAAATGGATTCCTCATTTGGTTTTATGAAACCTGAGGTGACTTGTTGATTCCACTCTTGGAGTGACTAAACATCTACTCCGAATACAGGCTTAGATCGTTTGCACAGTTCCTTTTCCTCAAATCAATTAAGTTGATTCTTCCGTGCAAAAGTTGGTCAATGCCAGCTCATGTGAAAGTTGCAAATACCAACCAAGACCCTCAATTCACAAAGGCGTTAAATGAAGCTAGAGTAGATTACCTATACAACAAGTTGTAGTAAGAAACTTCCAAGTCAACTAACAACATTGAAGTTTAACATATGCCAAATAGGAATTCTAGTGAACAATGCAAGTCCATAAAAGTTACCTATATTTCAAGGCAGAGACTATTCAATGAAAGAAATGAAAATGACTCCTTTGACAACATGAGGAGAAAAGTCCTTAGTTGGTTACGTCACCACAGAAGATCGAGTAAGGAATTTTGTTTACTCATTCAAACTCCAAAGTTATATATGTAAATATATTAATCACATATTATATGATATGTTGCTTCTCATGTTGTTGTTGTTCTTCTTCTTCTTCTTGTAAACATAAGGGGTCCTTACTCGTTAATCGTCATGGATTTAGTTTCTTGCTTTTTCGTCTTCATTTTGTTTCATCATAGGTGTTTTGATTCTGTTCAAGGACAGAACACGCCTTATTCAAACTGTCCTCAAGAATTCCAATGTGGAAGTTCAGAAATTCTGAGTTTTCCTTTCTATAAACCCGATCAACCTGATTGCGGATTGTGTAAAGTTGACTGTGATACTGCTCCACATCCGATGATAGAATTGAAAGGAGTTAAGTATCAAGTTCTTGAAAAACAGAATGCTTTTGTCAAAATTAAGGATCCTGTTCTTGAAAATCTCTTAAAAGAAAAGAGTTGTCGATCTTTCGATAGAAATCTCTCTCTCCCAATATCTCCTATAATCACCTATAGTGTCTACCCTTTCCTCAACTTGTTTAAATGCAATACTAGTAATGATATCTCGTACGAGGGCTTTCAAAGTTACAATGGTTGCGAAAGTTTCACATTATACTATAACCATTCGTCCGTTTCTTCTATTGGATCCACTCTTCCTACTAAATGTTCAATGATTCATTTGCCTATGGTGTCAGGTTATGAATCAAAATCGAACAATAGTAGCTTGTTCGATATGTTGGCTGCTGATGTTTCTCTAGGATGGACAGTATCTAATACATGTAATCAGTGTTTTTCGAGTGGAGGACGATGTCAAGTTGATAGTAACAACAAATTTCTTTGTTCTTTTACTGATCAAGGCAAAGGTATTCAAGAAGTAAAATATGCTTGATTCCTTCATCTTAGTACTCTTTATTTATTCGTTTTTCGTATTGCAGGAACATTGAATAAACACCATCTTCGTAGAACATGGATCGTTGTTTTAGCCACAGGTAACTCTTTTGTAAAACTGTACTAGTTGCATTGTCCCGAATAGAGACTCTTCACCGGTGTATGACTTCATTTTCCTCCGTATAGTTGCAGTTCTCGGTTGCATTGGAATCTTTATTTTGCTGTTCTGCTTTAGAAAAAAGATTTTCTGGCATAAGTACCTCAGGTTTTGGGAATCAGAAGCTGAGGATCATCGAAATATTGAAGCATTTCTCAAGAACTACGGACCATATGCTCCGATGAGATATAGTTATTCAGACATCAAAAGGATGACTAGTAGCTTCAAAAACAAACTAGGCCAAGGAGGATATGGTTATGTATACAAAGGAAGTTTACATAATGGAAATCCTGTTGCTGTGAAGGTTCTGAATGGACTAAAAGGCAGTGGTGAAGAATTCATTAACGAGGTATCGAGTATTAGCAGGACATCACATGTTAACATCGTGAGCCTCGTGGGATTCTGTTTTGAGGGTCGAAAAAGAGCTCTAGTTTACGAATTCATGCCAAATGGATCACTTGAAAAGTTTATCTATGAGGAAAGATCAGACACAGACAGAGTTCGTCAACTAGATTGGCAAGTACTGTATAAAATTGCATTAGGCATTGCTCGTGGATTGGAGTATTTGCATCGAGGTTGTAACACTCGGATTCTACATTTTGATATCAAGCCTCATAACATACTACTTGATGAAGATTTCTGTCCTAAGATCTCTGACTTTGGCCTTGCTAAACTCTGTGTAAAAAAGGAAAGTATAGTGTCAATGTTAGGTGCACGAGGGACTATCGGTTACATTGCTCCTGAAATTGTTTGTAGAAACTTGGGAGGTGTATCACACAAGTCTGATGTTTATAGCTATGGAATGATGGTGTTAGAGATGGTTGGAGGAAGGAAAAATGTTGTTGATCGAACGAGTGAAGTCTACTTTCCAGATTGGCTTTATCAACGAATTGAACTAGACGAAGAACTTCAACTAATCGGGATAATGAATGAAGAGGAGAAAGAATGTGTGCGAAAAATGGTGATAGTGAGTCTATGGTGCATCCAAACTGGTCCTTCAAATAGACCATCTATGACTAAAGTTGTCGAAATGTTGGAAGGGAACTTAAACTCTTTGCAAATTCCTCCAACACCTTACCTATATTCTTCCTCAAGGTCAGAAGTAAAATTGATCTCATCAGTAGAAGAATCGAGTTCCTGTTTAACTCTCTCTACCTCCACGAGGTAGGGGTAAAGTGATTTGCGTACATACATTCTTCCCTTTCCAGACCCCATTTGTGGAATTACACCGAGTATAATGTTGTTAGTTGTACAAAATTTCTTCATAGTGTTTTGGATGGTTGCTTCTTTAGTCTTTGCTTTGTTAGAAATATGTAAACCAACTAACAACCTTGAGGGTCAAAAAAAATGTGTAAGATTGACTGGAAAATAATGATAGGATATACGCAGATCTTACTCCTATCTTTGTGGATAAGAGAGAGGTTATTTTCTAAAGACACTCGACTCTTTTTTTCTCATAAATAAAAATATATCATGAAATATCATAGTTTTGAAATGTCTTTTTTTTTTTTTTAATTGTGACGATTTGGTATGGTTTGTGAGTGATCCAATAGGACAACTACGTTGAATATATCGTGAAGTCATATATATTTTTTCTCTCTTCTTTCTCTTCTGTGTTTGTAGTTTTGAAATCATGACAATCCGATGTAGTTTATGAGTAATCTGACTCTTAAGATATCTAGGTTAAATATAGCATAAAGTTATATCGATCTGTCAAGACTTGTATGCTATAGTTTTCCGATTTTGGTTCTTCTTGCCAGCTCACTTGATCATCTCAAATTTGTTGTTCAACTATAAAATAGTTTGATACGTAAACTTTTCACTAAACTTAGAAGGTTAATTTTGCACAAATATCACTCCAATATACAAGACTTCAGGCCCAAAGCAAAGTCCAAAGTTGGCTAGGGGAATGCAATTGGGCTGACTGAGGCCCATTATGAAGTAATTTTTTTTCTTGTCCAGTACCCACATTGGAGCCCGACTAAATTCGGATTCGTACCAAAAAATATCACATTGGGGGTAAAGAGCTCCTAACAAATGTGACTCTACACCCAAGGAAATTCGAATATGAGACCTCTAGTGAAGGAGAACTGTAAAATTTTTAATAAATATAACCAAATTTTAAACGACTAATAAAGGTAGGGATAACAAACAGTACAGTGTGTTGCAGAGCAAACCTGCGATAAAAAGAAGTATATTGAACTATTTTGTAGTGAGAGATATCATATCCAAATATTGTAGCCTCGTATCCATACCAACATAACCGTATACTCGCTTGCACAAGTTTAAACTCGCACCATTCCATTGTCATCCCTGATGGAACATACATAATTGCTTTTGCCGCTCCACCCTTTTAACTTTATGAAGCTATGTTCTTAAACCACTGATTAGAATTAAAGGCTCCAATCGAAAGAAAAAAAATTAAAATTTAGTCAAAGAAGAAAAAGAAAAAGTATAGTATATAAAAAATTTAAAAAATCATACATGGGAAATGTTGCATGAAATCAAGCAAATTATAGCATTTGATTTTGGCCCCACGTTGGAGACAAGAAGAGAAACGGAAGGTAATAATTTATTTATTTATTTTATTATTCATAATAAAGTGTAAAAGACAAATTATTAAACAAATCATATTTCTAATCAAAATTCCAAACTTTGCTTTTTGTCGTTAGACCAAATGATTAATCTCCTCACTTTAAATATAAACTTGCACTCTTTACCTTTTTCTTGCTTTTGCTTTATTGTACTTGTCTTTGATTTTTTGTTCTTATTTTTTTGTCATTATAGTCATTAACTAATTAAGTATATATATTGATATTCTTGCCATTTTAGGTGTTTTATTACTAATTCTTAATAATGATGATTGAAATAGTTAAGTATATATTAATTTTTTTTCTTTTTGCCATTTTAGGTATTTTACAACTTCATAATATTGATATATTTGAATTGACCTATTACGGGCCTACAATCATGGTGAGTTAATTCTACTTTGAATACACTTTATTTCTTTTTGTAAACTCGTCTTATTTTCTCTTGTATGTCTTAAGACTGATGTGAGTTTTTGCTTGTATTTTCACTATTCGACTCAATTAAAGCCTGAACATAGATACTCTCCATTTATAGCATGCATACGATCCTAGTTCTCTACATTTGATAGAATTTGTGGTTGTCAAATCAAACCTTATATAATTTCGTGAGAAATAAGCATAAGCAAAATATTTTCATTATAGAAATTAAAACAACATTTCTGACTCAAAACCTACATCATCTACGCAAATCGTTTATTTGAAGCTGAAACTCAATAAAGCAATTATGTGTGTGTGACAATGCTCATTGAACAACTAACAACAATAACAATATAGTAAGTGTAATTCTACAAGTGAGATATCCCTTACCTCTATCTTATGAGGACAGAGAGTTTGTTTACGATATAGTGTTATTTAAACATTGATCACACTCAAAATATTTTATGAACTTTCATTTTTTAAAATAGTGACAAGTCAATCAAAAAGGCTTTATTGTGCATAGCTTATACAGTAATATAGAAGTGACAAATGATGTTACATGGCATTAAATTAAATCTAAGTTTAATTTAAAAGATTTTTATTGGTTTTGTACCCAAAAGCAAAAGTGAAATTTTGAGTACTTCAAGATAATGACCAAAAGAACGTTGCTTTGTTTCTTTATTCAGCCGTAGGGCAAAGCCTTTATGAACCTCCGTTTCTTATTCTTAGGAACACTAATACCACAAAAGGCCACTAAAACCCTAGCACTTCCTACAACTTTTTTTTAAAATATAATAATCGCGGTGTGTGAATTAATTTGTTTGTATTAGACTAATTTTGTGAAATAACTATGACGTACCTTCAATTTGTGTATATGTAGATTACTTTCACATAATGCATGTAATTTTCTATATATACAAATATTAGACAAGTCTTTATGGAACTTCTTTTTCTTATTCTTGTCAATTTGCATGTTTGTCGATTAATATCATGTGATGCATGTTATCGTCTACCAATACAAGTATCGAATATAAGTATTTATGAAGCTTCTTTTCTCATTCTCATTAATTTGCATATACGTCAATTAATTTCACATATTATTTTCTGTCAATATAAGTACTGAATAAGCATTTATGAAGCTTCTTTTCTCATTCACATGGCACAAAAACCACTAAAGTCCTAGCACTCCTTTAATATTATTATTTTTTTGAGTAACCATGATATACAAGTCATTTATGCACAACTCGATCAATTCTATCGAAAAGAAAAGGCTATTAAATCCCTTGCACTTCATGCTATTTTTTTTTTTTTTTTGATAAATGTGATGTTCTGACTAACTTATTTTTGATAAATGTGATGTTCTGACTAACTTATTACTCACTTTATTCCTAATTATTTGTTTATTTTTTTCTTTTTTAGTTGTCTCTAATTACTTGTCAATTTTGACAAATAAGGAAAAGATAAATTTTTTTTATCTATTATGTCCTCAATTAATTACTTTCAAAACGGTAGAACTTTTTGAAAATCTTAAGTTTTTTATTCATCCACTTCAAAATTAATAGGGGTAAAATGGTAAACTCATTATGTCATTAATTGTTTTCTTAATAGGTGTGTCAATTCAAAAGCGGACAAGTAATTAGGGACATAGTAGTATCTTGACTAATTTTACAAAGTACTTGTTATTTTTAATTTGCATGCATTTAAACTAATTTTATGAAATATCAATCATCTCTGACCAACATATGTGTATCAACATCTACTAATATAAATTCCAATTATCTTCATTTAACATAGATATCTATTAATTCTATCTATCATGATTTAAACAAATAAAAAGAAATTACTTAATGTACCTTGGATTTTCCTAGTATCATTTTTCTTTTTTTTGGTTCATATTAACTAAATCACATAGTATATGAAAAGGTTTAAACATATTTTTTCTGTTTTAGAAAATCAAGAAAGACATTAATTTTTCTTTAACTCCACCCCTACTTCAATAATAAATTATCAAAAAGAATAAAGGAAACATAAAGGGTCTCTATCTCTCCCAAGTAAACCTTATATTAAAAATATATATTTCATTTTACTTCTCAAAATTACTAGAGTTTTATCATTTCTATCATACACTATCTTTATTATTAAATAACTATATAAAGTAACAGTAATCAAATTATTTAAAGTTCTAAATCATCACCAATAAAATTAGTTTAGTAACATACTACATTCCTAATTAAAACTTTTTTAAGGAATATGTCAAGTCAACAAAAATCAAATAATATTCAACAGAAGAAGTCAAATTTAGAATTCAAAGTATCATTGATAAGGTTTAGATTAGTAAAATACACTCTAACTTAAAAAAAAAAACTCTTAAAAGATATGTTAAATCAATGCAAATCAAGTAATATGCAACGAACGAAATAAATAAATTTAGCCTTAAAAAGTATTACTCCTTCTGTTCAATAACACTTGTCCACTGTTGACTTTACACATTTATTTAAAAACTATAAATAGAAGGGCAATTTTACTATATCACCATTTGAACATAATAAATATAATGTCTTGAAAAATATAATAAAAGAATGACTATAATTAATGATAAGAACAAATTAAAAATTAAGTGTAAAATTATTCATTGATTTCATAAAGTAGACAAATATTATTAGACATTCTAAAATAATATATAGTGAACAATTATTGTTGAATTGAAAGAGTATTAAAAAGAATAGTTTAATAAAATACATATCTAATCAAAATTTTCTTAAAGAATATTTATATATTGGGTCAATATATGTCAAATCTAGAATTCAAAGTATCATTCATAAGTTTAATAAATTTTCTTAAAGAATATTTAACTTGTTTTAAGAGGCATATCAAGTTTGTAATATAAAATGGAAATAATGTCCAAATACTATATACTAAAATAAGAACTTGCATTAATTGCCCCACAATTGTCACATTATTTTCAACATTAATTACTATCACCACCTTTCTCTCTTCTTCACCTTTCACTCCGTTTTTTCTCTTGACTCTTCAATGGCTACTACTACTCCACTCATGAACTTCCATTACACTTTTCTCTCATTCTTCTTCCTCTTCACCCTTCTTGAATCTTCCCCAAACCCAGATATTGCACCATTACTAGCTTTCAAATCAGCTTCTGATGAAACAAACTCACTCTATAACTGGAACTCATCAACTAACCCCTGTTCTTGGACTGGTGTATCTTGTCTTAACAATAGAGTTTCTAGACTTGTTCTTGAAGGTCTTGATCTAAAAGGGTCTTTTCAGAATCTTGTGTTTCTCAAAGAGTTAAGAGTATTGAGCTTGAAATATAACAATTTTTCCGGTTCTGTTCCGAATCTTTCGAACCTTACTGCTTTAAAGCTGTTGTTTCTTTCGCATAATGAGCTTTCTGGGGAGTTTTCTGAGTCGTTAACCTCGCTTTTTAAGCTTTATAGACTTGATCTGTCGTATAATAAGTTTTCCGGTGAGATTCCGGCGACGGTTAACCGTTTGACCCATTTGCTTACTCTTCGTCTTGAAGGAAATGGGTTTTCCGGTGAGATTTCTGGGGTTAATCTACCTAATCTTCAAGAGTTTAACGTTTCCGGTAACAAACTTGTCGGAGAAATACCCATTTCGCTATCTCGTTTCCCGGAATCTGCATTTTCGAAGAACCGGGTTCTTTGTGGTTCTCCGTTGCCAAACTGTACGGCGGCGGTTCCTCGTGAACCGTCGTCGTCGGCAGGAGCTATGGCTTCTCCGGTGAGTCCTAAAACTACCATTGCATCTTCTCCGAGCTCATTGCCGGTGACCTCTGCAACTTTGAGTCCAAAAAATACCCATCATAGTAGTGGTAAAATGAGCTCATTGGCCATAATCGCCATTATACTAGGTGATGTGTTGGTTCTATGTGTTGTGTGCATTTTTCTCTACTGTTTCTTCTGCATTAGGAAAGTTTCTTCTCAGAAAAATGGGTCACACATTCTTGAAGGTGAGAAGATTGTGTACTCGTCTAGCCCGTATCCTAATACGGGCCAGATGAGTGGGTTCGAGAGAGGGAAGATGGTGTTTTTCGAAGGGGCGAAGAGGTTTGAGCTTGAGGATTTGTTGAGAGCTTCAGCTGAAATGTTGGGAAAAGGAGGATTTGGGACTGCTTATAAGGCTGTGTTGGATGATGGAAATGTGGTTGCTGTTAAAAGATTGAAAGAATTGAATGTTTGTGGGAAAAGGGAATTTGAGCAACAAATGGAAGTTTTAGGAAGACTTAGACACCCAAATTTGGTTAGTTTGAAAGCATATTACTTTGCTAGAGATGAGAAGTTGTTGGTGTATGAGTTCATGACTAATGGCAACTTGTTTTGGCTTCTTCATGGTAAGTTTTGTTCTTCAAGAAATTCAATAGTACTAACATATATTTAAATAACTGAACTTTGCAGGATTACACTAAGTATGTTGTTCTTGTTGTTGATATGTGATTGTGTTGTTGAACTTGTTGATTTTGAAAAGAAAAATGTGATCTTTAGGATTGTGTTGTTGAAATTGATTGATTTGGGTGATAGAGTTTGGCAACTAGTAGCAAAAGTCACATGGGGTTGGTTTGTGTCTTGTTGTTTTTGGTTTTTAGTTGCTTTTTTTGGCTGCACTGTTCATAAGGACTGGCCTATAATGCATATAAGAATAGAAACTCAAATTTGGATAGTTTGAAAGCATATTACTTTGCTATAGATTGAGTAGGTGTTGGTGAGTTTAGTGTATGATTTCATCATTTGTTTTGGCTTATTCATGGTAAATATTATTCAACCTTTTGTTCTTTAAGAAATTCATAGTACTAAAATATTTGTGATTTCTTAAAGAAAAATGTGATCTTTCGCATTGTCTTGTTGAAAAGAATATTGACTGACCAACAAGGATTATAGTTGAGGTTTCAAGTTTCTAGTTCAAGCCTTGAGTATGGACTCGCCCTTATTAGGACGCAGTTTGTCCCTATGTGGGACTTCCTAGCGTGAATCTATATCCAGCTCCAATGCGGTTGCCGGACACTGGATGGGAAAAAAGGAGAAGATTATAGATTGATTTGGGTGGTAAAGTTTGGCAAGTAGTAGCATAATCACATGGGGTTTGAGTCTGGCTTTTCGTCTTTAATTGCTTTTGGTCTGCTACTGTTAATCAGGACTAGCCTTCTGATGCAATAGGAAGAAGGATGGGATGCCTCAATACTAGAACAGTATTTACTTTAGTTAATGTTTCTATTTACATAATTGAAACTAGCCATGCGGGGATACTGAAAATCTATGTTACTCGGACTCTTCAAAAATGTCGATTAGGCATTTTTGGAGGATCCGACATGGGTAAGTCCTACATAGTCTTTTCAAGCTAAAACTATAGAATATTGGAGTTTCTGGTCAAGGTATGTTAGTTTATTAACAATCTTTGTCACATAAGCTATTCTTGATTTTCAAATGTAGGGAACTTAAATTATTTAACAATCTTTATCATCTTATTCTTGAAAAAGCTTTTAAAGGAATCTAATTTACTCATGATGGTCCTAAAGTGACAGAAGATTAGAGCAAAGGACTTGTTGTACCAGATGAATAGAATTATGTGTTCCCTCTGATTTTTGGGCCAAAGCAAAAGAAAGAAATTCACACTTTTTAGGCAAGAGATGCCCTACTGTCCCATTGTGCTCTAGAGCTTTTTGCTTGTCTTTTTGACCTCACTTAGTATTCATATCTTGCATCTGTTTTGGTAGGTGGATAGTGAAACATAACCTCTTGTTTTTTTCTGGTTCAAATGGTAAAGAATCAACTTCTTGTTGAATTGCACCTGTCATTCATGTAACAGGAGACAGCTGCTTCATATGTTAAATTATCTCATTTTAGAAATATGAACAATTCCTTCCATCAAAGTCTGTTGTGTCAACTTCATACTCCTTGTCCTCTCTGCCCATGTTTTTGTTCTTTTGTCTAGTTAAAGTTGCTCCTTTATCTGTCTATAACAAATTCTCCCTCCGTTTCAATTTGTTTGTCTGGTTTTGACTTGGCACGGAGTTTAAGAAAAGTATAGAAGATTTTTGAATCTTGTGGTCTTAGTTCTTAAACCACAAACGAAAATGTGCAAGTGCTCCATTTTATAGTAGTTTGAGTAAATGTTTTGATGGGCATGAATTTTCTTGCTGCAGGTAACAGAGGGCCTGGAAGAACTCCTTTAGACTGGACAACAAGGTTAAAGATTGCAGCCGGAGCGGCTCGAGGGCTAGCCTTCATCCACAGCTCATGCAAGTCCTTGAAACTCACTCATGGCAACATCAAATCAACTAACATCCTCATCGACAAGAGCGGCATTGCACGTGTCTCCGACTTCGGTCTTGCCATCTTCGCCACACCATCTTCCGTTCCAAAAACTAACGGCTACCGAGCCCCTGAAGTCTCATTGGATGGTCGTAAAATAACTCAAAAGTCCGACATCTACTCATTCGGGGTCCTATTACTCGAGCTGCTAACTGGTAAATGCCCCTCAGTCGTGGACAACGGCAGTGGCCTCGCAACCGGCTACGGAGGGGTCGTTGACTTACCAAGATGGGTGCAATCCGTGGTGAGGGAAGAGTGGACCGCGGAGGTGTTCGATTTGGAGTTGATGAGGTATAAGGACATTGAGGAGGAAATGGTGGGGCTATTGCAGATAGCTATGGCATGTACTTCAACATCACCAGATCAAAGGCCTAAAATAAATTATGTTGTGAAAATGATTGAAGAGTTGAGAGGTGTTGAAGTTTCACCTTCTCATGACACGGCTACTGATTCTGTTTCTGACTCTCCTGCTGTTTCTGAAGATAATACATGTGGTGCAGCTAGTCAGTAGTGAGTTTTTTTTTTTTTTTCCTACTAGTTTGTTATTCTGAGTTGTGTAAATTAACCTCTTAGTTTTAATCCTTTTATCTATAAAAGAGAATTTAGGAGAAGTTTTATAAGGTTGACATAACAAGTTGCAAGATATTATGAATGAGTAAAAAATGGTTGAATTAATCCTAATTAATGGTTTAATTGCATAACCTTTGGTGCAAACATCAAGAGTCTACTCAAAGCATGTGGTGTAAATTTCCTTGCAAACAAGTGACAAATACTTGTCTTCTTACCATTATACTCACAACTACTCTCACTCCTCAACTTCTTCAAGAACTCTTTAGTTATATCTTGTCTATTAAATCGGGCCGGGTGGGCCCTGCCCTTCGACCAGTCAACCCAAGTCAAGGTCCGGCCTGAATTCCTATTCTTGAATTTCATGTTCACGAACGTTGGCAGGTAGTGTTCATCGGCGTAGCACGAGCCCTTGCAATAATTTTGAAAAATCGAGAAATACGTCTTGTCTGAGACGACTTCTAAGGCGAGATCTCTGTCCATTTCGAACCACTGAGACCCTTTCCTCCATTGTGAAAGTTTGATCATCGGGCTCATTTGTGGGCGGTACCTACCCTGGCCCAATGGGCCGGGCTGGTCATACGTCTCGACGAAATTTTCGTTGGAGTTCATTAGGTGAGTGTAGATCGTAGAGAAATTGAATAAGGGAATGCATGCCTCAGAGAGAAGAACAAATCTTTGGTTAGAGATATCAAGAAGAGCATTTGCTAGTAATCTTTTTTCAGCCTCAACCATATTTACTTTCCCCCAATCAACTTCTTTACTTGGAATTCTCCTTCCATGAAAAATAAAACTTTCATCAACTTTTGAATTATTATAAGAAGGATGAGAATGAACATAAATTGAATAAAATCCTTCATGTCCTTTAAAAAATAGCTCCCAAAGTGGTGATAACAAAACTGGCCCTTTTGTTAAGAACATGAAAGCCACTTTTGGTTGAATTTTAAATGGTAAATCTTTAACTTTTGGCACCATTGAACTTCTCCATAACAACTCTTCATCACTCATATCATGTTCAACATTAATTGACTTAATATGCTCATTCAACCCTAATCGAGGAATTATTGATCGCGGTGATGGTGGTAGTGATGGTGGTGATAATGGTTGTGGATTTAAAATTTGGTCATTTATAACTTGTAAGTTGACACTAAAGGTATTGAAATAAGAAGTGAAAGTAATACCACAAGTTATACCACAAGCAAAGAAGAAGAAAAAAGAAAGGAGATTTATCATATTTAATGGGGTATTGAATAAATTTCTGAAATTTTGTTTTTTGTTCTTCATGATTATATTATGTTGTTAAGAGAGAAAATATAATTTGAATGAAGGGAAAAAAATCGATCGTCTTAATATATAGAGGTTTAGTTAATCATAATCCGTATCAAATTAGGATTATATTAATATTATTACCTAGAAACTATAGTAATCATAATCCGTACCACATTAGGATTTATTACTAATCTATTTATAGAAAAAAAATTATTAAATAAAGTCAATAAAAATAAAAATAAAACAAGAAAATTCAAAATATATATTAGGGCGGTGTTTTAACTGAAAAAATATATATTAGATATTTATCATTGTTAATTTTCTTGTTTATGTCTATCATGTTTCGCTTCTTGAGAATTAATTTAACTAATTTTTAAAGCTTTATTAAATTAGATTAATTTAATAAGTTTTAGATTTTAAATTTAGATAGTTAAAAAAATACTATAAGTTACAATTTCACTTCAATTAATATGATAAAAAAAATACATATAGTTAAACTCGTGACAAGTAAATAACTTACCCATACCTTCAGACCAAACCAATGAATACAAGATACTTGTCTTTCTGTTAGATAAAAGACCTTCAAATTCTAGCTATAAAATTCTCTTTCTATATATTGTAATTTTGCTCTTTTTTTTAATTGTATTTTTGTATCTTGAATGATACAAGCTATACAAAATCAGCGAGTGAATACAACCGATACAAATCTATATAGAGAGAAAGGTGGAAATACATAGTAAACCTAAATACATGTACTATATCAGTATAACAAATACAATCGTGTGACACTTCTCAGCATTTTCTCTATTACAAAAAGGAAGAAAAATCATTTATATATAAGCGTAGGATTTATATATTCAACAAATAAAAGTCAAAAATGTGAATAGTCATTTAAGGATTAGTAGAACAATTAACATGAGAATTGAGATAATGATATTAATGATTACATGAGTTACACCAATCACCTTCTTGCCAATTTTTGCCTTATAACATATGTACTTTAATATTTTAATTCAATATTAAAATACATCTTTTATTAAAAAAGAAACTGAAATTCTTACATATCTCACATTTGCTTTTTTACAAGAGGAAAAAAATAAGAAAAAATCAAAATCAAAGAATGAATTAATAAATGAACCCATTGATCATTTGATCAAGTACAAAGAATTGATTTTTTTTTTCCATGTACATCAATTTGTGTTAACTAATCCTAATTAATGGTTAAATTGCATAACCTTTGGTGCAAAAATCATTAGTCTACTCAAAGCATGTGGTGTAAATTTCCTTGCAAATAAGTGACAAACACTTGTCTTCTTACCATTGTACTCACAACTACTCTCACTCCTCAGCTTTTTCAAAAACTCCACACTTATATCTGACCTATAATAACGGGTTGGGTGAGGCCCGCCCTTCGACCAATCAACCCAAGTCAAAGTCCGACCCGTATTCCTCTTTTCGAATTTCATACTTACAAAAGTCGGTAAAAAATGTTCATCAGCATAGCATGAGCCCTTACAATATTTCTTGAAAACCGAGAAATACGTCTGGTCCGAAACAACCTCTAAGGCAAGATCTCTGTCCATTTCGAACCACTGAGACCCTTTTCTCCATTGCGGAAGTTTGATAGTCGGGCTCATTCGTGGATGGTACCGACCCCGGCCCACTGGACCGGGTTGGTCATATGTCTCCACGAAATTTTTCGTGGAGTTCATTAGGTGAGTGTAGATAGTAGAAAAATTGAACAAGGGAATGCATGCCTCAGAGAGAAGAACAAATCTTTGATTAGAGATATCAAGAAGTGCATTTGCTAGTAGTCTTTTTTCAGCCTCAACCATATTTATTTTGCCCCATTCAACTTCCTGCATTTCATCAATTAAACAAAAGTTTAATTTATTTTTAATGGTATTAGTCTATTAATTATAAATGTATACTTCAAGCAATTGATGTAATAATTATTAAACCAATAAAAAATCATGAAAGAAATACTTCTCTTTCTTTTTTTGGTAGTTAGAAACATTTATAAGTTGTTTCTACCAGAAAAAGTTTGGGGGTAGGTCCATTTTCATTTCATATATAACTACAAAATGGTGGTAGGTCCATTTTTGTCAAAACCCCAAAGTTAAATTTTTCCATTCAAATTTAGATTAGTCGAATCTTAAAACAAATAGCAGATATATAGTGCTGGTAAATTATATGATAAAGGAGTAAGTACTTTATTTTTAAATAGAGATTTCGTATTCGATTTCTATGAATGAATTAAGATGAATTAGGTAGGAAACATATAATTCCCAGAGTGAAATCTCTTGTGAATTAGTTAGATCTCAAAATGAATACCGAATACTTGGTGGGATACCAAAAAAAATCTAACAACGGGCATGAGTAGTTTGCTTCTCATTAAAGCACACATGGGTTTATAGTTCCCATTTAATATGATATACTACCATATATATATCCAAGCATATGGCCATAAATCAATGATTTGTGAGAGAAAATCTATGACATAAATGGAAAAAAATATTGAAGAGTAATAAAAAAAAAAAGAGCAAATTAGGTTTCTTAAATAGTTTAATGGAACATATGTTGTTTCAAAAAAAAAAAAAAAATTAGAACATTATTCAAAAGTTTTATAATCTATAATTTAAGCTCTATATATTGACTAAATAAAAATATTTATACAACTAGATCACTTCTAAAATAATTACACTAAATATTGATTGATAACCTAATTAAACTACATAATAAATAATCTGAAATAACAGGTTAAATTGCTCTAATATTATATATATATCCTTTAATTCTTAACAAAATTCTATCGCAAATCCTATACATGAAAATATTGGAGAAAGAGTAAAGCACATGAATTAGCATCGAATAATTTCACCATCTTAAAGTTAAACTATTCTAACTTCAAACTCGAAATCTCTTAATTATAATAGAATTTGATTGTTTGCTAATAAATACAAACCACTAGGTTTCTAACAAATCCACCAACTTTGTTGTAATCTTTTTTTAAATTATTTATCATTTATTATTTATTTATTTTCCTTTCATTATTGACTAGTTGTTTTTTTGGAATGGTAAAAAACAACATGATCCTAGAATCTAGGCTTATTCTTGAATTTTCATAAAGAAAAGAATATAGCCTTGTAGACTACTTCAATACTCCATTCTTTTCTTTACAATTAAATATCCTTCAATTAATTAATTATTTTCTTTTTATTTAAATATATTCCATTTATGTTTTGTCAGAGTCCTACAAAAACTTTACTATTATGACAAAATGGTCCCAATCTTTTGCCTCAGCTAATGACTCATCAATTCCAATGTACCATAGTAAAGTGATTATAAACCAAAAGTAGATTTTTATAACCTTAAATAAATTCCAGTAGTCTCATTATTTTTTATAAAAGAATAATAATACAATTTTACCATTTCACATGCTATCTCTAATTCGACCAACAGAGATATCAGATAACTCTATTTGTCAAAACTTTAACAGATAAAAATAGATCATCAAGAACTTTTGTCTTCTTAATAAAATGTGTTTCATAGCTTTAAGAATACTCGTAGGTAGATAATCAATCAGTTACTCTATCCTTCTCCACTTAAATACCAAATCTTTGTCTGACTCAACTAATTGAAACAAATAAGAAAGAAATTAAACTAAAATATTAAAGAGAAAATAAGTTATATAATATGAAACTAACCTTGCTAGGAATTCTCCTTCCATGAAAAATAGAACTTTCATCAACTTGTGATTGATTATAAGAAGGATCAGAATGTATATAAATTGAATAAAATCCTTCATTTCCTTTAAAAAATAGCTCCCAAAGTGGTGATAACAAAATTGGCCCTCTTGTTAAAAACATGAAAGCCACTTTTGGTACTCTTTTAAATGGAAATTCTTTAACTTTTGGCACCATTGAACTTCTCCATAATAACTCTTCATCACTCATATCATGTTCAACATTAATTGGCTTGATATACTCATTCAACCCTAATCGAGGAATTATCGATCGCGGTAATGGTGGTGGTAGTGATAATGGTTGTGAATTTAAAGAAGAATAGTTTAAAATTTGGCCATTGATGACTTGTAAGTTAACACTAAAGTTTTTGAAATAAAAAGTGAAAATAATACCACATGTTATACCACAAGCAAATAAGAAAAATGATGAAAGGAGATTTATAATATTTATTGGAGTGTTGAATGATTTAATAGCCATTGCTATGGAGTTTTGATTTTGGTTCTTCATGTTATAAGAAGAGAGAAGAAAGAGGAAATAATTTGAATGGAGGAAAATAAATCTTATATAGAGAGAGGTATAATACGTACCAAACTAGCTAGGGGATCTATTATTAATATATTTATATAAATAAAATTATTAAATACTGTCACTAAACAATAACAATAAAACAAAGAAAATTCGTATTTTGGTTATTACAACTTGGAATATAAGTCAACATAGGCACATTTTTTAAAGAATTATTGAAGGCGGCGTTTTAACGAACACCCTATCATATAATTATTACCATATTATATCCTTCCGTCTCAATTTATATGGTGTAAATCTAACTTGCCATAGAGATTACGAAAGAAAGAAAAACTTTTGAAATTCGTGATTTAAAATAAATTATAAATATTTGTATGATTATGAATCATTTTATTAATGGTAAAATGAGTATATTAAAGTTAAGTTGTTACTAAATATAAAAGCGTGTCATTCTTTTTTAAATCGATTAAAAAGGAAAGTAAGTCATATAAATTAAGTCAGAAAATACAGTAAGTATTATAACTTTCCATATAAAGATTATTATAAATATTATACTTATTTTCGCTATTAGAAACTAATTTCAATGGACGATGTCCAATCAGAATCTAACTCATCGCTAAAAGATTTTCGATAATTCATTAAAAAAGTTATCAACGAGCCAAGTTTCAACAAACTCTATTAAAAAATTTAACGTGTTGTGTTTTGAGTAAAATCATGAGGTGGAGCTATTATTTTTTACTATGATTTTGACAAAATTCAATAATTTAAATTTAAATTTTATATTTTATTAAAATTCAACTTAATATATAAAAATAATTTATCGAATAATGAAGTAAGTTGTTTTTTTAAGAGAATTCAAAATTCGTAAATTCAAAGAATCTTAGTTTTGTCTCTCAATATAAAATATTTACAGATCAAGTCATATAAAAATAATGTTATTTAATAAATATATATTAATTACATAAGATAATTTTTTAGACAAATAAATTACAATAATTGTGTATAGATTCATTTAATATTTTTCATATATATAAACCTAAAATCAACACGTATTAGCAGCCAAACTGACTCGAGATCGTTCAAATGCGGTGGATTTTTATTTTAGAAAATATTATTGAAAAAGTCAATAGTTTTTATTTCTTTTTCAATATTAGAAGGAAAAGGACAGGAAATTGCATGTGCAAAAAGAAAAGGAGGAAAGTGAAATTAACAAATTTTGGGGAATTTGAGACCCATCACTTCTATAGAAGTTTCTAAATATTTTTTTGCCGTTTACTTTTATCTATTCACTTTAAATTTAATATATTATTAAAATAATAACTAATATAAATATTTTATTTTAACATATATATGAATTGATGTATAACAATATTCTTACGTTTTGGGAAATAAATATTAATGTTGGAAATATAAAAAAGAAATAATTATTTCTTCTTAATAGATTAAAAATGAGAAGCAAAAATAAAAGGAAAAAATAGTAAAGGTTCCCTATATGTGCCTTTTATAATGGATATTAAATGAAAGGGACAATTTTGGCCAATAGAAATTGAAAAAATGTGCTTATTTAATTATCTTTAGTTATTTGAGAAGTTATAAAGGAGAACTCGTATTTGATATTTCAAAATTATTTATCTTGTTATCAGATATTTGGTATTTGAAGTTTTGTTAAAATATAATTTTTCTTTTAACTTTGTATGAAAATCAGTTAAATCAGAGGCAAAAATTCTTGAGCTTAAAGTAGAATGGCTAACATGCAAAAATGAGAGAACTTCACTCATATATATGTTTGACGTCCAGACATAAATACTTGAATTTCAAAAACTATAAATTTAAAATTATTTCGAAGTAGGTGGACATAAATCTTTTTTATAAACTTGAGATATAACTTAAATAACGATATCAAAATCATGTGTTTGTGCACTTCCCTTAATAATAAAATTATTTCTATATAATCTATATTAGTCATGAATAATCATGAAATTAATCACTAATACTTCAATTAAAAAAATATTCTACATTACAATATTGATTCTTTTCTAAATATTATATAAATATGAAATGTTTTATACATCATAGTATCTTTTTTTTTCTTTAATAGCGTGGGTAAAGGGGTAAACAGAAAAAGTGCCTTTTTTCCAATTTTGCCCCTTGAATTAATCAAGTACTTCTCACCAAAAAATTTTTTTTAGGGTCATAGATAAGACTATATATCTCCAAATAAAATTTAATATTTTATATTTAACTTAAAATATTATTTTGAAATTATTTTATCTCATTATTTATTAAAATAATTAGATTATCTTCTCATATAAAAAATAAAATAATATAAAATATTTTTGTATATCTTATCTCGCATATCAAACGAACCGTTGGTAGCTCATCAAATCATTGTCTACACTTTTTTATCCACTAAAACTTTATCCGTAGTGGATGTAGCACATACCTTGTCTTCATCCAACAATAAAATTTCAATTTTTAGGTTCAAACAAATAGTATAAACCCCAAATAAAAAAGTAAAACAAAATAAAAATAAAAACAAATAAATAAATAAAGTGAATTTGACATATTTCAAAGCATATTCAAATTACAAATTTATATAGTTTCAAAAGATACCTACCTTCCTCTAATTGTTTTTCTTAATTGTCTTTTTTAGTTGGCAACTAGTTTTCATTTATTAAAAAAATTGAACTTTTTATAATTATTTTAATGTATAAAAACAACAACAAAAGAATAACAAAAAGTAATAATTATGAATATAGTTAGTTGATCAAAGGGGCCTCAAGTTTTGGGTCCAATTTTCTGTTGGAATTAGCTGCCATTGAAGAAGACTTTTCAAAAAAGTTTCCCAAAACACACGGCCATCACCATTGACCTCTACATATACATTACTTTTCACCGACGTTTATATCAACTCAATGAATACACAATATACGTGTGACGTGTCTTTAAAGAAATGGACGCAATATGTTAATATTGTAAGGTCATCAAATTCATCTAAACTCACATTATAAGAAACATAAATTATCGATTAGATACAATTTACGTTATTGAACATCAAAAAATCTATCGCTAACCTTATTTAACGATAAAATAGCGACATCAGGTTAGCTACATCAGGTTACAATCTTTTTAATTTCTTTTCCAATTGAAATGATGCAGTTCCAAATTATATACATTATTTACTAAAAGTCGATTTTTTTAGAGGTGCCAAAGTAGTATATATATACAAGAAATTAATTAATCAATTATTTTTTTAAAAAAATAGTAATAAAAATACTCACAGATTTGCGTACGTAATTCAGTCAATTAAACATATAAGTATATAACGATATTAAGTTGGTACATATAAGTATATAACGATATATAAGTATATAACATTATAAGTATATTAGAAGTATATTATATAACGTTATAAGTATATTAGAATTCGAGTGAAGAAGGGCAACTTCATATTCGACCTTGGTTAAATTTTGTTTGGTTGCTTCTAGTTTATGAATTCTAGAATTTTTTGTAAGCTTATGTGACGAGGAGCAACCCTCCTTTTTTCTTTCGTTTTATTTTGATAAGTTAGAGAGTAAGGATGTGCCCTCACTCCTAGTTTTGTAATGCCGAGGTTAGATTTCATGCCCCTCCATGCTCCTTTGACTTATCTATTGAAGCCCCTTTGAGGGAACCTTTGAAAAAAAAAAATTGGTATACAATAATAATTGAATTAATAGTCAAATATTTAAATTATAGATTTCTTATTACATATACAAATAATTGGACAAAAGTCATTGAGTTCATATCTGAGTTAAGTTGCTCATGCTCTGGCAAAGACGAGTTTAAAATTTTAAATATATGAGTTTAAAATTAATTAATTTAGGAATTTTCCAACGAGACATCCGTAGTAAATTACCAATTTTCGACGAATTTTATATGAGAAATCTTTCAGTAATTTCTTATCAAACTATCAAAAACCTGTTAATGATAACGTCCTTTAGAAATTAACGATTTTTTTTATAGTGATGAAACCCTTCAGGTCTGGTTCATGCTCATTCTGGTGGGATAATTGGTTAGGGTTGGCCCATTGGCTCAGTTCACTGAAGACAACAACAGATTCAACAATGACACTATCTCAGAATTTATTGAAGAGGGACAATGGAATATAAACAAGATCATTCAGCTTCAACAAGGTATTCCAGATCAGCCAGTGTGGAACCTCAACTGTAATGGTGTGTTCACCTGTACTTCTGCCTGGAACTCCATCAGAGAACAAAGACCCAAAACCAAAATTAACACTCACACTTGGCATAGAAATATTCCTTTCAAGTGCTCTTTTCTATTATGGAGAACATTAAGAGGCAGGCTTCCTACAAATGAGAAACTCTCCAGTTTTGGCATAGAACCTGCAGCCTGTTTATGCTGTCATCCAGCAGGAGTGGTGTAACATCTCGCAACTAGAAAGAACTAGAAGGAAGTTTAAAATCTGGAAATACTTACTTTTGGAAAGAATTTAAAAATCTGGAAATTTGGTAAGGTGTTAAAGTGAGTTTTTGGTCAACTTCAAACGATCATAATTCCTAGTTCGGGATGAGTTAGGTGTGATTCCAGATATGGTTGGTCTTTTCCTTATCCAACTTAATTAATTGGGTAAAGTCAGATTTTAGTCAGTTTTAGAAAAGTGAATTTCACGCTAGGGCTTGGAGAAAAGAGAAAGGAGAAAGGGAAGCAAGAATGTTCAAGATTCGTTGAGATTAGCTTGTGGATTTCGTCGGGGGTGATCCCTACAAGGTATGTGAGATCACATAGTGTTGGGTTAATTCACCCACGTGCCAATCATGATTTATTTCAGCGAATTTAAGTTCTTGAAAGCTTAGAAATTGAGTTCTTAAATGGGTTTGTTGAAGTTTCATTAGATTCTTGTTTCGTTGAATTCGTTGAGGAGTTGTTGATCCTAATATGTGATTTTAGGTTCGATTTTGAGTAGAATCTGATGTACTTTGAACATTTAATCGATTTTAAGTGTTTGGTGAAAAAACCCATAGGGTTTAGAGGGTTTAGAGCTGAAAAACGAAGAAGAAAATTTCGTCGAACGAAATTTGGTAGTGCCTCCGCGTCAAGGAGCTGGTTCCCAAATTAGGGGATTTTCGCGGAGCGAAGCGGACACAGAGTCTTCTGCCTCAAAAGTCGTTTTTGAAACTAAATTTTAAAAGCTTCTCTGTATTGTGGACCCATCCTCAATTATTGATTTTCGGTCTTTTCTTATGTTTAGTTATCTAAAATCATTCTTAAACATCATGAGATCTTTCCAATCACAAATCACAATCCTTGAATCCATAATTCAATTCAAGGACCAGTTAAGAGTCAAGTCAAGAGCAGTTAAGATCAAAGTCAAGAGAAGTCAACAATCAAGTTAAGAGAAGTTTATAAAATTTTCCAAAAGTCTTTTACAAACGTTTTAACCTTGTTTTAAGACTTAAGTTTTGAGTTCAGTATGGAGTAAAGTTGAAATTCATTTCTTCAAAAGTAAATGGGGACTAAGTATTCCCAAAGAGATTTAAAATGTTTTCACATTTAAATAAGAACGGAAACTAAGATTTCCAAATAGCTTTCGAGCTAGTTTTCAGAAAAGAGTAATCGCTTTCTAAATGAAGCAAGAGGGGAAACTTTGATTTTCAAGATAGCCTTTGAGCTAAGTTTTTGAGCACTAATCTCAAACCACATAAAAAAGTATGTTTTTAAAACATAAGGAGCTAGTATATTTTGGGAGTAGTATTGAGCACCGATATGGGGATGAGCTTGAGTTCAGATAACTCACGTCTCCATAAACCATGTAACCATCATGGGTAGAAAAGGGTCATACTTTTTAGATGAATCCTTTTCGCATAGACTAGTGGATCCACTTATTAGTTCAGGTCCTATACTTGTGGCAAGGTATAGGATGCGCTAGCAGCGTGAGGGAGATCGTTGTATCATCACAATAGCTCTTATGTGATGGTTGTCGGTTAGAGAAACTCCCACAATAGTACTTTGTATTTTTATATACATCAGTTTATTTGTATTTTTACATACATCTCAGAGTTATTTGTATCTTTGCATACACACAGAGTTGACATCATGTTTTAAACAACTTTTCTTTATACTGCACTTGTTTTAAACTGCTTCATATTGAAATGAGTTCAGTTATGTTGAGTTGAGCCAGGTAACTTCTTCAGTTCCTTGCAGATTCTTTTCAAGCATATGTTGTGTTTAGCATTCCAACTCGCATAATCGTACATTTAATGTACTGATGCCTGTTGGCCTGCATCGTATTATGATGCAGAGGCAGGTAACTAGGATCGGCATCTGGCGCATCGTTGATCCAGTGAGCAGTTCAAAGTCTGTTGGTGAGCCTCCTTACATTCTGGAGGACTCCTTTATTGCTTTTAGTTCTTTTCAGTATTTCATTTGTTAGGATGATCGGGGGTCCTGTCCCGACATCCATCTCAGTTGTTTTAGAGGCTTCATAGACAGTTAGATGTTAGTTCTTTAGTTTTTTCATTGTCATTAGTTCATGTTGAGACTTGAGTTTGCCTTAATGGCCAGTTGAATGTTCTTTTATAACATTCTAGTTTGTTGTATAAAAACTTATTGTTGTTGAGTTTAAGTCTTCCGCTGAGTAAGTAACCCAGGCTAGGGGTTCGCTTGGGCCAGCAATGGTTCTCGAGTGTCCGTCTCGCCCAAGGTGTAGGCTCGAGGCATGACAAGTGGATTCCATTGATCACATTTTTAATGCTGGAATATTTGCCAAAAAGGTTTGGAAATTCTTAGCTGACTCCCTGGGCATCCAAACTGATTATATTCCTCTTAGATATGTGATTATGAGATGGTGGGAAAGCAGCTACAAAAATGAGGCCCATAAACTTATTCTTCAATCCACTTCAATCTTTATTTGTTGGAACTTGTGGAAGAATAGGCGTGCAATAAAATATGGGGGCAAGCAATCTAACATTGCAAGGGTCAAGTTCTTGGTGTTTTTAGGATACTTTCAAGTTACTACATACTGTTTTTCCTTACTTCACTTGGCCATCAAGCTGGATGGAAACCATCAAGCTGGATGGAAACCATCAAGCTGGATGGAAACTGTCATCCTTATTGAGAAATGCTTTCATGAAACCAAGGTCACTCTTGTCCAATGGATGAAACCACCAGATGTGTGGTTTAAACTCAACACAGATGGAAGTGCATTGGATAATCCGGGCAGCATAGGAGCAGGAGGTATTCTCAGAAACTCCATGGAGACTTAATATTTGCTTATTTTGTTCCTTTGGGGCATGGCACCAACAATCAAGCAGAAGTGGAGGCAGCTGTATTTGGCTTATCATGATGTGTTCAGTTGAATTATCAAAAAGTGGTACTGGAAGTTGACTCACAAATACAGCAGCTTCACACCCTTACCACTCACTTCTCACATTTCAAATGCATTCACACACTCAGGGAAGCCAACTTTGTGGCAGATTCACTCTCCAAACACAGCCATCAAGTCACCAGTCCCCAACTATACTTCACCAGCCAGCAAATTCCAAAAGAGGCAGCAGCTTATCTTCAGCAGGAGGAGGCAGGCATGGCAAGTTTCAGAAGAAAGAAAATGAAAAGAATTAAGAAACCCCCTTGACTTACTCAACAGCATGGTGGACCTATGAAGGAGCTTGAACTCCAAATGGTCCTTTTTGGTGATCTATCAGTCATCTTCACATAGGCTATCTCTTTTTAAGTTACAACTTTTATGAAGAGATTTTCTTTTTCTTGTAAAGGGAGAGTCTCCCTCATTTATGCTTTCCTAGATTTTCTGTATCGAGAGGAGTCCTCTCACATAGGTGATTAGATGATAGGCTTCATTTCTAGTATGGGGAAGAGTTTGAGAACCTTCGTAGGCTACCAACTCTTGAACCACCATAGGATGGAGGTAAGGTCTATGCCCCCCTCCCTGTATTTTGCCTAGTTTATCTATGACAAGGCCTGGGGTGTTACTCAGCTCCTGACAAGGGTCGTTAAAATAATAATAGATTCCTAATTTGATATGGATTATGATTAAATACACCCATGGCTCTATATATACATAACACAACTTCTTCTCTTCATTCAAATTATTTCTTCTTAATTTCTTACTTAACATAATGACGGCTATCAAATTACGTCCATTAAATATTTTAAATCTCCTTTCTTATTTTTTCTTCTTTGCTTGTGGTATTATTTTCACTTTTTACTTTTCACACTTTAGTGTCAACTTACAAATCATAAATGGCCAAATTTTTAATTTTTCTTCTTTTAATTCACAACCATTATCACCACCACCACCATCACCGCGGTCGATAATTCCTCAATTAGGGTTGAATGAGTATATTAAACCAATTAATGTTGAACATGATATGAATGATGAAGAGTTGTTATGGAGAAGTTCAATGGTGCCAAAAATTAAAGAGTTTCCATTTAAAATACAACCAAAAGTGGCTTTCATGTTTTTAACAAAAGGGACAGTTTTGTTATCACCACTTTGGGAGCTATTTTTTTAAGGACATGAAGGATTTTATTCAATTTATGTACATTCTCATCCTTCTTATAGTAATAAATCAAAAGTTGATGAAAGTTTTATTTTTCATGGAAGAAGAACTCCAAGTAAAGAAGTTTAAAATGTAACTAAAGAGTTTCTGAAGAAGTTGAGGAGTGAGAGTAGTTGCGAGTATAATGGTAACAAGACAAGGAATACTATCACTGCAATTTAACTCGTTATAGTAGGTCCAATTATAGTAAGATATCCCTCGACTTCTCTAGGTTACTTATCCTACTCAAGAGTTATAAATTGTAGATCAACCAAATAGATCTGATATTCCGAAAACTCATTATGATGTTGGTGCATATAACATAAACTCTTTCACGAAATCATGCCAACTATGTTCCTTCTTTCTAGGGGTGGGGGTGGGGGTGGGGAGTCAACCAAAACCAAGCAATTTTGGTGCAATCCTAAGTAAAGGTTGCAAAGTACTAGGATGAAATTTCCTCCCAAAAAGAAAACATATTGAACTCATCTTTCCATTATAACTACAATTCAACTCACTCCCAACACTCTTCAAAAGCTTCTCTGTCACATCTTTCTTCAAAAATGTCATCGGGTGCGAGCCACCACCTGACCAATCAGCCCACGTAATGCTCCGATTCGACGTTAATCCGGGACAAACTTTATTCACCAATGTAGGTAAGTAATGTTCATCCATGTAACATGGTGGCACACAATGCTTCTTAAAAATAGGGTAATATGTCACGTCAGAGACGATTTTTACTGCAAGTTCGCGATGTACTTCGAACCATTGTGAGCCTTTTCTCCAATCGGAAAGTGTTATGTTCGGGTACATACGTTTGTTGTACCTACCACGACCTATTTTCCTCGGATCGTCAAATGATCCGAGGAAACTTTGGTCGGAATTTGTGACGTAAGTGTAGATTGTAGTGAAATTGAATAAAGGAATGCATGATTCAGAGAGTAATATGAATCTTTCATTGGAAATGTCTAAAAGTGCATTTGCTAAAAGTCTTCTCTCTGCATCAATCATGGTTGATCTTCCCCATTGCACTACCTGTGGAAAAAAAAAAACAATACGCACTATTCAGAAAGATTTAACTTACATATACTGACAAATTAGTAGTTTTTCTTGCATTTCTAATAACTATAGATCGAAGCTATTCAACTTTTATCGTACTATAGACCAATAACATCGAGGAGGGCATCATAGAAAGATGTATCGGGTGGTGGGATGGTTGGGTTTCCTCCCCTCTCAATCAATTGTATCGGGCTCAAGCCCTACAAATGGAGAACTTCTTGATCGGAAATGCCTACTTGGTGCAAAACTAGACTAGTTGGGCTAGTGGACTTCAGATACCAAATGGATTATAAGAAAAAGCCTAGAGTCTATCAGAAACAACTTTTCTATACCTCCCAAGATTGGGGTAATGACTAATGTCTGCTTATACACTACCCTCTCCAGACCCTACTTGTGAAATTACATTCGGTATGTTATTATTGCTTAATCACAACGAAATGCTAAAAAAAAGCACTTGAACCTGGCTAGGTATCCTTCTTTTATAAAACACAGATGATGGAGGAGGTTCATAGTTGAAATCTGGTGAAGTATGAATGTATATTGAGAACAACCCTTCATGTCCTTTAAAGAACATCTCCCAAAGAGGTGCCAATGGCAATCTACCCCTTGTTAAGAACAAGAATGCCACTCTTGGGATTCGATTAAACGGGTACTTCTCTATTTGAGGTACCATTGAAGCTCTCCACATAAGTTCTTCATCGTTCATCGAGTGCCAAACATCATTCAACTCCATGCTCCTATTAGAACTAGAATTAGGTGAAGAAGAGTTACAAACAAGATGTGTAGAGATGGAGAGATTGTAAATTGGTGATTGATGAGGCAAGTAGAAATCTTCATAGATAATAATCTTCCTGAATTGATAATTGATGAACAAGCCTAATAGTAGTACAAAAAATGAGACAGATAAAGTAAGAACTATGGTGGTACCAAGATGGAAACTCATTTCTCTTTTAAAAAAAATGGTCATTCACAAATCATATGTATAAAGTGAGTGAAAATGAGGAATAAATGCAAAGGAGCATGGGAAGTGTTAGTATGGGGCAAGAAGAAAATGTGAAATGAAAAGAGGCAAGGTGTGGTTTTTGTTTTTATTGCAGTTAAAGTAATACTGCAATTATGAGCCTTCAGGAAAGAACAGAAAGTTAAAGGAAATGCATTGTAAAAGAACTTGTTTTAAGTTAACTACAGTGAAATAAATTTTTTACACTATCGAATCATTACCAGTAGTCGATTACCACACTATTTTATTGTAGTTTTTTTTTCTGTCATGTTTTCTATAGTATCAGCTTTGACATACTTTTTCTCGAGCTGAGGGTCTATAGGAAACAATCTCTCTACCTCCCAAGGTAAGGGTAAGGTCTGCGTAGACTCTACACTGCCCAGACCCCACTTGTGGAACTACACTGAGTATGTTGTCGTTGTACACTATCTGATCATGTTTATTATGAACGCATACATGTTAATGCATGTTAAGCCTGATGGTGTATTTATTTGTATACATC
Organism: Solanum pinnatisectum; assembly: GCA_035578085.1. Lineage (NCBI taxonomy): Eukaryota > Viridiplantae > Streptophyta > Magnoliopsida > Solanales > Solanaceae > Solanum > Solanum pinnatisectum. Next base: position 2,594,431 of record CM069080.1, on the reverse strand, counting down.
TACAGTGCACAAAACTTACACTCATGACCCTGTCCCAGGGCAGAGCTAGAGAGCGGAAGGAGTTCATCCGAAGCCCCTTTAGCCAAAAATGACATTGTATATTGATGAATCCCTAATTGTAGCAATCCACATCCATTGGCTCAATAATTGGCACTTCAGGTGAAAGATGCACTTATCGATGAAATAACAGGCAACTGCTAAACAAAAGATAGTTTCTATAATAACAAAAGTTGTGTGATCAATTAACACTAATCTTATCTTACACTTCTAATTGATCCAATCGCTTTCTTTAATCACGAAGAAATATCAGAAATGCAGAACAGTTATGGCAAGTTACCGCACAACACTATCAATGAGTATTTTACTACAAAAAATAGCAATGTAAACATCTTCACGCTTCTCCTAGAGCTTCTGGTACAATGAGAGAGAAGATGACCTGGAACCAGCTGGTAATTAACTTCCTTGACGAATTCTGCCTTCCGGAGCAAGAATTGTTTGCATCACCTAGAGAGAAACTTGTTTTTTTCTGGAGAACGATACAGCCAAGCAACCGATGGCCACAGCTCCAGTACCGACTAGTAAAGCTGCTCTCACCATGTGATGCTTTATTGATAATGCACTACTTGAGTATTTCAATACCCACCTAAAAAGGAAACGCAGCCCGCAACTTGCCTGAAAATTTTGGATTGAAAAATCCTGCAAATCGATGATGGAAATGACAGCTTAGGCCCTTCGAAAATATAAAAACCAAGTGCACAAACAAATAGGTAGTCGTGCATAATTGAGATAATGATCTACTTCGAGACTGTATCTGATGAAATGTATGTAGGCAGTACCAACTAGCTATTACAAGGAAAATAAGTAGTCATCCAACCTAAAGGAAGAAAGTTAACTGCAGGTCTTAGGGGTCAGCTTTCTGAAAGTTCCCTTATATTTTATGCACCATGCCAGCAAACTCAGCACAACTGCGATTGAAATTTTCTAAAGAGAAGTCCTGCACATGACACAGAAAAGTTTGGGATACTAATCAATTAAGTTACTAAAGGCATATAGATATATGGCTCAACTATTGCACCTACATCTACACTCAAGCTAGACATGGAGCAAATCAGCACTCAAAGGTGTTGGCAAGCATGAAATCTCCCGTCAATTATTTTCTATGGGGCCCAAATGGCCGAATCTAATTTTATGGATCACCAAAAGTTTCCACATGATGGGAAAGCAATTATATGAACTTCATGGTCAAGTCATTCAAGAAACATAAGCATGCATATCATTTAATAAGAAAACTGGTACAAAAAAACTTGAACTACTACATTCAATGGACCATAATTCCATGAAACCGACAGTTTTGACAGTAAACAGAGGCTCATTCAAAGCTGCTAAGACAGCCAAGCGTCATGGATTTCCGAAGAGGAGCGCCAGTTTTAGTAAGCTTATTATTGATCCTTAAAGTTGACATCCGAAACAGGGGTGATCATGAATATAAGCTGTGACATATAATGAATTGATGTTGAATCACAAGGGAACAAAGAAGACATACACTTGGTAATTTATTCTGGACTGCTAGATGATCCACGTGGAGTCTCACATTTGATGAGGCATAAAACCAGAGGCTTCGGTCAACATCGGCATAAGTGTAAGCAACTATGTCAAACAATGTTTTGGCACCATTTTCTATGGCCATTAAGATGGTTGATTCTCTGTTTCTGCGGTTTCTGACAATCCCAGAAAATAATAAATTAGATGTGCATCAATTGAATCTATCAGTGTATTTGTTTTATACATTTTTTGAGAATGATAATTTGATTGACATCTGTCTTAGACAACGTCAATAAACATAAAACTAACTGAACAAATTTCACAGCTTATGACATATATTAGCATAATGTTCAATAAACAAGACTACAAGATTTACATGGTGGGAGAAAGCAACAAGGAAACATGAAGGTTTTCTGCATAATTGTTAACCATATACTTCGGCAATGATTTTGCCAATAGCTGATAGACAGAAAAGGCACTCTGAGTGAAAGCATAGATGGAATATGTCATAAGAGGTGTGAGGTTCATACTTGAGATACCCACAGAGCATGTGTTTTGGCCACATATTAGTTCTTCCGTGCATGGGAATCAAAGCATGAGGAGAGAGCTCAATGAATTTGTATGTTGTCTGAAAGTAATCCTGTATAAAAAAATTGAAGTTCCGATACTGAGAATTTCGAAAAGAAGAGAAAGACCAAGTCATAGTTGAACATGATAATAGAAACTACTTGCTCTAATCCTAATCTTTTTCTGTATATTCACAAGGGTAGTATTGAAAAGAGTAAAAATCATTATCGGAAAATAAAAATAAAACTAGCAAAACTAGAAAGTAATTTAAGTCAGAATTCACAAATGCACTTTTGTTGAAACCCCGACCCCCTACTTGCTTTAATCCATATCTTATTCAGTGTTGTCACAAGGTATTATAAAATGAGCATTGTCGTAAAAGATAAATAGAACTACCAAAGGTAGATATTTATAATTTTGATTTACAGAATTCAGCTACGCACTCTTGTTGAACCCCTGTCCCTAGCAGCAAGAAATTCATTCACTTTTCTAGCAAGTTTTTAGTGGTTATTGAGTAGATGTTTTCAAATTTTAATAAGGGAACCTGAATGTAGATTAAAGCACCTGCGGAAGACAATATTAGGAACATAATAGTTTCACCCTCCAAGTACCCATAACAAACACAATACTAGATTTAGATTGCCATTCAATTGACTCAAACTGTTAAAATCTTTCATAGATGATCCTTTTGATATGAAACAACAATCTAGAGTTGGATATAAAATTTTAATATGATGTGGTGGTGTAGTCTTAATTCTCACTGCTTTGAGTAGACGTGCTAGTTTACATTAAGTTTCAAAAGCTAAAGACTTGAAAGGAAAAAGCTATTCAAGAAAGTTAATAAAATGCATGAGAAAGGCTTGCCCATTGACATGAAAACAAGTAAATGAGTTTTATATGGGAAAAGAAAAGTATGGTGGGTTGTTGAAGAGTCGGATCCTCTCTTTTTTTTTTTTAATCAGGTTTCAAGAGTTGAGACACCAACGACCAATCCCATCTTCTATTTAGCATTCCAAGTATGACAGAGTGATAGAAGCTACCAGTTTCAAAAAAAGAAGCATAGAGATGCTGATGTTAACTTACTTGCATATTTCCACCAGACGCGCTATCTAAGAGAGCACTTCCTTGGCTGAAACCAAGGGATACATCAAATTAGCAATTTTTAAGAAAGGAGAAGAAATGATAGAAGCTATGACAAACAAATGCAAAGTAGGCCAACACAATCACAGACTTCTTGAACAGATTGTTTTCCGTATCATCATAGAAAAGCTAAAAAAAAAATGTTCAAAAGGACTAGGAAACTACCTTTTATTATTATTATTTTTTGGGGGAAAGCTACGTTTAAAATTGTTAAGCATGTCCACAAATTATTTATCAAGTGAAAATGCTCATTTGTTAAAGGATATGAAGTTTATTGATCAAACATGTCTTACCCCACACAATGATCCCCTACAATCAACGAGTTTGTACTAACATGAAGCAGTGCCATATGTCCATCTGTATGTCCCTGAATCACAATATTGTCACCAAAAGAACGTGTTAAAATTCCAGAAAAAATTATACAAGAAAATTGGAATGTTTTACATGGAAGGTTGAGTAAACACGGAAGTAAAACTAAGAGATTACTTGCATTTCAAAGAAAATTCCATTTCAGAAACTAGGAGATAACTTTTAACTTGATTCATTTCTTACAACTTCTAGTATTAAGCTCAATCACAACTTCACCATGCTCTAGTAAAGATGTTTTAACAGTAGCACTACAGTCACTCTCATTGCTTAAAAAACTATCAATTGACACCACTTTATAGATATGACAAGCTTTCTGCCCGGTGAGAATCTCGGATGGTTCTTTTCTCAAGCAACAGTCCTACAAATTCTAAATCTAAGCATAAATTACTCATAATACCATGAATCCCTTCAATAACGAAGTAAGTACCAGAAGAGAATCAACAAAAATGAATGTCAAAAACAGAATTTCATGGGGATGTTGATTCTCATCAGAGGAAGCTAGGATATAAATGGAGATTACCGGTGCTAAGATAATTCTTAATTTCTGGTTGCCAATGCAAATTTCCTCAGATCCAGAAACTGAAACATATGAGAGAGACCAATCATCTGCATCACATGGAAATTACTTTCAAGTTATTAAATCCATTTACTTGATAAACAGATAAAGAGTATTTCACTTTCACACATACTGTGAGATTAATAAGATGTAAATGGTGCATGAACATGCATATATTTTAAGCTCACTTGAATGTACACTAATAGAGTCATCATAGTCAACTAGAAACTATTCTTGTTAGTTAAAATGAGAAGTTATTGATTCCTCCCCAACAACCCTTACCCCCCCCCCCCCTAAAAAAAAAAAGAAAAAAAAAACCTTTTGCTACGAGCATCAAAACAAGTCCCATCTGGCATGTCTCTTTGTAAGCCCATTATCACGGAAAACACATTCTTGCATGACAAGCAATTGCCTTTCAACAACAGGGAAAAGTCATCCTTCATTACAATAGTTCGCCCTCTTCTTTTCATGACCAAAAAAGGGTATAGACCCGCAACCCTTGCTAGCTATTTACATAATAACATTACGCCTCACTCCCAAACAGGTTATGGTCGGCTATATGAATCCTCATTGATCATGTTTACTCCATTTAAATTCATCTTAGGCCAATATTATATAAAATAAAATAATGATTATAATTACAACAAGTACTAGAAGTTCTTTATGTTTTTTACTGACAAATAAATCTTCTAAAAAGCTAGATAAAACTTCTAGAAAAGCATAGAACATAAAGTAAGAGTGTAGCTCTCTAAACAAAAAGGTGATTCAATTATGGCAAGATAGACACTTACTATTCTACAGAATTGAAAATTTTCTGACCTTTTCTAATTCGACGAATCGTATTTTCATGAGCCAAAAGACGAGCATCAGGACTGTACTTCTGGACTACTGAAAGACCTGAGCATAACAGGAAGCACATGGAGCACAAGTTTATGTTTCAGAAATTACTTACAAAACCTCCAGATTAGTCTGGTGAAAAAAGTATGGAGAATGATACTTTAGACAACAAAATTAAAGAAACTATTCATCATGTTATAGATGTTTTCCCAGCTTCTATTGAAATAGACATCCAATAAATCCATGTTGCAGTTAGTCAACCAACTGTTGCTGACGAGCCAGCCAAATGTCTCTAAGGAAATTTTTTCATAACTGCAAAAAGAGCACTAATTTTTTCTAATACATAAAAAGGGCCAGATACAAAGAAAATGAAACTTGTAATAACTTTACATGGAAAGTAGGTCTTGTCCAGACGGCTCAAGAAAGATCATTTGAAATAAAAGAAAAATACATAAAGATAACCCTTGATGAGTATGATGACATCAGTGTGAGAAAATTTAATGTTGTGCATAGCATAAGGCTGTGACACTAAGCAGAGGAAAGTTTCCAGGGCTGGATGTGAAAGCTGCTTACCATCAACATGATCATTATGATGATGTGTCACAAAGACGACTAGTTTTCTTGGCAAAGCAGCAATGATTTCCTTGAGCTGGTAATCCAAGCATCAGAGCATCGAGATGTCACAACAGCATAAGAGACAGAACCAATTACAAGAAAGAAAAAAAAAAAGATGAAAACAAAGAGAAGAAACATAAAAAGAGTTTCAAACACTCCTAAACAGATTACCAAGACATACAGAACATGTGCAGGAACCCATTGCTGATGTAAAGTTATTGAATGTACAAACACTGAACAAATTTTTTTTCTTTACCTCCTCTACTGCTTCTTCCTAATGTATGTGACAAAACTTAGTTAACATTTTCTTTTAGCAAACCACATATACTATTTTCTTATCCAAAATGTAAGCATCGCATAATCGGCAAGGAAGATCATAGGTTTTAAAAAGAAGGCTTTAGCCAGAAAGGTGAATCATCAGGCATATGGTAAGCAAAACATACAGGAAACTAGGAAACTTGGCAATACAGAGATAAGAAGCATGTCAATTGCTCAGGAACTGCTAAAGACAGATTTTTGGATAGTGAAGGGTCTCCTTAATTATTTGTTATCTACTGTCACCTAAAATTTGGAACATTTTAGCCAATATTCTTCAGCAGAAGCGAACACAGCTACTACAGCAATTGTTCAGAATTTACTCTCTCGGGTATCATACTAAAATTTGCCTCCATTGCTTGTTTATGTGACCCTTACAGAGTTATAGTCAATCAATCTTCAGAGAATTCGCAAAGACGCTGTTAGGCCTCTGAAAGTCTCAGACATCAAAAGAAATGTACCAACAAGTGTACAACAATCCAAGTGCATCCATATTTACTAAAGGAGATTGCTACACCCTGTCCACCTAAGACCAAAATGTGTGAAAGCAGTTGCTTGAGTGGATTTTTCTCTGCATTCTATGGCTTCAGTTCTAAGGTGGGGAAAATATCATTTGTTCATTCCACATTATAAAAAACAGTAAGAAGTAGATTATGTACTAGCTCTAACCTGTTCATATGAAGCAGACTTGCATCCTGGGTCTACTATGAGTGCTTCCCCATGAGCAATAAAACCATCATCACGCTCATTAGCATTGCCTTCAGGCAGGAAAACAATTAAGTTTGTTGTGCGAAAAGGCTTAGCTGTTCTACTTTCCATAGGTATAATTTTAACACCAAGAGGGTACTCCTGCAACATGAGAAAAACATCAGCTCCTACTGGACAGTATTTTGTCCTTAAGATAGTAAAAAAGAATCAAGACACAAAATTTTCACATCTACATGTTCAAACATTTTGATATTCGTTGCTTATCAGACTGAGGACTCTTTCTGGAGTTGCCGTCTTACATATAGATTAAATTTCAACTGCTTGTGCAACTAAGAGAAAATTCATAGTAAAGATCTCAAATGAAGTTTAGTGATTACACTTCAACAAGTCTCAACAGCCACCAAAGTTGTGCAGAATGAACAATTTCTGGCCGACTTAATCAGCTTTCAGAAACAAAGAACAATGAGAATGAATGACCATATCAGGGAGCTTCTGATAGAGTGTCCCTTAAGTTCTTTCTTGACTTCAGGTTTTCAGAAAAATTCTAGTTAGGTCCCGTCCTGTCCAATGAAATATCAGCGTCAAATTGGTATTTATGTTTTTCATGATACTTCTAGTCCTCTACTTATGTGGAATATCATTAGTTGTCCATGTATTATTCATTTCTCATTTCTTAATGACAAAACTTTGACAGGTCAGCAAGCACAAGACATAATAACAAACCTGACATTTCAAGGTGGGAGGAAGTTTCCATGTCCCAAATTTTGTTGAATCATTCAGAAGACCAACAACCACCATTGATCCTACACGGTCACTGCAAGGCTTCACTTCAACAAGCATACTAATGCATCCTTCAGTGGTCATCCACTTGCAGAACTCAACATCTGTTCAACATGAGTTACCATGTTACAATCTCGACAATCATCCCAAGAGGAAAAAAGGAGAGCTGGGGAGGTATAAAAAAGATGGTAATTTCGTCATTCATAACCCATTAGAAATTATGGATGCCATCTCATTTGGAAAAATACATAAGCAAAATAGCAGGTTTATCATAATGAAATTCTATGTAGAAGGACAGTTGTCATTTCTCAGTCACCGAGGAGATACACAATAGACAATAAGTGGTAATGAAGCAGTAAAAATATGTATGATGGTTTCTAACCCCTAGAGTCTTATATACTGAATCCATTAAATTCGACTTGCACATTTGGGATACGACAGAGAGTGAAATTCCAACCAAACTGAGTTTTGACACCACGTGCTTTCTCCTTTCGAAAAGTTGAAGCAAATGTGGATCGCAGAAAAAGATTGCGGTCATTAATTGATTTCACAAATACTTTATTCAGATTCAGTTAGGAAATCAGTCTAATCAGACCATCTCTCGAAAAATGAATCTGTTATATTTGTAGAAGAACAATCATGCTTTTCCAACAATAGATCACACTTCTGAAAATTAGTAACCTGCATTATATGTGAAAATATGCTTTGGAAGTATACCTCGTTAGATTATTAACAACAAACGACCAATTAAGCCACACCATCTCAGCTTTATAGCCTTACTTTGGTTAGGCATAGAGATGAAGATTAGAGTTGACATGACATTGCCTTTCTGAAATATTTATCACACCTAAAGCAGATCTAAGATTATTCTTGACAAGTTTGCAATTCGATAAAGATAATTGATAAAAGGACGGCTGCTTTTAATTTTGATAGCAGTACAATATTCTAAAAGTAGTGAAGAGTGACATAAGGTTTCTGCTTAAGAAAAGGGGACACTTTTGGGAAAGACCAAGTATAATACAATTCGAGAATGTAGGTAATAATTTGTTCTAATTCAATTGAAAATTACAACTAACGAAGTTCCAATGACATACGTTGCTCTTACAACTGGACTAAGAGCAAGCTCACATTGGAAGGCAATTGATCCTCCTTTCTAAGACTACAACGTAAGACCCGGTTAAATCACAACAGCAGTATTCATACTAATACTTGAAAAAAAGATAAGTCAAATGTGAACTGAGTGAAGTTGGTCGAACCCTTTAATTTTCCATTTTTAGGACCCAAAGTTCCAATGATGTAGACCATCTTTACTGGCAATCCTGGTCCAAATTCAGGCTCCTGTACGTACTTCATGAATTTCCACTCAACTCGGATATCCTCTAATTCCACTTGCTCTAGAACCTACAATAATCATCACCTACAAGCTTTAACAACTCCATAATGCAAAACATGCATATGTATAGACTGCAGCGTATGTAGATGAGCCTCTTTTAAACAAGTGTGATAGGCATACGAATAGTATCATACATTTTATGAAGTCTACTTGCGATCTTACAACAATTACAACTATGATGATCGTGATAACAATAATTATGATAGGCATAAGAATAATGAAGGCACAATGATAGTTCAGTAAGCCCCAACAGAGAGTACATATACTCATTGCGCCAAATTAAACTTCAAATTTCATAACTAATCATTTAAAAATGACAAATCCACCAAGATTATCCAGATATTGAAAGGATAAAATCTGCAACAGCAGTAAGCTGAAAGCAATTTAATATTCATTTCACCAAGAAATTCTACATTCTTTCAGTAAAATAAGGACCTTTATACTATGAAAATTTCAGGCAAATGTATAAGTAGAGGTAGTATCCTTAATATTCAATTCTTAGAAACTTTGACTTGTAACATTTTGTCTGGAAAAAAAAAGGTATCTTTACACAAATAGCTGACAGGATTTACTGTTCAATAGATTATGCACAGGTGATTACACCTACTAAATATCGATTATACATCTGACAGCTATTTTTAGTTCAAGTGGTTGATGAGCAGCTATTTAGGTTGATTCTTAACAAAATACAGCAATCTGTCCGAATTCACGTCCAAAATAAAAAAAACTTGACCCCTATGCTTAAAAGTCCATAATTTTAGATAAAAGGAAACTGAGTAAGGAAAGTACATTTCTTGCCTGTCCCAATAACCAAGAAATACATATACAACCAGCTGTGGAGCCGGAATTTCACTAAGGTTCAAAATATGAAAAACTAAACACACAAAGAAACCAAAGGTGGTTCCATATATAAACCAGATATAAACAGTGTAATTTTTTACCGAAGGAATTCCAAATAAACCCCTTGATCCTACCTAACTCCGCCTGAGGATACAACAACAACAATTATGCATCTATCCCAAACAAATTGGGATTGTTTTTTTAAAATGAGGTAAGGGAAGGGGAAATGGACAAGGGGATTACAAGGTGTGAAATCGAACATAACCAATAAAGTAAAAGTTCACGTAGCTAACCAACTAAGTTACTAAAATTTCGTGGGTACCTTATGAATCGCTGAATTAAGATCAAATTTACTTAAATCAACCTCATCTGAGCAAGATTCAGGGACTTGTATAGAAAATTGATTATCTGAAGGAGAATCAAGAGGTAACAATGGCGAAGAAGGTAAATCCCATAAAGGGGAATCGGAAAAAGAATCATATTCAGGATCGTTGAATTTAGGAGGTGGGTTTTGCTTAACAAGTAGAAATTCATCTTCATTTGATGGATTCTTGATGATTAACAAAAGATTATACTGAGTCGCCATTGAAGTAAACTCACTGCAAGTGTGAATTGAAATGTTGTGTAGTTTTTTATAATAGTGAGTGATTGTTTAAAGATTTTAAAGCTGTAATGTTAGTTGAAATTTATTGAGTAAAAATGTACAAAATAGTACACAATCTTTGTATTTGAATTTGATATCCAGCTTACCAGATTTATTCAAGTCCATATAAGGAGACTAATTTCTGATCTCTCTAGTGATGTGTGATTTCTTAACAAAGATATATTCGACGATCCACAAGTTGCTAGCTCATGAGAAGAGGTTTGTCCAATTCCGATCTCTCTATCAATGCGGGGTTTCTTACCAAAGATATATTTGATGGCCCAAAAGTTGCTAGCTTACGAGGGTAGGTTTGTCCAAGTCCATATAAGTGTTCACGCTTCAGTTGAGGTTTGGGCTTGCAAAAAGTGTTGAGAAGTCCCACATCGTTAGAGGAATAAGAAATTGATCTCCTAATATAAACGAGACAGACTTCCCCTCATGAGTTAGCAGTTTTTGGATTAAGTGAGACGTAGGTGTCATATCTTTGTAGTATTGAATCCCAATTAATCCAAACTCGGATAAGTAGAGTGGATGGACATCAAAGTTGTGCATGGGCCTTTAAAGCCCAGTAGCCTTTGAGTAGTCCTTAATAAGCCCAAATAGCTCTTTGGTCCTTGTGGTTTTTGGATGTATAGAGATTAAACTCAGCCCAAATATACTAGGCCCAAAGTTACCAAAAATTTTGAAAGATATATTTTAGAAAAGTGAAATTCCAATAAACCACAATTTTAGTAGGAAAAAAAAAGAATCTTTGTAAGATAAGAAAGGTTTGGTCAGAATTGAAGTTACATTTCAAGATTGAAAAGTAACAAATAGTTACAAAAAATATTGCAAACAATATACCCCTAAGTCCTATGGGATATTTTGCAAGATTATCACAGACTAGTTTTATACCAAATGAATGTCCTCTCTTCGCGAAAACGTCGTGGTGGAATTAATAAGATTTTTTCATTTTTGATCAGAGATTTTTTATTTGAATCATGAAATGAAAAAAAACTTGAGAGAATATATGTACCCTTTCATGGGCCTTACGCAACACGAATTCAAATTAATTAAGGTTCAAATACAGATACTAAACACTAATCGAAAACAAACAAAAAATGACACCTCTCACTCTCACTTTCTCTAGTGAAGAAAGAAATAAAAACATTTTACAAGTTAAGACTAAAAACTAGATACAATATCCTTATTTCTCTTTTTGACTAACCATCTGGTGTTTGGAATCACTAATCTTACTAATTTCAAAATTGTATTGTAAAAATATATGTTATGAGCTTCTAAAAAGAAATTCATTTTAAGGGCTTAAATTCAAAATCTTAAATTTATCATTCTATCACATTCTTCAATGGTGTCATAACTTTTATTGAGAGAACCTAAAGATCGAAGTAGTGTGTTGGAGTCAGAATTTCATTAATAAATATAAAAAAAATGAAGAAAATTCAACATATATTACGAATATATATACTCAAAGTCCACTACAAGAACTAGAAAAGACTCTTCAATGGAAAGATTATATTTTTCTATAGATGTCTCTTTTATATTGGTCTACATTGTCCCAATAACTATGTTCCCTTAGTGGTTTGAAAAAGGTTATCTATATGTACACTCTAACTTTCACCTTCTTTTGCTTGGACAATACTAGAAAATATTTTGACTCTATGATTTATATGGATAGAAGAAGATAAAAGATTATACACCTTTATTGGTCTTCATGATAATCCATTAAAAAAAGTATAGTGGTTCATGTTTGGATCAATTGAAGACAAAAAAAATTGATCATTTGAAGTTGAAAGTTTGAGAAAAAGGATGATTTTGTTTTTGGAATAGTAATATTTTGTTTGTAAAATAATAGTCTTACAGATAAACTTGTATTTGAGTATAGGTCAAATCTCATATTATACATGTACTTATTAATAAATTAATTGTGGCGGGATAAATGAAATTCTTTCTCCTTAACCAACCCTAATCAATAGCTAAAGCCTGAAATTCATGAAAGGAAAACATTTATGATAGAATAAACAACTTTTTCTTATATTAGAGGAATTCAACAATTTATATATAATCAGAAATTTTTTTATTTTATCCTATTTACAAGGATTTAATTTGAATCGACATAAATTCAGATTAATTATATTTGAAAATATTGAAATTAGATATTGTTATATACACTGCCTAAATTAAATAAAGCTTCATTGTCACTAATGCCTTTTTAGACTTCTACTTCATTTTTGTTTGACATTTATCATAAGACCCCATGAACCATGAATAGAAGGCCATTTAACAAATAATTATAATAAAAAGACTAATTTTGGAAGCGTTATCATTATAAATAAGTTTTATAATATGCGATTTTAAATTTAATTAAATTTATTATAAATATTGAATATCGAGTAAAAATATATATATAGATTCTCCTTGACTCTTAAAGATATAAACAACTACAAGTAAGTGTGGATGCAATTTTCAAATGATAAATATAATTGCACAAATTAGTTGGTGGAGAGACAAACTTACTTATTATATTTATTTTATTTAAATAAAAGAGATTATCATTAAAAGGTTTCAAGATTCCTATTTTCAACTAATAAATAATTTGACAAGAAAGCATGCTTTATATCACTACTTTATTGATTTCTATTTGAACATTGAATTGTCCTCTTACTAATTGTCTAGATGCACCTAGCTAGATTTGACACTTTGAATTTGTTTGTATTCAATTTATTTATATCTCAATTTTTTTTAAAAAAATATAAATAAATAAATAAATAGCACCTCTTTTAACAAATTATCTTCTACAAATGATCATTTCTAGATAATTCTTATAAACTCATACATATAAATTGTAAAATATATCATCTTTCTATTATCTTCCACAAACCATTTCAATATCAACTATATATAAATTAATAAATAAACAAATAAAGGAATAAGTTAGGATTTCATCTCTAATCTATCACTTATATAAATATATAACCTATAGTTAACATGATTTTTGATAGATAATTGCTAATCTATCGTTGAATAGAATAAACGGTAATTGCTAATATGTTGTTGAATAGAATAAACGGTAAATGTTTTTTGTTCAACAACAAAAGTTATCCGTCGCTATTTTTTTTAATATAGTAAACAAATTAAATGAGATGGAAAATGGATAAAATAAAAGCAGGAAAAGGGTAATAGTGGTTTTATGAGATGTTAGTTGCCACAATATATATGAATTTTATTTATATTGTGGGAGAGAAAATCATTTAGCTTACTTTTTTTTTTTTACATATTTAACAATTTAAAGAAGTGGGGTACATATAACTTAATTAGGCCAATGGCTAAGTCATCGTTTGACACCACTCAACTATAAAGTGACTTTGTATAAATGGTACAATTATATATTTAAATTAATGATTTGATTAGGATAAAAAATGTGAGATTAAGGAATTTAAATGCAAATTGAAGGATTAATTATATATTAAACCTTATTCCTTATATAAACAATTTCAGTGTAGACGTGGATAACAATTGCATTGAAGTGGTGGAAGCAAATATTAGTTTTTTTTTTCTTCAATAAAAATATATATTATAAAAGGATTCTAAGATTCGAATTTATTAGAAATTAGAAAAGAGAGCATGTTTTATACCTTATTTCTATTTAAAAGTTTAATTAGATTTGAGCTTAGAAGTTCATGAAAATGAATTGGTACTAAAGTTCTTTGAATTCATATTTTATATTATATGTTAACCTATGCTAAAAAGTCAATTATTTTCCTATATGACCAAAAATATGACATATTTATGTTCCCTTCTCATAATAATAATTATTTCCTCGATTCATTATGTGGTGTAAAATTCATCATTTTTAAGAAATAAAATAAACTATTTAGGTTGTTTTGAAATTTGCTCTAACCGAAGTGTGTTAGGTTTGATTCTTTTGATTGATTTTTTTTTTGTTCGACAGACTAATATATCTTTTCTTCGAACTAAGATCCACATGATTCATTATCACGAGATAATTTTGTGAGATTCATGTGTGTCAGCCACATGATCAAGTATTTAAAGTGAAATTAAGAGTCAATGCATGCATCTCAAAGCTATCTTCACACGACAACACCCTAATCTTGATATTCACCTTGAAAATTTTCTTATTTTTTTATGAGTCAGTTTATGAGACTCATGTGTGTCACTCATATGATCAAGCATTTAAAGTCATTGAATTCTAGAGTCAACTTCTTCTCATGCGCATGCATCTCAAAGCTAGGTTATTTTTTGTGTGGTAAAGATAGTAAACCAAACCCTACGCCAGCACCCTGATCTTGATCACCTTGAATATTGTCTCAAGTTTTACAAGCTAATTTATGAGATTTATGTGTGTCACTCACATCATCAAGCATTTAAGGTCACTGAAATCTGAAGTCAGCTTCGTTCCGTGCGCATGCATCTCAAAGCTATCTTTGGCATGGTAAAGATAGTAAACCAATCCCTACGCTGGCCAACATTCTGATCTCGATAATACCAACTTGAACATTTTCTATAGTTTTGATGAGTCAATTCATGAGATTCATGTGTGTCACTCACATGATCAAGCATTTAAAGTCACTGAAATCTAGAGTTGGCTCGTTCTCGTGCACATGCATCTCAAAGATATTTTATCGTGATAAAGATAGTAAACCAAACCCTACGCCAATACCTTGATCTCGATACTCACCTTGAACATTTTCTCAAGTTTTTACGAGTCAATTTATGAGATTCATGTGTGTCACTCACATGATCAGGCATTTAAAGTCACTGAAATCTAGAGTTGGCTTAGTTTTTTCTTGTGCGCCTACGTCTCAAAACTATCTTTGCATGGTAAAGATAATGAATCAAACCCCATACCAACACCCTGATCTTGACACTCACCTTGAACATTTTCTCAAGTTTTTTTTTTAAAAAAAAAAAATGTTGCTGACGGATGTAAAATTGTGTAAAATTTCACTCCAAATTTGAAAAAATTTAATAAATTAATACTTAAATAAATAAAATGTATATTAAAACACAATTTTACTTTTCAATTAATACACTTTTTCAATGCAATTTCAAATATTATTCAATTTATGTTCAAACGCCAGCTAAGCATTTGGAAAGGTGCATATACCGTGGAAGCAACAATTCCTGTTTTTTTTAAAGCCCTTTATTGGATAAAGTGAATTAATTTTAAATAAACTCAAATATGCTAGTGGACGTAATTATCTTTTATCCTATTTTGCAAAAAAAAAAAAAATAATTAAAAAACAAAGAATGAACATGACAATAGTGGTATAAATAGTGGCGAAGTCACGATTTTTACTAAAAAGATTCAAAATGTGAAGAAATAAACACACGTACTAATCGAATATTGTTCAACATCTGCTAATATATATCATTTTTAATGATAGATTAGCAATTACCTATTAAAAAAATTGGTGTGCACAAGTAAATCCTTAAATTCATATAAAGTTAAACAAACAGCACACATGTCCGAGTATTAAAGTAGGTTATTATGAACTGTGTGGGAAAAATACTTTGCTATATACTTTTTATATAATCCTTTCTTTTCTATTAAATAATAAAAACGAATTAAGAAGTGGGGAAAAGCTTAAGGTTACCACACGCTAGCTATAATCAAATCAAATATTGTTAGTGCTCACTTTGGTCATTGGTTAAGTCATTTGGCACCATTCAACTAATTAATTAAAGTAACTTATGTTAAAATTATTTGTTTATTTCAATTATAATATTTAATTAGACTGCAGAGAGATGAGTTTAAGGATTCTCTTGTGTGATTATAAAAGGAAAGAAAAAAATGAAATAAAATGTCATTTTCTAAGGCATAAATATCCGCTTAAACTATGGCTGGTCATATTTTTTAATTACACTTTTTTCGAAATTGGATAAATATGTCTGTAGATGTTGAAGTGACACAAAAAAAAATAAAATGTTCAAGCGAATGAAGAATATGATCTATAAAACAATGAAAGTTCATATAGCCGATTTCAATTTATTGAAATTAAGGCATATTGTTATTAAATAAATATCAATTTGCATAAAAAATAAAAAAAAAAGTTATGATTTATTCATCAAAATTTGATTTAGTAGTTGCAAAATTTCCTAGAACTAATATTCTATTACATGGTGTTGCTTTCACTTTAACACATTAAAGTTTTAGTTATATGCCCGAGACATTTATATAAAAGAATGACATTAATATAATTTAATTGATCATGACAATTTTATTTTTCAGATTACTATATTTAACATAATTAATATAAATTTTACTTGTTATAAATGAATAAATTTAATTAGTTTATCCGCATAAAAATTCTTTACATTATCGATGGACATAACATAAACTCAACTAATTAATTAATCAACACTATAACGTTGTTATCACGAAGGAAGTAGTATTATTATTATAGATAGAATGTAGTGATATTGTGACATGTATAATCCATTCTTTTGTAACAATTCACAAAATAGATTAATAAATAAATATAATGACTGATTAAAGTATTGAAAATCGTGGGTGCTTTTAATTTTTAAGAATAAAACCTAACATTCATCCTAATTAAAAATATGAACTATAATATAGTACTTTATTTAACCGTCTTAATCAAATCTTGACTCTAAATAACCATATCTACGACGTGCAATTAGATAAAATTAAATAAGAGGGCGGGGGGGGGGGGGGGGGGAACTGCCCTTTAAGTTGATTTTATTCAACTATTTAACAAGTGAATAATATTCTAAAATAATTATAGATAAATTTATCTTATAGGTATATATTGTTGAAATAGTGCTTAATTTGTGTTGAAAATTATCTAATTATAGATTAATTATGATCTAATTTATAGCTTAATATTTTGACTTCGTGTAATAAAATTTTTAGCGTCGTCACTCTGGTTAATCTCAACTAACTTGAAATAGAGGTATATTATTGTTGTTCCCTCATATCAACTAGTGTAGGTGTATTAGAGGACGTTAGTTTCAGTTTAACTATAATATTAATATTAATTGAAAATAATTACTACTAATATTATAGATTTTAGATAAATTGTAGTGTTAGTGTGACATGTACCATCCATATTGTTAGCAATTTACAAATTATATTTAACTAAAGTACCTATCCCGTTGCTGCTTTTGACTCAAAAGCCTAATACTCTTTTTTCCTAATACTATGGACTTTAGATAAATTTAATTAGCTCACGTCTTAATCAAATATTATACTGCTAATAAGTGTTTCAAATATGGTTATACACTCAAACCTCGTTATATTGATTATGTTTGTTTGAAAAATTCATGACTCAACCTTGTTATATTAATTATGTTTGTCTGAAAAAATCGTGACTATTATAATAAGATGGTGTTATATATAAGTTATAACGTATCATTGTTATAATGATATTTAATTTACTCGTGTATAAAATGAATGTGACTAGTGTAAGTGTAATATGATACGTTCACAGTCAAATAATAATGTAACATTTTCTTTTTCAACGAGCATTACATTTGCGGAAACATACAACCTCTTAAAAAAATATAAGATAAATTTACGTATAATAGACTCTTGTAACTCAATGTTTTTAAATGCTGCACATAACAAGAGCTTTACTATAGTGCATCCAGCTGCCATTTTAACTAGCATTAGGTCAACTAGGACTAGAAACTCCATCAATAATTATATCTTGATATAATTTTAAGATAATTATTGTCTAAACAAGAACAACTCAATTCTAATATCAAACAAAACTTTAATCATCGACTTAATAATTCAATTTAAGGGAACTTATCAATAATTGTAATTTGATATAATATAAGAATCATTGTCTAAATAAGAACAACAACAAATTTAGTATCGAATAAATTTTTTATTGATTTAATAATTCAATTCCAGGAAAACCCATTGTAACCTTATATAATATATGAAAATTATTATCTAAGCAATAACAACTCAAATTTAGTGTCGAACAACTTTTTATTCAATCACAGAGAACTCATCAGTAATCGTAATTTGACAATATAACACAATTTTTTTTGATAATCATGATGTTTAGATTAATTTATGCGCAAATTGATTAATTTCATGACATATCCTACCATCAACAACAAGTATTATATGATTTTGTTTACCAAAACTAAGACACAAAATACACTCCCATTTAAAATAAATAGTTTTTATCTTTTCATTTTATTTTAAAATAAATAATACTTTACAAAATGAAAAACAAAACATTTTTTTCTTTCAACTTCACCCTTATTTAAATAAATTTAATTTTCAATAATCAAATAAATCAGTAAAAAGTTATTTTAAACAAGAGTTATGTGGAGTGCTCTCATCCTTTATCAGATGTCTCAAGTTTAAATTATTTTGAATACAAAATCATCTTTAAAATATTTGACCCCATACTATGAAATTTCTCGACACAAATTTAAATTCAATCCGACTCTAACGTAAGTAAAGCATAAGTTGGTTAGATTGTGAAAGCTGAATAAATTCCTCTACATTTAAAAAAGGGGGTCCAAAGAGTAGGCGCGGTTGACGAGGCAATAAACTTGTGACGGCACGAATGCTTCACATGCCATCCAATTTTTGGCACGGCTTCTCCCTCTTCTTGTGTGTGCTTCCCTTTCACCCAACCTGAGTTTTCGTCACAAGTTCGAGTCTCAAAAATTATATATATGTAATATAAGTAAAAAATTGATGAATTTTCGTCACAAGTTTGAGTCTCAAGAATTATACATAGCATTTAAGTGAAAGATAGTAGAAAAAATTATCTATTATTTTTTATTATAAAGAATAGTCTTAGATGAATTTCACTTATTCATCGAGAAATAAATATGTTTGAACTTTGTATTTTAAATTTTATACTCCTCGTTTAAAAAAAATGACATTATTTTTTTTTAGTCTGTTTCAAAAAGAATGATCTCTTCTTTTTTTTTTTTGCAACACTTTAACTTCAACTGTCCACTTGATGTGTTTAAAACCATAAGATTAAAAAGTTAATTTTCTTTTCTTAAACTCCGTTCAAAGTCAACTTAGGCCATGCTTTTTGAAACCGAAGAAGTAATTTCTTAATTATGGAATTTTATTTTGACTGATTAATACTTGCTTTTAAATTAAAATGTAGTTTCATGGAAAGTTTAATAATTTGTTTGATTAATACTTTTGTATAAGCTAATTACATTTCATGGTCGTTTGTTTTTGACTGATTAATAGTACTTGGACTCAAAATTAATTCTAATTTCATGGATTTTTTTTTTTGACTGATTTTTCAAACTGTTATTGTCCTTATTACTTGCCATATTTTTTTTTTCACGCTTTTAAAGAAAATATTAACTAAAAATAATAATTTGACTAAATTATTCTTATTTATTTTTAATCTAAATTTAATGATTTCCTCTTCTTCACTATATCTACCTCATTTTCACTTTAAAAAATTCAAAATATAAAAAGTAAATACACACACTAGTAAAAAGAGTTAAAATTTTTTTGGAATTAGTCCCCTTCCCTATGCTCCACTCCCGATTACGTACATGGGTAAGAATTTGATTCTTTCATCATTATATATTTTATTAATTTTATTTATAATGAAATGATTTTAGACTTTAATAAGCACGACAATTAAAATGGACCGATGGTAAATATGTAAACCTAATTTTTTCCAAATTAAGCACGTGCCCCACCTTTCTCCACCATCAGCTCATCCAACACATCATTTGCTGACGTGTCCCATATTGCCACGTGGCCAACTATATATTGCATCCTCTTTATCCGCCCGATTTAACCCCACCACCGGAAAATAAAACAAACCTATACATACAGAAACAGTCACCTATAGATATAGAGAGAGAAACAAACAAAATGGCGAAAAATTCATGATAGAATTACAGATTGTGGAATCTGAATCTGAAAATCATAATCGGAGGAAAGAGGATTTTCCGGTAGTATAAATAGATACCGATGGCGACGCCATTAACGACTACAGGAGGAGGAGGAATACAAGGAGTTGGCGGCGGTGGAGGAGGAGTAGCGGTAATGTCAGGTACGACGACGGTAGGAAACGTGGAACAATCTGGAACGTTGAATAGTAGTAGAGCGGTGGGAGTTAAAGGTTCATCGCCTATAAGGATTTTTCTTTTCTTTCATAAAGCTATAAGGAAGGAATTGGATGGGTTGCATCGATCTGCTATGGCGTTTGCGACGAATCAGGATACTGAAATTAAGCCTTTTATGGAACGGTGTTACTTTTTGAGGTCGATTTATAAGCATCACTGCAATGCTGAAGATGAGGTTTGTTTGAAGTAGTTTTTTTTAGCTTAGTTGTAGCTTAGTTTTTTGAAATGATTTGGGGAAATTTGTGTGCAGGAGGATTCTGGTGAATAATTTTGAGCAGCTTAGCAAGTATATACACATAAAGGATTGAAATTTAAGTTTTAGTTTTCTGTTTCTCCTGCTCTGGAAATGTTATGTGGTTATGTTTATTGAACTGGAATGATTTTACTTGCATATGTGAAATTTCTGATTTTTTGAATGATTTGATTTGATTTCATTTACGAAATATGAGTAAATAGAAAGAAATGTAGAATTTGTAACAATAAGATTGGTACTATCTGATGAGACGCGTAGTTATTGCCTCTTTAGTTAGGGTTTGGTGCAAATTTCTCTTCTTGAGTTCTCTTCTGGGGATTTTAGTGGATCCTCTTTGGTTAGTTGTGGTCTATTTTGAGGTGGTGGGAAGATGGATAAGACTTGAGCTTTCTGTAGCTCAAGTGCTCAATTTTTCTTTTTTGATTGTTAGTTCAAGGTGTTCCATTTTATTTCATGATTTTCTTTCGAGCTATGTAGCACTTTTTTGATTGCTGCTAGTGCCAGTATTGGTTGATATGGAAATGAGATACGGAATGTCAAATGTGAAGTTGACAATGAAAAGATCTTTATGAACTGTTTTTGCTTCATGCCTTCTTTGTTGGGGCAAAACAATGTGGTATATCAGTTCTCCTGCTGGTTGCATTATTATTTTTCTGCATAGTTACTATAACTTGAATCATTTAACAAAGCTGTCTGTTTTCTGGCAACTGATTCTCACTTTTGAATGTCTGAAGCTACTTACTGTTGTGAGCAGATGTACACAGAATCGAGTTTAAATTTGAATTTTTAGTTCTCCTTCTCTTGAAACTATTATGATTTTTGTCGCTTTTTGAACTGGAGAAGTTGTTGCTTGACAAAATCAAATTTAATTTCATGCTTTATTAGTTCATTTTAAAATTGAGAATTAGTAAACGACAAAAGGATTGTTAATGGTCTGACAAAGTGTAGCAAAATTTGGATTTGTATTGTCGATAAAACAAATGGGGCTGGTAGTTTTTGCATCTTAGTTTGGCTTTAAATTTCCTTGTCTTGTTTGAAATTTGTTCTAAATTTCTAATCCCTTTTGGTTACTGGGGTGTGAAGGGAGGTGGTGGGAACTTCTTTGCATTAGTGGGAAAGAGGGCTGGTTTTAGAGTTTGTTTGTAGTTCGAGCAATATTTTTTGGATTGAACTTTTCTTTATTTACTGTTGGAGGAATCAAGAAAGTGTTTTATATCGAGGTATAAAGAATTTGGTTTGCCTTTTTTCTTCTACTAGTTTTAATATTAGGTGTTATGAAAAAGAAAAAAAAAAAAAAAAGAAAAGAAAAAAGAGGGCGTATTTCATATGTGAAGTTGAGAAAAAAAGAGATACTAAGATCTGTCATTTGGCATAATTCATGAATGTGGTTCATTCCCTCTTTGGTTAGAGCAATGTATTTTATCGGATATATCTCTTGCTGATTTCATTATTATGTAATACAAGAGAAATTTCTTATAAGCTTTCTGTAATCTTGCAACTCACTCCTGGTTTCTGTCTCCTTGCACTATTGCTCAACGTTGCTCTCGCTAGTTTAGGTGAGTTATGTTGTTGTAACCTAATAGGTATCAATGTATCCGCAGATCCTCATTACATAAAGAAGACAACATATTTTACTTTGGTGCTTGAACCCACTATGTTTTCATTGCCCAACCACCACCACCACCACCAAAAAACCCTTGAAAATATTACCTTTTTGCTTCACGAGAGATAGAGAAACATTCCCACATTTTACGACTTAAATTAACTTCAGGGAAATCGTGTGTACATAAGGGTTCACTTCTTTGTTTCGCGTCGAAAGTATGCCATGGTTTGATCTAGTGGACTTGAGCCTTCCCTTTGCAACCCCAGTAATAGGAATGTAATTTTATAATTTTTTCCCCGTGATATGCTTCTCCTTCTTGATAGATAAATATTTCATAAGTTACAGAGAAAAATGGCTCGTGCATACAACTTGATATTCTGCTTTGAACATCATTAGCATATCATCGTGTGAATGGCAGGTTATCTTTCCAGCACTTGATATTCGTGTGAAGAATGTAGCACGGACTTACTCCCTTGAGCATGAAGGAGAAGGTGTGCTTTTTGATCACCTGTTTGCATTACTTGACTCGGATATGCAAAGTGAAGAAAGCTACCGCAGAGAATTGGCTTCCTGTACAGGAGCTCTTCAAACATCTATTAGCCAACACATGTCTAAGGAAGAGGAGCAGGTATCCTTGCGAATTTTACCTTGCTCTTATTTTGGCTTGAGGGGACATGTGATATGCCTTGTTTTCTATGAAATTAATTATTTTATTGACGTGAAAAGGGAAAATCCCCTTGCTGTAGATCATATGGATATCATTATCACTTGATATGATTCATGTATGTTACTCAATTTGTTTCACTTTATATGAGCTAGTTACTATTTGGGAGTCAAAGGATGCTTTCTTTGATTACGGTCTATTCAAATACTCTTAAAATATAATGAATTGTTAATTATTATGGTTTATAGTAATTTTTTTTTTGTAGTTTCTAAATATTGAAATTTTATTTAAAAAGAAAGAGAAGAAAATTATCATACAAATTCTTAAAAAAGAAGATCCTCTTAATTGCATAATTCTGAAATGGAAGTCGTGAATTGAATTTTTATAAGATCTATTAATTAGTAAGAGTGACCCTCGTACTTTGAAGTATGTCACATAACGTGGAACGACGGGAGTATTCTCTTTCTGATAACTGAGAAATCTCTAAGGGGCAATGGTTAACGGTTCAAAACTCAATGGATAATGGGCCCACACCTTTACCCTCTCCATTTAAGTACCAGGTTGTCAGGTTCTACCGCCGTGATGTGTGCCTAACCCATACGTTACGTGTTGCGCTCTTATTACTAGACGACAAAAGTCTTGGGAGGCAGATTATTGTGTATATATTACCCATTTAGTTAGATATGGAGATTTTGTGGTTCTTTTCCATTATAAGTAAAAGAAGAAAGATTTGAACTCTTGACTAAAGAGTGCACAAAAGTCCTTCACTGACTACCTCCTCCAATGCACCCGTGGATATTTATTTGAGCTTTGGTTGTTTTAAATATTAATTTTTTTAGAACTCCTTATATATAAAAAGGACCTTCTTTACTTTTGTGAAGTGTTGGAATTTGATTTTGGTGTAACTTCCATTCTCCCTGTGGTGCTACATGTCTACATTCGTATCAGAGCCGTCTCATTTCTTGCTCATTGTACTACATCACCTCACATACATCATGTCTATAAAATTAGAGTCTTACATATAAGCACTACAGCTGATTAGTATGTTAACGTTAAAAAATGAAGAGAAGCATGAACAATTTACTAATTCATTACACGTGAGTTTTCTACTCTTTCAAACTCACCACAAAGGGAGTGGTGAGATGGATGAGATCCCTCTATCCTTAACCAGAAGTTTCGACTTCAAGCCCTAGGAATGGAGGAACCTGTGGTAACGAGTGCATCACCCTTTAATGGACCCTATGCAGCATGAATCTTAGAATGTGGTTTTTAGTCCCTTTTTCCCTTTTGAATCATCCATAATGTGGATACAATATTTTAATGTTATTTCTGGTTCAATAAGAGACGACAATATCCAAAAAAAAATTGTATTTGAAATGTTTCACACAAAAATGAGGACGATATAACAACAACTGAGCCTCAGTCCCGAACAAGTTGTTGTTGGCTATATGATTCACTTCTCTATTTAAGCTCAACTATGTCATCATCATGCTAAATAAAGTAAAAGTAACTATCATAATATTAGAAGTACTCTAACAAGACAGACCTATTCCCAACTAGTAGATTTCACCTGGCCCTTTCTTTTGGTCTGCATTGATTTCAAGAATTTGTAGGTCTTTCGAGACAAAAATGAGTAGGATATTTCTGTACATTAATTTCATTCTCAAGAAAAGATATTTCTGTACAATAATCCTGTCAAGTTAATGCCATCCTCGTCTCCTATTTGGGTGGTGGGGCTTGTTCTTTGCCTGAGGTTCATTTAGTTAAGTTAAACCTTTGTTGTATGAAATTTCCCCTTGTTATTTATTTTCTTGATAACGGACCCTTATTTTGTGACAGTTGTTTCCTTTTTTTTATTGTTAAAATTGTTGACTAGTATTCTTTTATTTTCTTCTTCTTCATTATTATTATTTACTTTGCTATCTGTTGTTATTGTGCCATTTTGAAGGTTCTCCCCTTGCTCATGGAGAAGTTTTCATTCGAGGAGCAGGCATCACTGGTGTGGCAGTTTCTGTGCAGCATCCCCGTGAATATGATGGCTGAATTTCTGCCTTGGCTTTCATCTTCTATATCTGCTGATGAGTGCAAAGATATGCATAAATGCTTGCACAAAGTAATTCCAGACGAGGATCTTCTTCAAGAGGTGAGTTAGTTTGCTTGTAGGTGTTAAAGATCTTTGTTAAGTATGGCAAAGCTGATAAAATTCATCTTGCATGAAGATTATGTTTACCTGGATGGATGGCAAAAAGTTAACAAACAAACGCAAGGCTTGTGAAGAGAGTACAACACACAATAGTTCAGATTCTGTTGTTAGAGGCTTAATTGGTCAGGCAGAGAATGTTCATTGTCCTTGTGAATCTTCTAGAAGGGAATTTCTAGTCTCAAATTTGGATCTTAAAGAATCCACTCTGAATCGCCCGGTTGATGAGATACTGCATTGGCACAAGGCTATTAGAAAGGAATTGAATGACATAACAGAAGCAGCTAGGGAAATAAAGTTGCGTGGAGATTTTTCTGATTTATCTGCCTTCAACCAGAGGCTCCAGTTTATTGCTGAAGTTTGTATCTTTCATAGGTATGCAGCATTGCTATTATGCATAGCTTTTTGAAGTTTTGGCTTGAATAATTTTACGGACTAAGATAACTGCTATGGTGCTTGAATCTGGATCATTCAAACTGTTTTCATACTTTGACTGCAGTATTGCCGAGGACAAAGTTATATTTCCTGCAGTAGATGCAGAAATATCATTTGCCCAGGAGCATGCGGAAGAAGAAAATGAGTTTGATAAATTTAGATTCTTGATAGAAAGCGTTCAGAGTGCTGGATCCAACTCAACTTCTGTAGAATTTTATTCAGAACTGTGCTCACAAGCTGATCATATAATGGAGACAGTGGAAAGACACTTCTGTAATGAGGAGGCTCAGGTGAGTAATATCAGAATCACAAATATTCTGCACGTTCAATGTTTCTATCTTTATATACAACAACATACCCAGTGAAAATCCACAAGTATATACCCCGCTGTAAAAAAATGTTGTTTCTCGAAAGTGATGAAAGTAGGTAATTGATCTTGATTATTTGGATTCTATGTGATCCCAGGTTCTTCCACTCGCACGAAAGCATTTTAGCCCCAAAAGGCAGCGGGAACTCCTTTACCAGAGCTTGTGTGTTATGCCACTTAGACTCATAGAATGCGTCTTACCATGGTTGGTAGTTTCATTAAGTGAGGAGGAAGCAAGGTCTTTTCTTCAGAACATGCATATGGCAGGTAAAGCCTAATTTCTACTGTTTGATACTTTGATTTAATTAAAACTTGGCTTCTGTGTTGACAATGATAGAAAGTATGCCTATTCACCCCATCTGTTTTTGTTATCTAATGCAGCACCAGCATCAGACACTGCTTTGGTCACACTTTTCTCTGGTTGGGCATGCAAAGGTCGTCCAGCTGACATTTGTTTATCTTCAAGTGTAGCCGGTTGCTGTCCTGCTAAAATTTTAGCTGGGAATCAAGAGAACTTAGGTAAATGTTGCGGTACATGCACTTCTTCAAGAATTGTCAAATCTAGTAGCTCAAATGGTGAGCAAAGTAATGGTGAAAGACCAACCAAACGTGTAAACTTAATGTCAGAGGAGAAATGCTATCGTCATGATCCTTCAGGAGGTGGAAAATTTTGGAAAGGATCCACTGGTAATCAGTCTTGTTGTGTTCCTGCATTAGGCGTTGTAAATTCCCTTGCTGCAGCAAAATCATCGCGCACTTTTACTCCAAGTGCCCCTTCTCTGAACTCCTGTCTTTTCAACTGGAATACCAGCTTGACCAATGCTGGATATGCAACACGGCCAATCGATAACATTTTTCAATTTCACAAGGCAATCAGAAAGGATTTGGAATTTCTGGATGTCGAATCTGGAAAACTGACTGATTGTGATGAGACTTTCCTCAGGAAGTTTTGTGGTCGTTTTCGTCTTCTACGGGGCTTGTATAAAGCTCACAGCAATGCAGAGGATGATATCGTATTTCCAGCTTTGGAATCAAAAGAGACGCTTCATAATGTTAGCCATTCTTACACCTTGGACCACAAACAGGAAGAAAAGCTATTCGAGGATATTTCATCTGCACTTGATGAGCTTTCTCAGCTCCGTGAAAACTTGAATAGTGGGAGTTCAGTTAAAGGTCCTTGTAGAAACTCTGGTGCTTGTGACTTGCATGAATATTCAAGAAAATACAATGAGCTGGCGACTAAAGTTCAAGCCATGTGCAAATCTATAAAAGTAACCCTGGATCAACATGTTATACGGGAGGAAGTTGAGCTATGGCCGCTATTTGACCGGCATTTTAGCATTGAAGAACAAGACAAGCTAGTTGGTAGGATAATAGGTACAACTGGGGCAGAGGTACTTCAGTCAATGTTGCCCTGGGTAACCACTGCTCTTACTCAGGATGAACAAAATAAAATGATGGAGACATGGAAGCAAGCAACCAAAAACACTATGTTCAGTGAATGGCTCAATGAATGGTGGGAAGGAACTCCAGATGGAACTTCCCAGGCATCAAGCTCAGAGGACATTGTATCACGAGGTTGTCACCATGCTTTAATTAGTTTAATTCATGCTGTTGTGTTGTTCCATAAGCTATTTACATTAGACAAGGCTATTAGTGGATCTAAACTGAGAAATTTTTCCTGATATTCATTTTAGCTTCTAAAATTATGCCCTTTTCAGGATGTGAGTTTCCTGAATCTCTAGAACAAAGTGATTCCACTTTTAAACCTGGATGGAAGGACATATTTCGTATGAATCAAAATGAGCTAGAGTCAGAAATAAGAAAGGTCTCCCGAGACTCATCGCTTGATCCAAGAAGAAAAGCATATCTTATTCAAAATCTTATGACCAGGTTTGTTTTCAATAAATCCATCTTTTTAAACCTTTATGATTGCTATAGCATTGTCATTATTCCACATAACCTATTGAGCATCTGTTGTTCAGTCGCTGGATAGCTGCTCAGCAGGAGTCTGAAGCAAGATCTGTTGAAACTTCAAATGGTCAAGATCAAATAGGATGTTCACCTTCATTCCGTGATCCAGATAAGCAAGTGTTCGGATGTGAGCATTATAAAAGAAACTGCAAGCTCCGAGCAGCTTGCTGTGGTAAACTATTTCCATGCAGATTCTGTCATGACAAAGTCAGTGATCATTCTATGGATAGGTAAATTTCTGGATGCATTTCTGTTTCTAATCAAACTCCATTGCATGTCTAATTTTTCTAGTAATTTGCAGGAAGGCAACAACTGAAATGATGTGTATGAACTGCCTCAAAGTGCAACCAGTTGGACCTACTTGCACGACTCCATCCTGTAACGGCCTTTCGATGGCAAAATATTACTGCAGCAGCTGTAAATTTTTTGATGATGAAAGGTGATACTACAATGACACTACTTGTTTCTTGTTGATGAAGTAGGTTGAATCACATAAGTCAATTACCTAGAACATAAAACCTTCATTTAATAAAAAATTATCTGTCGATTTCCTTGAGCAAATCACATGAAAATCTATTTCAATACTTAATTCCTTTAGTCAAAGATGAAATCCTTGGGTCTACTATTTTTGCTTCTTGTACATGTTGCAAGATGAAATTATACCTCTAATAGATCTTTGATCTTGATTACTGTGTTCTATTTGTTTCCTACTTCAGAACAGTATATCATTGCCCGTTTTGCAATTTATGCCGGCTGGGGCAAGGACTAGGTGTTGACTTCTTTCATTGCATGACCTGCAATTGCTGCCTTGGAATGAAACTTGTGGACCACAAATGCAGGGAGAAAGGTCTTGAAACCAACTGTCCAATATGTTGTGATTTTTTATTCACATCAAGTGAAACTGTCAGGGGTCTGCCCTGTGGGCATTTTATGCATTCAGCATGCTTTCAGGTCTGTTTGCTTTTCTCTGCTAGGCCATTTTCATGCCTTTGCTGTCGGAAAGGATTATGTTGGTTATTAGAAGTTTAATTTGAACTAAAAGCAATCTCTTTATTTCCTCAGGCATATGCTTGCACACACTACATCTGTCCCATTTGCAGCAAGTCTATGGGAGATATGTCGGTAAGGGATGTTCTTCCTTCTTTAAACAAACCTTTTTGCCGAGTAGTGATGCTTGTTTGTGTAATCCATGGAATTATTTGCAGACACAAGAATATTGTGAAATATGTCTGTTATAACCCGTTAAAGTTTTAAAATATAGACTATAAAAATATAATGTACTGTTTAAATTTTTTTTTTTTTTCTGTTGTAAAGAAGAATTTCCAGGTTGCTCTAATAGTTGGTTTAATTTCTCATAGGGCTATAGTTGTATTACCTCTATGTACAGTCAAAGCTAACTTGGTGTGTTTGTGATAAAACTTATTTAATATTTCCTTTCTAGAAATAGGAACTGCATCAGGCCTATAAAATGGGCAGATGAATGTGCATGTGTTGGTCAAGTAGCTTTATTTATTCTTGCATAGACAGGAGTGCTTGTCTGTTTTGTGATTTCTTCTATTACTCCATTATGTACTCAGCTATGAACCTTGCCTGATCCACAAAGAGTCTCACTAATTGAAAGAAAAAAGAGAAGTTTTATTAGGAAAAAATCAATTTTGCAGCAGATGCATGTAACATCATACTAATATTATGCATCTCTTTTGAATGTTATGTACGACATAGTTTGATATTGAGATGCTTTATTTAATGAAATTCTAGTGCTGTTAAGAATGAAATAGGACATTGTCTTTGATCATATTGTATAAAGAAATCATGTTGTCTTCTCACTTCTTGTGGATAGTTATAGCATGTAGCCCTATATATTTCTTATTTCGAGACCTTTCAGTCTTTATGTATCCTTTTTCGTTTCTGTTCTATTGCTCAGATGAATGACCTCAACTTTCATTCTCTCTTTTAGGTGTACTTCGGGATGCTTGATGCTTTGATGGCTTCGGAGGTATTACCAGAAGAATTTAGGAACCGCTGCCAAGTATGGAATCTTTTTTAACAACTCTTATGCTTATTAGTTATTTCTGAAGCTTTTTCTCAAAAAAATTTATATGAATTTCCCCAGGATATATTGTGTAACGACTGTGGTAAGAGGGGAACTGCACCATTTCATTGGCTATATCATAAGTGTGCATCTTGCGGATCCTACAATACCAGAGTGATAAAGGTGGAAACAAGTCCTAATTGCTCCAACTAATGAGACCTGTCGGATTACCAACGGACTGAGCTAGAGGGGCGGGAGAGAGGGAGGGGTGGGTGGTGGGTGGAAGGTTTCTTCCAGATCTTCACATCACTATATATACAAGGTCATAAGTTTCTTTTATGTAAATATAATAGATGTTGAACCCTTATGGTAAAAGTGTTGTCTCCGTTACTGAGATTACCTTCTCATAGGATTACATACTTCTATACATCGCATTATTAAGTGCGAGCTCGATACATAGGTTGTAAAATACATGAGCAATAACAGTCGCCGAAATTTTGTTATTGTTGTACACCAAACATACTGTTTAGCCAAATTCATGTTTGCAAGTGTTTATGGTACGATTTCGTACATTCAAGGAGGTCATGTTCAGAACAGAATGTTTTCATCTACTGTAGGAACTTTTCTTCTCTTATGATTTTTGTTGCTTTATTTTTGATAGTATTGGTCTCGTTTAGAGTATCAGTCTAATCACTCAACTTATCCACTCGTGGAGTGCATTTGGTAGTTGTTGAAACTTCGCCGTTTCTTCTTCAGTAAAGCGGAGCCCAACCTGCCTATCAATTAAAGAGGTTGAGAGTAAGCGTAAGCTCACTCAGAAGCTCGAAGAGCTTTCCTTCATTCACTTCACGGGGGAGTCGCACAACACATTACTGCAAGTCAGAGGGTCAATCCTATGACTAACCCTCCGCTCCGAGGGACCGTAGATCGGAAAGCGCCTTCTAACCCTCCTAATATGGAAGAAGTTCAAAAGGTAATTTTTAACATGCGCACTAACCTAAAAAAAGGTCTCCCCTATCCTATAAAGGATAGAAAATATTGTTGGGATTTCAAAAACTTCCATCTGGTCACCTTATTTCTTTGCTAAAGGTGTGACCCTTAATAGTTTTACCACTGCACGACAATCCATATTGATGATAATTTCTTCTTTTGCTAGAAAAAAAAGAAAAGATAACTAGATGCTGACGTGCTCCTATCAAAGATAAATGATTTAAAAATCATGAAGCATTACTAAATTAAAGCCAAAGAGATAGCAACTTGGCCATGAAGGACTACATGATTTGTCGTGGGATGGTTCGAAATCCTTTCACTCTTGAGTTAGAATATCTGAAAATGAAAAAAATCTTGTTGAGAGCATCATTTGCAAAAATAAATCATGTAATATATGAATTTAAATTTGATCGGATTTCAATATAGATATCGGGTGCATAATTAAAAAAAGAGACACAACTTGCAAATTAAGGAATCAATATTCAACATGATATACAATCAACTAAACCAGCTCCCCATGTTCAATATGAGAAATGAATACAGAGAGATGACATTATATATTATACTATAAACTATAAATATAATATTAGAAAACCATTTACTTCACGTCTTTCACCCGTTTTGATATACAATACATATTTAAATTTGATACAAAATTTACAAATTAAATATATTTCTTGTGCTAGTAAAAGTACCATTAACGTTTTGCTGTAAAATAAAAGGTTCAAATTAAAATATACTCAATCATAGAAATGCACATTATTTTTTTTAGAATAACAATAGATTAACCTTGCTTCTCCGATATTCAAATATAAATTTTAGCGACTAAAAACCTATATCAATAAGATCAAGAAATGGAGACTCCACCCGTCAGGTTGCTATCTCTATCATTGAGACTTCTCGGTGAGGAGACCTTAAAATAAGTTGTCAAAACACAGAATAGGAGGATCCATCTGTCCAAATAATTTCGAAGAAAGACTATACATGTCAAAAAAAAAACCATATTAAAAAACAAAAATCAAGCTTTCATTTTTTATTGGACAAGATTGCCCCTATAAAATACTTTTTGAATAGCAAAGTTAGCTATATTTCCTTAACCTCACATGTACATATTTGTACTTTCACAAGGTATAACTTCTCCTAATAAAATTTTTAGCTACACAAACTTTCAAAATTCAACTTTTTTTTCAAAATCAGAGAAAGCAAATAAAAAAGCTCAGCTGAAGAAAATTTTTGGGGTAAATTTCTCTTAAACCCTGGCTATTTTTATTCAATTTTTAGTATAATTGCATTGATTTTGATTCCTTTTATTAGATCTCTCTGTTAATGGATGTTATACTTGTTGAAAAAATTGATATTTATCCAAGAAACGAAAAGGGGTGATTCAATTTTATGAATTTTGTATTAAAAACTGATTAATTCATCTCGAATTTTAATGGGTTTGTGTTAAAATCTTGTCTTTTGTCTGTAGAATTTGGGAAATCAAGGTTTTTTTTGTGTTTTATTGATTTTTGCGGTGGAAAAAGGGTGTAATGAGTGGTTCAAAATTGGAGGGGCCATCGGCTCCGGTGGTAAGACGAGACCCGTATGAAGTGTTGGCTGTTACGAGGGATTCGTCGGATCAGGAGATTAAGACTGCTTATAGAAAGCTTGCTCTCAAGTAAGTTTATTCCTAATACATAATTCTAATTTCAGTTTATAGGTAGTTTTTGCTATAATGGTGTTTAAATGTGGTATTGGAATGAAATAGACCTGAATAAAGCAGAGTATGTGTAGCAAGTTTATGTAGCTGACACAAGTAGTTGGAGTTTAAGGTGTTTGTCGGGGCCAACTTGCATGCACCTCGACTAATTACATAGATGCCCGCCACCTCCCACTAGCAATAGGGTACGAGGTAACTCTATCTACCAAGGCTAGAATCTGGACAGATGTGAAGAAATTGCATAGTGTTTCACTTCATGATGAAAACTTTAATCTTGAAGCACTAAGGAACGGCCACACCCTTGGGTGCTTTAAGGGCGGTATTGAATGATGGTATGTGTAACCAGTAACCTACACAGAAATTTAGTGAGGATTGTGGTGAAATGTGTATGCATTTTTTGTTTGTATTTGTTTTGGAGCTTGTTGTTACCACACGGCACGCGCGGTTATTGAATTACAGTAGTAAGACAAAATAGTGGAATTTATGGTCAAGTAATTAATTAGGTAATGTGATGATTGCCGCATATTGTCATTTGAAGAAATATAATATAGATGGGAGAGACTTGCTTTTACCATATATATACCAGTGTTATCAAAAGCGAAAAGTGCAAAAAAGCTCGTAAGGTTCATCGGGGCGCAAATGAAGTGTGGGCTTTATTGGGGAAAAGGCGCAAAATGGAGAAAACATACAAATATATATATATGCTTAGTCCAAGACTAATAATTATAAGCATGAAAAATAAGTATATATGAACAAAGAAATTGATTGTTTTTACGATAAAGTGAAATATCAATGGTTTAGTGTCGCCTCAGGAAATTCTCATTCACAAGGAAAAGCAAGTCTTAGAGCTTTGATGACGACATTGAAGCACTCATTAAGCGAGGCAAATCGCTCAATGCATTTTGAGCCTTGCTTCTGGGCTTAAGCGAGCCTTGGATAACACTGATATGTACGTATGATGTATCCGATGGAGAAAAATAATGGTGATGGGAAGTGAAATCTGGTTATAGAGGAAAAATGAAATTTTTTGGGCTGTGGATGTTGGGATTTGGGGAACTTTTTGATTTGATACTTGCTCTTGTGGATGAATAATGGAATACATAAATTATTGGCAGGTATCATCCTGACAAGAATGCTAACAATCCTGAAGCTTCAGAACTCTTCAAGGAGGTTGCATACTCATATAGCATTCTATCTGATCCAGAGAAAAGGAGGCAATATGATATGGCTGGCTTTGAGGTACTCACCCTCTGCCACTGTAAAAGTCATATTTTTTTACGACATGGTTGTTCATCATGAGCAATGATGTATGATGCGGAAGATTATATAACCTTACATTTGCTTGTTATGTATCACGTTGCATTTGAATGAGGTTACTGATTTAGCAGTAGAAAGAAAGTAGTTCATAGATAGAACTCTTTATGTTTTTGATTTCAAGAAGGGTTATAGAAATAAGAGCTAGCTTAGGCAAATATTGCTTATATGATAGGTTGCAGCTTTATGGCTTCAACCAAGCATATCTAGAAAGATTGAATACTAATTGCTGACAATATAAACTTAACATATCGTAAAGGTTCAACAAAATGTGGATACTTGAAAGTTGCAGGATAATGCTGCAGCAATCTGATGTTAAAACACTCCTTTCACTCTTGAAGTTACTGTCCTGTTGTATTTGGGGATATTAATAGGTGTAAAGCTGAAAAGTCATCCTATCAGCTGCCATTTTCTGGACTCCTCACTTCTCCTTGAGATTTCTAGTCGAGGATTGTTTATAGGGTCCCCAAAATATCTTAGAAACACTATGGAAAGAGTAAGCTTTTGTTGTATGGTTTCAAAAATCTTATGCCTAGATATCTTGTTGAGTGTAAGATTTCTCCAATTAACAAGGTGAAAACATCTCCTTTTTGTTGCCTTCTATATGCTTTTTGCCTTTTATTTTAGTCATTCTTTTCACTCAGGGTATCAATATTGTTTAGTTATTTTTGTCTGGGTCAATAGGCATTTTGTGTTGGAACCCTGAGTTCCAATTCTGGCTAGTTTCTTTGGCAAGTTATAGCTGATAAAAACTTCTTAAATCTACTACGCTCAAGGAATGCCATTTCTGGATTCTTTTGACATTTTTCTTTAATTTTAAGGCTCTTGAAGCTGAAGGAATGGATATGGAAATTGATTTGTCCAACCTTGGAACTGTCAACACAATGTTTGCAGCATTGTTTAGGTTAGTCTTTTTCCCAAAATTTTGTCTTTCTGGTGATGTTTTTGATTAGTTTTCTTAAATTTGTTTTTTTTCTTGGATAGCAAGTTGGGTGTTCCTATCAAAACTACTATTTCTGCTAATATTCTTGAAGAAGCTTTGAATGGAACTGTCACGGTCCGCCCTCTTCCAATTGGCACATCAGTCAGTGGAAAGGTATAATTTAATTGTCTCTTCAATTGACAGGATAAATTTATCAGCTGTACCAGGGTTTTGACATCCGTTGAGCTTTAATGCAGGTAGAAAAGCAAAATGCTCATTTTTTCGGTGTAACAATTAGTGACGAACAAGCTGAAGCAGGGATTGTAGTAAGAGTTACTTCAGCTGCCCAAAGCAAATTCAAGGTACATTTTACACATTTATATGATAGGTACTTTCATGCTCTTTGTATTTTCATGCCCTTTTTTTTTCTACGGTGGTGATACTAAAACTGAGTTTCATGAAATTTTCAGCTACTATATTTTGAACATGATGTGAGTGGGGGTTACGGCCTGGCCTTGCAGGTAATGCATTTTACAGTTTTTATTTTTCATTGTGTGCTTACAGAGGATTCCTATAGCCGACCCTGTGTTATTGTGTGCTTGAGTTGCTATAGATTTCTGTTGAACAACCTCGATGTTTGCTTAGAGTAAAGGTAAATGGAATTGATGCTGAATTCTGAGTAATTTGATGGGCTAGAGGACAATTGTGAGAAATATAGGAAAAAAATATTATTGAATTGTTGTCGTGTCTACATTATTACATTGAGACCCTATTTATAGACACTACAATACAATCCTTTACCAAATAGGATAATATTTACTATTCCTATTCCTATTTGTATTCATATTCTTATTCTAAATAGGATTGTATAAACCTATTCCTATTTTAATAGGATTGTGTAAACCAATTCCTATTCTAATAGGATTGTATAAACCTATTCATATTCTAACACTCTCCCTCAAGCTAGTGCATACAATTCATGTACCTAGCTTGTTACATATGTAATTAATACGAGGACCAATGAGGGGCTTGGTGAGATATCTGCAAGTTGATCAGTCGACTTCACAAAATTGACAGTCAATCTTAATGTGCTTGTCTTCTCATTAAATACTGGATTTAATGCATAATGCCGATAAAACACAGAGTGATTTACAGTGTTGAACTTCCCAAACCAAACTTGCAAAGACTATTTCAGACCATAGAGTGACTCACATATTCGACATACAAGGCTACTAAACTCCCCTTGAGCAACAAAGTGCTCAAAATCTAATATTAAGTATATGAATCATGTTGGAATTAGATGAGTCGATATTAAACAAGTCACCGAAAAACTGGCTGGAACATGCTCATATGCCGGAGTATTAGATTGAATGGCTAAAAGTGGTCACAATCTAAGAAATAAAATTATATAGGTAGGGTCGGAATGATGTCACGACCCAACTAAAATAGAAATTATATAGGATAGTTCGAATTGATGGAACGACCCCATTGAAAAAGAGAAATACTATGGGTAGGGTCGGAATGATGGCACAACCCTGCTGAAAAAGAAAAATTATACGGGTAGGGTTGGAATGATGGCACAACCCTACGCAAATCAGATTTGAGGAGTCACTGAAAAGACACATGATGCTATGCAACTCAGATATGAGAAAATAGTTCGAAAAAATCCACGGTACTACACAAATTAAATATGAAAAGTAGTCCGGAGAGATGCACGGTGCTACACAAATAAGATATGCAAAAAAAGATAGTCACCAAAAGGATGGCATGGTGCTACACAAATTAAATATGAAAAAGTAGTCACCGGAAGGATGGCATGGTGCTACACAAATTAAATATGAAAAAGTAGTCACCAGAATGATGGCATGGTGCTATACAAATTAGATATAAGAAAGTAGTCACCAGAACGATGGCACGGTGCAACACAAATTAGATATGAGAAAATAGTCACCGGAAAGGTACACGGTGACCCAACTTTTGCTAACATAATCATTGACCGGACGGGAAACATATATGGATAATAGCCGCCCGCGGGCAGCTGAAACTCTTTGATTGTTTACCAAGATCGTAAAGGCTCTGATACAATGTGAGAAATATAGAAAAAAATATTATTGAATTGTTGTCGTGTCTACATTATTACATTGAGACCCTATTTATAGACAATACAATACAATCCTGTACCAAATAGGATACTATTTACTATTCCTATTCCTATTTGTATTCATATTCTTATTCTAAATGGGATTGTATAAACCTATTCCTATTTTAATAGGATTGTGTAAACCAATTCCTATTCTAATCGGATTGTATAAACCTATTCATATTCTAACAACAATAAAGCAGTAATAGGGATTAGGGAACTATCGCCCTAGGGCTGGACTTGTTTAATTACTAACAAATGAATTTCATAGGCATGTTTTGCCTGATCTTACTTTATATTTTTTGTAGTCAAGACATTCGTAAAAGGGCTTTTCTATCATTTCTTAGAAAATTTGACAAAATTATATAAGAAAATAGCATACCTCCAGTTTTGGTTAATAAACGGTATATGTCTAACCTTTAAAGAGAGTTCATGCATCATTCCCATATTGATTACATTTATAGATTCCACATGTACACCCAATTTTAGTAAGTTTCTGTTGTACACTAAGGGGTCGTTTGGTAGAGTGTATTGGAGAAAATGATGCTTGCATTAGCTTGATGTATTAACTTTTCTAACCTATGCATAACTAATGCTTGTATTAGTAATACACTGTATTGTGTTTTGAAAAGTGTATTACTAATACCATCTATTTCTATGCATTAGTAATGCAATGGGTTCTAATGCATGCATTAACATTATTAAAGACACAATTGCCCTCAAAAACTTTTTTTTACATCCTTTCCACTATATTTGTGGAGGGTATTTTTGTAAACAAATATTTTTTCTAAAAAAAATATGTAATGCATAATATTTTTAGTACACCAAACCAAACATTGCATAAAATAATCTTGTCATAACGAATGCAAGCATAACTAATACAAGCATTACTAATACACTATATTTTGCATTATTCTTATACACTCTACCAAACGCTTCTAAGGATCCAAACAAAGTTTTTATACCTTTCTTGTATATGTATCATCATATTAAGTTGAAAAGTTTGGGCATAGCCTTTGGCAACCAAGTGTGCCTTGGGTAGATCAATCCGACCACGTTACCAGCTTTTATTGTCGCTCATTAACAACCAACAGTAGAATTATCAGACGCAAAGGACAAAGCTTCGAAGTATCACAAGGTGTAGGCCAGAACATATCCTCAATTAGTCTCTAAAAATAAAAGATATCTCTGCGATCGGTGTTTGTGATAGTTTTAATGTGAAAGACGTTTACCTATAGACTTGGGAATGTAAATAGAGAGCAAGGATGACACAAAGGTGTAATGATTCATGAGTGATTTCTCAAGAATGTGTAGATAGGATGATGATTAGGAGTAGAACAATAACTTTTCTAGCCACTAGCGGAAGATTGTGTGGAAAGGAGGTAAATTCGACTTTAGTGTATCCAAATAGCTCGTCAGTGGTTCCCGGGAAAAAGCTCGAAAATAGTTGGGTAGGCTTGCCTGCTTTTGTTGGCTATCACTATGGGAAAAATCTGGTTTCCATCTTGCTATGCATGCCTATCTTGAACCTTAAAGAGTGTATTTAGATGTTTCTTTTCACTTGTAACTTCCAAGTTCCAATCCTGTGTGTATCTTCTGTATTTATGAGCTTGTAAACTGGATTTTAGATGAAGCAATTTACTGATTAGTGTTTCTTAATAAAACTGATCCATTGTCACTATTTACAGGAAGATAGTGAAAAAGCCAGCAAGGTTACCTCTGCGGGAATGTATTTCTTGCACTTTCAAGTGTACAGAATGGATTCAACTGTAAATGCGGTATGGGAATTCATCTTAGTGGTTAAAATTCAATAGTATAGCATGCAGTGTTATCAGAAGTGATAATACTTGTGATGATGTAGTTAGCAATGGCCAAAGATCCTGAAGCTGCTTTCTTTAAGAGGCTGGAAGGCCTTCAACCTTGTGAGGTCTCACAACTAAATGCTGGCACTCACATATTTGCTGTTTATGGTCTGAGCTCTGCTTTTATTTTGTTGAATATATTGTTTTGTTTTTGACAAACACTAACTAATTGCTACTGATTATGCAAATGCTAAGAGAAATATTTGATCTGATGTCTGCAGGAGATAATTTCTTTAAGCCTGCTAGTTATACTATTGAGGCTCTGTGTGCCAAGACATATGAGGACACAACTCATAATCTCCAGGATATCGAGGCTCAGATATTGAGAAAGAGAAATGAGCTTCGACAGTTTGAAACAGAATATAGAAAGGTTGTTTATCTGCTCATCGACAATTTCTCATTCATTTGTTGTACTCATGCATCCTCATTCCACTATTTTCCATGTAATGTTTGCAGGCATTAGCGCGGTTCCAGGAAGTAACCAATAGATATAGCCAGGAGAAGCAGTCTGTAAGTTTCTCTCTTACCCCTATTTATACCCGGGGGTTTGTGGGGCAGAGGAAAAGAATCATCTGTGAGTTACCCTCTGAGTGATGTTGTTTTTGTAAAGGTCGAAGAGCTGCTCAAACAGAGAGACACCATCCACTCTTCTTTCACCGTTACAAGGACAGTTGCTACCTTAAGTGGCAGTGGAAGTGGTCATTTCAGTAACGGAAGTAGCAGTAAACCTTCTGGTGATGACTCAAAACCCGATAGCCCAGTGGAAGATGGCAGTTCAGACTCCAAGGATAAATACGCAAAGAGAAAATGGTTCAACCTTAACCTCAAAGGATCCGAGAAGAAGTAACCAGACTGAAGGTAATCCATAGTCTAGATGCTAAGAGTTTCCAATTCCAGCTCCGCGTTCAAGGACCTGAAGAATTCTCCGCATGTACTATTTGTTCTATTTTCTTGGGGTTCTTTTTTTCATTAATTTTTTCAAAATATCATTTTTTGGGCATGTTGATGTCTGTTTTCTATCGATTGATCGAAGATATAGAAGGTTTTTTTGTTCCTGTATTGTACGTATGATTCTTCTGCTGTGTATCATAATGTACTCTTATTATTTTCAGTCTAGATTCGATTCTTTTGCATGAAAGTATAAGAACTCAACGGGATTCTTTTCTCTATTGATCACTAGAAAGGGAAGTGCTCTTCGAGTTCTTAAGAATCATAATATTTTTTTCGTATTGTATTAGGTTAATGACGTAGAAAATTTCTTTTCTAATCAACTATCTTGAAAAGTTACATAAAGAGATTATAATTCAAAATTAATTTTAGGCCAATGTTGGGTTGGGACCATTCTATTATTTTCTAAGAATTTTTATTAGCCGTCCTAACTAAAAAAATAAAAAAAATAAGCTCCGTTTAGATAAGGTTATATATAATAATAAAATCATGACATTGTACTTAAGCTCATTAATCAACCAAAATAATGTAAAACAAAGTTCAAAACATTTCATTATTGTTTAATTATGTTCTAACTTCTAACTCTTTCTTCAGCTAAAACATAGTACGGTTTATTATTGTTTTCTCTGTGTTTAGTAGATTAGTTGTCTTGGCCTTCTTATTAGTTAGTTCCAAGATATATAATATTGTATCTCGACAACGACGACAATAGCATATCTAATAAAATACTGCGAGTGGGATTTGGGGAAGGTGGCGTGTAGTGTGTATGTAGCCTTATCCTTATCTTGTATAGATAGAAAAGTTATTTCCGATGAACCCTTGACTCAAA
This sequence comes from Solanum pinnatisectum, assembly GCA_035578085.1. Classification (NCBI taxonomy): domain Eukaryota; kingdom Viridiplantae; phylum Streptophyta; class Magnoliopsida; order Solanales; family Solanaceae; genus Solanum; species Solanum pinnatisectum. The sequence goes on along the minus strand of CM069080.1, from coordinate 2,553,769 downwards.
TAAAGAGAACATCATATCGTGTAGGTTATCGTATAACTTAATTTTTTTATATTTTTTTTTTTTTGGAAATATGACTTAATGTATAACATGGAATATGATTCTTTTCTATTTTGTCTCAAGAAAAGCTTGTCTTGAATTCTTCTCATAGTACCAAATTAAAGTATCTTGTTGCTTATGCCAATTATTTAAAAAAAAATGGTTGCATTCATTGAATTTGGACTCATATGGCCTCAAAATCAAACACTTCAAAAGTTGTTTGTTTATAATCAAATTAGAGCTTATATTTTGAAGTTAAGCATATGATCATGTTGCTAGAAAGTTTGTTAGTCTTCACAAAAGTACCACATGCCTATGAGTGTATATGTCTTTGTATCTATTTGCATGTATAATTTTCTATATCCTTTCGAACTTGACTAATGTATAACGTCAATATCAACTCTTTTATGTTTGCCATAAGAATCAAATGAAGTTATTCGAAGAACCGTCTGAGTCATATATACAACGGGAACCTCACAATCGTCATCTCCAATGTTAGATAGTAGGATATGGATGAGTCGTGTTTGAATTCAGATCGAACCAGATTCTTCTTTATTCTATTCATGATTTGACAATAAGTTTTAAAGATGGAGATACAAAGGATGTATACCAAAAAGGGAAAAACAATGAAACATTAAAAGAGTAACAAAAAAGGCAAGAAAAAAAAAAAAGGAAATTGGTGGGATCTATATGGACACACACGAACACGTGGAGTGTTATAAGAATTTATAAAAATAAAATAAAATTAACAAGTTAGAATTATATATTAATTAGGATACTTTAATGAGTATGATTAATTAATTAATTGCTTAATTAAGTTCCAATACATGTGCAAAAGTCTCCCAACTATCTTTTTTTAATTACATGTTGTGTTTATATAGTTCACGGGTGTTTGTTCTATTATTGTTAGAAATTTTATTTATTTTTTAAAAGAAGATTTTGATGGAATTGCCATTAACTATATTAAATTATAATTTATAGACACCTAAACTATAAAGTAAGGTTAGGCTTCATGTTGTTCAGAGTATTGATTAATTATTTTAAATTAATTAATAATTAGTTTGTGTCATCAATTATGGAGTATATAAATAAACATAATTGTCACTTCACATGACTTAAAGCTAACTCCACCCAACCTATTAGTCCTTTATATGTTAAAAAAGAGTAGGTTTGTGTCAGGATTAAATTGATGATATTATTGATTGATTCATAATAATTACATACGAAATTGGTCGTTAAACAGTTCGTATCTTACGAGATTTCTAGATAATTTGTTATTAAACAGTTCATAACTGACATGATTTTTGATAATTTGTCGTTAAATTAAATTGAAGATCTTTTATTGTCTAGCGATAGAAATTGTACGTCACTAATTAAATATTCTTTGAACATATCAAAAAAGGGATTAATATTACAACTTGAAACTTAGGACCCGTTTGGCCATAGATTTCTCAAGTAATATTTGGGGAAAAATTTTGGCAAATAATATTTGTCCATAGAATTTGCCATTATTTGGCAAATATTCCAAATTCTCAAATACTAGTTTTTTCTAGTATTTGAGCCAAATCTCATTATTTAGAATCTTTTAAAAATTAAAGTTTTACACCAAACTTTTATCTTTTACAAAAACACCCTCTATAGTAGTTGTTTGCGTTGTATTACATGATTTTTTACGTGAACACCAAAGTAGTGATGAAATATTCAGTGAATATGAAAATGATGATATTGTTGTTGATAAAAATGATGAACAATTGACTCAGGGTAATAAAGTCATGTGCTTTGTCTACTTCACGATGTATGGAATGATGCTTGTTGCATTCACTCCAAACTACTACGTTGCTCCAGTGTCATGGACACTACTTGCTATTTGTTGCAACGAAGATTCAATTGACTTGTAATACAAACTTATGGTTAGTTTTGATTGTTTTAAAACTTATGGGTATAAATCATATTTTTCTAAAAAAGTGAAATATGTTTCTCAAATACTATGGCCAAATACATGGTGAAATTTCACCCAAATAATAATTGCCAAGAATATTTGGAAATTTATGGCCAAACGATAACTTAATTCATTGGATTTGGACGTGATCTTTAATTAATCTTTTCTAAATCCTTCCAAAGTAATGGTTGCTTAAGGGAAAAAGATGATTAAAAAGTTAATTAATAGACATCTTTGTTTAAACTTTTTTTGTTTGTTGATGGATCATGTCTGAAATAATGTAATGTTTTAATTTTAATAACTTGTGTAATCACTTATTATTGGTTAAATTCCTAGATAAACACCAAGTTGGTGGGCCATAATCAAGATTTGGGATATCTTAGAACGATAATAACAGCATAATTTTTAATTATTAAACAAGAAAAACATGATTAAGGTCTTGGTTTAATTAGTAATATATTATGATGGTGGAAGCCACTAATTAACAATTACATGGAAAAGAAATTAACACTTTGTTTAAGGACAGTTGTTGATGATTCAACAAGGAATTTGACAAAGTTGATTGGACAAGAATGCTATAAATTAAAAGTACTTAGGCAAGGGGTGGGCTTTTTGAGGAGTGGGGTGGGGGTGTTCATGAGTGAGTTTTTTGTTTTTTGGTTTCTCATCTGGTGTCTGATACTCTTATTGGAGTCCAACTAATCCGCGTCAGGTAGGACCCCAGTCGGAGGGTAACGCTCCCGACTAAGGATTTTAACATTAAAGCAACCCTTGATTTGAACTCAATATGTTCGATGTAGAATGTAGATATATATATAAGTGAAAACTCGCTAAAGTTGTTATGATTTATGTGTGATCACGTTTTGAGATAATTGTTTAGTAAATAACCTTTAATTCTCTACATTTTATGACCTTTTAGACAACAATCTAAAGATCTTTTTTGAAAAAACTACAAATCTTATGAGAGAACATCATAACACAACCTAAAACTTTATAGATGTTAGATGACAATCTAATATTTTGTCAGTTCCAAGGGCTACATTAATTTGCACAACTTCTAAAAAATGAAAAATAAAAACTAAATAGTAACCTAAAAAGAGGACGTTTATGTAAATCAACGAAACCTTACAAGTCATTTTTTTGTATTAAATTTAAATCCTAGATCCGATTTTGCGAGACATAACCCTTCTCTAACTCTTGTCAACTTAATAAGTATAAGAAAGAAGTTTCAAGTGGTTTCCTTTGGTAGAGTAGATTAATAGTGTTCTCTTTTCAAATATAGATTGGTTAAAACTTGTAAAATAGCTGAATTTAGGTGCCAATTTTCAAACCAAATTCCCAAATCATGGCCAAAAAGTTAAACCAAAGTACTACTACAACCAATAAAGTTTGCAAAAATGGACAATCACGTCTTTGGTAGTTGAAATTTCAAATTTTCACAAGAATATATTTCAAACATGATATGGCATTAATGCACTTTGATTAATTAGTGGTGTCCGCTAAAAAAATGAATCTGGCCAAAATGTGGCAAAGGTGACATGATTTAAAAGTAAGTTTGTTTTTTTCCTTTAATAATTAGGCTTTTTGTGCCTATTTTTTCAAACTTGCATAGCATTGGCCTCATTATACTCATAGAAAATGGACAAAAATGGTCCCACTTGTTTTGAAGATTCGACTTACTCAGATTCACATAACGTAAGGCCCATTAAAGAACTAGCGATGTGTTCTTTATCAGAAACTTAAAATTTGTGGTTAAGAGTAAAGGAATATTTCATTTCACCATAATCCTTACTGGTATACGGGATAGCCATTCAAAATACCTAAAATTATAGGAATTACAAACTGATTATTATTTAAGACGATAATTTAGCTTATAGGCATCGATAATGTTAAATTATTATTTTTTGCATTATGAGGTACCTTTCCTTAGAGATCGATAACTATATGTATCCGTCCATAAAAGTGGGACTATAATAACCTTTAAAACAAAATAGACTATCTATTTACTTCAAGTATTATTATCAATAAATATAAATTAAAGATACATAAAAATATTAGAAATTTAAAGTTTAATAAATATATATTATTATTATATTTTTAAAAGTAAGATGCATGAATTTAAATGGAGCAAGTAACTACTTGTGTTTAACAAAATGAAAAGCTAGCTAGAATACAAAACGCTAAAGTAAGTACAAACTACTTGTGCTAATTAACCACTTGTTTAATTTTCATAGATAGGTTACAAAAGTACACAAAGTGTATAAATCTAAAATATTTTTTGTTTAGCTATTTGTTGCTAAGTCCCAACAACTTATAGTGCTATAATTAAGATTCAATGTCTTTTAAGTATGACCCCTTTAAATTCCCAATTAATTGAGGGTCACTTCACTAATTAAATTTCCCTTATGAGTCAGACCAATTTCTTGAGCCCCATAGCAAGGTCATTGTGTGGCCCAATCCTTGATTTTTATGTTTCCCAACCTCTTTCTTTAGTTTTTATATACTTATAGTACTGATCAAGACCGTTTATGTGTATCTCGACTATTTATTTCTTATCAGTATTAGAATATTGCTAATATATGACAGACGTTCCATTGAAATCTTGCTTGTCGTCTAATGGAAATGTTATCGAGGAACTAGATACTGACATGAGATAGAATTCATTAAAAATTAGCATTTTTCTGATATACCGAATATCTACACTCGCCAAAACTTAGATAGATGAAAATAAATGATATAATATTTTTTCTCGTCTTTGCTTCGTATAAATTATGATATGTAAGGTTTTTTGCAGTTATTTTATTGGTCATTAGGTCACGTCCTTCTCTATTTTTAACCTTATCAAGATAGATAATTAGAGAATAAAGGAAAGTGAAAAAACATTGGATCCATGTAGTGATGTAGATGAAGCTATATATATTTTTATAAATTATTATAGGCTGTTAGGTTTAGTGTTGTAAAATATATCTTAAGCTTCATTATAGGATCCTAATCTATTACTACTATATCTAGAAGCAATAATTAATTTCATATTAACAAATCCTATTATAATTAATCACCATTAGTTTAATTGACCCTACATTCATCATGCATGAACTTTTGCCTCCTAATTAATTAATTAAATTAAGTCATTGTTAAGTTGACTTTTGAATTTTTCATTTATGTAGATAGGTATCATAGTTACCTGTAAGAAAAGATAATTAAAGTTGTTTATTACTATGGAAAATGCATGTCTAAAGCTTATGGATATCAAATCATATCCTTATTGTCTCTTTAAAATAGTCATTTCATTAATTTAGTAGTAATACAAACTAATTATGGTTAGTTATGATTAGAATCTAACGGTCCAAAAGAATGTATAAGCTAAGCTTTCATTCAATGATTCAAAATATAATTTCAAATATTAAAATCAACACATTATGCATGGAATATTAAAGTCTAATTGTGTTGTGAGAAAATTTGAAAGTGAGGCATTGCGAGTCTAGAATATGAACTTTATGATTTCTGAATTTTAGGATAATAATGTCAAATGCTAGTTAGCACTGAGTTTCTATTTCAAAAGGAATATATCAAAACAACATTTGATTACACATTGGATTGTTTTTCTTTAACATATATATATATATATATATATATATATATATATATAAAAGATGAGTTTCAAATAAATGCACATTCAAACACAATTCTTTTCAAATGTCACATTTTTAATATTCAAACGCCTACTTCATATATATTTTTTAAATATCAATAAATAATTTAAATTAAAATTACTTAACTATGTCGAACTTGTATAGATTGAAAACAATTTCTCTATTCATAAAAATAAGTAAGATATGTGTATATTTCATCTTTTTCCAGACTTCATCTATAAAATTATACATGTATATATATTAATTTTATAGGCTTATAGCTGAGGTCTGGAAAGGATAAAATATACATGTATGTTACTCTTATTTTTATGAGTAGAGAATTAAGTTATTTTCGATAAATTCTCGATTTTGCGGGGCTAGGGTGGGTAGGGGCGGATCCACATGGGTTTCAGGGGGTTCACCCGAACCCCCCGGACAAAAATTACACGGTATATATAAGGTAATCTTCTATATTTATGTGGATATATATATTTTGAACCCCCTCGATGACAAGGAGAAATTAATAGCCCAGTGGCTGGTCCCCTTGAAATTAAGCTTCATGTTGAGGGTTTGAATTCGTGTGTTAGCATTTTATTTTTTTATTTTTTAGTTTCAGTTCCGTTTTTCACTTCTTTTTTTTAGTTTTTTATTTTATAAAACATGTTAAAAGTGTGGTTTTAAATCCAAAAAAATTCAATGATCCGCCACTAAAACTATATACTACTACTTCCTTGAAATTTTATTTTGTTGGCTTATATACACGTTTATACTTTTATTTTTAAACCCCCTAAATGAAAATTTTGAGTCCACCACGGAGGGTGGGGGAAGTGGGGGGATGGGGTAAGGAGACATGGTGGGACATATTTGGAGTTATGGTGAAGACTTTGTAACTAGTAAGAGCTTTTGATTGAACATTTTACGAATATAAAAACATTATACCAAAAGAAAGTTGAAGAATATTTGGTCTATTTTAAGTGTGAGTTGTAACTAATTAACTTTTTTCTCTTTCTATCAAGTCTACTATAGTCTTGTAGTTAGTAAGATCCGTAGAGATCTCTTGCCATTGAAAAAAATCATAAAATAATAATAGTAATAATAAAAAAGACAAATAAAAACTATATATTATATGGATTTCATCGTCAATCACGCAAAATTCCTAATATTATGATTCATCATTAACACGTAATGTGGGGTCCCAACTTGAAGTTGTAACACCTGAATTATTAGTTCATTTTATTTTTATATTTCATAGTGCCCTTAGGAATATTATACGATAAATACTTATTCTCACTTGATTTTTATATTAAATTAAGTAATTTTCTGTTTTCACCTTACATGTGAAAAATAGAGGGAGTCCACATGTCATTTATAGAAAAATATATATTTTTTGTTATTGATTTAATATAAATACTGAGTACAGGCTCAAACTAAATATAATGTGTGTATATCAACATATATTCCCTCGGTCTCTATTTACTTGTTCAGCTTTGACTTGGTACACCTATTGAGAAAATAATAATTGATCTAGTAAGCTTACCATTTTATCTCTATTAATTTATAGAATTTCAAAATTAATTTACTCATTAAAAAGGTTCTACCTTTTCAAAAAGGTTAACTCTCAAAATAAATTGAGGGTATAATAGATAAAAAAAAATATTGTCTTTTCTTGATTGTTAAAAATAACAAGTAAAAAGGGACATAATTGTATTGAACCATAACGACATTTGACATCTCGAGTTCGAATCAGTATGAAGAAAATTATATTGGGATTCAGATACATTGTGAGCTTCAATACAAATATCAATCATCAAATTATAAAATTTAAAATGTTGTGTAATTGTTTTTGTAAAGTTTTCCACATATTGACTAATCATCATCCCATAAGGAAGATTGATTTCAATTTTCTATTTGCAACTTATGAGTTATGACTTCTTCAACTTATTTAATGTTTGAAAATATTTCTAGTTCTTGACTCTTGCAAAAAAAAAAAAAAGGGCATTACTCATGTATAAAGCCAAATAATTTGTGGACTATAGTTTTAGCATTTTTTTGGGATAAAATAAGAGAGGTTTGAATGTTTAACGCTCCTTCGAGTTATCAAGGGAAAAAAAAAATGATGATACTTTTAGAATGAGGTAAAGAAAAAAAAACATTTTAGGCACTGAATTAATTATACTTTTAAGAATATGATTAGAGATGCCATATATCAAATTCTTACTCTCTGTATATATATATATATATATACTTTTAAGAATATGATTAGAGATGCCATATATCAAATTCTTACTCTGTCTCTCTCTCTCTCTCTATATATATATATATTGAGAATATTTAATTTATTGAATTTGTTGCTAACTCAAACACTATGATCATATGAGATAAGTTGTATTAGTATGAGGGAGACACGTGGGCCATAGAGAAAAGGTGTGATTAGATTTGATCAATAAATGATCATAGATGTGCATGAATCTAAGGTTAGATACTGTTCCTATGTAACCTTTGGATAATTATTGACTTATTCCAAGGGTCGTTTGGTTGGAAACAAGTTATTCCAGGATAAGTTATCCTGAGGTTAGTTATCCTGGGATAACTTATCCCATCATGGATAATTTATTCCATTAATATGATATAAATGGTGGAATAAGTTATTTCAAACATGACAACAAACAACATAATTTCTTTTTATCCCATTATTATTATTTTTAATCCTTCACACCAAAAGTATAATTAATCTCAATATAAGTACTATTAATTTTTTTGGAGGAGTCACTTTTAATATGATTCTTTTAATATGCAGAATTCGAACCAAGACCCATAATCTATGTTGATCTGTACTTACGATATCAAAAATAATCTTTAGCTGTAATTAGTTAACACTCTTTGTAAATATCGTTAAAGTTTATAATGATATTGAATCTAATAATAATTGATTAATACCGGTAAAAGTTCTAACAATAATTTTTATCAATGTGTATATATTTATTAATGCTAAAAACTATTTTTATTATAATGTACATTACATGCATGAAATTATTACTATTATTTTTGACTTTTTTATATTAATTTTATTTCTTATTGGTTTGGTCCGTGTCGGCGCCTGTGATTAAGCTAATACAGCTATTCAAATGAAAGAGAAAAATCCAAGGACATTTTTGGAATAAAATGAATTTAATACAATTTTAAGGTACAATTATTTGAATATAATATTTTAACTTTTAAGGGACCATATCATAGACAATAAATAGTTGTAGAGATAAAATTTATCGAGAAGTTCGTCATCTATTATATATTTATTAAAATAGTAAGAAAACACATAAGTTATTAGAAGACATCTTAAAATAATTAAAGTATAGTTTAATTTATTTTTTACGTATCAATAAGTTAGATCAATATCGTGAGTTATTTCACGCAATAAATAAACTTCTATACTTAAAAAAAATAATTAGACATGCAAATTCACAGATCTAAAAATAGATATAGTGCGAAAATATAGTTTACGAGTTCAACCAACCTAAAGCTTTTGACTTATTAATATGTATTTAGAACTCGATAATATATTAAAATTTTAAATTTATAAACTTCAAATCAGGTAATATCTACTCGTACTTATAAAAAAAAAAAGAATAAAATATAATAGGTAAATTGAGACAATTAAAGTACTAATTATAATTTAATTTTAGACATCTCAATTTTGAAGTAATTCCATGAAAGGCACTATCATTTCTGTTAGGTACTACTGTACTAGTTTAGACAACTTTTACAAGAATCCTCATGTGATATCTTGTCCCCTAATCAACGATCATGGTTTTAGTATTTTTTTATTCAGTGTTCGGAGTTTCTATTGAAGCTTCGATTAAATTTGAATCATGCACTACAGTACATTTGAGAGTGATATTTTCAATAAAATTTTCTTTATACATAAGTCAAACCCGAGACTCTAATTAAGGGTGGAATAATTTCACCACTGCACCCAATACTCATAGTATATGCTCTTCCGATCTTTCAACATATGATTTTGGTAAACAAAAGCTACAAAGTTCTTTGATTTGTTTTTTCTTTTTTGAATTGCAGGTCTGTCATAATCATTTCTCGGGAAGATTTGTATATATATATATATATACATAATTTTTTTTTGAATTTACTTATGAAATTATATTGAATATGTTATTGTTATTATTGTTCGGAATTTACAAAGTGCAATGAGAACATAAAAATTTTGCACTACTAAAAAAACCAATGATCTAAATTAAAAGACAATCATTTGACAGTTCAACAACCCTACTACTTTCACATGAATCAATTCACTCCACTATACTCAATAGTTCAATTGAAACAAGACAAAATTTAAAACCTCACGTAAACAAAAACAAACAAACAAATTGACACTTTCACTATTTTCTCTAATTTTGATGTGTGATTCATCTAAAATATCATATACTTCAATTTTCAGAAGCTTGACACTTGCCCGTCCTTTTCTTGACCCATCCTCATCGATCTGTCTTTCATCTTGAGTATCACATGCATGCATTTACATACTTAATATTTACACAAATACAAAAAAGTTCAAAATATAAAATATTACTTAATATTTACACAAATACAAAAAAGTTCAAAATATAAAATATCGAGTACGCGTAAATATTTTACGAGTGGGTCCCAATTTAGTCACTCTTCTTAACTTCTTGATGTTCCTAAACTTCTCCTTGTGATGTCCGCAACAAGCTATTTTTCTCTCTCTTACTTTATAATAAAATATTCTCTCTGCTAAATTAAAATATTAAAACCCTTCCAAACTTTGTATTATATATATAACTTATACATGCATTCATTTCCCTAACGCCTTCTCATTTGTTTCAAAATTCTCTTACATTTTTATTTGTCTCACTTTCTCCTTCATTTTAATTTCACATATACAGTTATAGTCACGCACATATATATATTTAAGGAGAAACATCTATATGGCGGAATTGGAATATCGCGCAGGTTCTAATACTAGTGGACGATTAAAATTATTTGGCTTCAACGTGATAGAGGATCAAGAACAAGAGGTTGAGTCTACAAAAACCTCATCAGGGTCACCGGAATCTGGTGACTTTCCGGCGATCGATTGCCGGAAATACGAGTGTCAATATTGTTCTAGGGAATTTGCAAATTCACAAGCTTTAGGTGGACATCAAAATGCTCACAAAAAAGAAAGGCAACAATTGAAACGTGCCCAAATTCAAGCTAGTAGAAATGCTTATATGAGGAACCCGATTATCTCCGCGTTCGCTCCGCCATCTCACCTCCTCACTCCGCCGGGTACTATGGTGTACCCGGCGGGGTCAAATCCATCGTGGGTTTATGTACCACGCGCTCCACCATCCTTCCACGTGTCACATGGAGGGAGGGGCGTAGCGAACTTTCACTATACTGGTGGTATAGCGGAGCCCAACTTAACAAGTGTTGGGCCTCAACATGTTAAGGCCCATGGTGGTAGAGTTGATGGAAATAATGGGCCATCATTGAGTAGTTTCTCTAGACCGGATTTTGGGCCCAATTGTGATGACCCGTTTGGATTGGATCTACATCTAAGCCTTGCGCCAGCCGGGTCATAGAAATATCGTTTACTAGCCGCTCGTTTTTTCTACCTTTGAGAAATAGTTATCGTCATAAAATTTGAAATTTCACCATTGAAATTTCAAGACATTTCGACTATGTCTTTGAAAATTGGCCAAGATTTCAAATTTCACAAGTGAAATTTTCGAATTTCAATTATAAGAACTGAAAAGTGGCTATTTGTGAATTTATGTCGGCTCACGGCTTGGCTTGGATATAATCTATAGGAGAGTAGAATTATAATTTATCCTAAAAATGGGATCTTGTACATGATCAAATTATTTATTTAGTTTTTCAATATATCAAAGAAAAAAAATTTCATTATGTGCATTTGCTGATTTTATTTCATTTTTGTCTTTTATTTGTTTTTTATATGATAGTTGTTAAATATATTTGACTTCTTTCTGTATTTACTTTTCGTATTTAGAACATATCAGAAAAAATCTTTAACTCCGCTACTGATTAAATCTTGATCACCCAACCAAGTTAGTTGTTTTTGCACGGCATGTATTTAAGTGTCAAATTTTTTTTTTTTTTTTTAATGTAACACAATAACAAATTAAATTTGTTCTGTTGCATGAGTGACCATGTGTTTTCTTGCGAATCCCCTCCTAATTCACGGGTTTTCCTAATTAGTATTATTAATTGTTATTTTAAAATCAAAAAGGTTTTGATGGGATTGGCATTAACTTAAATTATAATTAAATATAATTTTCAAAAAAGGAGATAACAACTTGAAAATTAAGTCAGAATTATTGGGATATTATCTTTAAGCTTTTTTAGGATCCTTCCAAAGTAATGGCTTCAAAAAGGAAGTTATAAGATGACTAGAAAGTTAATGATTTAATTATATTTATTTTGTACATTATGATGGGATCATGTCTGAAATATAATATAATTTCATGTTTAAAAATCCATGTAATTACTTCTAATTGGTTGATTAATGTTGATAAACACAAGTTGGTGGGCCATAATTAAGATTTGGAAGATCTTTGAACAATAATATTGCCATCACTTTCAATCAACAACAAAGAAAGTTAATTAGCATGATTAAGGTCTCCCTTAATTAAAAGTGTTTTAATTAATTTGTATGTATTATGATGATGGAAAACCATTAGGAAGAAAAAAGGAACACTTTGTTTAACAAGAGGGCTTGCCAAAGTTGATTAGACAAGAATACTACAACATTCTACGAACATATTTATTCACACTTGATATTTATGATAAATCAAATAATTTAAACCTAATTATTATAATTAAACTGAGAAAGCATATTACTTTATCAAAATGAACTAACAAATTTTATAAATATTGAAGTTTCCTTGACTATTTTATGTGTTTATTTCTTTGTATTTTAATATATTTTTAAGTAAAGATATTTATATTCACAATATATATGTCTTATATTAATTATATATATAATTTCCAAACAATTAACGTATACCTGAGTTTGGGGAGTTTGACTTTGACTTCTACCTTCGTTATTAAAAAAATACAAAAAGGGAGACTTGATGCAAAAAACCTTCAAAAGAGAAAAAAAAAAAAAAAAAAAAAACACCACCATATGCAGAGCTATATATAGTATTACATTAATTAATTTAATATAAATATCGAGTGTATGACATTCAGAGTACAAAATTGCAACACCATAGAGCGAAACACATATCAACAAAACACAGTAGACACGTTGATATATAAGAAAACATGATTTTAGATCGTGACACATTTTAAAATCGAGTCAATCTAGGTTGAAAGCGGATAATTTAGTTATTCATTAGTTGTGGATCCAAGAAGCATAAAATTGCAGTATATGTAGGACCCAAACATGGCTAATTAATGTGACATTGTTCTTGGTTCCTAAAAATTCTTATATAAACTATACTATGTGTTTGTTTGAACAGTGTGAGGCACATCCACATGTGTTTCTTCCTAACATTATTCTACTAGCCATGTGCATGCGAAAATTAGATCGTTTGATAGCTGGTTAAAAATGTATAGGTAGATAGTAGTTATTTTATCTTTCGTCTTGCATAATATAATATGCTAATTCACTCATAATTTATATATATGTATATGTTAATTATTTAAGTTTTTAAGTTGCAAATTAAATATCATATTAACTTTATAATATATGAATAACTTATTTTCTAACCAGCTACCTATCAAATATTGTACAATTCATATAAAAATTAATACATGAATAAAATTGCTTCTTTACAAGCTATGAAACGATTCCTGTTATTATAAATTTATAATTTTTGAAAATTCGGTGGAAAAGAATATAAAAAGTTATTTCATTATATATATTTTTGAAATTGTAATCATCATAAGTATATACTCAATAATATATATATATATATATATATATATAATTTGTATAGGTTATATAAATATTAGGATTATTTTTGTTGTAGATTTTGTTGGACTAATTTTATGTCTTTAATTTTCTATCTTCTGGTTACTAAAGACGTGAAGTTAAAGGGAAAACAAATTTTCCTTTTTCCTTTCAACTTTTCTACAAGTTTTATAATAATGAAAGGTCTGAATATTCAAAACTTCACTCCTAATTATACAACTAACTATATATATAAAAATGGACGATCAATGTCGAAAATAATATAACACTATATATACATGATCAAAATAATTATTTTTCATTTATATTTATAAGTATTGAAGTTACTGCCAATTGTTTTATGTGTTTATTTTTTATATTTTAATATATATTTTAGTGAAAATTTTGACTTCGTCGTTATAAATAACTACATAGAAATAGGCAATAACACACATTTGGAAATTGAAATATTAGATCTTATGGAATATTTTCCAACATTGTGGCTCCAAAAATGAATATAACCAAAATGTTGCATGATTATTATTTTAATTTTCCAAACTTGTATACCCTTGTAAGTCTTATTAATCGACTAGCTAAATAGTATAATGTCTAAATCAGAATTAAAAACATATTAGCCCCACGTTGATCATATAAAGTTTGCCAAAATGGTTCATAATAAGGACACAGACTGTATAATACTGGACCACAAATATATATATATATATATATATATATAATTTTATTTTCATTAATTAATTTCGTCTATTTAGATCAAAATATGCAGAAAACGAAAAAAAAAGGTGTTGTGGTTATTTAGCCACATTTGCAAAGTCTCAACCACTAATTAATTAATAGCTTTAAGTTTCATAATCATTTTTGAGTGTCCCCTCTCCATTGAATTGAAAAGTCATTTTTAAAAAAATTAATAACCTTCGAGTATTTCATATTCATTAGTGTGATTGATTTAAATTTATATCGCACCAACATGGTTATGGTGTGATGGTGGGATTGTTTCACCCTTAATAAGAGGTTTCGGATTCGAGTCTTGAGTATGGAGAAATTAAATTCAGTTGGAAGCAGCACTCTCGTAATGGGCCATACAGACTACAGTGTGCAATCCAAATTAGTCGAGACTCTAATACAGACATCAAACACCAGTGGAAAATAAAAAAAATTGTATCGCATATGTAAAACTTGTTAAAGTGAATAATTCTCCTCAATTAATACTGGTTTCTCCATTTTCGGCTCAAGAGACTGTGTCAAAACTTCAACGTTAATGATTCTAAACTTTAGAACGATAACTTCAATTTCTAACAACATGACAATTCTTAATATAAACATGATAGCTTCAATTTCTAACAACATAACAATTCTTAATATAAACATATTATCTGGAAAAAAAATTATCAATCTCATATTCTGATTCTGTTCATGCTCAGAGTTCGAACTCAAAAATTCTGACCGAGAAGTCAGACCAACTTCTTGAGCCCTATATAGGAGGGAATATTGTGGCCCAATCTTTTGCTTCCTTTTTGTTTATTTTCTAACCTTCCACTAGAGACAAGATAAGAAGCAAAAGTAAAAATCTCTAAATGGATCACATATATTATTAAAAACTAATCATTTTTTATACTTTATAGGCAGTTAGGTTTAGTGTTGACGAAAATATATATATTCTCCTATAAGCTTTCATTATAGGACCTAATCTAAGTCTAACTCCTAAATCTAGATACCTTAATTTCAGGTTAATTTAACAAACCCTATAGTCATCATTAATGTACTATATTATATAATACTACTAATAATAATAATATTGACCCTACATATATATATATTTATGATGCATGAATTCTTGCCTCCTTAGCCCACCTCCACAAACCCCAAATTAAGTCATGGTTATGTTGACTTTTGGAGTATTTTGTTTTGAGGATAGATATCATAATTACCAAATAGGTTAAGATTGATGATTATGAACTATATATCACAAGAATCTATGGGTGGAAATTAAAGAATATAATCTCTATTCACTCATCGTAATCGAGTAGTTTTTTTTTCTTCGATGTGTATTACTATTATTTGTTAAAAAAATATCCTTATCTGCTTTGTGTATTACTATTTCTTGTAATATTTTCTTGCTCTCATGCTTCATATACTTTTCTTTTGAGGCGAAGATTTATCCGAGACAATATCTATATCATACAAAGATAAAAATAAGATCTGCATATATTTTATCTTTTTCCAAATCTCATTTAATATGTTATTATCATACTATTATTATTGTTTATATATTAAAATAAACATATAATGCATGGTTGATTACATATTATTATTATTGTTTATATATTAAAATAAACATATAATGCATGGTGAATCAAAGTCCCCTATTTGGGAAATTTGAAAGTGGGGTCTATAAGGAGACATGGTGGACCATATTTTGAGTTGTGGTGAAGACTTTGTAAGTGGTTTTGATTGAAATTACAATTCATGAATATAACATCATTAATAAATTTAATTAAAAAGTTGAAGAATATTTTGTTTATTTAAAGTGAGACTTAGCTATCTAATTAACTTTTTATTGTTCTCTTTCTTTGGAGTGGTTAATAAGATTCGAAAAGATCTCTTGCTATGGAAAAGAAAAACACAAATTAATTAATTATTAATTAAGGAAACAAAGACAAGAAAAAAAGAAAACTCTGGATGGAGTTCAAGTGTTCAACGTCAATCATGTAAACATCATAAATAATACTTCATAATTAAATTAAAACATAATATTTATCGCTAAATGTTCTTGCAAACAATATTATAGACATTAAAAAGGAAATCTATTGTCATTAAATGTCTCTTTTATTATAGTGTTATACTAACTATATTTATAGCTTAAACAAAGATATCTGATAGTGTCCTGGTGAATACTGACACATAAAGATGAATTCAAAATTTAAAAACTTATAAGTTGTCTTGCAACGACACCAATTACTATATAATCATATGATTGGATTTACAATAGATATTCATCTATACATATAAAATCTGAATTGAAATTATTGCGTTTACATGAATCGATAATCAACGATGAAAAAGAGGTGATTTGAAGCTAAAAGTCTAGCCATCAACTCAAGTATAGGTCATGTCAAAAAGCAAATTTATCGATGCTTAAAGTCTATATGAATATAAGGTTAGATACTGTTCCTCCATCACACATGTGGATTACTAAATAATTTATCTTAGTAAATCTACTAATATTATTTTTTTTATTTATCGTGAAGGATAGTAAACTTAAGTATATATTAGTACAAATAATGAACGTTAAAAGTTGTTTGACTCTACAACAAGAGATTGGCTCTACAAAAACATCATCTGATTCATCAGAATCCAGTAATTTTTTTGATAGTGATGTGTTTACCACGCGAAACACACCTCCCTTCCACGTGTCTAATGGCGGGAGGGGTGTAGGGAACTTTCACTACACCGGCAGTGTAGCAGAGCCCAGCTTAAAAAGTATCGGGCCTCAACACGTTAAGGCCCACAATGGTAGAGTCGATGGAAATAGTGGGCCATCATTGAATAGGTTTTTGGGCCCTATTTTGATGACCCTTTTGAATTGGATTTACAAAATTTATTTATTTTTTTCACACTAAAAAGAAAAAAAACCTCCTTGATGTTAAGAATTCGATTTTTTGTAATTTATTGATTGCTATATCAATTTCAAGTAAATGTAAAATAATAACTGAATTCACATTCAAATATATATATATATATATATAACAGTAGCTACAATTTACTTTGTGGAGTCCATCCCATATTTTTTGGTCAACTTTTGCTACTTAATTGCTACAAGTAATTGTTAAAAAGGAATAGTGAAAAGAGTTGAAAATAAAAGTTTTGGTGGTTGACAAATTGGTAAGATTTGCAACCTAACTTTGAAATTTGTTACATTTGTCTATGTCATTACTGACATAGGCATGGTTTTCTCCTTCTATAAATAGAGCATTCTTGCTCATTTGTAGAACACACCAAGTTAGAGAGAAAAAAACATTTTGAGAGCAAAGTGAGGTATTCATAGACTATACAAGAAAAATAGTCTGTGAAGAAAAATAGAGTGTGAGCGATATTTTAGTAATGTGGAAATCAAAAGAGTGTCATTCCTTTTGAGTGTGTTGTAGTTAAGAGTGCGCAACGGACCGGAACAGGACGGTTTGACCGGTTTGTTGACCGGTACCGGGATGAACCGGACCGGAATTACCGGGACTAATACTCGATTCCGTCCCGTCCCACTATATACCGGAATGGAACCGGAACGGACCGGAATGGAACGGGATGGGATAAACGGAACGACACATCTAGCTATTTCAAAAAATGATAAAAAAAATTTTAGTTATTTTGATTTTTTGAATTACGAAAATATGATTTTTTTTTTTAATTTTTCTAAGTTTAAACTTTAAATTAATAGTTTTGAAATTTATAATGTAATTTTAGTTTTTACTTAAGTTTATTTTAAAGATATATTTTTTAAAAAATTTTTACCTATTAAGTTTAATAAAGTTTTTTAAAAAAGTTTTTTAGCTTAGTTTTCAAATTTCAAGATTTGAATCTTTTGAAGTTTATAAGTTCTTACTTGTTAAGTTGTTAATATGTTATAACTTATAAGTTATATTTATAACTTGTAATTTAAATAACTTAAGTTTGTAACTTAAAAAAAATAAATAAAAATAAGGATAAAACAATGACACAAATGCAAATTTAAAAAATCTCAATCCAATTTATTTAAATTTGTATTACAAATTACAATTACAATTTACAACTATTAGTAGAGTGCATACTTTACGCAGCCACCTTCTAAGAAGGGTTCTGTTTCAACTAAGCCTCAAATATAATACTAATAGTTGTATAGTCCCGTAAAGCCTTTCTCTAACTTAGCTATAGATTGACCGTAGTCAACTACTGGTCTTGGTAAAGCTCGTTGATGATCTTGAAGTTCCATGCCATCGTCACTACCACATCCAATGGCTGAATCTATGAAAAGTTCATATTGACTATCTAACTTTGGAAGTCCTTGATTTCTACGCTCAACATTTATCCAATCTCTAAAAAGCACCGATATCTCCAAACTGTCTTCTGCTAACGAATATCTGTGGTCTTCAATTTGAAATCTTGCTGCGCTGAAAGCTGCCTCTGAAGCTACTGATGATCCTTGAATTGCAAGCACATCCTTCACCATCCTACTAAGTTTTGGAAATTGAGTTCCACGAGCCCTCCACCAGTTCAGTAGTTATGGTATACCTTCCTCGATTGTAATATTATCTGAACCCTATTTAAGATATTTAACAAATTCACATTTATTAGAAGAGTCAAGACCAAGTTTATGTTTCACTCTACCATGGGCACCTACTCGAGGCATAGACATTTGAGGATTTTCAACATTATCTAAGGAACAATATTTATCATACATTTCTTTAGCAAGTAATTTTATACTATTTTGACATGTTACCAAATCAGGTTGTTCTTCTGGTTTAATATCTAAATTTTGATAAATGCATTCAACTAAAGTTTTTGCACCATATTCTTTATATTCAGGGTTGAAAAGACTTGCAGTTAAATAAATTTGAGGGATAGGAAAAAAATATTTCTTAAATTTTGTAATCATAACTTCAATAGCACTAGCAAATAATTCATTTGTTTTATACTCAGAAAAGAGAGATGAAATCTCACATATATGTATTAAAATTTCGGAAATAGTAGGATAATACATTGCAGAAAAAATTTTAGTAGCATCATAAAATGACTTCAAAAATATTCTAAGTTCATTTACTTCATCCCAATCACTATCATTAAGTTTTAATTCAGGATAAGCATTATGACTATTAAATTGCATAGTAATAGGTTCTCTATATGTATAAGCAACTTCAAGCATATCATAAAAGGAATTCCATCTAGTTTTTACATGTTTAGGAACTTTTCTAAACGGAAGTTTACATGCATTACAAAGCTCTTTAAATTGGTTAATTCTACTACTACTATGCATATGAAAAATATAAAAACAAGCATTATCAACTTTATCACAACTATTTTCAAATAATTTCACACCGTCACTAACAACCAAATTTAATACATGTGCAACACATCTAACATGAAAAACATATTTACTAATAGGACAAATTCTAGGTTCTAGCATATTAATAGCATTTAAATTAGCAGAAGCATTATCTAAAGTAATACTAATGACTTTATCACAAAGACCGAAAAAATCTAAAATTTCCAACATAGTAGTAGCAATATACATTCCAGTTTTTTTCTGTTGACAAATTTTATAACCGATAATTCTTTTTAGTAAATTCCAATTATAATCAATCCAATGCGCAGTAACAGTTAAATAATCAAAACCATTAGGACTACGACCCATATCAGTGGTAATAGCAACTCTACAATCCATTATTTCAAAATAGGCACGCAAAAATTGACAATATTTTTCTTGAAATTCAAAAATATCTCTTTTTACCATGCTTCTTGATAAACCTTCAAAACTAGGATTATATGTATCATGAATATATGTAATAAAACCCGAATGTTCTCCAAAACTAAAGGGTAAACCACAAACAACAACCATTTTTGCAAAATTTTCACGATCACGATCCTTATTATATGTTCAATGTGTAAGAGGATCACTTGGGTTTGAAGTATTTAATTCACCTTGAACCATATTTGACCCTCTAGCCGATGCTCCAATGCTAGAATTTTCACAAACATTAATAGAAGATAAATATGCAAACCACTATTTACTATGTTTTTGCATCAAATGCTTTTTTAATCCCTCCGTTGAACCTCCACTCCCACCAGATGAATATTTAAAATATTGTTTACAAAGATTACATATACTATAAGTTTTTTCTTCATTCAAATAACAAAATTTTCACACATTTGATTTTAAAGTACGTTGTACCTTGGTTTTACCTCTAGTTGGAACAATAGGGGGATGAGTAGTTTCAACCGGAGGATTGTCCTCCTGAGGTGGAACTTCAATACTATTGAGGTCGGGACTAGTCGGTGTATCATCTAAATTTTCTTCATCAATTTCTACTTCTTCATTTTCTTGATAATTATCATAATGTTTTTCATAAACCTCTTCGAGAATTACAGGAGTATCCGAATTAATTTTTATAGGACCGGGACGAGAAAAACTAGTTTCATTCACATGAGTAAATTCATCAGTATTCATTCTAACAAGAGGAAATTTAGATTTAGAAGAACTAGAACCATTCTTATTTTTTGTAAACATATTTTTTACTCCGTGTACATTACCTTTTTTACCTCCACTTTTTTTAGAAGATTCCATGATATAAAATTATAAATTATAAAATACGAAATTTAACAAGAACAAATAAAATATAATAAGAACAACTTACAAATAATAAATACAAAAAATAAATATAAGATTAGAGAGTGGAACGAAGTTACCAAATGTTTGTGTAAATAACAAATGATTATAAAATTGATGTCGAAACTTCAAGTTTGAAGAAGATTCCTACTCCAAAATTCACCAAATGATTATTGAAATCTTCACAATTACAAAATAATATGATTGAAATTTGAAACTTGAATATTGAAAGTCTGAAACTTTGAGAAAGATTGAGAATTGAGAGAAATTGATGATTGCTAATTATTAAATATTGTAAATATGTAAATTGTAATTAAAAATATAAAGAGAGGGAGTATATATAGTTTTTAGAAATTGTGATTTGTGAATTTGTGAATTGTGATTATATGTTAGGAATTGAAAAATATAGCCGTTTGAATTTTTTTCCGTTGGGTCTTGGGGATGGGGCAGGTTGGCAGGGGCAGGGGGTAGGGGACTAGGGGGCAGCAGCTTTTCAGAAAAGCTGCTGCATGGGACAGTGGGACTTGGGAGTTGGGAAATTACCTGCTGCACGCGGCACACCTTTAGTCCTTCACCTAACATATATATAAAAATCAATTAATCAGAACTTATATATATATATATATTTTCAATATATAAATTATAATAATTAATAAAAATTAATTAATCGGAATCGGACCGGAATCGGAATAAATCGGTACCGGGACACCGGTATCAAATCATGATACCATTCCGTCCCGTGTACCGCTTCACGGTGTCCCATTCCATCCCGAAGACTACCGGACCGGAACGAACTGAAATGGTACGGAACGGTACCGGACCGGTCTAACCCGGTCCGGTGCCCAGCCTTAGTTGTAGTCACTTTGAATATTGCATTCATGACTACACTGTGTAAAATTCCTTACTATAATGATATCAGTTGGCCCTCTTGGCCCGTAGTTTTTCTCTTATTTAGAAGGGTTGCCACTTAAAATTCTTGGTGTCATTATTTTTCATTTTATTTCCATCACTTTTATCATATATATTTTTGTGCTTATCCAATTTTTTCAACAAACTGGTATTAGTGTCAAGATTTTATCTGAGTATTCTCTGTGGTTGCAGCACAATCTAAACTTCCACCAGGTCCGGTGCCCAGCCTTAGTTGTAGTCACTTTGAGTATTGCATTCGTGACTACACTGTGTAAAATTCCTTACTATAGTGATATCAGTTGGTCCTCTTGGCCCATAGTTTTTCTCTTATTTAGAAGGGTTGCCACTTAAAATTCTTGGTGTCATTATTTTTCATTTTATTTCCATCACTTTTACCATATATATTTTTGTGCTTATCCGATTTTTTCAACAAACTGGTATCAGAGTCAAGGTTTTATCTAAATATTCTTTGTGGTTGCAGCACAGTCTAAACTTCCACATCAGAAAAGATTTACTTTGGTTTGCAATAACTATTTTTTGGGAGAAAACGATGGAATCCAACACAAATAGAATGGTTACTTTGAATGGTGTTAATTATGCCATTTGAAAGGGGAAAATGGAAGATCTGCTTTATGTCAATAATTTTTATCAACCAGTCTTTACCACTGTAAAGCCTGATAATAAAACAGATGAAAAGTGGAATATGTTGCATAGACAGATTTGTGGATTCATTAGGCAATGGGTTGACGATAATGTGTTGAACCATATTTTTGGGGAGACATATGCTCAAACCCTATGAGAGCACTTTGAAAATTTGTATGCTCGGAAGACAGGCAACAACATAATGTTCTTAATAAAGTAGATGTTGAGTTTAAAGTACCATGATGGTTCTCCGATGACAGACCGTCTAAATAATTTCCAAGGGATCATAAACCAATTATCTGCTATGGACATCAAATTTGATGAAGAAATTCAAGGATTGCTTCTACTTGGTTCCCTACCAGACTCTTGGGCAACATTTAGAACTTCATTGTCAAATTCTGCTCCGGATAATGTGATCTCAATGGATTCCGCCTAGAGTAATGTCTTGAACGAAGAGATAAGAAGAAAATCTCAAGATTCTTCTTCGTCGGATGTCCTGAAAACTGGCTCCAAGGGGAAAAACAAAACTCGTAGTTCTCAGAATAGCAAACAAAATATGAGCAAATCCAGAGGCAGGCTTAAGGATATGAGTGCTATCATTGTGGCATGAAAGGGCACACAAAGAAATTCTGCAGGAAGTTGAAGAGGAAGAACAAAAACAAAGAGAAAACTAAAGAAAATGGCAATGAAAATTGCCTACCCACCATCCCCACCGAAGATCTTGTTAGCGTCCTTGATGCGGATATGATAAATATTGCTTGTGATGAGTCAAGCTAGGTTGTGGACACTGGTGCCACATCTCACGTGACATCAAGGAGGAATTTTTTTCTCTTCCTATACTCCTAGTGATTTTGGAACCTTGAGTATGGGTAATGAGACTGTTTCTAAGGTGGTTGGTATTGGTACAATTTGTTTGGAAACTAGTGTTGGAACTAAACTAGTTTTGAACAATGTGAAACATGCTCTTGATGTTCGTTTGCACCTGATTTCTGTTGCTGTTTTGGATGATGAAGGGTATGTTAGTACTAACGGTGATGGAAAATGAAAGCTCATTAAGGGTTCCTTGGTTGTAGCTCGTGGTAACAAACGTCGTGGTCTATACTGGACTACGGCTCCTGCTTGTGTTAATATGGTAAATACGGTTGAGAGCGATGACTCTTTGACATTATGGCACAAGAGGCATAGCCACATCAGCGAAAAAAGATTTAATGTTCTAGCTAAGAAGAAATTATTGTCAAATTTTAAAAGTGTTAAATTAGAAAAGTGTGAGCACTGCTTGGCTGGTAAACAAAATAAAGTTTCCTTTAAGTCTTACCCTCCTTCATGAAAGACAGAATTGCTTGAATTGGTGCACTCTGATTTATGCGGTCCAATGAAGACAAGGACATTGGGTGGTGCACTCTACTTTGTCACTTTTATTGACGACTGCTCGAGAAAACTTTGGGTCTATGTGTTGAAGACTAAAGACCAAGTGTTAGGTGTCTTCAAGCAGTTTCAAGCTTCAGTTGAAAGAGAAACTGAAATGTATTCATACTAATAATGTTGTTGAATATTGTGGAATACTGCAAGCATCAAGGTATTAGACACTAGAAGACTCCTCTTAAGACTTCTCAGCTTAATGGTTTGGCTAAGAGGATGAACAGGACATTGATGGAAAGAGTTAGATGTTTGCTTTCTGAAGCAAAGTTGCCGAACTCATTTTGGGGTGAGGCTTTATTGACCACTACACATATTATTAATCTATCTCCTGTTGTTGCTTTGCAAAGTGATGTACCAAATAGTGTTTGGTATGGAAATGATGTTTTCTTTGGTTGCAAAGCTTTTATACATGTGCCGAAAGATGAGAGGTCAAAGTTAGATGTCAAAACAAGGCATTGCATCTTCATTGGATATGGCCTTGATGAATTTGATTACAGGCTATATGATCCAAATAAGAAGAAACTCGTGAGAAGCCATAATATTATTTTCATGGAGAATCAAATAATTGAAGATATTGACAAAGCGGAGAAGCTAGAATCTTCAAGTTTTGATGGTATAGTTCATCTAGATAAAGTCCCTCATACAAGTATGCATGATGTTATTGGTCTTGATGATCATGGTGTCGCCCATAATCATGTATCGAATCAACATGTTGATGTTGATAATAACAATGATATTGTTATTGATGATCTTTCTGCTCATGAAGTTGTGGACGAATCAAATATTCTGCTTAGAATGTACACAAGATAGCGGATTCCTTCCTCTCGTTATTCACCCAATGAGTATGTGTTACTCACTGATGGGGGAGAACCTGAATGTTATGAGGAGGCCATGGAAGACGAGCACAAGGATCAATGGATTGAAGCCATACAAGATGAAATAAAGTCTCTACATGAGAACCACACTTATGAGTTGGTGAAATTGCCCAAGGACATGAGAGCTTTGAAGAACAAGTGGGTGTTCAAAGGTAAAGTTGAAGAACACAACTTGAAGCCCAGGTACAAAGCTAGATTGGTTGTTAAGGAATTTGGTCAAAGAAAGGGTATTGACTTTGACGAAATATTTTCTCTTGTTGTGAAAATATCCTCGATTCGTACAGTTTTGGGTTTGGCTGCTAGTCTTAGTTTAGAGATTGAGCAGATGGATGTGAAGATGGCTTTCCTTCACTCTGACCTAGAAGAAAAGATTTATATGGAACAACCTGAGGACTTCAAAGTAGAAGGTAAAGAAAATTTTGTGTGCAAACTCAAAAAGAGTCTTTATGACTTAAAGCAAGCTCCTAGACAGTGGTAGAAAAAGTTTGAATCTGTTATAGGGGAGCAAGGCTATAAGAAGACTTCTTCATATCATTGTGTATTTGTACAAAAATTTTATGACAATGATTTTATCATCCTCTTTTTGTATGTGGATGATATGTTGTTTGTGGGAAAGAATACTTCCAAGATTGACGAGTTGAAAAAAGAGTTGCGTAAGTCTTTTGCTATGAAAGACTTGGGTCATACCAAACAAATTTTGGGCATGAGAATTACTCATTTCAGAGATGAAAGGAAGATTTATTTATCACAGTAGCAGTACATTGAACGTGTACTAGAGCGCTTCAATATGAAGAATGCTAAGTCTGTTAGTACACCTCTTGCTATTCATATGAAGTTGAGCAAGAAGATATGCCCTACAACTAGGGAGGAAAAAAAGAGCATGGCCAAAGTTCCAAATTCCTATGTTATCAAAAGTCTAATGTATGCAATGGTATGCACTAGACCTGATATTGCTCACACAGTTGGTATTGTCAGCAGATTTCTCGACAATCCGAAAAAAGAGCATTGGGAAGCTGTGAAGTGGATACTCAGGTATCATAGAGAAAGCTCAGATGAATGCTTATGTTTTAGAGCATCAGATCCAATTTTGAAGGGCTATACAGATGTTGATATGGCAGGTGACCTTGATAACAGAAAATCCACTACTGGATATCTGTTTACTTTTTCAGGGAGAGCTATATCATAGCAATCAAAGTTGCAGAAGTGTGTTGCATTATCTACTACTGAAGCTGAGTATATTGCGGCTACTGAAGCTGGAAAGGAGATGATATGGCTAAAGCGATTTCTTCAAGAGCTTGGTTTGCATCAGATGCAGTATATTGTATATTATGACAGCTAGAGTGCAATAGACTTGAGCAAGAACTCCATGTACCATGCAAGAACAAAACACATCGACGCCGATATCATTGCATTCGTGAGCAAGTGGAGAGTGAATCACTTCACGTTAAAAAGATTCACACAAGTGAAAATCCTGCGGATATGTTGACTAAGGTGATACCGAAAGACAAGTTCGAGTTATGCAAAAAACTTGTGGGTATGAACTCTCTCTAAAGAAAATGAAGATACCTCCTTCTGATAAATGGGACTGGAAGGGGAGATTTGTGGAGTCCATCCCATATTTTTTGGTCAACTTTTGCTACTCAATTGCTACAAGTAATTGTTAAAAAGGAATAGTGATAAGAGTTGAAAATAAAAGTTTTGGTGGTTGACAAATTGGTAAGATTTGCAACCTAACTTAACTTTGAAATTTGTTACATTTGTCTATGTCATTACTGACATAGGCATGGTTTTCTCCTTCTATAAATAGAGCATTCTTGCTCATTTGTAGAACACACCAAGTTAGACAGAAAAAATCATTTTGAGAGCAAAGTGAGGTATTCATAGACTATACAAGAAAAATAGTCTGTGAAGAAAAATAGAGCGTGAGCAATATTTTAGTAATGTGGAAATCAAAAGAGTGTCATTCCTTTTGAGTGTGTTGTAGTCACTTTGAGTATTGTATTCGTGACTACACTGTGTAAAATTCCTTACTATAGTGATATCAGTTGGTCCTCTTGGCCCGTGGTTTTTCTCTTATTTAGAAGGGTTTCCACTTAAAATTCTTGGTGTCATTATTTTTCATTTTATTTCCATCACTTTTACCATATACTCCCTCCGTTTCACAAAGAGTGATCTGGTTTGACTTGGCACGAAGTTTTAGAAAATAAAGAAAACTTTTGAATCTTGTGGTCCTAAATTAAAGTTATGTCAAATGTACTAAATTGCCCTTCAATCTTGTGACTTTAAACATGCCACGTGGAAAGTTGAAATTAAAATGTTACTAAAAAGGGAAAGAAGTTATTCTTTATGAAACAGACTAAAAAGGAAAGGAGGTCATTCTTTTTGGTACGGAGGGAGTATATTTTTGTGCTTGTCTGCGTTTTCCCAACATACATGAACCCGTAACCAATATTATAGATCCACCCATACTAAGCTAGTATATATCTAGATAATCATCCATAATTCCCCACCTACCCCACTATTCAAAAGATTTCTTGTAGTCCATAACAAATGTTATTTCCTTATATATGTATATTTTTTTACCAAAGATCATAATTAAAGTATAACATAAAATATATGATATCTTTATATGATTATTTTCTTTCATTCAAATTCTAAGTAATCATAGGAGATCATTTTCTCAGACGATCCCGTTACTTGAATATTGTTTTTCATATTATTTTATGAAAAAAAATGTGAGGGGAATCCATTTTGGAAGTTAGTTTGTCTTGATCAAAAGGTAGGATTTTAGAGTTTGGATATACTCATAACGTGAAGTTTACTTGGCACTCCAAGTGCTTAATTGAAGTAAGAAGACAAAATTTGTTGAGGAGACTTGTCCTTTTTTGAAGTTGACAATTTATTTGCAAGTATAGTTAAGCTTTGATATGATTTTACATACACCATAACATTTGTATGACTTTACCGCTTTTAAAATTTATTTTATAACATTTAAGCAATTAAAAAAATTGTCATTAAAAACACATATAAATGGTTTTTTAAAAATAAATGTACTAATAATTGAGAAGGCTGAAAGGAAGCTCGAATAAAGTGAAAGAACTGAAAAGGCAGATCGATATATAATATAGGGAGAGGAAAATTCATTAACAAATAATAGAACACCTAATTAAGTACAATGAAAGGTATAGATTGAACGATTGTGATTGCATAACCCACTATAACTTAAAAAGAATTTGATTCACCATTAATGGCAAAAATTCCGCTATAAAACAAAATCCTATTTGCTCCTATCTGTTATATTTGGATACAACATGCAAAATTGATTGGACTATAGTGGAACCCAAGGCATATTGTGATATGACTCAAATATTAAATCATTGCCCTAATTTTTAATTTGTGCACCTAACAATTACTCTTTATAATAAAAGCATTAATTAGCTATCGATATGTTATAATATGTGAAATCGTAGATTATCGATGTATATAAGTTAAATTGCGTACCTTGCACTCCAGAGCATAACTTAGGAGAGGTGAAGTCAAGTTTTGAACTTTGACGGATTCCAAATTCTAGAATATTGATATAAAATGTTACGATAGTAATTGAGTTTTGAATTATTTTTTGTTCACATATTTATTAATTTTTTTAATTTGAATACATAGTTTGAACTAAAATTACATATTGAGTACGTCAACTTCTAGATCCGATTCCCATCTAGAGGTTAATGATCAAGTGTATTAGGAATCATGATCGGTCAAGTACTTTAAATCTCAATAAAGACATAAAAATACTAGGTGATGTTCTCTCCATCAGTTCAAGTGTTGATGAAATGTTTACTCGATACTTGTAATTGATGGAAGATAATAGATACCTCATAAAATTAATTGAGATATGTGTAAATTAATTCAGATCTTTTGTGTGTGTGTGGGGGGGGGGGGGGGAGGGCTTAAATCACCTTTTTGTTGTAATTGGTTGAGTTATCTAATATTTCATAGAAGTGGGGCTTTTATTTTGTTGGATGTTAAGTAATATAGCAAGCTATCTACTATGAAAGGTACTTTAATTTGTTCCATCAATTTACCATGATTGCCTCACTTAGAGGGAGCTAGCTAGCTTTCACCAAGTGATGTTTGAACTTATAGATTGAGACAAAAGTAAACCACAAAATCTTTATTATAAAGATTATATTGTCTAGCATATAATATTTATATATGATGAGTCTTCTCCTTTAGTCTTTTAATCAACTTCTATAAATAAATATTGCTTGATATAAGAACTTGAGTGGAAGGTGACAAAACAATTGATTTTAAAAAAAAAAATTCTTGATTAATTAAATTAAGAAAGTGGATGTCTACATCACTTAAAAAATGCACTAATGAAGGAGAAATTATTGGGCCCTCTAAGAAAAAAAGAATATAATATATAATAAAAAAAACAGCTAGCTATGAGTACTATAGGGGTTAAGTTATTTTTTTGTTTCATGATCAGACAAAAGTTGTGGGAATGAGATTGTTTTTTTCTAAGTTCTTTTGCCTCACCAACCACTTCAAGAGTTGCTTCACTTTGTACTACTCATGTGTCAAAAAGCTCCTAGAAGAAACCTTTTTTTAATAATTGTGGTATCCGAGTTTAGCTTGTACATAATATTACAAGATATTTGTTATTTTCTATCAGTATAAATATAGAGTAATTTTACCCATTAAGGCGTAAATAGAGTCAAAACAATCACCAAATTTGTTTTTCGCGCCTCTATTAAATTTGAACCTGACAAATAATGATTCTCAACCTAATCATTATTTCATATTTTTAATGGAGAAAAGAAATTCTTCATTTTTTTCTTTTCTTCTCTTCTTCCAAGTGCTCGAATTTTCACAATAGCAGCAGAAACGAAATTTAGAAAAAGTAAGAAACGTCACACCTAAGATTTGAGCATGTATTTATCTTATTTTAAAGGAGCTTCAATATTTTGTATAATTATATTATTTTTATTCTATTTACGATTAGTAAAATTAAATTGAGTATAGCCACATGAGTTTTCAAATATATGATTATTATGATTGCAAATCACAATCTTTTCTTTTATCTTTATTTCTTTCAATAAGATCAGCACAACCCTCAATGTCACTAAAGTATATCATAAGACAAGAAAAGCATCCAATCTAAACTAATATTTCTTATTTTTTTTTCTTTGTATTATATCATCCAATTGTCTTCCCCCTTTAATAATTCATTAGGTCCCTACATTAGTTTGCATCAAATCTTCTTCTAATAATAGTTCAAATATAGTTATAATTATCATTGCACCTTATTCAGTATCATATTATTTCATTTTAAAGTTGATTTAAATACAAACAAAAAGAAAAGAAAGTCCTTGTGATACGAAATATAATAAATTATATTTATACACAATCTATAATATAAAATAAATAATATTCTACGTTTAATATGTTGTAACAAATCATTTACTCCCATAATTTGAGGGTTACCACACCATGCTTGCTCGTAAATAGTTCATATAATGCTTACCCGACAATTAGAAATAAAGGTTTTTTTTTTATGTTGTAAATTGGTGAAAAATATGTGTATAGAATAAGACTAGAATCAACTCACTAAAATATGCATGCTGAAAAACGAATTCTCACTGAAATAGTTGAAAACTTCCAAATCTTTATGCATAAAAATATTACTATTTGTTCTTTTCTGATAGATTCAATCAAAATATTTACCCACTGAACATATTTAAATATAGGTTCAATCAAATTCAGTAATTTTAACTCAAATGATATATTTTAGTTCAATAATTTGAGTAATCGATTGGTTAATATTCCAAACCAAAAAAATAAAAAATTTAAATTTTGAATTTGCTCCTCCGATACATTACTACACACAAACACATACATCACAATTAATGATACATTACTACACACAAACACATACATCACAATTAATTGCAAAGAGCCGACCATCCATTATATTGTATGAACATAATTCAAACTAATATTCACTTTTGCACCGAAAAGAAACTAAGGTGCCCCAAAAAAAAGGAATGCATAATAGTTTCCCACTTAATCATTTAATTTTGTTTTACTTTAATTTAGGTGCTATCTTTTTCTCACCTTTTTTAGTGTTGCATTATCTTGTTTTCGTGTCTACACGTAAGCTTTGTTAACACACATAAAACCATTGGTTATTTATCCATAATTAAATAAGCACAAACTTTCATCTTATATATATATATACTAATCAAGCATAATTTTATGTTCTGTAAATTAACCTTGTAAAAGATATTTACATTATAAAGTTAACTTATAATAAACACTAATTGATAGTTTAGAAATAATAGATAAGCTAAAGGGATGCAAGGGGTTCAACTTAATCGTCTTCTTCACACAAAAATCATATTGCACAAATTGGACGAATCATTTTGTTATATATTATCTATTGAATTTTCTTGATATAAGCAAGATGGGGTTCTAAATAGGTTTAAATTATAGGTACGACGACATAACATTATGTTTAAAATAAGATTTTCTTCGATGAATTTCTGGCTTCGGAAACAGTCTTTCTACCTCCACGAGGTAGAAGGTTTTCGTACATTCTACTCCTCTCCAAAACTTCACTCGTGAAATTTCACTGGATATATTATTGTTGTTACTGTTGAATTTTTGGCTCCGATACAGCCTAAAAAGTGATATATATCTAAACCATCCAAACAAATAAAATCTTTATACTATCAAGATATATATCTTAAAAGATTATAGAGATTAAGTAAGAAGCCACTCACTTTGTGTTATTATTTTTTAAACAAGAAAACAAATTCCCAACTCCCCTACCCCTCTTCTCCACACCCTTAAACAATCTCCTAGTCTTTTCCCATTATATATGGTAACAAATGGTTCTTGTTTGGACAACTTTCCACTAAGGCTTTCTTAGTTTAATTTTTTTTTTGGTTCAAGTGGAAGACAATTAAAAGACAACTAATTGTGCTTTGACTCAAGAACAACACTTGACTAATACTATATATACATAATTCATCCAAAAATAAATAAAATTCATCCAATCAAGCCCTAGATCTCAAAGTTAGGAGAACTAGATATAGTCTTCATGTGTGATAGGTTTGGGTCCCACATTTGGACCAATTATATTTTATTTGAGATCAAAGATTAATAAAACATATCAAAGGATTAGTTAAGAATTTTGAAGAACAAAACATATCTTTCAAGATTTGTTTAATTCCATTTAATAAACCTACTAGTTTTGTTTTATTATT
Organism: Solanum pinnatisectum; assembly: GCA_035578085.1. Lineage (NCBI taxonomy): Eukaryota > Viridiplantae > Streptophyta > Magnoliopsida > Solanales > Solanaceae > Solanum > Solanum pinnatisectum. The sequence continues at coordinate 2,521,744 of CM069080.1, read as the reverse complement.
AGTTGTTTACATCAAGGAATATTAACTTCTAATATATGAAGGTATAAGGATACAAGGGTTAAGTTTTGTGATCTAGATGGTGTAGAACAAAATTCCAAGCGAATGTGGCATATAAATAAAATACGAGTTCATCTGAATTAGTATATTTGACTCAATTTTTATATACAAATTTTTATGCTAGTGTGGTACCTTTTTCAAATTTATTTCATATAGGTATTTGGGACGCTTCTTTAATTTATTCAATGAATTTTACGCGATGTAAATTTGAATCAATTAGGCTAACAAATATAGATAAATGATCATACTAAACAAAAAGAGTCATACACAAGTGAGAAAGTTGTATGGATAAAAGAAAAGTAAAAAGGTAAAGTAGATCAATATTTTTACTTAGCCATTCATTCACATCAGAAAAGTTTAGATATAACTTAAAGTTAAAGCTCTTTTAACATATCACATGAATATTTACATGCAAATACAACAAATTTAATATTTCACATAACTTGAACTCTAAATTTGCAAACAATAAATAGAAAAAAAATGTAAACAAAAGACATAAATATCATAAAGTGGATTTAAGGATTTTTTTTTTTTTTTACTTTGAGTGAAAAAATAAATAAATAATCTGAGATATACAAGATCCTATTTTTTGATAAAATTAAAAATTAATTCAAAGGCTTAGATGCAAATCCAGCCCAAATGCATCATCAAAATTGGGCCCAGCATCCATACCCGAAAATCTACTCAATGACGGCCCATCAACTCTAGCACTATGGGCTTTAACTTGTTGAGGCCCAACACTAGTTAAGCTAGATTCCGCTACACTGCCGGTATATTGTAAGTTTCCTACACCCCGCGCCCCCGTAGTATTCGGGAACACAGAACCATGCGATACATGAAAGGGTGGCGCGGGGCGGGGAACGTAAACCCACGACGGAGACGTCGTGGGCACCATCACACTTCCCGAGGGAGCGAGGAGGTGTGATGGTGGTGCGAAAGCGGATATAATAGGGTTCCTCATATATGCATTTCTACTAGCTTGCATTTGGGCACGTTTCAATTGTTGCCTTTCTTTTTTATGAGCATTTTGATGTCCACCTAAAGCTTGTGAATTTGCAAATTCTCTACAACAATATTGACACTCGTATTTCCGGCCGTCAGAGGCCGGAAAACTGCCGGATTCCGGCGATCCTGACGACGTTTTTGTCGATTCAACCTCTTGTTCTTGATCCTCCGTTACGTTGAAACCGAATAATTTTAAACGTCCGTTGCTTGTACGATTATTATTATGCTTACTTTGAAACTCCAATTCCGCCATATTGTATATATGTATGTATATATAAAACTAGAGTTTTTTTTGTGTGTGTGTTTTTGTATGAATATATGTATGTTTTAGTGTGTGTCTGTGTGTTTTTTATGGAGAGGGAAATTATAGACAAAATATGAGATAGAAAAAGAAAGAGAGAGAGAGAGGGGAAGCAAATGGGAAATAAGGTCCAAGTGAAGTTGTTGCATGTGTGGGGTATTTATACTAGTTTTAAACGTTTTGTTCTTTTTCTTGAAGTGTGTGTGTTTATTTTTCCCTTGTCTAGTTTATATAACAGATTTCACAAGCCAGATCTAAAAGAAATGAACTATAACGAGATCTTTTTATTATTTTTATGAGATAGAAGTGTTGTTTTTAATAGACTCGCGAATCGATAAAAATATTATTCAAAACATGTTTAAAAAATTCAAGAATAAATAACACATGATAATTTAATTTACGTGATATTTTCAATTTTTCTTAAAAAGAATATTACCTTTTTTATTTTAAAAATGTATGAATTTTAAAAAAATTATTGTCACATACATATCCAAGCCTTACTTTAGAACAAGTTCTAAAAGTCTTCTTTCCTTTTTTTTTTTTTAAAAAAAAAAAAAGAAATTGTATTTAGTTAAACAAGTGTACATAAATTAGGATGAAGAAATCGTTTTTTTAAAATGTTTTTCTTGTTTTTGAGTGTGGAAAGAGAGATAATTAATGTGTATATATATATATATTGGTTGATGACATCCCAAAAAGAAAGAAAAGAGAGTGTAAGCTTTTTTAGAATATTACCCAAGATCAACACTAGGGGTCCCAATGTCTTATGGATAAATAATATGCGATGCCACGAAAATACCCTATAGAAAAGAGTTCAATTTTTATATATCGACAGTGTACTGTGTAAGGTATAATAATAATAACAACAATAATAACAATATATATAATGGAATTTCACAATGTGAAGTTGAGAAAAGATAGAGCATACGTAGAATCACAGACCTTATCTTTTAGTGGTAGAAAAATTGTTTTTGAAACACAAATTATTATAATATAATCGATAAATTTTAAATATTGAATCTATTATTAAAAATATTGGATAATTACGTACATGAATAGATTTAGGATCTAAGAAAACGACATTTTTTAGTGACATGAAGTGGAAACACAAAGTCTAGTTAATTAGTAGGACATGAAAACTTATATAGGTGGGGGAAGGGAAGTTATATGTCAAGTCGTTTTTCTGTTCAAAAAAAATATATATTTTTTCTTGAAAGTGCAAAAAAATTGTCATTGGTTTCAAGAAAATATTGAATAAAGTGTGATGCATGTGAAAGTTGTAGGGTTGTTGAGAACTATCAAATGATTGAGTTACATGTACTGTTTTACCTTTCTTTTTGCTGTGCATTGTTTTTCTGTTTCATTGTATTTGGTGGTTTGGTTTGGATCTTGTAAACTAAGTTATTACGAAATTATAATTTTGAAATACTTTTTTAGGAAAAATGTAGACGCTAGTAGTGTTGAAAAATTATTATTTTTCTATTTTACTTTTCACTGAAAAATGCATTGTGACAATTTTTATAGATATTTTGATTGAATTAGAGAGATAGAAAAACAAAAAAAATAATGTTTTCTTACGGAAAAATAGAGAGTTTCCTACATTTAAGTGAGAATCTGTTTCTTATCATGCATTTTTCTAGTGAATTGATTCAATGAGAAATGAGTGAAAAACTCATGTCATATAGCACAAATTTTCATTGATATTTTTGTTGTAATTAAGGATTTTCGACAAAAATATTCTTAATCTAGAACTTCAAACGCGTGTTTATTCATGATGGACAGAGTAACACGAAATTTAATTAAATAAAATATAAATTTAATTATAATCTTAATTCTAAAATATCTTATCTTATCCGAACACATGATCCTATTATTATTTTTTTGCTTTTTGTGAAAGAAACTAGATGGAAAATTCAAGAGAAATCCAAATGTATGATGATTGGATTAGGGGACAGAATATCATATTAGATTTTTGGTTAAAGTTGTCTATGAAGTGGTCAGCATATATAAATGCCGGTGGCTTTTGTGAAAGAAATTAAGTTTTACACGATTGTATTTAAAAGTAGATCCGAAATTTAAATTTATGAATTTTAAATTTTAAAATAATAAGTTATAATTATTTATTGATGTTTTTCTAAATATAATATTTAAATAAAAACTACTAAATTTGTTTGAACCAAACTCGTATTTGGCTTTTTCCCTTCACGCCTGATTATAGTATTATCAGAGATCGATTTTTGTACACGATTGATAAATTTTACCTCATAAGAAAAAGTTAATTATTATTTTTACCAAATTACTTATTAATACTCATCAAGAATTTTATATATAACTACATATTTAATAAATATTTTTTTATTTCATTAGTGGAAAAAAAACTTAAAATCTTTACGAAATTATCTAAGATATCTAAATAGAGAATTTACGTTATATAAATTGACAGAGTTAGGTTGTGTTACACTGTTATTATAATTTAAACTTTAATAGTATGTTAATTATTATTTTTATCATGTTATTGTTTAATATTTCCTGTAAAAAATTATCTATAAATACCTATTTATAAATAAAGTTAACTTTATTACTTTCTATATACTTACGTTGATGCAAATCCAAAAGACAAGAGGGAATTATTATTGTAATATACCAACATTAAGATAAAAGATCAAACGATACCCTTTGTCTGCCTTAAATAAGTAAATACTTATCTAATTTACCTAAAATAGGAAAATATGAAGAGACATACAGTTTCTTTAATAGGGATATTATTAAATTATGTTAATAATAATTATTTGTGTATGGTGTTAACTGTTAAGCAATGGGTTATATTTATGGGCGATGTTTTCGATAAGATTTCTCTTTTTTTTTTTTTTTTGGGCGCTGT